>CM039139.1:9089561-10413257 GCA_022036555.1 Microstegium vimineum | reverse complement strand
CACTCTCTGAGGAAGGTGGTACTCAACAGCATTGTGACAAAACCTCTTAAGATAGGGCCCACTTGCCAGGATTATTAGTCCACCTGACTTAATCTCAAACAAATGATCCAAACATTAATTAGTCCGTCAGGTGTCACCACTTTACAGCGGGTCCTCCACCCCTTTCCGAACAGGATCTCCTCATTACAAACATTGCAGAAGTAACACAATAATTTAATTTACATCAAAGTAGCGGAAATTTAAAGTCATATTATAAACCATAAGGTTTGAAACATAACTTAGTGTCATACGATATTATTACATCAAGCTACTGATAGAGTATAGACAAAACAACCGAGTCACTCTTGCCCAAGAGTCAAGCAAAGACAGTTTAATCTTCATCTTCATCCACAGTGACCACGGTCATGCAGCACGAAGCCACACAGACTGGGTTGTGGCCCTCATCTGCAACAGGGGTTAACAAACCCTGAGTACGGGAGTACTCAACAAGACTTATCTGACAAAAGGAAAAAATTTGGTGGACAAATAGTATGCAAGTAATAGGATTCAAGGGGTGGTTTTCAATAATCAAGTATTTTGCATAAATGAGCATTTTATGAAATAATTGAAATTGATTTAATTCGTTCATAAGATTACTCAAGAACCGATCTAAATGTATGATCGATAACAAGGTAATAAGACATCCATGAAAGGAATCAACAAGTATCCAATTTAAGTTTCATTAACTACGTTGATAAAAATAGGGTTATGTTTCCATATCCAAGGAACACGACGATTCGAACCGGTTAAACCCAGCTGGGACTTCCCTATCACACGACATATACAACACTAAAGCACGCATATGTCTACTTTTTCCTGGATCCTCCATCCAAGACCGGGGTTCCGCCACTCGAGAGCACAGTACACCTCCATCCAGTTCCTCGAACTTGGAGGGTACACACTACTCTCGCCATCTCTCCACTCCCAGTGCGGATTAACCGTTCTTAAGACTGGAATAGCCAAAGTCTAGCTTCCTGGAGTATGTGATAAGTACTCCAAAGTCACAACCCTCAGACTTTAACAACGGACGGTTCCTAATCGACACAGGCGGAAAGAACACGCTCACCAGTCACCACTGATGGCTCCCAAACACCGTGTCCGCCTGGTCTCAGATTATTACTTCCATCAACATCCCTTTCTCAGAAAAACGTAACCATTTGCCGAAGCAATACGCTATGCGTAGGTGACCGGAAATTACCCACTATAAAAATTCTAAGCAAACTAAGCATTTTAGGATAATTTGCACCTTTAAAAAAGTGTCAAGGTATAGGGAATAATTAATACAAGGATAAGGCTATGCATCAAGTAGAAATTTAATAAAGTACCATAATGCAATAGAATAACCATAAATGTATTTAAAGCAATCATTTTAAATACAAGACAAGGTTTAAATGCACCGGGGCTTGCCTTGGTTGGAGGGATACACGAGTTCTAGCTCAGATTCCACAATAGAAAAACCCCCTTCACTAGGGTGGTTATCCAACCCAACCAACGAGATATCTACACGATAGAATGCAATGCTTAGATGATGCTTGTAATAGTAAACATGATGTTTTGCAACACACAAACATGCACTTAAGAGGTGAACAAAATAGATTAAACATCTTGAGTATAACTTCCCTTCATGAAGGAAAGCAAAACTAGAGCATAAAGTAATTTAATTAAACCCTAATTACTTGATTATCTAAGTTAATAACTACATCCAAAAGAACTGAGCAAACAACATCACATCAAGTATGTCCAACCTGTGGTTGTCACTGAACAAATGACCATTAACATCAATCAACCCAAAATCACACAAAACCTAAAGTCATTAGGGTTACTAATCATTTTATTATTAATTATATAAATAGCCATATATAACAGATCATTCAAAAATTCTCAAACTTTTGTTACAGCAAGGTATTAGTGTATAAAGGTTACACAAAAATTCCCAGAATTTTTGGAACAATATACAGAGCATGAAAAATCATGGAAAAGTCATTTTTCATTTACTTTGAGCATTTTTACAGGATTAAAAATGTACTGAACATGGACATGTTATAATTTTCTTAAAAACTACACATCACAGAGAGGATTCACAAATTTTTGCAGAATTTAAACATGCACAGATTTAAACATATGAAAATAACAAAAGTTACTACTATGCAAAACAGGTAATTAGAAAACCCTTTCGCTGCTCTCACTGACACCTGGGTCCCGCATGTCAGTGTCCCCAAAACAGAGCAGCGGCACCGGCGACCAAAGAACACGGCGGCACGTCGCCGCCGATGACCAAACGGCGCAACCAACATTTGCGCTAGACTCTACGCGCTGCCCTGAACCCAACGAGGTACGATAGAGCCACTTCCATCCCTCAGACAAACCCTCGCCGGCGACATCCGCGGCGGCCCGAGCTCGGTCGCTTGTGCGCCGGCGAGCACAAGCCGTAATCGGCTCAACCAAACACGCCAGCGAACTCAGGAAGCTAACGCGAACACAACGCACCAAGAAAACGAGATTAAAACCTACCGCACCGACCTCACCGACGGCAATGGCGGCACTCCGCACGCGGCCGCACAAGCGCCGGCGAACACGAGCCATAATCGGCTCTACCAAGCACCCCAACAGACTCAGCGGCCCCCAAACAACGCGAAGCGAACGCAAAACAAACAAAAACTCTAACGCAACGACCTCGCCGACGGCCAAGGCGGACGACGAAGGTCTGCGCGACGTGCGCCGACGAAACTGCGCACAGCGCTCGAACAACCAACACCGCGAATGGACTCACGACGTCTAGACGAAGCTAGCGCAAGACTCGGATCAGAAAACGATGGACAAACGCGTCCCACCGACGAGCGCACCGTCGCGACGGCTATGAACCGTGGCGGCGCGTCGTGGACAGAGCTCGGCGGCTCGATTCAAGGACAACCAAGCGTGCGGAGAGATCGAGGAGCTCACCCCGGTTACGAAGTGCTCGCAAACATGGCCAGAGGTGAAGCAGATGGTGCTAGCGACGAAGACCGTGCCGGCGGAAGAAGGAAGTCGAGCGGCAACGACGGCGTTCCCGGTGCTGCAGTCCACCAAAGAAGTAACAACGAGGCCGATGAGGATCAGTTATGAATGAAGAAGATGAAACAAGAAAGAAGAAGACAATACGGCTCCTGGATAGCCGGGAAGACGGCGGACCAGAGCAGCGGCGCTCTCGCCGGAGCCGAGGAAGACGAGGTTGCGCCGGGCGAATGGGGACTCGGCGTCTTCAACCAACTCATGCGGGAGGTGAACTAGGTCAAGGAGAAAGCCATTGCGGTGGATGGAGAGCTTGGCAGTGGCTGGAAAGCTCGCGCGAGCTCGACGATGATGGTGGCGCATTCGGCGGAGCAGATCAAAGCGAGAGCACGACGTTGCAGCGTGGAAAGAGGAGTAAGGAGGGCACAACGTCCCGTTTTGAAGACGACAACGGCTCCATGACGTTGCCACACACACAACAGGACGTGCGTCGAGGCCAGGAGGAATGCGGTGGCGTCGGCAGGTGGTCGGCCAGGTGTCAGCGTCGAGTTCAACGTCGCCATGCAACTGCTCGAGGAAAAGACTGAACAACCCTTAGTACTAATTTGCAAATTTCTCAAGCTTCTAGGGGTTTTCATGAAAAACTTTGAATACCAAAGTTGCTCAAAATTTTATGATCTACACTTTTGTCAATACACACTTTTTCAAATTCGGCTTAGAAATGAAAATGCATTTTTGAAATTGAAAACCTTTCAAAAAAAGGATTTACCCCCTTTTTAATTACTCTAAAAACTTGAATAACACTTGAAAAACTGTAAACACAACAAATGCAATTCAAACTGAGCTCTACAACTTTGCTTAAACAATCATAAGTCAATTCTATTTAGATTTTGAATATCATGTTTAGGGTTTGATTTAACCCCTTTGGGAATTAGGGTTTGAATTTAAATTTGAAAGTTTGAATTTGAAAAGATGACCAACATTCACGCAATTGATCAAACACAATCAAGTAAACTCATTTTAGTTTAATGCATAGCCAGGTTCTCAATCAATTGAATGATGCTTAATGCATATGATGACATGATCAAATTTTAATTAAGTGATTAACACCTAGGGTGTTACAAGCATAAAAGCATATGAGCGGACATATCATCATGTACAGGTCCTCGTCTGCGCCACACATGTTGCTCAAGCCAAACTGTCCCATATTTAGTTCCTTATACGGCTCCCAAGTCACCTAAAAAGGAGGAATTCAATGGCATAAGTTGCAACAGTCATACAATATAAGAATGAATAAATAACAAAATGCAATGAACTCACCATCGAAGCCGTAAGTCCATCCAGCTCGTTGGCGTACTGAAGGTACGCACGCGTTGTCCTCGAGTAGGGGGCCTTCACCTGGTCGTAAAGATGTGCATATGTAGGTAGACGACAAGGGTTGTTTACTGCGAACCAAGACCGAGGAGCAAGAAGTGTGGGCTGGCCAACTGGTAAACGAGACCACATCCACAGCTGAAGAAGGTACACGTAGCCCCCAATGGAAGCGGTCTTGGCTCAAAATGGCAACGGATATGTACCCGACGGGTACTAGCCAACCATACCCGCACCCGCTAGATCAAAATCTATTTCATCGGTTACCCGCGAAAGCAGACGGGTAAGGAATTCATTCCATACCCGCACCCGCCGGGTAATTCTTACCCGACGGGTATTCCATACCCGATGATACACCCGAGTTCACATACAAATTATAACAACATCCAACAAGTTAACATCTTAACTAGGAGTGTTTGGGCCAAATTTTGATATATACCAGGCCCATCAGCAGGCAACGCATCAAGATAACAACTGCCACTCAATTTTGATATATACTAGGAGTGTTTGGGCCAAATTTCATGGGCTATATGGGCTACAATCACTTAGGCTGGTTACTCAATTTTGCGGGTATTTCTTTCCCATGTGTATGCGGGTATAGGTACTACTATTCCACACCCGTACCCGTCATACCCGATGGGTAAAGGATTTCGCCCAATAACGTACTTGTGGGTAGAAAACTTCTTCCGCACCCGCCTCCTTAGTGGGTAAAACCCGTCGGGTTCTCAGGTTTCGGGTACCCGTTGCCATCTTGAGTCTTGGCACCTCGTCGACAAGCCTCGCAAAGGTTGCGATACAGGAACACCAATACTGTAGAACCCCAACTGTACGTGCCTACGGTGTCCCAATTACCCAAGCAAGGGAGGTACATCCATGACGATGTGTCTCCTGTCGCGTCAGGAAAGAGAACACACCCAAACAAGTGCAACACCCATGCTCTACAGTAGTATCCAACTGTGGCATCGTCTGCGTCATTCGGACACTCACCCAAGGCAGACCTAAGCCAAGGAATGGAAACACATGTGCTGCGGGTATGCGTCGCCTCTGGAGGTAGTGGTCTCCCAAGGAAGGCCTCCACTCGCTCTCTCCAACCTTCAGACCTGCAGTGCCCAATGACAGGAATACCTCTAATGGAGAGACCAAACCACTTCTACATGTCCTCAAGACTGATAGTCATCTCTCCACAAGGTAGGTGGAAACTATGAGTTTCCGACCTCCACCTACAGAAGGTAGGAGATAAGTAATGATGTTAGTTACATTTCGATGAAACGGTGGGTAGTAATGAATTAGTATTGGACATGGTTATACCTATCGACCATAGCTGTGATCGCCACGGGGTTGATGACAGGCAACCCACGACGAACCTGATATGATACGACATCTAGTCCAACCCTCTCTAGTAAGGGCGTGTACCTTTCGTCGTACCGCATCTCGTGGAACTTGTCATGGGTTTGAGGATGAAGAGGGGGCAGTATCTGCAACCATTACAAGTGTTTTAATGTAAGTACAACAGAAATTAGGTCATATGCTTAAGTAAGATACACTTGCAGTTATTACCTCCCCCACGGAAATGCGTCGTCCTCGGTGGTTCGCCTCGTAGTACGGATCGAGGAGGTCGAAAGTCGCCATCCTGTTGGAGGAAAAGGAAATTGTCAATACCAAATTAAATTGCATGCATAAATAGTAGAAAGGAAACATAGAGTAAACATTTATAAATAGTGTAACATATATCTATAACTATTGTCACCTGACTAGGCGACCAAGTGCATGTACGTGCATTGTGCCCAAGTTTGCTACATTTGCTACATTGGTTTTGCTCGGGGTCAGTAAGAAAGGGTGTTGCTCTACCCCTCCTTGTTCTTCCTGAAACCTGATCCATGACCATCTTGTATCTCGTCCTCTTCCTAGTTCCACGTTTGTCCCAACGAACACCTGGATCCGCAATGTATCTCGGACCATGGTATGGTGGCCACTGGCCACTGCTCCTCCTCTAGGTAAGGCTCGAAACAGGGAGCCCAAGTAAGTACAAGGCTGTCAACACTTAGCTCTCGTGGCATCCTACTCTCATATGCATAGTTGCGATGTTGAGCTACTGCAATATAATGAGAATATGGAGAGTGGTACTGCCTTGGTTTCCCACACATGCATGAGAAATTACTAAGAACCACAATATAAGCCCTTGAAGGTCAAACCTCACTATCAGAGGGTGTCCAACCCCTTTCTATGACCTCATACTTTCCTGTGCTATGGTCAAAGCAATGAACATCATGTGTTCTAGCCTTCTCCTTTGCCCTATCAAGATGGTGTTTTGGTTTAGGTGCCCATATCTGATTCTTGCTCTGTAGTGTCATTGCTGCTGCATGTCGGTCATTGAACCATGCAACACACCTATAGAAAGTAAAGGACACAATGGCATTGACAGGCATGGACCGTATACCCTTGAGCACAATATTAAATGACTCGGCCATGTTGCTAGTTTGAAATTTATACCTCCACCCGCCATCATCATAGGCTCTTGACCATTTATATTTTTGACTCATCAAACCATGTAGCCGCTGCCTACCTCCTGCATTTGTTGTTGTCTTTAGCAACTCCAACTTCTCTTCGAAGTAGCAGATCTCAAGCATGTGAGCAACCTCCTCGAACATGTGGAAGTTGTCCTTTGAACTATCCTTCTAGAGTAAATTCTCTGCAAGGTGGCGAGTGCACAAACAGTGATGCAATGGTGCATACCCCAGAATCTGCTCCGGTACGACACTAAGTATACCCTGGTGTCTATCAGATATGACACCAACCTCTCTCCCAGGGCCTACAACATGTATCCGAACAAGCCGCAAGAACCAACCCCAGCTATCTTTGTTCTCCCTCTCTACCAAAGCGAATGCCAATGGAACCAATGCATTGTTCGCGTCACAACCAATGGCTATCAATATTGTGCCCATGTACTTGCCAAGAAGAAAAGTGCCATCAATGGAGAACACAGGACGACAATGCCTAAAGGCTTGGACACACTGAGGAAAGCACCAGAATGCACGGAAGAATATCTCTCTGCCGTCCTTCCATTCATTTGGTTTTGGGATGTACTCGTAATGCATGCCCGATTATCTGCCTTGATTGCATTGAACAATGCAGGTAGCTTCTCGTACCCCTCCTCCCAATCACCATATATCATCTTCCAGGCACGTTGCTTTGCCCTCCATGCTTTGCCATATCTCACCTCATAATGAAACGCCTTCTCAACTAGGTCCATGAGCGCCTTCACTCTTAAATTAGGCTGTTTCTGCAGTGTTGTGTAAAATTTTCTAGCAATAAGGGTAGAGGTCAATTGTCGATGCTTCTGTTTTAGATCTTTCTCTGCACAAGTATGTGGACCTACAATTTTGGTGATCTTAAACTTTGCACTGTCCTTCTGTTTCCTCACGCATACCCTCCAATTGCAATCATTTTTCTAACATGCCAATGTGTAACGTCACTCCACATAAGAATGCTGCACCTTGAAAGGCCTTTTACATTTCACAGAATACTCCTGTGACCACCTTCTCAATGTTGGCAAGTCCTTGAAGATCATGCCCTTAAAAATTTCTATGCTTTCCCCATCATCAGGGGCCTCTACCAACTCTTCTTCTCTTGCTACTGCATAAGCACCATGAGAGTGCCTGAGATCGCTAAATTCATGCACTAGTGGATCAATATCGGGACAACACTGCCTCATGAGCTCAATCTCTTGTTCACTCAATGCATCCACAGGACGTTCATCATCGGAATGAACAGCTCTTGCGTCCCCATAAGGCTCCTCACCATCATCAATCTGAACATCAACACTATTAGATGCGAAGCCTGTATGCACCGCGGTGGCTGATGAAGGCACACAAGGACAACCAACATTATCAGGAATGTCTCCTACATTAGAACCATAAATGAGGATTCCATCATTGGAACAAAAGATTACAAGTATGTGTGGATAAGAAAAGGTAAAGTGTTACTACAACACTTACTTGATGATTTTGGGTCAAAGGGATCTCCTGAGGGGTCGTAGCAACATTAGATACACCAACATTAGGACAGATTCCAACCTCATTTGAGGCGGATTGCGCATCCGGCACCACAACAACATTTTCCACATGCACCTCTCGATTGGGTAACGGAGGGTCACATGGTAAAGGATCGTATTGTGGTGGTGAAAAGCCATGAGGGGATGAATGTCCAATAGGGGAATAATGTCCAAAAGGGTGGGCTCATTGGAGAGCTTCCGGACAACCAAATCCAAACATTGAAATTCACTCTTTATTACAGTTTTGACATATGTCTCCCATTGAGCCTCGGATGAGATTGGGACCAATCGCCTAAAAATTTTGCTTGATTTACCATAGTTAACTACCCCCTCAACTGAGATGGCATTTTCCATGGAATTGCACTGAAGCTCATCACGAGCCCTATCAAACAACTCCAAAAACAACAGCCGCTCAACGAACATCAGAGGCACCCTTTGCATTCTAACAAAACTGATATTACCAAAACCATCTCCCTCTTCCTCCACAGTTCCTCAATGATACAGGGTGACTAAGTTATCCATCTAGTTCACATACACAACACGAAAGTTATTACTATAGGTAAACTAAACTATCAATAACCTAACTAACCATCTATCTATATATTTAGCAAACTAACTATCTACTACCATACTAGTTATCTATCTATGTATTTAACAAACTATGGGTAAACTAAATTACCAATGACCTAACCATACATCTATCTATTTAACAAACTAAATAATTTATGACCTAACTATCTATTTGTCTATCTATCTATTATATAAATTTGCTAACTAAAATTACTAACTAAGCATGAAATTTGCTAACTAAGTTTTGCTAACTAAATTTGCTAACTAAGCATGAAAATAACAAAAAAAAATAAAGGCACACAGAGCTCCGGACACGTACAACAGGTTGGGGACGGAAGAATAGTGCCGTGGACGGCTGCCTGCCGCGGGGGCCCTCAGGCCGGCCAAGCCCCGCGGATGGCCGTTGTCGCGGCGGTCCTCAGGGCAGCCGAGGCCCCAGGGATGGCCGCCCTCGCCGCACTACGCACTGTCGCAGCCGAGACGGCTTCAACGACGAGGGCGGCCGAGGGAGGTGGCGGGGAGGGGGTTGGTGGGGGGCCGCGGTCGGCGGGGGGGGGGGGGCGGGGTCGGCGCGGCTGGAGGACGGCGACCGGTGGCGTGGTGTTCCTGCGGCACGGCGACCGGCGGCGTGGAGCAGCGAGAATGGCGAGCGCGAGACAAACAGAAGCCGCGCGGGCAGGTGAATGCCCTAGCTCGGCGCCAAGATTTGCGGCGTCGAGGCCCCCTGCCACGTCAGATGTTGAGTCGATCTGGCCCCAATGCTCGGCGCCGTGGGGCATGGCGCCGAGCTGCGTTAACTCGGCGTCCTGGGGCATGGCGCTGACCCCCTGGGTCCATATCTGGAAATAGTTTCTCTAGGGGTCCAAATGTAAGAATAGTTCAAAAAAATGTCAAATTGTAAAAAATTGGGGCATCGAGACCCGCCGGACCGCTGGTGGTGTCCAACAGTGTCTTGGTGGGTCGTACCGCGACGCGACGGATGATGGCTCAGGAAGAGAGCCGTACTTAGGCGTCGGCCGGCGGCGGCGGAGGTGTAAACGGTGGCGGTGGCGGCCTCTTGGCCGGCACGGCAAACCAGAAAAACGCCCAAATGACGGCTTCTGCACGGACAGTACAGAACCATGCATCTAGCGGGAATGCAAGATTTATAAGCTTATTATGCTTATTGATTTTGCCTTGGGACATCGTTCTTAACCTTGCGGCGCCGGATGCTGCTGTTTCACAGTAGAACAGAGTGCTGTGATATCATGACAGCGTGCCTTTTCCATTGGAACCATCTCTATCGGACCTGCTATATGCGTAAGCGCTGGCTGGAATGAACACTCAAGCATCGGATCATGTCAAATTCAGAGATAGTAGAGAACCTGGTGTCAGTCGGGTCAAACGCAGGGGATGTCAAATCATAAAGCAGTTAATGGCACGGTCAACCAGTCCTTGCCAACAGTACGTAGGATCGAGCTGGGGCAAATATGCAGTCTGCCACCTTTTAGTAAGAACGCATATTTGCAAGATGCATTCTTACTAATTCTTACTAGTAGAGAATTATTGTTGGCTACACAACGAGGGGCTCATGTTAATTTTATATACCAATATTATTATATTAGGTTTGGTATAATATTTTTTTTACAATAAAACAAAATTAGTTGGCATATCAGCCACATGTGAACAACCGTGTTGCTGTTGTGTTTAATAACTTATGTATAATAGATTGTGTTTTTAAGTTTTAGTATAAGTTATATGTTAATTTATTTATTTGTGTGTTAATGACTTTCGTGTTTATAAGTTTTTTTATAAGTTATAAGTCAACTAAGGTGGGGTGGCTGGTCATGGGTGATGATGACAGGGTGTTCTTCCCGGAGAACCTGGCGGCCATGCTCGACAGGTACGACCACCGGCAGATGTAATTCGTCGGGTCGAGCTCCGAGAGCGTGGGCCAGAACGTGGCGCACTGGTACGCCATGTCGCCATGGCCTTTGGCGGCGGCGGGTTCGCGACATCAGCTTCCCGGCCGGCAGCCGCGGCGCTCGCCGGGATCATGAACGGGTGCCTTCACCGCCACAACGAGTTGTACGGCAGCGACCACCGCGTCCAGGCCTGCCTCGCCGAGCTCGGCGTGCCGCTGACCCGAGAGCCCGGCTTCCATCAGGTAAATACGCCGTTCACCTTGTTAGCGATACAACAACTGGCTGGGCCTGCCACGTACCGACGAGTGATGTTTGTCACGACTCATGCCCGGAGACAAGGAGACACAAACCTCTGGGCGTACGAAATACACCAAAATCTCTGCGGTTGCAATGTTCATGTCAGTTTTGTTGGCAAACCTGTCAGAGTGGTCTTTTGCTTCTATGGAATTCTGGCTTTTGCTTCTATGGAATTCTGGATCAAGGGTGCTGAACTGCTGACAGCTGAGGTAGTGGAAAAAGTTATCGTCGGTACGACACATGTTCGTTCAGAATGGCTTTTCCGGTTGGTAGATCAAGCAGGACGCACAGTTAAATGGAGCCGACCTGGATGAACCCAAAGAGGACCATCAAAACAAATCGTTGCTGAGCAGGCGCCGTCCATTCGTTTATTCATTCACTCACATTTGTTTTGGTTGATTCCATTGCTTTTGTACTAGTACGTTGCAGCTGGACCTGAAAAAGGACACGTGTACGGCCTGTTCGCGGCGCGCCTGGTGGCGCTGCACCACCTCGATCGGCTCAGCCCGATTTTTTTTTTCTAGAACACGACTTCACGTCACCCTGTCCGTGTCCGTCTCCGGGGGCTACATGCTCCACCTCTACCCGTCCGCCGTCCCGCCGCACGAGCTGCAGACGCCGCTCCGTACGTTCCGCGCGTGGTCCGGGTCGCCGGCGGGCCCGTTCACGGTGAACACGCGCCCGGAGGCCGCGCCGAACGCTACCGCGCTGCCATGCCACCGGCGGCCCATCATGTTCTACCTAGCTAGACCGCGTCACTACGGAGTCGCCCGGGTCGGCAGGGCAGAAGCAGAACCGGACGCTGTCGGAGTACGTGCCGGAGCTGGTGAGTAGCGACGCCTGCAACGCCACCGGCTTCGACGCGGTCGCCAAGGTGCCGACGATCCGAGTGCTCGCACTCAAGATGGATCCTGCCGTCTGGAAGCGGGTACGTGTGCTCATGCATGCACACATGTAAGTAAGGGCCATATAAGTTAGACGCCAAATTATCTTAAAAAAACAAGTTAAACTCCTGTGTTGTTATATTATGACCCATCAACTATTTTGATAGTGTTGAGATGGTAATAACCTTGTTTTGTTTTTGTCTTGAACTGCGATTTTGACGTCTCTGGTTGTCCCAGGCTCCACGGAGACAATGCTGCAACGTGCAGAACTCAAAGGAAGATGACTCTCTGGTTGTCAAGATGTACGAATGTAAGCCTAATGAATGCCGTAGCAAAATTATATAAATTAGCAAAAATGTCCGTGCGTTGTCATGGGATACGTAATTTTCCTCCCTTTCCTAGCATCCTTTTGCCTGTGACGTACTTCTGTTCCCATCTTGATCTCGCTCTCTTCCCGAATCCTTACCTCCCTCCGACCCTCCCGCTATTTTTGCGTGCACAAAGACCGGCAGCACACGCTCCATTGCGCCAAGACGAGGTCGTGCGTCGACCGCGGTTGCGCTGGTGCGGCAAGCTGACGCAGCATTGTGACGTGCGGCGTCAACGGCAGGGGCGCACATTGGCATTCGGGACTCGTCTTCACGGCAACGCCATGCAGCAAGGCGTGCGTTGACGGCGGTTGCGCTGGCGCAGCAAGCTGGGGCAGCATGGTGTGCTGCCGGCAGGCCCCGTGCTCGATCTCCTATGTCGCCGTGGGCTCATCCTCCACGCGGGTGAGCTCGTCCTCCCTACGCTCAACCTCCGTGTCGTCAGCGGTCTCGTCCTCCCTGGACTCATTATCCCCAGGCTCCTCTCCGGGCTTGTTTTCACGCTCGTCCTCGAGGAATCTGTCATCCATGGCTTAGAAGATGAAATCCAGCTGCAGAATCCCCAAACGGATCTGCCTCATCTCCGATCGACATCGCTCTTCTATGGTTGGCTGGACAGCGTGCGCTTGCCTGCTTCGTGATTTTTTTACGTCGTGTTCTGCCTGCTCTCCATGGGCGCCGCACCGCCATGCTCGATTCGAGGCCGGTGATCGAGGTCACGATGGGTCTTCTAACTTTGATTTGTTGTTTCCTTTCATTGTAATTGATATATATATATATATATATATATATATATATATATATATATATATATATAGGATATGATTAATTAGGTATAATGCTTTTCTATTTGATTTTAGTATGATCCGGAAAGGAAGAGTAGAGGATATTACACGCATATGCTTTCCTATTTGATTTTAGTATGTTTTAGAAAGAGAGATGGACAGTAGAGGATATGGACAGGATACTGTATTTAACTTGGTTTGGAATTGGAAAGTAGCACCTTCTTGCAGATTTGATTGAAAAAACTTTGGTATAGATGAATTGAGAGACCGGGATAGTTACAGTGTGGAGGGACTTTGGCATGCCGTGCGGCCGTGCGGGAGTTATTACTTTGCCAAAAAGAAACTCAGTATTAGAGTACCTTTTTAATTGTTGTCAGACTGTATCTGGGCAAATATTCTCCTTTTTAATAGCCACGACGTACGGGCAGGCCGTGCCGGAGTCAATTTGCTCAAAGAATGGGTCGAACCAAAGTTTACGGTGGAGAGAAATTTTGGCTTTTTATTATTAAAAGGTATAGATATAGATATATATAGAGAGGGGTATAGATATAGATACATATGACTTGGTTTATTATGTTACTTGTGCGGACATAACAGGAAGTGTTTTGTCTTGTTTCGTCGGCACATGGTTGTGTGTGGAAAAGGCTGATTTAAATAGACTTCCCTGATCACTACTGTCAAAATGAGCTAATTAGACCTACTCTCTCCGTTCAATAATATAATACATAAGTTATTTTATTATATATATATATATATATATATATATATATATATATATATATATGACCAACACTGAAGTGCTAAGCCATTTTCTCAAAAGGTTATGATTGCCTCTTTTTCTACAGTAATTGTGGTTGTGTCTGGCTGTTTTCTTCTTTCCATTACTGTGTACCTAGTGCTTGATTGCAAGTTGCTGTAGCTGTAGAAGCAGCGCAGCGCTGTTGCAGCATCGAAGCCAATTGGGTGGGCCATTGTTTGGTCGAGTAGCCTCTCGGGCTCTTGGCTTCCAAACTCTGCAAACTCACATAGCGTTCCTGGGCTTTACTCTTTACGAATTTTTGCTATAGCAAAGGTGATACACATACAAAACAGCTGCTGCCGAGCATACCGTAGTACATTGCTAGTAGTACTACTTTAGTCTAGCATTTGCATTGGCGAAATGATGATCGCCTTCATAGCATTATTCTACTGATAATGAGTGCGGCTCACACATGTGACTAGTTGGCCAATCATCATTAGGCAGCAGACGAACGGCAATCAAGAGAAAACATGGGGAGCAAGAAGAATCGAAGCTGTCTCTCGTGTAATAGACAGCCTGGGAATGACGATATGATGGGCACTGAATCTGTATAAGAGCGGAAGGTCGTCTCCAAAAATCTTTTTCTATCGAGTAATGGATGTAATGTAACTAGGCACTATACTAGCACTAGCACAGTAATTTTTAATGGAGGAATCTTTATTCCAAGATTAGACAATATACCTGTAGTCTGTATATATCACTGTGCTTTATTCCTGACGATATGAATTAGAATCACCGTTCTTTCTTCCCTTGACGATTGATACCATGTGGTGTGTAATACGGATGGGTCAGTGGACATTAAGAATGCGTTCGTTATTATTCAGATTATTCAAGAACCATTTTAGACCGAGATTTCCTAAAAAAAAAATCTCTGCTAAAGGGGAATCACTTGGCAAGAAATATTTCCAAAGGAAAAAAAAACTTGGCAAGAACTAGTGAAACCATTTGATCATTGATAAGATTCTTCATAACATGAACTGAATTGCTACGAAACACCTATTTAGGTGATTCTCATTTCTAGTTGAAAATAGATAAACGCATCTGGATGTTTCATGGAGAACCGCTCTGAAACATTTCTGCCACCGTGTTTGGCAATGAAAAACGTTTCTGCCACCGTGTCTGCCACCGTGTTTGGCAATGAAAAACATTCCTCCGAACATATGAGCCAAACGCCATAAAGAGGGAACATTTTAGTAAGAATCACTTAAAACTAAATCTCGTTTTTACTAGTTTAGAGAAACGTCCAAACTCTAGTTTCTCTTAATTCAAATTCCACTCTCAAGAATCCAACGAGCTAGCCACATGCCATGGAATGATTCTAATTCAGCATAAAAATGTTTCTGGAAAAAAATACTATAGATCTGAAACACTTTTGGACCGGGGAGCCACATGCCACGCTACTGTAGATCAGTTTGGTCAAACTGGAAATCGCCACATGCCGCATATCAGGCGGCTGCCCTGGGGAAATCTTCCCAACGAACGAAGTACATAGCGCCTTGTCGACATGCTATCTTTCGTCGTAGGAGTACGTCGCTACTAGTACGTCCAAGTTTGCTCAAGAGATGCACCAAATTTGAACTTGAACCTGCCGCTCTAGCGCCCGCGATCGACTCTGTTGACTCGTCACTCGTCCATGTGCTCGCCACCTAGCTGAAGGACCCGGAACACTCCGAGAAAGTAGACAGCGATGATGCCATGGCTCCACACGGAGGCTGCCCGATTTGCCAAGCGCGGTGGCGGCAAAAGGCCAGCCGCATCCGGCCCCGCCGCCCCGGCGGAGGGCAAGCCTGGCCTGGCCACCGCCCGCCGTCTCTTACACATGCGGCTCCCTCCGGCCTCCGTCACGACTCACGACTCGCATAAAGAGACGGATGCGGAAGCGGCGATGGGCGGTTGTTTGCCCGGGCGGCTATTTGGACAGCTACCCCATCGCTAGTCGTCAGCAGTCTTTTTTTTTTAAAACAATCGTCCAGTAAAAAAAACAAGAAAACTAAACAACCGTGCCGTCTCATCTTTTTTTTTTAACACCGTGGCAAAAAAAAACCAAGGAAACCAAAACAACCGCTCAGTTCCCGTCCAATTTTTTTTCTTTATTTCTCAAAAAAAATCTTCTTTCCCTTTTTTTTAACACCCCCAGCAAAAAACAACACCAAGCAAACACCTGAAAAAAAGAAAGAAAACAACCACCTGGAAAAAAGAAAGAAAAAAAAAGAAAGGAAACAACAAAGAAGAACCGTCCGGCAAAAAAAAGAAAACGTGGACGGTGGCGATGTGGGGCTGGACGGCCCGGGCAAACGCCCGCCGCATCGTATTTGCGGATGGACGCTGCGTCCTGCGGGTGCGGGAGGGCACAAACAGTATAACCGATTAACGGAAAGCGATATATCGTGACTCGTCTACCGCGAGGAGAGGAGCGAGCGGAGGGGCAGTTTCCTTCCTCGAGTCGAGTCGAGTCGAGTCGAGCCTTTATCGGGAGGGGGGTAACGGCTCGGTTATCTCAGGGGAAGCAATAATTATCGTGCCATCTGCCTTGCTTTTCAAGCGTTCCCGGCCCAACCCAATCAAACCGCGAGTTAAAAACGCGCGTTTTATTCCGGTCGTGCCACGTCGCGGCGTCCTCCACACAAACACCACCTGCGAGCGATAAGGAAGGAAGGAGGCGTCCAAACCACAGCACCCACGACGTCCCGCTGTGTCGCCGCCGCCGCCTCCTTTCTTTAACTAAAAAAAAGGCGAGATCGATCGTGCGCCGCCGGGACATAGCAGCTCGAGGAGAAAAAGGGGCGAGAGAGAGAGAGAGAAGCGCAGAGCAGCGTTCCGTTCACATTCGCGCCCGCCACGATCCCGCCGTCCCCGAGAACGGGGCTCGGAAGGGGCGCATCGCCACCCAGCCTCTCATCATTGTTCGCAGGGAAGGAGCGGCCGGGGGTCTCGAGCCCTGCCGGCCATTTCGCCCCGCCTCGCGAGATACCCGCCAAGCCGTTGGCCTAGCGCGGGGAAGGCCGGCGATCTCGGGGGCAGGGGCCCTGATGCTGCACAAATGGAAGGTCTCGGAGGGCGGCGGCGACCAACGCCGGCGGTGCGTGGCGGCGTCGCTGTCCACGCTGATCGCGGCTACACTGGCGTTCCTCGCCTACGTCGCCTTCTTCCCGGACGGCGGCGCGCACGGGCTGTACCGTCTGTGGAGGTGCCAGGACTGCGCGGGCGATCTGGGCGAGTCGTCCCCCGGCGACGAGTCGGCCGCGGCCGACGGCCCTTCGGCCTCCGCGCGCGCGCCCCGCTCGCCGACCACGCTGTCGCACGTCGTGTTCGGCATCGGCGCGTCGGCGCGGACGTGGGACCAGCGCCGCGGGTACGCGGAGCTGTGGTGGCGCCCCGACCAGATGCGCGGGCACGTCTGGCTCGAGGAGCAGCCCGTGAGCCCGTGGCCGGCGGCGACGTGCCCGCCGTTCCGCGTCTCGGCGGAGGACGCGTCGCGGTTCGGGGACCGCGCGTCGGCGTCGCGGATGGCCCGGATCGTGGCGGACTCGTTCCTGGCCGTCGCGGCGGAGCTCGCGAACGGCACGGCACGGGAGGAGGAGGTGCGGTGGTTTGTGATGGGTGACGACGACACCGTCTTCTTCCCGGACAACCTCGTGGCGGTGCTGCGCAAGTACGACCACGAGGAGATGTACTATGTCGGGGCGCCGTCGGAGAGCGTGGAGCAGGACGTGATGCACTCGTACGGCACGGCCTTCGGCGGCGGCGGGTTCGCTGTCAGCTACCCGGCGGCGGCCGCGCTCGCCAAGGCTATCGACGGCTGCCTCGACCGGTACAGGTTCTTCTTCGGCAGCGATGAGCGCGTCAAGGCCTGCCTCAGCGAGCTCGGTGTGCCGCTCACCCGCGAGCCCGGGTTCCACCAGGTTAGACCGTCCTTCCTCCTTAACGCAACTGCTGCATCTATCTGCCCGTTATTACTACCACTAAGCACTTGCATATGCTTCCTTGTCAACTGGAACACAAAAAAAGAACTCCAAAATGACATTTTTAGTACGACGAGTACGCAACTTGTGTCTAAACTAACCAAAAATGTCCTTTATAACCATCTTAGGTACCCCTATATCGATAACGGATCATCTGAACCTTTGATTCGCATATGCCAAATTCAGCTCCGCTAGTCGTAGTGCCGCAGTTTGACTGACCATGCTGATTCTGTTCGATTTTCCCTGCATCATCCTGGATCAGAGCCTTTTGACCCAACCTTTCGCCGTTTCGCCGGGCGAAAAGGCCTCAGCACCTTTAAGAGCATATTCAAGAGATTAGTCAAATTATTTTCTAAATATAAATTTAGCTAATATGAAAAGAAAAGATGTCTCCAACAAACTTTGTAAATAACTCTTTAAATTTAGAAGATGTCTATTCCACCTCCTTATTCGGTCTCTATCTTTAGATAGCCTACCTCACTAATCATCTAGACTCCTTATTTTACAGAGTTTGTTAGAGTAATCTAGTATTATTTATTTTAAAAGTAGCTAAATCACTCTTGGAGATGCTCTAAGGATCCCATGTCCTGGGTAGTGAATCCGCCGAAGCATCTTTCGGTTGCTGCAAAGGCAGAACCTATATTCCGGAAATCACTGGAGCCCGGCTGCTGCGCTCGCGCCGTGGCGGCATGTGATGCGGCGACGGAGTGACGGACAGTGCCATCCATCACCATGGTCTATTTTCGATTTAAAGTTTCAGGACAGTGTGGAGACGCCGGAGGTCGGACCCAAGGAGGCCTCTACTTGTCCGTGCAGTCCTTGAGCTGAGCCGAGGCGACACCTCTCTCGCTCGCTCTCTTTCACCAGTTCATCACCCCATGTGAGCAGGACAAGCGTCGACAGGCCACAGGAGAGCACTGACTGGCCTAGCCAACCACCGCTAAAAAAAAGGACACCCTCTCTTCCTGCTTTTCTTTTTGCCGGGCACCACGCCCGCCGGTGCCATTGCCACCGCATTTCTTCTGCCGTGCCCCAGCCGGGCGTCGTTAGTACTACTACAGTGAACCAGGAATGAAAGATCGGGTATGTTTTCTCCGGCGCGGAGTCGGGTATGGTTTTGCATCTCTTGCTTGTTGCATGGTCCCAGCCATGGGCATGGGGCTCGATGGCATTGCCAACAATCCCGGAGACCGTAGCAGAGGCTACCTGCATTTTGGGCGTAAGAGATGCGCCGCTCGGTGTTTTGACCTCTCGAGTTGGGCGCACTAACTAAATGATGATGAAACTGCCGCACGCCTTCGCCGTGGTCGTAGAGCTGTAGTGGTAGTGTGTCCACGACCACGATGAGTGGCTTATAGCCAGGGATGAAAACAGATATAGGATTATAATTCCCATCGTGTCTCCGTTAGTTTTCGTAGGTCAATAGAGCGGTAGTCTGCCCCTTGCCTTTTGGCTTTTGCCCCCCACGCTCACCGCCACCACCAAATCTTACTTGCTGCCCCCATCTTACTTGCTCAACCCGAACACCTATTCTCGTCACACGTCAGAGTCATCGCCAGGGTCGGATAAAGACGCCGGGGGTTAAAACAAAGCACGTGACGCTCATCAATTGAGTTAGGTGGTGTTTGGTTCCTAAGCGCTAAAGTTTAGACCCGTCACATTGAATATTTGATACATATATTAAGTATTAAATATAGATTATTTACGAAACTAATTTTAATTTGTCAGTCGGAGACTATTACGAATCTATTAAACCTATTTAGTCTATGATTTGATAATGTAGTGCTACAATAAACATGTGCTAATGATGGATTAATTAGGCTTAATAGTTTTATCCTGCTAATTAGTTTACTCTCATGTAATTAGTTTTTTAATTTGCTCATATTTAATCCTCCTAGTTACTATTGACAGGGTCTAAACGATCCAAACACCAACTTAGCTCCAAAACACAGGATATCGCTCCTCTTGGAGACCGTAAAGTTGAAGGTGGTAAAGACCGCGTCCGGCGGGGGCGGTTGTGACCCAAATCTCGACGTCACCATCGCTAGAGCGTGCCTGTATCTGGTTGGTGCGACGCCTGACCTCGCCGGCCAGGTGTGCGGCCATCCTTTTCCGGTGACGATAAATTGCTGGTCTAGGTGGCGCGAGATTAGATGCAATGTCTGCCGCGAGGACTAGGATGGAACCGTGTCGGGCCCAGGGGAAATTGTGAGAATCGGACTGCCCCTCTAACTTGTGTAACGGGCGTGAATCGCTCCCGTGCAGACGGCGCAGCATCCCAGCCGCCCAGCGTCATTTGCTACAGTGCTTGACGTCGCTCGCTAGAGGAAAAGGACTTGGCACTTCCTACGACAGACGACTCGGGACCTGCCATTTTGATTTTTGAACCGTGAGCCGTTCGCCATGAGGCGATCGAACGTGGAGTATACTCTTGAGATCTGCGACATCTCTGCGTTTCGTCGCGTGGAGCACACTCCGCCCGGGTGCCGTTTGTCTCCTTCCGCGGTTGAACCTTTTCCTGCCAACAATTGTCATCAGGTGCCATCTGGCCTCGAGAATCTTGAGGTCCATACGCGTGCAGAAAAGCTACCAATAGTACTCCTACAACTGCTTCTTTTATACCTTTATAGTTTTTCAGTGAGAGTCATCGCAGCTTTTTTTTTCATATACATGACACATGTCGCCCGTGCAACGCTTGCAGGTGGACATCCGCGGCGACGCGTACGGGATGTTGGCGGCCCACCCGGTGGCGCCACTGGTATCGCTGCACCACCTCGACCACGTGGAGCCCATAAGCCCGCGGGGCAAGACGGCGCTGGAGGCGGTGCGTCCCCTGGTGGGCGCGTCCCGCTTCGACCCGGCGCGGGTGCTGCAGCAGAGCTTCTGCTACCAGCGCGGGCCGGGCTACGTCTGGTCCGTCTCGGTGG
This sequence comes from Microstegium vimineum, assembly GCA_022036555.1. Classification (NCBI taxonomy): domain Eukaryota; kingdom Viridiplantae; phylum Streptophyta; class Magnoliopsida; order Poales; family Poaceae; genus Microstegium; species Microstegium vimineum. The sequence goes on along the minus strand of CM039139.1, from coordinate 10,392,312 downwards.
CGTGGGGCTACACCGCGCAGATCTACCCATGGGCCTTGACCCCGCACGAGCTGGAGGTGCCGCTGCGGACGTTCCGCACCTGGCGGAGCTGGGCCGACGGGCCGTTCGTGTTCAACACGCGGCCGCTGAGCCCGCACGACGCGTGCGCACGCCCCGCCAGGTTCTTCCTCAGCCGGGTCCGCAACGAGACGGCGCGCGCCACCGTGACGGAGTACGCCGCCGCCCCGTCGGAGAAGGGGGAGTGCGACAAGGCCAGCTTCCGTGCGGCGTCCACGGTGCACACGGTCAGGGTCATCGCCCCGAGGATGAGCGAGAGTGACTGGAGACGGGTAAGTGCCGCAGCCGCATCTGACTGACCCCAATCGCCTTTCTGAAACTCTGATGTGCTTACACGCGTTGGAATTGGATGACAAGTTTCAGGCACCGCGGCGGCAGTGCTGCAAGACGAAGCGGACGAGGTGGGGCTCGGTGCTGGAGGTGCGGATACGACGTTGCGGCAGAGAAGAGCTCACGTCGCCGTAGAACCACACCCAGTGCGTTTTCTCTGTTATTTATCCACGGAACGCCAACGAAAATAGTAAAATGGTGGAAGGCATGCTATCCGTGATCACGCCTCAGGGTTCTCTGGGTGGCAGTAGATAGTGGAGTGGGGAGTATCTTCCTGCTGGCGGCCAACAGATCGTGCTCGCTGTGTATAAACGAGACTGAGACATACAGGACACACATACATGCGAAAATTACATTTTTTATCACGTTCTAGTGAATTACAGATTGGGAAATAAAATCGCCCCGTACCATTGTGAATGGTACAAATACAAGAACCCCCTAGAGAAATTCAATATCATACTCGTCCTCTGGTAAATACAAATACATCAGTAATTCTATGGCTCTTATATAGGAGGTGGTTACCATCCCCGTGCTGTAACGCTTTCAAACTCTCTTTTGCTTAATGCATTACACGTCTTTGACGTGTTCTATATAAAAAAAAAAGATGTGTAATTCTCACCAAATAAAGATACTTAATCATGCCAAGGTGGCAGGGGACTAATTCTTGCCTTCATGGAGTAAACTTGCCATATGGCTTACGAGAAATGCAGAAGATACATTCATATATGCACGCGTACAATTATTCAGAGCTACACATTGGACAGGTTCTCGATGTTACTACAGAATGAGGAGGATAGGGATTGTGTGCGCAATTCATATATCGCACGTTGGGGGCAGGTATTTTTCAACCCAGATTTTTGCTAACTACCAGTGGAGGGCTATCTTAATGCATAGCACATTGTTCTACTCTTTGGGGCCTCATGCTGCGATTTCAGCTGTTGTAATAAATATTGGACATATGCATCAGATAATGTAGTCTGTTTTTATTTCATTATCTGAATAACCTTTACCTCTATTTGGTCTTGTTGGTTTGGTGTACTGTAAAGATCGAGATGTTCTGCTTGCCCGCAGGCCGCAGACAAGTAATGGATTCTGTGTTCTCTTTTTTCTGACAAGGAAATGGTTCTTTGCACAAACCACAAAGTCTTGAATCAATGCGGACGCATTTTGGTGAAGTAAACACAAGTTCACAAGTTATTTTCATCTCTTAGGCATCCACGCCAAAGGTATTGAAATTGTGCAATTGCATAAGGCGGGAGGACTTTGTGATAACTGTGTACAACTGGTTTTCTTGTAAAAGGTTACAGCTCATCTGAATCTTAGCATTTCATTTTGTTCTTCAATCATTGTGCTCTATCGTTATATTGAATTCCCTGCCCTTTCCTTCACCAGTTCTTCTGGATCTAATTTTCCTGAAAATTTTCAAAACATATAAATATGGAACTTTTTACAACAGCTAGCCATTATTTTTTATATGGAATTTATATTTTTAGCCCCGATCTATGTGTTCGGTGTGATCTCTGATCTGTGTGGTCACACTATCTCTTCCTGGGCTCTTCTCACCATAAGCTACTTTGTCTGTGCTCTCATTTTATACTCGGACCACATATAGCAAGTCACCCCTTTCTTTTGCGTGGGCCAGGCTGCTTTTGAGTGAATAGATTGGGTGGGTCAGTTGGGCCTCCTTTTGTTTTCTAGTGGTCTGCCATGGTTATATCTTTTCCTTTACTCTGCCATATCCGTTTTTTCATTTAACCTATTTTTCTTACTTATTATTTATCACGGAGTACAATATTATAGTCATTATATGCATCTTTTGGGTGGTCGTCAGTGCTGACAGTAGTGAATGAAAAGTGAAAAGGTATCTCTAGGCTATGGCAGAAAGTGTACCGGTAAGTTTTGTGAACTGTCAAACTGTTGTCTTACTACACTACACAAGCTAACTTTTCGATCGAGTAGAGCCAATACGCATATTTGTTAACTTGTTCTCCTCGTGAGAGGTCAGACTTTTACCCCTTTCTGAAGCATCTATAAACGGTGATGGGAAGGCGGAAATTAAGGTCGCCCCTTTCGAAGCTTCACGCAAGTGGGGAGCAGCGTAGAAGAAAGTCAAACATTCAACACGTCCAACATTGTGTGGTTCACATTACCTGTGGAAGTAGATGTGAGGAGCAGCAACTTGGGGGAGGGGAAAGGATAGGAAGAAGACAGTATAGTACGGCAGATAGATGCTTAGATTTAGAATACTGTCTTGTTACCATTCATGTCCACTCCTTCCTTGTTCCTATTACATATATGTATCCTTCACGACATCCAAACTGGGCCGGCGAACCGTGGGTTCGGCTTGAGTCCTCTCTTGGGCCTGGTTGGGGAAGACCCAGTGGGCGAGCCGGAGGGCGAGCCTGTCGAAGACGTGGCAGCAGGCTTGACCGGTTCCAGGTTGCTGACAGTAGCCCCATGAGTTCCTTGGTTGGAAGCACGCGGCCAACTTGTCCCCGTCCACTGAAAGAAAGTCAGCCTAGTCAGCGCCATCAAGCTATTTCCGCCAGCTCTGATTGCTTCTCTGTAGTCTGTTCGCCGCTGTACTCCACATTGTATAAACTGCAAGATCATGATGTCGTTACTCTCATAAACAGCAGGTCCTGCTAGCTTAGCTAGTTTACATGTGTATGTACTACAAGTGATTTCTTCCCGAATTGAGAAACTTACCAAAAAAGAAAAACCGTTACTCTCAGAAAGTGATTTCTTCCCCAGTTTTTTTACGAAACCCCGGAAGAGAAATATACATATATATGGTAGATCGAGGTAGAGGCGTAGAGCGGCCAATCGGCCATACTCTCTAGTTTCTTGCGGTTCGACATCTCGGTCACCAGTTGCCGCGCGCGGTCGCCGTCACGCAGCGTAACCGCTGATGTAATCGTGCACCCATGCACGCACACCGTCTTCTACTGTGTACCGCCGCGCCGCCCGTACATGCATGAGTTTGAGTTGCACTGGTGCTTCTCCAGTGGCGTTCGTTGTTCAGTGTGAACACGGCGCCGGATTCCAGTTCGGCAGTTTCATATATAAGCACAATGGCGCTAACGCCTGACGAAGAAGGCAGCAGGGCGACCGGGGACCAGGGCCATCAGGGAGAGCAAAGAGAGGCAAAAACTGAAGTGGCTTCGTCTCGCTCGGCAGAAAAAAGTCTCTGGTGCTGCGCGCCGTGGGCCGGCCGCGCCGCGCGCTATAGCTGCAACGGGCATGCAACGGCGGCGCGAGCACGATAGGTGTAGATGGGGATGTTCCGGCTGGATCGGCCATGTCCATGCATGCATGTCGACGTCGGCAAGGTGCTTGTCGTCAAACCTCGTGTGCTCCTTTGCTTCGTTTGCAAGGGAAGCGACGACGAAGCATGGATATATTCTTCTCTTGTACTGCCTGCTCAAGTGCTCAACTACTCACTACACAGCTCGCCTCAAGCTAGGCGCGCATAAAGGTCGTAGAGCTAGATTTCACATTACATTCTCAGGTGCGGACGCGGAAAAAAAATATGGAGACAGGCAGTAATGGGGTGGCTACTAGTCTGTCTAGTGGATTTAGTGGAGGAAAAAATAGCTATATATTTTGACATATATATGCTCGCTCCATCAAGACGGCAAACCTGATCGATAAGGTGACATCTCAAAAAGAAAGAAAAAGGTATACCTACAGTATAGGTGAGAGTGAGAGTGAAGCATCGGATTTTGCTGATGGCAATTATAGCCTACTTAGCTTTCTGCGTATGTAACGGCGGAGGCTAATCGCTCGCTCTGCAGCTAGCAGCTCATCGACGCATGCAGACCGGTAAGTCACCGGCCGGTCGAGAAAACCAGCGCCGGCCGGGGCGGCGGCCCCAGCGAGCCCCCAAAGTTCGCGAGGCGATGTCGACCGTACCCAAACAGCTAGCCCGGTCCAAATTCGAAATCAAACCACGGGGGAGCTTCAGCTAGCGGCGCTGCTGCGAGTCAAGATCGAGAGACGTCACGTCGAGAGGGGTAGATTGCGGGATTGGGCATCGTCGGAATAGAGGCCGCATGCATTGTACTAGCTTGGAGGGATCTATAGTTCACGGGGCCGGGTGCGCGCGGCTGTGGCCGGCCGCAGGAGCACAGGGCCCCATCCTGGCCTGGCCGGACCGCGCTAGCTAGCCTGCTGCGCTGCGCTGCGGACAGCCGAGCCCGCGCCCGTCGCTGTCGCTGTCGTCGCCGATCGCAACGCGCCAGCGGCCATTCACGTTTGCGATGCAGTGCGGCGTGTTTTGTCATACCAACCCTAGACCATTAGGGTCGAGCCATGCATATCAGTAGCTGGATATGGCTAGATTATTTACGCTGCAGAGCTAGCTAGCTACCATGAGAAGAATGCGATTACGCATCCGCAGTAGCAGTTTACAATGACGGCTCTGATTGATTAGTATACTCCCAATACTTGTTGTATTTATTATGCATAAAATTATATTGGTGGAGAATTAGTAAAGTTGAAAACAAAAGGAGATTGTGTTTGTCCTCGGTGCTCAGTCATCTGTAACTGTAACTTTCACGGCTGGTCTTCACATTAAAAAAAAACAAACCGTCATGGCTGGTCTTTAAAAAAACAAAGCACGACAAGAACGGGTGGCGCGCCCGGGCTTACGATACCTGATAGCATGAATGAATGCAGAGACATGCACACCGGTATGGCAGTGGCAGAGCTCTGTGCGAGTCCCTACCATATGTTCATTTTTTTTCCTTATATATATCCTTTCATCATGAAGCAGAGACCTGCAGGGAGTTATATGCAAACTGTGCGTGCCTTTTTGGTCCAATGTAATAATGTAAAAAAGATTGGACTGCCAACTTCAATGTCGTGGTCCTTGTACAAAATATAACACGTGGTACATGTACTTTGGCGATGGTCGGATGAGTGATTATCGACTGATCACTGAGAGCAACTCTAAACCGACCGTTTAGACATTCATACTAGGTACAAATCTACAACATATCCTCCAAATTAGTTTTTTTTCCTAATTAAGTCACCACATCAACACTATATAACCGATTGTGATTGGATCGCAAGGGCTATCCTTCTCCCATCGTGACACCTAAGTGAGGGCTAATAAAAAGCTCGTTGAACTGGTTCAGTGGCTCGTTATAAAAGTGCCCCGATTAGACTCGTTTTTCTTTTAAAATAAAAATTACTTCATTTGGAATGATTTTCAACTTCGGGAAGTTAAGTCTCAAACGATCAGGAGACTACGGTAAATAAGGTTATGCCAATCTAAAAAAAAACTATAGTTACCCTTTTTAGGCAAGAAGTTGGGTCTACTTTGAGATATTGCCCAATGCCCATCGTGGCTTGCTCTAGCTAGGACACATAACAGAGGTGGCTACAACTGGTTGTCAACTAGAGAAAGGCATCAACCATGACAAAAAAAGTCATGTTTCTACGAGGTCAATATAATATCATCAATGCTCTCGCTTCTTGTCCTCCCATCACAGCCTAACCTCGACCGCTATTACATTACAAACCCAAGCTCTCCCCTTTTGTACACTTGTCTTCATATGGATCCCTTATCCAAGAAGCGCAAGCCCAACGAGATTGACATATCACCGGCTCTCCCGCTGGTGGGGCTGCTGCCCTAGGCCCCATCTGCAATGACGTTCGCTCCGCTGCCTCCTCCACTCACTCTGCTGGACTAGCTCATGGACATCGTGGCCACTGCCACACTCAATGCCATGCACATAGTTGTTGATAATAACTCAGTCATTTGCAAGCTCTTACATATATGACACACTTTGTGCCATCTTTGCTGCCTATGGGGATCTCGAGGAGGCCATCTTCATCACTAACAAAATCACATTAGATTAGATGAGTTTGTCATGAATTTTTTCTCGATGGAAAATTTATTTCTTACATTCCATAATCCCCATGAAACGCTCAACAATTTGGAGATTTGGATTGACAAGGCTCTCTTGAAGCCGCCCGGCCGGGTTTTCTCTCCCTGGTTTTTCTGAAACCGGTACGGGAGGTGAATAAGCTCAAATAAAACACACACACCTACCGTCCGTCCGTTGGGATCCTGAAACGGCAAGTCGGCAACTATAAACGCATTGGGGACCGGTACAGCGCCGCCTGACGATGGAAACGGTCGTCGCATCCAAAGACGCACGTGGTTTAGCACCTCTCGCGATGCATGATGGCACTCTTCATCACAACTCACAAGAGGGCGCACACACGGCCTGACCTGCACCTGACGGTCATATACTCATATGCCGCCGCGCTCCCGGCTTGGGTGTGTGATGTCCCGTCGAGTTGCACGACCAGTACGTTTTCAAACCCCGGCCCATCTGCGGCGCCGATCAGAAGAAATTCAGAATAGCCATGCCGCCGCGCCAGCCTTGGCCGTACATACCCACCACCTTCCCCGAACGTTCACCGTCACTGTTCTCTCTCTCTCCTGACTGCTTAAGACCCGGTTTAGTTGCAAAAAATTTTAGCTTTTGGCTACCGTAGCATTTTCGTTTTTATTTGGCAAAAATTGTCCAATTATAGACTAATTAGGTTTAAAAGATTCGTCTCACGATTTCTCGGCTAACTGTGCAATTAGTTTTTTTTCGTCTACATTTAGTACTTTATACATGTGTCGCAAGATTTGATGTGACGGGTACTATGTAAAAAATTTTGGTTTTTGGCTTCAACAAACGGGGCCTAATTAGCGTACGAACGTACACATGTGGTACTACAGTCGCTATAAACAGTAGCAGCCTATCCACTGGGCATGCACTGACCGTACCGTGTAGTATCGCGTTGGAGTCGGAGGCGTCCATTCTCCGTAGTCCCGTAGGTGACAGCGGCCCCCAGAAGGTTTCCGAGTGGAAGGAATAGGGGAAAAAACCCCCGAGGTGAAGTGCATTCTATTTCTATCTATATAGAGACAGGCATCAGTAGCCACGGAGAGCAAAGCCGGCTATAGATAGTTTCGTCTCGTCCCGACCATTTGCTGGCCGGCTAGGTAAGGTAGCTCATCAGAGACTACTACTGCCTCCTGATTATTATCTCGCCGCCGCGCGCCGTGTTCATTACGGCTACGAAAATAGTAGGGCTGGCAAACCGGTGGCCGGCCGGCAGTGCGGCGGCCGAGGAGATGGGGAGCCTCGACGGCCACTCGCTGCAGCAGGGCCACCACGGCTACGCCCACTCCCACGTCGGCGCGGGCGCGGGCGCGGGGCCCGACAGCAGCGGCAACAACGACGAGGACGACGCGTCGCCCCCGCCCGGCGCCGGGTCGGGGGCCGGAGGAGGTCCTCGCCGGCCGCGCGGGAGGCCCCCGGGGTCCAAGAACAAGCCGAAGCCGCCCGTGGTGGTGACGCGGGAGAGCCCCAACGCGATGCGCTCCCACGTGCTGGAGATCGCCAGCGGCGCCGACATCGTGGACGCCATCGCGGGCTTCTCCCACCGCCGCCAGCGCGGCGTGTCCGTGCTCAGCGGCACCGGCGCGGTCACCAGCGTCACGCTGCGGCAGCCCGCGGGGGCCGGGGCGGCGGCCGTCAAGCTGCGTGGCCGGTTCGAGATCCTGTCCATGTCCGGGGCTTTCCTCCCGGCGCCGGCGCCGCCGGGGGCCACGGGGCTCGCCGTGTACCTCGCCGGAGGGCAGGGGCAGGTCGTGGGCGGCAGCGTCATGGGGGAGCTCATCGCGTCGGGCCCCGTCATGGTGATCGCCGCCACGTTCGGCAACGCCACCTACGAGAGGCTGCCGCTGGACCAGGACGCCGAGGAGGGCGCCGTGCTGTCCGGATCGTCCGAGGGCGCTGCCGCGCAGCAGCAGCAGCTGGAGCAGCAGCAGAGCAGCGGGGGTCCCGTCGTGCCGCCGTCGATGTACAACGTCCCGCAGACGCCGCCGCACGACATGTTCGGCCAGTGGGGCCACGCGGCTGTGACGCGGCCACCGCCGACGTCGTTCTAGCTAGCGCTAGATGCACCTGCACCGGCCCCGCCGTATATCTCTCTCTACCTCTTGCTAGTTAGATTTCCACTTCCTCCATCCCTAGGTAAGGTATTACAGTAGCTAGTAGTGCTCTAGTTGTTACATTAGCTCGGCTACCCGCCTGTTAATTAATGTGCCATGGCATGCATGCATGTGTGATCTTTTCTCATTTCTTCTAGCTCTCTCTCTTCTATTTGGATTTTGGAGCCTGTGGAATCAATGTACAATACAATTCCTATTTGCGTATTCGGAATCGGTCAATGTTTACTTACACCTGTCATATATGCAGTTAGCATTGCATTAACGAAGTAAGCGAATCAGTTTCAGAAGTTAATCTTCATTCTTTTTGTCAAAAGAAAAGGCTTTGTTCTTTTGCTCTGCTGTATGCTTGAATTTACTAAAAATAAGTTGCTGACTGCTAAAAAAATATGTTCATCTAAATAGTCCAGATAGCTTATAGCCTACCTTATAGCTCAATTCAAACTATTCAACTACTCAACTTATAAAAAGTCCAGCTGATCCAAACAGATCCATACATCCTACAAGAAATTAAGTGCCATATTGCCATCAACGGATGACCCCATTACATGTTTTTTGTTGGTTTCTCAGATTTCATATTATAGTTTTTTTTTCTTAAATATGATCATGATCATTTCAATGAAGAATTCATTGATTTGAACTTTACTGTGAGGATATTTGCTTATCTTGATGCTCCATTTTGATATTTTATTTCTTCTTAGATCAATCTACCTTCTCGCCGATGATACATCCATTTTGATAGTCTCTCCGGTCATTATATACATGACATTAGCACAAGTAAACCAGTACAAATTTGTGCTAATCTAGATGTGTACTAACGTTATACTCCTACATTAATGATTGGAGGGAGTATTTAACTGTGTCCTAACGTTATATACTCCCACGCTGTATACATAAAGTGTTTGATACTTTTTTTTGACATAGGTTAAAGCCATCTACATAAGTGATATCTATATATTGTGATTGTCCAATTAACCAGTGGTGGTGGAGAAAGTTCATAGGACGAGTCGATCGACTTGCATGTGTTGGATAGATGCGGTGAAGCCGTGAATGTTAAAACTTGTAAATTTTCCAGTAGGGGGAAACCCCTCCTGTTGCCTCAAAAAACGGGTTAGGGCAGGGATTATTATTCATCAAATGTGGTGATAGATTTTAATACGGTATTATTGGCATCATATCACACTCCTTTAGATCCACCCAAAATCCAAAATATTTTAAGATTCTCCGTCACATCGAATATTTGGACGCGTGCACGGAGGATTAAATATAGATTAAAATAATAATTAATTACGCAGTTCATCTGGAATTTGCGAGACGAATCTTTTAAGCCTAGTTACTTCATGATTGGATAATAATTACTAAATACAAACGAAAATGCTACCGTGTTATTTTACATTTTGGTTTTTGATCTAAACACCCTAGAAAAAGAAGGGAGCATATACAAACAAAATAGGTGTCAGACACCCATGTATGGTACTCCCTTCGTCCCTAAATAGATGTTATTCTCGCTTCCCAAAAAGTCAACGTTTTCAAACTACCGACAATAATGTATTAAAATATGTAAATAATTATGCTAAGTAATTAGTATCATCGGAAAGATCTTTAAGTCTAGTTTTTTAACAAATTTATTTGAAGATATAAATGTTGCACGTATTTTTTATAAAATTAGTCAAAGTTAAGAAAATTTGACCGACAGGTATGCCATAACATCCTCTTTTTGGGACGGAGGGAGAATGGGTACTCCAATTTCTTTATGCAAGACATGCACAGTCATCCAACCCGTGTTTTGATTGATATGGGTACGAGAAGAACTACTGGCAGCAGGCGCAGTATGCAAAAGAATTGACGTAACGTAGCTAGTCCTAGTGTTTGTTAAGAAAGAAGTACAACGACCAACAGTGCTGTAGTACAACTCACTTTACCATTTTTGTGATGTGATACTACTCCCAGCAGTGTCTGAAAACAAAATGACCGGCCGGGGATTACCAATCAGAGAAAGAAAAGAAAAAGAGAGAAAAGCCGAGCAGCCAAATTCGCGGGTCAGCAAAATTCCAGCCGCTCCGAATCAAACGTTGCATTCTTGTCTGCCCCAAGGAAAAGCCCCGTCCCGTCAAGAGCTTCTCCCCCCACTACCACTACTGCTCGCCCCATTCGTTGCTTCCCCCTTTTCCCAAATCAGCTCACCCGGCCCGGACACGAAGAAATGCTCCGATATGATGTCGTCACGGAGCAGTAGTAGCGGCTTAGTAGCTGGATTACCTTACCTGTGTCACTGTGTCAGCGGTGACGGACTTGGTTAAATAAAGCTAAGCTTAAGCTAAGGGGGGGCATGGAGACAGGGAGACGGCGACACGGCGGCACTGTGTCCTGGCTGGCCCCCACCGGACACTAGCTAGACGCGTGGCCCCGGCGAGGTGAAACGAAACGAAATGAAGTGATGGGTGCGCGTGTCTGTGCCTGCCTTGCCTTGCTACATGATGGAAACCCACACGAGACGAAAGGGATCGTCCCTCCTGTAGTTCGCCCATCGTAGTACTACTATATCTTTGGATTGGATGCTCGGAGAACATACCAAATATGTCCATCCACCGTCGCCTCACACGCTCCCACGCTAAACTAGGCAGACACACCGTGGGAACGAACGAACCAACGAACCTTCGTTTTTCGAAGCTTTTATTCTTCTTGCTGGTTGCAGCTGCTACTGCCCGTGATTTCGTGGAGGTGGGGTGAGGAAGGCATATCCCGTTTACCCAACTCTCGGCTACGCTACCTGCCTGTGCCTGACTCGCCTCACAGCTCTCTGGCGCTCCAAAGGGTGGTAGTAGGGTGGGTGGGTGTGACTCTGGCGGCATGGGAATGGATGGGGCGATGCGTCTGATTTGATTTGATTTCCCAAGTGTGATCCAAGTTGGCGATGCCTGCCCTGTCCCGTCGTCTCGTCTCGTGGAGAAGGAAACGGGAAGCAGCTAGAGGTGGTTGGGACCTGACGTTGTGTTCCGCGCAGAGCGCACGGCGGCAGGCCGGGGCCCCTCCACGACTGTGCGTCCCATTTTGCCTAGCCCGATGAGGAAGTAGAACGATTCTCCCTTCCCGGCTCCATCGCCCCCCGGATTATTAGGCTTGACATTTCTACCGATTTGACCACACCAACTTCACCGATGCGCGGGCGCACGCCTCCAGTCTCCAAACTCTCCATGCATCCACGACTGGCGTACGATCCTGCCGGTGGCCGTTGTGAATCTGCGACTAAAGATGGCCATGCAGCCCGCGGCACGCGGGCCCGGCCCGTGGCCCGGCATTTTGGCACGGCCCGAGGCACCAGGCCGTGCCTGGGCCACCACCCTGGCCCGCGGCACGGCACGGGCACGGCCCGGTGGAGATGGTGGCCCGGTGATGGCCCGATGGGAAACCTGCATCTGCAAGGCGGCCTCTCCTCTACTCGGCCCAAGTGGCCGCCAGCCCATCCCCCTAACCCTAGACGCGCACCTCCTCCCACGCCGCTCTTGGCCTCTCGCGCAGACGCGCTCCTCGGCTCCTCGCGCAGGCGTGCAGCGCCGCAGCCCGCAGGCCCGCCGCTCCGCCGCACGCCGCCGGCTCCTCTCCACCACGCACGCGTCGTCCGTCGGCACCCACCTCCTCCTCCACCGCTCCACGCCGCGAGCTCCGCCCCGGCGCCCCCTGCTCTGCCTCTGCCCCGAGCCGCCAGCTCCATGCCTCCACCTCGAGCTCGCGGTCCCGGCGAGGGCGTGAGCTGCCCGGCGGCGCCGTGAGCCCGTGACCCTCGAGCCTCGGCCTCGGCCTTCTCCCCCTCTCTGCTGGCCTGCTCAGTGCTGGCCTCTGTGGGCCGCGGGCCGGCACGGCCTCGTCGTGCCTAACAGGCGGCACGGCACAGCCAAACGGCCCACGGGCCGTGCCTTGGGCCGAAGGCCAGGCACGAGCACGGTGGAGGCACGGCACGGTGGCCCGTAAAGGCACGATGCCGTGCAGAGCCGGGCCGGCACGGCCCGATGGCCATCTATATCTGCGGCCCACGGAGAAGGCGCGCCACTGCTGCCCACGGGCGTGATCAGTGACTGAGTCGCGGGGCCGCCTTGTGCTGTTCCGAGCCGACCGTTGGCTAGCCGCCTAGCGGGGCGAGGGTGCCACGTACCCCGGCGCCGCGCGCGTCACCTACCTGCCGTAGGGCGTGCTTCCACGGGTGCCGGGGACGCGACGGGGGGTCCGCATGGGCATGGCATATGGCTATGGCCGCGCACAGGCACAGCACAACCTCCCCCCTCCCCACGACGGGATGTTTCTCTTTGTTACGGGAGGAGGCAGAAGGCAGAGGCAGGAATGAAATAATGACCGAGGCAGGCGTCTCTGCCGGTTCTGTGGGCGAGTTGCTCGCGACGCTCGCTCAGTTCCGAACAGCTAGCTACGCACGCCGGCGGCATGGTGATGGGTCAACGTCCCAGGCACTGTGAGAGCGAGGAGCCCGGTTCCATCCCACACGATACTACGAGTGCGACTTGCTGTCCCGGTGCATGCATCCGCACCGGCCCCGTCCAACCGGGCTATCACTTCCGCAACAGGGCATGATCCAAGTCACACCAACTTGCCGTACTGCACAAGAACGTGGCCGCGCTTAGCACGTCATGACGCGGCACGTGTGGCTGGCTCAGACGCCGAACGGGGCTAGCGCGCGCGCGCGTCCGTGCGGAGCGGCTGCAAGAAGCGCCACTTGCATCGCGCGACGACACAGCAGCGAGTACCGAGCCCGCGCCTCGCCTGGGAACAGCACTGCGGCGAGCCGGCGACGGCGAGAGCTGAGGGGGGAAAAGGCGGCCGCATAGCACAGCACCTGGTGACAAGCGCGGCAGCCGCCCGATATATATCACATACGAATCCACGCGTCCAACCAAATTTAGCCAGGGCATGCGACGGAGAGAGCGTAAGCGTGTTGACCCTGTTGCAGAACAAGGACAGTGGAAAGCAAAGAGCAAAGCACCCGTACAAGTACAAATCCATCTGTTGGAATTGGAAAGGAAAGTGGCTGAAGGGTGCAACTGTTGATTTGCAAGGACGAAGAGCGGATACGACGACAGAGCCAGGGCCCCATGGGCATGGAGAAAGCAAAGCTTCCGCGATTACACTGGCATCTCGGGACAAGAAACGAAAACGAAAGTACGAACAGTACATCATAATGCACGAACGAAATGAGATCGCGTCGCGTACAGAGCGTCACGCTTCACTAGCTATCAACGAAATCTCAACTACTGATGTTACCGGAGCCTATCCACGAGACCGTCCTCACCTTTTCCCTTCAAGAAAAAAAAAACTGAAGTCATATTTAGCTCACCAGCCTCATCTCATCTCCTGTGTTTATTAGCCTCCAAAGACAGTACCAAAAACGCATTTTTAAATGAAAAGATAAATAAATAATCGTATATGCTCTGCGTATGACCGTTTAAGGGAATTATTTGGCATCCATATAGTGATGTCAAATGCAAATACATAGAAACTGGACATACAGATAAACTGTAACACTTAACTTATAGAAAAAACAGTTGGTTTCTGCGTAGGATAGCAGTGTTAACTTAAACTCAATGTAAAGAGTCATTCAGTTGAGGAAACTAAGTTTTCGCACTGTTTTCGCGCTGGCGACTAGTGGAAACTAAGTTTCAATTTCCTTGCAGAGTTAACGTGACAGCAGGCCAGAAATTTCCAATGTCTCATCAAATAAATCTTTTGCCCCATAAAACTGAATTTATTTAGGTGACGAAAATTAGCAATCAGAAGCAGATTCTCCACAACTAACCAAAGCAACTCATATTTTCTCCACACAACCCAAGATAAGGTCACAGCACCTCAAAATTACTTAGATATGCAAGTCTATGCAAGACGCAGTGCAAAGCATGTCAGTAGGATGCTACATCCCAAACATCAAAGTGAAGGGAACAAGCGCACATCACGCTTACGAGATGAAGTATGTCTTGAGCCTAAACAACGGTGACCCAGACAGCATGAGCAAGTGAAAGCATGATTTCTCTACACCCCTTAAGAACCCCAGACGGCAGTGATGACCTGATGGCTTCTCAACCCCCACCCTACCTAATGCATGAATGTATCAACATGTATATAGCTAGCACTGAATTGGACGAGCTCTACCAGTTAAGCAGGAAAGAAATTGCATTAGCAAACAATTTATGATCAATTGACCTTGCATTCAACTTAGTTTTGCATTATCCATCGAAATAGAATATGCAGTGCCATCCCAAATTTCGTTACACATCTTCTGGAAAGATAAGGGATCCGCATCAGGTCAACTGGACAAGCTTTGGATGTAGTTCCTTGAAATCGTTTGCTTTGAAAGTTGAAACCTTCAAAAACAACCTATACGCATTCTGTCACATACCCGTTTTATTGATTGTTCGGGAGGGAATGTAGGTTTCAATCAAAATGAAGCACTTATATAATATCTTGAGATGGGCTGTCTACTTGGCCTAATTGATCTAAAATTAAAAACTCCCACTTGCTCATGAGAAACCCTGCAAAGGCTGATAGACTTTTGTCACTAATGCTAGGTGTACAAAAGGCTTTCGAATAGTGTGGGAAGGTGCTCGCGCTGGCTCCATACCAAACATTACTTAGGAACACTGGAGATGAAATATTCCCCAGTGGTAAGGCAAGGACTTGAACAGCATGCAGGTTACACGTTCCACTGTGCTGAGATGTGAGGTGCAGATGGTGATGATCACCCTGGGGTATGAGCTAGAGCTAGTGCCGTTAACAGGCTCTCCAGGACCAGCTCCAGTGTGCTGAGATGTGAGGTGGAGGTGGTGATGATCACCCCAGGGAATGAGCTAGAGCTTTCGCCGATACCAGGCTCTACTGGACCAGCATACCCTTGTAAAAATTCAGGTCGGAACTCCAACCAGATGTGTGGATACCAAGGCCACCTTCACAACATTCTCCATTCTATCAGTTGAGCAATTCGCTTGAGTTGTTCAAGTATCCCTTTGTCTGGTTCTCATGACGCGCTATGAACCACCACCGTGCTAGCGGCATTGTCGTCAAACATGTGCGACTACTTACAAATTGTCATTTCAAACCAAATTAGTAAATTTTCAGCAGGCCTGGCGACTCCCTATATGAGGTGATATTTCCTTTCACTTTGGGATATTTCAAATTCTATCAATTGGGTATACAATTACTAGAACAAATAAGAACAAAGAGTTACAAAATCAATAAAAATTGCTTGCGCAAAACAATTCAACACAGGAAAATGACCCAAGGAGAACAGGGAATTCCCACAGTTTCTTTTCCTTCTCAACACTGATTAGAGTATCATTGAAATAGCAAGTATAATAGCCTAAGTTTGTGGACTAAATCTAGAGTCCATTTAAATCCTCTGATGCTACAAACTGTAGCATTTCATCTTAGGTGGAAGATGATTTCTACAAATACTAATTGTAACTCTGGTTTGCTGATTCCAAATGTGTGAAAGAATGTGGCACAGGGTTTCTTTTTCTTCAGTCAACATTAGAAATAAGTTGCTGAAAATTAATGATGACTAGCTGTCTAGCACCCTAAGCATCGCAAATTATTAACTGCTGTAATATTTTTCTGATAAGAACCTGGTAATCAGATATATTGACTGCTGCACAAACCTGAAACTAAGCAGCACCAACCAAACAACTGGTAAGAAGGAATGCTTTAGCAGATTTTCCAATCAATATGTTACCAACTTGTTTTTGTTGAGGCGTTGATCATATCATCCTGAAGAACATAAAAAGCTTGTGCACATGGTGCTAATCTGCCAATAACCCAAATTCAAATCAACAAAGTGACACAGTATACAACAGCAAAGTGTCCACAAAAGTGGGAAAATTAAATACGCAGGTACCCATTGCACAGCAAGCGCATTGCAACTATGCCCACATTCAAATTCAGTACTGGGTCTTAATTGTTGTTACTTTTCCAATAAATGAGTAGTGTAGAGATAACTATGCAAAGGTTATATTCTAACAGCATGCACGACAGACCAACATCATACACATACACTAGTAAAGAAACTTATCAGAATATAAGTTCACGCTAATGGGAAAAAAAGGAAGCAAATGCACACATAACATAAACACATCCTTTTCAGGGTTATGGTTTGTACAAATCTGTAGAAGCAAACATTACCAGATAACTGGCTGCTAAGCCTGAATGCAGGTGCATCAAGGAAACAGCTCAGGAATCCTCAGATCAACTGCCACGTAAACACACAGAACATTAAATAGGTATCATATAAGCACACTTCCATAACATTGAGATAAGCTCTTGAAAATAGAAATTAAAATGTGTCGCAAGGAATTTCTCAGGCTAGTTGTTGATGGCTTTCTTTGCTCTAAGAGATTCAAGGGCCTTCTCACGAAGTTCAATTTCTAGTTTCTTCTGATCAGACTCTTCTCTGCCAGCATGTGAACCTCTTTTCCTAACATCAACATCGGAATCAGAACCCCGGTCCTTCTCAGAGTCTGAAGGCACAGTATCAGTGTTCTTTAATTTTTGCTTGCTAGCATGGCGATCCGCCCTTCTGCGGTGTCGCTCTTCACGTCTTCGATGCCTTTCCTCTTTTCTTAGCCTCTTCTCTTCCTTCCTTCTCCTCTTTGCCTCTTTGCCATCTGGCTCAGAATCAGACTCAGAACTTTCATACTGTTTCCTATGCTTATGAGTTTTCTTGTGCTTTCGCTTCTCAGAATGGGATCTATGTTTGTCAGGTTCTTCAGACCCTGAACTGCCAGAATCAATGTGGCTATTACCATATGCTCTTTTCTTAGTTTTTTTCAAAGGACTTCCATCTTCTGATTGGGAGTCCTCATTGACCTTGGATAAATATTTCTTTGCATCAATAGCATCATCACGCAAACCTCTCATGGCATGCTCGCTGTTTCTACCATCCTTTGAATAAGAGCCATCATTTTCAATTCTAGTAGGGGAACGCTGTTTCCCAGGAGAGTCTTCAGGAGAATCAGTTTGACGCTTTGTTCTACCAACAAGCTCGTCTTCTGATGATTCTGGCAGTTGATCATGGTGTTTCTTCTGGACATCCTTGCCACTGGAGAACAGAAAACAATATCACACTATTGCTGAGATGATGCACATTGTGCTGCAGCGAGATGATGCTTTCTGATATGCACATGTGTTCAACTAGATTACACTTAAATTGTGACTGACATCATCATAGTTACTAGGTGAATTATATAGCCATAACAATTGCCAGCTCTACCAAAATAATAGGTGTTTACTTGGTCAGTATAAAACTTTTCAAACAAATGCATTCCTACTCGAAATGGCTGAAAATAACTATATCAAAGCATACATCCTCATCTGAAATTTATTTACTAGCACTCAATTCAATTTTCAAAGGAAAAAACACATGAAGGGGCTGTACTGTACAATAACAGGAAAGTAGTGTTGTGCAGTGGGCCAAGAGCGCATTCGAATCCAGCAACCATCCAATTTTGTCTCGAAAACTAAAAGCGTTTAAGAAAATTAATCCAACCTTTGTCGTAAACTGAATGGAGATTTTTCTCTAGGGCTTGAGTCACCAGCACCGATTTTCTTAAGTCGCAGACCTGCCGAGAGATCCTTTGTTTTCCTACGAGCAGAATTTGCTTTCCGAGCATTCTCTCTGAAACAAGAAACAAACAAGAAAAGAGACAGTATATTCAGAAATGCTATAAAAACTTGGCAAGTGCAATCTAGGAAAATATGGCACCAACCTAGCACGACTGCCTTCCTCATCTCCACTTGTATCTGTGCTGCCCTGACTAGGTATAGGTTTGCCTGAGTCCTTTAAAGAGCTGCCAAATAGAATATGAGACCTCTTTGCATTAAAAATGTTCTCTAATCTGTGGGAAAAGAATATGGACAAAAGCATGTACAACACAATGTGGAAATACACACCTATCATGTGTGGAGTTCCTTTCTTCAAAGTTAGGAGACCTCAAGGATTTCCTCCTATGCTCAGAATCTGGGGATTGATGGCCACCAATCCTTGCACCATCCCCCCTATCATTATCATCACCAGATTTTTGTTCTTGGCCCCTAAGACCAAAAAAAAAGAGAGAGAGAGAAAGAGAGGCTGTAAGTTAATAGTTTTCGGAATACAGGTAAAGAACATATCTACATTTTTTTTGTTCCATAGGCAATATTGGCCGTAAGGGAAACTTGTCTCTAAATAAAACCATGCATATTACCTTGGGTGCACATCTCTGTCTTTAATGGAGGGTGTGCCATTTGTTTCTTTCTCGATGCCTCTACTTAAACTCAGGCGAGAACGATTAGGACTCCTGCTAGTGTTTGGACTGATACTCCTGCAAGTATTAGTATATCATAATCGGTGGCTTATTCCACAGAAGATGTGGAGAAGAAATCTGGCTGCAGCTTACCTCCTTCCCTGTGGAGACGAACGTCGATTTGCAGAACGAGTCTTCGGTGAACTTGGTGATCTCCTGCGGCGTTTTGGAGATGGGGACCGACGTCTTATTGGTGATCGAGACCATGGTCTGCGGCTTCCTGGAGATGGGGACCGTGGCCTGTGCCTTCCCGGGGATGGGGACCGTGGCCTGCGCCTTCCTGGGGATGGGGACCGTGGCCTGCGCCTTCCTGGGGATGGGGACCGTGGCCTGCGCCATCCTGGGGATGGGGACCGTGGCCTGCGCCTTCCTGGAGAAGGGGACCGTGGCCTGCGCCTTCCTGGAGAAGGGGACCTTGGCCTGCGCCTTCCAGGAGACGGAGACCTTGGCCTGCGCCTTGCTGGAGATGGAGATGGACGTCTACCTGGTGAGAATCTGCGTCGAACAGGAGACCTTCGACTTGTAGGAGATGGTGATCTCCTTGGTGCACGAGCTGGTGAACGACGATGGCGAGGAGAAAGTGACCTTCGTGGACCAGATGATGGTGATTTTCTGCGAAGAGGAGATCTCCGGCGCGAAGATGGGGATGGATATCTTGACAAGGAAGGTGACCCTCTCCTTGAATAAGGTGATTTCCTTCTAGAAATTGAAGGTGTGCTTCTTGGAGAATGCCTTCGGGGAGAAACAGAACGTCTAGGTGAAGTTGAACGCCGTGATGATCTACGTTGTCTATCAATAGAGCGGGAACGCCTAGGAGGAGAACGAGAATTATTTCTGGGAGAAATAGATCTTTGCCTACCACGTGGCGACAAAGATATGCTCCTGGATCTGCGACTTTCCCTGGAAAAGAAGAATCTATAAGGTTCCCATGAGTAGCTTGCCTCTGTTTATCGCATACAAAATTGTTTACTCTCCACAGAATAGTTAGGTTGAACATTTTGGTAGAATTGAAGTTGACATATCTTAACATTTCCTTTTAAAAAAAAATGCAAAAGACATGAACTTAGTAAAGGGACAAACATCGTGTATACCATCTTTTAAGAATACTGATCTAAGAAATACCCACCTTATAAGTAGCACATCAATCAAATCAAACACCATGATAATGTCATAGAAATCAAGTTCATACTTAACACTGGTAAACTGATTGTCTGCATTTGGCATGTGAATATCCTTAACTACAAGCAGCATTTTTGTGGCATCCTTAAATTTGCAAAATCAGGGTCCAACGCCCAAAACTACTAATTTGAGATGGAGAATTTCCAAAGGTCATAAAGATTGGTCATTTAGTATGGACTTCTCGTACACAGAGAAAAGGAGAACTAGGATGACTACCACCCAGTAATCAGGCTACTCAAGAAGAAGACATCGTTGAGATACTTCCCATTTTTTATCCAGAACATCATGACATATTACAAAGATTCCAGATCCAGGCATTCTAATTGAGTCTGTTTATTAAATAACAATTTGCTATTTTACTGTTCTATAAAAATATTTGCTGATGCATTCCTAAAAAAAGTTTACTTAAAGGAGTGGACTAAAAAATTATTGGCAGTGACTGTTTGTTACATATAAATCAGATATATAAGCCGAACAGACGAACAGGCAAAACACACAGATGGGTGTTTCAAGGAAAATAGAGAATTAGATAATCATAATGCAGAGGTTAATATACAGATAGAAAAGGATCTGGTTCACCTTAATATGGACACATAGCAATAGCATCCAATGTAAAGCATGCATCTAAGTCATAGTGTTCATAGTGAAAGCCTACAAGGATCTATGAGAAACTCATAACGGACCTGTTCTTTGGTCTTGAACTGCGCTTGAAATCAATGTCTTTTTCTTCATCGGCATTGAAATTTGTACTATTTAAAGCAGAGCCAACTGGATCACCATAGGATTTTGAGTTACCAGCATCCCCATCCTACAGTAGTTGAAGTAAATAACGATATGAACCCAAATAATCGGAGAAGCTATCTGAATGTCATCAGAAACACAAGGTGTCACAACATAACTGATAATCCTAAAATCAACGATACAAAAATTGGCTGAAAGTGGTATCTCACCGTCATTTTGTTCTTTTCGAGTTCTGAGTCCCTTCCCTCTTTCTCTCGCTTCTTTTGGATCTCCTGTGCAATCCTATCATCCTCTGCCTGCGTTAAGTAGAAGGCTTTCACATTTCTTAAAATTAAAATGAAATATATCTAACATTTCTCAATGTTGTCTATAAAATGTTCTGGTTTCACCAAACAAAAAAAAACACTAAATACGAGCTAACGGATTGTCTTTACAATCACATGTAAGGAATGAAGAAAAAAATACTAAACTCCTCCAGAATTTTGACGTAAAAATGATCCATAAAAATATAAAACTTGTCATATGAATGAACTATCATTATTGATCGCACAGTGCACCAGGACCGAAAAGCCATAAACTCCCATCATAATTATCTGAAGAGTTAAATGCACTAGGGGCCCTTGAACTTGTAAGCATGTGTCACATAGGCCCCTGAACTTTGAAAATGCATTTCTGACCCCTTAAATTTGTTAAGTGGTACACATAGGCCCCTGAACTTTGAAAATGCATTTCTAGCCCCCTAAACTTGTTATGTGGTACACCACGGGCCCATACTTGCCACGCGGGTATTTTTTGCCAATGTGGCGTTGTTACGTGGCAAAAAGTTAACCACCAACCCCTCTGAAACTCAATCCATGTTGATGTCATCGCTGCAGGAGCTGCCTCCGCATAGAGGTGCTCACGAGGGGAGCATCAGGGGCTGGAGGATGTGGCAACGCCGTGGTGCGTCGCAAAAAGTACGACCCTAGCCGCCAGTGATGTTTCTCCTACTTGTAGGCAACACCGTGTGCGTGTGGCTTCGATCGGCAATGCTTTTGCGCGTTGCTCTGGTCATACCATGGCCAGCCACGCGCAGAAGCATTATCGATAGAAGTCACGTGTTTGCGGTTTGGTCTACAATTAGGAGAAGCATCCCTGGCGGTCAGGGTCGTGCTTTCTTTGACACGCCACCTCACCCTCTAGTTGTTGATCCTCCCCTTGTTGTCCTTCCTAACAACGAGCACCTTTGTGCGGAGTTGGCTCCCGCGCTGATGACAGTGATACGGATTGGGTTTCAAGGGGTTTGGTGCATCTTTTTTGCCACCTAGCAACGCCATATTGGTAAAAAAAAAATGCTCAGATGGCAAGTATGAGCCTGTGGTGTACTACTTAACAAGTTTTAAGGGCCCAGAAATGCATTTTCAAAGTTCAGAGGCCTATGTGTACCATTTAACAAGCTTAAGGGGTTAGATATGCATTTTCAAAGTTCAGGGGCCTATGTGACACACAAGTTCAAGGGCTACTGGTGCATTTAACTCTTATCTGAATTAGTCGAGAATATCGTATCCAATGTTGCACAAGCCACATGATGGTAAACTAGTAACTTTTTTTATTGAAACATACCTTTTTCTGTTGTATCTCAGCTTCCTTTAAATCCAGAAACTGTTGAGGCACCCCACTGGCATTCTGCTGTGCACTGAGGAGAAGGCCCCAGAGCTCCTTCATGAACTTCACTGTGTTCTTCTCCATGAACCCTGTCAGCTGGATCTGAATCTTCTTTCCATCCGCTTCCTGCCATTAAAAAACGAAAGGCATAAACACACCTCATTGCCATAAGCTACCATATCTGATACAGGCAAAATAATGTTAAAAATTACGTCCAGCTATCTGTACTTGACTTTCAGATAACATTTACAAAAATCCAATTCTAAATCTGAGAAACATTGGACTCCCAGATCAGTCAGAAATACATCCCAACACTCGAACATGGAAGTAGATTTGTCATCAGGCACAAGTCCAAGACACAACATGGGGCATTGTGTGGCTACAAGACAACTAAGTCATAGTTGGAACTTTGTGAGACCAGAAATTCAACAGTATTATTATCTTCACATGATTGGTAAGATTCTCAGGTTTGATTTAAATCATGAACTAAAACATAATACCAAGCCGTATTTCAGTTCTAATTCCTGGGCTAGACCACAAATGGCCGCTTTGTAGTTTCTGGGGTACAGTAGGCAAGCTGATTAGACTAAATCAGCTATATCCCGGCATGCCCTACATGTACCAGGTTTCTTATTGCTTTACAAAGAACCAGATTCAATCAAATCTGATACCCTGCTTTTCAAAGAGCCAAATTCAATCAAATTTGATACCTGCCAGGCAATATGCATGCACAATTCAATAAGAGCAATATAAACAAGCAACATTGCTGGACTTGAATAAATACCTTCTCCTCTAGGAGGCCATAGATGAAGTTGATCAGAACCTCGTCCTCAAACCCAAGGAGCTCAGTGACCCGCTTGGCAATCCAGGGCTTCATCACGTCCATCTTGACCTTTGACATATCCACCTATCACCAACCGCAAGCACAAAATCACCAAATCAGAGGCAACCCTTGCAGACAAAAGCTATATATCCCTAAAGTATTCTGCGCTCATTACAGCGTAATTGAGAAACGAAGGGTGCGAGTGAAAGAACGAACTAACCAGATGGTCAAGCTCGGGTGCGAACTTCTGCGTCTTGAGAAGCTTGGCTTGCTTGTTGGAGAAGCGCGTGTCCTGGTCAGCGGACGTCCCCTGCGGAAAAAAAAATCACGGCACGGCCTCTCTTCAGTAACAGATCCGACGAGAACAACGGCGAACAGACGAAACGCGCGCTAGTTAGATCGGGGCAACGAGCTCTGGGACTTACTCGGAAGAAGCCGCCCGACATCTTCGCTGACGCCGATGCCGCAGCTGCCGCCGAGCGAGGAGACGGGGGCGGAGCGGAAGTGGGGTGACTAGGGTTAGAAGGCGTCCGCTAATGCGGCTTGGGCTGGGACTGAGAAGGGTGGTCGACGAGACGAGGAGGTGGGGTGAAGCGGGGGGTGGGCACGTGACTACGTGAGGACATCAGGTACCTTTTCGTGGGCCAAGGCCCGATGTTGTGGGCTTTTCTAGTTCCTAGCCCGTTCGCTGTTTGGGCAGTTTGGCTGTTTGGGACTGCTCCTAAAACTCCGCGCTGTAAACTCCGTGGAGTAGCTCTATAAGTAAACTTCACTATGGAGTAGCTCCATAAGTAAATTTCACTGTAGAGCAGCTCCACAAGTAAACTCCACTATAGAGCAGCTTCAAAAAAACTAAAGTTTGTGGAGTACCTCTTTAAGTGCTCTCACAACTTTACCTTTTTTTTGAGTTGTGAGCATGGAGGTGAAACTGTTTGGCTAAAAAACATGGAGTAGAGCTAAAAAAACATGGAGCGGAGCAGTCCCAAACAGGCCCTTAGTTCCAACCAAAATCCAAAATTCAAAATCCTAACTATTTTAGATTTCAAAATCTAGAGCGCAAAATATTTTAGTGAATTGTTTAGTTCCAACCAAAATTTGGCTTATTTTGGATTTCAATGATGGGGATTGTAAGGACGATACACAAACCAATGCAAAGATTCCTTTATTTTGGCATCTTGAGTCCAAAATTTAAAATGGGGAATGGATCACTTTTTACCAGATATTTTGAGTGGGTTTAGTTTTATTTTACAAAATAAAGAGTCAAAACCCAAAATATTTTAGATTTCATGGGGAACTAAACAGAGTCTCTGTGAGAGTTGTGTCATGAACGTTTAGGACGAGGGCTTGTTTTAGTCATCGTGGCAGGTATTACTGCCAAAAATGCATTACAAAACTCAAAGGGTGCTTAGTCTGATGGCTAAGTTACTTGAGCGGCACCCCCACAGTTCTAAAGTTTGATTCCCCGTGGGAGTAAATTTTCAGGCTGTGAATTCCTGAATTTATTTTAGGATTTTTCGGCGCTATGCTTTTAGCGGTAGGCGACGTTTTCGTCGACAGTGAGGTGTCTGTGGTGACTTCGCTTAGTCCTTCGGAGGTGTGCTCATAGGGGTAGATGTTCTGATGGTAGTCCAGGCGGCGCTATGCTTTCAGTGGTAGGCGACGTCCCCGTCGACAGTGAGGTGCCTGTGATGACTTCGCTGAGTCCTTCGGAGGTTCATAGGTTCATAGGGGTAGATGTTGTGATTGTATTCCAGGTCTAATTTTTCTTGAGTTGTGACTATGACAAGTAGCTTCCACCTGTGCTAAATAACGAGTGCATGCCATGTCGGATTGGTTGTGACCCCGCTCGCCAGCCATGGGTCCTCTCAACGGGTTTTCCACGGCTCCGGATGCGGAGTGGGTCCATTTGTTGGCCCTTGAGTTAGAAACTTATAATCAAACATCAGTCAATTTTTTTAGGCAGCCAAATTTTGTTTTGTCCAACTTTAGCATCAAACCAGACATACTCTGACGTCCAATGACTTATATTTGAGATTGCCATGTAACAATCCTAAGAAGATGCAAATAACAATTCATTGGCCTCTCAATTTCTGATGTTACAGCCATTTACAAGTTCGAGATCATCTTAGCTTATTTGTGATGATGAGGCAAAGCAAGGACATGAGTTCAGGAGAAGGCAACTGACATAGAACCTTGTCACACGAGGCTCACACCATAGCAAAGCATGCCAATACAAAAGTGTTTCATCATAAAACATTAACAAGTGTATTTACTGGTTTCCAGGAGAAATAGTTTGATTGAGGTTGTCTTATTGTTCATCGCAAACTCTGGTGATCTTCGCCAAGCAATTATCCACTGGCCTCGTGTGAGGAAGGTACTGTATCTGACAGTTGGGATTTGTCCTCGTGAGCCTGTGGAGACCAGAATAAAAGAAGTTCAAATAATTATCTAGATATAATTTTTGTAAAGAATATCGATGTTTCACCTCTATTCATAGGAAAATGTTTTACTACCATCTGAACAAAATTTGGGTTCCATTAATTATCCAGTCTTTTTTCTGGTCCAAGCTATCCATAGTAAGCATCTTCAAGAGTTTCTAAAACCTACCCCCAATCTTCATTTTTTTTGTCAAGATAAAAAAATTGCTCTCCAATAACTCCCAACCTCAGCTTTCAATCTATACGCACTTAGGAAAATAGACCAAATAGACCTGATCCTGCAGAAATATAGGTGGGCATATCGATCGGCCAATTTAAAGGTGGAAATATGTGGGAAAAGAATAAAGAATATGATAGGGTTCCCAATGCAATTACAAGAGGGAAAAAGTATAAAAATAGTTAGGATGATTTAGAAATAGTTTCAAATTCATGATGCAAAATTATATTTTATATGCTAGGAGTTAAATTTTGGAAATTGTTGGAGAAACTCAACAATTTGCTCTAATTTTTTTTAGCCACATGGAAAACTTATTGATTTAACAAATGTTTTTCTACTATCGGAGATGCTCTAAGATATGTCTTTTTTTTTCTTCGTGCACAAATTAACAGGTTTCGTCCGAGGACATGATTTCCTATTGTAAGGTAGGTTAAGATTTTATTGGACTATATATTGCATAGTGTAGGAGAAGTTACTATTAAATTAACTATGCAAATAAAAAATTTCACAAAAAGTAATCATATAATTTTTTGGTATGTTTTCAAACATTAAAAACATCCTCTATCACCTCAAAAACTTGAACTTAAATCTCGAATTGTACATGGAGAAACAAGGAAAAAAATCTAATTATAGTTTGAGTCTTTTTTTTTCTCGGAAACACTGAACTGCATTTCTTTGCATTAAGAAGAATAGAAGTTATAGTTTGAGTCTAAAGAGCATACTTGTAACCAAGAAGGAAATGGTGTAGGAAGACGGAGATCTGTAACTTTGCAAGATCGTTCCCAGGGCAGAGTCTTGTACCAAGTCCAAAAGCAAGGAATGTGCCGGCTCTCGGTGAATAGCCCTGAAAATAGTTCAATGGAAAATTGTACATTTAACATGCCATCTGATGTTTTTAGGATTAGCATGCCATTTGATGCTTGTAGGATTATCCAGAGCGGCAAAACCTCAGTAAATTGAAATCATTTCTACGCACCTCCCATCTCGATGGGTTGAATTTTTTGGAGTCAGGATAAACTTCAGGATCCATGTGTACACTTCTGTACCACAACTGAACATTCCAGCCCTTCGGTATCAGGTAACCTATGGCACACGCGCGTGGCTTGTTCAGAC
Source organism: Microstegium vimineum (assembly GCA_022036555.1). NCBI lineage: Eukaryota > Viridiplantae > Streptophyta > Magnoliopsida > Poales > Poaceae > Microstegium > Microstegium vimineum. The sequence goes on along the minus strand of CM039139.1, from coordinate 10,365,416 downwards.
GCTGATTGAGTTTTATGCAATTCAGGAAGAAGTTATCACTGGAGAAAGAGGGGGATTGGTTTCTGGATCAATTAGGCACACCGTTCACAAAGACATCTTTAGTCGCTCCACGGAACGAGACGAACGAGATGTTCACCAGGCGCAGCGTCTCATCAATGACCTTTAGAAGACAAAAAAAGATCGAGGAGGGGTTAATTGTTGGAATGTTAGAAATGTTATTATTTGTTTTTTTTAAATATGTTGAGCCCTTGAGAAGTAGTGCCTGCGAGAGGTACTTCATCTTCCTAAAATCCCTCAGGGTTAGCCCCTTCTGGAACGATGGAAAGCTTCGCATGATATCCTCTTGCTCGGCCTGATGAAATGTCACAGAAATGGTCTTGGATATTCAAAGATTTGTTACTGTACCGTCATTTTTTGACAAGAAAAGTGATTGTGCACTTAGCGGGAAGGAAAACGTAATTAGCTCGGCATGCAGTAATTAATTAATTAATTAATTAATTAGCCGTGCTTATACACACGGTACGGTATACCTTTGCCTTTGCAAATATCTCTGGGTTTTCTTGTAGAAACACCGTAGCCCACATGGAGATGTGACCGGATGACTCATGACCCGCGTTCAGGTACATGACGAGGATGTCGATAATCTCCTCGTCATCCAGCATCCTCCCGTGCTCGTCCTCGACCTCAATCAGGCGGTCCATCATGTCCATGCTCGACCTTGGGTGTCGTTTCGCCGCCCTCCGCCTCTCGTTCAGGACACCTTTCAACACTGCCACTAGCTTCTTGCGAGCCTGAAATTGTCTAGTTAGTTGTGTTAATCGATCCAAGTCGAATCGATTTTGTGTGCAAGATCGAGCATGCATGCATGACCTTGAAGGCCTTGTGGAAGGCAAAGCCGGGAAGGTTAATGGCCATGGCTCTTATCCCATAGTTGAGGTTGGTGTAGCTCCTCTCCAACGCCAGCATTGTGGCATCATCGGTTGCGGTCATGAATATCTGCACGGTAATCTTGAACGTCATTTGTCTCAGCTCCGTCAGGAACTCAATCTCACCGGCCTCAGACCATCCACGCAACGTGGACACGACAGTGCGGTCGATGAAGCCCAGGTATGTGCTGAGCGCGTCAAAGCCGTTGATGGGCGCCGCCGTGAGCTTCCTTAGCCTCCGGTGCTCCTCGTGGGGTAAGGTGAGGAAGGACTTGCTTCCGATGAGCGCCACAGTGGCTTTGGGCCATCCTTCCGCGACAGCGAAGCTGTCATCGTCCATCAGAACCCGTTTGCATGCGTCCGGGGTGACCACCAGGATTGTCGGTTTGTTTTTTCTTTTTGACGAAAATTGTCGGTTTGTTGAACATGAAGGTCTTGTACACGCCAGTGCGCCCAAACCTGCATGTCGCAACACCAAAGTGATGGTCTATTTGTCTAGATCGTTTTTTCAAGACTACGACTTTAAGTGTATTTCATTGAAAAAAAAGGGATGCTAAAAGAACGGCTTACACAACTCATTTATGGAAAAACTAATAGTGCTAGTTATAGAACCACCGAGTAAGTGTTAGGAACCTAAACGACACAACAACAGAAAAGAAAAGTGTTAGGAAGAGGCCCACCACCATGACCCTAAATGACTACATCTTCAAAGGAATCAACACAAAGTTGTGGCAAAACATCCATCGAGAAACGATGAGACTACAGTGGAGTATCCGCCCGAGAAACACAGCGGTAAAGTATCCGCTAGAGTGAACGTGGCAAAGCATTCACAAAAGGGGGGCCATCACGCCCTCATCAGCTAGCATGAGAGGGTGCCCAAAGTGCCGTATGCGACAAAACATCTGTCAAAGGAGAGTGATAGCGACCAAGTATCCACTATGGAGTACTAATCGATGACAGCAACACCAAGCAGGTTGGACAGACCGTTGCAAAGACGAGCTTAAATAAGCACACACCGACACATCAAAGCGAGGAGCGACTACAACAATAGCAATGCGAGATGGGCGATGGTAGTGCTCTAACGATGCCTTTAGAAAGGACTTTGACACACACATATGCGGGCAACGTTAGTATGAGCACATAATTAGGTATTTCGACCACAAGTTGCCCTGATGAATATGAACTTTGATGAGGTCTTCAAAAAGGTAGATGACATAGCCATGCCACTGTCGCCAACTTAGAGAAACCGAGTAGGGTTTTCACCCAAATGTTGTACGTCCACACAAGCAAGCCACCCAAGGCAGCGACGTCGACGACAAAAGGGCCAAAGTCGTCATCATGGGCACCATGACTAGAACAACTCCACACCACCATAGAGTCAATAAGACGCTCGCTGCCTATTAGATCTGATCGCCATGTGCTGGTAGGTAGCTCTCTAGCCACCAACCATTAGACGTCGATAGGCGCGAGCCCAATGGACCGTTGTCGTGTTTGCCCCGTCGCCAGCGCTGGGAGCCAACCGTGGCCTTACGCACCTCGGTGGCCCATGGTAGGGGCTGGCTAGCCCTGGCCAGTGGTGGCTACCAATTCCGATGCCATGGGCCAGCCAGGTAAGGTCATAGCCTCCTAACAGGTCACACATGTGCAAGCGCCAGATTCGGTGATTGGGCCCCTCGGCCAGGCCAGCTGAAGACACCGCGGTGCACACCGCTGGATAGAGAAGGCTTTAGCTACCACATCGCGCCCGGGAAGGAGCGACCCTAGGTGACACAAATGTGGCTGAAGGGAGACCAGATTTGGCCCTATGTGGCCCGAATCCGACTTGTTGACTCGCTAAAGAAGCTCAGGGGTTAGGTAGGTTGGTGGAGGATAAGAGTGGTGGGTGGGATAAGGGGAGGAAGGCTATGAGCCTACGACGTCGTCCTTTTTTTGGGCTACTATTGTAACACCCCAGGTGTTTAAGAGTTTAATTAAAAATTGATCATGTCATCATATGCATTAAGCATCATTCACTTGTTTGAGAACCTTGCTATGCATTGAACTAAAATGAGTTTACTTGATTGTGTTTGATCAATTGTGTGAATGCCGATCATGATTTTCAAATTCAATTTTTCAAATTTAAATCCAAACCCTATTTTCCAGAGGGGGTGGATTAAACCCTAAACATGATTTTCAAAATCTAAAAATAATTTGCATATGGTTGTTTAAGCAAAGTTATAGGGCTCAGTTTGAATTGCAATTGTTGTGTTTACAGTTTTTCAAGTGTTATTCAAGTTTTTAGAGTAATTGAAAAGGGGGTAAATCTTTTTAAAAGGGTTTTTAAATTTCAAAAATGCACTTTCATTTGTAGGCCGATTTTGAAAAGTGTATATTGTCAAAGTTGTAGATCATGAAATTTTGAGCAACTTTGGTATTCAAAGTTTTTCATGAAAACCCTTGGAAGCTTGAGCAATTTGCAAATCAATATCAGGGGCAGTTCAGATATTTCGTCGAACACCTGCATGGCGGCGGAGTGCTCATGGCGCCGACACCTGGCCGGCCAGCTGCCGAGCTCACCGCGCGCCTCCTGCCCTCAACGAGCGTCGCGTCATGTGTGTGGCATCACCACGGCTCCGTTGCCGCCTTCAAAACGGGACGTCGTCCACTCCTTGCCTCCCTTTCCACGTCGTGCTCTCGCTCAGCTTTGCTCCGTCGAGCGTGCGTCCCGCGTCGACGAGCCCGTCCGAGCTCGTTAGCCACTGCCAAGCCATCCACTGCCATTGTCTTCGCCTGGACCTCGCGCATCCTCAGGGTGAGTCGGTTGAAGACGCCGAGTCCCCATTCGTCCCGCGCGGCATCATCTTCCTCGGCTCCGGCGAGAGCGCCGCCGCTCTGGTTCGTAGTCGCACCGGCTACACAGGAGCCACATTGTCTTTTCCTTTCTTGTTTCTTCTTCTTCATTCGTCACTGATCCTCGTCGGCCTCGCCGTTTCTTCTTTGGTGAACCGCAGCTCCGGGAACATCGACGTTGTCGCTCGGCTCCAGTTTTCGCCGGCACGGTCTTCGTCGCCATCGTCTTCCTCTTCATCTCCGGCCGAGTTAGCGAGCGCCTCGCAACCAGGGTGAGCTTCTGATGCTCGTAGGGTAGATGGTTGTCGCCAATTTTGACCGGTTGGCTGTGTTCGTTTGCTCCGACGTGTTTTGCGCCGCCGCGTCGGTGCTCACCGCCGTGAGAGCTCGGTGATCGATTGTTTCTTCGATTGATGGGTGTGCTAGCTTCGCCTAGCCTTGTTGTGCATAGTATGGGTGTTGGTTGTTCGAGCGGATGCTTGTTTTGTCCGGCGCAAGAAGCGCAGATCTTCGCCGCCCGCCATGGCCGTCGGTGAGGTCTCTCCGTTATCGTTTCGTGTCGTTTTTCTGCTGTTTCGCGTGCGCGTTGTCTTCCTGAGTCCGTTGAAGCGCTTGGTTGAGCCTGAGATGGCCTGTGGTCGCCGGCGTGCGTGCGACCGAGCTCGAGTCGCCGCCATCGTCGCCGGTGAGGTCGATGCGAGGGATAGTTCGTGTCGTGTTGCACCTCGTTGGGTTCGGGGTGAGGCGTAGAAGCCGATGCGCGAGTTGGTTGAGCCGTTTGGTCGTCAACGGCGATGCGCCGCCGTGTTTTGTGGTCGCCGGCACCGCTGCATCGTTTGGGTTGTGGCTGACAGGCCGACCCCACCTGTCAGTCTCTGTTTGTTAGGGTTTCCTAATTTCCTATTTTGCACAGTAATGCTTTTTGTTATTTTTATATGTTTATTTCTGTGCATGTTTAAATTCTGCAAAATTTTGTGTATGCTCTCTGTGATGTTTAGTATTTAAAAAAATATAACATGTGCTTGTTCAGTATGTTTTTAATCCTGTAAAAATACTCAAAGTAAATGAAAAATGTTTTTTCATGAATTTTCATGCTCTGTATATTGCTCCAAAAATTCTGAAATTTTTTTTGTAACCTTTATACACTGATACCTTGCTGTACAAAAAGTTTGGGAATTTTTGGATAAACTGTTATACATGGCTAATTAGTTAATTAGGTTTTAATTAAATAGAAACCCTAATCCTTTTAGGTTTTGTGTGATTTTGTGGTTTTTGATACTAATGGTCATTTGTCCAGTGACAACCATGGTATGGGAAAGTTTGATTTAGTATTGTTTGCTCAGTTCGTTTGGATGTAATTATTAACTTAGGTAATCAAGTTAATTAGGGTTTAATTAAATAGTTTTATGCTCTAGTTTTGTTTTCCTTCATGAAGGGAAGTTGTACTCAAGGTTGTAATCTGTTTTGTTCATCTTTTAAGTGCATGCTTTATCTATCATTATAAGCATCATCTAAACATGTCATTATATCGTGTAGATTGTTCGTTGGTTGGGTTGGATAATCCCTCTAGTGAAGTGGTGAAGAATCATGGTCTCTTGTGTTTAGGTGATTAACGAAAATGTTAGGTCACTATGACTAACGTGTGTTTTGCAGAGGCAAAGTCATTTGTGTTAGGTCATTAGTGATACATTTTGAATGGGCTTAATGGATATTCATGCCCCCAAGATGAAAATCGTTTCGGTTTCAAAGGATGATGATACAAGTTGAAGATTAGGCTAGTCCTTAGTGCCATAAGGTTGAGAAGAGCACTAAGTATAGCTAGGGCTTTGTTTTTCCTTTGACCATACTATTAAGAGGGGTATGAGATTAGTAGCTTGACTTAGGAGAGTTTAGGAAAGTGGATATATGCACACTTGTCACAACCAGTTCTAGAGACCCTACTATAATCCCTTGGTATGTCTTAAATTGATAGGAGCAAAATCCCTTAAGAAACCTTAGTGATAAGAGTTGAGAAAAGGGGAGAAAAGAGCCCCGGACCAGTTTGCTAAGGAAGCGTCGGACCAAGGAGAGGAGTCCGACGGCCTTGCCTTAGAAGCCAGTTCAGAGACAGAGCTCTGGACCACCTGTCTAGAAGAGCACCTGACCATAGGCAAGTGGTCCGGTGGCCTCTGTCAGTGAAAGCCTGCCCTGGGAGTGAGCTCTGGACTAGTCCGACGGAGGGTCCGACGGGTAGTCCGTCGCTCACAGGTAGAGATGTGATCCAACTCAGTGAGCTCCCTGGCTCCGGACCTGCGCGTCGGACCAGGGCTCTGGACCAAGGAGAGTGGTCCGGAGGTTCGAAGAAGAGAAAGTGTTTTCACTCAGTGAGCACCCTGGCTCCGGACTAGTGCGTCAGACCAGGGCGTCGGACTAAGGCAAGTGGTCCGACGGTGTCTATTTCTCAGCAGAGAGTGAGCTCCGGACCAGGCTGCTTGGTCCGGTGGTGTTAGCTCCGGACTAGTTTGGTGGCTTCGCAGAGAAGAGAAAAAGCAGAAAACGGCTAGTTTTGGAGGTGAGGACTATTTATAGGTGCCCCCTTCGTCCTTAGGACTACTCTTGGCCATTGTTTCAGCTGGTTACACCTTGAGAGAATCCTTGAAGAGCCAAGTGCCTAGTGAGGGAGAGGTTTGAGAAAGTTCATCTAGTTTTTCCCTCCTAGAGTGACTAGGAGTAACTTGTGTGCATCTATCCACCTTCCTAGCCTTGAGTTGGTCAAGTGAAGGTCTTGTGCTTGTTACTCTTGGTGTTGACAGCACCTAGACGGTTTGGTGGGGTTCGGAGGAAGTGATCGCCGGAAGATTGTCGGCGACTCTTCTCCAAGCTTCTGTGATCGGTTGTGGGCGATTCACGGAGCCGGAGTGGCGAAGAATCAGCCCGTAGAGAGCACTCTACCCTTGCGCGGGTAGAGAGGGAGCTATACCTTGCGAGGTGCTCCAACGAGGACTAGGGGGGTGTCGACACCTCGATACCTCGGGAAAACATCGCTGCGTCACTGAGAATCTCTTTTCCCTAGCTCTTTACATTTCCGCATTACATTCTGTCTTGTTCTTTCATTTCCCACTAGAATTGCTTAGGGTGTCTTTCAATTCCATGAACTGCTACCGCTTTCTAGCTAGGACACACGACCGGTAGGCACTAGGGGGTGATTGGCATTTGATAGGTTTTCATATTTGCTTTAGAAATTTAAAACAAGCCCAATTCACCCCCCCTCTTGGGCATCTTGATCCTTTCAAGGGGTTTTCTCTCTGATTGAATCTGAGCTAGAACTTGTGTATCTCTCCAACCAAGGCAAGCCTCGGTGCATTCAAACATTTCCTTGTATTTAAAATTTAAAATAATTGCTTTAAATACACTTATGGTTATATTATTGCATTATCGTACTTTATTAAATTCCTACTTGATGCATGGCCTTATCCTTGTGTTATTGTACCTACACCTCGACACTTGTTTTAAGATGCAAACTTTTGGCTAAAAATGCTTAGTACGCTTAGAACTTTGATAGTAGGTGATTTCCAGTCACTTACCATAGCATACGCTTCGGCAAATAGTTATGATATTTTGGGAGAAAGGAATGTTGTTACAAGTAATAATCGGGACTGGGCGGACACGGTGTTTGGGAGCCATCAGTGGTGACTGGTGAGCGGGTTCTTTCCGCCTGTGTCATTAGGAACCGTCCGCTGACCTTGATATTGAGCGAGAATTTGGAGTACTTATCATATACCTTTGGGAAGCTGGACTTGGGTTAATCCAGTCTAAAGGACGGTTAACCCGCACTGGGAGTGGAGAGATGGCGAGAGTAGTGTGTACCCTCCAAGTTCGAGGAACTGGATGGAGGTGTACTGTGCTCTCGGGTGGCGGGCCCGCGTTCTTAGATGGAGGATCCAGGGAAAAGTAGTCATATGCGTGCTTTAGTGTTGTATATGTCGTATGATAGGGAAGTCCCAGCTAGGTTTAATCGATTCGAATCGTCGTGCTCCTCGGATATGGAGACTCGACTCTTTTTTCTTCAGCGTAGTATTAAACTTAAACTGGATACTTGATGTTTTCCTTTCATGGATGGCTTATTACCTTGTTATCGATCATACAACTAGATCGGTACTTGAGTAATCTTATGAACGAAACAAATAAATTTCAATTCTTTTACAAATGCTCATTTATGCAAAATACTTGATCCTTGCAAACCATATCTTGAATCCTATGACTTGCATATTGTTTGTCCACTAAATATTTTTATTTGTCGAATAAGTCTTGTTGAGTACTCCCGTACTCAGGGTTTGTTAACCCCTGTTGCAGATGAGGACCACAACCCGGTCTGTGTGGCTTCGTGCTGCATGACAGTGATCACTGTGGATGAAGATGATGAATGAAAAGTCTTTGCTTGACTCTTGGACAAGAGTATCCCGGTTGTCTTGTTTATACTCTATCAGCAACTTGATTTAATAATATCATATGACACTAAGTTATGTTTCAAAACTTATGGTTTGTAATATGACTTTAAATTTCCGCTATTTTGATGTAAATTAAATTATTGTATTACTTCTGCAATGTTTGTAATGAGGAGATTCTGTTCGGAAAGAGGTGAATGACCCGCTGCAAAGTGGTGACACCTGACGGGCTAATTAAGACTTGGATCATTTGTCTTGGATTAAGTCGGATGGACATTAATCCTAGCAAGTAGGCCCTGTTCTTAAGAGGTTCTGTCACAACTATGGGCGGCCATCGCCGCACGCAGAAGGGCAGCAGTGGCTGAAGAGGAGGTGGTAGGGGCCCTGGAGCAATGTCGACAAATCGCCCCTGAGATGCGCGTTGGGGCGCTCATGGGGCCGCTTGTCGAAATAGTGAATTCTAGTAAAGCCTCACTGGTGTCTAGATAAAAAAAAACATGTGCATAATCTCAAGAGTGCTAAAGGCCAATTTGATATGGTTCCCACTTGTGCCCAAATGGATATGGTTGTGGCTTCTCTAATGGAGGGTCTCTTCAAAAGAGACTCTCTATATCCTTCCTCATTACTTCGGTTATCCAAATATATACGTCTCTTGTTCCAGATTTCTCGATAGCCAAAGATAGACAAGAATGACTCTCTATTATGCACACAAGATATATAAAAACCATTAGATAGTGAAAAGATATAGAAAATGGTTTTTGTACAAATGCTTGTAAATGTTGATTTAGAAAGATTTGGACAAACTCTTGGAGATACTCTTAGAGCAACCTCAAGAGACTCTCCAAATCCTTTCTAATTGTTAGAAATAGAGATCTTAAAGAAATACATTTCAATGTATTTTTAACTGGTTATTCAAATATATCCAATCTTCTATTCTGGATTTGTCATGAGATATAAAAGTCATTGAATAGTGAAAAAAAATAAAAAGCCTATTTTTATGCAAAGAACTCTCCAAATAAGGATTTAGAGAGTGAGTTTTACAAAGACTCTTAGGGATGCTCTTAGCTTCTTCGATGCATCCAAATTATTTTTTCAAGGACTTAGTCATGATCATTAGGAGAAAGGGCGTTGTATGACGTGTTCGGGAAGGATGAATCGCTCCTTAAAAAGAGATTATTGATTCTATATCTCTCAACTAATTATATCGTATGGATGATGATTTACTTCACAACAAGGTCTGTAAGTCAAGTCCACATGACTGGTAGAGCTAAAGCTGCCGAAGAACCGGCTCTGGTCTAGACCAAAATCAAGTCGTTTACCAACCCAAAAATTGTATTTCAAGAATATATGAACAACAATAACATCACTTATCAAGTTGTTGAAGAACCGGCTATGAATTTTACTGGTTCATATGTGATAGCTTAAAATAGACTCCAAAAACTGCTACTGTTTTACTCAATCCATCCCAAATTATAAGACGTTTGACTTCTTTTGACATCAAGTTTGACCACTTGTCTTATTCAAAATTTTGTACAAAATATCACTTCTTTTGTCGTCATGACTTGCTTTATTAATAAAAGTTCTTTAAGAATGACTATATTTGTACAATTTTTTTTAAATAAGATGAGTGGTCGAATTTGGGGTCAAAAAAGTCAAACGCCTTATAATTTGAAATAGTGGGAATATTTCACAAGTTGATTTCTCATTTGTTTTTATTTCTCCTCATATAGATTTAAATGCAAGTCAATTTTTACATTATGGTACATCCTTTGTACATCCTCTATAAATTCACAATATATAGAACTTGAACACATTTTTTTAGACGTTATCATGGCTGATCGATAACACGATAACACCAGAGTCCAGAGGCAAAGTACTCCCTCCGTATCAAATTTAGGGCTTCTTTGGAATGCAGGATTGGGGAAACACAGGAATAGAAAAAACAAAAGAATATGATAAGATTGAAGACTTTGAATAGCTCTTGTTTGGATGGGCATTGGAAATTTGTAGGAATGAAAAACTTAGGACTATGCTTGCTACAACGAGAGCGGACGACAGCAAGCTGGAGCGGCAGCAGGTAGCCAGGCCAGCGCATCAAGTATCCTTTTTTTTCCAGTTATCTTGGTCCTCGTCTACGTCTTGCTTACTGTGATGAGCTCACAGGAGGGACATAATTATCCTAGATCTGGCGCAAAGGAATAGAAAAAAGAGGTTGGCGTGGATGTTAGATTTCCTCCGGTTTTCCTTTAAAATAGCTGGCGTAGAAAGTTTTCCTTCGTTTTTCCTACGGCCATTTTCTGTGATCCAAATGAGTGAACAGTAGCTCAATCCTTAGGATCCCCAATCCTACGTTTTTCATGCACTTCTCCTTCGATCCAAAGGAGCCCTTAGAAGTCGTTTAGGACAACGATATGGTCTCCAAAACACAACTTTGACATATTATTTTTATAAAAGTATTTATGGTATAATGATATATATATTTTTTTATTGAAATATTTTTTAAGACAAATCTATTCATATAATTTTTATATTTCTAATTTATATCTCCAATGTTTAATATAAAGTTTGTTCAAAATGACTTCTAAATATAATAGGGGGAATAATTAACCGAAGAAGTTATTGGAAGAAGGCGGCAGCTAACCGTTGGATGAAGGAGCCGATGAAGGAGTCCGGTTTGCCGGACTTGAAGCCCGGAGGAATGCCCACATTGCGCCGACGACGGGCCACCCCATGTCCCCGGAGGCAGCTGTGCCCCCTGCTAGCACCGAGCGAAGCCTCCAGGCCCACCGTGTGGCCCTACGCACGAGAGCGTCGATGACCACGATGACCACGATGACCACTGCCCACAAGCCCAAGCCTGGTACTACCATTTCTGCCGTAAGCGCAGAGCAAAGGCACCCAAAATAAACACCCGATACCGGAAACCGGAAACCCAGACTAGTGAATGTGGTCCTCCCTGGTGGGGAAACAGCAGTTAGCTTTGCATTTGTAGGAGTGTGTGCATATATAACGATGAGCATTGTGACGTAGCGTCGTGGCAATGTTATTGCTTCTTTGGCAATGTTAGTCGCCTGAACGGATGCTTTGTGTTAGGCAGCATCGAAGAAGAAGGATGCAAAGCGACATCAGTGTAATAATAAGGAATAAAAATACGTACGAAAGAGAACGGCCAAACGCTCGCTTGTTGCCCTCGTATGGCATCTGAGTTTTGGCATCTTACCGTGATTCCATGACGACTGCCATCTCTTGGAGTTTTTAAGTGTCGTTGGATGCTGCCTTCCCTTCACGCGGGAGCCCGAAGCAAACCGATTGAACACGTACATGGCATCCACTCATCCACCGTTCAAAAAGGGAAAACTTATGTGCGGATCGTACGTCCACGCTCGGTAGCACGCGCTACATACGGGTAGTGCACATGTGATTTTTCCCCAAAAAGGTCATTAATCCATGATTTTGCCTTAACATGTGTACACATAGTGAATTCACGGTAAGTGTTCATGGCTATTTATAGTTTTATATACTAGTGACCACCTTCACTTAATGTTTTCATCTACATAAACCTCACATCCTCCTGTTCATCTACACTACCATCGTGTTGTCCGTTGGATCATGCAACCCGTCGTTGGATGCCCAGCACGTCGCAAGCCCACATGCCCACGTTGTCTGACACTTCAGTCCTCGCGGGCTCCACGCTGCATTAAGGCCTTGTTTGGTCGGGCTTCAGCTTCGGCTCCCCTGCGGCTCCGGTGGAGGAGGCGCATCAAACACGTTGGGTAGAGGAGGAGCTTCTGTTCTTCGCTACAGGAGCAGAAGCCTTTTTCTAGCCAGGAATCGTGGCTTCGCTGTTCCGTCTCCTGCTCCTGGACGGAGCACCGCGTGAGGAGCCCAGCCAAACGACGCCTAACTCAGCACCCGCCTCGTTCACACTTTTCCCCACCCGTCCTCTCTCTGTCTCTGTATCCCGACGCCATCACTCCCGTGGCGCCGCGCCTCCGCCGTTCCCGCCTCTGCCGATCGCCGCTGCCGCCTCCTGTGCCACTCCCGGCGACACCGCTCTGCCCAACACCGTACGCGCCCGCTCGCCCCGCCCGAGGTTGCGCCGCTGCAGGTCACCACGACACTGCCGACGCCGACACGCCCCGGCTCCGCCCTCTCCGCCTCAGCCTGCCGCTCCGCCTCTCCCAGCAACGTTTGCTTCGCCGCTCCTTCTTCCCGACTTAGGCGACCCGGTGTTGTGCTGTGCCGCGCCAGCGCAACAGCCCTGGTGCGGCCAAAGCCTAACGGCGTACTCCGTCGCCGTGCGCGAGGACGGCTGGGCCAACCTCTAGCGGCGTAGTGTAGTCACAGGCAAGGCTGCAAACCTTGCACCGGCGACCCTGCTATCGGCGCACGCGATGCCTTTGGCGTGGGCAGATTCAGGTAATAATACTATTTGAGTCATGATACATGTATCCTTTCTTTTGACCTATTCAGATTTGCCGTCCAACCATTGCCACGCTCTAGAGATCAGACGGATTGCATCTCCAACATAAAAACTTTGATAACTCTGCATGGTATGAAATATACTCCTTCACTAATTTGGAGTTGTTATTATAAGTGATTTTTCTCGGTTAGAGGGAGGGGATTCCTTCACATTGTTTGATCTGTGTGATCTTCTCACAAATGAAGTTCTTGCCTGATCTAGATAGAGTAGTATTGCCTGGACGATTTATGACAGTGATGATCAGATGGATTTCATCTCCAACATAAAAACTTTGGTAAGTCAGCATGGTATGGATTGTGCTCATTCCCTAATTTGGAATTGTTACTGCAACTGATTTTATGTCATTGGGGCCCAATAATGCAGCTCTGGACGCATAAGATGTCTGAACTCTAAAATTATGATGCGATATTACAGCAAAGGTTTGTCCCTTCTTGCTTCTCAGGGTTGGTGTTGTGCTTATGAAATTGACTATATAATTTTCTACCAGCCAAGATGATTCTAATTTATCAGTGCATTGCTTCACCAAAGAATATTTTTGTCAAATTGTGAAACGATGGCACATTAGAGCCACAACCTAATTTGTTAGGGATATAAAAAAAAGCATGTGATCTTCCAAATACCGAACACGATGACTCTACTACTAACTGATTTCTAACATTGCAAACCATAAAGAGTACACCTGCTTTCCTGCATGAATGTACTGATGAAATTTTTGAATGCTCAATATGAACATAAATAATGCATATAATCATGACAAAATATATTTTCGTTCCAATCCTCAATTTCTGTCCATCTCTGGATCTTTGAATGCTGGCGATTCCTAATAATGAGGATGTTGATCCACAGTGAAGCTGGTTGAAAATTTGGACTACTATCAGCTTACAATTAGTTCTTTTTGTTGATTTCATCGGTGTTGCTTCCATGAAACAGCCACAGTACATATGCCATGACGCTAAATTTCCATTACTTGCCTTTTGTTACATTAGTTATATTATTAATATGTAATGCCACATATATTGTCGGTGTTTCGACCCAGGGGGTCGATCACCAACCAGTAAATTTGTTTATTGCGTGCTCCCTCTCCCAGATATGATGCAAGAAAAACACAATATTTATCCTGGTTCGGACAAAGAAGGCCCTACGTCCAGCGGGAAAGTAAGGATTGTATTATCTTGCACCGAAGCGCTCGTACAGGGGGGAGTACAAGCTGGCTTACACGGATGAACTCGGGGGGGGGGGGGTCGAGGCCTAAGGCTAGCCGGACTATCCTAGGTGGCTCAGTTGATTGCTTGAGATGTTGATCAAGCAATCATTGATTTGTGTTGTGTTCGGATATGGCTCTCTGTTGCGTATGCTAGTGAGCTTGCTGCGAGTGCCAATGGGTGTTGCTTAGATGGTTGCAAGTGCGAACAAATGTCTTGTTGTTCTCCCTCCTCCTTCCTACTATCCCAGCGTCCCCTTTTATAGACTAAGGGGAGGCTTGAGAGTACAGGAGCCCTAGTTCGTATCGGTATGGGAGGCGCGTCCATGGCACCATGCTTGCGATGGGACGTCGATTGCTGTTGCGGCATGCTCTTCCTGTGCTTCCGATGCTTCGGGGCATGGTGATGGCGGACTGGTCGCTGCCGAACGGCATGGCGTGGAACGATTGGTCTCCTGTAGACGGATACTGGCTCCGCAGTTGAAGCGGGACGGAGCGGACGGGTTCCATGCCGTAGTGGTTGGAGATGAGGGTCGAGCCCCTGGATCGAGGAGTATCGAAGCCTGCATGATCCTGACGCATCCCCGAAAACACGGTCGAGGGCTGTCCCATTCGAGATTCGAGGGGGTGCTTTCGACCTCCGTACTCAAGGCGTGGCTACAGTGGTCGCACGATCGACGGATAACCCGGGTATGGGTGACGAGTTGATGGATTTGACCGAGGTACCGGGTGCCCATGGTGTTAGGCGGGAGCAGGTAACAGCATGGGATCCCCTTTACCCCATACTGGGAGTAGGTGAGCTGATCGGGCCTCCTGATCGTGGGGCATTCGATCGACCCCCCTATCCGTCACTCGAGGGGTTGAGATCGAGGGGGATTTGATCGACCCCTCTTCCGTAGCAGATCCTGCTCACTGTCTTCTCCAATAATGGGTTGGCCCATAACCGGTCATGCTTGATGGGAAGGTAGGATGGCTTTTGGATTTTGAATGGATATTAAGCACTAGATCGTCATGAATGGATATTAAGCACTAGACCGTCATGCCGAACTACACCTTGCGCGGCTCAGACGCCTGGCTTCCTTCGACGGCGACCGTAGAGTGGCTTGGGGACTTGGTGGAGAGTGGCCTTCTTCGGCCCATCATCTCGGCGGACTGGCCGGAGTGGATGGTCCCGCCGAGGGCGGACCGCCAGCCCAACCCACCAGAAGGTTACGTGGTTAGCTTCGAGGCTTTCCACCGAGCGGGACTGGGATCCCCCCAACCGTCTCTTGCGGGGGATTCTCTTCCACTACGGCGTCGAGCTCCAACACCTCTCCCTCAACGGCGTCTCCCACGCGGCGGTCTTCACTGTCGTGTGGGAAGGGTACCTGAGGACGGAGCCCCATTGGGACCTATGGCTCCACCTGTTCGAGGCGGGCCTATTCCATGCTTCGGCCGAGACCGGCTATCAGAAGATGGTCAAGGCGGGGTGCTGCAGCATCGCCCTCAAGAGGCCGGACGACTGGATCCAGGTGAAGATCAAGTCGAGCCACTCGGGGTGGCACTCTGGATGGTTCTATTTGAGGAATGACGATGGTCTGTTCCCCCCTTACACCAGGAGAACCATCGACTCGAAGCCTTTCCACAGGAAGCACGGCGTCCCAAAGAAGCGCCAGAGTCGCCTCGAGCATCTGCTCGACGCGATCGCCCGTCTGAGGCGGGAGGGGCTTACGGCGGCCATCGTGGCGTCGGCTTTTCATCAGCGGCGAGTTGTGCCGCTGATGGCTCGTCCGCTGCGTCTCGACGAGATGTGCGCGGGGGTGGATCTCACAGGATGCCGGCTCGTGGGGGACAAGCTGCCCCTCGAGAGGATCGCCCGTCGAGTGCGCTCCTCCTTCGCCGGCGCATTCGAGGAGAAGCAAGTCGCTCTCATCCCCATGGTGCCAGACGAGGGCCATGTCCAGTTGGTGTGACATCCCCTCTTCTATTAATGCCCTCTTGTTTGTCTTGTTGCCTGTCTCCTAACCACGCCTCGTGTTCCTCAGGGGAACATCGTTCATCGGGGGTCGCTGCCACCGGTGAAGGAGGAGCGGAATGAGTCCCAGGTGAGACGCTTTCAAGCCGAGCAGGCCAAAAAGGACAAGGACATGGCCAAGAGGGATAGGGGCAAAAAAGCCCTTGAGGAAATGGAGCGTGACCAACGCCGGTCCCGACAAAGGCAAGCCGGCCTCCCCGAAGAGGAGTCTCCCTTGGAGGAAGATGAAGATGAGGAGACGAGTAGTGGCGAGGTTATTAAGAACAATGGCATGGTGTAGTGGTTTCGAGTTGTGACCATCAGTTTGGACCTGACGGGTATTGTCTTTGTGCAGGAAGAGGAGCCGGAGCAGGAGAAGGAGGAGGGACAGGTCGAGCCGCGCCAAGGGCTCGAGGAAGAAAGAACGGCGCCCGAGCGACAAGGGGCGATCGCCGGTAGCAGAGGGGAGAGGGGGGTCGATGTCGAGGTCGGCCTCGACCGCCGGGATCGAGTCGGGGGGTGAGCGCCCCACGGCTTCTCAGGGTGAAGTGGCGCGACAGATGCGTAGTCGTTCGGCGCAGTCCCCGTCGAGGGGTCGGTCAAGCACGCCGCTGGTGCCTACTCGGTCGAGTGCACGGGCCTCGGGCCCATCGACCCAGGAGGAGACCTGGACGGCGGCGACGAGGACACCGTTGACCCCCGCCAAGGCCACGACGCCGGGAGCACCATCATCCTCCGCCGTAGCCAGCACTGGAGGGAGAAGTGGCTCCCAGGGTATCGCTCAGAAGCCCCCGAGCGGCTCGAGGCCTGCTGGGCGGGCCCCCGTGATTCCGCTGGGGTAAGTTCTTTTCCGTTTGGTCCTGAATTTCCTCCGCGTTGGTTACGATTTGCGCTTACCGCTGCGTATGCGTTCCTCTTTCAGGGTGAAGCGCTCGTTGGAGGACGCGTCCCCCACCCCGGCAAGAAGCTGAGGGTGGAGGCTGCGGCGAGGATGGCGGCCGGAGCCGGCCCTGCTGCCCCGTCCCCCTCGACCCTTGTCCCAGGTGCGGAGTGGGTGGCCAGGGCGCGGGAGGCGATGGAGCGTGGGCAGGTGCAGTCGGCCGCGGAGCGAGCTCGGGCGGCGGAAGAGGCGGGTCGGTCCGCCGCGTCGACTGGGTCTACCGAACAGGCGGGTGAGGCTGTGCTCACTGCCCTGTCGGAGGAGGGCGCGCTGGCGACCTCGGAAGGCGCGGGGCCGACATCAGCGGCGGCCGTGATGGAGGGGGTCAAGCCCGAAACCTCCGTGGAGGTGGAGGTTGTCGACCCGACCGCCACCGGTGAAGAGGAGACGCCAGTGCCTCGTAACACTAGAGGCGCGCCAGCGGCTTGAGCGCGAGGAGAAGACACGACAAGAGGGAGATGCACGGCCGAGCCCTCCTCCCCCGCAGTCAGCGTTGTCCAAGGAGGAGGGTCGCGCCACGACCCTACCCCTCGTGGCGCCCGCAACCTCTTCGCTGGGCGGGGGAGCGGTTGGCGCTGCGCTGGAGATGTCGTCATTGGTAGAGATCCCCGTCGAGGGGGCCTTGGCGTCGCCCCACCAGCCTACCGAGGAGGGGGACGAGCCATGGAGCTCGAGGTGACACCCGCGACGGAGAGGGCGACAATGGCGAAGATGGTGGCGGTGACGGCCCCTCGGCCGAAGCCAGAGGGAACTGCTGTGGCGATGCAAGGGAGCGGCGTGCCAGACGTGGTTATGTCCGAGGCGTCAGCTCGGCCTCATCTTGAGGTCGGGCAATCGACATCTCGAGGTGCTCCGCCCCCTGGCTCAGTCGAGGTGGGGAGGGGATGGGCTACCGGACTGCGGTGAGGCCACCACCCTGGATGCTAACATGCATTTCCTCTACCGCCCAGGGTTATTCCCACGGTGGGGACCTCCTCCGCCCAGAAGCGACGACCCGGAGGGGTCGATGGCGGCCCTGCAAGATCGCTTCGAGGCCAGGATTGCTCGGCTCGAGGGGGCGACCTACTTCCCCAACCTGGCAGAGCGGGTGATGGCCCACGGAGGCACCCTCAAAATGGGTCAGGCCATCATGCAGGAGGTAAGGGGGAGGGTCGACCGCAACAGCGATCTTTGGGTGCAGGAGGTGGCTGCCCGACCCCCGAGATTCAGGGCGCACCTTCTTCGAGCTCGATGATCAAGCCGAGCTCGGGGAGTGGGAGCACTTGGAGGAGTTCCGGGCGTGGCTTGACCACGTGACACACGTGGCGGTGGGGGTTGCTTCCGAAGATATGTATAAGGGGATGATGGTGAGCTTCGTTCTTTCTCTCTGATTTATCTCGGTTGTTTTGCTGTATTTTTTTGTGACCTTCTCTTTTATGCTTGGTAGGCACTGAGGGCGAGGTCTCATGACAAGTCCCAGTTCATCCTTCGGTCGCGAGAGCAGTGGAGCCAGCTCCCCATCCTCCGCACATCGTTGGAGAAGGCGGAAGCCGATGCCACCCAGGCGAGGGGTGAGGTTGCCACCGCGCAGAGGGGGGCCAAGGCCGCTTAGGAGGAGGCCTCCCAGGCACGGTCGAGGGCTGGAGCCGCCCTCAAGGAGGCTGTCGAGGCTGGGCAGGAACGGGACATCGCCCGGGAGGCCCAGCGCAAGGCTGAAGAGGAGGCCACCAAGTTGAGGGAGGAGCTGGCTCAGGCGACAGAGCGTGCCCGGCTGCTCGAGGGCAATCTGAGGCAGGTGGCTACCGACCGCGCCTCTCTCGAGGAGCGGGTCCGGGAGCTCCAGTCGGATATCGACACCGTCTCCCGCGACCGCGACGCGCTGAACGTCGCGGAGCAGAAGGCTCGGGCCCGGATCGCTACTCTGGAAGAGGATGTGGCTGCCAAGACGAGGGCCCTCGATGGCACCGGTAAGCTTATCGAGGAGCTCCGAGGTGAGAAGAATGACCAAGCTACGACCTTGATCGACGTCGGTCGCCAACTGCAAGAGGTTTAGCAGGCCTGCGCCACCCTGGAAATACACGCCCAAGGTGAGTTTTTTAGAAACATTACTGAGCTTGCTTGGTCTCGACCCTTCCCCTATTTTTTGGTTTTGACGGAGTTCTCTGTTTGTTCCGGCAGTCATCGAGGAAGACAGGGCCCGAGCCCATGAGGATCGGACTAGTCTCCAGAGCCTTCACTGGGCAGAGGCGGCCCTGAACAAGAGGCTCGAGGACGCCATCTCCTCCTTCTGCGATAGCATGGGGGTCGAGCCGGAGCTGCCGGTTGCGGGCGACGTGCGCGGAGATTCCCTCGTGCGCCGCTTCTTCGCCGTGACTCATGAAGTGACGGAGCAGGTCCGTGCTGCTCTTCACATAGGCGTAAAGCGGGCGCTCGTGGTCGTCCGCTCGGGCTAAACCTACGACCTCAACGTCGTCGCTCACGGCTTCGTCGTCGACCCAGCGTTCAATGACGAGGAGAACATGGCAAGATGTCATGAGCTGTTCGACGCCGCAGAGGTGCCTGGTGGCGAGTTGGCGAAGCTCTTCGAGCCCGAGGTGCTTTCCTCGACGGACGGCGATGGCGATAGGAGTAGTTGAGGCCTGAGCCAGATCTGGACAAAAAAGGTCCATGTAATGGGGTAGATTATAACATTTTGTGTTTGATCGTGGCCCGAGGGGCTTTAAAACATTTGGATGTTTTAAAAAGTTATCGACTTAGTTTTTTGTTCAGCTCGAGTTTCTTCCTCTTAGCTGCCCTTGTCTTCGTTTAAGCTGTTAACAAACCTATGGACCTCGAGGGGGGGGGGAAGTCGAGTGAAAGTAACCGTAGCCCTGAGGCGTAGGTGATTGTTTTCGGCTCGATCCGTCCCTAGCCCCTTTGCCGGCACGAGTTGTTTTATTCTTAAGCGAGAAGCGAGTTCTAGGTAGCGTGGAGTTGAGTGACATCAAGCTCATTTGAAAAAACTGAGTGATTTTTCCGGGGACTCGAGGGGGTTCCCCCCCCCTCTGTAGCCCCGAGGGAGGCTCGTCTTTATGGAAATAGAGTCGAGGCTACCTTGTGCTTCGTGATAAAGAAAAGTACATTACGAGTAGCTCGATTATCAGAAGACTTTTTATCTTATTCATTCGAGACATGAATATAAGTACAGAGTCCTGAGGCCTAAGGGTAAAAGTGACGTAGCTGTTTGATGTTCCACGCGTTGGTGTAGATCTCGCCTTTATTGTTCTTCAGCCTGTAAGTCCCTGGATTTAGCACCTTTGCCACGATGAACGGTCCTTCCTAAGGTGGCGCTAGCTTGTGACGCCCTTGCTGCTTTGTCGGCGGCGCAGTACAAGGTCGCCGACGTCGAGGTCCCTTTTGCGTACGTGTTTGTCGTGGTAGCGTCGGAGCGTTTGTTGGTACCTTGCCGATTTGAAGAGGGCCATGTCTCGGGCTTCCTCGAGCTGGTCGAGGGAGTCCTCTCGGGCTGCTGCGTTGGCTTGCTCGTTGTAGGCTTTTAGTCGGGGGGACCCGTACTTGAGATCGGTGGGGAGGACGGCCTCGGACCCATAGACCAAGAAGAACCGGGAGAACCCTGTAGCTCGACTTGGGGTCGTTCTGAGGCTCCACAGGACAGAGGGTAACTCATCGACCCATCTCTTGTCGTGTTTGTTTAGTCGGTCGAAAATCCTTGGCTTGAGACCCTGCAAAACCATGCCATTGGCGCGCTCGACCTGGCCGTTAGTTCGAGGGTGGGCAACTGCAGACCAGTTCAACCTGATGTTGTGGTGGTCAAAGAAGTCCAAGAACTTTTGGCCGGTGAACTGCGTGTCGTTGTCAGTGATGATGACGTTGGGGACCCCAAAGCGATGGATGATGTCTGTGAAGAACAATACGGCTTGTCAGGATTGAATGTTGGTGATGGGTTGAGCCTCGATCCACTTCGAGAACTTGTCTCTGGCCACGAGGAGGTGGGTGTGGCCACCTTTTGCTTTCTTTAAGGGGTCGACCATGTCGAGTCCCCATACAACAAACGACCAAGTTATGGGTATCATCTGAAGGGCTTGGGCCGGGAGGTGGATTTGTCTGGCGTAGAACTGGTATCCCTTGCAAGATCGAACGAGTTTGGTAGCATCGGCGACAGCTGTCGACCAATAGAAACCTTGTCGAAAGGCGTTCCCTACTAGAGTCCTTGGCGCCGCGTGGTGGCCACAAGCCCCCGAGTGTAAGTCCTTTAGCAGTGCCCTTCCCTCCTCGACGGTGAGGCATCATTGAAGTATACCAGTAGGGCTACGTCGATACAGCTCGCGGCCGTCCCCGTACAAGACGTAGGTTTTGGCGCGTCGGGCTATGCGTCGGGCTTCGGTGCGGTCCTCTGGGAGCTCGCCTTGTATCAGATACTCGAGGTAAGGCGCACGCCAGTCCATCGAGGGGGTTTGTGTCGCGATCGTTCCGTCGATCTTCGTGACTTCTTCCCCGTTCGTGGGAGGATCTGTCGAGGGGGAGGGGGCGATCCCTTGCTCGAGGGCGGGAGCCCCCGAGCCTAGATCGACAGATGGCTTGTGAAGATCCCTAGAGAAGACGTCAGGAGGAATCGTGCCTCGAGTGGACGCGATTTTGGCTAGCTCACCAACGACCTCGTTGTACCGGCAGGCGATGTGATTGAGCTCGAGGCCGTGGAATTTGTCCTCGAGTTTTCGGACCTCTTTGCAGTAGGCTTCCATCTTATGGTCGTGGCAGCTTGAGGCTTTCATCACCTGGTCAATCACCAGCTGCGAGTCCCCTCGAACGTCGAGGCGTCGAACCCCGAGCTCGATGGCAATGCGCAGATCGTTGACGAGGGCCTCGTACTCGGGTACGTTGTTGGAGGCGGCGAAGTGGAAGCGGATGATGTAGCGCATGTGGACTCCTGAGGGAGATATGAATAGCAATCCAGCGCCCGTTCCCGTCTTCGTCAACGATCCGTCGAAGTACATGGTCCACAGCTCGGCCTGAACCTGTGCCGGGGGGTAGTTGGGTGTCGGTTCATTCTGCAATGAAATCTGCCAATACCTGAGACTTGATGGCCTTCCGAGGGGCGTAGGAGAGTCTCCTCCATGAACTCGACCGACCACTTGGGCGATTCTTCCTGATGTCTCCCGGTTTTGGATTATCTCCCCGAGAGGGAAAGACGAGACTACAGTTACCGGGTGGCCCAGGAAATAGTGCTAGAGCTTTTGGCGAGTGAGGATGACGGCGTATAACAGCTTCTGAATGTGGGGGTATCTCGCTTTGGTTTCTGAGAGCACCTCGCTTACAAAGTAGACGGGTCTCTGAACCAGCAGGGTGTGTCCCTCCTCTGCCCTCTCGGCTACTATAGCCGCGCTGACTACCTGGGTAGTTGCAGCAACATAGAGCAAGAGGGGCTCGGCTAGGTATGGGGGCACCAAGATAGGTGGCGAGGTGAGCAAGGCTTTGAGTTTGGAGAGCGACTCCTCGGCCTCGACGGTCCATGTGAAGTGCTCTGTTTCTTAATGAGGCGATAAAGGGGAAGTGCTTTCTCCCCGAGCCGTGAGATGAAACGGCTGAGGGCAGCAAGGCACCCTGTGACCCTTTGTACGCCCTTAAGATCCTTGATCGGGCCCATCCTAGTGATCGCGGCTACCTTCTCAGGGTTGGCTTAGATCCCGCGCTAGGAGACTACATACACTAGGAGCATGCCTCGAGGGACCCCGAAGACACACTTATCAGGATTTAGCTTTATATGATTTGCCCTGAGGCACCCGAACGCGATTTCAAGGTCCCCGACCAGGTTTCTGACTTTTTTGGATTTGACCACGATGTCATCGATGTAGGCCTCGACGGTCGGCCCTATATGGTGTCCAAAGACATGGAGCATGCATCGTTGGTATGTGGCCCCGACGTTTCGCAAACCAAATGGCATCGTGAGATAACAAAACATGCCAAAGGGGGTGATGAAGGAAGTCGCGAGCTGATCGGACTCCTTCATCTTTATTTGGTGATAGCCAGAATATGCATCGAGAAAGAAAAGAGATTCACATCCCGCAGTGGAATCAACTATTTAATCAATACGTGGTAATGGAAAAGGAACCTTAGGACATGCTTTATTTAAACTAGTGTAATCTACGCACATTCTATCCTTTCCATTCTTTTTCTTGACAAGCATAGGATTTGCTAACCACTCAGGATGATGAACCTCCTTGATGAATCCGGCCTTCAAAAGCTTGTCGACCTCTTCCCCGATGATTCTACGCTTCTCCTCGTCGAAGCGGCGCAGTCGTTGCTTCACCGGTTTGGATCCGGCTCGGATGTCCAAGGAGTACTCGGCGACTTCCCTCGGAATGCCCGGCATATCCGAGGGACTCCACGCAAACATGTCAGTATTTGCGCGGAGAAAGTCGACGAGCACGACTTTCTATTTGGGCTCGAGGAAGGCGCCGATCGTTAGTACCTTCCCATCCGCGTGGCTGGGCTCGAAGTGGGATGGTCTTAGGGTCAGGGATCTCCTTGGAGAAGTCGTCGAGGGCCGTGAGGATGGCCGATTCCTTGACCGCCTCGGCGTTTTCCACGCACTCGACGTCGCAGTCGTAGGCGTGCTCGTAGGAGGTGTCGACGGTGATGACTCCCTTGGGCCCTGACATTTTTAGCTTGAGATAGGTGTAGTTTGGGATCGCCATGAATTTGGCGTATCCCGGTCTACCGATGATGGCGCGTAGGTGTCGTGGAATCCGACCACTTCAAAGGTCAGGTCTTCCTTCCTGAAGTTCGAGGGGGTACCAAAACAGACAGGCAGCTTGACGCGGCCAATCGGGAGTGCCTTCTTTCCTGGGACGATCCCGTGGAATCCCCCAGCGCTGGGCAAGAGCAGGGTCCTTGGGATCCCCAGGAGGTCGAGGGTCTCGACGTAGATGATGTTGAGGCTGCTTCCCCCGTCCATCAGTACCTTGGTGAGGCGGGTGTTGAGTATGATCGGGTCGACGACAAGTGGGTAGACCCCTGCATTGGGGACGAGCTCGGGGTGGTCGTCCTGATCAAAGGTGATCGACGTGTGAGACCAGTCGAGGTATCGGGGGGGCTGGGCTCGAACGGAGAAGACCTCTCGACGCTCCCTCTTGCGCTGACGCGCACTGAGTCGGGTCGAGGGTCCCCCGTAGATCATGAAACAGTCGAAAATCTCGGGGAAACCCTCTTTCTTGCCATCGCCCCTGTCTTGTGGGTCCTCCTTCTTGTCGTCTTTCTTGAGGTCAAGAGAGTCGAAGTACTTCTTGAGCATGCGACAGTCCTCGAGATTGTGGTTGGTTGTTCCCTTGTGATAAGGGCAGGGTTCTTTCAGCATCTTATCGAAGATGCCCCCCTCTGGCGGGGGACCTCGAGGCTTCTTTCGGTCAGCCGCAGCGACAAGATCGTCGGGTTTGACGTCGCGTCGACCCGGCTGGTTCTTCTTCTTTTTCTTGTTGTTGTTGTCCCTCCTGGGCCTATTATTTGAGCCGCCAGGTTCGTCCACCTTGGCCTTCCCTTTGTCTGGGGATTCATAGAAGAACGCGCCAACGGCTTCCTCGTCGGCCGCGTAGTTGGCGACGATGTCCATGAGCTCGTTAGCGGTCTTGGGGGTGTTTCGTCCCAGCTCCCGCACCAACTCCTTGCAGGTCGTCCCGGCGACGAACGCCATGATGACGTCGTGGTCAGAGATGTGGGGCAACTCGGTACGTTGCTTGGAGAACCGTCGAGCGAACTCGCGGAAGGGCTCCCCTGGCTTCTGCTTGCAACTACGGAGATCCCAGGAGTTTTTGGGCGGTACGTAGGTTCCCTTGAAATTCCCCTCAAAGATCCTGACCAGGTCGGGCCAGCCATGGATCAAGTTTGGCGGGAGTTCTTCGAGCCACCCTCGAGCGGTGTCGGAGAGGAAGAGCGGGAGCTGTCGGATGATGATGTGGTCGTTGTCGGCTCCTCCCAGCTGACATGCTAACCTGAAATCAGCAAGCCAGAGCTCTGGCTTGGTCTCACTGTTGTACTTGACCAGGTTAGGGGGTGGACGAAAACGACTAGGCAAGGTGGTCTGCCGGATTGTCCTGCTGAAGACTCGTGGCCCAGGTGGTTCCGGGGATCGACGTCGATCCTCATCGCTGTCGTAGTGCCCACCTCGGTGAGCACTGTAACCACGGGCCTCCGCATCACCGCATCTGCGTCGCTTGTTGTCGTTGATGTCGTGTCGCGCGTCACGCGGCTATCGATTGTCGAGGATGCGTTCTCGAACTGGTTGCCGCTCCGCTCGGCCTAGGGGGGCCTTGTCTTGGTGGACAGATGCTTCTCGGTCTTGACGAGAGGGCACGTCCCGCCGCTCGGAAGCAGCTCCTCTGCGCCTTGAGGCCGAGCTCTCTGCCTGTTGTACGACCGCGGTTTGGAGGAGCCCCTGGATTTCATCTCTAATGCGTTGCGCTTGGGGTGTCGACGGTGCCGGCATATCACGGAGCAGCATTGCGGCTGCCACGACATTCTGACTAGCACGGTTGTAGATGTGGTGCTCGTTTTCTCCTTCCTTGACGATCTGTCGATGGACTTCCCGGGCCTGGCCGCGGGCTCCTCGACCCTGTGGCCGCCTGTGATCTCGCTCGAGGGCACGCTCGAGCTGATGGAGTCGTAGGCGCTCCTCCTCGAGCTTGGCGAGTAGCTCTCGGACTTGCTCGATCTGGGCGTCCGGAGGTGGATCGGCTTCGACTGGAATCGGGGGTCGGCATCTCGTGTTGGGGTAGCGTTACCCCCTCCTCCTGCATCCGCAGCTACGGCGTCGATGGTGTCATCCTGGGAGTCGACCGGATCGTTGAGGTGGAAGCACTCCCGCGTGGGATCGTAATCCTCATCGGGGGAATCTGGATCGGGGCGGCTCTGGTAAAAGTTGGGAAAAGATCCCCAACGCTCCTCCTCCAGTCGTTGTCGTATCGTGTCCAAGGTGTAGTACCCGGGGATCGGGGCTCGTCGTGACTTCAGAAGCTCACCCGGTGGAGGGGTGGTGATGGGGTTCATCGTCGCACATAGCAAGTCCCCTAGGGATCCGTATTGTGCCCGCATCCGAGAGTCTACGAAGGCAGAAAAGAGTCTGACGCCGTTGTAGAGCCCGTGTGGAAGTAGGTTGCGTGGCAGAACGGCCGAGCGCGTCGGAGAGGTCATGGGGACCCTCCGAGACGGCAGTATGGCGAAGCCAAAGTCAGGCTCGGCGAGGCGCCCTTCTCCGACCCCAAGCGTGGGTCAAACAGGCTCCCGAAGGGAGGAACTGTGTCACCAGCTGAGACCGGGGGAGTGGCGTCAGGAGTCACGTCATCCGTGTGGCGAAGGCTGCGGCGGCGGCGTTCGCGCCTCCTCCTGGTCGCGGGCGAAAGACGTGAGTGGTGGGAGCGTCGTGAGGTCCTCCCTGGCCCCGGCGTACCGAAGCTGCTGCTATCCGCACCACCTCTGAAGAGTAGAACCATATTGTGGTCGTGGCCCAGGGACATGAACTCTAGACTCCCGAATCAAATGATGATGGCGAAGGGAAGTGGTGGGACGGTGGATTCCATCTGGAAGAGAAGTTGGGAGTTGATCGACACGCAAAGCCCCCCCTACCTGGCACGCCAACTGTCGGTGTTTCGACCCAGGGGGTCGATCACCAACCAGTAAATTTGTTTATTGCGTGCTCCCTCTCCCAGATGTGATGCAAGAAGAACACAATATTTATCCTGGTTCGGGCAAAGAAGGCCCTACGTCCAGCGGGGAAGGAAGGATTGTATTATCTTACACCGAAGCGCTCGTACAGGGGGGAGTACAAGCTGGCTTACACGAATGAACTCGGGGGGGGGGGGTCGAGGCCTAAGGCTAGCCGGGCTATAATAGGTGGCTCGGTTGATTGCTTGAGATGTTGATCAAGCAATCATTGGTTTGTGTTGTGTTTGTTTATGACTCTCTGTTGCGTATGCTAGCGAGCTTGCTGCGAGTGCCAATGGGTGTTGCTTAGATGGTTGCAAGTGCGAACAAATATCTTATTGTTCTCCCTCCTCCTTACTATCCCAGCGTCCCCTTTTATAGACTAAGGAGAGGCTTGAGAGTACAGGAGCCCTAGTTCATATCGGTATGGGAGGCGCGTCCATGGCAGCATGCTTGCGATGGGACGTCGATTGCTGTTGTGGCATGCTCTTCCCGTCCTTCCGATGCTTCGGGACATGGTGATGGCGGACTGGTCGTTGCCGAACGGCATGGCGTGGAACGATTGGTCTCCTGTAGACGGGTACGAGCTCCGCAGTTGAAGCGGGACGGAGCGGACGGGTTCCATGCCGTAGTGGTTGGAGATGAGGGTCGAGCCCCTGGATCGAGGAGTATCGAAGCCTGCATGATCCTGACGCATCCCCGAAAACACGGTCGAGGGCTGTCCCATTCGAGATTCGAGGGGGTGCTTTCGACCTCCGTACTCAAGGCGTGGCTACAGTGGTCGCACGATCGACGAATAACCCGGGTATGGGTGACGAGTTGATGGATTTGACCGAGGTACCGGGTGTCCATGGTGTTAGGCGGGAGCAGGTAACAGCATGGGATGCCCTTTACCTCATACTGGGAGTAGGTGAGCTGATCGGGCCTCCTGATCGTGGGGCATTCGATCGACCCCCTGTCCGTCACTCGAGGGGTTGAGGTCGAGGGGGATTCGATCGACCCCTCTTCCGTAGCAGATCCTGCTCACTGTCTTCTCCAGTGATGGGCTGGCCCATGACCGGTCATGCTTGATGGAAAGGTAGGATGGCTTTTGGATTTTGAATGGATCAGGGTACCCTTACCTTCGTACCCGACATATATCTTCTCTGCATATTTGCTTATGATAACATTATCTCACATATGTGAGATCTGTCTTTCCAGTTTGTCTAACTTTCTATCATGGGACGTGTGTTTCCTCCATGTTTTTACACTTCCAAAGACCTTTCCTGCTGACATACTCATATAAGTTGTCATCTCAGGGCTATGATGTACTTAATGCAAACCATGCTATTTCCTATACCTACAATTTCCATATTCAATATCATTAGATGTACCTTAGTTGTAGCCTTCATAAATGTACCTTACAACATTGTCCATAACCAATAAGAACATTACCCAAATGGAACCTTGGTGGCCATTGCTCATGTTACTACACATAGATAGGCAGCTGTTTTTTAAAAAATGATTATCTGGCTGTTTTTTTAAAAAAAAATGGTTACCTGCTCTTAATAATTATTTTATTTATTTGTTTTCTCCACAAATTGTAGGCCCTGCGCCATGAATATGAGGATATGCGATTGATGTACTCAGACTGGCCAAGTCTTCTCACAACCCTCGATTTTCTTTACCATCAGTGACCATTGACCTCTACTTTGTTACCCTCTAATTCAAATTCAGGGCTTACTGTCTCAGGTTCAATTCATAATGTCTGTTGTAGTCATGTAACAATTCAAGTCTTTTGCCTATGGCAAAATCAGTCTCTATTTCGGCTATGCCATCTCACTATGTTAACATTATGCTACCAAGAGCTTATGATGAGCAGTATACTTTGAATGGCTTGATCTTCACAGAGCAGAGATAAAGATGATAACTATCGTTGCATGACCTGATGGAGAGGTAGCGCACCACGAGATCTTGCACCCGCGACGAACTACCGAGACATCCACCCTTCCATGCACCGACAAAATCAGCCCACGCAATCACGCCGTATAGACGTGAAGGCACAAACTGGGTGAACCGAAGGTTCGGTGTTCTACTGCCCCCTCAGGAGTCGAAAGAACGACGTTTGCAAAGCACTCATGCCTTACCAAATATTCTCTCCATGAGAGGACACATGAGGTGACTGTATTTTTTTAATCAAAGACTTTCTTCAAATGATGGATTACATGGTCTATTTATACTAGGAACATCCCTCCTAGTTAGGTGTGAACATAAGAAGAATTAAAATCAAGTTGAAACTGATTTTGGTGGAGAAATTTAAAGGTCTTCTTTCATTCTCGCGCAGCCCCTAACAACAGGTGCAACCTCCACTAAAATAGCCATAACTCCTAGTTCGGAAGTTCAAATGAAGCACCGTTTGTTGCGTTGGAAACTACACTTCAATATCTTTCTGTTCATATGGAATAATGATGTAGAAACACGGAGAAGCTGTGCAGGTATAGCTATAATAAACTTTGAATCATAGCTGAGTTTGTGTTTTCCTTGTTCACATCAGCTTAAATAACAGCCCATCTGTACCTAATTTTCGTAATCTTTTTATCTCAACCTTCCTCGCACGGGAAGTACCTACTAGTTCCTCATATATGTGTCCACCAGTATCAACAGAAACGACAAATTACTAACATTAATTGGAAGCACTATGGTCTCATCGTGTCGGCATATATTTATCATTGGTTGTGTTATAAAACATTTCGTCAGCGGTTCAATCATTCTCTCTCCGCCTCTCGTGATCAATATAGTAGATAAAAGTAAAAGAATAAGTAAACACAAGAAAGAGCGACTATTTTTATTTTTCTAAATATTGGTAATTACAATACAGATCTTCCATGTATATATAGTACCGTCAAGGTCTAAGAGTTTGTTGAGCATTTTCAAGAGTATGCTATTTCAACTTGGCATTCATTTATTATTGACAAAACAAGAAAAATTAGTCTCCAAAAGTTTAACAAAACAATTTGACATCAATAGCAACTTGACATATCTCTCTTTCTCACTTGACAAATATGTCAACCTGAGCCAGCTTGACATCTCATCTTCTCTCACCGCCGCCTCTTTTCCCGGGAAAAAAAAGTCTTGTGTGCCTTCTTTTTTTTTTATTTTGTCAAGTTCAAAATAGCAAACTATTGAAGGAAGACTGTTGTTTTGGAAGTTGTCAAAACATGAGATTTGTCAAGAAAAATATACCAAACTCTTAAAGATGCCGACCTCATATACAAACACATTAGGATTATGATTTCTTCTTCTTCTTTCCCTTTAGAATAGTCTGTATATTTTATAACAGGTTCCTTAAGTAAGGACAAGTCAAGTCATGTATTGCGATGGATATTCTTCGAAGTATGACTGGGATGATTAATGATTGATCTGTGAGTTCCCCTTAAAAAATTTACAAGTATAGCTCGAAATACCAAAACAGTTGACCGATACCAAATTCGGTCTCCAACAATTTACTAAATTTACTTTCTATCCTTTATTTATTGGCAAAACTAGAAAAATAACCCCTCTGATAATTTGACATCCAACTTGGTAAATTTTAGCAACTTGAGAAATCTCCCCTCTCCACGTGCATATATGGCCCTGTTTGAGAGAGCTCCAGCTCCAGCTTCTCCGAAGAGAATCATTTCCATCCAGCCAAACGCCTAAAATGCTAACTGATTCAGGTGAGGATCAACAGAGAATCACTTCTCCATTTACATTACGAGGTGGGAGCTAAAAAACCCTGCTTCACCCTGTTCCCTGTTAAATTCTGACGAGGATCAGCAGAGAATCAATTCCCATCAGCTCTTCACCCCGCTTCCTCATAGGAATTCAAAGGAATCAGTCCATCGGAGAATCAAGGAGCGGAGCTGAAGAATCAGGGAGTGGAGCTCTCCCAAACGGGGCCTATGTGCGCGCAAACCGGCATACGTGGAGGCGGAAGGACACAAAATAGTTTTGTTTCATTCTCAGGGTTCCCGATGCAAGTTTACCAGAGGTGGAAGGGCATAAAACTAATTTTGTTTCACTTTTGGGGTTTCTGATGCAAGTTTGTCAAAGCTTTGTCAAACAATTATATCAAATTGTTGGAGAGAGTCTATTTTTTCACTTGCTATATATTTTAGTAAGTTGTCAAATCACGATATTTGCCAAGTGAATTTTATCAAATTGTTAGAGATGCTAATGAAGCTTGATCATGTTGTGAAACTAGAAGTCAAAATGCGTATTGTTTGAAAACAAAAAACTCATAAAAATAATATAGTTCAAGTAGAATACAACAGTGTGTAATATATATATATATATATGGCATGTACCTCCGCTCTTTCAAATTATAAGTTATATTCTGTTTTTTCTAGATATAGAATAAAAGCTATATATTCTGTATCTAAAAAAATTATAATGTATCTAGAACGATTTCATCATTTGAAAATGAAGGGAGTAGCTTATAAATAAGTCATCGGAGGGTGTTTTTACTTATACCTAATTGTCTCAATTTTTTGATTATATAAAGGCTCTTATAAGTTGCACTATGTACACGTGACTTGCACTTACTCCATGCCATGATATTCACAAACGATACAATCACAGCTCCAGAATCCGTAGGTGCTACTCATCGTCCCAGTCATGAGACTCCAGCCGGCGCCGCTCATCGTCATACCAGCATAGGCGGCTGAGGCCGATGAGCACATCAACAATAGCAGCATCCGCCTTCTGCCGGTCGGCGAAGTGCAGCGTCTGCACCATCAGCGCGCGCGGCTGCATGTTGAACCGCTTCGCCCGCTCCATGCTCCGCTCGTCGTTCCACCGCACAGTGTCGTGCGCCATCGGGCACAACCACCGCAGCAGACGCTCCACCGCATCCCTCGATGCCGCCGCATTGTCCACCTCGTCCACGGCCGGTTGCTCTTTCCAGCTCTCTCTCAGCTTCGCGTTCATGGCCTTGCGGATTCTGACGGGTAGCATCTTGTACAGCGCGTCTCTCTTCGACAAGTCGATCATCCCTTCCTGCGCTTCCTCGCTGTCAACTGCCGGCGGCCTCAGCGCCGCGAGCAACGTCTCGGCGGCCAAGATCACGTTCGCGTATCTCAGCTCCATGCTCGAGCCGCCGACCGTGCTCACTGACGGCTTGATCGATTCCAACAGCAGAGAGGCGGCGGCGTCTTTCTGTCGGAAGATGGGAGCCGAGTGCCGGAGCGCCACGGGCGCCGCCGACCGGTGTAACGGGCCGGACGAGTGACCGAGCGCCCATGCGCGTCCAACTCCTACCGTCCAAGGGGGAAGGCCTGGAACGGACGCGCCAAAGGCAAGGGAGATGCGCGCGAGCACGGCAAGGACCGACTTGGCCATGAGCCTCGCCGCCTTGCCGGCGGCGACGTTCCAGAGCGATCCCTCCGTGAGCCGTCGCACCTTCTGCCGCTGCGCCCTGAGCTTGCTCATCAGCTTCTCTCCGGGCTCGCCCGCTGACCTCTTGCCCGTCGTCCCCGACGACTGCGCCGGGATGGGCCCGCTGTGCTGCTTCCACTGCTCCATCCGCCGCTCCGACGCCTCCAGCTCGCTGAGCGCGTCCATCTCCGCGTACAGCTTCGCCGCCACGACCACGTGGCGCTCCATCTCCTTGAACCGCTTCGTGGCGCCCCTGGAGAACCCGACCGTGGCGTCCAGCTGCGCGAGGCGGCCCCGCTTCGCCTCGGCGTAGATCCGGTCGAAGTCCCGCAGGAGCGCCGGCGCGGCATCGTCGCAGCACCGCGCGCCGTGGCGCGCCACGCTGTCGGCGGCGCGGTCGAGGTCCGCCAGGAGCTCGCCGCACGCGAGACGGAGCAGGAGAGCCTGGTCCGCGGACGTAAGCCGCGCGACGGCCTCGGCGCGCAGGACGTCGGCGCGGAGCCTCCTGACCTCGACGTCGGACACCGTCCGGTGGAGGGACACGAGCCGCGACATGGTGGCCGCTGCCTCGAAGGCCAGGATGCCAAGCCCGTCGTCCCTGGGGCCGACGCTGAGCCTCGATCGCAGGTCTGCCAGCCATGTCCTGGCCGGCATGGCCGAGAAGCAGTCCCTTGCACTTGTACGTAGGAAACTAAAACAAACTAGTAGTAACAAACAAGCAACTCTATGTCTGCGGTTTGACCTCAGAAACAACAATAGCTGCAGCTCATGTTTAATACCAGTTCGATATAAGAAGATGAGACGAGTCAGGAATTCTTACGTGGACACAACGGCACAACGCGTTTGTAACAGCAAATGGCAGCAGAGCTAAGCAAGCAAGCTACACATGATGACTTGAGGAGAAGGGCAGGCAGACGACGTGCAGTCGGCACTTGGCAGTGGGAGGGCGCCATGCGGTGCGGGCGGCTGCCGAGGTCTAGTGGGGAGGGAGACGCGAAGTCGGCCACGCTTTGGCCGAATCAGTAGCAGGCTAGCAGTAGTAAAGCCATGTGCGCGCCGGCAGCGGGGCGCTGGCCGGTTCTTCAGCCGCATGCAGGCGCGCGGGGGAGAGAATTACAGCACAGCGCCTGCAACTCAACAATTCCTTATGGATTAGTTAAAACTTAAAAGAAGTGATGGGGCTGACCCGGCCTGGGACTGACTTAGATCCGCGGCCCAAGTCTTCGCCGACAGCGAAACTTCTCTGCCCCTCGAGTCTTCTCCTCGTCTCGCTGGAACATGTCCGATCCACATCCACGTCCGGGACACGTCGCTGGGGATCGATGGCGCATGGCGCCGCGCGGAGCGCGTTCCAACATGTCTTTGCCTCACTGCCTCCCGGTCACGAGTTATGGCCGTCGCTTTCTCACTTAAGTGCGCTTTGGAAAGATGAGGGCGTCTACCACGGGAGCACTACACAGATTTCACCCACTGGAAGTCTGGAACCAATGCAAAGAAAGACCGACTCTTTTCCGTCGTTGTCCTCCTGCACCTGCTGTCCTGAAGCTACTCGATCGTGCAATCCGATTGGATCGCAGCCTGCCCAGCCAGGAGCCGTCCGTCAACTGAACCAAATCACGGAGCATAGCATGCTTCGCGTCGTCATCCATCGCTAGCTCAACGCTCATGCCTGGAAGCTTTGCCTGTGCGCGGCGTGCGCCCGGACCGGCGGACCGTGACGCGCTGCTGCTGCTGCTGCCCAGGCCCAGCCCTGTGCGGCGTCGTTGTTGACGGAAGGAACCAAAAGAGGCTCCAGCAAAAGCTGTCACATGGAAACCGCCCGAGCGTCGTCACTTGCATAAGTAACAGGGGCTCCTGCCCCTTTTTTTGACCACACCACAATCACCTCTCCATCCTGGCACGGGAATGCTTTGTGTCGGTGCCAGGGGAATGCTTTGTGTCGGTGTTATGACCCAGGGGATCAAGACCACCGACTAGTAAATTTGTATATTGCGTGTTCCCTCTCTCAGATGTGATGCAAGAAGAACACGAGATTTATTCTGGTTCGGGCACAGAAGACCCTACGTCCAGCGGGGGAGGATGGATCGTATTATCTTGCACCGAAGTGCTCGTACAGGGGGTACAAGCAGGTTTACACGGGGGTGCTCAGGATGAGCTGAAGCCTAGGGCTAGCGGGGCTATCCTAGGTGGTCGGTTGATTGCTTGAGAGGTCGATCAAGCAATCGGGTGTGTGGTGTCTGAGGGTCAGAGCTGATGTCCGAATGCCAATACCCCTGTCCTCTTCTTCTATCCCGGCGTCCTCTTTTATAGACCAAGGGGAGGCCTGAGAGTACAGAGTCTTAAACCGTAGCAGCATGGGAGGCGTGTCCGTGGCACCGTGCTGGCGAAGGGACGTCGATCGCTGTAGCAGCGTGGCCTTCCCGTCCTTTCGGTGTTCAGGGCGCGGTGATGGCTGACTGGGCATCGCCGCACAGCATGGCGTAGCAGGGTTGACCTGGGTGCGAGTCCCACAGCTGAAGCGGGACGGGGCGGACGGGACGGGTCCCATACCGGAGTGGTTGGAGGCAGGGGTCGAGCCCCTTGGTCGAGGGGGGGTCGAGACCAGTGTGGTCCTGTCGTATCCTTGAAGACACAGTCGAAGGCTGTCCTGTTCATGGCTCATGGAGGTGCCTCTGGAGTCCGCACTTGCGACGTGGCTACAGCGGCAGCATAGTTGACGGAGGTCCAGGGCATGGGCGGTGAGTTGATGGATTTGACTGCGGTCGTGGGCGCCCATGGCGTTAGGCGGGGGCAGGTGAGTGCATCGGATCCCCTTTACCCCGTACCGGAAGTAGGTGAGCTGATCGAGCTTCCCGCCCGGGGGTCGTTTGTTCGACCCCTGTCCGTCAGTCGGGGTCGAGGCGGAGGCGGAGGGATCGTTCGTTCGACCCCTGTCCGTCTATTTTTCCAGAAATGGGCCGGCCCACGACTGGTTGTTGTTGCCGATGCGGGGGACCTTCGTGCGGTGGGCCTTTCTTCATGGGCCGAGCGGCTGATCGGATCCTGTTTTAAAAAATAGTTGATATGTTGAGCGTTAGTTTATCGAAGGATTTAGGGTACCCCTTACCTTTGTACCCGACACTTTGCTTTCCCAAGTCATCGTCAAGCTGCTTTGCTTCCCCAAGTCATCGTCAAGTAGGATTATATATGCCTGTGTGCGGATGATGTACCTTCCATTTGAAATTTCCATTTGGATCCGTTCGGATCCTTTTATCTTGAAACAATCGAAATCTACTCAGTGGATTAGCCTATTTGACTTGAAATTTGATGTTCCACAACCTTTTTAAGTTCATACACGAGCTTATCTCAAATTCAAAAGATAAAAAATAGAATTTAATTCTATAGAGTATTTTCATTTTCTAACTTTTAGTACGCTCTTTAACTCGTTTTCCTAAAATAGAAACAAAACATACAAGTATCTTCCTACTGCCTCTTCTGCATTTACCTGATAGTTAAATAATAAAAGCCACTTGTTTTGCATTTAGTGCTTCTAGTGGTAATCTCTGACGAGAGGGCTTAGGCTGATTTTCATGTTGGTGATGGTGCGGTTATGCTGCTTGTTACACATACAATTGTAGCAAACGTATGCTTTAATGAAAATTTCAATTTTTATTTTTTTAATTTCTCCACATTGCTTCATGGAAAGTACTCTTCTGTTGTTCCTAAAACTGCTCACCAGTTATATAGTATACTAAAAAATTAAAATACATATTGCATAGGAACTGAAGACTTCCGGCCTTCTAGGTACCCATACCCGTCTGGTCTGGGGTTCCCATGGTCTTTTTTCATTGCAGCAACACATGAAGGAGGTTAAATGCCACTAACAAGAAAAATGGCAAGCTCAAGGTCATACATTCTGCCACTAATTGATCTTAGATGCCTTAACAATTTTCTAAGCAGGAACGAGGGAATATTCTATGAGGACTTGTGAGCTTTGATGAATGTAGCTAACTACATCCCCGTTGTTTCATATGCCCCGATTCACTAACTCCATAGCATTTTCCCCTGGTTAGTTCTGATGCACTATACATTGTTTTGTATCCACACCGTGTAAATGTTCTAAAAACAAAATTTATTATGAATAAATTAGTAATATGTAAATATTTTGTTAGTCTTGGTATTTCTACCTGAACAGATAAATCTATTTCATTCCAGTTTCAGGCTTCAAGAAAGAATGATATTTGACATGAAGTTACTTCCATATGTCCATTTGTTATCCGGAGGAAACTCATATTCCAGAGAAAGCATTCCTCTCATTCCAATTATAATGATATTAACCAGTGAGAACCAAAGGTGGATCCATTATAAGTTTATAGCAATTAGCAAATGTAAAATATATGGCCTATAATTGACACATATTGTTTTCTTCTCCATTTCTTAGTTCTCATGCAACTGTCACAAAATGAGCATCTCCTACAACTAAAAAGAACAAAATCTAGACATTTTCTTGGTCTCATTGGCCTAAGCCCAACTTATTCATCTGTGGCACCAAGGTCAGAGACCTAGTATTCCTCATCAACACATTTCTCTTCTTGCTTAAGGCTGATGCCCCATTCTCTTCTTCCTTGCATTTAGCACCCCTTTATCCTCTTCCCTAGTGTTCCATCGTCTTCCTTGTGGCCAACACCTCCTTTCTCTTTTTATCATGGTTGGTGGCCCGTGGCCTCATTTTCTTCTTCCTTGTAGATGTCATCCCCTTCTTTCCTTATTCCTCGTTCCTTGTGACCGGCATTCCATTCTTTTTTTTTTCTTTCCTATGGCTGACATCCCATGCTTTCCATTATTTCTCGTGGCTAGCACCTTCTTCTCTCTTGTTCCTCACTGTACGACAAGCGGTGGAAGCAACATTGTTCTTGTAGATGGTGGCCACACACGTGACCAAATTCAATTCTATAATTTTATACATCCAAGCAGGAATCGAGTTAGGCTGGTTCCTATAACAAAATTTAAATCATGACTCATTTAATATCATAACTGGTTTGGTATTGAGATTTCGTTCCATACCCATATCAAATGGAGCCTTAACTCTATCTTCCCCAACACATGCTAGGGTGCCGCTACAACCTCATGCCAGGGTACCACTACGACCTCTATCCATCGATGGTCCTCTGCTCCCGTAAGGACGTAACCGTAGGCCGGTCCTGAGATTTTTTAGACCTAGGTCGAGAACGAATACATAATCCACATTATCAATGTTCATAAAATAGTTAAATATATTGATTAAATACTCTCTCTAATCTCATTTATGAAGAAGTCAAACAAAATGTTATGTTTAACTAGATTTATAGATAAAAGTACCAACATTTTATTATTTTAAATTTTAAATATAGTTATTATGAAATATTCCATGCTAAGTTAATACTTATTGCACATCAAACTAACAATATAAATATAGTCCCTATGTTTTAAATTATAAGAAGTTTTTGTATTTATAGATACATAGTTTTTACTATATATGTATCTAGATGCGATGCAAAAGCTATTAATAGTAAACCCAAATGCATTATATTTTTGGAACATAGGTGTATTTTTATACATATTGGGTTTAAAATGGTATTGTTTGACTTTTCGAAAAATGAGATTTATATTTTTTTTGGTAACGGAGAGAGTACTTACTTGGCTTTTGACATTATTTTAAACAATTTCTTCAAACGTTTCGAGATGTAAAATCATTGATTATACTATTGATGTTGATCTCACCTAGTAACTTCTTCATGTATAATTAAAGTTACAAACCATTTAGTCTTGGCATTATTTCAGCCTTCTGTGGCCAATAACCCACGTATATACACATATACATACTAAAATGGTACTGTTTGGATTGTTCGGAGGAGGGGACTTGGCCGAGGGCAGGAGTGGCAACACTCTGTCCATCATCGGGACCGGCCAAACCGGCGGACATAACTCTACTTTCAATCACGTATAATCCGACCGTAAAAAATTGAACAATGACAAGAATATCGACACAAAGGCCATTGCGCTGAATGCCATGCTTTACCAGAAAACAAATCATAACAACAACGGCCAAGAGAAGCTGTTTCAAAAGGATATGGTAGTTCTCAAACATCGAGCCATCGCTATTACCAGATCGGGTTTAAGTATTCACAAAGAACTGCGACCACATTA
The DNA here is from genome assembly GCA_022036555.1 of Microstegium vimineum. Lineage (NCBI taxonomy): Eukaryota > Viridiplantae > Streptophyta > Magnoliopsida > Poales > Poaceae > Microstegium > Microstegium vimineum. The sequence goes on along the minus strand of CM039139.1, from coordinate 10,327,389 downwards.
TAGAGATATCACGATAAGCTAGTGAAGAGCAAAATCAATGCTAGAGAACAGCCTGCGAGGACGAAAGCGTCGGCGTCTTCTCACATCGCAGCGGCGCCTGTCGTGAGCACGAGCTCCAGTGCGCGCACTAGGGGGGCCTGCTTCCTTGGCTGAGCAAGCGTTTCCCCTCACCCCCTCATTGCTGCGCGTTGCGCACCTCCAACGCGCACTGCGACTGGAACAAGGGCACGAGGGACGCCGGCTCGGCCACCGGCGCCGCCAGCGCCGGGTGCCGCCACCCCGCGCCGATAGCCGGTGCCGGCGGCCTGGAGCTGGAGGAGACGTCGTGCGCCTGGCGCTCCCCGCTGCCACCGTGCCGGGCGGTGGCAGTGCCACGCTGCTGCTGCTCGGCACCGCTCCTGCCCTCGGCCAAGTCCCCTCCTCCCTCCTTCCTGGCGGCGGCCCCCGCCTGGTCCGCCTCCCAGACCGGCACCGTGGGCGACACGACGAGCGGCGACAGGAGCGGGATCGCCGCCCTCCCGTCGCCCCACGCCGCGGGGCTCGCCCCGCCCCCGTCCCCGCACCGGCGGCGGCCTGCTCCAGCTGTAGCGACGCCGGCGCATGCTTCTGGAGACGGCTCGGCGGCCGTTTCTTGCATCCGGAGCCTGAGGCGGACATCTTCATCTCCATCGATTGATGATGGGGATTGGGGCAGGTGGATTATTGATTCTGCTCTCCCTTTCCGCGATCTCCTCCCCGCGGCGACTCGCTGACCTCTCGTTTGCCCGGCTGGCTTCTGCAGGGAACTGCCCGTATGGTACTCCTACATGCGTGCATGCGAAGCTCGTGGAATGGCTATGCCTATAAAGGGCGGAGCGGTGGCGAGTGGACGGCCGGGTTTGGAGGAGACGGGGCCGGCGTGGACGGTGGGGAGGGATCGGTGCGTCAGTTCCCTTGTTTTTGTGTAACGTTCGCTCGCTTCCTGCAACCGTTCCCGAACGAGATGCCTTCGGTCAGTTTCTGACTTCTGAGGCTCTGATCGGATTGGGATCGGCGACTATCTTGGGATGTGTGATCGTTGGACGCGATTTGATCCCTCGTTTTGGCACGTCAAAACTTGTCCGCAGGGCACTCCCAATACAATCCCAATACAAGACTATAGAGTTTAAGACTATTTATTACTATTTATTTATGACATTTTACTGATGTGGTAGTGTATTTATTGAAGAGATATGATGAAAAAACAAGACTCCAAATCTTATTTAGACTCTAAATCCATAATATTTGAGGTAATAAATAGGTTTAGACTCTAGTATATAGTCTGCATTGTGCTTACAAATAGTTGGGATTGACTGATGTGTCATAAACGTTATTTAGTTCATTTGAACTGACAGTACCGGAGAAGACGGCACAATAATAAAATCTGGGATTGCACGGCAAGGTTGAATATCTTATTTTTTTCGAGATCTAGTTACCGACACGTTCAATTACATGAGCCTACATTCACCTCTATATGAACGTATACATATATACTCTACCACTGTGGCTCTGTTTAGTTGCAGAGGCTAGAGATAGTTTGAGTTAGTTTCAGCTTAACTATCCAAAATGTATTAAAAAGGATGCTGGATTAGATTAGTTGCAACTAGTAAAAAAAACTATCTCCATCAAGAGGTGATTATTTGGGCTAGTTCTAGTGAGGTCCACTAAAATTTCTTTTTTTAGGCTAGTTTTGGTGGGGCCCACTAGAATCTCAACCAAGGAAAGTACTTTTATTGTCATTATGACCCCTTGCATCCAAACACGTTTTCCGCTAGAGCTAGTTCAGGACTAGTCTTAAGCGGAGTATCCAAATAGGGCTTATGAACACCTCCGAAGAACCAAGTTAGATCAGTAAATCTTAAAATTAACGAAGTTACCATAGACGTCACGTTGTCGCTAGATATTAATAATGATGCGGTAATGACTATTTTAACCATACATTCTTCACCGGTACTTTTACGTCTTCTTTCTTGCAAAAATAGATACACTAGACACAAGAGAAGGACCCAGACATAGGGTAAGTAGGGCCATGGCCCTAGTCTAAGCCCAAGTTTCCTAGGAACATGTTTTTAATTTTTGGCCCAAGCCCAAGTTTCCTATGAACATGTTTTTAATTTTTGGCCCAAGCTTAAGTTTCCTATGAACATGTTTTAAATTTTTGGCATAACAGTAAACAACCCAATAAGAAGAGTGGGACAGACTTCACTCAATCTCGGTATCTCAGCTCGAGCCTGACACTATTTTTTATCACTATTTTTATTAACTCTTACATCTTATTCAAATTAAGAGATATTAATCATTAGAATTTGATCATAGTCTTGAATAATCTTAGGTCCGCCACTGACTAGACACACCAGCTCCATAGAACTTGGAGAAGCGTCTGTGAGTGGGCTAAGGCGTCGTCAACGTCGTCTCGATGAATAAAGAGAGCTAAATTAGGTACATGTCCTGCTCCGTCTTTGATATCTCTGTTGCTTTTCACGTGTCCTAAACAACCTCTATTTAGGATACGGAGCGCTGCTACGTGCTAGCTACCTGTTCTCTCTTGCTTGGAGAATGCAGAGTGAACAATCAAACAAGCACGGAATGGTTCCATTTCACAGCTTCGTTTTTTCGGCCCGGCCCACAACATGGCCGGCGGGCGGCTGGCCGTGGAGGTGGCCGCTTCCTTTCCCGCACGATTCCGTCCCCACCCTCTCTTATCCGCTTTCCTCCTCCCGCCCCTCCTCCGCTTCTCTCCTTTCTCGCAGCCTCACCGCGGCCCTGCTCGTCCACGCGTTCACTTTCACCGCCACGCCGCAGAGCAGAGAGCTAGAACCTGAGCTAGGAGGAATGCGTCATTCGGCAACGACCTCTGCGACGCGCATTTGTTGATAAACGGTCTACGAACTACCGTCGATGGCGTTCCTCGCGCCTCCGCAGTTCAAGTGGCTCCCTTCCACCCGTGCGGCGGTGTTCAGGGAGCCCTCCGGCGGCGCAGGCTCCCGCCCCAGTCGGATACACTGCTCTTTCTCCTCCACAGCAGTCGTCGATGCAGAGCGCCTCGAGTGCTTATCCGTCGAGCCGCCGCCTTCTCCTCACCGAACCCTTCCGGTAACGTCTGTCTCCATCTCGTCCGTCCGACTCAGCTGTAAACCTGTAACTGCAAATTTCAATACGGGCTGGACTGGCAAATTTCTAAATTGTTCGCCTCACCTCAGGGATGTTTCGGTGAGGCGCTTCTCAACAAGGAGGCCATGGTGGCAGCTGCGGCCGCGGAAGCCGTCGCTCTGGCTCGAGCAGCGGCCGAAGTCGCCGGAGAAGTCGCCCGGATGGCGCGAAAGGATCACCCGGCGGACTTACCGCGGCGTGATGACACGGAGGGCAGCTTCTTGTCAAGAGAGGTCCTCCGCAACGAGGTGGGGTTGAGGGCGAGGCGCGCCGGGCTCGAATTGTTGGAGGGCCATGAGTTCAGCAGCATCTTCAGCGACGAGTCCGAGGATGACGATGATGACGGGCATAGCACAATCGTAGCGGTGAAGTCGGCGCGGCTGTCCGAGAGAAGGGCTCGGAGAGTGAGGGCAGCGATGAAGGCGGCTAAGTGTTTCAGCAGCAGGAATGCTGTTGGAGCGTCGTCCTCCACGAGGAAGAAGCGGTTGAAGGGTTGCCAGACTCCTCTCGGGTGCTTCTATAAGATGGCCGGCCCGAGGCTTCTGACGGCGGAACAAGAAGTCGAGTTCTCAGAAGGCATTCAGGTATGATGACTCCCAAATTAAAAATTATTCTATGCGGATTGCAGAGACATATCAATAGTGCAGTAGATTATTGAGTAAATTAAAATGCACCGCGCCTCCCTAAACTTTTCCCACATCCTCATCCGCGTTTATGAATTCTCAAAATGATGCTTCTTCAACTTTTTAAATGACCCATTCTACTTACTTCGATGCAAGGCAGAGTTCCTGTCACTTTCTCAAAAAGAGGATCCGTTTCAAGTTTACTTTAGTTCCAATCATGGGCTTGAATTCTAACTTCAAACGAACAACTTAAAAAGCTAATGGACCAGATGGCCACTTTGAGTTTATGGACCAGATGAGAATGTGGGAAAAGTTTGCAGACACACCATGCATTTCACTCATAGATTATTGAGAGGTTGCAATAGTATTTGCGTGCCCTGTGCTAAGTAGCAAAGATAGTGAAATGCACAATGTTGCAGCGCAGCTCTGTTCAACTTAGATCATAACCAAACTGCACATTGTATACATGATAGCTTGTGAAATTTATTATTGTGTTTGATGCAAATTTATATAGCCATAATTTAGTGTGCCCTCGTGCTGGCCCACTCAATTCTGGATTAGTGGACCGGCTGGAGAGAGCAATGGTCAGGCCAGCATCGCAAGGGTGAGGGTTCAATCTTCGCGTTAGTTTTTTTAGGGAACTGGAGGGGCCTAGGCCCCTACAGGAATTTATTGAGAGTAAAAAGATACAGTCCAAAAGGAATCCAAAAAGAAAATAACACAAAGAAGGAAAGGAAAAAATACAAGGGAGCCCATCAGAGATCTAAGTTAAGGCTGGCTAACCATAAATCAAAGTTTGTCCGAAGACTCTGCTTAACTCTGAACTGCACCAATTTGAGCTCCGGCCTGCAGGAGAGACCTTCTGCAATTCTGAACATTTGACTCAATCCCATTGAAGATGAGCCCATTTCGGGCCGTCCAGATTGACCAACATAATAAGATGACTGCTGCCATAGAGAACTTTGAAGATAGTTGTGTTCTGAACGTTGTGATAATTTCTGGGAAAGTCCCATTACTTGGGATGAAAACACCCAGTAGGTTCCAACACTGTCGTGCAAAAGTACAGTTCAAGAACAAATGCTCAAAGGTTTCTTCAGTTGGGCTAATACAGTTGGAGCCCCAAGTGTAGTTCCATTTATCATTCCCCTGTGAAAGGTTAATTTGAGAGAGATCATTTTCTAAATTTTGCAACTGAAACAAGGTTTCATGAGAGACCGACAGGTGGAAGAGGTCAGAGAACGCATTAGCAACAGCCACAACATGAACTGAGAGAAACTTGTTCTTAGCAAAAGAGAATAGTTCACGGGCTGAGACTGCAGGATTCACAGGTCTCGAGTTGTCAGTCCAGAAGAGACAGGAGTTTCCACTTTCAATGGAGACCATAGTGAATTTTTTGAACTTAGGCAGCAGCTTCAGGTTGTCCTTCCACCAGAATGAACCTCTCTTTGTGTGGTTTGGGAATCTTCGCGTTAGTTGCTTGGGAGCTCTGGAAAGAAAGTAATGCACGATGCTTCCGCGGAGCGAGCACTCAGATACCCAAAATACTCAAGCACATCAAGCACCAGGCGGAGTCGTGGGTGCAAGCCGGTGTGAGGAGCCTAGGTTGTCTTCTTCGGCGAGCAATAGAGTAGTCAAGGGTGAGTTTGCGTGGGCATATGATTATTTGAAAATCTATAAGGTCCAAACCCATGTAATCAAAATTCTCCTCACTTAATACAAAAACACATAAATCTTTTGTTCGCCGAGAAAAAAAAATAATTTAGTGTGCTCTTCCTCTTGGCAACATCAACCATCATCAGTCACCAACCAACTCACCATTTTCGTCAGGTGTTTCTGCTAGTTACCATTGTCCTATTGCTACCATCACGTTAAACTTATCATGCATGTCACAATGAATGTATGCAGGACCTCCTGAAACTGGAAGCCATCCAAAATGAGCTTCAGCACTATAATGGTGACGAACCAACATTTTCCCAGTGGGCAGCCGCAGCTGGAACTGATGAGAACACTCTGCGGAGACGCCTGAATCATGGGGTTTACTGCAAGAACAGGATGGTGAAATCTAATGTGCGACTTGTAATCTCAATTGCAAAAGAACATGAAGGCCCTGGAATGGAGTTTTCTGATCTAATTCAGGTACTGTACATGTGCTCCTCGAGAAATAAGATTACTGCTGTAATTATATTACACAATCTCATTTGGTTGTCTTCATGGCAGGAAGGGATGCAAGGGCTGATAAGAGGCGCCGAAAAGTTTGATGCTTCAAAGGGTTTTAGATTCTCCACTTACTCTCATTGGTGGATCAAACAAGCAATACGCAAGTCTGTTTTAGAACAAACCCAGATAATTCGCCTGCCGGTATGTCCTCTCCCTCCCTGTGCGTTCACCATTTGAATTTCTTGATATTGCTGTCTACATATTATTAGTGAAGGCAGCAGTGGTGACGATGATGGTACCAACAATGCTAATGCTAGGCTGCATTCTTTTTGGAGGATTTTAACGTATACACGTTCGGTCCATTTCGTTGTCCATGTTATAGTACTAAATGTATAAAGAAGATGAAACATTTTTTTAACGCAAAATACAAGAATTGTGTTCCAGTAAATAACAATGCACCGTATATAACAGTACGGGGACTATGAAGCCAGCCGTTTATGTACTGCGCAACACAAGTATGCCCACCCCGGATGCACACACTGAAAATTTCTTCCAAGTCAGGGAATCATCAAAGAGCTGGGTTTTGCAGCTGGTTCTGGTATAATAATCAAATAAAGGCATAAAAACAGCATCAGAAAAGAAGAAAAGAAAGAAAAAGGAAAAAAAAAAAAAGCCCCATCTGAGTGTTGAGCGTTCAAACCGCAGGGCTTTTCAAAAGTCGGAACACGCCATCACGGGCCGCCGCGTGAGGTATCCACGCTGCCGCTCCCACGGCCCACCGCAGCTAAACCCTGAACAGAAAACTCGAAAACTGTGGGGGCAAAAGATAGGGGAGAGACGAGACCCAAACCCTTACCCAGGGAGGCGAGGAAGACACCCCCCTCCCCGGCTCCCCTCCTCGTCCTCCGCCCTTTCTCCCCCTCGCCGACACCTACCCTCACCGCATCCGCGGTCGCAATGGCACTAACCTCCCAAGGCATCACCCTGCGTTCCCCGCCAGCGGCCCCCGCGGCCATGGCGGGAGGCGGTCCTCTTCCGTACCCGCCGCCGCGGTCCCGCGCGGCTGGGGGCAGCCTCACGCGGGGCAAGCCTTATCCATCTCGCCCGCCAGGTACGAACCCGCCGCTCGTCCACCACGGGGAGGCTCCTCCTCCTCCGCCATACGCGCCGCTGCCTCGGCTGGCGCGCATCCCGGCAGCGACCCGGTCCCTGCCGCGCCCAGAATCGAGCTCCCCGCGATATTTACCGTCTTCTCCAAGGCCGCTAAGACCGGCGCTGCCTTCTTCATCGCCTCGTCGGGCGCGGCCTTCCTCCTCGGCTCGTTTGGGGGGTTCGGAGGCGGCGCTGGGGGTCTCTTCGGTGGCGGTGGTGGAGGGGGTGGATGGGGCGCGGGGGGTGGCGGTGGCGGAGGGGGTGGAGACTTCTGGTCTCGGTTGTTCTCCGTCGGAGCGGCGCACGCGGACGACAAGTCATCGGGGGATTGGGACGCGCACGGGCTCCCCATCAACATGACGGTGCCGCTCACGAAGCTGAGCGGGTTGAAGAGGTACAAGCTGTCTGATCTCAAGTTCTTCGACAAGGCAGCCGGTGGCGGTGGCGCCTACACGGGGCCAGAGGATTCCTTCTTCGAAATGGTGACACTGCAGCCTGGTGGCGTGTACACCAAGTCGCAGCTGCTGAAGGAGCTCGAGACACTCGTCTCCTGTGGCATGTTTGAGCGGGTTGATCTGGAGGTGAAGCCCAAGCCGGATAACACAATTGGGCTCACAGTTTCCTTTGTGGAGAGTGTGTGGAGTGCCGCAAAGCAGTTCAAGTGCATCAATGTGGGGCTCATGTCACAGTCAGGGCAGGTTGACTTCGACCAGGACATGACTGAGAGGGAGAAAATGGATTACCTCCGCAAGCAGGAACGTGATTATCAGCAGCGTGTACGGGGTGCCAAGCCCTGCATCTTGCCAGAAAATGTACGTGGAGAGGTGCTGGGAATGATGAAGAAGCAGGAGAAGGTGAGCGCCAGGATGTTGCAGAAGATCAGGGACCATGTCCAGAAATGGTACCACAACGAGGGTTTCGTATGCGCACAGGTGGTTAACTTTGGAAACCTTAACACCAATGAGGTTGTGTGTGAGGTGGTCGAGGGTGACATCACTAAGGTGGAGTACCAGTTCCAGGATAAGCTTGGAAATATTGTCGAGGGAAATACCCAGCTTCCGATCATAGACCGAGAGCTGCCCCAACAGGTACCCAATTGCAACAAATCATTGATTAGCATGTGGTAATGCCTGTGACATTTTATTTTCACTAATATAACTCAGTGATGAGTTGTGCACTAGGATATATGGATCAATAATTAAATCATCATGTAGCATGCAAACGTTCTTGCACTCAGTGTTAACCATTACATGTGATTCTTCTGGTCTTGTGCTCTCTATGATGTTGTTTAACATGCAAGACAAATACTTGCTCTTTATATTACTATATATTTTTACTAAATAGTCATTGTCTTGACATGAATTTTCTCCTAGCATGTTTGTGACTTCAGTTGTTAATCTTTTACAGCTTCGACCTGGCCACATCTTTAACATTGGAGCAGGGAAACAGGCTCTGAAGAATATAAATTCACTTGCTTTGTTTTCCAATATAGAAGTTAATCCACGTCCTGATGAGACAAAGGAAGGGGGCATAGTAGTTGAAATTAAGCTTAAGGAGCTGGAACCCAAGTCAGCTGAAGTAAGCACAGAATGGAGTATTGTACCTGGGCGTGAAGGCCGACCAACTTTGGTAATGTACCTATTTATTTGGAATCATCTGTTCCTTCTGGAACCTTTCTATATAAAGAAGGGTGGATCTAGGATTTTTCCACAACTAGGGCTGGATTCATGTGTCTCAGGCTAGATTGTAGAATTCATTGAACTTATCTTGAAGTTTGATGATATTTCTATAGTTGTTTTTATGTTGTACCTAGGGCCATAGGCCCATAGCCCTAGTTGTCATAGGTGCAACTCCTCCACCGTATATAATTGCTAGGCTACACTATTTCGATAAAGTACATCTTGTTTGTTATCTGTTATGAACCTCAGATCTTATGGCCATTTTCTTTTATAGGCATCCATACAACCTGGAGGAACTGTGTCATTTGAGCACCGGAACATCTATGGTCTTAATAGATCTATTGTTGGTTCTGTTACATCCAGCAACCTGCTGAACCCTCAGGTTAGTTGCTGATGAAGTTCTTTTGGGAGTTTTGTTGTTTTGCTGATTTTGGTTACTGTTACCTTGGTCACTTGGGTTGCATTGTATTAGGGGTTATACAGCGTAGTCTTAACCTGCATAAGGCTATGGAGTTGGCTGTTGTTTGGTTCGTCTGAATAGGAAGTTATGTGTGTGATTGGTTTCCAACATAAGTGGTCATACTGAGTCTTGGGCTGTAGAGCGGGTGTGGTTAGGAGGGAGGGTACATAGCTGGATATGCAGGATTTGGCCGAATTGTGGGATGCAGGCTGGGCTTGCTTTGAGGACAGTACTATCCTGCATATGGTTTGTGCAGAACTGCAGGTAACCAAATAGGGATGAATTGCACTACGGGGACCTGGATAAGGGCTTGTGCAGGCAACCAATCAGACCCTTGGTGCTTTGTACTTGTAAGAGGAATGTGTTCCACAAAGAGCGAGTTCAGCATGGCATATGTTAGTCTGTGTATTTCACTAGACTACCATGCAGAAAGTGTGCATTTTTAAGTGTCGACAAATTCATGTCTAAAATTACTGAACAAGTAGAGCAGTGACCCTGCATTAGCCTCTGGAAGGAATTATATTTACCTAGCACCTGTCAATCTTAAACTTGATTATTCTTTGTTCTGTTGAAATATATTTAACAGTAACATCGTTAAGAAATACTGGTTTGTTTCATGGTTGGTGATTATTCTATTTTTACTTGGTAGGCTAACATCTGTCTAAAAGTTTTATTTTAGGTCTTTTTACTTTTTTTTTCCAGCAATGACACTCATATTTTTTTGACATCGTGCACTTATTCATGTGTATTTTGGGGATCTTTAGGATGATCTTTCATTCAAGCTTGAGTATGTCCATCCTTATTTGGATGGTGTGGATGATCGTAGTAAAAACCGCACATTCAAAACTAGCTGCTTCAACACCAGAAAATTGAGTCCTGTCTTTGTTGCTGGTCCCAACATGGATGAGGCTCCGCCTGTTTGGATCGATAGAGTTGGATTTAAAGCCAACATAACAGAGGTTTGCATGAATTCTTCCACGCTTCTTTTTCTATTTTATGAGCGAGTACTATTCCAGAAGTATCTGTAACATGATGAAAAACTGTTTGGATTCTCAGAGCTTCACACGGCAAAGCAAATTCACATATGGCCTTGGGGTTGAAGAGATTACAACACGTGATGAAACTAATTCTATCTGTACCCATGGTTCTCGAGCAATGCCTAGTGGTGGTTTGAGCATGGATGGACCTCCCACAACCCTCAGTGGTACTGGAGTTGACAGAATGGCATTCCTTCAGGCCAATATAACCCGTGACAATACTGAGTTTGTGAATGGTGCAATTGTTGGAGACAGATACATTTTCCAGGTAAACTATATGTACAATTATGGTTTCAAGGACATACAGTAAAGCGAGCCTTTGATGCTCAAGCATTTGCCTTGTAGCTGTAAGACTCTTTGAAGTAAGACTCAAAGCTACACTCAATTTTGTGAAAAGGAACAAGGCAGACTTCTATTAAAAATTAAATACCGCTTTCAATTCCAAGGCTTGCAACAGTACACCAAAACTTTTATTGATTGATTGCAATTCATGTTTTTCAGCTACCCTTTTCTTGCCCAGTGCTCTTATTGTTTACAAACCTCTATGTTGAACTTTGCACTTGTTCTTTTATGGTTCCTTGTTGTTATTTGGTCTTTGCCTGGTAAAATACATAAACCGGAAAATTTCTTTGGTTGCAGTTAGACCAAGGTCTTGGCATCGGAAGCAAAAACCCATTCTTCAACCGTCATCAACTTACTCTGACCAAGTTCATCAATTTAAATAAGCAAGAGAAAGGTGCTGGCAAGCCACTACCAGCTGTTTTAGTTCTTCATGGTCATTATGCTGGTTGTGTGGGTGATTTGCCAAGCTATGACGCGTTTGCACTTGGAGGGCCTTACTCTGTTAGGGGCTTTAGCAACGGTGAACTGGGCGCGTCTAGGAATATTCTTGAGGTATGCGTTACTCACTCTAGATTTCCATTTGATGCATTGTTTCCTTGAACATGCATGAGAGCTGCGTATCATTGTATTAATAATTTGATGCATCGTTTTCATCCCTAGTAATATTGTTGGCATTGATTGTTCTAGTTTCCTTTATTAAAAGAATACCTGTAATTGGCACCGTGACGTCACACAATGTGTTGTTTGGTAACTAATGTTTATGTATGTTAATCTATGCAGGTTGCTACTGAGTTGCGCGTCCCTGTAAGAAACACACATGTGTATGCATTTGCTGAACATGGGACTGACCTTGGGAGTTCCAAGGATGTGAAAGGGAACCCTACAGAGTTTTTCAGGCGTGTTGGTCATGGATCTTCATATGGTGTTGGTGTCAAGCTTGGGTTGGTAAGAGGAGAGTACATTGTAGATCACAATGCTGGCACCGGGACCATTTTCTTCAGATTTGGTGAGAGATTTTGAGTACGCTTCATTCTGCCACTGTGGAAGACAGACTTTTGAGGCACTCTGTTTAGCGATGCTTGTGGACTGTGATAGGACTCAAACGGCATTGGATCCCTGCTGAAATAATGAAGCTATTTGCTGAGGAAGAGTGATAGAGTGTGAGATTAGCTTTTCTTTATGTAGGATGTAAGATCTGTTCTTTCAGAGCTTGGAGCTCATAAATAGATGAATTGTTCAGAAATGTTGGCCCAATTTTTACCGTCAGTTGTGTTGTTTGTGCTTCTGTCAAATTGTCTAATTCGTTTTGCCCTTCACCATCTGTCACTTATCTACAGTTTCGTTCCATTTTCATATTGTGTATTCTTGCTAAAGTATAACTTCCTGTTGATAATGATGCTCTTGTGTTGGATCAGAATGTTGTCCTTATTGGGGAAGTGCTGACTACTAACTTCAAATTCAGAATTACGTACAAGATTTAGTGCCACAGTTTTAAATACGTTCTTTGGTATAGCTTGACGGTAATTAGGGTTTGTTTGGATCCTCTCCTCTAAACTTTAGAGCTCTGAACTTTAGACCTAAAGCTTCAAACAGGTAGTCTAAAGTTTAGCCCACCTTACATTAGAGTTTTAGATATCAAAAGTGAGATAAAGTACTTTCAAGTTTAGAGTTTAGAGGTATTCAAACAGCCCCTTAATTAGTTTGAAAACAATAAGTTTTACTTGTTGATTTCTTTGTATAAAGGTTTCATTTTGTTGATCTGGTTGGCTATTACAGTATAATGCTTAATTGTCGGGAAAAGTCTATCCTAAAGCGAAAAAACTACACAAGGGATCAATATTAGAAGTGTAGGTCGTCACTTATTTACCAAGCAAATAGCTACTCGCGGTACCATTACCATGTGCAAGAGGTACATCACTTCGATCGGCTTAAGTTTCACGTTCAAGCTTCATGGACATGGATGAACGTGAGATGAGGTGAGGTAGAGGCGTAGAGCTCATGTGCGCATGCAAGACAACCACCAGTTCATGGATGAAGCAGCTGTTAAACGCTTCCAGGCAAGGACGCCACGGCCGCGTCCTCGACCTCTTCTTCACCCGCCTCCGACGCGGCGTGGTGGACCCGCACCCCGCGGCCGTCCCCACGGCGCTCCGCGCCTGCGCGCGCCTCGTAGACGCCTCTTCCGGCCGCCTAATCCACGCGCTCGTCCTCACCCGGTTCCCGTCCCTCGCCTCCGACGCCGTCGCCGCCACCGCTCTTCTCGACATGTACGGCAAATGTGGCCTCGTCGCGAGTGCCCAGAGGGTGTTCGACGAAATGCCACGTGGGGATGACCTCGTCGCCTGGAACGCGCTGGTCGCATGCTACGCGCGCCACGGCCTCCCGGAGCGCGCGCTGGCGCTGGCCATCAAAATGCGGGGCCAGTGCTTGTGCCCCGACCTGATGACATGGAATGCCGTCGTCTCCGGTTTTCGCACTAGTTGGCGACGACCAGATGGCCGGGGAATTGGTCAGTGCCATGGAGGAGGACGGGTTCCAGCCGGACGTGGTCACTTGGACATCGCTTGTATCTGGCTCGGTGCTGAACTTCCGGTATGCCAGGGCACGTGTGCTGTTCCGGAGAATGATGACCACTGGCAACCCTGTCCTGCCGAGCTCGGCCACGATTGCCAGCATCCTGCCTGCCTTCGCCAATGTCGCTGACGTGAAGCGTGGCAAGGAAGTCCACGCCTACGCCGTGGTGACCGGCATCGAACAGGAGCTCACCGTGGGCAGTGCTCTTGTAGACATGTACACGAAGAGCGGGTTCGTGCTGGAAGCACGCTGGCTGTTTGACAGGATGGCAGAAAGAAGCACGGTGACTTGGAATTCCATGATCTTTGGGCTGGCGAATTCTGGCCACTGCCAAGAAGCCATCGGACTCTTCGACCGGATGCTCTGCGACGGAGCAAGGCCGGATCACCTGACGTTCACAGCCGTTCTGACGGTTTGCAGCTACGCCGGCATGGTGGAGCTCGGGAAGGGCCTGTACCGCGCCATGCAGGAAGAGCACGGCATCGAGCCGAGGCTGGAGCACTGCGCATGCATGGTGCATTTGCTTGGCCGAGCCGGCTGGCTCGTCGAGGCTTATGATTTCATCAAAGCCATGCCCCTGGAGCCTGACTGCTTCGTCTGGGGGGCATTGCTGGGGGCATGCCGGAGCCATGGCGACGTCAAGCTTGCCGAGCTGGCTGCGTCCCACCTGCTAACCGTCGAGCCTGCCAATGCAGCTAGTTGCCTGCTACTCTCGGACTCGCTGGCAAGTGCAGGCAGACAAGATGATGTTATGAAGATGAAGAGGCTGGCAAAGAGACGGCGCATGAAGAAGCTGGATGGCTGCAGCTGGTTGGAGTGAGTACATAATCGAGAGCGATGTATTGTCTGAGTTCATCATCAGAACAGAATTGAATGATCACAGATTCATGGTTACCCAGATTTGCAGAAGCAAACACCCAGACTTCAGGTTACCTCGTCTTTGCCCCTTTCCTACAAATGCATGTATTGGTCTATTGATGCTACCATGAAGATAGAAATGATGCGCTACTGAGATTTAGTAGATGGAATGTTTAGTATTTATTTACTCAACGTCGACACAACACATTTGTAACTACTAAAGAATAACATAATTGGGAGTCACTAGTACGGAGTACTACACAAGCATAAACAGCAACATAGTATTATTTACTTATTTGAGACTAGATACTAGGTCCCTGAGTCCTAATTACATTACATAGTACTCGAAGCAACTTATATAATTACAAGGCAGCAGCACGGTCTGCTTCATTTCTCCATTCCTCACGCACGGTCTCACCACCCAGAAAGATCAGTGACGGGGTAGTTTGATCTACCATCTGTTGCTGGACCTAAAAGCAAAACCATTCCTCCCCCAGTTCCATCCCCCGGGTCTGATCTCTCAACAGGGGGTGCCCTCCTAGCAGCAGCTCGGCGCATTGGCTCGAAGAATCTGCCAACCACATCAGGAGGTTGCTCGAAAGATTCCTCCCCAGGCAGAACAAGGAGCCCTTCATTGCGGAGCATGGAGGGTTCATGGTAGCATGTGATCCACAGTGAGTCAACAAGCTGCCTCTCTTCTCGTGCAGCATCCAAATCTTCAGGAGTCATCGTCCTTATGCTTTCCATACGTCCACGTAGAAGTCGTCGTAACCTGTCATGTTCTGCTAGTAGACTCCTATTTCCAAGTGTTGTGTCCCTTGCAAGCTCAAGCAAGCCCCCTAATGCTGCCTCTCGGACACCAGAGTCATGGCTGGATGCCAAACGCATCATAAGGTGGGGGAAACCTAACTGTGCAAATACTGAACAATCTGAATGGCTTTCGCTGAGCAGATAGTGAGTCAGACTCAATGCTTTCCTGATACACAAAAAAAGAAAAAAAAAAAGACAAAAAACATCCGAGTCAAATAACATGTTGGCAAGGCATTTGCAAAAGACATCACCTCAGAATTTCGAATCAATTGTGTTACCTCTGAAATCTTGCACTTTCTGAATTCAATGCATCTCTTAGTCCTGTATATCCGTTGGCTAAACGAAATGCAGAAACTCCTGTTTGTTGTTCCGTATCAGAGCTGAATATTTAATGAGGACATCATTAGACATGTCAATTTGTAGGATATAATACATACTGTGGCCATCTAAATAAAGTGGACATAATACTTACAAGATAGTGCACCAAGAGCTTTTATCCGAGCAGTAAGGTCAGGATCTGATCTGAAATTGGATAAGAGAGGTTCAAAACCGCTAGCTTCCATGACCAACTGCTGGCTGGTCGGATTGTTCTGAACCACTGTTGTTACCACATCAGCTGCTTTCGCTCGGATACGAGCATTAGAATTTCTGAGGTACTTGATAACTGGAACCAACCCACCAACAGAATGCAAATCTAGAGCACGACGCAAAAATAACAAAAATAAGTCATCCAAAGAACATTTTAAATGAGACTTATGGCTATTATTGCTTCATTGTAAACAATTAGTTCATCATCAGTCAACTGTTTTTATTTTAATGAATCAGCTCCCCTTGAAACGTTGGTCACATATTGAAAGGGGAAGCTGAGAATTCACCTGAATAGCAATGTTCTATTGCCAAACCACTATAGTTGCCTCCATCCATTTGTTTAGCCACCTCAACAGAAACTACGAATGCCATTTTGAATCATCCAATGATGTGAATGTATTCAGTATGACACCAAGAATGCATGCCTCCAAGTGCTACCATTGTGTCCTACATATGGAATTGTAGATTTCACTTGAAAGAAAATAATTTGAGTCCATGTACGTATGAATGAAATATGTTCATAAACCTTAATGCAAGCAGCAAATATGAACTGACACAGGAGAATTCTAGTGGACACACACACATACACATATCAGATAGCTCTGAGGACTTTTGTCATATGATTTGTAATTGTGCCAAAGTATGGCCCCGATGAGCCATCCACACCAAGGACCCTCAAGAATCCCACAAAGGAGGCACCATGTTTGTTGTATTATATACCACAAATGGAGGCATATTGAGGTAAGTTTGGAGTCATACAAAGATTATGACCATAAAACTAGAAGTTGATTGCAAATTGAGATATGAAACATGAGATTTTGTGAAATATAGATGAAATGATAACAAGACATGGGAAAAATTAAACATGAATCTGGGACATACCATTTGCCATGTCGATAGACTCAACATGCACCTGCAGCTCACTCAGCAAATCTGGAATTTTCAGAAGCATGCAGATTAGTATCAACCAGGTATGAGAAATGGCATTTGAAACTAAATGCAATTAAGGCCCAGACTGTCAGCTTGAAGGCTGTTACATTCTGCAAGTTGAAAGAAACACATTCTAGATTATACCTAGACTGTAACAATTAACAATCTGCTTCCCCTTAACTTGCGACACTCAAACAGGGCCCAAAACATGCCTATGCCTATAACCATTAGATAGATGCCAGTTCTTCAAATAATTGGAGAACACAAGTACAACGGAAAGCTGCATAGAAATACATCTCCACCAAACTAGAAAAGGGTGAAACAGGAAATAGCAGTAGTACTTGCTATCTAACTACCACAGTCCACAGAATATCCAAAGCTATAAAAAAACAGAAATACATAGAGGAAAAACTCTTTTCTTTTCTTTTCTTTTCTTTTGGGAAGGGAGGATCATTTGCCTAATCGTTACAGTGAGCTTACTGAGCTCCAATTTTATGATTCGAAGTTTCATAAAGTGAGGAATCTCCCTATGTTCCTTGATGTGAAGTGGAAACCTTTTATAAAGTAAAATTGGCTTCCCAATTCCTTGATGTGAAGTGTAAACTTTCTTAAAAAATGCCTGCCCAATTCCACATCCGTTTCAAGTTCGGGCAGGCTAGAGTTGAAATTGTGAGTTATGAGCCAGAGAAGAAAAATTGGCTATCCAATTCCACATCCATCGCCCCTTTTGGTTCCAAGCAAGGTGAGTCAGGCTAGAGTTGAAATTGGCTATCCAATTCCACATCCATCGCCCCTTTTGGTTCCAAGCAAGGTGAGTCATGCTAGAGTTTAAATTATGAGTTATGAACAAGAAAATAAAAATAAAAATTTGCGTTTGCCGGGAGTCGAACCCGGGTCTATTGCTTGGAAGGCAATTATCCTAACCGTTGGACTACAAACGCTGTTGTTCATTAGCAAGGATTCATCATCTAAGCTACAAACTCTGTTGTTCATTAGCAAGGATTCGTCATCTAAGCTAAAACTTCAACGCTGAAACTGAAAGTTCTAATCGTAAAAGCCAACACGTGATCATGGTCGGGGAGGTTCCGTGCCCGGTCGTCGCACGGCGGGTACCACGACCTGCCCCCTCATCTGCGGCAGTGCCCCATCCCGTGACAGCACGCCGCAGAGCCTCGAAGCTGATGGCGAGATTCCCGCCACTATGGGGACTGTTAGGCAATAGAATATGCCGCATGTAAATCATGGATTAGTTGCTATATATTAGCAAATGTAAATCATTAGTTGCTATATATTAGCAGATGTAATCAAGGGATTTACCCTTGCCTTGTAAAGCAAGGCCAACCAGCCCTATATAATAGAAGGCGCCCCCTCCGATTGAGGTGTGGCCAATTGCCCCATATCCTGGTGTTTTACAGGACGCGTGGCGATATTCGGCTGGGCCTGGATGTTGACCTTGCCTTGCGTCCTGTCTGCTCACCCTCTCCTGTCAAGGTGCCAGCTACGGACCCAATGCTGGCCGAGGCAGCCCTCTGCGCATCGTCGAAAGCTGCTACTCGCTTGGGAAGCGACGTCGCCCGTATGGCCAACCTGGTTTCTGACTCTACAGCTGTAGAGGAAAGGGTGCCTCTGAGGTCCAGTCGGCCCAAGTCGACCCAACGGTCCATGGTGTTTCACAGGCCCAGCCTGTTGCGTTGGTCCAGCTTGCCGAACAGCTTGCTCCAGGAGATGATCCTGATGGGCTGGTGAACCCTTCCTTCGAGCCTCAAGATGATGAGCTTGGGAACCGGTTTGGTGTTGTTGATCCTGTCCCAAGCTCGCCCACTCCACCCTTGAACCAGTCTAGCCCCGTGGCTGTTGATGCACCAGCAATGCTTGATGAGTTCATCCGCAACATCAAGTGCCCGATGCAGAGGGGTGTGCTGAGTACCCCCCCCCCCCCCCAAGAAGAAGGACCTCAAGGCTCGCGAATAGGGAACTTGTTCCTCGTCGCAGTGGGCGGCTGGCTGCTAAGAGTGCGAGAAGGGCATCCAAGCCACACCTCCAGGCAAGGAAAGTGCTCCTCATAAAGATGGGTCTTGAAAAGGCTGTCGAGTCGGTGGATACGGCGTCATTTGATGACTTCCAAACGTCCTTCAAGGAACCAATCTCTTAAGGCAAACGCAATGCCCTGGACGTGCTGTTCAACAGGGCCGGACCCATGCCCCTGATGCCGGAGATCGAGGCCTGAGTGAACCACCAATCCATGTCGCTTAAATGTGTTTTTTATGGAACAAGGAAACATCCTAGTTTGGAACGTGCAGGGCTTAAATCGCCGAGCACGTAGATGCTGTGTGCGTGAGTTCCTAGTACAGGAGCAAGTCGCAATTGTATGTCTCCAGGAGACAAAAGTCGTTGTATGGTCCACGGACATGATCATTGATGTAATGGGAATTGATTTCGACTATGTCGTCTTGCCGGCGGTTGAGGCTCGTGGAGGCATTCTTGTGGGTTGGCGTCGGTCCACTTGGGTTGGGACTGATATGTCTTTCACTTTGTTCTCGCTTACTGTCAAACTGTCCATGAGTGACGCCGCTTCGGTCAGCTGGTGGCTTACTGTCGTCTATGGACCTCACGATGTGGCTAGAAAAAGTGCGTTCTTGGCTGATGTCCGGGAGGTCTGTGCTGGAATTTCTGGACCCTGGCTTATATGTGGGGATTTTAACATGATATAGATGGCACAAGATAAGAACAACACGAGACTCAATCTTCATGCTATGCGACGTTTTCGCAGGCTGCTTAACGATACAGAGCTTACAGAGTTGTTTTTGCATGGTCGCTTGTATACCTGGAGCAATGAACGCCATCATCCGACTCGAACGGATTGATCGCGCGTTTGCTAATGCTGATTGGCTGGAATCCTTTTCGACTCACCACCTGCGAAGCTTGTCAACTGATTGCTCCGATCATGCACCTTTACTCCTGTCTTTGTCAACAGTACGATGGGCCAAGCCAAGGTTCCACTTTGAGTCGATCTGGCTTAAATTCGAGGGCTTCGAGGAAGTGGTTAACCGGGCCTAGGTCTGTCCACTGATCAATGTTGATTCATGCCGCACGCTTGACTTCAAATTCAGAAACACGACAAAGGAGCTGCAGAGCTGGAGTGCCAAGTTTGTGGCAATACTTGCATGCAGCTGCTCATGGCCAGGGAGATCATTCAGCAGTTAGAGGTCGCTCAAGAGGGTCGGCAGTTGTCGCCTGAGGAGGTCAGCTTGCGCAGGGACCTTAAATTTCGTTGCTTGGGGTTAGCATCTCTGACCAGATCAATGCTCAGGCAACGATCCCGCATCCGAGAGTTGGAAGATGGTGATGCCAATACAAGATATTTTCATCTACAAGCATGTCACAGGAATCGGAAGAATCATATTCACTCGCTGGACCATGAAGGCGTCTGCATTACCAGCGACAGTGATAAGTCTGAAGCACTGTACCAGTACTTCAACCAAATCCTTGGGGAGCGTTTCTTCAGGGAGCATAACCTGGACTTGAATCAACTAGCTCTGCCACAACTAGACTTGCACCATTTGTGTTCTTGCTTCACGGAAGAAGAGATTTGGGCAACCATTCGTGAAATTCCAGGTGATCGGGCCCCTGGTCCGGATGGATTCACTGGCGCTTTTTATAAAGCCACCTGGCAGATCATCAAGCAAGATATAGTTGTTGCCTTCAATGCCCTATGGTCACTGGATAGCAGAAGCTTCTTTCTTCTAAATGATGCCTTCATGGTGTTGCTTCGGAAGAAAAGCAATCCATCCCGGATCAAAGATTATAGGCCAATAAGCCTAATACATAGCTTCAGCAAGCTGTTCTCCAAGGCCTTGGCCAACCGCCTAGCTCCCTATCTCTTTGAGTTGATTCATAGTAACCAGAGCGCCTTCATCAAAAGAAGATGCTTGCATGATAACTTCAGAGTTGTTCAACTCACCTGCAGATGGTTGCACAAATGTCGTGTCCCCTCTGTCTTAATGAAGATCGATATTGCGAAAGCCTTTGACTCGGTCGACTGGTCCTTCCTTTTGCAAATCTTGCAACATATGGGATTTCCACGCAGATGGAATGATTGGATTGCCATGCTACTCTCCTCCGCAAGCACTAAGATCTTGGTTAATGGACGACCGGGTACAAGAATTGCTCATCAGCGGGGTCTACGTCAGGGTGACCCTCTCTCCCCAATGTTGTTTGTCATCGTAATGGAAGTACTGAACTCCCTGTTTAGAGTCGCAGAGCAGCGAGGTCTCTTCGAAGCATTGCCAGGGCATAGGATCATACATCGAGCGTATTTTTACACGGATGACGTGGTGGTCTTCCTGTCACCCTCTCAACAAGACCTGCAAAGCCTAGCTGCAATACTGGAAGTCTTTGCAGGAACGTCGGGATTGATCTCAAACCCAGACAAATGCGTCGCAACGCCGATTCAGTGCACACCTTCACTGATAGATGTCGTGACCAGTGCCTTCCCTTGCCAGCTTACGCATCTCCCGACCAAATATCTCGGCATTCCACTTACAGTTCTCAGGCTGAGGCGCTCCGAGGAACAGGCTCTGGTGGATGCAGTGGCAGCAAGGTTGCCAACCTGGAAGGCGGGAATGCTCACTACCACAGGCCGAACTACACTCGCCAAAGTGACACTGTCGGCCATCCCGGTGCACATTTCTATTGCCTCCTGCCTCTCCCCTTGGGCTGTGGCACAAATTGATAAGTGTAGATGAGCTTTCATGTGGAAGGGCACCTCCTCATGCGCGGGGGGACATTGCAAGGTTGCTTGGCGAACGGTGTGCAGTCCACACGAGAATGGTGGTCTTGGTATGTTGGACCTCAAGTTCTTCGGTATGCTCTTAGATTATGGTGGGAATGGCTTAAACGAACTGGTACTGGAAGGGGTTGGGAACTGCTGCCGTCTCCTTCTGAGAGATGTGTCCAACAAATGCTAAAGCTCTCCCTCTCTGTTGTCATTGGGGATGGCAGATCGGCGCGGTTCTGGACTGATAAATGGCTACCCATTGGCTCTCTTGATACTTTTGCTCCATCTTTGTGCAAGGCAACCTCCAGAGCAGGCAGGCAACGATCAGTGGCGGACGCACTCACAAACACGAGATGGGTCAGAGACATTGTTGGAGCCCTTACCACACAGGTTCTCTGTGATTATGTCAGAGTGTGGGATCTAGTGCAGAGTACAGTTTTGCAACCATCAACCCCGGATCGTTTCGTTTGGAAATGGGCAACCAATGGTAGTTACTCGGCTTCATCCACATACCAGGCCTTCTTTCTGGGTTCAGGACAGCTACTGGGAGCGAGAGAGCTATGGAAAACAGCCGCACCGCCCAAAGTGAAATTCTTTTTCTGGTTGTCGCTCCATGGAAGATTATGGACAGCAAGCCGTAGACGACGACACAGCTTGCAAACTGACAGCGAATGTGCGCTATGTGCTCAAGAGGATGAAACTGCTGACCACTTGTTTGTTGCTTGTGTCTATGCCAAGGAATTATGGTCATGTTTATGCCATCGTATGCATCTCCAGTTACCGGCGCCATCCACCAACGAGCGCCTGGTCTGCTGGTGGTTACGATGGCGTCATGAATGTCTTACTGATCAGCATCGCAAGGGCATAGACACACTGATGCTTTTAGTTACTTGGTCAATTTGGGGGGAAAGGAACCGAAGAGTGTTTAAAAGGGAGGCCATGGGGACAGTGGAGCTCCTGACTTTGATCACTGAAGGAGACAATTGGATTCAAGCTGGTTTCAGGTCGCTGGCTATCCTTTTTGCGGTAGCAGATGCCTAGTTTCGTTAACTTCTCCTAGTCGCGCTATCTTTGCTGTATAATTGTTAACTTCACCCTGCCATTTGTCCATTCATGGGGGAACCTTGGTCTGCGCCTTGCATTACGAAGACCCCCATGTCTGGAAGCTGTAAACAAAACTTTCCTGTCCTCTTAATGAAAAGCTTGTGCTTCGGCACATGTTCGCGAAAAAATAGTAGCATGCGTGCTCAGCGAATTTAAGCAGGATATGCGGGAAATGCATCTTGCAATCATGCAATGTAATTGACCCCATACCTTCAATGTCGTCATGGGTGATGCCCTGCGCCTCCAGGACGGCGGGCGGAGTGCTCATGAGCAGCGCAATCTCCCTCATCCGGCTCACCACGTCCATCATCATGTGCCGCTCCACCGCCTCCGCCAGCCACCGCCGCTCCTCCTCGCTGATGATTGGCACCACCGAAAACCAGCACGCGCTTCAGCCACCTCTAAAAAAACAACAGACACTCCGCCTTCCCACCAGCAATCCAACACCATCCCCGGCCCTTACCTGACGGCGCGAGACGGCCCCGCCCGTCGACGTAGGAGAGGCTCCATTTGAGCAGCCCCGCCCAGCTCAGCCGATCGCCCGCCATCTGTCCTCTTCCCTCTGTCCTTCCTAATCCGACGGCGCTTCCGGTGAAACCAAACCACCGCGCGTCCCGTGCGGCTCCTCTCTGCGGCTCCCAAAGCCGGTGATGGGTGTGTGTAGTGTGTTCGTGCGTTCCTCTCCCTCGTGTGTGTTCGTTCGCGGCGACGCGAGATATTTCCGCTTCTGGATGCACGGATGAAATGATGAATCGATGACTCTCCTCTCTGGAAATGCCAAACGCCAAATGCCGTCACGTCACGGTTGGATAGGGACGGATCTCTCTGGAAATTGCTCGGCTGTTCTGGCCCCCGAGCGGCTTCTCTGTGGGCCGGAACCGGCCGAAGCCACCCTGGGCCCCCGGGTTCGTCTTTATGCTCTCTGGTACGGCCCAGGGCCTTTCTTTCCCTCTGTCTTTCGGCCGTTCGTTTCGACCGTTCATTTGCTTCGGCGAGCTCCGGGGAGGGGATAATGGCAGCAGTGAGCTCGGTCTCAGTTCTGCCCCTCGCGCCGCTGAGGCCTCTTCCGGTGAGGCGTGCTGCTAATAATGTGTTGGAGGGAGGAGGGGGAAGGGCTTCGAGTCCCCTGCTCCTCGCGAGGTATGGGCTGCGGCGCGGCCGCCTGGCTGTTGCTGCCGTGGCCGGCGAAGCGGAGTTGCCGCTCGAAGAGGCGGAGGCCGCGATGAGGGTGGCCGCGGACGACGACAGCATCACGGCCACGGTGGTGTCCGTGCTGCTCACGGTTGCGTTCGTCGGCCTCGCCATCCTCACCCTCGGGGTGCGTGTGTTGCGACTTGCGAGCCGTTGTGACATTGGATGGTCGATGCTGATCTCGCCAGGCTGTGTATTTGGGCTGGCTCACGATTCTTTTTTCAATGCAGGTGATCTACCTGTCCGTGCAGGACTTCTTGCAGAAGAGGGAAAAGGAGAAGTTTGAGAAGGAGGAGGCTGAGAGGCAGAAAGAGGAGGAGAGGAAGAAGAGGGCTAAGTCCAGGCAGAAGAGAAGAAACTATTGATTTCGGGATGAATTGACACCCCCAATGTGAGCATTTCTTCTTCTTTTCCACCCTGTTTATTGTAATAGCAATGATTTTTGTATGTAGCGTTGGTGTTGCACCTAGTATCACATGTGATTTTCCTTCCTTTCTCACTTTAGGTTAGAGTTTGGTGTATGTGATCAGTTCAGCTGAGGGGTGTGCTAAACCAAATTAGCTTACGACTAATTTGTTTTAGCAATGATCCATTTATAAATGTGGGATATTTACAAATCATTTTTAAATCAAAAGCTAATTGCACCACTCTCAAAATAATCAGGAGGGGAAGCAAGAACAAATGAAATTTGGAAAGACCAGTGTCTGAAGGACGCTACTCTTTTCTAAGAGTGAAAACAAGAATGAAGCCGCATTTTGTCCCATGTGAAAACAAGAATAAAGTTGTTGGGGCCTATTTAAAAAAAATGGATCAACGCCTGTGTTCTTTGCATTGAATTAGGACATAATGGTTCAGTGTTACAGCATCCAAGACATCGGTATTATTTTATATTTATTTTAAATAACTAAATATCCAGTACTTGTCCCTACAAGTATCTAAGGAGTATCAGCGTCTGACAGTATTGGTATCTGATACACAAGCGTTCACAAGTATCCATGCATCATAGTGAAGAAGAACTCACAGAGTTCACAAATCACGTAAGTCATCAAGCAAAAAGTTCAGCAGAAGCGGAGCAGCTGCTTCCAGAACTACATCAACCCACAAAGAGCAAGGCACAGCGCAGCTTGGAGCATTCAGTTCACTAGCTTCGCTGTTGTTGAGGTTAGCAGGCACCATTCGTCCAGAGAATTTGTTCCAGCCTGGTGGCCAGGACCTCAAGTTTGGCCTTCCAGAGCTTGTGCAGTTCGAAGTATTTCACCGAGCAAAGCAGCCATCCCCAGCTCTTAAACATGGCCCTGCTGGAGCGCTAGAGCTTTTGTAAACCTAGACAATTCTGAAAACATATATCGCTGCTGTTAACATATTAAAGACCAGATCCTTCTTTTCACAGAGCCAATGTTTAGCTAGCAACACATATCTACCATCACTAGGCTGGATGTGAGCTCTGCAGCACACATCCAGACCTACTAGCAATAACACAGATAAAGAACCAGTGTGAGATGGCTCAGTTTCAAACAAAACATAGGCTCTAGATAGCAATTTCTTTTACAAATCGCAGGTGTATAAACTGGAGTCGCACACCTGAAATTGGTGATCTTATATAAGGACTGAGAAGAGCAAAACCCTAAGGAGTTTTCTTTAACAAAAGAGACCCTAAGGAATCATCCTACCACACTACACCATCATTATCCCCGGTAACGACATTGGTAGATCAATTTGAATCATTTCTTCTCATTAGTGATGCAAATAGCGGGCTAAGACATTTAGCGGAGCCTTCGGAAATATGCTAAGCAAGCTATAGTGGCCACTATAGCAGCGCTAAGGCATTGAGCGTTTTCTCAAAACATGCATATTATTTCTTGGTGTTCGTGAACTTGCATGTCCTCGTTGCTGGCTGTAACATTCTCCCTTCATGCCAGTGCTGTAGTACTTGTACTACTGTTTGGCAGTATAGTAGCTGCACATGGACAAAGGGGATGGCTACAGCCGTGACCTCTGCAGTCACCTCATGCAGCCGGCTCTTGCAATTACTCTCAGCTGTTCGTAGTTCATAGTCATAGTTGCCTCAACACACACCAACACCGCACCACTGCAATAGGTTCAGAACTAGAGATGCTAGATTTTGTGAACACGCTTATACACCATGGTAGATAGGTTAGATTTGGACCAGTGGAAATTTGCTAGGTCTCATTTCTTGGTAGGTTGTCTAGCTGCACATTTAGCGCCGCTAATGCCCAAAATAGCCCTCATAGCGGTGATATATGCAATATCTTAGTGGCACTCTATCGATGCTATAGCTCATTATTTGCAACACTGCTTCTCATTTTCTACAGAAGTCTGTGATTGTTACATTCTGCTCATTGATCAAGATATACACCTCCCGAAACATGATCACTAGGTTGGTTGAGCCTAACCATATTCAGTAAGTCCAGCACAATAAGTTTGGATGGGGCCATAGATGGAAATCTGAAGCGGATAGCAGATGTAAGAAACATGATGTAAGAAAAAAACACATTTTATTCGGAAACATTTAGCCAAGATTGTGTAAGCACATACCTGATTTAACGTTGAAAATGGCTTTGATATACATGCCTTTGTTTCTTCTTCATGTTGCAAAACCATGCCATAGGGTACCAATTACGGAGGGGAGAATTTCTCTCCTGTTTCCTCTATTCGTTCTTCTTCAAGTGATCTCTTGATGATAAGAGACAAGACATAAACAACATCCTTATAAGTAGTGTGGTTCTATATTCTTTGAGTAATGCAAATGCCCCATCTATTTGTACTTGATGAAGGTCTTGCATTGAACCATCATGTCTCTTCATAAAGTGACAGTGTGACACATCCTTTCATGGATTGTCATGACATCTTGATGTGTTCCTTCAATAATAGGTGTCCTTTCACTTATAGACAACCTTTCGCCCATAGACATCCATCCATGAATATATGTCCATTCCTTTTTGCATACTCTATAAACATGTTCCATATAGTTTCTAAAGGAAGGGAGGGAAATGGTATTTAAATCCGATAATTCCAATTCTCCTAATGTAGCAATCATGTAGTTTGGCAGGGCTCCGGCTCTAGCTCTTCTTGTGGAGCAGCTTCTCTTCTCTGGTGGAGCTGAAGCCGTTTTGAGAAATGTTTGGCAAAAACGACTCTAGTTGCAGTTTTATAATAATTTGTGTCAAGTTTGTGAGGAAGAGCCAGGAGAAGCCACTTTTTTGTGGCTCCAGCTCAACGGATCTTTACAATGAGCCGTTTTTTAGATGGACGTTTGGTACGACTTCACAGAAAGAGGTGCAAGAAGTCGGAGATGGAGCCGTGTCAAAGGGCCCTCATTTGTAAATTACATGAGCCATATTTATGAATAGAAGATTCTTATATTCTCCCACTTGCCTAGTGTAATGACTTTAAGATTGAAAATATGCTTTAAGAGCTTATGTAAGATGAAATATTCAAGCCATCTTTGATTGAATTGAAATGAAAGGATCATAGAGGTATCAAGTTATTTTGCCAACAAGATTCCTTACACCATACTTCCTGTACGAGGTTGGCCATTGTCATGTTTATGTTCCTCATGTGAAACTGACCATACAACTGATCCCTATGTTATGTATCTACCATAGTTAGATGATACTGCATACAATTGTCATGTTGATGTTCCTCATGTGAAACCTGACCATATAACTGATCACCTATTGTTAGAAATAAGATTAGAGGGTTAATGGGCTGGGCACCCAAGGGGTTTTCTGGTATTTATTGATTATTAGGCAAGGATCTCCTTGATTGGGTATTTGATTCTATAAACCCTAGGACATCCTTGCCTATATATTGTACACCCTTGTACCTCTCATTAATCAATCTACCTATTCCCGTGCCATATCTTCCTTCAGCTATGTTATGTATCTACCATATTAGATGATACTGCATACTTAAGTAAGTCTTGACTCCTCTATCCGCTGGAATTACTTTTATGCAGATTATTTGTGCTGCCTATGCTAACAATGCTCTTCAGATGCATCAGTCTTCAACAACTCCTTTTCTCAGGTTATATGTCATTGTGAAGACTGGTTAGCACCTTGCTTTTGTTAGCTCTGTTCAAATTAGCCTGATTTTTTCTCATTATTCAAGTTGTGAGTACAATTTTATTGTACAACAGATGCTTCATAAATTCTACTCCCTCCGTTCCAAATTATAAGACGTTCCAAGAATCTTGGAAAGTCAAAGCATATCAAGTTTGACCAATAATTATAGAGAAAACTATAAAGATTTATAATATCAAATAGGTATACTATGAAAATATAATTGATAACGAATCTAATGATACTTAGTTGACATCATAAATGTTATTAATATTATCATATAAGTTTGGTCAAACTTGAGAAACTTTGACTCTCCAAGATTCTTGGAATGTCTTATAATTTGGAACGGAGGGAGTATATCGCATTTGAATCACATTGTGCTTCAATCTGAATCTAGCAGTAATAACATGTTTTGATCACTTGAGTTTCTGGGGTGTTCATATATGGTGCAATTGACACCAAAAAGGTGCTAGCGCTGTTACTGGTGTTGGGGGTTAATGAATAGTTTGCCACTTTGGATGAATTAATATTACTAACATCAAATCTTCCTGAATTGTTGCACCATATACACTATACATACTCCGTCCCTAAATAACGGTCGTTCTCGCTTGACTAATTTTATATTAAAAAATATTCATATTTATGGTACATAATTAATATCATTAGATAGATAGTTGAATCTATTTTTCACAATAAATTTATTTGGAGATACAAATGTTGTATGTATTTTTTATAAATCTAATCAAACTTATGGCATGGAAACAAAAAATGACAGTTATTTAGGGAAGGAGAGAGCAACTTTGAAACTGAAGTCTTTTATAGGAGTATCTTATACTTCTCTGTTACTTGCATGTTGAAACTTGGGCTGGTTAGGCATTGACTTTTGGATAGGGACCTTGGAAACAGAAGCTACATCTACATCTAATATTATATTTCTGTTTGCTATTCTTCTAAAAGAAAGAAAATAACTTGATCGTTCCTTTGTGAATTGTGCCAAGTGAGCAAAATAGAGAAGGTCGGGAATGAACTGGCTGCCTATTCCTGGACTATGGAAATTTACAGCCTCGGCATAGGGGTCATTTGCTGTGGATAGGTTGTGTAAGCAACTATGAATGTTTGAGCAAACTACTCTGGATTTTTCTTTAAGATAATGTCTTGTATCGATTTTTTTTCCTTCTAAAATGAAGGTGGCATCATTTTTTCTGGATTGAACGTCAAGTCATCCACATATATTTGTGACCAATGCCCGGGTGTGATTGCAGTTGTTGGTGTTGAATTGCGTCAGAGACTTGGAATAGCAGAAGCCGTGGCTAGACCACACGGGATGGGGAGGAAGCTTCTCCTCAACTTTCTTCGCAGACAAGGAGTGATTGTATTGCATCATGTCTGATTGAGCATGACAGCATATGAAGTTTCTTTGTTCGTTCTGTAGATCTGATCTATCCCTGACGCGGACTCGAGCACGTGTCAAACTTTACTGACTTTTGGAATCTGGCTATTTTGTTCCTGTACATGTAGGCATATGTGAAGGTCAATTGGTTTCGGTTTTTAAAAATACAACAATTGGTTTACGGTTTTTTTTCTTTAACAAGTAAATGTGCCGTATAATTAAGAAAGTAATTGATATGGTAACTAAACGAGACTTTTTGACCCCTGTATTCGCCGATGAGCATCTAGTGATTAGAAAGTGACTGAAAGTGAAGTTGTTGCAGTAACGGCGACCATTCACAGAACCATTTATAGCAGCGAATATCTTTTCGCCGAGAAGCAAAAGGTGGACGACTTGTACCGCAATATATTTGAAGAGCCAGAAAGGAATTTTTAAGACAAAGGTGACAAAAAGCAAAGAGTTTTAGTACTCCCTTCGATTCCAATTGGAAATGTAGATCATTGAGATTGTATATAGCTAGTTAAACTTCTGAAACTTGGTCGACCATTATATAAAAAAAAAATCACGTGGATTTCAAAACATGATCGGTGTTGCCAGATTAACCATGAAAACAATTTCATAATTCATATATATATATATATATATATATATATATTATAACTATTTTCATAATAATTTATTATTTATATTATGGATATAAAATATTGATACTATTTAATATATATTTATCAAATTTAGGCCTTGTTTACTTCCCTTCAAAATTTCAAATCTTTATAAGATTCTCTATCACATCGAATCTTTAAACGCATGCACGAAGCATTAAATATAGGTAAAAAAATAACTAATCACATAGTTTGTTTATAATTTACGAGACAAATCTTTTAAGCCTAGTTATTTTATGGTTGACAATAATTGACAAATACAAACGAAAATGCTACAGTGTCAAAATTTCAAATAATTTTGGAACTAAAGAAGGCCTTAAGGTAGTTTGATTGGCATGGTTCTAATGATTGTATTCTTTTATGGATGGGGATGTGATAATCTCGATTAAAAACTATATCAATATTGCTTTTTAAGTCAAACTATTTCATATTTGACCATAAAATCATATGAAGTCATGCCTGATTTGATAGTGAATTCACATACAAAAGAAAATCAATGGATCGGTGTCCATCTTTTCCTTTGTGCCGTGTTAATAGGGGTTGAGATCAACAAGTTTAACTGTTTTATACTCGGGAGGTTCAAAAGGATCCTGCACAACTGGTGGCCGGCGTCAAACCAAAACCACGATAAATTTAAAACCTGACGCCTTTCACCGCGCGAGTCAAAACCGTCTCTCTTCTTCCGTCTTTCCATCCACGCGGCGGTTTGCTAAACCCACCCGGCCGCCGCCGATGCACCCATGACCCATCCCGGGCTCCCCGCCTTCCCCTTGACTTTCCCGGCCGGCAGACCAGTCAACGTCACAAGGGCAGCGAGCTAACGGCGTAACCTTCCCAATCGCCGCGCTCCACGTGCATCTCCGTCACCCGCGACCCTCACAGCTCCGGCAGACGCCGTCCCACATAAAACCGCTCCACCCACTCACCCACCCCCACAATTCCCCTCCCCTCCCCTCGTCTCCCCTCACTCGAAACCCCGATTCGAGACCGGCGGAGTTCGATTTGGGGATTTCGGCGCCTCGCTCCCCGAAATCTCCTGGATCTGAGTCTGTCCGCCGTCTTCGATTTGCGTCTGGATTGAGCCTGTGAGTTTTCTGGCTCGATTTGGTCGGGGTCTTCGATTTCGAGGATGGAGTCGTCTCCGGTGTCCTACTGGTGCTACAGCTGCAGCCGCTTCGTGAGGGTATCTCCGTCCACAGTCGTCTGCCCGGAGTGCGACGGCGGCTTCCTGGAGCAGTTT
The DNA here is from genome assembly GCA_022036555.1 of Microstegium vimineum. Taxonomy (NCBI): domain Eukaryota; kingdom Viridiplantae; phylum Streptophyta; class Magnoliopsida; order Poales; family Poaceae; genus Microstegium; species Microstegium vimineum. Next base: position 10,296,565 of record CM039139.1, on the reverse strand, counting down.
ACGCAGCCACCGCCGCGGGGCGGCGGCGGGAGCGGCCGGCGCGGGACGATGAACCCGGTCATCGTGCTCCGCGGCGGATCGCTTTCCGGGTTCGAGCTCTACTACGACGACGGCGCGGGCGAAGGGCTGCGGCCGCTGCCTGGTGACGTCCAGCACCTCCTCATGGGGTCCGGTTTCCACCGCCTGCTGGACCAGTTCTCGCGGCTGGAGGCGGCGGCTCCGCGTCCGCCGGCGTCGAAGGCTGCGGTGGAGTCCATGCCGTCGGTGACGGTCGCCGGAGGTGGTGCTCACTGTGCCGTGTGCCAGGAGGCCTTTGAGCCAGGCGCCGCGGGCCGGGAGATGCCGTGCAAGCACGTCTACCACCAGGACTGCATCCTTCCCTGGCTCTCGCTCCGCAACTCCTGCCCCGTCTGCCGCCAAGAGCTACCGGCCGCAGCCACCCCAGATGCTGAGGCGGATGCTGGGCTCACCATATGGCGACTTCCACGCGGTGGATTTGCCGTAGGGAGGTTTGCCGGTGGGCCTAGAGAGCAGCTTCCGGTCGTCTACACTGAGCTGGACGGCGGCTTCAGCAACGGGGTTGGACCGAGGGGGGTGACATGGCCAGAGGGAGATGGCCAAGTGGATGGTGGTGAAGGTCGGATCCGCCGTCTCCTTAGGAATCTATTTGGCTGTTTTGGTCATAGCAGCCGGCCAGCGAGTTCGTCGCAGTCCCGTAGTGGCTGAGCACAGTTTTCCTTGGTAACAAGTTTTCAATTGATAGCACTGAAGAACTAGGGCTAGAGTAAGAATGGAACCCAGATTATAATTTCTTGGGGCTTTTGATGTAAATGAAGGTCTAGCATTCCCCCTTCCTTTGTCTCATTTAAGAATTATTATTAAGGGATGGCTATGAGCAAACATCTTGGAGTAAGCTTTGCAACCAAATTTGGTCAAACACAAGTGCAAACCTTCAAGAAAAGAATAGCAATGAATGTTTTGGGGAAATCAATCTTTGTCAATATTGTAGGTAGAGAGAACAATTGTTGTATTTGCATCTCTCTGCTTTGTGTACATGCTGGATTGGTTGAACATGAATCCCCATTCTGTTATATCTCTTATATCGACATTAAAAATCCCCAAAATCTATGGTGTTACTTCTGTTCATCTAGCCGCATCCCTTCATTGTTTCAATTTGAAGTATTTGTGTCATGGATCAGTCATAACAGCTGCCACCCGAGCACTTGTTTATGCTTAATGGTCATAGCTTACCCTACTTGTGCTCCTATCGCTAACTAGTACGTGGCCAGGAGTGTTTTCTTCAAATTGCTGTCCATTTTCTCCTTCAGTTTTGCTGTTTTTGTTTCCTCTGCTAGAGAAGGAAACCTCAAGTCCCTATGCCATTTTAAATGTGCCAATTCAAATATATTTTTATGCCTACAGATATCACGATAGTAGATTGGTCTTTTCAGTGTGTTCAAACTAGTGCAGGGTCATGTTTGGGGTGGTGCATGGTGTAAGGGCAATATAAGAATTTATTCAAAGTATCTGTGCGTGTCTAAAAAAGCAGTTTAAATTACTGTATGTCCCAGTATGGATGATTAGATGAATTTTATTGAATACAACACATGTCCATATGGATCCTACAAATTTGGTTGCAGTTTTGCTCTAGTTGTATACTAGCTGCTATGTTTTAAAGATTTTTTCCTACCATTTATCTTTAATTACTCTTTAGTGCTTCTATTATTGATAAGTGGAAATTAAAGGGCTGCGGGTGTCATGTTCTACATTTTCATCTCTGGCAGAAATGGTGAACTGTACCATCTTGTAGTAGGCATATTGTCTACATCCATCCTTGTAGCCCTCCATCTTGTTTGAGTCATACAGCATACGCGGTGGTTGGCACTTGGCCTAACAGTCAATTTTTTTTCTTATCATTTTTTCTGTGCGTACTTTCAAATAAGTAACAGGGTGGATTTGCAATGATGATATAAGTTCTGCATCCTTGACAAATTGCCAGAGTTATTTCATCTATTTGTGTTCTATTAATTAGTATAGCTATTGCTTTTGCTCCAGTTGTGGTTTCAATCTAGAAACTCATCACAACTCAAGCCTATATGTTCATGGCTTTATGTTGTACTTGTGAAGGGGAAAAAAACTTCATTTCTTGTCTTGATCACCTCATTCCTGCTTTATTGTTTTATATTGCCTCTACTCTGATATGAATATGTGGCAGTTTAGGGAGTTACTTAAAAGCAGAAGGATCTGAGAAACTGCATAAAATTCTCTATATCGTAATCTTTGCTTTGCTCACTTGATTACCTTTAGTACCATTTGGCCTCGGAAAAACTTGCTGTGTCATGCTGGTGCATGTCCTTGTTTTTTGCTTCTTTAACATCTTTTCTAGTAACAATATGAATGCTGAACCAGCATCTATGCAGGGTTCTGTTGTCTGCTGGTGGGGAAAAAACTAAACACAAATTGAATATCTTTACAGTAAAAACAAGAAATTATTCTCATTTCTTAAGTTTGGATCATAGTCCATGAGAACGATTCACTTGCTGTTAGTGAAGCTTGTTGATATTTAGTTTATGTCATTATTATTCCCTCTTGTTGGGGTTGTCGTATTATTTTTGGATATATCTGCAATAGGTCATTGCTCACACACCAATTATTTGATCATTATATGTTGCCAAAGATCTCTGTATAGTGGCTGATAACTGACAATGGATCCTAACTAGTTATTTAAATTTCTTTCTTTTATTGTTTCCCTTTAGTAATCACCCAGATCCAGTGACTGATATTTTTTTAACTTGTTTTTAAACATTTATTGTTTTTTTTTATAACTTCTCAGCTGTTTGCTTTACCCTTTGCACCATGGTTCTTTGTCTTGCTGCTCTCCTCCAGCTTAATTGTTCCAGAAAATGTTAGTCTATGTTATGTATATCTGTTGCTAACGGCATATATTCTGGAGGGAACTGTTGTATGCTTTCATGGTGATTACCCCATGCTTCTCATGCCTGCAGGTTAACAATGAAGAATTTCAGTGGTCCATGTGATATGCTTACCTTTCACAGGGCTCTCCAGCAGTCCAGCTAACAAGGGTGATGGTCATTTATTTCTGAGGCTTTCACAGTACAACAGTACAGTGTATGGCAATGTGGGGGCATATCCATCGGTAGGAGCATTACCCTACCATATTTTTTCTTATGCATCATTTATCGAATTGTCCATTCATTAGCATTTTATGGCAAACTCAGTTATGCCCTAACTTAGCAGCCTTGTTATCTGTATTAAGATGATGTATTATCTTGGTTGTTGAGCAATCAACGTCTCTGAATGTCGGTTGATTCAACAGCCCACTGTTCGTGCAACCTTCCATTTATGCTGCCTTGGCCATGGTGATGCTCAAGCATGGTGACCAAGATTGGAAGACAGATATCAGGTCAAGAAGGACCGGACCCATCTGAGCCCATCTACAGTGAGCAAATCGCCTTGACTTTCTCAACCATCATGGGTGCTCATCTTCACTCGAGGTAAGGACCTTCTGTTAGGTACCTAGGCTGGCTTAACTATGAGGGAAACATTTGGCAGGATGGCCAGTGCATTGGAATCTATTGGTGGTGGCCCTGGTCGTGGAGAACTTTCAGTGTTCTGGCGCATCATTCTGAGTGCTCGACGAAAAGGACTGCTGCCGAATGGTGCATCACTCTAACTGCTCACAGTGCGATGCTTTATTCCCATTCCTGACTTTTAAGACGCATTGGGAAAGATTGCCTTCTTTTCGTTTATGTGCCAAATTTGTATCACACAGAGTGCTGGAGTACTCAGATGTTCTGTATACCTTCCCGGCAAGATATATATATTGAACGAAAGGCACGAGACAGTTCCAATTTCTACTTATAAAAGAAGAGATGAACTTTCTTCCAGCTCCATGTTTCTGTGCAACGGACTCAATTTTTGGCAGCACGGACACCGCTCCGTGTTTCGGTGGACTCCTTGCATAAATTTAACGGCTGTCAAATCTCATAATATAGTGCACTCGATCCAGTGGTTTGTGTTATAATTATAGTAGTTGCTTCAGAAGCAATGGTCCTGAGTCCTCCTTGCTGCTGTGCTGTGGTGAGGCTCCATGTTTTCCGAAAGCCTACTCCACTTTGTTGGTTCCAACTTCCAAGATCGAGTGCTTCATTTCATTGTGTAGTTGTGTGTCCAAACAATGCTGCAGGATTGAACAATCACCAACTTAAAGAATGCTACAATGCTTGGATATAAGTGTTGCTGCCGTGCCCGTGCAGATCCATGTGTGCTCCGTGGAGCACAAGGGGAATGGATGATTTGCACAAGCGATGGATGGGGTTATCTTATTCCCCCGGCAGTCTGGCACCAGCCTTCAGTTGTGCATGATTGGTGTGCCATGTCCATGTGTGTGCATGATGATCGGCTTCTATTGAAAAGAAGCGGAATAGCCACTCGTGTCGGGTCAACACATGTCTCCAGCGGCAGAAGCTAATCATCGGCGAGAACAAAACTGAATACGACGAGCCCAGCGTCTCGTGTGTAGATTCTGATTCTGATGACAGTTGCAGCGTTTTTGACTTGAGTGCGATGTTACTCTCCGCTCGAGTGCGTGCGGCGAGCCAGGCGCCCACGTCTGTACTGTAGAATGATGCATGAATAGAATTTTGCTACTACTAGGAATCTGCCTGTCCGAGTCCATGTGGCCAAATTTCAGAAGCACCGGCGACGAAAAGATGTGAATGGGAACATTTCTCTCAGCGTGGCTTTTCTCGTGATACCAGCAGTATACCATGCACCTTTTCAATTGGCCCACATGTTTGTGTCGTACCGTGCTTGACGTAGGAGTAGTGCCTGCTGCTTTCCCTTAACGTATCGGAATTCGGTAAAGGTAAAAAGGGCCGCCTGCAGCCTGCAGATCCAATGTTCGTTCGTATCGAAATGCTGCGTCATTCTCGCATGATGCCCCCGGGTGAAGCAGAGCGGCAGTGTGGGGCAGAGCACAGCACATGCGGTGCAGCTCAGAGCACCGGCAGTCACCATCACCGTCTGGCGCTCTGGCTCATGATCGCCGTGGCTTCCGGGATCACCAGGCAGCAGCGCCTTCCGCCTTGACCGCCACAGGCCACAGCTGCTGTGAGAAACTGGAAACCGGACGCCCGACGGGCAATAGCAGAATTTCCGAACAGGGGGGGATGGGGAGCAGTAGAGCACAGGACCCAGGATGACGAGATGGGAGGGGCATGTGGCTGTGGTTGCACTCACGGTATTGGTAGGTGTCCACACTCTCCAGCTGTCGACCACGGCTTCTCAACCGCAGGCAGGATGAACTGGCGCGCGCTGCACCGAACACGAAGGGTCTTTTCGGCAGATCTAGCGAGAGGTCGCGGCGAGGCAGCTGCCCTGAAACTATGAGAACCACTCACTCTCCTCCAAAACTCCTCGATGATCGACGGCGAATCGGAGCCCCAGCCCCAGGCCAGGTCCAGGAGCCTTGTTTCTAACATGGCTACGGACAGCCGTGTCTGTCCATGCATGAGGTACCCCTACCTGTATTGATGAGCCGCTGCAGCATCACAGAATCGAATGGGAGAATAGAGGAAACGACCACTCGACTCGACGCTGTCAAGATGCGGAGAATGCGAGATGTGACACGATGCAACGTGACGCGGTGTAGCGTAGTACTACTGCTGTGGATGCACCGAACCAAACGAAAAGCACTGACACATCATTCGTACGATACGAATGCCGGTGGAAAGGAGATGCTGACATTAGCAGGAAGGGGGAGGACAGGATCGGAGCCACTAGTGAGGGACGATCAGTCAGTCAGCCAGTCAGCGGTGAGTGTAGAAACGGAGAGTAGAGTGTGACTGCATCTGCATGCCATGGAGCCGATCCTTCTCCTCTGCCTCTCTCTCCTTGCCCACGGCCACGGGGTGGAGGCGGCGACGGCGTGCAGAGAGAGAGAGGCCAGGTTCGGGGGGGCAGTTCTCCCGCTGCTGAGGGTGCAGCAGCTGGTGCCGGCACCGGCGGCGAACAGGCTCCGGCTCCGCCACGACGTCAGCCTGACCGTGGCGGTGGCCGTGGGCGTGCCGCCGCAGAACGTCACGATGGTGCTCGACACCGGCAGCGAGCTCTCCTGGCTGCTCTGCAACGGGAGCCGAGTGCCGTCACAGGCTCCGGAGGCATCGTTCAACGGGTCGGTTTCGTCCACGTACGCCGCCGCCCCGCCGTTGCTCGTCGCCCGAGTGCCAATGGCGCGGGCGCGACCTCCCCGTCCCGCCGTTCTGCGCGGGGCCGCCGTCCAACTCCTGCCACGTGTCCCTCTCCTACGCCGACGCCTCGTCTGCCGACGGCGTCCTGGCTGCCGACACGTTCCTCCTCGGCGGTGCTCCGCCAGTGCGCGCGCTCATCTTCGGCTGCATCACCTCCTCCGCCACGGCCAACAACGCCTCGGAGGCGGCGACGGGCCTCCTCGGCATGAACCGGGGCAGCCTGTCCTTCGTGACGCAGACTGGCACCCTCCGCTTCGCCTACTGCATTGCCCCAGGGGACGGGCCAGGCCTCCTCGTCCTCGGCGGCGGCGGCGCCGCCCTGGCGCCGCAGCAGCTAAACTACACGGCGCTGATAGAGATCTCGCGGCCGCTGCCGTACTTCGACCGGGTGGCCTACTCCGTGCAGCTGGATGGCATCCGGGTGGGCGCCGCGCTGCTCCCCATCCCTGAGTCCGTGCTGGCGCCGGACCACACGGGCGCGGGCCAGACCATGGTGGACTCGGGCACGCAGTTCACGTTCCTCCTCGCCGACGCCTACGCGCCGCTCAAGTCCGAGTTCCTGAGCCAGACGAGCGCGCTCGGCCTGGCCCCGCTCGCCGAGCCCGGCTTCGTGTTCCAGGGCGCGTTCGACGCGTGCTTCCGCGCGTCGGAGGCGCGGGTGGCCGCGGCGAGCCATCTGCTCCCGGAGGTGGGACTCGTCCTCCGCGGCGCCGAGGTGGCGGTCGGCGGGGAGAAGCTCCTGTACAGGGTCCCCAGCGAGCGTTGCGTTGAGGGCGGCGACGAGGCGGTGTGGTGCCTGACGTTCGGGAACTCGGACATGGCGGGCATGTCGGCGTACGTCATCGGACACCACCACCAGCAGAACGTCTGGGTGGAGTACGACCTCCAGAACAGCCGCGTTGGCTTTGCGCCCGCTCGCTGCGACCTCGCCACCCAGCAGCGCCTCGGCGCCCGAGCATAGGCATCTGTGCTCGCCACCTAGTGAGGCACACAGCAGCAGGGCACGAAATCGTTGGTAGAGACCAGGTATTAGAGATGGTCTCTCCGATCACCTGCTGCTGTGGTCAACTTTGTATTACGCGATCAATTATACAAGTCGGTGACAAACTGATATAGACATATTGACACTTTTATTATGCGAGATCACGTATACAAGTCGGTGACAAGCTGATATGGACGTACATACTAGTTATTATGAATAATTATTTCCTTTAACACGCCAGGAATCCTGGCCTACTGTTCAGCATTGTAGCTGATGCTACGTTTTTTTTTAGTTTTGCTCTTTTAAACTTTTATAACTTTTTCCCAGTACCAAACCTTTTTCACGTGTATAGAAAAAAAAACGACGGAAAGTACCGCGCTCACTGTAGTAGTTCGTTCTAGTCACAAATACGAGTAACCCAATGTTTTAGGGCTATATAAAAGCCCTGTTTGGAAGAGTTTAAATGTTGCTTATAGCCAAAATAAGCTGAAATTAACAGTCAAACGGCTCGCTTTATGGTAGCTTTTTTTTGCCGCGCTTCTCCCCACCACCCTCATTTACACCAATGTTTTACAACAATTCCTGAATGTTGGCCGTCGTTCGTTGGACATCTGTTCCTTGCCGCTATTGCTGGTGCCGAGTGTTTGCCTGTGCGGCCATAAAGCGATTAACATGTTAGGTTTTGAGTTGTGTTATTCACAGCGTGGGTACTATCTCGTATTGCAAAGTGCTTGTAATGTATTGATGTACCCAAGTTTCATATAATATAATTCTTCTTTTGTCAAAAAAAATGTTTTAGGGCTATATAAAGTCCAATGTTCCAAACTTTAACTACATATTTTGAATGCGTGATGATGGCACAATTTCATCCCCCAATAAAACTATACATTTGCTATTTCAGCAACTGTTTTGTTCTTGGCCGTTTAGGTTTCTTCTAATTATACTTGTCTGATGCGCCTAGAATGTATATGCTCCACGGAAATTTAGAGAACACTGTTCATTTTAAGCCCTTGTGATCTAAGGCCATGTTTGAGACTGTTTCAACAACTCTACTCTATACAATCTATTGTGGAATAGCTCCATAAAAAATCTTGAGCTTTTTTAGCGCTTTTTAGGTGATTTCTCAATTCCACATTTTTAAGCAAAGTTTGTGAAAGAGTTTGTGAAATTGCGACTGTTTAAATGGAAAGCATGGAGCCAAGTCCAAGAAAACACGGAGCAAGAAGGCAGTTCAAAACATACCCTACATGTCTATCACGAAGATTTGTGTTGCGATAACATTGATTATCTTACAAAGAATATATAAATGTTCTAATAAAAACTAATACTCAATGTTAGACATTGGGAAAACTCGAAATGCCAAATGTCTTCTGCTCAAGCAACACATATTTAGGGTATATTTGGTAGTTTTCCGACTTTGGCTCTGTGGCAGCATCGATAGGACATCCGCACCTAAGTAGCTATGAGAGAAGGAAGCGGGGACGATGAGAGGAGTGTGCAGAAGCGGAACCACAACTTGTAGCTTTGTCTTCCATCTCTCCTTCCAGTAGAAGGGTCCGTCGGAGCCACCATATATAGCTTCATCTTCTAGTTCCGACTCCAGTAGAGATGCACATGGTCGCGAAGCCCCACCAAACAGATCCTTAGGAATTTGTATTCAAAACTGCAGATTTAGCACACCCTTGTAGTGCAAAACTACATAGTTCAACTACTTGTGGCCCTTGTGATGCATTGACACATCAACTTAAACTTTGACTACATAGTACTCCCTCTGTCCTACAATAGAAGTTATTCTCACTTCTTCAGAAATCAACACTTTTAAATTTTAACCAATTATGTATAAAAAAAATAATATTTATAATATATAATTAGTATCATTAGATAGATTGTTGAGTATACTTCTGAAAGGATCAAGATGTCCAAGAGGGGGTGAATTGAGCTCTTTTTAATTTCTAGACAAGAATTAAACCTATCAAGAGCCAATTAACCCCCTAGTGCCTACCGTTTGTGTGTCCTAGCTAGAAAGCGGTAGCAAGCCAATTGAAAGCGAAAACTTCCTACACAATTGTAATATGAATTGAAAGACAAGTGCGGAAAATAATGCGATATGAAAGAGCTAGGAAAAAAGATACTTGACACGACGATGTTTTACCGAGGTATCGAGGAGTCGACACTCCCCTAGTCCTCGTTGGAGCACCTCGCAAGGTATAGCTCCCCCTCAATCCCGCGCAAGGGATGAGTGCTCTCTACGGGCTGATTCTTCGCCACTCCGGCTCGGTGAATCGTCCACAACCGATCACAAGTCGATGAAGAAGGGCCGCCGACAATCTCCCCGGTGATCACCTTCCTCCAAGCACCACTGGACCGTCTAGGTGATGTCGATCACCAAGAGTAACAAGCCTTGATCTTCGCTTGACTCACTCAAGCTTCACAACTAGAGGATGCACACTTGAACTCTTGGATGAACTAGAGAAGAGGATGGATGGATTCGCGAATCACTATCTCTCTCTCTATCTAGGGCTCTTGCTCTCTTCCCAACCTTCTCAAGAACTTCAGCAACTGAAATGAGCAAAGGCAAGGTGAGAGAGAACTGTGAGGAGCTATAAATAGCCCTCTAGAAAACTGCCTCGGGCTGGCATTTTAAGTTGGCGACGGACGCTCCGTCGACAGGCGACAGACGCTCCGTCTCTAGCCCCAACAGCTAGTTCCTGTTCACGTCAGCAGGCGTCGAACGCTCCGACACTTGGCGACGGACGCTGCGCCTCAGCATCCAGCGCCAACTGGCTGCTCTTAGGTTTCTGGGAAAATATTCCCGGACGCTCGCGAGCGTCGGACGCCCATGCGACGGACGCGTCTGTCGCAAAATGGACGTCTCTGGACCTCTCTGTAACGCCGCCGGACGCTAGGGCGTACATACGTCATTGTCCGGCGCTAGCGTCTGACGCGCTGGACAGCGTCCGACGCCCTGGACCTCAGCGTCCGACGCCCAGAAAACAACTCCCTCAACTTCGGTTTTCATCGCGATGAATATGGAAGTTGTTCTAGGCTTTCTTACTGTCACCATAGGCTTGCTTAGAGCTAAGAAAGTCAAGTGTGCACCACACCTAAGTCATGAAGCTCTTCTAAGTCAAGCTACTAGTCTCAACCCCTCTTAATAGTACGGTCAAAGATCAAATAGAAGCCCTATCTATTTCTAAGTGCCCTTCATCACCTTATGGCACTTAGCCTATCATTCTAGGGTCTTCATCATGTCTCTTTGAAATCCGAAACGATATCCATCCTGAGGGCTAAGTGATGACCATTTAAGCCCATTCATGTTGATCACTATGGCTAAGCTACGCAGAGCCTCTGCAAAACACACGTTAGCCATAATAATCGCTAATTTGTCGTTAATCACCGAAACCAATAGGGTCATGATTCTTCAATCTCCCCCTTTTTGGTGATTGACGACAATAACTCCTCGAGTATGGGTATAAGAGTAAAAGGGTAGGATTTCAAGTGACTTGAAAAGGTTGAGCAAGGGTTAGTGAAAGAGATTGAACAATACTTGCTCATCCTTGCCAAGCCACAAAACATGGTACTCATGAATATGAAATGGAATTATGGTACCTCATGATATTCTCAAGCATATACCAGAGTATAGCGCGGAAGCTCAATTAACATTGGAATAGAGACATATCAAGAAACATGTGACAACTCACAACAAGTATTAGTGATAATCAAGAGTATGTCACACAAGCATAAGTATCTCACAAACATCATCCACCACACATATACACAAATGCAAATAAGATAGACATGATGACATGAGTACGGGGGAATAAAATCACACAAAGAAGCAAATCCCTCCCCCTATCTCTATACTCGACCCTCTCTCCCCCTTTGGCGTCTAGCACCAACAACTAAGCGTCAGGAGCCGGAGGTGAAGTCGAAGTAGCTGTAGCCTGGCGGTCGAGCATGATGAAGTCCTGAAGATCTGAATCATCTGACTGAGCATCTGCCTCTGGCTCTGCTGGTGTAGGTTCAGCTGGGGTGGGCACTAGAGCTGACACTAGAAGCTCTGGAGCTGCTGACTCAACTGGCTCCCCCTGAGGCTCAGCTGGTGCCTTTGACTGTCCTGCCTCTAAAGTAGCGGGTCTGGGAGCCTGACAAGTGAAGACTCGAGGCGGGGGAGGAGTAATCACTGCCAAAGGAACAAGAGAGACGGCGGCAACGAGCTCTGCTGGCTGGGACTGAGGCGGAGAGGATACTGCCACTGTAACTGCCTCAGCCTACTCCTGTGCCTGGACTGGAGCCCCTGACTCAACTGCCTCCACTGCAACTGAGATAACATCGGTCTGAACTGTAGCTGGAGGAGTGGTGACGGTCTGAGTGGACTGATCCGGTGCGATCTCCGACGAGGCAACTGAAGAGAGGTGAGTGCCCGTCGCCGGATGATCTACCACAACCTCTGCTGGCGGAGTCTCATGCTGAGCTGCTGGTGCTGGAGAGTCCTCGCCTGTGATCTCCCTATAGGAGGTTGTGAGCTCGCGTGAGGCCTCTACAATGGTAGTTCCCCGGACAGGAGTGAAGCCTGACTGAAAGTCGCCGGGAGAAGCTAACCAAGAGGGCACCTGGGTCCTCAGAGACTGATACTCTGGGGAGACCGGTGCCAGAAAGGGTGGAGCAACGAGTGCCTGACTCTGCTGTCCTCCGGACGGTAAAGCTAGAGTCGGCATCACTGACACTGGTGCCTGTTGTGGCTGTGAGGTGAACTGCTGTTGTGAGACCCTGGGCAACTGAAGTTGTGGAGTGATGGTCTGCCCGGAGCTCGAGCTAAGGAGGCGCTCAAGAAGCATTGTCTGAGTCTTCTGAATTTCAGCCTACTGCATCTGATATGATAGAAACTGGCGCTGGAACTCATCCTGACGAGCCTGGGCCTTAGCCTGTGCTGCAAGCTATTGAGCGGTGAGTCTCCTGACATCCTCAACCTGTCGTCTCTGCTCCTCTGTCTGTCTCCTCTGCTCCTCTGCCTATCTGACTTGCTCCTTCTGCATGTTGGTCAGAAGAGAGAGGATGGTAGCCTCTGAGGTGCCTGGCGCTGCACCGGACCCACCGGCCTCGTGGTCATGAGACCGGGGTGCATACTCTGGAGCGGGCCGGTAGTCCTCATCTGAGCTATCTGAGGGTAGATCATCAACGTAAGCATCATCAGCTGCGGCATCAATCTGAGCATCTAGCTCTGCAAGCTCATCATCTGCCAAGCCAGGAATCACTGTCTCCTGCTGTACCGCTGACTCAGGTGGAACACCTGACTGACGTGTGTGCGGTCCCTAACGCCTCAAGCCACCTCTGCCACTATGACTCACCAACTGACTCATGTTATACTCAGGAAAGACCCTGTCAGAACGGGTGAGTGTGGTAAACTGGGAGATAGACTCACCATGAGCAACCATCAGATAGGATATCCAGTGTGCGTACTGAAGCTGCTAGTGACCTCTGAATCCTGAAGCTATGATGTCCTCCATCTCACTAGCAATCAAGTCCCATAAGTAAAACTTCTCTTTGCGAACAAGATGTGCCAAGAGCCACAACTGCAGGCGGGTGATAGTCTCACGAGCTCCCACTCGGGGTAGTATGGTGCGCCTAAGTACCTCATTCAGGATCCAGACAGTCGCCGTGAGGTCACGCGTGCCTCGACTAGACCCTTCTCCGAACGGCTCTCTGAAGCAAGGCCACACAAACTCAACTGAGGGCACCTCTCCCTCATGAGGACGATGTGGTGCGTCCTAGTCACCATAGCACAAGGTGTGAATCCGTGTCTCTGAAGCCTCCAGGTGAAAGATCTCACGGAATCGGGTCGCGTAGATCCTGTGGTCTCGACCTCTGAAAGCGAAGTGCAAAAAGTCGTGGTCGGGTGAGACCCACAAGGAAGCGTAGAACTGTCTAACCCAGTCCTCCTGATAGTTTCCAACCCTGCCAATCAAGCCTGTCAAGCCACCTAGGTACTCAAGGTGCTGAGCTATATCAGGACCACCGACCTCTATGATCGCCTGCAGGGGACAAACTCTGTGTGCCCGTAGCGTTGCACGTGTCTTGACGTAGGCTCTGTAGAAGTCCTCGTGCACAGTCGTGTAGAAGTCTGAACCAACACAAGGGTCTCGCTGTGATGGAAACCAAGTCTGAAAGTCTGCAAATCTCATGTCCTGAATTTGCTTGGCTGACATACCCTGAACATTGTACCTCACTGGATCTGGCACTCGAGGTCTCGGCAGAGGTCTGTCATTACGCCGTGGTCCATCGGGCCTAGGAGGAGGCGACGAACCACGAGCGCGAGTCACTCATCTGGACATCAGCTCCTGCATTGAAGAATGCCCCAAAGGGTCTTCCTGCTCAACCTCTGCTACCTCTGGAGCCTCTGGGGACTCAACCTGTGCCTCTGCCTGAGAGGGGGACTCACGACGTGCTCCATGGCGAGGAGAGATCCTCAAACCGGCGCGACGTCCGCCCTACTCGGCAATCTCTGCTGCCTCTGCCGCTGCAAGTGCTGCCACTGAGTCTGGATCCATCAGCAGCCTCTTCCTTTTCTTCACAATCAGATTCTTCTTTCCCCTATCCTGGTTGGTGGGTGGACGCGGTGGAGGTGGAGGGTCACCACCACTACCAAGAACGGGGCCTGCATTCTTCGTGCGTGGCATTGTCAAATGTAGAAACCACTGCCACAAAGAGAATCAATCTGCCAACAAAGAACAACTGACCTAGATAAACTGCCCACGACCACTGAGATATCCCAAACAATCACTGATCAAACAACTGCAAGAGTGGCACGACGGTCCTAGACTGTCCTCTCGAAGCTTTGCTTCGTTCCGTACTCGCGGGCTTTGCCCCGAGTTATCTGTCACTGCCACTGCACGAGAGATAGATAGAATATATAACTCATAAGCATATCTAGAGATGAGAATATCTAATGGATGAAGCATGCGATAGGTAAGTAAAAGATCGTTCTCTGCACATTTTCATACCTCAAGCAAACTGACCAAGTGACCAAAAGAAGAAGAGGGAAGACCTTGGTCAAGAACTTAGTGCAATCCGCAACCCTGATACATTTAGTGGAGAATTAGGTCTTGGACTAGAAGAGAATCAAGGCATTGGAAATCAACACCAAGAGAGAGAGGAAGACAGGGCACGAGATCACCTTGGAGAATAGGCGAAGAAATCAGATGGTGGTCCTTGAGGTAGAACCACACGACCCTCTCGGCTCTGCTCGGCTAAACCGCACGAAGCAGAGGGAAGACGAGGAGCACGAGCAGGCGGGTGGCGGCACAGGCACAGAGCACGCTGGCGACGAGGAGGCTCCGACAAGCTGTGCGGGGCGCTGCGAGGAGAGGTAGGGGCGAGCGGCGGCGCTATTGGTGGAGCAACGCGGCGGCAGAGGGGAAAACAGGGAGGCTCGGCGTATGGATTGCAATTGAAACTGATTGAGGGGAGAAGAGCGTTTTTGAAATCATATGCGCTCTGCAAGTTCGCGACGGACGCTCCGACGGGTCCGACGGACGCTAGGTCAGAGCGTCCGGCGCTTATGCAGTAAGGGTCCAGAGAGCTCCAGTTGGCGACGGACGCGTCCGGCGCCAACGCGACGGACGCTGTGAAGCGTTCGACGCTCGAACAGAGAGGTCCAGAGAGCTCCTGGACGCGCCAGACGTGTCTGACGCCTCTGCGACGGACGCTAGCAAGCGTCCGGCGCCCCTTAGGCGAGCGGCTTTAAATCTCTGGACGATCGCGACGGACGCTGAGGCATTTGTTGCCGAGCGTCCGTCGACAGCGTCCGACGCCTTTTAAATAGAATTTTTCAAATCTGATTTTTGCGTCTTTCTCCCAACCAAGTTCCAATCCAAATGAGATCCAAATAACACCTGATTGGACTTGATATGAGAACCATCTCTCAAACTCTCCTTTTCAAGTATTTTGCCATAGGCTTAGATTTAGTTTTGGCTCAAAATATTCGAATGGAAACATCAAGGAGACATCATATGGCCACAAGAGGGGTAAAGTAATGACTTGAGCTTGGAATGCTCCCCCTAAGTGGACGAACACAGAGGATGTTCAAACTTAACTGAAAAGGAATGACAAACAACACATGCACATGCAATGCATTGTAAGAAATTTTGAATCTAGGTTGCTTGCAAGTTTAAACCATGATTAGACTTTTTCACACGTTCAAGAACGGTTATTCCAACCATGTTAGCCAAGCCTATGAGCATTACTAATAGAACAAGATTATATTACACATGATGCAAGGTTGGTTCACACAAGATCATCTTTTAGTGAAGTTAGAGTGATCAAGCACATTCAACTCGCTTCTCAACCTACAAAAGGTTGCTTCATCGAGTGGTTTAGTGAAGATATCCGCCAATTGATTTTCGCTAGAAACTCCCACTAGTGATATGTCTTTCCTAGCCACATGATCTCTAAGAAAGTGATGACGGATATCAATGTGCTTGGTGCGAGAGTGTTAAACCGGGTTATTAGCAAGCTTTACGGCGCTTTCATTATCACACAAGAGTAGAACATCTTTTAAAACCACGCCGTAATCAAGTAGTGTTTGGGACATGTATAAGATTTGTGCACAACTTGCTCCCATGGCTATGTATTCCGCCTCGGCGGTAGACAATGCCACACTATTTTGCTTCTTAGAGGATCAAGAAACAAGTGATATTCCTAGCAAATGGCAACCGCTGGAGGTACTCTTCCTATCAACCTTACACCTGGCATAATCCGAATCGGAATAGCCACAAAGTAGGAAGGGAGCTCCTTTGGGATACCAAAGGCCAATGCTAGGGGTGTGCCTTATGTACCTAAGGATTCTTTTGACTGCACTTAGATGTGACTCCTTAGGGTTTGCTTAAAACCTAGCACACATACACACACTAAACATGATATCCGACCTAGAAGCGGTGAGGTAAAGTAAACTACCGATCATCAAGCGATAAAGAGTTTGGTCGATCGGGTTACCTCCCTCATCAAGGTCGAGATGCCCATTAGTAGGCATTGGGGTCTTGATTGGCTTGCAATCCTCCATCTTGAATTTCTTGAGCACATCATTTGTGTACTTTTCTTGAGATATGAAGGTGCCCTCCCTCAATTGCTTCATTTGGAAGCCAAGGAAGAAGGTTAGCTCGCCAATCATCGACATCTCGAACTCCTTGGACATCAATGCACCAAATTCCTTGCTATGATCTTGGTTTGTTGACCCAAATATAATGTCATCGACATATACTTGGCAAACAAAGATCTCTCCATCTAGTACCTTGGTGAATAGTGTGGTATCCACTTTCCCGATCTTGAAGCCCTTCTTGAGTAGGAAGTCCCTTAGCCTCTCATACTAAGCTCTTGGAGCTTGCTTCAATCCATAGAGTGCCTTGGACAACCTATACACATGATTAAGACAATTTAGGTCTTCAAACCCGGGAGGTTGTGAGACAAAAACAAGTTCATTAATGAAACCATTTAGAAATGCACTCTTCACATCCATTTGAAATAGTTTCATTTTGTGATGTGAAGCATATGCCAAAAGGATACGAATAGCTTCTAGTCTTGCAACTGGTGCAAAGGTCTCCCCAAAATCCAAGCCTTCAACTTGGGAGAACCCCTTTTCCACAAATCTTGCCTTGTTCCTCACAACCACGCCTTGATCATCTTGCTTGTTCCTAAACACCCACTTGGTGCCAATGATTCTTGCTCCTTTGGACTTTTCTACTAGTGTCCACACTTCGTTCCGGGTGAAGTTGTTCAACTCTTCATGCATGACATTTACCCAATCCGGATCCATAAGTGTATCCTCCACACTAGAAGGCTCAACAAAGGAAACAAAAGAGTGATGCTCATCATAAGAATCAAGTTTAGATCGAGTTGTTACCCCCTTGATGGACTCCCTATGATAAGTTCTTGTGGATGAGCTTGAAGCATAGGTGTAGATCTTCTATCAAGCACTTGGGGAGAAGGTTGTGGTGCACCAACATCACTAGCTTGTGCCTCGGCTTGATCTTGAGGGATGAAGGTATCTTCTTGTGCTTCCCTCACTTGTTCTTCATCAACTTGAGGCGTGTGTGGTGGAGAAGGTACTTGATTTGCATCATCTTCTACTTCTTCACCTCTAGTGGGTTGATGGCACCAACGGGCATATTCTTCATAGCCTTCCTCAAGGGTTCATCACCTACATCATCAAGATTCTCATGCTCTTCTTGAGAGCCATTAGTTTCATCAAACTCCAAGTCATATGTTTCTTCAACTAGGTCGGAGGCTTTGTTAAATACTCGATATGCCTTGGATTTAAGTGAATAGCCAAGTAAGAAACCAATGTCACATTGCCTTTAGAACTTGTCCAAGTGTTGACGCTTCTTGTAGATGTACACTTTGCATCCAAACACTCGGAAGAAGGATATATCCGGTTTCTTCCCATTCACAAGCTCATAGGGGTCCTTCTTGAGAAGCCTTTGGACAAAGAGCCGGTTAGCCGCATAGCATGCGATGTTGATTGCTTCGGCCCAAAACTTCTCGGGAGTGTTGTATTCATCAAGTATTGATCTTGCAAGAGTAATAAGTGTCCGGTTCTTCCTCTCTACTACACCATTTTGTTGTGGGGTATAGGTGGCGGACACCTCATGCTTGATCCTAACCTCATCACAATAGTCTTCAATCTTGGTGTTCACAAACTCGGTCCCATTGCCACTTCTTATCTTCTTGATCTTCACATCAAACTCATTTTGGGCTCTAGTTGCAAACTTCTTGAATATTGATTGAGTCTCTCCCTTATCTTGAAGAAAGAACACCCAAGTGTACCTAGAGTAGTCATCAACTACCACCAAGCAAAAGAGATTGCCACCAAGGCTAGCATAGGTGGTAGGTCCAAATAAATCCATGTGGAGTAGCTCTAGGACTCTTGAGGTTGACATGAAAGCTTTGGTTTCATGGGTGTTGGCCACTTGCTTGCCGGCTTGACATGCACTACACAATTTGTCCTTCTCAAACAACACATCCTTCACACCTCTAACCATCTCCTTCTTGACAAGTTTCTTCAAGGTTGACATTCCCACATGTGCTAATCTTCTATGCCATAGCCAACCCAAAGAGCTCTTGGAGAATAGACATGTTTGCAAACTAGCTTCATTTGAGGTGAAGTCCACTAGATAGAGATTGTTGTGCCGAAACCCTTTGAATATCAATGATGAATCTTCAATCTTGGTCACAACTACCTCATTTGGAGTGAATAGACATTGGAAACCAAGATCACATAGTTGACCAACCGATAGCAAGTTGAAGCTTAGAGATTGCACTAACAAGACATTGGATATTGATTGATCATTGGAGATTGCCATTTTTCCTAGGCCTTGCACTTTTCATTTTGACTTGTCCCCAAATGTAATCTTGTCTTGACCTTCACAATCTTCCTCAAGTGTGGTGAACATCCGGGAGTCACCGGTCATATGTTGAGTGCACCCACTATCAATTATCCAATGACTTCCACCGGTCTTGTAGTTCACCTACACACAAGCAATTTTGAATTAAGCTTGTTGTTTGGGAACCCACACTTGACGAGGTCCCATAGCCTTGTCCACCAACTCCTTAGAAACCCATAGCATTTTGGGCTTGTTCTTCATCTTAGGACCGAGAAACACAACTAGGGGTCTACCCTTGGAGTCCTTGTTGATGATGAAGTGTGCATCATGAGCAAAAGACCTTGTGTGCTTGGGCAAGGTCTTGGGAGGTGGTGTCTTGCAATCATGAGCAAAATAACCAACTTGTCCACACTCAAAGCATATTTTAGGCTTTGGCTTTGCTTGCTCATTGTTGTAGCTCATGACCTTGTTCTTGTAGTAGTTCATTGCTTCTATCTTGACTTTGGCCTTCATGAGTTGGTTCTCTTTGAACCCAATACCGGTCTTGTCAGTATTCATGATAGTGTTCATCAAGAGCTCACTTTGGAGGTTGTGGCCCTTGGTGAACTTCTCCATTCCACTTGCTAACTTGATCTTCTCAACCTTGAGCTTTGCATTTTCTTCTTTGAGAGAGTTGATCAAGGTGATTGCATCATTGTCATCTTGCTTGGCCGAGTTGATGGTGAAGGGCTTGTTGGCCTTGAGGTTGATTAGCTCTTCCTTGAGCTTTGAGTTCTCTTGCCTCATCTTCACATAGTCATCATACTTTTCGGCCTCAACTACCTTCTTGCCCTTGCACTTAGCATTTTGCTCACTAGCAACTTCATCAAGCAAGTCCTCACAAGAAGTAGCTATATGACACTTAACAACCGGGTTAAAAGCAACATGTGTAGCAAGATCATTTGTAAGCAATTCATTAGCTACAACAAGTGTGTCATGTTCATTTCTAACTTGGTTGTAGTCATCTTTTAGTAAGTTGTATCTTATATGGAGCTCTTGTGTTGACCTCTCAAGCTTATCATGTTTCTCATTAGCTTGCTTGAGTGAGGCTTTGAGCTCCCTAGTGCTAGATGAGAGAGATTTGTTCTCAAGCTTCAAATCATCATTAGCACTAGACAAGTCATCAAGTTTTGCATGCAAGTTATTATTGGCTTTCTCTAGTATTTCACTTTTAGTTTTGTACTTTCTAATGAGCTTATTGTATTTGTTGCAAATCACAATTAGCTCATCATAGGAAGGTGCCTCAAACTCATCATCACTATCATCACTAGAGTTAGCCTCATCATCATTATCCTCTTTTTTACCTTCTAGTCACCTTTAGCCATGAGGCATAGGTGTGTAGAGGATGAGCCTGGAGATGATGGAGGAGGTGGCGGTGGAGTAGATGACCCAATCACCAAGGCAGTCACCTTCTCATCTTCACTCTCATCTTCGGATGAGTCACTTGTGTCTTCAATGTCGGTGAGCCAATCACCAACAATGTAGGCTTTGTCATCCTTCTTCTTCTTGTGGAAGTTGAAGTTCTTCTTCTTCTTGAATGGTTTGTCATCTTTCTTCTCCTCATCACTTGACTCATCTTTGTTGCTCTTGTTGTACTTGAACTTGTTGTTGAATTTCTTGTTCTTGTACTTGTCTTTCTTCTCTTCGGGGCAAGCATGAGCCAAGTGTCCAAGTTTGTCACAATTGTAGCAATCCATCTTGGAGAGAGGCTTCCTTAAAGAGCTTGTGAAGAATTTCTTCTTCTTTGAGTCAAACTTGACTCCATTCTTGTTTAGCCTCTTCAACATCTTTGTTGTCTTCTTCACCATGAGGGCGAGGTCGTCATCATCCTCTTCACCACTTGCACTCTCATACACAAATTGCATCTTGCACTTCTCCGAAGAGGAAGCCTTGAGAGCCAAGTCCTTCTTCTTCTCCTCTTTTTCTTTCTTCTTGGAGGAGGAAGAAGAGCCACCATCACCAATCTTCATGTACATTTCATGAGCATTGATCTTGCCCAAGACTTGTGTTGGTGTAGCGGCGGAGAGATCCCCTTGGTGAAGAACCGTGATGATGTGGACATACTTCTCAATGGGCAAGACACAAAGAATCTTGCGCACCACATCAGTCGGTGCCATTTGGTTGAGACCGAGCCCATTCAATTCTTCTACAAGAATGTTAAGACGTGAGTATATCTCATTAGCATTTTCATTTCCAAGCATAGAAAAAGAATTGAGCTTAGCCATGACCAAGTGATAGCGTTCCTCACGCTCACTCTTTGTGCCTTCGTGAAGAGCACAAATAGTGGTCCACAACTCAAATGCGTCTTTGGCGTTACGCACTCGGTTGAAGACATCCTTGCAAATGCCACGAAAAAGAATGTTCTTCGCCTTGACATTGTGCTTCTCAAAGTAAGGGTCCTCCACAAATATGGAACCCTCCTTTGTGGCGGCCTTGAGCACGCCAGCGTCGACGACCTCTAGATAGGCCTCCATACGAACTTTTAAATATGGAAAGTCGTCTCCATCGAACATGGGAGGTGGTCCATCCCCATGGGACATCTTGCTCTAGGCGGTGAAGCCTAATTTAGAGCAAACCTTGCTCTGATACCAATTGAAAGGATCAAGATGTCCAAGAGAGGGGGGGGGTGAATTGAGCTCTTTTTAATTTCTAGACAAGAATTAAACCTATCAAGAGCCAATTAACCCCCTAGTGCCTACCGTTTGTGTGTCCTAGCTAGAAAGCGGTAGCAAGCCAATTGGAAGCGAAAATTTCCTACACAATTCTAATATGAATTGAAAGACAAGTGCAGAAAATAATACGGTATGAAAGAGCTAGGGAAAGAGATGCTTGACACGGCGATGTTTTGCCGAGGTATCGAGGAGTCGACACTCCCATAGTCCTCGTTGGAGCACCTCACAAGGTATAGCTCCCTGTCAATCCCGCGCAAGGGATGAGTGTTCTCTATGGGCTGATTCTTCGCCACTCCGGTTCGGTGAATCGCCCACAACCGATCACAAGTCGATGAAGAAGGGCCGATGACAATCTCCCCGACGATCACCTTCCTCCAAGCACCACCGGACCGTCTAGGTGATGTCGATCACCAAGAGTAACAAGCCTCGATCTTCGCTTGACTCACTCAAGCTTCACAACTAGAGGATGCACACTTGAACTCTTGGATGAACTAGAGGAGAGGATGGATGGATTCGCGAATCACTCTCTCTCTCTAGGGCTCTTGCTCTCTTCCCAACCTTCTCAAGAACTTTAGCAACTGAAATGAGTAAAGACAAGGTGGGAGAGAAGTGTGAGGAGCTATAAATAGCCCTCCAGAAAACTGCCTCGGGCTGGCATTTCAAGTTGGCGACGGACGCTCCGTCGACAGGCGACAGATGCTTCGTCGCTAGCCCCAATGACTAGTTCCTGTTCATGTCAGTAGGCGTCGGACGCTCCGACGCTTGGCGACGGACGCTGCGCCTTAGCGTCCGGCGCCAACTGGCTACTCTCGGGTTTCTGGAAAAATATTCCCGGAGGCTCGCGAGCGTCCGACGCCCATGCGTCGGACGCGTCCGTCGCAAAATGGGCGTCTCTGGAGCTCTCTGTAACGCCGCCGGACGCTAGGTCGTACATACGTCATTGTTCGGCGCCAGCGTCTGACGCGCCGGACAACGTCCGGCGCCCTGGACCTCAGCGTCCGACGTCCAGAAAACAGCTCCCTCAACTTCGGTTTTTGTCGCGATGAATATGAAAGTTGTTCTAGGCTTTCTTACGGTCACCATAGACTTGCTTAGAGCTAAGAAAGTCAAGTGTGCACCACACCTAAGTCATGAAGCTCTTCTAAGTCAAGCTAGTAGTCTCAACCCCTCTTAATAGTACGGTCAAAGATCAAATAGAAGCCCTATCTATTTCTAAGTGCCCTTCATCACCTTATGACACTTAGCCTATCATTCTAGGGTCTTCATCATGTCTCTTTGAAATCCGAAACGATATCCATTCTGAGAGCTAAGTGATGACCATTTAAGCCCATTCATGTTGATCACTATGGCTAAGCTACGCATAGCCTCTGCAAAACACACGTTAGCCATAATAATCGCTAATTTGTCGTTAATCACCGAAACCAATAGGGTCATGATTTTTGAACTTCCATAATAACTTAATTTGAAGACATGTTACACATATTTTTTACAAATATAATCAAAATTAAGAAAGATTAACCTATCTGATAGTGCCATCTATTCTGAGACGAAGGAAGTAAGTAAGATAGTTTGACGGCTGATTGATATGGAAACGTGGGGTTTTTCCTCCCTATTTCTACTTTTTCATGAAATTAAATTGACTTCTCTCATGAAATTCTTGAGTTCCAACATACTCTAAAGTAGCCGAGGTGCATCTATTACTAGAGATTTTTATCTGTTGGGGGAAAAATTGGATGGGGGTAGTTATCTATGACAATATGCTGCAATATTTATGTTTATATGTTCAAATCAGTTTTTTTACGAAAGTATATTTCATAACTAGTTTAATCATATTTATTTTGAGTCATATAAATGTTCGTATTTTTATTTATAACTTTGGTTAAATTTAAAAGTATTTGTTTTCTCGAAATAGGAGAATTGGATTTTGGACCGAGAGAGGATGATGGTATTCAGTTTTTGCTATCGTGATCCAAGTGCGCCGTCCATCACGAAACGGACGGTACAGATAATGCCACGCACTCTCCACAGGGTGCCAGGCGCTGCGGCGCACGAACTCGAAACCGCAGACAAGTAGAGAACCCAGGCCTTTCTAGCTCCTGCAGTCCTGCTCCCCTCTCTTTTCCCCATCTGCAGGCTGCAGGCACTGCCGCTCTCGTCCTCCGCCAGCGAGTGAATCGCTGGCTCGACGCCGCGGCGGGAGGTATTTCGCCTTCGATCAGGTGCGCGCCCTCCTCGAACTCCCCCTCGCCCTCCTCATCTGGCTTCCGATTCGGTCCGGTCAGCGCCCAAGCCGTGCGCTGGGCGAAGCTTCCGGAAGCTTCAGGGTTTATCCCGGCATTTCGCTTCCAGCGACGGCGCGACCGGATCGCTTGGCCTGACGGAGTTTCTAGCTGGGATTTCGGTTGGGGCGTCGCTCTCCGGCGCTTATTTCGTTTATATTTATCGGTGCCTCAGGTTCACGGGCAAATTCGTTGCTGCGTGGGGCTTTGGAGTTTGGAGCCAATCTTGCGCCTTAAAGTGTCAGTGGCAGCGTCTGGTGGGCACCATGAGCTTCGTGTTCCGAGGGAGCAGGGCCGACATCGAGGCCGGTGGCTTCCCGGGGTTCGCCCCCGAGCGCCGCGCCATGGTGAGTGTCTGTCTGCTCAACCCATGATGCATTTCTGCTAAAATGTAACTGGTGGTAGTGTAGCTTAAGCCGGTTTCCTTGTCCTGATGTCTGATCCCATTCGTATGTGTGTTTGCGTGTAGCGAATTCATGCAGGGAGCAGGCTGGTGAATAGCAATTCCTTGGCTTTTCTTCTAACTGGTAATCCGTTTGCCTGTCTATTACCGATACCGTTGAGCCGCTAAAGATTATTCTTTGGTTAACGTTGTGTTTTTCCTTGGCCAGTTCTTGTTTTGTTCATGGTACTAAACTCACACCAGATGTCTCCCAATCTATTGGTAAGTTTTCATGCTCCGTGTGAGGCGTTCATGAGTCGATTAAAGTTGGTTTCTTATTCGTACAAAGCATGCAACTGTGGGACAGTTTAATAACTACATATTTGTCGGATTGCATGATCTTTCTTCTCTTTTAGCTTTGGCTTGTCTTGGGAGTCTTCCTAATGGCCACAAGCCTTAGAATGTATGCCACTTGCCAGCAGCTTGCTAATGCTGCAGCTGCCAACAGTTTTCTCGCCCACACTGAGCTGCGTGTGCATGTACCGCCGACCATTGCCCTTGCTACGAGAGGCCGGTTACAGAGCCTTAGACTTCAACTGGCTCTTATTGATCGTGAATTTGACGATTTAGGTGTGCCAATACATTCTATTCAACTCATTTGATGGTTTGTAGTGTTTCCTGAAAACTCAGCGCCATGGAAATCTTTTCATTTCAGATTATGACACCCTGAGAGCATTGGATGCTGACAATAGCCCGCATGCTGCTTCTATGAGTGAAGAAGAAATAAATTCTCTTCCTGTCTTCAAATATAAAGTTCAGGCACAGCAGGAGAATGCCCCTGCCCGAAAAAGGTAAGACGAATTATCATTTGGGTAGATTTGTTCATATGGCCATATCAAGTTGGTTCCAGTATCTCCCATCATCAACACGACCAAACATTTAATTCTGAATTGGAGACATGGAGTTCTACGATGTGCTTCTAACAAATGTTTTTCAATAGTGATGGGCCATCTCAGCTATTGGGTTCTTCAACTGGGTCTGGCAATGAGGTAATTGATAAATACTGACTTGTTTCTCAATGTGTGGTCACTTGAAAAGTATCTTATTATCATCAATCATGTAGGCTGTTAAAAAGTTATGTTATTTGTGATGTCACAGTTGTCAGTCGTATGTATGCAATGATAAGATAAGATAACATATATGTATATGTATTTACATATCTGTACAACTGGGCAATAACTTTTGGTTCAGCCCTCATTTATTGAAGTTATTGGTTGTCTGGTTACCTTTGGGATTTATATGATATTTTGTGTCAAGGGTTTTCTAGTTTACACTTTCTTGTTTGATGTAACAGCTAGTGTTTAGAATCACATAGCTGCTGTGATCACTGATCACCATCAGCATCTGCAGGCACATGCATGGTTCAGACTTTGGGTCACGATGATTATTGTTTAATTCGATTCTGCCTTGCAGAAAAAGCAGGATGGTTTAAAAGCAGATGGAACCAGCAAAGTTCCAGAGGATGAACTAACATGTAGTGTTTGCTTAGAGCAAGTCGTGGTGGGTGATCTGTTGAGAATCCTACCATGCTTGCATCAGGTAATCATGCTCATTATCTTGCCCTTGGTTTTCCTTGTATGGAAACAACAGATGTTCGGAATTTTGTTTCCTTTCTGAAATGATCCTGGTAGCACCTTTTAGCTCTAGTTTGATATGGTAACTTGACTTGTTACCTAACATCCTAAAACAACGCCGTGAAAAGTTTAATATACCAACAGGGTTAACTGGTGCATTTTACAAATTTTGTGGATGAATGCTGTGATATTGTAACATAATAATTATGATAAAAGGTTTTTTAACTGTTATTGTTTGCATATATCATATCTTACTTTACAGTTTACATCTTGCACTTGGTTGACCACTTGTTTCATGCTACCTCTTCATAGATAAGTGACTTATTGGACACGTTCTCCAAAATGCAACTTTGAATGGTACTAATTGCTACAAAATATTTATAGAACATAGAAAAAATAGTTTATGAAACTTCCGAGACAAACCTACCCGAATAATTTTCAAATATCCACACTTAGAATATGACAAGTAATGTGTAACCAGAATTTAAAATCATTGACTTAAGACGACCCCAAAACACCACTTTCTGACTGGACTACTGGAGGGAGTATGCACCAGCATGAGGTGCTATGTTGTTGATTCTGCAGAACACAGAGTAGGGAGTGTGTCATTGTAGTTTATTATTTACACAGATCTGGAATTCTGTGAATTGTTTTTGAAGCAATCTTAAATTTGACTGGTTACTTGAAACATCAATAACTTCCTTTGCTTTGTCATTCTTTGCCCCATAGAGTTCTAATTTGTCATATTTTTACCCACGCTTGGTTATAATATCAGGAATCACATGTTTCTAAACTACAATATAGACCAGGAATCACAAGTGAAATACGATTAAGGGGCAATCGAGGTGTGGTCTCGACTCCCCCACTCTGTCTCACCACGCCATTGACTTCATATATGTGAAGGTTGGTAAGAACCTAAGAGACTATTGTACAAGACCTGCTATAGCCTTGCCCGTAAAAACGGCTTCTTTTGGCCTGTGTATGCAGTGCAGACACATGTCAGCTTGTGTTGTCCTATGGAGGACTAATATGGTTATATGGATGTTGTTACAAGTGCATAAATGAAAATCTACCGCTTTTGAAGATATGCCCAACGTAGTGCTAATATGATGCAGTGACAGAAAACAAATGCAAGTTCTTCACATGGACCCTAATCCAAGATAAAATCCTAACAGTAGAATAGTAGATAATCTAGCAAAGAGGGGATGGGCACATCAAACTTCCTGTGCGCTTTGTCATGGGCACAAGAAGTTTTCTCCTTCAATGCAAGGCAGAGCTCTTTGAAAAAAAATGCTAATGTCATTGTCCTGATGAGGCAACAGTCACAACAGTACAAGATTTCTTACTTTCTCTTTTGTTTTACAGTTTCACGTAAACTGCATCGACCCATGGCTGCGCCAACAGGGTACATGCCCAATCTGCAAGCACCAGGTGAGTGATGGATGGCATGCCACAGGCCACAGTGAAGAGGATGCTTCTTACATGGTGTAAGTAGCTGCCTAGGAGTAGGCCATAGGTAACTAGTGTAGCTGCTAACAGAATCCGCGGAACGCTGTTTTGGAGGTGACGGTTTGGAGTGATTTCTTGCAATCTAGGGTGTGTCCTAATCCCTGTCTATCCTATCAAAATCGAGTGTGGAACCAGCTGTCCAGTGCGCTGAGTTCTTGTACAACTAACGTTCAATTTTCTCATTCTCTGTGATGTGATGCATAAAAAGGTTGATGATAATCTTCTTCCCTGTCTTTTCTTAGTATGCTCGATTTTTCTTTAACATAATGGCAGGAGCTTTGTCTTTCGTTAAGATGAAATAAAATTGACCTAGTTTACGAGAGAAACTAGGATAGGAGACCTTACATCCACACAGTTTATTAAAGGAAATTTGGTAAAAGAAACTAAAAAACATGACAGTTCAGATGGGCTACCCCTGAACAACCCATTTACACACAATGGTGATACACAAACCACCGCACATCATCGTTGATAGCTATTAGCCAAGCTGACATGGCCTAAGGCCTGTTTAGATGAGCTAGAACTAGTTACTAGTTGGTTAAAGATTAGCTCAAATTAGCTAAGATTAACTAGTTAGTTGGCTAAAAGACTTGCTAAAAATTAATTCATCTATTAGCCCTCTTGTTTAGATGCATAATATCCAAACAGGTCTTTATTGTACCTGCTCTAATGCGTGTGCTACTCGCTAAGCAGACCGCCGCAGCTCCGCTCGTGGATCACTAGTTGGATGTCGTTTCTATTCTGTCAAATGTCGGCTACAATATAGGCTTGCTGAAAGTGGTTATCTAATCTAACATGCGGTCTAATGATGTTCTAGAGTAAGATTTGATTGACAAGTTGACAACATAAGATGCTTGGACAAGTTGTGTCAATTTATTTTGGCTCAACTGAATAATCGTCCCTTTCATTTTGTGCCGCGCTCTGCCGCTGCATGCACAAAAGGACCACACCATCACACATCCGCCAGTCCCGCAAGCGCCACATCACAAGGCAAGAGAACGATGCATGCGGCCAAACAACTGCATAGCTAGATGGAGTTGCTTGTCGTTCGCCTCAACACATAGCTCGTGAGCTGAGATCATGGAGCCATTGCAAATGGAAAGCCATGCCCATAGCGGCTCGTCGTGGCTAGCCATGGATGTCGTGTCACAGCACCAGCAGCACGCGTGTAGCCTCGGTGACGCCATGACATCCAAGAATGGTTGATGCGCCAACCACGCGCCGATTTTGCGTTGAACATGGCCTCCAAGCCGCCGTCGTGCAACATCCAATCCTAGTTACAGTTGTCAAAAAAAAAATCCTAGTTACCTAAGTCATTCTTCAAAACAATAGTGAAAAAATAAAAGGAGTGGAGCGATACCTTACCCTAGGAGAGATCTCCATCAACATGGACCCAAAACTCGCGCGTCTAGACTCTTGGAGGAGGAAGAAGAGAAAGGAACCGCACGCGGCTTGCGGCTTTGTATCCACCCTTATCACGTCAAGCAGCCAGGCGGGTTGGCGTCACAACTGCCACTCCTAAGAGCAGGTATAATAATACACCTCAGCTCGGCTTATAGTCAAGCCAACTCAGCAAAATACTATGGGGAAGAGAGAGAATGAAATGGGTGTTGGATTTGACACCAAGCTCATCACATTCTCATAGGCTATATGCAGGTCCCCACCATCTCTCCCACATTTATTATTGGCTTCTTTTTCTGCAGCATGTAGGTCTGTTTAATAAAAAATAAAATTTTAAGTTACATGAAAAAACTAACTATTATACAACTTATCTTTTCAGCTCATCTCAAGATGATGTGGTTTGGCTTCAAGCTAAGTTTATTGAACCTTCT
Source organism: Microstegium vimineum (assembly GCA_022036555.1). NCBI lineage: Eukaryota > Viridiplantae > Streptophyta > Magnoliopsida > Poales > Poaceae > Microstegium > Microstegium vimineum. The sequence goes on along the minus strand of CM039139.1, from coordinate 10,267,589 downwards.
CTAAGGCGGTGTCGTGGTAGGGTGGCCATGTGAGCAGGTTAGCGGGTCGGCGGGAGATTGACGCGGTGAAATGAGTTAGTTTTGTAAAAGAATTATTTTCTTGAGTGTTTAGTTATATGCCAACATATTTTATGTGATCAAATTTATCAATTTTTTTATAAATGCAACCCAATAGATAGCTTTAGTACAAATTCTAAAGCACAATCAAATATATTGAAATCTGATAGATATAGTAAAAAAAAATATCGACCGATAAATAATAACTCTCTTTTTTTTAATTTTTTTTTTGGAGGAGTCAACATCACTTGCTCCGCAGAGAATCCGAGGAATGGGATGGGCGGACAGAGAATCCGGTTGCAGCCGACGCTATCGGGTTGCCTGTTGGGGACGGACCTCCGTCATATCACATGGACGCCCATTTCTTGCCACCACTTGCTCAGACAGTTGCTCATCTCTCTCGGTCTCGGATCGCGGTTGGGGGTTGCGGAATGGAAGCAAAGGCGGAGAGGGAGTATGCGGTGCCGCCGCCGGCTGCGAGCGCGGAGGAGGCAGCTTCCACCAATCAGTGCACCCTCATCCCCAAAGGCTGGTCAGTACACACCCTCTCCACTCAGCTTCCCTAATCTGTATTCGTTGGCATGATTCCGCCTGCCAACTTGCCAAGCTTGGGCTCATTCCTGTCACTACGAGGAGGGAGCACGCCCCCCCGCACCATCACTTTCTTGCCGCCGCCGGAGCTGTCCGTCGGAGTTCCGCGCGACCATGAAGATAGAGGCGGCGAAGCTTTCTCCAGCAGCCTTCTCTCCCCATCCGCCCCCTCCCCCTCCTTCGTTCCCACCTCCCGGCCGCCCTCAACCCTGATTTGCCTGCCATTAGCTGTGCCCTCAGCCCCGATTTGCCTGCCATTAGTTGTTATCGATCGCTTAGGAATGTAGAGGATTCTCCTCTCTTGTTCTCCTTCTGCATGCAGTGATTAGGCAAGAGCTTAAGGTAGAAGTGGTCGAGCGTGATTCCTGCCATACTGTGAGCTCTGTTTACAGAACTGGAGAATCGGCAAGCTGGCCTTGCAAAGTTGCAATAGATCTGTAGTTAGTCCTAGCGATAAGCTATGAGGGTGAACCAAAATGATTCGCACCTTTGTGCATAATATTCTGGTTTTGCATGCTCACACGTTTGGGAAGAACTACGAGCTAGGATTTTGGGGGAGAAACGAAAGATAACATCAAGCTCTTTGGCTTAATGCTTGTGGTCCACCGATTGATGAAACGAACAACGGAACAAAATAGTTGACTGAAAGGATGAGCATGATTTTTGTTGTAGTCTTTATCACTAGCAAAGATGAGGAAAAGAAAATGACATCACAAACAGTAGTAGTTTGGTGGATGTCTTTTGGATAATAGAGGTAGAAACACCCATAATTTCCATTAAAAGAAAAAAACGTCCACCCAGTCTCAGAAGTTTGGTGGAATTAGATCAGGATACATCAAACACCCACTTTCCATAGGATTAAAAATGAGGCGATCGTCCACTCTATTGAATTTCTAGCAAATTGTGCCAATGTGCCTACTGATTTGTGGTTCTCACTTCTCAGCTGTAAGGATAAACCACAACAAGTTGAGGATCTCATATGTCGTTGTATATGATCTGATACTTGCCCCAGTATGGTTCCACTGCCAATCCAATCTCACATATTTTCTAATTGCAGCATGCACTTATGCTGAAATCCATAGTTGTTACAGCTTAATTCAAATCACTTGCGATCTGAATGGCATGGTGGTGTGTCAGACCTGGCCCTGGAGAAGGGCAAGCGGGGCAGCCAACCAGCGCCCTAGGTTCCAGAGGGGGCTTGCTTTAATGCACTTAAGGAGTATAGTGATCACAAAGTCTAATACCTTTTTAGGTGTAGGAAGTCTAATACTAGTAGTACCGTAAAAACTCATCAAGTATTAAGTATCACAAATAGCTACTGCCAACGTTCATTATCATTCTTTAGGTGGGTAATGGCCATCTGATTGATCCTGACAGTACTACACAACTAAAGTGCCATTGCAATATTAGTATCTGGTTTTTCTGTAACATCAATTTTTGCCTCAATATTTACTTCACCAATGCATGCTAATATCTCAAAGAGTTTTATAGTGCATATTAGGATTGGGGACACATAAATTTAGCTTGAGGTTGACAAGATTCTCAACAGAGTTGAAAAGTTTCCTGCATGTGCAACTCGAAAACAATCTGGGCCAAAAGAGCAACCTTTTCTATTTCTTATAATCCTATAAAACACAATACTTTTTCTATTTATTTGAGAATTCGCAATTTTGTGAAAAAAATCTGTGGAAGTCTTGTGTCCTAGCCAATGTTATATAAGTATATAACCCAAATAATGGGAAGGATCAAAATAACGGGACTCATATTTTAGTGTTGCTCAGGCCAACCAAATGTCAGGACCGGACCTGTTGTTGTGGTTGAGTGGCCATATGTGACAGCACATAGTGAACAAGTGATGTCCCAAGAGAGTACATTTGTAAGCTCTTGGTAAGCTTCCCACACCCTAACTGAGTGCTACCAAATCACTGGCATTGGTCTTCATATATTCTCCATGCTTGAAAATTATAGAGTTCTTGAAATGACTTAGGAAGTGCATGGGAGAGAACAACAAATAGCCCGTCTGGCTGACTGGATCCTCCTATTTGGCCACCAGGGATGGCTCAGCACCTCGGGCTTGACCCATCTCCAACTCCACTACTACTAGGCAGATCTTATCAGGCTTTTCTTTTTGCAGAGATCATATATGGTAAGGACATCATGTTAATCGTTAACAAATGATATAGAAATGCTCATGATTGATGTTTGCAAGATCAGATTGTGATGAAAACTTTGTGTAAACTATTATAGAATCTATACAGACACCAAGGTTTCATTTGTTTTTTGTATTACATTAAACTCTTTAATAATGCATGGGCTAGAATCTTGGGAGACGTAAGTACTACTCCCTCCGTTTCAAATTATAAGACTTTCCAAGAATCTTGGAGAGTCAAACTATCTCAAGTTTGACCAAAGTTATATGCAACTAAGTCAAACTATCAACTAAGTATTGTTAGATTCGTTATCAATTATATTTTCATAACATGTCTATTTAATATCATAAATATTTATAATTTTCTCTATAATTATTGGTCAAACTTGAGATGCTTTGACTCTCCAAGATTCTTGGAACGTCTTATAATTTGGGACGGAGGGAGTATATATACAAAGGAATAGGGAAAAAGGCACGAATAAAAAAATGGAATCAGACTCAAGTTTTGAAATAATTTTTTTTTTGAGATTACACAGTACAACGCAGACACTCAACACGCACGCACACTCGCCCCTACGAACACACGCACGTAAACACTACCCCTATGAGCACCTTCGAAGGACTGAGCTGGCAAATCTTGAAGTTCACGAAGTCACCACAGGCGCCTCGCTGTCGACGGGAACGTCGCCTACCACTTAATGCATAGCGCCGGAAAATCCTGGAATTGAAATAATTACACATAGAAATTCAAAAAGAAATGAATGCCTTGATTTGGTATTGGTCACACAGCTTGCACTGAAACAACGCGTTACCCCTAGATGTCCAGTCAACTGTTGTGCCTCGATGCATTTTGGGGAGAACCACCTAGCCCTGGGTTCGAGTGGCATTTCACCCCTAATCACAACTCATATGTTGATTCTTCATTATGAGTTGGTTTGAACCTCTGCTTAGTTTCATCCAAGCTTCTTTCTGGCCATGGAGCATATTAGTGGGCCTATTCCATCTAAATGTCCATATCTGCCCTCAACATCTATACATTCCCAGTAGTATTGCTACTGTTTTTTTTTTTTTTTTTTTTTTTTTTTTTGCTGCTTCCGTAGTTGCCAGAACTATGTGGTATGGATCAATCGAATTATTTGACCTACTCATTATCCGTGGGATCAAAAGAGAAACTTCCTAGATCCAGGGAAGCTTATCATAAAGGGCTTCAACAAGGTTTTTTATTCGTTCTTTGAAGAAAAAGATAAGGATATGATAGATTTGAGCCGCAATTGCAAAGGTTATAACTACAATATCAGCCAGAATCATTATCTTCACCAAATTGGATTTGGTTATCTAGCGAAAACCATGAGTTGCAGAGATGAGAACCACATCTCCCTCTCCCTTGCTCCCGTGCATCTTCTAACACAGTACCCACATCAACTTTTTCCAGTTGTGATAAAATCGTTACCAATTACTCCATTTTTTCGTCCATTTTTATAGTTTTTCCTCTGTATCATGCATTTATGTGTCTTCAATATTTGTTTCATGTGTTGCTATCCAATGGCTATTATTATCAATGATGATTAGAGTCATACCAGTGGCTAGATGCTTCTGTTTTATGTGAGAATTTCTAGTATTCTTCCCTTTCTTTAGTGCGTCTCTTGAGGATTAACGTGGATGCTTAATAGTGAGACTGTTTTTGTTTCCTAGGTGATTACTTACTGTTGTGTATCTATGTGAATATGTATTCTGGTTTGTAATGTGCCTTCCTACGGTTTGTTACAGTTCCAACAGCATGGAAAAAGTTTACGCCATCAACAGTCCTCATAAGAAAAGAAAATCACAGTATGAGCTGAGTGATCCAAAGTTGTTACCACTTAAATGCAAGTTCCGCAAACGGTTATCTTGCCATGATGATGAGTCTGCAACCACAGAAAGTTTAGGTTATGATTTCACTTTCATGAACAAGACCTCTGGGACGGACATGGTCAGCATACCTGAAGAAATGGACTCTTGTGAGAACACTATAAGCCTATTTGGTGGCTGCATTGAAGTGGACTCAAAAAATGGAATTCAGGAACAATCTTTGAGAAAAATGTTTGAGATCCGGACATCTGCATCCAGTAGCTCGAGCAACAATTTTTCATCAGAGGCTTTTAGTTCTTCCCATAGCAGCGGCACCAGAGAAACTGACAGCTGGGTTATGCACGATATAGAGCATCATCATCCGGACGTGATGCTGAAACCTCATAATGACGACCTGGAAAGGATATACAATGTGCTTGAACAGTATGATGACCTAATGGAGGACGAACTAATGTCTAGCGATGTTTTTGATTCTGCTGCTCAGATCATGGATGAAAAGCTTTACTCGAATGGCGTTGACGATTTTCAGATTTTGCCAACAGGCCAGAACGGCTATCACAGTAAGCACTCTGAATCGCCTCCCTTCTGCATTTGCTTCTTTGATTTAGATACTAACACAGTGGATCCGGTAATGTGCATGGCAATCAAAATCAATCAGGTGAGAAGAAGCTAACCATCGATCAAGAATTTGAGCAGTATTTTTCCAACCTCATGCTGTAGGATCGACTGGATAATTTTGTGACAAAAATGGCGTTGGGGTCTCCAAACATGGTTTGCTTGCTGAGCAAAGTGGGGAACCTTGGTTACTATTGGAGCTATCATTCTATTTGTACACCGAATCCTATCACTGAATGTATATATGTGTGATGTGTGAATCTTTTTCAACTTGCCCATCAAATGTTGGCATCATGATGTATGTTAATGTGTGCAGATAAGAAATGTCCAGGTAAAATAGTAAACAACTTATTATTCCTTGTATATGTTCTAGTGTTTATGAATAGATCGGTAAGGACGGAAGCGATGATAATTCGTAGTCGCGCCTGAAATCAGTCACCGTAGTATGTGAGTGTTTTTTTTGGTGGTGGTGGCGTGCTGGGGGGGTAAGGATGGGAATGGATTGATCTGTCGTCATGGCCTGGAGGCCAATTTAGAGGTAATAGGATCTATTATATGATCATCATCATTTCATTCATAATATACAAGAGAGTTTTAAAAAGGGTGGCCTCTCTTTTTAATAACCCTAGTGGAGTGTCCTTGTTACGGGAACCAAAATTATTTTATGAGTATGAGATAACCTGTCATGATTAATATTAAGTTTCTTAAAGATAAATCATTGAGATCACTATTTTTAGCTTACGTCACTCACTCATTTTTGTATACGCGAAGCTAAATATTAACAATACAAGGAAAAAGAAGGGTTAGAAATAATATAATCACCAGGTTTCAAATTACATATAACCTATACACCTAATCAATAATATGTCAGTAAGTTATACGCTACTTGTCTCCCGTTTTGTTTAGACTTTTTCTATTATCTGAAATTTAGATAGACACAGATGTAAGAAGATACAACAGTTGTACAAAAAAGAAGACAATACATTTTCATAGAATTAGGACTTCCTTGAAGACAATATTCTCCATATATGTATCATTTATTTTTCTTGAGATATTACATGTCATCGAGCCTTACCTCTTTCTCTTGCGTTGTCCAGCACACTACATGAAGCATTCATATACCATTGATTATAATGTATAATTTACTTTAATTTAATTATATTTTATTTCCATATCTACTTTTAATTTAATTTATGCTAAGAAATTTTGGACGACTTCACGAGTGGGCCGGCCCATATACGCCAGAGGAGCGCGGCATGGGAGCAAAGTGTGGGCCATGAAATATCAGTGGTCGGCGAGGTGCATGACGTCAACCCGGTCGGACCTTAATCGCCCCCGAATTCGGGGGTGCTAGCTGCCGACCCGATGGCGGCTATCACCCCGCCGAGCCCTCTTGATTATTTTTCATCCCATGAATCTGTTTTAATCTGTAATTGAGTCGGCCTACTCACGTCAATAGATTTTTGCGCGGCCTGAACTTCCCGCAGGCTACCCGCATGTGTTGCACCTGCTGCCACAGTGCCATTACATGCTTCTCACATAGGGTCACGTGCTAGATACAGAAGATAAACAACAGTAACACACTAGAAGTCAAAATTGCTGACATCAAAATTAATCTCAAACTTTTTGAGGTAAAAAAAAGTTATATCTCCTAAACCTAAGTATTCTAATTAAAATATGATTGCACTATCATAGTCCTTGTAATAAAATCTTCAAAACTAGACCCTACATGAATATATTTCACTATTTAAAAAAAATATTTATCTCATAATAAATTTGTAGTTAAAGATAATCGTCGAACATCACATTAATAATACACGAACATCACAAAAAAATAACATAGATTATTATATGTATATATATATAGTACACGGAAATCATAAATACATTATAAAACATCATTTTAACACTACTATGCCATACAACATCATATGTGTACTATGTGACCATCACAAATATCATAAAAATATATAATAAAATAATAAAACTAGTTTAGTACTTAAATAGTCAATTAAAATAGAGAAAAAACTACCAAACATAATAAAAAATCTATCCTAAAACATCATTGTATACTAAAGACCATCACAAATACATCGTAGACCATAACATGAACATCACTAAATATAACATAAAACATCATATGTATATTATACGAACATCACATATATCATGAATGTAAAATAAAATAATAAAATTAGTTAAGTAAATAATTAGAGTCAACTAAAAAGAAGAAAAAATACTGTTGACACAAAAAATGACGTATTGTGTCTCACACACAGCAAGCCGGAAAGCGTGGCTTCAATCGGGTGCCCGGATGTTTCGAGAACCGAAAATGTGCCAGTCAGTTTGACCTGAAACTAACAAGGGATGAAAATCATTAGATATAAACTAGAACGTGCCGGATGAGACCAAACAGTTCCATATGTACGGCCCTGAAGCCACTTACGACGACATATAACTATAAAAACTATCTGCCAAGAGAGTACATAGATCATTCGACTAAAACAAAGAGTAGGTGATATTTTGATTGCCGAATATGCATGCATGGGAAAGTACGTATGAATGAATCAATTGTCCAAAAGTTAAAACACTACCAAGCTCGGCAATCCAACCGAGATGGGATCCATGATAAAGGAGCATGTGAGTGAAACATGAATCAAACTAATTTAAAGCTCGCATCCGCCGCACGATACTTAACTTTATCAAAGCTAAAATATAAATAACATGCATGAACCCGCAACACGTAGCAATCCAGATCAAACCAATTCGGCTATTATAAACATAGATCTATTTGTAAAGACATCGATGAAAGCAATAATTGTTTAAGTTTAAACAGATCTATAAGAAATAAAAAGAGCCGAACCGTATCAATCTAGATTGGACAAAAGAGTGTTACAAATATATAAAAGATCTAAAACATGCAACACGCGATAAATTAATAAATTTATTAGATCTTGCCAAATCTAACAGAGCCGATAACTATCTTGCTTTTGCTAAGCATATCGAGCAAACACCTGCCGCATGGTATTTAATCATAAACAAAACATAAGCAAAGACTTCTTGATTGTCAAGCAAAGATCCGCCGCACGATCATTGAAAACAAACAAGACTACTTGCATCAATGCCTAAATCCACCGTATGATACTAGACATGATAACAAGGTTGCCGGGACTTACGGAGGTCGACGGATCGATGATTCCTTTCGAAGAACTCAACGACACGACAAGAGGACTCGAAGTTGGCACGGGACCGGTTGTATTGATTTGGTTGTGAACATTTTTTACAATGGCCAAGGGTTTATATTTATACCCCGGTCATGACATGAGTCCTACAAGGACACGATTACAAAATATCAAAGGAAACATGACACTTTTAACTCTAGTTTCCTTCGGAGTCTTTTATTTCCTTAATTATCACAACCTTTGTTGCCTGATCGGTTGTCACTTGCCGATTCCGCCGCCTCTTCAATGAAAAACCGCCTTTCTTCTAAATAGCCGAACGCACGACCATTTACCGAATCAGAACAAATTAACCGACCGCACGAACACTTGCCGAATGCTCCGAATGATCTCTCGACAATTTCACTGCGTGCTGGCCCATCTGTCATCTTCTCAAACATGCCAAAATCTGGTGTTAACACATGGCCCCTCAATTTCGGGATAAAAGCAGTTTTGTTCCGAAATTGACCACCAGGCTTCCTCTTTCTTCTAGGCCAATACTGTTCATCACTGCAACGCTGCTCAAGAAATCCAAGACCCAGAACACCTTTCGAATCTACCTCGACCCTCCAATGGCGACTCAGGACGAAATTCCAGAGGTAAATCTCCTTTACTTCCAAACATTCGGCAATTGCTAGCTGACTTTCTTGCTTCCTTTCCGATTCACCTGTTTTTCTTTCCGATCCCATTACTTTCTAAAGGAATACAAGAATGAAATTTTAATCCCTTATGCGGCAAATCCTGATTCCTACTTTCTTGGTCCAATGGGTAACCCCGACCCAACCGATATCATCGAAAAAGAAACTCTGAGAATCCCTTTCAAATCTGGAGTTAACCCGCCAAACCAATGGCCAAGCACTTTCAAGACCTGGCCATTTCCTCCAATCGCCGGATGGCGAAACTGGTACCGGAGGATGCTGGAAAAGGGTAGCAGTAACTGGGACAACCAAGACATCAACCATTGCCTAGAATTATCCTTATCTGAAGCGCTCAAAAATGAACCCCTCCTGATAGCAGCTTCTCACTTTTGGTCTGATGCTATCAATGCTTTTGTTTTTGGCCACGATATGATGACCCTCAATTTGACTGATGTATTCATGATGACTGACCTAAACATGTCAAAACCACTATATCCCTACAAGTACAAGGGCAAAAGCAACCAGAAAGCTGTCAAATCTGGAGGTGGATGAGTTGGATACATCCACACTTACATGGAAGCATCTGGTCCCATTTCTGACAAGGAAGGCAGGGCTTTTATGAACATGTGGTTGTGCAGGTTCATCTTCTGTGGAAAATCTAATGAACCAACTGTAAATCACATGTTGATGGCTGAGGATTTAGCTGAAGGTATACTAGTCCCTTTGGGTAAATACCTTTTAGGAGTTGTTTACCATATGATGCATCAGATCACTGTTCAGATGTACCATGGTAAAGACATCTCTTGTGTGAGTGGCCCTTGGTGGTTCATTCAAATGTGGTTGCAACTTCATATGCATCAGATAGTATCTGTCCCTCTCCACAATTTGAGTTTCCCTTCAGTTAACTATGCTGAAGGCAGCACAACAAAAACAAAGAGCTGTCATACCTATGGAGAAGCAGCATCATCCATTAGCATCGATATGGACATGGTCACCTATTCAAGCTGTTCTTCAAAGGCTTCAACAATGTGCTCTGGCTTCCCTATAGAGAAAATGATAACTTGACCTTCCCCTACAAATTCAGTTATGAGTCTGGCTGTTCTGATAAGGTGTCCACAGAAATTTTCAACTCCTTCATCAAGCCTTTCAACTCCTTCATCAAGCCATGCATCCTGTCAGCCAAATTCCATCATGGGAGAATGGTGCATCCCACCTATGAATTCTACAATCCCAATATGGCATCCAGGCAATTAGGATGTGGACAGCTGTCCCCAAGACCTTTCTTCTCATCAATCATAAAATACAAGGTGCTGATCACTAATGAAACAGAAACCAGAAAAGTTTTTGAGCTTGGACAAGATTTGCCAATATATGAACCTTCTCCATTTGGACTAGTGGATGATGCCCACTTCCTTTTCTCTCCCTGGTGGCAAGAGTGGCACAATCACATTTTCAACATACCAGTGCATCCTTTATGCCAAGATTTGTATCCCCAATTTGCTTCTGATAGTGAGGTAATCTCATTGCACTAGTCATTTCCTGTTTGTGAATTCACTTCCATTCTAAAATCTAACCGTGTAAAGAAAAAAGTATCACATGAAACTGGAAAGAAAAAAATAAAAAATAAAACAAAAGGAGAATAAAACACCATATAGAAAAGAAAAAGGGTGTAAGGACCTGATTAGCCCAGAGGGGGGTGAATAGGCATGTTTAAAACAAACTCAACACTTTCTGTCAGTCAGGCCCGACACTGTCGGCCTTTGGTCCGGCACTGCGGGGGGTGCCCGGCACTGCTGCTCTCAGGGGCGGCAGTGCTGGTCACCTGGACAAAACCTTGCACAATTCAAAATATATAATGAGAATGGAAATTGTGCTTGAATCAAAACCTTCCTAGAGGTGTAAGGAACCTCTAGCACCACTTGAAAGTGGTAGCAACACACCCACCGAGTAGATCGGGTCCAAACCCTAGAAATCACCTTGAGAACAATGTATATCAATGTAAAGAGACATACACAAGGTGACACAAGATTTGACCCGTAGTTCAGCTCACCACCAAGACTTGCCTACGTCCACGTTGTTGAGGTGCGCCACACAAGGCTCAAGCTCACCACAAAGGCTAGCTCTTTCCTCGGTCTCAAGTCAAGAGAATGAACTCTTGAGATGAGGGGATATGTATTAGCAAATGGGTGTTACAAACCTCCCTAGGCTGCCACACGAAGGAGGCAAGCTCAAGGGTGACGCCTAGCCAGCTAGAAGCAAACCTCCAAGAGTAAAGAACTCAAACCGCCGACCACCACGCAAACCAAATGCTTGTAGGAGTTGAAGATTCGAGGGAGAAGCTTCTTCTCAAGCTTGGAGACCCAATCTCTCAAAGGTTGATTGGAAATCAATGGGGGAGAGAGTTGGAGCACCAAGGGAGAAGGGAGAGCAAGAAGAGAGCTTCTCTAGCTGTTGCACGAAATGATTTTGAGTGAATGAGCAAAAGTTGCCGTTGGGGCAGTGAGGGGATAAGGTTATACACCCTCACTGCCAACGGGCAGATTTCAAGGTGCGGCAGTGCTGGCCTAGAGGCGCGGTAGTGTTGTACTGCCCGACACTGCCGGCCTGGCAAAGACAACAAAGAATGGATCTTGGAATAGCTAGTTGTTTTGCCTACTATGTATGTGGAGGTGTATGATGTATGGATAGATATAACATTTGGTTCACTTGTTGGCATGCGTGTTGAATCCCTCTTAATAGTATGACATACCTAACTCAATTTCAAAATATAAAATGAATTAAAGTTCTTTGAGCTTGTTGCCATGCACTTTTGTAATTGGAGGGGTCCGCCAACCTGTTCATCAACCTCCTTATGTTCAACCTGCTTGTCATACTTGAAGAGTCTCATTAGTCTTCTAAATATGTTGTCATGTCACCAAAACCCACTTAGGGCTTGATTGCACTTTCAATCTCCTCCCCTTTTGGTGATTGATGACAACACACTTAGAACTTACAAAAATGAAATAATAATTTGAGACAATGCAAGTCATGGGTGTAGAAGCTCCCCCTAAATGTGTGAATGGGAATTTGAATTTCCAATTTGGCATAAAAAACCAAAATTCACATATTGAAGTGAAATAGGGCTCCCCTTACATCCATGGCTGTTGTGGGGTGCTGAAACAAGGTGTCACAAATATATACGTGATCATACAAACCTGTTTTAAACTGATTAGAGAGCTTGTTGTTGGAGCAGAGCGGCACTGCCGGACCTGAGCCCGACACTGTCGGCCTGACTACCAGCAGCAAGGTTGCGGAAGCTCGAGCACGACCACACAACACAATAAAGATATAAACTAAAAGCACATAGAGACAAACATGATATATATGAGAGAGTACATGTCCAAAAGTAACACAAATCAAGTACTTAAGTGGCAATATTACAATAAAGTAGTTTTTGATGTTGCTCTCTCATCTCACAAACTAAAACTAAGATAACTCAAGAAGTAACAACTGCTGCTCCTCCATGACCTCGAAGATTGTTGTACCCCCTTCACTTGGTAATTCTCCCCCTTTGGCAACAAGTCATCAAAAAGGAAAAGAAGAACATAGCAAAAAGAGTGAAAACTAGTCGCTATCCTCATCCATATGGTCATCTTCATCATCATCATCTTCATTAGCATCATCATCTAGAGAGCCTGTGAAATGAACACTAGGACCACTAGCACGACCACTGCGTCTTGGTGGCTCCTCCTCCTGGATCTCCTTCTCCTCATCATCATCTAAGTCCGCCTCCTCATCTGAGCCAAAGCTAGACTCCTCACCGAGGTCTGGTGGAGGAGAAGGTGGAGAAAGTGTCTGAGGCCCTGCTCCTGTCTGAGCTGTCTGATCTCAAGTCTGGCCTAATAAGCATGATCATTGGCATAGCATATTCCAGTGAATATCTTCTTCAGAAGCCTGCCAAACTTTCCTTTCTTCTTGCCTTTACTAGCTGCTGCTGTTGCTCTGGAGGACTCAGGGATATCTGAGGCTGTTGCTGCCCTGGTCCTAGTCCTAGGAGGAGTCACAATCTCCTGCACTGTGGAGTGAATTGCCTTCTCTCCTCTGTAAGGCTCATGGACGGTGTCCTTGTTGTAGATCCGACCAGTCACTCTCTCAATGATAAACATCAGGTAAGGAGCATAAGGAATCCCCTTCCTAGCATCATCAACTGCCATGAAAAGCTCATCCCAAAGAAAGTGTGCCACTGAAAAGGGTGGTGCACCACCTCTCATCCTCCTTAGCACATTTTTGGATGAAGCATAGAGATTGGAGGCTGATCCCACCTTGGGATAAAGAGTGGTCCTGAAGAGGTTGTTAAGTATGTAGTACTTGCTCCTTAGCCCCTTCACAAGACCATCTGCCTCCTCAGGCTTGATGTAGAGATGATAAATTTCTTCATTTGTTAAACCTCTCTCATCATGGACATTTGAGCACTCCCATAGTCCCGATCATCCTCTCCAAATCCAAGGAGACGGGCAAAAGTCACATAATCAAGCTTGTAATGCATGCCCTCTGTCATCCAATGCATCACATGGTTCTCCCTGTCAAGATAGTAAGTGGCAAAGAACTGGTAGATTATCTCAGTATTCCAGTCATTCTAGAAACCCATTCAGTCATACATGCCTAACTGCTTGCACTGATCAATAACTCTATCAAAGACATGATCCCTCTTGTTCTCAAGATGCTCCCAATCAACATATTTCATCTTGATGATCTTGGGCTTCTTAGCATGGAAGAGAACATTGGAGTAAAAGTCAGAGTGAAATACATTCTAGAACCTGTAATCCACTCCCATATCTTTTGGCACATCATATGGGTAGATTGCCCTTTGCTCTTGGACAGACCTACACTGGTTTTGATAGTTAATTCTTTCCCTTGCACGACTATCCTGAGGCTCTCTGACAAGCACCTCCTTCTCATGATGTGTGAGATAGGACCCATCAAATAGTCCCAAATCTAGAGGTGTCCTAGGGCAAGCACCTTCTCCGGTTGTTCTTCCTGCCATTTGTAACTCACTTTCTTGCCTTATCCTCTACCTAGGATTCAAGCCATCATCAACACCATCTTTGCCTCCTTTTGTAGCACATGCCTTTGTCCTTGGCCCCTTTCCTCTAGCATCACTCGGACCACCGACGTCCATCTATGCATTAAAAGGAGAGAAGGTTAAGTTGCTGCACTTAGAATAGTGAATGAAAAAATCTAGCACAAAGATTGAATCAAAAACTGGAGTCAATAGTTGATTGTAGGAGCTTTGGCAGCAGTGCTGTAACTAGGGGCCCGGCACTGCCGGCCTCTGGCCCGGCACTACCGGCCTCGTGCAGACTGCACCATACCAAGCTCCACCAATCCACCATTGAATCTAGGTTTTGATTAAATCTAACCACTAGAGATACATCACCATGCATCATGCAACCACTAACAACCTAAATCCCATCTCAAAATCCATACATTGCATAGATCGATCCAACTTAGGGTTTCATGTTATTACCTTTGAAAGAGAGGGGTGAGGATGAAGAAGGACGGGCTTGAATGGAGCTTGACGCAGGGAGGAAGATCCTCTACACCTCCTCCAACGGCAGCACCTCCGAAGGGCGGCACCGCTGGGAAGAAGAGAGGGACCTCTAGGCTCCGTAGGTCGCCTTGGGGAAGAGAGAGGAGATGGAGAGAGGTTCTGTTGGGGGAGAACTACCTGGGATGGAGTCCCCTCGGGCCAAGGTGAGGAAATACAGAAGGGCCCGGGAGTTTAGATGCGGACCCGACTGCTAGGTGTAGTCAAGTCGCGACACTGTCGCGGCTAGGTCCGGCACTGTCGGGCACCCCGACACTGCTGTGCCAAGGGCCGACACTGCTGGCCTACCAGGGCAGTGAGGAGCTATGCCACTTCATACTATATATTTATGCACTTGTAGACATATACTCCTTGCCATATGTTGGTCAGTAAGCAAATCATCAATACATACAATAACCAACACATTCAAGTTTCTTTCAAAATTGATTTTGAAGAACATAATTCAAGTTTTCAAAATTTTGCCTAAGTCGCTAGGTGGACAAACAAATGTGTGCTATAGTTCAAACCACGTTACGAGAATCAAGTATATCCAGCTCACTACGCAAAGCACAAAACCTTGTCTCATCGAGAGGCTTAGTGAAGATAACGGCTAGTTGCTTTTCGATGCTCACATGGCGAGTTGCGGTATCTCCTTTTAATTTGTGGTCTCTCAAGAAGTGATGACGGATGTCTATGTGTTTTGTTCTAGAGTGACTAACCGGGTTATTTACGAGTTTGATGGCACTCTCGTTATCACACAAGAGAGGTATCTTGGTGAATTGACATCCGAAATCTTTTAAGGTTTGCCTCATCCAAAGTAGTTTGAAGAATTTTCTTCATTGACTCCCATGAAGCATTGTTACTTTGGGATGAAACCAAGAAGTTATGTGAGAGATAACCTTCAAAGCTATCAAAGAGTCGTCACTGTTTATGTCTGTGACTTGTTCTTCAAAGGTAATCCTCTTTGCAACTTTAGAAAGAGACTTGATTACACCAAATCCGATGTGGGATCTTTAGATAAGATATGTGGAGGTAATCAAGGAAGAAAGCACACTAGAAAATATCACATCAGTGTTGTTCCATAATGGATTATGGCTAGTAACCACGATACCAGCGTGTGGCGAGCAACACACCTTGTGGCTGCAGTCCACATGATGCCCTCGGTTTCGTCACGACACCATAGAGTACTAATCGTGACACCATTACCAAATGCACAACCAAAGTGAAATTTCAAGTGACACCGATGGAGTTGTAAGAACAATTGCTATACAACGGAAGTATAGCAATCAAAGGTGGTCATAAGGATTGGAGTCAAGGAAGAGTGTTTCAAGGTAAATATAACAAGGCGAGTGACTCATGATTTAAACCGAAGAACATGAAAGATGACAACTATGATTATAAAAAAAACAAATGATAACACCAACAAGGCATGAAACATGTTAAACACCATTTAACAGGTTCAAAACTTGTAAAAACCAGCATGACTTGACAAACTCAACAAATACTAGATCATGCATTTGAACACTTTTAACTTTAAGTTTATATTATTCAATTTAAAGAACATACATCAGGGATAAAGACATTACATGCAAAACATAAGCAAAAACAAGGGTTGACATAACATAACATACCCTAACAAGATTATTATATATATTTTGATAAGAAACTAGCATATCATCAAGCATAACAATCATGATGCAACATTACTTATCATTAGAATAAGGATAAGAGTAGAAACAAACAAAATGCAACAATCATTGTCATGCATGCTCTATTCGTCCTAATATGAACTATCATAAGGATTATATACTATAAGCATGTATACAAGTATACATGTATATATTTATAGGGCTATATTCATATACCATATTGCATACCACTTTATAAGCTTGATATTCCTAAAAGTTACTTTTCATAATGAGAAAGGTAAGTTAAAGAAATTTTTGGACTCAAATCTCATTTTAATTTAAGATCCAAAACATTTTGAAGTTTTACGACTGCAAGATATGTAATGATATGCTTTGATACCAACTGTGACAGAACCTCTTAAGAACAGGACCCACTTGCCAGGATTAACGTCTAACCGACTTAATCCCAACAAATGATCCAAGTCTTAATTGGTCCGTCAGGTGTTGCCGTTTTGCAACGGGTCATCCACCTCTTTCCGAGCAGGATCCTCATTACAGAATTGCATAAGTAATACAATAATTTAGTTTACATCAAAGTAGCAGAATACATAAGAGTCATATTACAAACCATAAGTTTAGAAATATAACATAAGTGTCATTACTACATCAAGCTGGTGGTAAAGATTATAAGACAATCAAACCAGGTACTCTGCCCAAGAGTGATACCAGGACTGATCTTTAACATAACTACGATCATATAGCACAGAGTTGTACACATCGCAATAGGAGCTTCATCTACAACAAGGGTTAACAAACCCTGAGTACGGGAGTACTCAACAAGACTTATCCGACAAATAAAATATTTGGTGGACAAAAGATATGCAAGTCATGGGTATCAAGGTGGGGTTTTACAAGAATCAAATATTTTGCATAAATGAGCATTTATAAAAAGAATTGAAATTGATTTAGTTCTCATAAAAAGTTACTCAAGTACCGATCTGAATGTTTTGATCGATCACGAGACAACAACCATCTCAAAAGGAAACATCAAGTATCCAGTTTAAGTTTCATTAACTACGAAGAAGAAGATAGGGTTATGTTTCCATATCCGAGGAACATGATTCGAACTGGTTTATCCCAGCTGGGGCTTCCCAACCACACGACATATACAACACTAAAGCACGCATATGACTACCTTTCCCTAGATCCTCTCGCCAAAACCGAGGTTCCGCCACCCGAGAGCATAGTACACCTCCATCCAGTTCCTCGAACTTGGAGGGTACACACTACTCTCGCCATCTCTCCACTCCCAGTGCGGTTTGACCGTTCTTAAGACGAGAATAGCCAGAGTCCAGCTTCCCCAAGGTATGTGATCAGTACTCCAAAGTCACAACCCTAGTCATGCATCAACGGACTGTCCCTAATGACACAGGCGGAGAGAACCCGCTCACCAGACACCGTTGATGGCTCCCAAACACCGTGTCCGCCTAGTCCCGAGTTATTACTTCCAACAACAACATTCCTTTCTCAAAAGTGTATAACCATTTGCCGCAGCAATCATGTTATCACTTATTCTCGCAGATGACAGAAATCATCTAACTCTATCGGTCTAAGCATTGCTAAGCAGCATAAAGCATCATTCGTATTTTTAAAACGATATCAAGGTATAGGAATAAATAATTCAAGGATAAGGTCATGCACCAAGTAGGAATTTGCTTGAAAAGTAACCATGCAATAATTAACCATAGTTGTATTTAAATAAAAGCTTTTAAATACAAGGAGGGGTTAAATGCACCGGGGCTTGCCTAGATAAGAACACTAGTCAGTGTTGGTTAGATGAGACTCGCTTGGTGAGCATCATAGATCGACATTAGAAAACCGAGATTAACCATCTTCTGAACTTGGTCATCAATACATCTTCGATTACATTCACCAATCATCGTCTTCGAGTTTGATATAAACCAGCACATACGGATCTATCGTTCCTTAATGAGATGCAAAGATGCAAATGTATAAATGCAATGAATTGATAACACAAAGATACATCACAAACAAACATTCAATTGAACAAGAGATTATACATAACATATGCACTTTTAGTTAATTAAAAAAATATCATTTAAACATAAAGGTTGGACATGCTAAGCACTTCAAACATGATAAACCATAAGACTTGATTCAAAACATGTCAAGTATAGAGCAATCAATATTAACTAACAAGTTTAGTCCAACAAAGACAAATTAAAACACTCAAGGCATCATAAGACTATACAATACATAGACATCTATAGTTGATTAACTTAATCTTACCAAGCATGATATTTAGACATGAAAAGAATATAAAGTAGACACACAACTGAACTTAGGTTCAGACTTGCCAAGCATTCATTAATCAAGAGGTAATCATTAGATTAAACAACCAAAATAGAATAGAACAATTAACTATGAATGCAGTTTTTGGACAACAAGACAACAATCACCATTTTAATCATATCTATAGTTTTATAAATCCAAAGGATTTGCAACAATACATTCTAGAAACCTTATGCCATTATCTACATTTCATTTTATACTAGCACAGCATGATTCACAAGTTAAATAAGTCGAAAACACAAAGTTACAGAATCTGTTCTGAAAAACAGAGAGCAACCACTTCTTACCTCCAACTTCAAGCATGCAAAAAACATAATCTATTTGGCCAAATGACACCAATTTTTAACAGTAGCTAGATACATGAGTTGTCTACAACTTTGGTATTCACAAGATTCTCAAAGAACATCATTAACAAGGGGTAATTTGTATTGCCCCTAAAACTGTCTAGAAACTAGCAATTGTAATAAATAAAAGTTAACTTATGTTTCAAACATATAATTGGACAAAACCAACTTTACCAACATGTCACACATGACTAATGAACACTAGGAAATATAGTTTCCATTGCTAAATAAATTCTTTGAACACATTGTTGATACCGTTTTTTAACACGTGTCAAATGGGCCGAAGCTTGACTGGTCAGTGACTATTTTCCGTCGGTATCGGTAAAAGCTGATATGGCCGATAGGAGAATGCTGCAGAAGGCCAAATGTGTTGCCGATGAAGGTTAGGTGATCTTTGCCGACAAAGGTTGATTGGTGGTCTTGCTGAAGCTAATTGCCGATGAGGGCTCATTGCCGATTGCTGATTGAAGATGGTTGTCGATTGCCGATAGGGGCTCATTGCCGATTGCCGATGAAGAGATACTGTCGATTGCCGATCGGAAAAGTATTGCCGATACCGATGGGTGTGAGCACTTGGTGGCAGCGGAGGACTACTGGAGGCCAGAGAAAGAGGTTGCAAGGATCTGCCGATGGAAGGCTTCCATCGAGGAAGAGTATAAGGAAACTGGTGTTTTGTACCAGTATTATTACAGTAGTTTGGGTCGTTTATTTTCCTTTAAAATAGGTGTGTCTGTTTAAGAAATAAATATTGTTATCCGGCTCCTGCGCGAGTCAGTTTCCTTTAAAGTAGAGAGTTTGTTTTAGGAAAGACATGTATCGTGTCTTTGTACAACTCTCCATGCGGGAGTATAAATATGTGCCCGAGGGCTATGGAATAAAGAATCAATCAAAATAAAAAACAAACCAATTCTACTTTTTATCCTACTTTTACCGCAATTTACCTTTATCATGCATTAGTTATAGCTTTAACGAGTTCTTCAAGCTTTCGACGGGCTGCATCACCTTGATCTCCGTCAAAATCCTTGTTAGTTCCGTGTGGGAGTACCTCTAGGCTTTGGCAATCTGGGCGCATCGCTGTTTGCCTCGTCTAGCTCTGCTCTAGTTATCCGTGATCAATCTGAGCCTTGACGTCCGGGCGCATCGCTGTCGTCTCGTTCAGTTTGTCATAGTTATCATCCTTGTCGATTGATTGGTCAAATCGACTGGCACGCCCTCGACATCGAGCTTTGGGTAATAGCCCGAGGTGTTCACAGATCTGACGCTTTTTGTGTCAACACCTCTTTTGGCACGCTCGGTGGGACATGATTATATAAATATATTTGTCATGACTAATCCCAGGAGTGTCATTGAAGTCTCCACAGCAGATCTGACAGGTCATTAGAAACAGGCTCTGGAGCAGGCAATGGAGGAATACAAGCGCTCGTATCTTAGATCCTTCAGCCTAAACGGGATCGGCGAAGCGATACAGAAGCAAGAT
Source organism: Microstegium vimineum (assembly GCA_022036555.1). NCBI lineage: Eukaryota > Viridiplantae > Streptophyta > Magnoliopsida > Poales > Poaceae > Microstegium > Microstegium vimineum. Next base: position 10,247,085 of record CM039139.1, on the reverse strand, counting down.
CCGCCGTCGCCACAGCAGACCACTTTCAACGCCGATCCTGGTAAAATACAAGAGATGGTTAATTCTGCATTCAATAATGCATTCATTAGTCAATCCAATGTGCTGTCCGATGTTGTATGCAATGCCGTCAAGCAAACTTTCAAGGGACAGGCACCATATTATGTTGGTCCAGAGTGTCGTCAACTCGGATCGGCATCTGTTGCGACTCCATCGGCGGTTCCAAAGGTGTCTACACCAGTTACGAGCCGATCTGCCGATGAGGTCGCGCCACCAAGATTGAGCCCAACAAGCATTACTCAGATGAACGCAAATCTGGTGGCTTCAACAATATCTGGACCTGTAATCCAGAGTCAGCCAACTTCTGCCCATTGCTGGGGGTACGGTATGTCTCCAAATCTGTCTGCTGATTCCAGATTGGTCCAAGTTAACCATGCAGGAGGGGAGATTCCTATGGCATCGGAAACATCCGTACAGCCGATGGTTTCGGTGATGCAGTATACTACGTCTCCTCCAACGGTGCAGTTGCCAACAGGAAATCTACACGCGGCAATACCCAGGGTACCGTACGCCCAGCCACCGGTAAGTCACTTGCCGACGCAACAAAGCCCAGCTGCTGCAAGGCAACCCATGGTGGCAATGAATTATCCGGCGCCGCAAGGACAAGCTTCGGTTGGCTATCAGTTGTCAGTGACTTCCTGGCCGATGCAACAAGGTACACCGATTGTCAATCAACCTGCATCGGCAACCACCGCTCAAGTTGTGGTACCCGTAAATCCTAGCAATCATCCAAGGGTACAACAAGAACAAGCGCTAGCCGGTTATCAACTATCGGCGAATTCTTGGCCGATGCAACAAGGTATGTCGAGTGCTAGTCAGCCCGCATCGGCTGCAATTGTTCAACCCATGGCAACTACGAATCAAAGCTATCATTCCAGAATACAAGGGTTGCAAGCCTCGGCTGGCTATCAGTCACCATCAGCTGCTTGGTCGATGCAACAAGGTGTACCGATTGCCAATCAATCTGCATCGGCAATGACCGCTCAAGATGTGGTACCCGCAGGTCAAGGCGATCATTCAAGGGTACAAGGACAGATCTCAGCCAACGATCAACCGATGATGAGTTCCTGGCCGATGCAAAGCGTGTTACATGCCAGTCAACCTGCATTAGCAATAGTTGCTCAGCCTGTGGTGCTTGCAGATCAACGTTATCATCTGGAGGTACACGGGTTGCAAGAGTCGGTTGGCTGTCAGCCGTCGGCAGGTCTTTGGTTGATGCAATAAAACATGCCGAGTGTCCATCAGCCTGCATCGGCAATAGCTGCTCAGCCTATGGCACCCGCAAGTCGAAGCTATCATCCGAATGTACAAGGGCTGCGGGAGTCAGCCAGTCATCAGCCATCGGTAAGTCACGTGCCGATGACGCCTAATGCAGGGTGGATCGGTCAATTGCCGATTCAACGGCAATATGCGCAGCCTGGGCGCCAAGTGGTAAGAGCTCTACAGTATCATCCGGCGAATTTGCATAATGAAGTATCGGTACATCAACCGATAAAAATTACACCACAATACTCGCAAGTGCAAAATGAGACATCGGTCAGCGGCCGATGAATGTAACGCCACAACGCAAACCAGTAACTGTGCAAGATGGCCCATCGGCAGCCCTGCCGATGCATGGTGTTCAAATAACTGACACTGTGTATGTTCCAGACACTTCGAGCACTTTGACGTCAAGTCTGGAGGAAGTACATCGACCTAATCAGCTAGTAGATGTTCAGAGTTGCCCATCGGTCAATCAGCCGATGCATAATGTTCATCAAATTGGTGCTGTGGACGTGTTAGTTGCCTTAGCTTGTTCACCATGGAGACACGAAGGGGAACATCAACCTGTTCAGTTGATTGATTGGCAAAATCAAAACACAAGGGTGGTTCCAACCGAAGAAATGGAAATTCCAGACTCGGGCAGAGAACCAAGTATTGGCGATGCTGAACTGGAAAGATTCACCTTTGATGTCACTGAGGCCGATCTGGATGATGAATCATTCGAGCCCAGGGAGACTTGGAGCGCCAAGGTACTCTTCGTTGGACAGGGGCGCCCTAAATCAGATGATGAGGTGAATGTCAGCACTGTTGAATGGGTGAATGATGAGGAGCCGATGCCTTGTGCGTTCGACCAAAAAAGGGTTAAGAAGTTCACCTTCGATGTCACAAAGACCGATGAGATATTTGACTTATTGCTTCAGGAAGGGCGAATTAAGCTAGCCCGTGATCAAGTGATTCCATCGGCCAAGGAACTCAAGGATACCAGGTACTGCAAGTGACACAATGCAAATTCTCACAGTACCAATGCCTGCAAAGTGTTCAGGCAGCAGCTGCAGTCCGAAATCAACTCTGGACGGATCCAATTTGAAAGTCCTAAAATCCAGAAACCGGTGGAGATAGACCAGCACTCGTTCCCCAACAACATGGTGGAGACCAGCGAAAAAACTAGAGTGCTGACATTGGAAATTGCCAAGAGGAACTCATCGGTCGACCCTGGTTACCAAATGCCTGAGCGCGATGCAGGGAGGTTCGCCGATGACAGAAGGAGTAGGAAGGTCGCCGTTGAAGGTAACAGTGCCGACAGGGCTCCTGGAGTTGTGATCACGCACAAACAGCCAAGGCAATATCATCGGCAATCACGTGAGGAACGGTATCGGCAAGAAGAAGAAGAGCATCGGGAATGGCTTCGACATAAGGACCACTGGAGGTGTCCCTTCTTTGTTCATTGCTGGGAGGAAGGCATCAAGCTGCCCACCACCGATAACTGTCCAGAGTGCAACGGGTACTACGCTGCTAATTGGTCAGGTAAGAAACCCTGTTTTGATGATCAGGCACCCAGATACGCCAGGCCGCTCAGGGAGGACAGATCGGCGCATGACCGACTGGGGGGCAAGCTTAGTGCCCATGATCGGCTTGGCAGGCGTGTTGACCAAGGGGAGCTGGAGGAGACGGCCAATGCTAAAATGCCCGACGAAGAGGTATCCTCCGGAGATCCCAACATCGGAAGAAGTGCCGATGCAAACGGTGGGAAGCAGCACCAACCTGTCTAGAAGACTAAGCTTCCTCCGTGGTGCCCAAAAGGACTGACCAAGACCCAGAAGAGGGGGATTCAGCGCCAGCGCCGCTACGATCAGTATGACAATGCAGAACCCTCAGGAGAGAAGCGGTGGAGGCCAAAGCGCAAGAATGAAGATCCATCGGCAGACAGCGATATTGTGCCGATGGTCTAATCAAGGTCAATCTTGGACCTGTTAGCTTGGGGGCTGTATTCGGCAAGCCGGCGATTCCAATTATTATACTTCGGGCATCTACCGATGGATTGTATATGGAACGCCGTACTGCCGATAGATTCGTTAATTGTCGGGAGATAGTTGTAAGAATGATTTTGCTGCGCTTGCGCATGGTAACTAGGTGTGTGTCGCGCGCGTCCCGGAGGTTACATACTTTATGGTGGGCCTATCGGCATTGTCCTAATTCTGATCTGATAGAAATATGAAGCCTCGTTGCCGATTGTTGTTACAATCAGGTTGAATACCAGGGTCAGTTAATGAGTTGGATTACCCAAGTTTTTAGCCGATTCGATGAGTTATGATGATTGCCGATGACTGGGTAGACAAGTTTGACAATGGTACTCTAACATGGAGATTGATTTTACTGATCAGGATCGAATTCTGGGCCTGGAGTGTTCCTAATCAAGTTCCTATCGGATAAGACAGTCTGCCTCCAGCAAAGCATGCATTCCAGAAACTCTCGAAGGAGTTGACATATGACGTGCTCGTTTGAATGCCGATGAAAAGAAAACTTATAAAAACATCGGTAAAAACAAACTAGTATTATATTACAAGACAAGAATCAAGTATCAGGCTACATTCTTGCCGATACAACAGGCATTAAAATAAAGAGTGGATAATGTCTATCGCACGCAGGCGAATCTGTTCTATCTCGTCCATCTCCTTGGCGTCAGCATCGGCGGAGCCCTCAACTGGCTTGATCTTCTTCTTCCACAAGATGGCTTGCCGAGCATGCTGATCCCTTTCTTGCTGTAGAATCGTGATGGAGTCGGACAGTTGGGTTTGCTGCTGGTTGGCTGCAGTCAGATCCCCTCAACCTTGTGTAGCTCTGCTAATAGCTCCTCCTTCCTTGCCGAGAGTCGAGAGATTTCTTGGTCCAGGGTGCCGATGGAAACTTTTGCTTGACCAATGCTTCTGTGCTTCTCATCGGCAAGATGTTTGAACTTGAGCTTCTCTCCTTCGCTCTTAGCTTGGGCCGCTCTATCGGTGATGCGACGGACAAGCCTCTGGTACTGGATTTGTTTGATGTCGATAGAGGCTGCCTGGAGAAGGACTTCTGCTACGTCAGCGGGGAGATGGCTTTGGAGGTCTTTAAAAACGATCCTTGCTGCCGATGAATCTTGAATGAGCTGGGATGTGTCTTGCAGCAGCAAAGAAAGCAGTGCCTCGAGCTTTGTCTTGATCTCTGCCGATAGAGTTGGAGCAGAGCTTTCTTCCTCCTCGTCATCAGGTATGTCAACCGAGAAGGAAAATAAACTGTCGGCTTGGAGGGGGTCTTGGCAACTATCTTCGTCCTGCGGGTTGAGGCTGAAAGAGAAGAGGCTGTCTAGGGAATCTTGGGCCTGAAAACAGAAGGGTTATAATATGCCGATCGAAGGATTATACTAGAATTTTCAAGTGATTAGCTTACCATCTTGAAGCAGATTTCTTGCCCAGGACTTGGCATTCTAGATGGTCCAGCCTCGTCTTGGACATCGGCAACAATTGCCGATGAATGAGCTTCTGTCAGAGGAGCAGTCAACACCGTTGGTGATAGTAGTGTTGTCGCTGGTGTTGCTTCTGGCATGATACTTGGTTGTGGCGGTGATGCCGCTCTTTCATCGGGATCTCCGGATAGTGCCGATGCCGATGTTAACTTTGCCGCTACGGCAGGCGGAGCTGTCTCATCGACAATTTCGATTGACGGTACCGATGCTGATGTTGCTTCAGCTGCTGCCGTGGGTACGGTCGCTTCATCAGGAATATTGGCTGATGTCGCCGATGCCGATGCCGCCGCTGTCGCCATGATAGGTGTTTCTTCATCGGGGGTTATGGTTGATGGTGCCAATGCCGATGCTACTCCCACCACCGTTGAAGGTGTTTCTTCGTCGAGAGCTTCGGCTGCCGGTACCAATGCCGATACCGCCTCTACAGTAGGAGCTGCGTCCTGACCAAGGACGTCGTCCATCGGCTGATCTGGAGTAGGAGCTGTTGAAGTTTCTGCCGATGACATACCGACAGTTGGTGTTTCGACTCGTGCCGATGATGAAGATGGGCTCGCCAGCCTCAAACGTCTCCTTTTCTTGGGTGCGGCAGTAGAGGAGGATCCGGCCCATTTCAATGAAGGCTGGGGGGCATCGGCAGCCGAACTTGGAGGTGCTTGTCTGCTTGGGGCAATTGCCGATGACCTCATAGCCTGAAAATATTCAATGCAAATTATACGAAGTAAATGTTGCCGATTAAACAATATATAATCGGTATGAGTGAAGATGAGTTTACTGCAAACACCCGCGTCAGGGCAGCAGCAGCGGCCGATGTAGCCTTGGCTTTTGCAGGTGTCGGTGTGGGTACCTGTCGTGGGATGAAGGCAGCTAACGAGGGAGCCTTATGGCCGATGAGTGATATGGGACTCATTATTCGAAGCTTGAAGGGCTTGCCGCTCTTGCTCATCGGAGGAATCGGGTCATCAACTTGTCAAACACAAGGGGGTCAAATACCGATGGCGAAGGTAAAAATGAGGAATGCATCGGGATGAGGACTTACTGCGTCGTCAGGAATGACACGATCGGCGTTGATCACGTGCCGATAATAGTGCGACGACTTGGCGAACAGTTGACACCTCCACTCTTGCCACCAGGACTTGTACTCGTTTGTGATAAAGGAGGTTGGTGACCAAGAGGACAGGTCAAGATCTGATATATCGGCATCGGCAGGGAGGTTGATAACCTTGTTCCAGTCCAGACCACTGGAGAATGTTTGCCTGGGCTGCACTACCTTAGAGTAACAGAGCTTGATCGGCAGTTGGCCGAACGCCAGTTGTCTTGCCGCTACCGATGGGTAGTAAAACTCAAATGATGGAGGGGCGTTCTTTCCCGATCCAAATATGTTCACTGGGATAGCCCGAGGAGTGATGCTGGCCTTCATCATTATCTGGTTTTCAGGTATATTCCCATCGGTAAGATTAAATAACAATGGGAACTGGTTATCTACATCGGCATACGGCCACCAGAGCCGTTCTGTGGCAGGAATTCCATTGTAAAGCTTATCAAAGAAGAGACCGAATTGCTCCGCATCGGCATCGGTCCCTGGCAGCACAATAGTGGCCTCTCCAAAGTTGAGTGGAGGGCGAGTTGCCGATTCATCCTCCCCACACTGGTGGTCTTCTAGTATGTCTCTCGGGAAGCGTTGGGCGAACAAGTCAAGTTGAAGTATTTTCTGCATATGTGCGTTCAGCCACATGTTGATGAACCACCACGGGCCTCCAAGATTGCCGATGTGCTCACCTAGCAGTAACTTCTGGGATACTTGATGGAGGAGACGATATACCGATCCTAGAAGATATCTGCCTAAGGGAAGGTTGGTCCCATCGGTAAGCATCTCAGCTGCTGGAAGGTACATGGTAGTGGGTCCGACTGCCCTGCCGTAGAAGATGAATTTGTCTAGCCACATGTTCAGGAAAGTAGCATGCTCTCTCTGGTTTACCGATCCTGTTTTCTGGTATTCCTAAATGTAACCCGTCCAACCGCCGATGTTTCGGGTATTTACTCTGTGCTCGGCCTTCCTATTGAACAAGGAGAAGGTGTCGGCAGAAGAGATGTCTAGGCCGGTTAGCATGTGGACATCGGCAAGAGTGGGGGTGGCTGGTCCATGTCGGAATAGGAACGCGTTCAAGGTATCTGACCAGAAGTAGGAAGCGGCTATTAACATATTCTCGTTCTTTTCCATGTCGGCAATGGAGAGCCTGATACATTGGTCCAAACTACGTTCTTGCCAGTAAACTTGCTGCGCACTGGCGACCCTAAGGTACCAGTTTTTCCACCCTTTGGTGGGCTTGGGCCATGATCGGAATGTATCCTTCCACATCCTAAACCAAAACATTCAGATCTAAATGGGATCTGGTTGGTTTCTGCGTTGATTATATAACTGGGATCTGGATTCCCCATAGGGCCTAAGCAACTGAAAGTGGAACCGGTAAGCGGAATCACTACCTTGTTGTACAATTCCTAAGATTCAAAGGAGAAGACGAAGAGCGGTCAGAAAAGAGCGGAGACAGATCCAGATTCGTGCAAAAATTGGTAGGAGGCTGGATTGGGAAAGGGATAAATCTTACCTTTGGAATGTCGACCTGGATCGCCATTAGGGTCAAGGGAGTGCTTGCAGTTCGCCCTTGGATTGCGAAGGAGTACTATTGCTCGAGCCTGTGTTCTTCAGAGCAGCCGGAGGTTGAAGAAGGCAGGAAGGTGAAAGTGAAATGAGCTCGGGTAAAAAGGACGGTATGGACCCCAGTAACTTTTATAAGCCTGTTCAGGGGTATTTTGGGGTTCTGTTCCACGCTTTGCAAGAATGTAGAAAGGCCCGCGGTAGATACGTGCGGTGATCGAGGTGTTCTGTAACTGTTCGTGTTACAATCGAGGGATTTTATTATTAAATTGCAGTTCCACATACGGGGATCGAGAAAACCGTACGCCTATCTCGGGGGTAACGGCTACAGCAACGGCTACAGCAACGGCTACAGTGGAGAGAATTTCGGCACGTAAAGTTATACGCTCCGAAACTGGGGGGCATGTGTTGACACCGTTTTTTAACACGTGTCAAATGGGCCGAAGCTTGACTGGTCAGTGACTATTTTCCGTCGGTATCGGTAAAAGCTGATATGGCCGATAGGAGAATGCTGCAGAAGGCCAAATGTGTTGCCGATGAAGGTTAGGTGATCTTTGCCGACAAAGGTTGATTGGTGGTCTTGCTGAAGCTAATTGCCGATGAGGGCTCATTGCCGATTGCCGATTGAAGATGGTTGCCGATTGCCGATAGGGGCTCATTGCCGATTGCCGATGAAGAGATACTGCCGATTGCCGATCGGGAAAGTATTGCCGATACCGATGGGTGTGAGCACTTGGTGGCAGCGGAGGACTACTGGAGGCCAGAGAAAGAGGTTGCAAGGATCTGCCGATGGAAGGCTTCCATCGAGGAAGAGTATAAGGAAACTGGTGTTTTGTACCAGTATTATTACAGTAGTTTGAGTCCGACTCTTGTATGGGTCGTTTATTTTCCTTTAAAATAGGTGTGTCTGTTTAGGAAATAAATATTGTTATCCGGCTCCTGCGCGAGTCAGTTTCCTTTAAAGTAGGGAGTTTGTTTTAGGAAAGACATGTATCGTGTCTTTGTACAACTCTCCATGTGGGAGTATAAATATGTGCCCGAGGGCTATGGAATAAAGAATCAATCAAAATAAAAAATAAACCAATTCTACTTTTTATCCTACTTTTACCGCAATTTACCTTTATCATGCATTAGTTATAGCTTTAACGAGTTCTTCAAGCTTTCGACGGGCTGCATCACCTTGATCTCCGTCAAAATCCTTGTTAGTTCCGTGTGAGAGTACCTCTAGGCTTTGGCAATCCGGGCGCATCGTTGTTTGCCTCGTCTAGCTCTGCTCTAGTTATCCGTGATCAATCTGAGCCTTGACGTCCGGGCGCATCGCTATCGTCTCGTTCAGTTTGTCATAGTTATCATCCTTGTCGATTGATTGGTCAAATCGACTGGCACGCCCTCGACATCGAGCTTTGGGTAATAGCCTGAGGTGTTCACAGATCTGACGCTTTTTGTGTCAACACACATTTTCTTAATTTATTTAGATAATTAGGTGTAAATGTGAACACATATCAAACTTGCATAATAAAATCTAACAAAATTACAGAGGCCTACACATACTTTCCTTAGTCTACTGTACAAATTTCATGTCATTTAAGCAAGTATATAAACCTCTATGAAAAAGACAAAAAGTATTATTGCAAACAACTTAAACAACAAGGCAAATTCTGCATTCAACTTTAAACAGCTATAACCTGAGATGTACAACACCTAAAAATATGAATCTCAACATTTTGGAAATATTATGAAATGTAATTCACATTTTTTCACAGTGACAAAACATGAATCTCAAAGTAAATTGCTCAAACAACTCATTCTTATCAGCTCTGTCCAGAAAGTGAACAGCAACTACACTCAACTTGCAAAATTGATTACTCCTTCACTAGTAGATGTAAAATCATAAAATTTTAACACAATATAGATCATAAAATTATCTATCACTTTGGTATTCAACTCAGCCACAAAAAACATCATCTTGATTATGAAATAAATTTATTACAAACATCACAGCAGCAGTTTTAAACAAAGATATATATACATTTCCATTTTTATAACTCTACAAAAATTAAGGCCAAAATCATGAAATAAATACCAGAGATCAATCATAAACTTTTACTCATCACATAAAAAATTCAGATTTATTTGACAAGCATAATAGTGGCTACGAAAATGACAAAAACATCTTAACAGATTTGACATGCTTGCACAAAATTATTTTTACAGCAAACTTAATGAATTAAAGCATGACATATGATAGATCTACTGCATAGAGAACTTCATGAGGATTCCAAAAAGTTGAAAAACACATTCATACGATTTTTCTATGAATTATTTACAAATTTGCAAAGATCAACAAAAATCTGAGGAAAATAATTACGAGTTTTTTCTTTTGCATCAGGAACCCTAGCTTATCAAGAAAACAATTAAGCCCTTATATGTAAATTCATGAGTCATGAAATATATGCATAAAAATCCAACAAAAAGCATCCCTCACCAAACCAACCTTTCTTCAACCTTTTGTCGGGGGATTTTCATGGAGAAGATGAATTAGAGCGTGGTTCTTATGATCAATCAAAGGAGACAACCAAATCAAGGTGGAATTAGTAGTAATCAGCAGGGAAGGAGGAGGATTGGTGGCCAAACGAGCAGCAGAGGAGGAGTCGATGGAGAGAGCAGAGCTGGGCGTCGGCCTGGCTCTCGGCCTCCTGCCGATCCAAGCAGAGAGAGCGATCCAAGCAGAGAGAGCGAGGGAGCAGGGAGTGAGGGAGGGCAGCAGAGAGGAGAGCAGGGCATGGGAGCCAGCTCCCCATTTTCCCCTCCCCACCGGCCACACAGAGGGGCACGCGTCGGGGCAAGCAGCGCCGGGCGACGGAAGGGAGACACGCAGGAGCGTGTGTTGGCAGAGGCCGGTTCCCAATTTGACATTGCCCAAAATTTTAAAAGATATTTACAAGAATGTGACTCACTTTGATCTCTTCCAAAATCAAAATCGTTTGTCGATTTGATCAACTAATTGCACCATCATGCAGAGCAACAAAAGTAGATCAACATAGTATAAAGGTGAATTTAAATTCCCCATGTCACCTCTGAAATGGCACTAGCATGTGTAGGCTTTTGAAGATTCTTCTTGGCTGCCTTGTATATAGCTTGTAACTATGGCTCTTCATTGTTTCATTCACTACCTTTGAGCACCATGATTAATATCTAAAATGAAATTGCTCTATGTTTTGTGAATTGGAAAGATCGAGTTGGGTCTGCATTGTGAGCACTTCACCGTGTGTTCGAGACTGCTTCCCATATGGGTCGATACTTGAGCGGTGTCGTGTATGACCAAAACCGGTGTGTCAAGTCCTTTGACTTCGCCCGGTTGGTAAGTAGTGGCATCACTTTGCTTACAACCACTCGCATACAACTTGTAATGTGCCTAAAACTGAAATTGACTGCAAAACTCTGAAATTTGGAAAATTCATTCAGTTGGGTCATTGGCTTGTTATATGAACTTTGTTAAGGGATAGTTTTACTTGCTATACATGAGATTGCTTTGAGATATATTCTATCTTGCTTGCCATGTCTAGCTGTCTCTAGGAGGTGATACCCTTTCTCTGCTCTCACATGATATGCTCTCTAAAATAACTTCTAAAGTGATCTTAAGCTCAACTTGAGTCTTTGTTGGGCACGTAGAGCTTTTCTTATTCTCACAGGATCACATCACTTAGAGCATCTATTCATTGTCTTAGCTCTAAGTATGAAGCTTTCACTCTCATTTTGCATTTCATGGCATTTGTAGCTGGATCTTGAGTTGTTGTTGTTTGATGAGCTTCATATATCAACAAGGGGGAGAGATGTGCATTTCATTATTTTCATTCCTTTTTCAGCCATCTACTTCCAAGGGAGAGCAAATGTGCTTTTTGAGCTTAATTGGTATCTCTTTGATTTGACTCTTTTCACCCCTTCTTGGTATCTTGAGAATGCTTTTGCTCAGGGGAAGCTTTTGCTAGATGTGTTGAGCCTTTGCCTCTTCTGGAGGGTCTAGACTACTTTGTTGGTTCCGACAGGTTTCGATTGCTTCTTGAGCATTAGGGGACGTAAGTGGTTTCAATTGGTATCTTTTGAGCTCCCCAGTGTTTAAATTGGAATTTTGAGCTTTGAGAGCTGTGATTGGTATCTTGGACTTGCTAGAGGTGTTGAGCCCGTTTTTGTGCCTCTTCTTGAGGGCTAGCTTTGTTTTGCTTGGTTGCGTCGAGCCGTTGCCCATATGCTTTTGTTTGGCATCAGTAAGTGGCTTTGTCATGAGGTGTTTTGAAGGATGCTTTTAATTGGTATCATTTTTTGCCTCTCTCTTTTAATTGGTATCGTGTTTGCTTCTCTCAAGTGACCCTGTTTTGGCTTTGGTAGTTTTTTTGGTCATTTGGAGAGCTTTACCTTGTGGCTCAAATCTGAAATGCACTTGTGTTGACAATGCACTCATCAAGGGGGAGATTACGAACACATGGTGGATAAGTACCCATGTATGTTCAGCTTTGATGATGAGTGATCGTCTAACACGTGAGTGTTTCAGTTTGAGTGGCTTACCCTAACCTCTATGAAAGCAGAAATGTGTGCTTGTCTATCGGCTTGTGGTGTGCAGGTGCTATGCCTAGTGATAGTGGTCAATGGCGTGGAGAAGGTCGAGTAGAGGCCTGCCGTGCCGATGGACTGAGAGCGGTGAAGGGCGGAAGCGGGGCTCGGACTGAGGGACCATGTGCGTCGGCGGACTAGCTGTGGTGGCTAGTACTTGGCACCGGCGAGTGCGAGAAGACATGGAGGTAGACCGAGTCAAGACAGTGGACGCGCGAGTCGAGCGGAGGCTCAGGGGACTCAGAGTCCGACCGAGCGAAGACAAGGTGGCTCGCGTCGAGTGGTTTGGTGGTTTGGGCCTCAAAACCATCCGCGACGGTTTCCGAGTTTGGGCCGCAAAACTCGGGGTTCGGTAGTTGAGCCTAAAGCTACCGGTGGCGGGTTTCCTGGGTTTGGGCCTCAAAACCTAGGCGGAGCTTCCGAGGAAGCGGGGATGGCACGTGGCGGAATCCTGGAGGTTGCGTCGAGGCGACGGCAACTCCCGGCAGGAAGCGGGGCCGTCCATTCAAATGAGTGGCTGGGAGTTACCGACTTGGGTTACAATGTCTTAGGGCTAGGTAATTCGGTCTTGTATCTAGGGGGTCTTTGGGAAATAGCCAAAGCCCCGTTAAATAGAGGATGAAGGGGTATCCTCATTCTCATCTCTTGCATTACTCTCTCTCCCACCTATTCCTAGGTTTTCCCTTCCCTAGCTTCTTCTTGCTTGAGATCCACCGTGTCACCGGTGTAAGAACTTGTGATTGTTGCGAGGAATTGGAGGTCGTAACCTCCGTAAGCCATGGTAGCTTCGATTTTGTGATTGTGTCCCCGGTTTGCTTGTGTTCTTCCCGTTTTGCTTTTGCTCTCTCTTTTTCCTGAGATGATTTCTCTTTGTTGAGAGTAGCTTTGCAAAATCGTCTTGAACCAAGTTGTTGGCAATCGTGAGGATCTTCTTTGCACCGAAGGAATTCCTCTCAAACCTCATGAGTGCATAGATCGGGCGATTTCTTTGTGGCGTTCTTCATTTTGCTCTCTTCTCCCCAAATCCGAGTGTTCCCGTTTATCCTCTCCAAATTGAGCGATGATTTCTTTGGGATAGCTCCCCAACTACACTAGGATCATGCCTACAAAGTTTGGTTGCAGTTGGTGATCATTTGGTTGAGTTTTGGGAAGATTTGGCGGAGAGAAGTTCGTTTTCGCGGGGAACAGTTTTCTGTCTGTGGGCGTCGGACCACCCAGCCTATGAGCACCGGACCATTGCAAGTAGTCCGGTGGCTCTGCTGAGGGTTTCACTCACGCGTTGGACCAGGCCCGTTAGTCCGACGGTGAGCGTCGGACGAGGTGTCCGGAGGTAGGGTGCTTGCTATGGTTTTTGCTCTGTGGCGAGTGTGTGCACCGGACCACTTCCTATAGTCCGACGGTGAGCGTCGGACTAGGTGTCCGGAGCCTAGGCACTTACTGCATGTTTTTGGGGTGAGCTCCGGACTTTCCAAAGTGGGCGTCGGACTAGTCCGGTGGTGCTTCGCTGTGCACCGGACCAAAGGCACCGGACCACTTCCATTGGTCCGGTGGTCTTGACAGAGTAGTCCGACGGTTGCTATTTTCGCCCGTTTTGCCTAGGTTCTTGCCTCTTTCCCTTAGGGGTTGAGAACCTATGTTTTGTGGTTTCCGGTGAGTTTTTCTCCACTGCCGGTGAGCTCTCTTTTCTCCATTTTCATCTGAAGAGTTGAGCACCCAGCAACTGGGTTTGGTTTTTGGGAAGAGTGGACCGAACATTTCGAGAGAAATTTGAGGCTCCCATTCACCCCCCCCCCTCTGGTCGCCGTTCTTGGTCCTTCAGAGGGTTTGGGCTATACCCCCAAGAAGGGCAAGTCGGCCTTTGTAACTCCTAAGCCTAGCTTTGTGAGGAGCAATGGTCGGTTTTGCACAAAATGCAAGCAAGTGGGGCATGTAGACCAATATTGCAAACTTAACATGAGCCAAACCAAGTTTGCTAAAGCTACCTCTATACACTTTGATTCTTGTTATATGCTTACAAAAAGTGTTAAAGGTATCATGGCTAAGTATGTTGGCACATCCATAGTTGGCCCAAAGAAGAAGGCTATTTGAGTACCAAAATCCTTGGTCACTAACTTTGGAGGACCCAAACAAGTATGGGTACCTAAAAGAAACTAATTTGTTTTGTAGGTCAATTACAAAGCCAGAGGAAGGCATTGGGTGCTTGATAGTGGGTGCACTCAACACATGACCGGGGATTCTAGAATGTTCAAATCAATCAACTCCAACACCAATGATGGCATTGATAGTATTACATTTGGTGATAATGGCAAGGGCAATGTCAAGGGTCTTGGTAAGATTGCAATATCCAATGACTCGAGCATATCCAATGTCTTGCTAGTTGAGAGCTTGAACTTCAATTTGCTATTGGTAGCTCAATTGTGTGATCTTGGATTCAAATGCATATTTGGAATAGATGATGTTGATATCATTAGTGTAGATGGTTCAAACTTGATCTTCAAAGGCTTTAGATATGAGAACCTCTACCTAGTTGATTTCAATGCTAGTGAAGCTCAATTGTCAACTTGCTTGCTCACCAAATCAAGTATGGGTTGGTTATGGCATAGAAGGCTTGGTCATGTTGGGATGAAGCAATTGAATAGATTGATCAAGCATGACTTAGTAAGAGGCTTGAAAGATGTTGTGTTTGAGAAGGACAAACTTTGTAGCTCTTGTCAAGACGGCAAACAAGTTGGTAACACCATCCAAAGAAGGGCATGATGAGCACTAGTAGAGCATTTGAGTTGATGCACATGGATCTATTTGGACCAACAACATACACTAGTATTGGAGGCATCTTACAAGATATACTTGGGTATTCTTTCTCAATGACAAGAGTGATACATTTGCAACCTTCAAATCTTTTGTCAAAAGATGTCACAATGAGTTTGAAACAACCATCAAGAAAGTGAGAAGTGACAATGAAGGTGAATTCAAGAATACAAGAGTTGAAGAGCTATGTGATGAGCTTGGAATCAAGCATCAACTCTCGGCCAAGTACACTCCACAATCAAATGGCCCTGTTGAGAGGAAGAATAGAACATTGATTGATATGGCAAGATCTATGCTTAGTGAGTACAATGTGAGTCAATCCTTTTGGGCGGAAGCTATCAACACCGCTTGCTACTCTAGCAATCGGTTGTATTGTCATCCATTGATGGAGAAGACTCCATATGAGCTTTTGAATGGAAGAAAGCCCAACATTGCATACTTTAGAGTTTTTGGGTGCAAATGCTACATCTTGAAGAAAGGCACAAGACTTGGAAAGTTTGACAAGAAATGTGATGAAGGGTTATTACTTGGGTACTCAACCACAAGCAAAGCCTATAGAGTGTGGAATTCGGCTAGTGGTATACTTAAGGAGGTTCATGATGTTGAATTTAATGAAACCAATAGCTCACAAGTTGAGAATGAGAATCTAGAAGATGTGAGTGTGTTGACACAAAAAGCGTCGGATCTGCGAACACCTCGGGCTTATACCCGAACTCGATATCCAAAGGTGTGCCAGTTGATTTGACCAGTTAATCAACAAGGACGATAACTAGAACAACGATGAACGAGACGACAGCGATGCGCCCAGACGTCAAGGCTCAGATTGCTCAAAAAGCGGAACTCGCGAGGTAGACGAAGATCTTGTAGATGCAGCCCGTCGAGATCATAAGAACTCGTAGATAAACTATAACTAATGCGAAAAAAGTAGATGCTGAAAAGTAAGACGAAAATAATAGATTTGTTTGATTGTATTGGATATATTTTGATACATCGCCCCTAGGTACAAATTTATACTCCGGTAACAGGAGTTGCAAACAGACACGATTCATACCTAAACAGAACTCCTATTTTTAAGGAAATAAAACGACTCGTACAAGAGTCGGACTCAAACAACGACAATAACACTGGTATAAAATCACCAATTTCCTTATTTGTTTCCTTTACGATGAAACCTTCCATCGGCAGATTCCTTCAATCCGCAATTTCCTTCAATTGCCATCAGCATCTTCTTGTTGACGCCAGCTATGTCATCTTGCTTCCATCAGCAACATTTCCGATCAGCAATGTTTTCATGTTTCCATCGGCAATCTCTCCTTATCGGCAAACACATCTTTCACCCTTAACGCTTCCCCAATTAAATTCACTACCGACGACTTCCTCTCCCTCCATCGGTAACCTGAATAGTGGCATCTTGATTCCGATGAGGAACAACATTTACCTTCTTGCCGATCAACGCACTCGGTTCAATATTGACTCGTACGAAAAACGGTGTCAACACTCAACACATGCCCCCCAATTTCGGAGTATAAAATATCTTATGCGCCAAAATTTGCTCTGTTGTAATCTTTCCCTCCAAAAACGCTTATGTCATCATCTTGATTACCGCGCACCATCTCCGCAAATTACCAACAACTCCTATAACTGAAGCGCCAACAGTTACAAATCCCTCGATCTCCGCGCAAATCCATCGCGATATCTTTCCATACCTCTGCCCAGTAAAAAGAAAACTCGAAAATGTCCCTTGACTAGGCCTATAAAGATTACCATCTGCTTTCTTTTTTACCCTAAGCTCACATCTTTATCCGCATTCCAAAGGCGACCCGAAGAACACTCCGGCAATCTACCGGCGGTTTCCTCCCTCATCAAGAAGCATGACCCAGCGTAAGAACCCCTTCAATGGCGATCAACTTCACAGCTTCCGCGGTAATTTCCTCTATTCCCTTGCTGAACATACCGCAGCTTCATCTTTCTGCATCGATTTACAATCCCCCTCTTTTTCTTTTTCCGCCTTTTTTAGATCTTTAGGAAATGCGCAACAAGATAGTGATTCCTACCGATCAGGAGCACCTTTGCTGCCTAGGCCCAATGGGGAATGCCGATCTAACCAATCTGATCAACGCAGAAACCAACCGCATCCCTTTTAGATTTGAACATTTTGACCTAGGGTTATTGCAGACACCTTTCATTCCTGGCCTAAACCCACCAAAGGGTGGAAGAATTGGTACCTCACGATAGCCAGGTCACAACAACTGTACTGGTCAGAACGCAATGTCGAGCAATGCATTAGGATGTCCATTGCTGATATGGCCAAAAACGAGAACATGATGATAGCTGCTTCTTACTTCTGGTCTGATACAATGAATGCATTTTTATTCAGACACGAACCAGCCACCCCCACTCTTGCCGATGTTCATATGCTCACTGGCCTCGATGTCTCTTCTGCCGATCCTGCCACCCTCTTCCGTAGGAAGTCCGAGCATCGGGTAAGTACCCGCAACATCGGCGGTTGGACCGGATACATCCAAGAAAACCAGAAGACCGGATCGGTAAACCAAAGGGAGCATGCCACCTTTCTCAACATGTGGTTGGAAAAGTTCGTCTTCTGTGGCAGAACAGTCGGACCTACCAACATGTATCTCCCAGCAGCAGAGCTCCTGACAAGCGGAGGATTTCCTCTTGGTCGATACCTCCTCAGCTCAGTTTACCGTCTTCTACACCAAGTATCGGAGAAGCTACTACTAGACGAGCCCATCGGTAACCTTGGAGGCCCCTAGTGGTTTATCAACCTGTGGCTGAACGCCCATATGCATAAATTTCTCCAATTTGACCTGTTCAGCCAACAGTTTCCAAGGGATATATCGGAGGATTATATCTTTGGTGATGACGAATCGGCAACTCGCTCCCCACTTAACTTCGGGGAAGCTATGATAATGCTACCAGAAACCGATGCCAATGTTGATCAATTTGGCATGTTCTTCCAAAGCCTCTACTGCGGAATCCCGGCTGCAGAACGAGTCTGGTGGCCTTATGTTGACGAAGACAACCGATTCCCCATCTCCTTCAACCTTACCGATGGGAACATACCTCAAAATGAGGTAATAATGAAGGCCACCCTCATTCCCCAGGCAATCCCAGTCAATGTCGTTGGGACCGGAAAGAACTCTCACCCATCATACGAGTTCTACTATCCATCAGTAGCAGCAAGACAACTAGCATTCGGTCAACTACCGATCAAGCTCAGTTATGCCAATGTGATCAAACCAAGAGAGGTCATTTCTGATGTGGACCAGAACAAAATTACCACTCTCTCTCCCCATGCCGATATGGTCAACCTCGACTTGTCTTCTTGGGCGCCGACTTCTTTCATAACTGAGCCATACAAGTCTTGGTGGCAAGAATGGAAGGACCAGCTATTCGCTCCATTATCGCATTACTATCGGCACTTAATTGATGCCGATCATGTCATCCCCGATGACGCGGTAAGTTTATTCCCGATACCACTACTTCATTGACTTTCAAAGGCACAGGTAACTAACCCTCTGTCAGCAGGTCAATGATCCGATTCCCAACAAGAGCAAAAGCGGCAAATATTTCAATTTGCGGCCGATGAACCCAATATCAACAATCGGCAGCAAGGCCCCTCCACTGGCTGCTCTCACGCATCGCAGGGCAATTCCTAAGGTCACCATCAGGTCGAGACCACCGCCAACCGATGATGCTGCCACTGCTGCTGCTACCTTAGCTCAGGCCTTCACGGTAATACTTTACTTGCTTATACCGATTGTAAATTTTCATCGGTAATTTTACTCTGTTTTCAATTTACACTAACCATCTTTTTCCGTAGCCAACAAGCTCATCGGCCACCATCCCATATGTACGAGATGTTCGACCTGCCGATGCCCCCAAAGCACAAGGATCCAAGCGCCAAGGCTATTCAAGTGTCGTTCCTAAACCGAAGCGCAAGAAACTATCAGCTCCTGTTGCACCTTCTCAAGCTCCCACCGATGCACCGGTATCGGAACTAGTATCGACAGCTACCTCTGAGCAACCACAAGCCGAGATTCCTGACCAAGGGACGGCGCCATCACCGCAAGAGGTGCCTATAACAACAGAAACGGTATCGACATCGGTACCAACATCAGCACCAGATGAAACCCCTAACCAAAGGGCAGCAACTCCCCCTCAGAAGTCAGCGGAAGCGGCACCAACACCAGCACCAGCTTCAGCACCAACCGTCCCTCCTACTGAGGCAAGTTCATCGGCAACCATTGCCGATCCTCAAGATACGGTCACATCGGCTACTCAGTCAAGCCAAAGGCGAGAAATTGCTTTAAAGCAAGTAAACCGATTACTTCTATTACAAATCCGTGAGACACAAGCTCCTTTCTGACATATTTTGATTCTTTATCT
The DNA here is from genome assembly GCA_022036555.1 of Microstegium vimineum. Taxonomy (NCBI): domain Eukaryota; kingdom Viridiplantae; phylum Streptophyta; class Magnoliopsida; order Poales; family Poaceae; genus Microstegium; species Microstegium vimineum. The sequence continues at coordinate 10,227,790 of CM039139.1, read as the reverse complement.
ATCCAAGCCCAAGATTCTCCCAACAGCCTGTTCTCTTTTGCTGTCAACGTTCCAGAAGATGCCGATGAAGAGGCAGATTCTACCCAAACTTCAACTGTCGTATCGGCAGAACTGAAATCCAAGCTTGAAGCCCTGCTGCTCCTACTACAACAAAGTACATCCCAACTAGTCCAAGATTCCAGCGCAGTATGGATAGCTTTCAAGGAAATCCAAGATCAACTGCCTGCCGATATCGAAGAACCACTCTTCCAGGCAGCTTTCCTTGAGAGTCGGCAACTCCAGTACAAAAAGTCTTTAGGTCGAATTGCCGACAGAGTTACTCAAACAAAACTTGAAGAAGAAATATCCAAGTTCAAACAGATGGCAGATGAAAAGCACAAGGACATCGGTCGCCTAGAAGCCTCTAGCACCGAACTCGATCAAGAGATCAACCGTCTGTCGGTACAAAAAGAAGAGCTGCTGGCCAAGCTGAAGAGAGTGGATAAAGCCTTAGAATCGGCCACCCAGAAGAAGACCCAGCTCCCTATCATAGCCAAAGCTTTGCATCAGGAAAGGGACGCCAATGCTCGCGAAGCTCTTCTGCTGAGGAGAAAGGCCAAGACAGTTGATGGCACCGCCGCCGACGACACCATGGAAATAGAAGAAGCCGACCAAGTCCGTCTTCGTGCGATTTTATGTATTCAAACCTTGTTGTAACTCGTTACTCCTGAGCTTGACAAGCGATCCGTCTGTAATATAACTTTTAACGTCTTCCTACCGATGTCCCTTATATGACAACTTTGTCATCGACATTTACGTATTGCTTTCATGCATCCATCCAGATACTAGGATAATACTTCTTCAGATACTTGTCATTTATTGCTCTGGAAAATGCAACTCCTTTGAGAGTCTCTAAAATATAAGTGTTGCCAGACACAGACTGACTTATCCGAAAAGGACCTTCCCAATTAGGAGACCACTTTCCAAACTTTGAACTCTTAGTCCCAATCAGTAAAATCAATTTCCACACTAGATCGCCATCGGCAAACTCTTTTGTTTTCACCTTCTTATTATACCACCTGGCAACCCTCTTCTTGTTCTCCTTAATATTGATTAGGGCTCTCAACCGATGACCCGCTAGATCTTCTAACTCATCCTTCATAAGGGTATCATACTCATCGGCTGTTAACTGATCCTGAGAAAATAACCGTCTGGAACCAGTTTTAATCTCCTAAGGCAGGACAGCATCGTGTCCATACACCAACTGATATGGTGAAACTTTAGTAGCACCATGACACGCCATCCGATATGACCACAAAGCCTCATTTAGCACTGTATGCCACTTCCTAGGGTTTTCTTCAATCCTACGTTTAATAAGCTTGATTATTCCCTTATTAGTTGCTTCGGCCTAACCATTAGCTTGAGCATAATAAGGAGAAGAGTTCAATACCTTAAACCCCATACTGGCAGCGAACTCATCAAACTCTCCCGATGTGAACATGGTTCCCTGATCAATCATAATAGTTTGAGGAATACCAAACTAGTAAACAATATGCTTCTTCATGAAATCTATCATGTTTGCCGATGTCACATTCTTCAAAGGAATGGCTTCAACCCATTTCGTGAAATAATCAGTAGCAACAAGTATAAATTTACGCCCCTTGCTCGATGGTGGGTAAATTTGACCGATGAGATCAATGGCCCATCCTCCAAACGGCCAAGGCTTGATTATAGGATGCACTACCGATGCAGGTGCCATAAATTCCATCGGCAACATAACAACCATGTTGACTTCTGCCGATGGACTTCTCTTCTGGTGTTTTGGCCTTCACTTCCAAACTGGAGATTCTCCCTTCGAAGGGTTTTCAGCATAATATAGATCATTCTGGCGTTCACGCTGGATCCTCCTTCTCTGAGTCTTCGTCAGGCCTTTGGGACACCATTAAGGAAGCTTAGTCTTCCAAACAGACTGGTACTGTCTCTCACCGTGTCGGCTTGCATTACTCCTTATGTTTGGATCTATAGAGAATATCTCTTCATCGGGCACCCTTGCATCAGCCATTTCTCCAAGCCTCTCTTGACGAACACGCCTGCCGAGCCTGTCATGTACGCTGAGTTTGCCCCCAAACCGATCATGCACTGATTCTTTTCCTTTGATCGGCCTAGCATAGCTTGAACCCTGACCTTCAGAACGAGACTTCTTCTCCGACCGATCAGCAGGATAGTACCTGTTGCATTCAGAACAATTATCGACAGTGGGCAGTTTGATGCCCTCTTCCCAACAATGGACGAAGAAGGGGCACTTCCAATGATCTTTATGCCAATACCACTCCTGGCGTTTCTCTTCTTCCTGCTGCCGATGTTGCTCTTCTCGCGAACACTCATATTCCCATTGTGGCTTCCTGTGCATGATTACAACACCACATGACGCACGTCTTTGAGGCCCCCTGGAGCTGCTACTGACATCGACAATTCTTTTACCTTTTTTTCATTGACAAGCTTCCTTCCTTTTACATCTTGCATAACTATTTGATGTTCAGGGTCCACCGATGAATTTTTCTTAGCTACTTCAGATGTCAACACCTTGACTTTCCACTGGTTTCCACCATATTATTTGGAAATGGATGCTGATCAATTTTCATCGGCCTCTGAGCTCTAGAATTTTCAAACTTGATTCGCCCAGACTCGATTTCTGATTGCAGCTGCTGCCTAAAGACCTTGCAATCATTGGTACTGTCTGAGGTTGCATCATGCCACTTACACTACCTCATCCTTCTAAGTTCTTCAGCCGATGGAATCACTTGATTAGGCGCCAGCTTAATCTGCCCTTCTTGAAGCAACAGATCAAATATCCTATCGGCTTTAGAAGTATCGAAAGTAAATCTTTCAGCCTCCTTCTGACCAAACGGACAGGACATCGTCCTCTTATCTTTTACCCACTCAGCAACGCCGATATCTGTCCCTTCGTCTGATTCAGAATCTTCTTCTTGTTCAATGAAAGACACCTTCTTGTTCCAAGTCTTTCTAGATTCAAAGGCTTTAACTTCTTGATTGGCAACTCTCTGCACGAGATGACTCAGGCTTTCGAACTCTTGAGACGCATACATGTCTTTGATGTGTGGCAGTAACCCTTGGAAGGTCAAATCTACTAACTACCGATCATCAAACACCAGGCTATAGCACTTGTTCTTCACGTCCCGAAGCCTTTGCACGAAGCCCTCCACCGATTCATCATTACGTTTCTTTAGCTTGACTAAATCGGTAATTCTCTTCTCATGCACGCCAGAAAAGAAGTATCTGTGAAACTGCTTCTCTAGATCGGCTCAAGTAATTACAGAGTTTGGAGGAAGCAAGATGAACCACGTGAATGCTGATCCAGACAAGGATGATGAAAATAGTCTCACCTTAGTTCATCTCTGGTAGCTGCTTCTCCACATTGGATAATAAAGCGGTTGATATGCTCCATCGTCAACGTATCATCTTGGCCAGAAAATTTCGTGAAATCTGGCACCTTGTACCGATTCGGAAGAGGAATCAAGTCGTACGCCGGAGGATATGGCATCCGATAAGAATACGTATTAACCTTAGGCTTGATGTCGAACTGTTCTTTCATCACTTCGGCGATCTTATCGACCTAGTATGCATCTTGATCCTGCCGATGCGCAGGCTGGACATTCATCGGCTGGACTGGTTGATACATCCCCTCTTGCCTCTGTAGTGGGTAAGCTGGCCTAACTGACGTAGGCGTAACACCACCTTGATGGATATTATGCATCGGCTGACTTGCCGATGTATATCCTTGGACACCAACTGGGGTGTATTGGGACACCGCTGGCCGATGCATCGATATTTCATTCTGAACGATGGCCGGGTACGGGTATTGCTGCGCTCCCGTTATCTGGTGCCCGGATTGCACCACCTGTTGTTGAATTGGACCGGCCCACACAGGGTTATGGGTCATCGGCATATGACCTACCGATAGTTGGTAATTGCCTGGCGCCTGCTGTTCCTGCATCCTGGAATAGTCAACGAATGGACCCCCTTGATGCACTGACACCCCCGTTGGAGGGTTCGCCATCATCATAGGATAGTTTATAACTGTCTTATCCTATTGCATCGGCAACGTATCTGCCGATGGTTGCCCGCAAGACATCTTGGGTACGACCATCTGAAGACTCCCCGACGGCAACTGCATGTTTGGAGCAGACGCAACATGATGCATCGCCGGGCTCATCGGTGGTGTCGATGTCGCCAACTCCACAGGAGCCTTCCCCGCCGTATTGTCTTGGATCAACTTGGCGTCGACAGACAAATCTGGGAGCATACTGTACCCCCACCAGTTAGCGGGAGCCGGCCGGTTCGGGACCATCTGTCCTGATGCTGCCGACACCGCTGGATCGGTGCTTAGCTGGATCTTGTCGGTGTAACTTCATCGGCAGAAGGATTTACAGGCTGGAACGCTGGAGCCGCCGATGAAATTGTAGCAGATGCCGACCCAGGTTGATGATATGCCGGACCGACATATCTAGGTGGCTGCCCTTCTTTGAAAGATTGCATAACAACGTTATATATAGTATTGGACAACATCATAGAGTGGTTAATCAATGCCTGATTTAACGCGGTATTAACCATGTCTTGTAACTTACCAGGATTGGCATCGAAAGTGACCTGTCGTGGCAACACAGGAGTTGCAAACAGGCACGACTCATACCTAAACAGAACTCCTATTTTTAAGGAAATAAAACGACTCGTACAAGAGTCGGACTCAAACAACGACAATAACCTGAATAGTGGCATCTTGATTCCGATGAGGAACAATGTTTACCTTCTTGCCGATCAACGCACTCAGTTCAATATTGACCCGTACGAAAAACGGTGTCAACAGAGTGGTCCTCAATTGGCAAATGCTATGAAGAGCATGGATATTGGTGATATTCGGCCAAGACAAGTGATTGGCATTGAAGATGATAAAGATCAAGTGCTCAACTCACCTATCAAGCAAGCTAGTAGCTCTCAAATGCAAGATCAACAAGTTGCTAGTTCATCTCAACCAAGCTCAAGCAATCAAGTCCCTATCCTCCAACCGACTAACATTGCAAGAGATCACCCCATTGATCAAATAGTTGGTGACATTACAAGTGGTGTTCAAACAAGATCAAGATTAGTATCCTTTTGTAATCACTACTCCTTTGTATCATCTATAGAGCCAACAAAGATTGATGAAACCCTACAAGATGTTGATTGGGTCAATGCTATGCATGAAGAGCTCAACAATTTCACTAGGAACCAAGTTTGGGAACTAGTTGAAAGACCCAAGAACTACAATGTGATTGGCACAAGATGGGTATTTAGAAACAAGCAAGACCAAGATGGTATAGTTGTGAGGAACAAAGTAAGATTAGTAGCTCAAGGATACACTCAAGTTGAGAGTCTTGACTTTGGAGAAACTTATGCACCGGTTGCAAGATTAGAGGCAATAAGGATTCTATTGGCCTATGCATGTGCACACAACATCAAGCTATACCAAATGGATGTGAAGAGTACCTTCTTGAATGGATATATCAATGAGCTAGTATATGTTGAGCAACCTCCCAGTTTTCAAGATGACAAGAAGCCCAACCATGTGTACAAGTTGAGGAAAGATTTATATGGCTTGAAGCAAGCACCTAGAGCATGGTATGAAAGATTGAGGGACTTCCTTCTATCTAAAGGGTTCATTATGGGGAAGGTTGATACTACTCTCTTTACCAAGAAGCTTGGCAAAAATATATTTGTGCTTCAAATATATGTGGATGACATCATATTCGGTTTAACCAATCAAGATTTTTGTGAAGAATTTGGCAAGATGATGGCAAATGAGTTTGAAATGTCAATGATTGTTGAACTTAGCTACTTCCTTGGTCTTCAAATCAAGCAATTGAAGAATGGCACCTTTGTGAGTCAAGGCAAGTACATCAAGGATATGATGAATAAGTTTGGCTTAGAAGATTCAAAAGGCATTAGCACTCCAATGGGCACTAATGGACACTTGGATAGTGATGCTAGTGGCAATATGGTGGATCAAAAGTTGTATCGGTCTATGATTGGAAGCCTACTCTATGTGACCGCTTCTAGGCCGGATGTGATGTTTAGTGTGTGTATGTGTGCAAGATTCCAAGCCTCTCCAAGAGAAAGTCACTTGAAGGCTACAAAGAGGATATTGAGGTACTTGAAGCATACACAAGATGTTAGATTGTGATATCCCAAGGGGTCTAACTTTGAGCTAATTGGATATTCGGACTCCGACTATGCGGGATGCAAGATTGATAGAAAGAGCACATCGGGCATATGTCAAATGCTAGGCATGTCACTTGTATCTTGGTCATCAAAGAAGCAAAATAGTGTTGCACTCTCTACCGCCGAAGCCGAATACATAAGTGCAGGTAGTTGTTGTGCTCAATTGCTTTGGATGAAAGCAGCTTTGAATGAATATGGAATCAATTTCAAGCAAGTGACATTGCTATGTGACAATGAAAGTACGGTGAAGCTAACCAACAATCCGGTTCAACATTCAAGAACCAAGCACATTGATGTGATGCACCACTTCATAAGAGACCATCAACTCAAGGGTGATATCAAGATTACAAGTGTTGGCACCGATGATCAACTTGCCGACATATTCACCAAGCCACTTGATGAGAAGAGGTTTTGCAAGCTAATAAATGAGTTGAACATTCTTGACTTCTCAAATATGTATTGATGCACCCCTCATATATGACATGCCTCTCCTTCGAGCTATACAAGGTACAAGTTGGTTGACATGTCATTCATCCTTATTAGGACTTGTTAGTGCATTTAGACATCAATTCATTAGGCTCATTTATGAAAATCAAATGATTTTGATGCTTATATGGTACCACTATTGCTTCTATGCTTGACTTGATCTAGTGGTAGCATATAACATATTTGTGGGCTTGCAATCCTAGAGTTTGATCTAGATCGTGAACTTCAAATGTTTAGCTCAACATGGGCAAGATAAAACCATTCTAGGATGTGTGAACAAGCTTGTCCATGGTTTAAACCGAGTTAAATAGTTTGGGGCAAAAATCTAGATTGAACCACAACTAAGCTTCTCTCCAATAATCAAACCTTTGAGCACATCTTTTATGATAATAGATGACAAAGGGGGAGAAGTAAGTAGTACAACAAAGAAAAATATTTTTGAAAATGAAAGCACACAAGTAGGGAGAGCAAGCCTATGAATAAAGTTGTTGCATATCTTTGTGCATTCATAAGTGCTTGCTTGCATATGTTTTTACATTCATGATATGCTTGTGTGGTGAATGCTAGAACTTAAATTGATATGGTGTTTGAGGAACTAGCATGCTTAGATTGTTACATCTTTAAGTGGTATCTAGTTCTCTCAAAGTGTTTCCAAGTTGTTTGTCAAGTGGTTTCTAGGCATTCATGGTGCTAAGGATGGTTTATATTGCACTCTTATTGGTATCACGCTTCAAAGGTCCATCCTACACACCTTAGCATCATTTGGTAGCATTTACTCTCCCACAATTCTTATTCATGCATATGTGATCAAATTAAACCAAACTCATGTATCACATATGTAGGGGGAGCTAATACTACCAAAGTGAATTTTCATCATATATATTTATTTGTGAAAGGTTGTCATCAATTAACAAAAAGGGGGAGATTGAAAGACCTTGTTTGGTTTTGGTTAATTGATGAAACCTATGGACTAACCCTTGAACTAAGTGTATGATCAAGATAGGGTGGTTCACCTTGGTACATGGAGCTAGATGGTTGATCTTGATGAATCAAGTGCTCCATAGACTAAGGAAAAGAAGAAAGAGAAAAACAAAAATGGGCTCAAGGCAAAGGTATATCATAGGTCTATTTTTGGTTTAGTGATCAAGACACTATAGAGAGTGTGATCACCTTTAGGATTGATAGCCGTACTATCAAGAAGGGAAAACTCGTTTCGATTGTGGTTATCATGTGCTACTAGGTTTGCATTGCATCCATATAAAATAAACCTAAGTGACACAAAGAACTAAAGTAAAATCCATGAAAATATATTGTAAAGGCTAACACATGTGAACAAAGGTATGGATCACAAGGTGTTAGCACATGGAAGCTTGGAGAAGAAGCAGAGGCTCGGTTTGGCACTCAGACAGGCTCCGGACGCAGGCAAGAGGCCGTCCGGACCAATGGACATGCGTCCGGTTGCATACCCTAGCCTCAGCCTCTCTGGACAGGAGGTCCGGACGCTAAAGAGAGTCCGGACGCTGACTCCGGTCATGCGTCCGGAGCTCAGCGCTCTCTGTACTCCTCTCTGGTGGATTTATCCGGACGCAAGGCATGGTCCGGACCGAGGACACCGGACGCGTGTCCGGACTCAGGGGGCTCTCTGGACCCTCTCCGCGTAGGGTCCGGACGCAGAAGAAGGCGAGTCCGGACGCTACTGTTGCATGCTATAACTAAGTAGTATTACCTATCGGAGTGGTCCTAAGAAAGAAAAAGATAATGGTAATAGATTCATAGGCCACATCAGAACTAAAACCAGTTATCTCCATGCCATCCGCCCAGCACAAAACGAACCAAGGGCACACTATGTCATGTTGGTTCTAAAGGAGTTCGTACCACCCAGTTGTGATGTAGCTACGTCAACCTATAGGTAAAGAGAAAGGTGTCAAATTGTGTCAGACACGATTTAACATGTTTTGTGTATCCAAATTCTTTTTTAATGGATATTGTAATTGAAGTATGGAAGAATATTGCAAACATTGCCAATCATAAGGATTACCATACCATGGGATTTTAATATGCAACCTGGTGTATCCAGGAAGAACAGTTGTTGTCATTCCAATCTGTGTTGTGCTGAAACAAAGAAAAAGAATTCAGTCAGTCTTGGACCATATTAGGCGGAAAGTACCAATAAGGTAATTAATTTGAGGAAAAAATAAAGAATGGAAGGAGAGCAAATGGGCATCATTTAAGCTCTACACAACTACCTTTAGGGTCAGAAAATATGTGCACGGGATAAAGAGCGCATGAATAAAATTTTGAACTCCCATTGTCCTTGCTGGAGCAGCAACACATTCCACGAATCAGATATTGGCACCTTTGTTTGAAAACTTTTGTGAATAAAACAACACATAGAATCTGAATGAAAAAATGAATCACAAAATAAATTAGGGGGGAAGAATGAATATGAGAAAGGCCAAGAGGATGATCTTGCCAAGTCTGATGCAGCCCTGGCCACGCTCTAAGATCCAAACATGTGGTAGCTGCTGGAAGAGAGGGAGGAATGCAACAAAGTGAGTGATACTGCAAGGTGGCAGGTCCATATGTACGGAGTTGGGATCGACGGAGGCATCGAGGGAAAAAGGAGGGCAGCGAGCTCGCCGCTACCACCATACACTATGTCGGAGGAATAAGACAGAGAGTCAGGGAGGGAGACCGTAGGAAGTGGAGGAGGCGTGGGTACCTTAACCGCATATACTTTTATGTGCCACCGCGGCCCGCGGCGGCATGTCACGCTGTTGTTGACACCCGCACCGCCATCACCATTGTTGTGGGCCTGCTGTCACCATGGGGCATGGGAAAGGAAGAGGATGAAGACGATGCGATGACCAGTGGCGGATCCAGGATGAGATCAAGTAGGGGGCTAAATAATAGAGATGATGATTGACAATGAATATTTAGTGGTGATTTAGAGCTAATGTTACAGTAATTCAATGGAGAATTGAGACTCACGAGCATTGGCGTTGCCATGATTTTAATCTAGGTGGTCCAGTTCAATATAGTTTTTTAATAATATTGTTTTGTTAACACGTCACCAAATATCTTTGAATTTTTTTGCTACAATACACAAAGAAGATAAAACCAATGACACAAAAATATAGTGATTTTGATGAATTCTGATTCATTTTAAGAGAAAATAGCTATTTATTCGAGTGTATAAATAAGCTGACACCAAAGTCGAATGAAACTCTACCAAACAAATCCTAAATATACAATTTAATAAAACATAAGACAACAAATGTATTTTAAAAGTCTTACAAGTATTTTTTTAATCTAAATATCTATTTATTTTACTCAAAAAATCCCCTCTAACTACCTGTGCCGCCCCCAGCCCCCCTCGTGGATCCGCCATTAGCGATGGCGGCGAGGTGCCCAGAAACCGCATCCAGGCACGTCACAGACACAGAGGAGGAGGACGAAAAGGAGGCGAAGGCGGAGGCAGATTCGTTGAGGCACCTAGGCGTTTTTTGGGGCATCGATGGGTAGCGGCCGAGCCTGGCAACAACGAGCACAACGGCTAGGGGAGATGAACTGAGGAAGAGGAGGTGGAGGCAGAGCGGTCGTGGCGGGCGGGAGCCGGCATTCGGGCGCGCGGCGACGGCGGGCGGGGGGGGAGGGAGGAGGAGGAAGAGCGGCGGGAGGAAGAGGGTTTTTTTTTTAAACTCACAACACTTTATAAACCCAAAGCTCCAGGCAAATCGCTGGAGACAAGATCATTTACAAAGTTTGGTGCCTGGCACCAGAACACTTGCCCACCCTCAGGAAAGGAAGCTCCACCATGGCTGGCCAAATGTTCAGCCACCCGATTACATGATCTCGGACAGATTGAGATTGAATGAGAAACAAAGTTCCTAACTATTATTGCTCGAATCTGTCTAAACAAAGCCCCCTCAAGACACCAGTCCAACTCTGTTGTTTTCAAAACATTCCCCAGATTTGAGGCATCAGTCTCCAAAATTATCCTTGTCATTCCCAGTTGTTCTGTTCTTTCCAAGTCATGTCAGTCTGCTAGAGCTTCAGCATGAAGAGCACTTCCTGCTTTTTTTATGTTACCTGCTCCACTGTCTAGAACAGAACCTGTGTTGTCTCTCACTACACATCCCCCATCCTCCTTTCTTTGTCACAGTTGAGAACGCCGCATCAACATTCAACTTATACTGCTCATCTTGTGGTGGTTTCCATTTTTGTTGTTGTACTTGATCTTGGGATTTTCTAGGTCCTTTCAGCTTGGCGTATTCATTTAGATGATATTGGACTGAGTTGCATACTTCCACAACACTTTGCACTCTTTCTCCTGCATTTGCCTTGTTTCTTGCCATCCATCACCTCCACAACCACACTATAATTTTCACTTGATGGTCTGGTTGCATCGCCCACACTTTTTGGGCTACTTCCCTTCCCGATTTGCATTGCATTAAGTTGTTGCGTGTCTCCTCCCTCTGCAAAATCTGCCAACCCTCACAAGCTCCTTTGCATTTAAAGAATAGGTGGCCGCAGTCTTCATCAAGCCTTTTACACATCGGACATATAGTATCAGTTTTTACTTTTCTTCTTTTCAGGTTGTTGCGAACTGGGAGACTGTTATGAATGAACCGCCAATAGAACATTTGGACTTTGTTTGGTACCTTGAGCTGCCAGATTTTATTCCATGGGAATTGGCCTTCCCTTGTTCCGCCCCCATCCGATGCCTCTGCCAGACTTCCAGCCTCATTGTCCCGGACCTGCACAGCCACCTTGTAAGCCGATTTAACTGAAATCAGTCCCTTTTGGTCAAAATGCCAAGCCGGCCAGTCCGGCAAGTCTTCACCAATTGGGATCGTCAAAATAACCTCCGCATCATCTTCCCAGAAGGTGTCACGCACAAATTGTTCATCCCAGCCGCCCAAAATCGGGTCCATAAGTTCATCCACTCTTGTTAGCAAGGAAGCACCTCTTGGTGTGGCAGGTCGTCGTGTCTCCCCGCGCGGGATCCATGGGTCAGAACATATCTTGATTTGTGTTCCATCCCCCACCCGCCAAATAAGGCCCTTCCTCATTAGCTCGACCCCTTGCAAAATGCTTCTCCAAGTATATGAGATTTCACCTTTGGCTTGGCATTCCAGAATGCTACTGTGAGGGAAATACTTCTCTTTCAGCACCCTGCCACAGAGACTATCCGGAATGGTTAGCAGCCTCCATGCCTGCCTAGCCAACATGGCCAAATTGAAAAGGTGCAAGTCTCTAAATCCCAAACCCCATTTCTTCTTTGATCGTGTTAATTTAATCCAACTGAGCCAATGAATTTTATTTTTCGTACCTTGCTCACTCCACCAATACCTACAGACCATTGTACTTATCTCATCACACAAAGACTTGGTTATATCAAAGCAGGACATGGCATAAGTGGGAATAGCCTGGGCCACCGCCTTAACCAGAATTTCTTTACCAGCTTTTGAGAGCATTTTTTCCTGCCATCCCTGTATCCGACACCAGATTCTCTGTTTGATATATGTGAAAGTTTTCTTTTTTGCGCTCCCAATGGAAACCGGTAGACCCAGGTACCTTTCCCCCCACTTCTCTTGAGAAATTGATAGTGTACCTTTCATTTGTTCCCTCACTGTCCTTACAATATTTGGGTTGAATAGGATGGAGGATTTTTCTTTGTTGATCACCTGACCGGACACCCTCTCATATACCCCCAGTACTCTTTTCAGTTCAGCTGCTTCCTCATTCCGCGCTCGCATCAAAATCACAGAATCATCTGCGAAAAAAAGATGGTTTACACTTGGCGCCGTCTGACATACCTTGATGCCCACAATTTTCCGGTCACTCTCGGCCTTTTTCAGCATCGCGGACAACCCCTCGGCACAAATGATAAACAAGTATGGTGAGAGAGGATCGCCTTGTCGAAGCCCTCGTTGTGGTGTGATTGTATCTGTGTACTCTCCATTTACCTTGATACGGTAACTCACTGTGGAAATGCATCTCATCACTAGATCAGCCCACTATTGACGAAACCCCATCTTAATCATCATGTTGTATAGAAAGCCCCATTCAACCCGGTCATATGCCTTGCTCATGTCTAATTTAATTGTTGTCACCCTGTTCCATCCGCTTCTTTTGTTTTTGAGATAGTGTGTTAGCTCGTACGCTAAAAGGACATTGTCAGTGATTAGTCTCCCAGGTACAAAAGCGCTTTGAGAAGGTGAAATAACATCAGGAAGCACCCTTTTCAGCCGGTTGGCGATTATTTTGGAGATGATCTTGTACAAGACTGTGCACAAGCTGATTGGCCGGAGATCTTTCATTCTCTCAGGTTTGTCATTCTTGGGAATAAGGACTATTATCGTGTCATTCCACCCCTGCGGCATCTCCCCTCTGTTCAAGACATTCAGTACATCACCTCTCACTTGACTTGCAATTAGGCCACAAAACCGCTTGTAAAAAATGGTTGGGAAGCCATCATTGCCTGGAGTTTTCAGATCACCAATGCTCTCCAAAGCCTTCCAAACCTCATCTTCAGAATATGGAGCCAATAATATCTCATTCATTTCTTGAGTGACGCACTGCTCTACACAACCAGTCACCTCCTCAACACCTCCTCCTGCCTATGTATAGAATAAATTCTGGTACTGGTTAGCAATATATGCTTTTAGACCGTCTCCCTGTACCACGTCTCCCCCTCCTCCATCAGCTTCCTAATCTCATTCTTCCCCTTTCTCTCCGATGCAAAAGCATGGAAAAATTTGGTATTTATATCCCCATTTAATAGCCATGAATTATGAGCTCGCTGCTTCCAGTACATATGCAATTGATCCTCCAATCTTTCTAGCTTGAAGCGCAGCACATGCTCCCTGTTAACATTATCTTGGGATATTCCCCTTCTCCTGCATCTCTCTAGTTCCCTCCTAGCGTTCTTCACCCTTTTCTTCAACTCCCCCAGAACCGATCGGTCCCACTCCCATAGCTCCCCTAGGACCCAACTTTGCAACTCCAAAAGAGTGGTGGTACCTTCCTGCAGGGCTGAACCCCAAGCCTCCTCCACTTTTGTTGCACAGTCCTCCTCCTCTAGCCATCGGACTTCAAAATTCCTCAAGACTTCTCGTGACCCCTCCCACCTTCGCAGCTCCCTGCCCCCCATTTCCACAATCACAGGCCTATGATCTGAGTGTCTTGGGTTGCCATTAATGACCCGCACTAGAGGGTATTTACATCTCCAGGTTGTATTAGCCAAAGCACGATCAAGGCGTTCTCTTGTGTAGCTCCCCGCCTTGTGATGGTTATTGCGCCATGTGAACAGGTCCCCTACACAGCCAAGATCATGCAAGTCACAATCCTCTAGTGCCATCCTAAATTTCTCCATGGATGTCTCCGCCCTCGGTAGCCCCCCCTCTTTCTCATGAGCAAAAAGGACTTCATTGAAGTCACCTGCGCACACCCAAGGTAGGTACATATGTCCATGTAAGGTCCGCAGAGTATCCCAAGTTTTCTCCTTCTCTTCACTCATTCATTCCCCATACATCCCTGAAAACCTCCACTCAAACCCATCTTCCTCCTTTATTACAATGTCTATATGATATTTAGACATGCTCTTGGCCGTGAGATCAAGATCCTTTCTCCAAAAAACTGCAAGGCCACCACTCGCCCCTACACTATCCATCGCCACCATGTTAGTTAACCCCAACCTCCACCTTAACCACTCCAACCACTTCCCTTCATGTTTTGTTTCAGAAAGAAACAAGACATCGGGAGCCTCCTCCTTCTGGAGATCCAGAAGGCCACGAATTGTCGGGTTGTTCCCCAATCCCCGGCAATTCCAAGCTATTAGCCTCAGAGAAACTCCAACAGTTTGACATTTAGACTTGGCATATCTAATTTTGCCAAAAAAACTAAAAAATTGGTGGCCAACAGTTTGTCATTTGGGCTTGACATTTTTGCCAAAGTTGCAAATAGGAGCCCGCACTTGGCAATTTGGAGATCTTGAAAAGGGGGATGCAATTTTTTTCCTTCTTTTTTTCACGGAGGAACACCGGGCGGCGCCTTTTTTCCTTCCTTTTTTTACGGTGGAACAGGAAAATGTTGCGAAAAAATAACGACTGGGTCTACTGGTCCATAATTTCCGTTTTTGCCAAGTCATTATGGGGAACTGTTGGAGATTACATATTTTTTGCTTTGGCATATCTATTTCAGAGTTGGCAAATTCCATGTTTTGCCAAACCAAAATTGCCAAATTGTTGGAGTTGCTCTCATTTGGCTGGGCAGGATTGACCCTGCAGTCCTACCATTTCTTCCCCACCATGCTCCTCCAACCCCTCTGAGATTGCTTCTTTTGCCCTTTTCTTTTTGTGGTTTAGGTCCTCCTCAGTAAACTTGAGCTGTCGGTTCCTTTTTTCTCTAACTTCGCACACAGCATCCCTGCACAGTCCCTGGAACACGTTGTAAACGATGAAACGAACCAGGCTTCTTCCCCTGTACCCCGACCTCCTCCCGATTCCTACCTCCTGCATCAAACACTGCTAGATTCTGCACCCCTTCAACCTCTGCCTTGTGCGACCCTACAGCCATCACTTCCTCCTTTCCCGCCCCTTCTCCTTCAAAGCGTAGCCATCCACATCCATGTCCCTCCCCATATCTAGCTTCCCACCTCCCTCCTGTAGATCTTCCCTCCCTATATTGTCAATAGTATCCACTTGTTCAGGAACATATACAGGCAAAACACCTACCAATTGTGCCTCTTTGGGACGTCTGACCCCTTCTTTATCATGTGCATCTCCACCCCCAAAACCCGCCTCCCGCACTTCTCCAGCTGCCACCTCCTCCAAAGTCACGTCTTTTGGTTTCCCCCCGCTTTCCAAAGTCACATTTGTCATTGGCTTTACTGGACTAGTGCCATCATCCCTGAGATCTGGATCAAGCTGTGATCTCAAAATGGGAGAGGTCCGCTGCCATTTGTTGCGGTCCAGAACAAGGCTCATTTTGCCACTATCTCTACTTCTTCCAAATTTCCCACTTCCTGAACTCCCCCAAGCTTCCTACCATTTGTGCTTCGGGTCACCCTTTTCCCTCCAGCGATTAGGATTCACCCGTAGCCAATCCCCATATTGCTTATTTCCTGCTCCCTCCTTGACACAAGAGTCACATTCCTCCACATGGCCAAGTCGCCCACAGCCATAACAAAAATTCGGGATAAATTCGTACTGTAACGGGCACCAGCAGTCATCTTCTCCTTCTTCCCCTTCCACCAAAATGTCGTGCCTCAACGGTTTGCGGATATCAATTTTCACCTTTATCCGCAAGAATCCCCCCACAGCACTACCATCCTCCTCCGTGTCTACTGTCAGCACTCTTCCAATACGATTCCCTAGTAGCGTCCCGTTTGTAGAATCCATCATCCCAAGGGGGCGATCAAAGACCCGGACCCAGACCGGAATGTGTGTGAACTGTAAATCCTTCAATCTCTTGTTGCCATCGAAGTCTGCCACAACCAGCAGATCGCCTCCAAACTCCCAAGGGCCTTCAGTAATGGCCCTCCTCTTACCTCCAGCCTGCAAGAAGGTGAAGAGGAAGAGATTTTTCCCAAGCTCCTTGCAACGAATCCCCTGTCCCGGACACCAAATTTTGCCCAAGGTTTGCACCAATCCATCGGCATATCCCGCCTTGCTCGCAAACATTTTCCCCACAGCTTGTGGAGCTTGCTCCCCATCGGCTTTCTCCTTCCGCCATGCCCCTTTCACCTTGCTCCTCTCTTCCTCCGACAGCTTCAGTCCCTTCAATAGACACTCCAGCCCCACACGCCTCCACCATTGCCGCGCTTGCCATGGCCGCCCCAGCTCCCGCCGCCGCCCTCGCCCTTGCCGGACTTGCCCGACCCGCCCCAGCCTCCGCCTCCGACCCCATCACCGCCGGACTTGCTCATCCTGCGTCGCCGAGGGCTCACCAACGCTCAAGAACTGGGATTGGGTGGCTACAGATTAGGAAATGAGTGGAAAAACTGGGGATTTTCCCCTCCGAAACCCTAGGTTCGGAACCTTCTCAGAGTCGCTAGGGGTCTCCGTGACCCGTGACTGACCCGAGACGAGAGCGTTGCGAGGTTTTTGGAGGAAGAGGATTGAAGGCAAGGCGAAGGCCACGAGGTGTTGTGAGTCCTTTTTTTTTACCTTGCGAGACTTTTTTTGTCTAGAAGAGAAGGCATGATTGGTTAACAAATCAGAAGAGAGGAAAGGCAGGGCGACACAAGCACGAGGCACGTGGCAGTGTCGGATTGGTTAACAGTAAATGTATAGGAGCAGCCTAGCAGGATCACTCTGGTTACGCAAACCTTAGAGCAACTCTAACAGTTTGACAATTTTGGTTTGGCAAAATATGAAATTTGTCAACTCTGAAATAGATATGTCAAAGCAAAAAATATGCAATCTCCAACAGTTCTCCATAATGACTTGACAAAAACAGAAATTATGGGCCAGTGGACCCGGTCGTTATTTTTTCGCAGCATTTTCCTGTTCCGCCATGAAAAAAGGAAGGAAAAAAAGGCGCCGCCTAGTGTTCCGCTGTGAAAAAAAGAAGGAAAAAATGCCTCCCCCTTTTCACGGTTGTCAAATTGCCAAGTGTGGGCTCCTATTTGCAACTTTGGCAAAAATGCCAAGTCCAAATGCCAAACTGTTGGCCACCAGTTTTTTAGTTTTTTTTTGGTAAAATTAGATATGCCAAGTCTAAATATCAAACTGTTGGAGTTGCTCTTAGGAGCTATATGGAGTTTAGTATTAGTATTCTCATCTAGTATTGCTTGGCACAAGCAACTTTTTAGAGAGGGGTAATGTCAAAGGCCCCGAAAGAGAAGGCACGAAGGATTGAAAGTACTATTGCGTGTTTACATCAGAGCAAACAACGTCGATCAAAATGGGGTAACAATGATAGCTAAGCCATAGTTGTGTAAGTTGGTGGTGAGTAGTGAGCTAACTACCATTATGTTAGAAATTATGTTAGTATATTATGCTTGAGGTTGTTATGTAATTGTATCTTGTGGAGAAGAACTGAAACTTTATGTTCTTCGTGTCTATTCTTACTTTATGTTTTTTGTGTCTATTCTTACTTTCTCTTCTTATAAATATCTATTTTTGAAGCTATGTGTCGAATTCCTAGTAGAACCATGAGAGAAGGCTAGGAAGCTCAATAGACATCAGTCCTAAATTTAAAATAATATATCTTCTTTAATTACATGAGAATCAATAAAAGATAATGGAGGTCGATATGTCTTCATAAATTTTTTGATAAATATGTTAGTACTAGCAAAACATGTCCGTGCGTTGCACTGGGATGTACATTTCATTATCTAGTATTTTTTTCATTTTTTGAAAAAAACTCATTGCACAACCACTTCCAACTGGGCCCCGAAGGTCGTGACCCTACTTGTCAGTGTGTTGTGGTTAATCTTGAGGTAGAGTATTCGGAATATTCTATCTCAAGTTCCCAAAGAGCTGAGTATTCCGGTCTCCTTTGTAAGCCTTATCCACATCTCTATATGTCTCCATTGGACTCCCCAATCCCCATCTCCTTCGATCTCTCAAGGGTCAGCCTTTGTTATTCGTGTCTGCATGTTGTCGGCCATGGCTCAATTGAGGGTGCTCTCGGCTATGCAACATGCAGGCACAAACAATGACGCAGTGACCCTCCTCGCGCGCTCCTCCTCCGTGTCTCTCTTCTCCGCCTCCTGCGTGCCCATGCACACGAAGCCACACACGCAGGGAGGAACCACTGAGGGCCCGCATCTGCGACTCGACAAGTGCTCGCCGTCGCGGCCTGCGCTCGCAACTTGACGCCGTCGCTACCCGCGTCCCCTCTCGGGACTCCATGGTGCCACGGTGCCTTGTTGTCACGGCTCGCGCTCGCGACACGACGCCACCTCGCAGTTGTTGGCACGCGTCCCCGCTCGTGACTCCACGACGACCCTGCCTCGCCGTCGCTGTCCCACGCCCCCTACTCGACCTCCCGCCGCCTCGGCTCCGCCTTACGTTGAGGTGTTCTGGCTATTGATTTGTCGGGAATCGATATGATTTGGGTGCCTTTTTATAGGATGATGATGAGTTGTGTCGAGGCTGGATTCCATATCTGTTTTGATCCGGTTTTCTCGTTCTCGATGGTGTCTTGATTTTTATTAGATTAGAACTTTTATTCGGTAACTAATTCGATGATCTATTTGGATTAGGATTCTATCTGTCTATGCCTAAAGACATGTATTCAAGCGGCAGCGGTAGACACAACATGGATATGAACAATTCTTTTGTATTTAGATTAGAATTAGAATTTGTATTCGAGTACTCATCAGACAAACCTATTTGGATTCAGATTCTAACTATCCAAGACTCCTGTACATATATTCGAGCAATAGACAGCCGGATAGAAACAATTTTCACATTCACAAGTTAGTTAGAGGAGACCATACCAAAAGAAAGGGTTTGAAATTTTACCTCTTTATTATTATTAGGTATAGATAGAGATAGAGATAGAGATAGATATGGATATAGATATAGATATAGATATAGATATAAATAATCTATACGTATGCACTTATCCTCGTGTCTGGCCCATTTACGGCCCACTCCAATAGCTCCAGTTGACCCACCGGAAAAAACCAAAATCTGCACCTGTATTCGTATCATGCTCATTTGCGGCCTAGAAACTATTTTCACATTCACAAGTTATTTAGAGAAGGTCATACCAAAAAAAAAAGATTAAAATTTTACCTTTTTATTATTAAGTATAGATATAGATATAAATAATCTATACGTATGCACTTGTCCTCGTGTCTGATCCATTTACGGACCACTCCAATAGCTCCAGTTGAACCCACCGGAAAAAACCAAAATCTGCATCTGTATTCGTATCATGCCCATTTGCGGCCCACTTCAACAACTCCAGCTGAACCCACCCAAAATCGGAAAAAACACCTGCCCCACACAAGATTCGACCTAGGGTCTCCATCGATGAAAAATCAAGCGCTTACCACCACACCACAAAAGGCTTAGATGAATATTAGTGAACTTTTTTTATTTATCGTTCTCACACCTTTAAACTTTTCATATGATAAAAGGTTGGCAAGCCAAATAAATAAATAATAAAAAGTACAGAAAAATATGGGATTACATATGTTATAATAAAATAATTAAAACCATGAAAACGTGGGATTGTATGTGTTACAAATAAATAAAACTATAAAATTATGGTAATACATATATTAGAAACAGATTAAAGATAGTTTTTTTTACTTCCTATAACTACGTAGCCTTCGGAGTATTATTTATTGAATCTGGTCTGTGATTGGCCGTTGGCCCATGTCATGACACCACCACATTGTCACTTATAATTTAGTAGTGAGAACTATTTATTAGACAATATATTGGAAAATGTTCAACGGTTTTAAAAAACATAGTAAGGTCGTATATAAAATAAAACATAGCTTTTAAATTTTATAGAAAGGTAAAAAAAAAAATAAAACACTCTTGTACTCAATTTTTCACCAATATTTATAGTTTTTTTCTCTCACATTGGAACGCACGAGCATATTTGCTAATACATATTCCGTATTATGTACTAATTTATCAAAAGATGTTAAAAGAAAAAAAATGAAAAAAATAATGGTATAGGCTTTTATTTTGTGGCCCATCTAAAAGGCCATTAATTTAGCCCAAATCCACCTTTCGCCACACGCATACGTTTGTTTACCCTAACGGTACTGCAGCGAAGGCATCCAACGCACCCGCCGCCGTTTCTTCGTCTTCTCGCAGCGCCGGCGCTCCATCTCCTGTCCCTTCCCACTCGCGCTCGGCACGCAGGCGACGGAGGCGGCGCTCAGGCTCGGGCTCTCAGCGACAGCGGGACATTCCCAGGTTCTCGGGCTCTCAGCGACAGTGGGGCATTCCCAGGTTCGGCGGCGGCGTCAGGGTTCGGTTTTTGGATTTGGAGACATGGCGGAAGTGGAGAACAAGCTCAAGGACTACGAGATCAAGAAGGAAGGAGAGGCAGAGATCCTCTTGCACAAGAAGAACGCCGTCTTCTATAATCCCGTGCAGGTCTGTTCGTATTTCATTTTTACTGTTTTTTTTTTAAAATGGGGGTGATGTTCTATCGGTTTTTTATCTGCGTGATTTACTGTAGTAATTATCTGGAGGATTCCAAATTGAGTGTTAGATGGTGATTGCTGTGGGATTGGGTCTGTAAAGTTTATCTAGTTTTATTTTTATCACAATTCATTTGCATTTACTAGGCCTTCACATAGACGGGTAGCGGTTAAGCTTGCTATTACACCGAGACAAAACAGTGATTTATGTTTTGTGTATGTGTCTTGTTTATCTTGCTGTCAACTGAGTTTATGTGGATATCAATTAGTGATCAAGTTGTCCACTCCAAGTTTACCTCATTCTACCAGTTTGTGCAGCTAAATGATTTTATTTGACCTATTTGGTTATCATAGTGTATGGGAACAGTGTAAGTTTCAAATTTCTTAGATATATTGCAAACTTGAAACAGTAGATTGAGCTTCTGCATGTCATACTCTCGTATTGGACTAAGCAGCTGGCAAAAAAAGAGTCTAATGGTTTCACATCACAGTATTTATTATGGATTAATTGAAGAAGATAACAGTTTCAAATTGTGATGTAACTCCCTGATTTTTTTTCCAAAACAGATACTCCGTCCCTCTCATTGAAAGTGTTGTTTGAAAAGCGCGTCTCTGAGGGAAATACTGTTCTAGTGACACTTTCAATGGGACGGAAGGAGTACATAACTATGAAACATTTTTTTTTTCTCAAATGAAAGTAGTTACTATTTGTTGATAGTCAAGTTTGTTATTGTTTTAAATTTGATAAGTTGAGGAAAAATCACATATGACTCCAAAGTTAGGGATGATTTTCCAGCTATACCATCATAGAGGTTTTTGAAAATTGAAGTTTACTGCTTTGTTTAGGTTCACAATAGAGATATGTCCATTGCTGTTTTGAGGACATTTGTTGCCAAGCGCAAAGAAGAACATGAAGCGCTGGTGGAAAGGAATACATCACAGCCTCAAAATGGAGAGGATGCGTCAACTGAAGATCAAATTGATGATCTTTCAAAAAAAGCAACAAAACCTTCCTGGAAAGTAACCAGAGAGCTCAAGCCACCACTTGTCCTTGAGGTGAGACTTCTCATAATTATATGGAAATTAGATGAAAACGGAACGAATACTAACAAATATATATGGATATGAAGATAGATAGTTATTTTTTAATGGATTCAGTCAAGTGATAATCGGATAATAATAAAATACTACACATCTGTATCATGTACCCAACTTTGAATATCCATCTGAAAGGGACATTGAATACTGGCCTGGTTACAGAAGGATGTAAATCCTTCCGAAGGATGGACAGATTGGAATATCCTTCCCATATTTCATCCCTAAACCCTAATGGAAATGCAGTTTCTGTATACTTCTAAATTAACATTAACTAATATCTAGTTTTTTCCCCCAAATATCTAGGTTTTTTTCTCATAATTAATACCTAGGTTTGTAGATTGCACTGCTAATTTCTTTTTCCCAGGCTTTGGCTGCTACTGGTTTGCGATCTCTCCGGTATGCCCGTGAAGTTGAGGGCTTAGGAAAGGTAGTTGCTCTGGATAATGATAAAGGTAACGGTACAGTTTACTAAAATTGCTTCTTATGTTCTTTGCTATTGATGCCTCTGTGCTTTATTTCACTAATTCACTATGGTTCTTGTTTCTTCAGCATCTGTCGAAGATTGCAAGCGAAACATAAAGTTTAATGGTGCTTCCGCTACTAGTAAGGTGGAAGCTTACTTGGTTGATGCTCGAATTCACATGCTGATGCATCCAAAAGAATTTGATGTGGTAAGGTGTTCGAGGAAAATATTTCTAAACCTGACATTTTGTTACCGTTTTTCTTTCTAAGATGAAAACACAATGGATTCAACATTGCTGTATACATTAGCTTTTTTATTGGAATGATGCATCTGTGTTGCGTTATGTCTCTGGCTACAAATGCTAAATCTGAAATTTCTGGTATTTATTATGCAAGGGTGAATCTTGTTCTCGGTATATAAGTCAATAGACTGAAAAGTCACATGTAAATATGCCATTTAATGATTGCATTAAACGATAATGATTGTTTCTGTAAACATTGCAAATTATATTTAATATGATTTCACTCCATATTTTCTTCTCATTGTCTTAGGTTGATCTTGACCCTTATGGATCACCATCTATATTCCTCGACTCAGCTGTACAGGCTGTTGCTGATGGTGGTTTATTAATGTGCACTGCCACTGATATGGCAGTTCTTTGTGGGAGCAATGGAGAAGTTTGTTACTCGAAGTATGTTGGTACTACGTGTTCAAGGAATATTCCATCTGAGCAGTCTATAGTGTAATAATATTTTTTTTTTGTAGGTATGGTTCATTCCCAACCAAGGGCAAGTATTGCCATGAAATGGCTTTGAGGATCCTCCTTGCCAGTATTGAGGTACATATGTGATTTACAAATTGCAATAATGGATATATATGCTGACTTGTCAAAAAAAAATGAATATATATGCTGAGGACTATAAACTACTTCCATTTCAGGCTTTTGCTAAATGATGTATCAATTTAATATGCACTTTACACTTAACCCTTCTTTTCTTACACCAGAGCCATGCAAATCGGTACAAGCGATATATTGTGCCTGTTCTCTCTGTGTTTATGGATTTTTATATCCGTGTTTTTGTTCGAGTATTCACGTGAGTTTCCCCACCCTCTAGTGCCTAGTTTGTTCCATATTTGGTTTAAGTACTTTTTTTTTCTAATGTGGCATTGTATTTGGATTCCACGGGCAGTTCTGCAAGTGAAATAAAGAATACACCTCTTAAACTTTCTTACATATATCAGTGTGTTGGCTGTGACTCTTTCCATCTTCAATGTCTTGCGAGGACTGTTCCGAAGGTATGTTTTGCATACCATTTAACTCTTTGATACAACATTCTCTTTATTATATATTGAATTTCTTGACTTTCCTTTTATTTATTCTTCCTGTATAAGCAGAAGAATAATGGCGTGAAGCATGCACCTGCTATTGGACCTGTTGTTCCTCAAGAATGCAGTGATTGTGGAAAGAAATTTAATATAGGTGGGCCAATATGGTCAGCTCCTATTCATGATCAAGACTGGGTAGTTTCTACTTTGACAGGTGTTAAGTCAATGAAGGATAGATATCCTGCATATGACAAAATTACTTCAGTTCTAACTACTGTTTCAGAGGTACCTTCTACCCCCCACCCCCTCCATCAATTGTTTGGTGTGTTTTGGTAGGGGAAAAGTGTTCCTTAGTAGGTTTTGACCCTTAATTTCTCTTGCAATTTATGTGAATTGCCATAAAATCAATATAATCCTAAAGGTACTTTGAATACAAATTTATTGATGCAACTCTGTATGCACTAAACATTTCATGTAATTTAACGAATTGTTGTTTCAAAATTAAGTTAGACTTTCCCTACTCATGCCTTGAATTGATGCCTGAGGAGTATCAAATTGTTATTATCGTGACTCTTAAAGGCCTATTGATTTCTAATATTATTTTGTATCTCGTACTCCAGATTTTTTATGCTTTAGTATATAGTTTAATTTAATTAAAAGATAATGCTTGGAAGAGTTTTAAAGCAATGTAGGGGATTCCAAATCATAGTTCACTGATCAATGTTTTGATGACCTATTAATCATGGTTTACTGGTCAAGTCAAAGAAGCAATGTAAATCATAGTTCACTTTGGCTTTGTCTTAAGTTAAACGTCAAGCTTCTTTTAGATCCGACTGCTAGAAAAATATATTAACATATATAGTTCAAATAAATGCATTATCAAAACATATTGGGGCAATTGCATTTCTGCCCTCATTTTCATCTCCAACTGTAGGTTTGCCCCTCTTTTCCAGACTTTGCATATTATCCTCAGTATTTGAATTGGAATGTTAGCACTGCTCTCATCCTGTCAACTGGGACTAACAGTGTGTGTATGAACCTGCAAAGGCATATTTTCCCTTGGTATGAATGACACTACAAATTTTGCAAGCATCACATAGTAAGCAATAAATTAGATGTGCAGGTCATATTTAAGCATCATATACAAAGAAAGGATTACATGCCCAGAATCATATCTGACCAAAATAATGGCACATGCCAATATGGCATGTCCAGATATACAAAGAACCCCTACAAAGAAAGGATTACATGCCCAGAATCATATCGGACCAAAAATAATGGCACTATATGCCAATATGGCATGTCCAGATCACATCTCAAGACCAAAATAATGGCACTATATGCCAAGATAATGTGTTCGGATCACATCTCAACCCCAAAATAATGGCACTGATGTACAGATCATATCCCAAGTCATGTTTAAGCATCAAACCAAGCAGCATGCCTTGAAACACCTCTTCCTCTTCCTCTGCCTCTCCCAGTTGGCAGTGTTCCTCCTCCCATCTGACTTGCAGCAACACTTCAAAAAATACAGATTAAAATTGCATCAGTAGCTATGCAAAAGCATCATGCGTGTGGTAGCGAGTTCAAAAATATAATAAGCTGAATAAGTACAGATCAGCACATACTTGAATGATTCATTAGGTGAACTAGTTGTACCCGTGCGCCTTGTTCGTGATGTGTGTGCAGTACTAGGGTCATTGCTTCCTTCTCCATATGCATTATCAGTAGATAAAAGCCTCTTCTTCTCTCTAGCAGTTAGACCTCCTTGGCACTTCTTGGCCGTATGGCCTAGTTCATGGCATTCAGGACATCATCTTCTGTTGTTAGCACCAGGCTCGTCTGATGCCTTGATCCTAGATTTCCTTGGTCTCCCAGGTTTTCTCCTCAACTTTGGCTTCTTGATTTTGTATCCTAAATTAACACGTGGCCAGAAATGTTTGGAAGTCATTGGATTAAACACACCTGAATATGCCTTTCTGAACTTGTCAACAGAAAAGTATTCATCGATAGTCATCCATTTGTACTTCTCTAGTTAGTTTTGCAATAAATGCTAAAGCGTGTTTACAAGGCTTTCCACTCACTTGCCAGGCCCTACAGCTGCATGTCTTAAGCACCAAGTTGACTGCATACCTAAAGTATGCTCCTGATTTTGTAGGTGCAGTTACTTCAACAGTACCATTTCCACATTTTAAAACTTCACAGTCCTTGATAGCTTTGCTTTTAGTAGTAAGAGCCTTGGTAACAGCTGGGATTATTGTACCCTTCATCTTCATAGCTATCTTTTTTCTCAGTTCAAACTTGCTTATTATCATTTGTCTTATCTTGTCATGCAACTCAACAATCTGCAAGTCTTTGACATTCTTCACCCAATTGTTGAAAGATTCAGAGAGGTTGTTATTGATGTAATCTACCTTGCAATGATCAGAAAATTTGCTTCTACTCCACAAGTAGGGATGATTTTCATCTAAGTATGCTACTGCTGCAGGGCACTTCTCCTGTATCCTTCCCATGTGATAATTGAACTTCTCAATGGTGCAAGCCTTGGCAGCTGGCCACATGTTATAATTAAACAAATTGCCATAGTAATGCTTTTTGAATTTTTTCCATAAATGCCTCATACATTCTCTATGTTCTACTCCTGGATACACATCATCCACGGCTGCACCAATTCCTTTACCTGCATCTGTGCTAATAACCAAACCAGTAGGCGTGCCAATAGCACCCTTCAAGTTCTGTATAAACCATGTCCAGCTTTTCGTTGATTTAGTTTCAATAACACCATAATCAATTGGAAATAACCCATTATGGCCATCTAATGCAACAGCAGCTGCCAACTGACCTCTAGACCTTCCTGTCAGGTGAGTAGCATCAATGGAAATATAGGGCCGACATCCTTGCAAAAATCCATCAATACACGGTTTCAGAGCCACAAAAAATCTCATGAAACACACACCCCCTTGATGTTTTTCAGTGTCTATCTCAACAATGCTTCCTGGCATAGATTTGAGTAGTTCAGCTCTATAAGTGGGCAGCAAGTCATAACTGTCATCCCACTTCCCAAATATCATATCAAGAGCCTTCTCTTTGCCCTGAAAACCCTATCATATGGAATTTCCATTTTATACTTCTTCTTCAACTTAGCTTGTAAGTCCATTGGTCCCATTGTTGGGTCATCTGTCAACAAGTCAACCACCCGTTCAGCTACCCAATTACTTGTGGCCATTGTGTCACCACAATTATTGACTGAACCACACTTGTGAATTGGCCCATTCTTCTTAACCTACACAGAAAAGACATGAACTGTGTTTAACTAATGGACACTTGTGCATAGAAAATAAAGAAATTAAATTATCTAATATTTACACGCCCTTATGTGACTACCTTGCATCCAAGTGTTTTCTTGCTGGTAGATGCAAAGAAAGTCCAATTGCAGCCCTTGTGTGCTCTCAAGCACTTGGCTCGAAATCGCTTCTTGTCTTTCTTCACAGTACGAAAGGCATAGTCATTCAAGATTGCATGTTGGGTTAATGCTGATTTTCACTGACTCACATCAGGAAATACCACACCTATATCGACACATGGATCATCAACATCAAAAGAGAAGGCATGAATATCATCTTCGTCATCCTCGTCAACTATTTCATCATCGGGTTCATACTCAAGATCAGATAAACTAGAGTCAGAAGATGCAGCCAAGTCACTGTCATAGCTACTGTCACTAAGTGCAACAAGTGATTTAGTGTCGGAGTATTTGCCATCCTCCTCAACTCCAACCACCTCTTCATCGACATGTGTGCCTTTTCTACCTGGATTCTTACCTTTGGTGGGTGAGAACTGCACTGTACCACCAAACTCATTGATCTGGGCATCAATTTGCATTATTCCATTCTCTTGGTTCAGTCCAAACCATTCTAAGAGTTGATCATCAGTTCTAATTTCAATAGAAGCATCCTTCAGTGAACGCCTATAAATCACATCGTATGATTTGCAGTAAGCTAAACCCTAAATCTCCTAAGAAATAGCAATGCATCTCCACATAGATAACAAGGATGAATAGCTTACACAATCTCTCGAGGAAGCAATTCCACCATCGTCGGAGAAGACCGCTACACCGTCCGCCAAAGCTTGCTGTCGTGCCACCCCGCACTAGACCCTCCGTGCGCACAGGGCCCTCGTCGTCGTCCGCCTGTCCGCGCAGGCCCTCGCGCCGGTCGGCCCAGCTCGTCTACCTGCACTGACCGCCCTGCTTGTCGTCGCGCTTGCCGGACGCACGCGTAGGCCCTCGCGTCGCCGTCCAGCCTGTCCGCCCGTGCCGCCCCCCTGTTTGCGCTCGCGCCGGCCGGCCGCACGCGCAGACCCTTGCGCCGCCGGCCTGCTCGTCCGCTCGCACCAGGCCCACCACTGGCTGCTGCTGCGGATAAGAACGAAGGTATGAATAGATAAGGAAGGGGTACTAAAGTAATTTTGGTTCAATGGAATACCTACGTGTTCTTGCACATGTCTGTTTGACGAGTGGGGCCAACGGAATTTTGTATTTGACGGAAGGAGGGCAAATCTGCAAACTCCAGAAAAGAGGCTCAACCGAGCAATTGGAGGCCAAAATGAGGGCAGATATACAATTTTCCCAAACATATTTCATGGAGAATTTATAATAAACTAATTGGGCATCATAGACAGTAGTGTATTTTCCTGTAAAATTGTCACAGTTAGAGAAGTTAGACTGAGGACAAACCAAAGTATAAGCTATATAATTGGGAACGGAGATATACAATCTAGGGGGCCGTTTGGCAGCGCTTCGTAGAGCAAATTCTCAGGGAGAATCACGCGCTGCCTGCGAAACGCATTTTTTAGCAAGAAGTGATTCTCTCCTGATTCTGTAAAGTGATTCTCTGAAATGAACTAAGAGGCTAAGAGCTAAAAAAAAGTAGCCTCACCTGATTCTGTGAATTGATTCTCCATGATTTTGAGAGTTTAGGCTAAAGAATCAAAGGAAATCATTTTCAGCCACAAAATCACTTCACCAGCACAGCTGGAGAATCCGGGAGCACAACTCTACCAAACGGGCCCTAGATGTATAGGTCATTAAGTCAAGAATTTGGCTATCTAGTCAATGGGTTACCCAAGTGCAAATAATAAACCATTTCTGGGCCTTGTTTTCATTCCCCTTGTGCTTGATAAAAAATGAATGATTGCAGCTAAGTTTTGGGAGTGTTTTGCAGAAAGTTTGACTGTATGGCTTAACTTGTCTTTTGGCAACCTATTATTTTTTAGAGTAACTAACTGTTTGCAGTTCACGAAGTATTTTGTATATTCTCTAAACACTCAACTTCATTTGAGTTATTCTTGATGCAGGAGTTACATGACATTCCATTGTTTTTCAGTCTCCATAACATAGCTGGCACTGTTAAGTGCACATCTCCATCTTTGGTTATGTTTCGGTCTGCAGTTCTAAATGCAGGGTATCAGATCTCAAGCACCCATGTTAACCCACTTGGCGTTAAGTCTGATGCCCCTTGGGATGTTATTTGGGACATCATGCGCTGTTGGGTAAGTTTGGATTTTGTTCCTACATCTATCATAAGTCAGTCATCTATCATAAGTCAGTCAGCATCTCGTGCAAGTATGAATTGGGTGGTCTTGCCTATATGGACTTCTAATTTGTCGTACAAAATCTGTTGCGAAACACAGGTGAAGAATCATCCTATTAAGGAACAGCCACATGATTCGCCTGGCACTGGGATTCTTTCAAAATCACCAAAGCTAGAAGTATGTTCTCTATATTGTTAGGCCTACAATGTCATTATATTTTTTTTCTATGCAGTCTGCAAACGGTATTATTTATTATTTATTTTCCTGTTTTTGTGTTTTCATAGGTAAATTTTTCAAGAGCAGTTGCTGCCCTTAGCAAGGCTCAGGCAAAGAAGATTAAACGATTCCTTCCAAACCCAGAACGACATTGGGGTCCGAAGGTCAGAGCAGGCCGGAAGATCACGAGCAAGCATATCTCTCTATTGGGCGCTGACGCTATCAATGAAGCTGTGAATGGTGGTGACTCGTCCAAAGAAGGAAACGGTGCTGCACCTGGTGACTCGTCCAAAGAAGGAAACGGTGCTGCACCCACCAATACAGCCTCAGAACCCGAGAAGATCAAAGACGTTGACAATGAACCCTCAATCAAACGCCAAAAAACCAGTGACGGCGAAGTAGCAAGCGAGCCTTGATTTGTTTGACAATCCTTCGTGTGGTTCCTTTGTGCTTGAGCTCTGCTTGTTTTGTGGCCGATGTGTTATTTATATCACCTGTTGAATATTGATGTAACAAATTTTCTGCCAAGTTTTTGTTACCTTCTGCTGCGTGTGTGATGCTCCTGTTCACAGAGGGAAAGCCCTATTAAAGCATACTAATATATATAGTACAGCTTTTGTAATGCCGAGATGTTAGTATTCTTGAACTGAGCAATGTCGTGGCCGCCGTTAGAATTTGAGAATTAAACCATTGTGTAAACTACGGCGGACATGCACCACCACGGCAAAATTTGATCAGGAAGAGGCTAGAACCTACGACTTCTGGGGTCACTCATCTGCAGCCTGCAGACTCGACTTCTGAGTCAGACATCTTCATTGCGTGGGTGTGCGCGCGGTCGGTCGTTAGAAACAGTCAAGACCACTACTCGCCGGAGTCGCTTGTCGCCCGAATGATGAGTTCGTGACCATGTTGCAGTCCCGCACGGACGGAGCTCCTAGCCTAGCGGTATCCTCATCATTTCACACGCGCGCATGGATCCAAAAGGCGGCGCTGCGTACAGTACGTGCGTATCCCACCCAGGCGCGTCTCCACTCCAGCCCCGGCACCTGAATCTCGTCGGTACCCACCGGCAGATTTTCCAGCCGGCGAGCACCCCGAAAAAGAATCATGGAAAAGCTAGCAGGATTCGATCGATGTGTGAAAGCTGTCGCCGTTCATGTGGATGGAGCTGCTCAGCTCAGCTCTCGTGTGCCGCGGCGGCCGCTCCCTCGTCCCTGTCTCCCCCTCCCGCACGGTGCGCACCGGCGTCAGCGCGCGAGGCGAACAGCCGCGGGCGGGTCCGGCCGCACGTGGCCCGGTTCCCCCACCCCGCCGCGGACCGCGCCGACGTGGCGGGCCGGGCCGCAGGGCGACGTGACCCGCGACCCACGGGCAGCAGCAAGGCCCGGACGCCGGTGGTCCCCGCCCACGGTCAAATCCGTCACACCGGGGCTGATCCAGGTCCGGTTGGTGGGGGAGCGCATGGGGCCGCCTCCCCCACGTGCGATGTTGAGCTTGTCTGCATTGCATTTCTTTTTTCTGCTGCCCTTCCGCTCGACGGCTGGATGACTCCGTCGTCGTGGCTACTCGTGGCCGGGGTCCTAGACCGCGTCAGGTCAACGGTCAGCGTCACGGATCCTCTGCTCCTGTACCGCGCGCGCGCTCCGTTCCGGCCGGCGGCAGCAGGTGCACCGACGCCGGCGTCGTGACCGCGAGAGGGAGACCCATACGTACTCCGATATGGCCGGGCGATATGCGCACGCGGCATGGCCGTCGGCGGCGCCTCGCTCGTGAGGGGCGGCTGCGGTCTCGACTCTCGACGCACGGGCGGATCCGGCGCCGCCCCACCCCAACGTGTCCGCACATGTTGGAGGGGGTCGGTCAGTCGCGGGCCGTGCCGTGCGCGCGGGCGCAGCGCCTGAATGCGGTCGAGTAGCAAGTTGCCCGGCGCAAGCCGCGCGTGCGCGAGCACGAGCACGAGCACGATACGCCGCAGCTAGCACCGGTGCCTGCCTGCTTGCTTGCTCGGGCCGGCGGGCACGAGGTCGAGGTGCGTGTGGATCGGAGTGCGCGCGGACGCGGTGGAAGCAAAGCAACTGGAGAGTTTAATGCGCGCGATGAGTCGGTGATGAGACAAGACAGCAGTTGTGGAAATTGAGTGCGAACCGAGGAGAAGCGGTTCGCGGCAACTGAAATTGAGGTCGAGGTGCCTCCAACGTCGGATGCCTGGATTCCCGGTGCGCGCTCCAGCTCGTGTGCATCTGGCTGGTCTCCACTGACTGATGCACGCACTCGGCAACTCCGATCCGCTGCTGATGGAATGGAAAAGCTTTATTTTCTTGGACCGCATCACCGTGCATGCATCTTCAACGTTCCCTCGCCGGTCGGGTCGTGGCGAGCGCAACGACGGTACGGTGTTTCTATCTGTTTCTACTACGCACCATATGCCATTCCCACCGACTGGGTATATGTCAGCTCGCTCCATCAGCAGCCGATCGCTTCCACGCTGCAACCTGCAAGCATGCACCGCGCCAAGGACGTACGAGTACTACCGCACGGGCGCGCACTACTGGTGGCAACGTCCCATCGGGCGCACGGGGGTCATGTGCCTCGAGGTACACGTCCATGCTGCGTTGCCGCCTTGCCGGGCGTGGTTAGATTCTCCCCCCGCCGTCATGATCGATCCTCTTGCGTCGTGTGGATCCTGGACTTTCTCGGATCGGAGTGTTCGTTCTGATCAGCGATCACGGCTGTGCTGCGACCTTCGTTCTGGTCTGTATGTACATAGACAGGCACGTACGCCCGCCTTCATACTCGTCGGGGAAGCCGGGGAGATGCTGTTCACAGGAGCAGGAGCAGAAAAGTCCCACCAAACCTTCGCGTTACATTTGCCGTCCTACTGTTTTCCTTGTTAGCGTTAGAGTAACCACAATGTATATGGACCAAGTAGTCTATATGGACAGGTTTTGTGTAAGTAGGCTATTGTTATTGTTGTTGCCACAATGTATATGGATTTTTCATGATGGAATCTGAAGTGAGAGAAAGGGAGAAGAAACAAAGGACAATATTTGTTTAATCCTTATGGGTAGTTCATAGCACTATAAGTATCTTTTGCTATGGACGAGTTATCTTTGCCTAGGTGGCCTGGCCTGGTTGCCACCGGTGGCAGTGTGCTAGAGTGATTGTCACGCATTGGAAACAGATAGCTAGCTCTACCCTAGTAGGAGTAGTAGTAGTACTTTTGTGGAGCTGAAAATCCATGGGAAAATGGGGAGATGCTAATACAAGTCTCTTCCCAAAAGAAACAGTGCTGTTTCCAAAACACAATCCGGAATGCTTAGATTACCGCCATTAATTAACGAGGTCAAATGAACGTGGGGGGCGTGAAGTTAGGGCGCGCGGGCTCTCGCTGATAGAAAAATATCAGTCAGAAAGATTCTGACGCTATCGAAAGCAACCGATGCCATTTGCACGGACGTAAACTAACAGCATCTGCGAGAGCTCGTCTCAAATCATTTGTAAAATCATTTGAGTAATCTTGTGCTGCTGTGCGCAGTCATCGTCGTTCTTCGTATTTAACTAGTGAGAAGTTCGAAATAAAAGAATATCTATTTAATTGAAAGAATTGTTTGATCATATTTGTTTTTACCAAAATCTCGATATCTATAAAAAAAAGAAAAGATATAAAGAATACTTCATCCGTCCCTAAATAGATGTCATTTTCGCTTTTTTAGAAGTCAACGTTTTTAAAATGCCAGCAATTATGCATTTAAAATATATAAATAATTATGCTAAGTAATTAGTATCATCGGAAAGATCTTTAACTCTAGTTTTTTAACAAATTTATTTAGAGATATACATGTTGCACGTATTTTCTACAAACTTTGTCAAAGTTGAGAAAATTTGACCTGCACGCATCCCATAGCGTCATCCTTTTTGGGACAGAGGAAGTATCGTAGAGATGCTATAAGTGTAAGTGCACTTAAGGACCATGCGAGAAGAATACAAAGCAAAGTAGTACTCCCTCCATCCCAAATTGTAAGTCATTCTAAGAATCTTGGAGAGTCAAAACATCTCAAGTTTGACCAAGAATTATAGACAAAACTATAAAGATTTATAACATCAAATAGGTATACTATGAAAATATAATTGATAACGAATCTAATGATACTTATTTGACATCATAAATATTATTATATTGTTATATAAGTTGGGTCAAACTTAAGAAACTTTGACTCTCCAAGATTCTTGGAATGACTTACAATTTGGGATGAAGGTAGTAATATTTTGCCCGTTTTTTCGTATCAGCTCGTGTTTATAAGGGGATCTTATACATGTAGAGATGCTATAAGTGTAAGTGCACTTAAGGTCTTTAGAGTATTTTAGCTTATTTCTTAATCTAAATTCTAATACAAGATAGACTAAAGTTTATAGCTAATTTTAAACGAACTATTTGAAGCTTTTGTTTTGAAGTTTAGCGCAGGAGATACAAACAGACCCAAGGCAATCAGCCAAATCCTGAAACGCATCTACAGGCCCAGCTAGTACTTGCTTATAGTACGCCTGCCTACCCCACAAATTGCATGTTCGGCGAACGGCCACCAACAACGCCATTTTCTCCCAGTGCCAGTGACCATGATCGAGCGAGCGGCGGGCACAAAATCGTAGGCCCGGCCCCAAAAGAGCAGACACGACACGACACACGTACATACATCATCCAAAACCCCTCCCTCTAAAGCGCTGGGACGAAAATTCGCCCGCTCTGCTTTGCATGCGCAACACAAACAAGTTGCTTTGCTTGCGCGCGGGGGTGGAGGTGGAGCCGCGAGCTTGACGTACAGCTGACGGCGAGAGAGGATTCCCGCGCGTGATCAGGCTTGACCGGAGCTGATAGATGATTGTGGTTGCGAACTCGCGAGATGACACTGTCATCAGTGCTGTAATTGGTCGGAAACTTGGGTTGCATGCCCTTGCCGTGCCGTCTCCATGAACAATCATTCAGCCGTAACGCCGAATGTGTTTATATATCCGAAATCCGAACCCGATCCTTGGGCACGAGGAGAGAGCTGGGCTGGGCATGAAGCACATCACATCAGTGTTTGGCGAGGGCACATGGACTGTCTCCTGGCTAGCTAGCTAGCTAGGCCGGGTAGGAGTAGGGCACACGAGACGAAGGAGGGGCAGCTCAGCTCAGCGGGGTTCAATCAACTGCTTGAGTTGAGCCCCCTGCCCTTTGGTAAGGTGTTGTTATGGTATGGTCCTCCGCGCTTGGCTTTCTTGCGACGCGTCGGTGTCAATGCCATGTTGAGATCGAGATGGTCAGATAGAGAAGGAGATCGACCGACGTCGAGGACGATGGAGTGCGCCGCCGGCTAAGGTTCTGCATACTACTAGCATAGAAGCGCACGCGCGTCTTGGCCCGGACTTTTTGCTACTACTCCAGTAGTACATTCCGCGAGACGATGATTCGGTTTGTCTCTTGGAGAATCGGGCAGGGGCAGCAGATATCTATCGTAGGATACTCGGTTCGGCGTGGGGTTTTGCGCTCAGAAAGCGAGCTCTCCGCGTGATCCGAAGAAGGATGGACGGGGACTATGGAGTGCGTGCCGGACGGACACCTTTCAGCTTGCCACGACACCTGATTGCTTGCGACTGCTGGATTTGCTGCTTGGGAGCCCCGGATTTGGGCCTACTTGCGCACTGTTAGGTCGCTGTCATGTTTCCGGCCGGCTCCTGTAATTACAGCAACTTCTCGCTAGGCCAACCAGTAAAAATTTCGATCGGTTTCATCGTTTTGTTTAAACTTATTATTCATCGTAAATACATTAAAACAGTATCAGTTAGCTGCAAGAAACCGTTACCGAACAACACCGTTTCACGACCTGGCATTACTGCTGCAGGCTAGCGGACTCGGATTCTGCCATATCATATAGCCTCGCCACGAAAAGACGCTACCCCACAGTAACTCGTCAGATTTCAGGTGTATCCGTCGGTAGACGTCTGCCTGGGTGCGGCGGTGCCGGGCGCCCTGTTAGATCACGGGCCGTCGTGTGGCTGTGGCGCTGCGGGACGATCTACATGGGCACGCAGGCGACGGCAGAGGGCGCAGGGGAGCTCGGCCAATGGCGTCGCCGCCGTGCAGGTGGGTAGCGACACCAGCACACATCATTTCGCCTGCCCTGCCCTGCCCTGCCCTGCCTGCCTGGTGTTACGGGTGCTCTGTTGATCAGCAGGGGAAGGGGGGGCCTTTTTACAAGGGAGCAGGGAGGTGATGGCCCAACTCACCTGCGGCTGCGGCCAAAGCCGAGCCAGTGAGTCGAGCTCGCGTGGGCAGTAGTAGTAGGCTAGCAGCACATTGTTTGATGCTCTGATTCCCCTCAAAAAATGGACCGTTCCAACTCATTCCAGGGAATTAACAAGTGGGATCAGCGCACTGGTGGCTGACGTAATCTGATTGCCACGCCAATTAACAAGTGATTTGGGCTCAGATCAGCGTGGAGTGGAGCGCTAGTACAGCCCTGCAGGTTTTCTGGCTCTGTTTACATGTGCGTCTCTCTGTGACTGCGTGCTTGCTGTCTCTCGCTCGCTGCTGAGCTCCAAGCTGCTGAGTGAGGTGGAGATCGAGGGCGGGGAACGGGAAGGGGAAGGGGAAGGGGAGCACCAAGTGCAATAATGGAGGTCGTCAGATGGCCACGCCGGAAATGGCAGTCCCAAAAGGGTGAGGACAAAGGAAAAAAGGGAGGGTGCCATCACCGTCACCATCCCCATTTACTACTGCCCCGGCTCTGGCAGCTCTGGCCTGCTGGCTGCCTGTGCTGTGCCTCTTCAGTGCCTGCTCCTCGCTCCCTCC
This sequence comes from Microstegium vimineum, assembly GCA_022036555.1. Classification (NCBI taxonomy): domain Eukaryota; kingdom Viridiplantae; phylum Streptophyta; class Magnoliopsida; order Poales; family Poaceae; genus Microstegium; species Microstegium vimineum. The sequence continues at coordinate 10,191,394 of CM039139.1, read as the reverse complement.
CTCTTCCTCATCCCATCCGTCTGCCTTGCATCATCGGCCGGCATTTGCTCTGCTCACAGTCACAGCTCTCGTCTCATCTCATCTCGTCTTCCTCTCCCTGATCCCGAAACTCCGCTTTGTGGTTGTGGCTGTTTCATTTGCATCTCCCTTTCGTGTTTTGTCAATCAGCACCCAGCAAATGTCCCTTTTGTCAATCAGCATCTCACTCCTTGTTGGATGGCACTGCCACCCAGAGAGAAAAATGACAAGGGGAAACAAAACAGAAAGAAAGATTAAAAAAGAGTAAAATAAATACGCGGTGACATCTTTGTTGCGTCTGATTTCTTTATCTATACATGGGGCAGTGCAGTGACAACTCTTTTTTTTTTTCACCGTGGTTGTGGTTCGTGGTCGTGGTACAACAGCAGAAGATCCACTGGATTTCTTTCAGCTGCCTGCCTGCCTGCCTGCGGTGCTCCTTTGCAGCACTGCAACTGTAAAGAACCCAGATCCCCATTCCCCTTGAAGAAGGAGATCCCAAAACTGTCCACGATTCCACATCTACGAGTAAAGTACCTCGCAGAGCTAATAAGTACTAGTACTGTGCTAATTACTACTACTACTTACCTAAACGAACACCGGTAGCCAAGAAAACGTCCCACAAATGGGAGGTAAAAATGAGAGAGAGAGAGATAAAAGACTCCTAATCAAGACTGATCTATACACACATCACCTAATCTGCCTGCTTCCTCCCCATCCATGTCCCTCGGCTTGCTTCAGCAGCCCCATGACTGACTCTCTGATCCTGGCGGCCGGAGAAACTGACTTCCGAGGGGTGGGTGGAGCTTCTTTCTTCGCCGGCGGCCGCGGCCCTGGAACGGCTACGAGCAGTCCTTCCAGCAGACGAGCATGGTCACGCAGCGGCGCATGATGTAGAAGCGCGCGCGCTGCTCCTTCACCAGCCCCGCGCACCGGCTCGAGAACGACGGCTGCGGCGCGCACCCTCCCGCCGCCGCCGCTGCCGCCGCGGCGCCGACACCACCGCTCCCGCGCCGCCCGATCGCCGGGACGTCCCTCATGCTGGACGATCTCTTCAGCAGAGAGTCCCCGCCGCCGGCTCCGCCGGCTCCCGGGACGCGCCGGCTGCCGTTGTTCCGGCTCTTCTTGGAGAACTTCCACTTCTCGTCCACGTAGAACTCCATGGATCGCCGAGGCCTGAGGCTGCTGCCTGCTGAGGTGGGTAGTGAGCGAGCGAGGGAGGAAGCTAGAGTGCGCTGGAGAGAGAGAGAGATAGGTGTGGGGGCGTGAGGAATCCCAGCTCTATTTATAACGGGGATGTGGGTGAGAGACTGACGGACCTGGGAGAAGGTCGGAGAGGGCGTGGCTGGACCGTTTTCTTCAGCGCGGCAGCGGCAGCCATCGGGTGGGCTGAGTTGGACTGCCTTCCTACGCTGCTCTGCTCAGCGCTCACTGGAGTGGAATCCGGCGTATCCGTATCCCGCCCGTTATGCATTTGCTGCCTTTATTTTGCGTGGTCCAGAAAATAATTTCCAGCCAGTTTGCACCATGATCGCTTCCAAGGTTCTGGTCAGAATTTCCAATCATTTGTGAATCCTGTCGTTGGTTGCTTCTTCTTCTGTACGCTAGACTTCGTTGTGGTCAAGTGTTATTATTCCCTCATCTTAAGATTCTATGTATTTGACAAATGTTTCTCCGGTCTCCACCTGAGTAAAATTTTGTTCTTATAGTCTCCGATTTATGACATGTCACTATTTTTTTATCGTAATAATCCTAACACAGGCTCTCTCTCTATTTCCCAGTTAGGCCTTGTTTAGTTTCACCTCAAATTCCAAAACTTTATAAGATTCCCCATCATATCGAATCTTTAAACGTATGCATGAAGTATTAAATATAAGTAAATAATATAATTAATTACACAGTTTGTTTGTAAATCATGAGACAAATCTTTTGAACTTAGTTATGTTATGATTGGACAATAATTACCAAATAAAATCGAAAGATTTTGGAACTAAACAAGACCTTACTAGATGATCATGTACTCTACAATAGGATCTGAAACTGGTGTAACTTGTTTTCCTCTCGGATTATCATCTGGAGGCTTTGGGAGGATTCCTTGAGGTGCTGGCCGTGTGATATCTCTAGCGTCGTTCGACGATGGCAAACTTGCACAGTAGGACTCGATGCTGTTGTCACGCTTCAGTCCTCGACAGGGTCATTGTCTATGTCTATGGTCTTAGACCCTGTTTAGTTTCCCATAAAATCTAAAATATTTTGGGTTTTATTTTTTTATTTTGCAAAATAGAACTAAATATTACTTAAAATATTTTGCAAAAAGTGGTCCATTCCCCATTTTGGATTTTGGACTCAAGAAGCTAAAATAAGAGAATTTTTACATTAATTTGTGTGTCATCCTCATAATACTCATCATTGGAAAGCAAATTTTGGTTGAAACTAAATACCCCACCAAAATATTTAACATTATAGATTTTGGAATCCAAAATAGTTAGGATTTTGGATTTTGGTTGGAAGGCCTTACTTTGCTTTGGTGGCCGATGAGGCCGTTGTTGCGGTGTCTTGGCACGGTGGCAAGAGTTTGTTCAGTGATTGGAGTTACTATCTTATCTTTGCTAGACTAGAATTCACCGCAAATGTGGTGAAGCTAGGATGTTTTTGGGAGTCGACGTCATGGAACAAGCTGAAATGCGGCTTGATGACTACACGAGTTGTTTTGTTGGATATATTGTTTTTCCTTTTCTCTTCTTCTAATAAGGGTACATCAAAAAATTCAAAAATACCTTGGCTAAATGATAGTACTACCTCTGTTCTTAAAAAATGTAATAATTAATACAATTATAGTATACGAGTAGTACACATATTTATGGATTTAAATTAATTTATTATAAAAATAAATTTCATAATTAATTTAACAATGTTTATTAATATATAAAAATATATTTTTTTAAATATATAATTAATTAATTTTGGTGTACTAACATGAGACTTAGAATTTTGGTTCAATGCCTTCCTTTGTCCGTTTATAAGAACTGTCATTATTACTAGATATACATTCTCGGCTGAGGACGTTCGAAGGAAGCCAGATATACTCTCCTTCAATGCTAGGATGTCATGTATTTCGAAGAGAATGGGTATATTCTAACCGTATTACTGTTACCGTAAGTTACCACCGTGTACAAGGCGAGTAATTCGCAAATGGGCACAATTCTAAGATTTCGCGGGCCGACTCCATGTGAGTTTAATCAATGCAACTGCAAGGGCGTACGGCTGGATTCTTTCGAGAAACCATATGCAACGAAAACCGACCTGCAAAAAGATTGCATTCCGACCTATTAATCGCTGATTTCCCCGGAACAAAGCAAAGATTCAAAAGGGGCAAAGTACCATTTGGATCCATTCTCTTGTTTCTTCAACGGTGCAAGCATTAGGGCAGCGGCGCGTAATCATGCAGCTCGCCTGCTGCCTTTCCATGCCCCCCAAAATCCCATGGAGTTAGACAGTTAGTACAGGAGTTAGTAGTAGATAGGCATTCTGTATTGTCTACTGACAGGGGTGTTTAGTTCCCCATGAAATCTAAAATATTTTGGGTTTTGGTTCTTTATTTTACAAAATGGAACTAAATACCTCCAAAATATTTAACAAAATTCCTTATTTTAGATTTTGGACTCAAGAGACCAAAATAAGAGAATTTTTACATTGGTTTGTGTGTCATCCTTATAATCCCCATCATTGGAAGACAAATTTTGGTTGGAACTAAACACCCTACTAAAATATTTTACATTTTGGATTTTGGAATCTAAAATAGTTAGAATTTTGGATTTTAAATTTTGGTTGGAACTAAACAGTGCCCGATGGCTTTCCCGTCCAATCTGGGCTGAGTCAAATGGGCCTGGAGGCGGGCCCTTCTGTGTTCCCGCGTGTCCGCAGAGGCTAGCAGGTGATTAAATGCGCATGTCTCTCTGCGTAGCCCCACAACTACCGTTGGCTCATTTCATTTGATTCCAGTCTCTACTCGGAAAGTCCTCGGATTAGGATTGGGTTTGAAGAAATTTCCTTGTTATCATTATAGTACTTCATTGCATATCCAAATTCTCCAGGTCAAGTAGACCTTTATCCTAACGAAGGTTTTTTGTTGTTTTAAGTCAATTTCAGTGGAGAGTTTTATTATGTTATCTCTAAGACTCTAAAACCGTTATATCATATAAATAAAAATAAAATACACATTCTCAATGTAAAATGGTATTCCATAGTTTCCTCGGGATTAATTGTAAGACTTATAAGTAATTGGTATTTGTGTTAATAGAGTTTTGTTTTATTACATTTATTTTTTTCTTTGTTTTTGTTAAAATATTATCATATCATACATGACAGACTATTAAATACAAACAAAACTCTTATGAAACTTTTACTGATTTTAGTGTTAGTCCATGGTCAGATTTACCATTTTGTTAAAGAATAGCAAGAGAGCTGCCATGTGCAAGCTCTAATTAATATAAAATAAGTAGAAGTTCCGGCCTTTCGTCCTGTTCGTTTGATCGTTTCGGTGGCTGATAAGCTGACTGTGGTTGTTTTTGGTTGTTTTATTGTAGGAAAAAAACAGTAAAAAGAAAGAATAGGAAGAGAGCTGCCATGTGCAAGCTCTAATTAATATAAAATAAGTAGGAGTTTCGGTTCGTCCTGTTCGTTTGATCGTTTCGGTGGCTGATAAGCTGACTGTGATTATTTTTGGTTGTTTTATTGTAAGAGAAAAACATGTTTCGGTAGCTGATAAACTAAACGAACAAGGCATTTAAATCAGAATGAAACGAGCCTTTAACGTCAGAAATTCTTTGGCACGGCTCTAACTCCTGCTGCAGAGGAGTTGTACCAAAAATTGTTTTGAGGAGTACTAAAATAGAGAAGCCAGAACTGTTTTTTGACCGAGAAGAGGGAACTGCAAAAAGTGGTACATAGAGAATGATAGAAAACAACTGCTCTTATTTGCCCCAGCAGATGAAAACTGTGTTGAATGACATCTTGAAGATACTCAAGGGGCGACCAGATTGAAGTGTATAATGTTGCAATTAAAGGCATTCGTTGCCCATGCCGCTGACCTATATACACATGCGGAGCGAAAGTGTTATTTACAACTGAAATCACAGAAAAAGGGCACTAAAAAAGCACAGAAATAAGATAATTAACTGTCAAAAGAACAAGTGAACAACAACATATCTCCATTACAATTGAAATCACAGAAAAAGGGCACTAAAGAAGCAGTGTAGCACGCGGGGATCGGGGATCACAAGACACACAAGGAACTGTACAGGCATGGGGCTGGGGTGATTTGCAAAATTTTAGATTAGATGTGATGAGTGGGGGGTTAAGTACTAAAATAACTCACATTTACCTCTAACCATCGGATTAGAGTCCAATGGTCTAGATTAGAGTTTGCATAGTTTGCACAACTCCTTAGGTTTCATAGCATACGCTATATTTTCACAAGACATGGAAGGGTAGTCCTAGTGATTGCCTATTTCCATGCGTGTATCAATTATTCTGTTGTATGCGTGAATGATATTTGTAGACTATTTTCTGATAATATTTTGTGAACTCTAAAATCGAAGTGGTGGATTGATATTTGATGGTGATTATTTTGTGTTGAATTGCCGCTTTAAGAATTAAGACTTTGGTTAACGAATTATTTCTTTAAATAAAAAACAACACAAAAGCATATTTTATCCGACTTAGAAAAGTCCGCTTCCGCTCCAACACCGGTCCGAATCCGTACCATTTCCGACATCTAAAAAATCCGTATCCACATCCGAAACCGTACAATATCCGATCCGCTCCGAATCCGATCAAAAAAATAGGATTAGGATATGGGAAAGCCATTATCCGCTCTGATCCGATCCGTTTTCATCCCTACGGCCATCCACCTAATCGAGTCTTGTTAGTCATCTAATTGCATGAATGCTATTTTCGCAGCCAACTCTTTCCACTTGGGCACTTGGCTAACTTTGTCAACGACTAATGCCATGCGGAAAGACAAGCTAGGGCCTTGTTTGGATGTTCATATATCTCCCTCAAACCACATATGTTGTAGTGTATTTGAACTAATATCCACTCCAATCCATGTGGTTTGTAAGTGGATACATGCGCATCCAAACAAGGCCTAAGCGGTGTAGAGTTGAATACCCGAGTATAACGATGATATGTTTTCCCCTATCAATGCTAAATAGAGATGTGTATTGTTATTTGAGGGTCAAGTTTTAAAATCACTTGTCCTCCAAGAACCTAACCCAATCTTCACTATGGAGATTGGAAAAATGGATAAATCTAAGAAACGGTCTATATCCTTCGCAAGGCTTATTCTGACTGTGTAAATATCTTCTGGTTTTCAACGTGCTTCTCCTGCAATTTTATCTTTCAGTGGAGGTACATCTTCCTAAGAAGTTTTCTTGCCACACGCCCAAACAACATCTTCATTGATTAGTTTGAATTTCCATTTTGCTTAGCAAACAAGGATTTCAAACCACTTTGACAATTCGAATTGCAACAACAGAGGATTTCAATCTACTCCAGATGAAGAAATCAATTTGAAAGTAAAGCAATGACTTCCTGTCACAAAACACAACCTTTTCAACCTTTAGAAGAATGGAGAAGAAAAGAATGCATATAGAAAACACACAAGCCTCTTTAAGTTCGCTGTGTACGCTATGTACGACGACAATGTATCTTCAACTCCTTTTCAAAAAAAAAAATGTATCTTCAACTGATAAGTGTGTGTAGGCGAATCATTCGAAAGAAACGAATCACAATCCTTTGTTCATCAATGGCAACGCGTGATCCATCTTCAACACTTGGGAAGATCGGACGGCGGTGGCATCAGCTTCTGCTCGGGCAACGGGCCGTCGTTGACCACCCATGCCATCTTCAACCCCCAGCTCGTGTGCACCTCCAGGTGACAATGCATGAACCAAACACCTGCAACAGCTAGCATTTCTCAAGAAAACACGTACGTACGGACTGACTGTCTACGCCTGCAATTAATCAATCAATTGGTTGTAATTAATCGTTCTACACGTACGCACCGGGATTATCCGCGAAGAACCTGATGGCGACCCATCCGCCGGCCGGCACGCCGACGGTGTTCCTGTGCACCGGGTCGACAAGGTTGAAGCTGGCTGGGTCCTTTGACGAGTCGTAGTTGCCGAAGCCCTGGGCGAGCACGTAGAAGTCGAAGCCGTGGAGGTGCAGCGGGTGGCTCTCGGCGCCGAGGATGCTGGTGTCCTGCAGCACCACCTCCACGCTGGTATTGTACTCCAGCACCACCGCCTTGGTCCCGTGGGAGACGTTGGTGTTGTTGGGCGGCGTGCCCGTGTAGTTGAACGGCTCCAGCGGCGCGACGGGGAAGTCGGCGGTGTACACGCCGGCGATGCTGCTGCTGTAGTGCGCCTGCAGGAGCGCGGTGGTGGGCATGGTGAAGGACACGTTGTTCATGGACGCCGCGAACATGGTGCGGTTGGTGGGCCCCTGGCACGTCTGGTCCGCCGGGCAAGGGTGGGTGCCGAGCCCCACGGCGAAGAAGAAGGAGCGGTCCACGGCGACGGGCACCATGGCCGGGTACTCCGGGGTGGCCAGGCTCCGGAGCCTGGCGCTGTAGTTGGCCGCGAACGCCGTGTCGTTGAGCGCCGGGAGCGAGGGCCGGAAGAGCGGGAGGCTCTTGATGTGCGGCGCGCCGTACGCGAGCACGGCGGCCACGGTGGTGTTGTCGAAGGAGCCCGGCCGACCCGTGCCGTAGGGGCGTGCCAGCATGAGGTGCGTGGCGGCGGGGCACCCGGCGTCGGGCTCGGCGCGCAGGAGCACGTTGGTGGTCTGGCCCGGCGTGATGAGGACGACGTCCGTGTGGAACGGCTTGACGTAGTTGGCGTCCACGTCGACTACGGTGAGCGTGTGGTTGGCGATTGAGAAGAAGAGCTCGTTGTTGAGCGCGGCGTTGATGAGCCGGAGCAGGTACCACTTGCCCGGCAGCACCTTCAGCTTGAACGTGTCTACGGGGATAGGATAGGGAACCAACGCATGAGCCTAAACGTCAGTTGAGCTTCCACAAACCAGCCCGCCCTCGGTTTTCAATGGGCCGAGTGAGTCTTTACCTTTGCTGGAGCAGTTGTACAAGGGGCCCGGAAGCCCGTTGATGGTGAAGGCGTCAGACACATTTGGGCCTCCGCCAGTCTGAAGCGCCTGGGCGATGATCGCCTCGGGATCCGCGTTGAACCACTCTCCTGCGGCAGCAGCAGCATCAACAACCACAGTGTGAGTGTGTGCTCCTTCAGCAGCAGCAGCAGCAGCAGCAGCAGCAGCATCATCAACCCAGAGCAGTGGCACGCACCGAAGATGACGGGGACCTCCTTGTATGGTTTGACCGGATACGGGTAGGGCACGCCGCGCTTGGGGAGGATGACGATGGCGCCGTAGAGGGTGGCGCGCATCCAGGAGACGTGGGCGTGCCAGAGCAGGGTGCCCCGCTGCCCCGTGACGGTGAAGTTGTACACGAAGCTCTGTCCCGTCTGGATGGGGCACTGCGTCACGTACGCCGGCCCGTCCGACCACCCCGTCCGCAGCTGCCGAACGCCGTGCCTGTTGTCCGTTCGCATCGCGTGTCCATGAAACAAATAAAAAAGATGATACGTAGATGCTTGTTAATTAGTTGCTGACACCAACCAGGATCGAGACAGAGGTACGAAACGAGATGATTTCTCTATTGACGAAACATGGCAGCTTGCTTGCGACAAGCATGATTAATCAGGTTTTTGCAGTTCGTTGCATTGGTGCGTGCAAAGAGCGTATATACTAGGTGCGGTGCACATGCAACGGGGTAATAAGAAGAAAAATTACCAGTGGATGGTAACGTTGTCCTTGACATTGTTCACCACCTTGACGATGACGCGGTCGTCCTCCCTTGCGACTATCTTGGGGCCGGGGAACTTGCCGTTCACCGTCGGGATGGCGCGGGTGGTGCACAGCCGCGTCACATTCTGCATCGTCACCTGCAACAAGCCCGTACACATGCATGATATCGATCGAAATTAACAGCAGATAATAGACCCCCGTCCGTCAATAACAGTTCATCATGTTCGCCCAAAACTTCGTTCATAGATCATGCATGGAAGAAGAGACCGCCATCGATCTATTCTATAATAAAGCAAGTACACACATAACACAGTATGAACCAACCGGCACTAATGCATATATATATATATATATATATATATATATATATATATATATATATATATATATATATATATATATATATATATATATATGCTTGATGAAATGCACTTACATTGAAGGTGTAGTATCTGGTTGCGCCGTGCGACGACTGCGGCAATGCTAGCAACGTGCCAAACAACAGGAGGAACGGAAGACATGATGACGCCCCCATATCTCCTCGCAATTTCAATGCTGGGGGTGATCGGATAACGGATACTGATAGCAAGATACGGCTGCAGCTACAGTGGCTAGCTATAGCACACGGGCGGCCAGAGCTGATACAATGCAATGTGGGAGAAACGAAGGGTTATATAACGAGGACGGTAGTACTGATGGTGGTTGCACTGCAATTTGTTAGGTGACGACATGATATTTTCCTTTTTTTTTCCTATGACAAGAAAAACAGGGGGAGAATTAGGTGAGGATGATGGTGATCGAGGGAGATCGAAAGCTGATATGGCACTAGACGGCAAAAAAGGCAGAAGCTTAGCGCTAGCCGGCTGCGCGCCGCTTTTAGTTGCTGGTCATCATGTACAAAGAGTTGGTTCGGCCTGGCTTTTAGAGTGCAGGCAAAGGAATCGCCCTTTTTGGCGCATAGTATGGCGCTGCTGCTCTGGACATACGTGTATTTTCTCTAGCGTCAGAGCGTTATTACTGTTGGATTTTTTAACCGTTCGATCTCAGTACACCTCGTCGTCAGGATAAAGGAGTCATGAGTCATGGCTGAGGCTGACTGATATGATGCGATCAATTATATATCTCGAGCGTATTACAGACTGAAACCCTCTCTGTGTTGTGTTATGATATGATCGGGGTCCCGATATGATGTTGTGTTCTTCTCAAGGATCGACCGCAAACCTTCGCGTCATTTGTTGAGATTTCCTTGTCGCGTCTCCTGATTAATAACATATGGCTAGAGTTGGAGCTCTCAGCGGTTAATTCTAACAGTTTGTTTCCTGTGAACTGAAGTTCTAGAGAGATTAGAACACTGCAACTCACAGGGGCCGGGCCATATCATCTCAAGAGACAGACATTATCTGAACAGGCATGCATCCAACAAGACACGGTGCAAGATCATCCTCAACCATGATTGTTTTCATGGCTCTCCTGAGTCCTGACCGGAGAAGAGTCGCTTGCCCAGTCTTGGTGCAACAGGAGTGCTGAATTCCATGTCTGAACAACCCAGACATCCTGTCGATGCACTGGTTGGACCAACCTAGGTCGGCGTAGGTTGGCCTTGTCCTGTACTGTATAAACGACGACACGGTGCCTGTTTGTGCTTTCCAACAAGACAATTAGCTGAGACGTCAGGATGCATATCTACAGTTCACACTTCACAGTGTTCAGTGATAGACCTTAGCGGATCTTCTAACAAAGTGGATTAGCAGGGTAAAAAGCTTAGGATAAAGGGTGTTCTTCGGATATGAGAAAAGGCCGAGGGTGTCTCATTATAAAGAAATGCGTAGAGCGTGTCTCATTGTTACAGAAATTTTCGTTGGACTTGACTGCTACATTATTACATCTCTCTAATTTGAAATAGAGTTCTAACTAAGGACCCTAAGTGTTCAGGAATCATAGGCTTTCCTTAAACCCATGCTAGCTAATGTCCAGATGCACTTTGCCACCTTCACTTCACCGATCATCCTTGCAGCATGGCCAGCTACGTGGTATGAGTGGATCCGGACGAATGCAATAATGCAATCCAGGCACAATTGCGTACACAGATGTACAAGGCAATTGCTTCATGCCTTCATCTCACAATCCGAAGCAGGTATATATGTACAGAGCTGCAAAGCAGACTGCAGTTAGAATGTCACTGCAAACAGCTGATAGTCGACACTGGTCACCGCTTTGCTTGAAGTTACTTCAATTTGAAGCTAAAAAAAACACAGAGTTTGCATACACTGCCACACTGGTACTGTTATGTCAGTGTAGTTCCACGCCATTGCAGGGTAAAGCAAAGCGCCATGTGCCCATGTGTCAGTGTGAGGTTTCGGGGCATGTCCTTTTGCAAGCTCTTGTTCCTGTCTGGATTCCCTCGCCATGGCTTCTTTGTCTTGGACATCAAGGGAACAACTTTAAGTAAAACCACACTAATCTCCCCTCACTGTACAACCTGGAACACACGCACGCACACAACGGCACAAGAAAGAGGGTTTCTGGTTGATGACAGGCGACAGGACATGTATCTGATGATCTGAACTGGCTTTAGGTTGCTTCCGGGAAAATGACGCGGCATCTTACTAAGACGATCAACCGGTACTAGTCGGTTAGGTTACTAACAAGTCAATCAACCGGTACTTATATTCTACCTATTATTATAATATTAAATAGAAAAACGTTTTCTAACCGGATTTTTTTACTTTCTAGACTGTTCTTTTTTCCCATTTCTTTACTCCCTACCCTCCGCATTTTGTATATGACCTGGACTCATGATCCATATTTATGCAGATCAGAAAGCTGGGAACCGCAATCTGTGACCTGGATGAGGCGATTCTCTCTGCCGAGGCGCTAGGCGCAAACAAAAAACAGTCAGGTCAGCGTGCTATAGCCAAGAAGAACACAACAAAATTTGTAATAGACCAGAATCAGAAAAGTTCCAGTCTGAGTCAGGAACAAATGACTGCTACCAGCTCTGGGAAAAAGAACCCAAAGAAAGATATGAACCCAGGGAAAGCAAAGGATCCCTGTGAAGATGGCGTTTCAAGTGACCATGAGGGTGACACCAATGGTGGTGCACCATCAAAGAAGGCCAAGAAATGAAGACTTTCACAAGAGCTGAAGAAAGAACTAGGCTATGCATTTCTTCCAGGATTGCATGCCTCCTTCTTTATCTTTCTCTTTACCAATTAGCTTATGTAATGGCTGCTTCTCAGCTCCTTTTGTTTTGATGTTCAAGACTTTTGTTATGTCGTTACTCCAGACTCCTGGTAGTATGTTTAAAAGTCTCAGTCATGGTTAATGATCTAGTGGCGAACTTAGTGGTGGTTTCTTGGAGCCTCCTTTTTCTAGACCCTTATCGCTTAAGGTCGTGGCTCTCTTCTAGATTCCTCAATAAATCAAACCAGAATCTGAATAGATGAATAACCTTAACAAAAGAAGTTGGAAGGTTCTTTGTTGGAATGTCCGTGGTCTAAACTCTGCCGAGAAGTGGAATCCAATTAGGGACACAATAGTGGAAGCAGGCTGTGATGTATTCTGTTTTCAGGAAACAAAAAGACAGATCTTCGATACCTTTTTTCTCAGAAATTTCTGACCTGCTGGTTTTGATGATTTCTCTTTCTTACCCTCTATTGGAGCTTCTGGTGGCCTGATCACTTGTTGGAAAAACAGCCTATTGGAGGGGCAAATGATTTTTCAGAACAATTTCGTAATCACAGTTAGGTTCTACTCCAAGCATAACAGAGATTCATGGTTCCTGACCAATATTTATGGCCCCTGCATTCATGAGGAAAAACGAGAATTCTTAAGATGGTTCAAACATTATGACATTGGGGATGATAATAACTGGTTGTTAGTAGGAGATTTCAACCTTCTTAGAAGGCAATAGAACAGAAACAGACCTGGAGGTGATATCAATGAAATGCTACTTTTCAACGATGCAATTAGTCACCTTGGCTTGGTGGAGCTGCCTTTGTATGGAAATAAATTCACTTGGACAAATAAGCAAACCCCTCCACTCCTTGAGAGGTTAGACTGGTTTTTCACTTCAAGTTCTTGGACCCTAAACTACCCAAGCACAAGTACACTAGTTCTAGAAACTTCTGATCACTGGTCTTGTAACATCTCTGTCTCAACTAGCATTCCAAAAGGGAACGTTTTTTGTTTTGAAAACCTCTGGTTACAACAACCTAGTTTCTTGCAAACTGCTCAGCAAGGCTGGAATGACCCAACTAACCAAGTGGATAAGGCAAAGGTGATCACTGCAAAATGCAAGAAAATGAGAAAGGTCCTGAGAGAATGGCAAAGAAGTTTATCAAACCTCAAAAGAACTATACAGAATGTCAAAACAGTCCTGGGTCTATTAGAAAAGATTGAGGAATACATAGATCTCTCTATTTTTGAATGGAATTTCAGAGAAACTTTGAATGATAAGCTCAGCACCCTGCTGCTGCAACAGAGAGTATATTGGAAGCAGAGAAGCAAGCTCAGATGGGTAAGGGATGGTGATGCTGGCACTAAGCTTTTCCATACAAATGCCACAATCAAGCACATGAATAACTTTATAGCTCAGATTCAGAAGCCCAATGGAGAAGTTGTTCTTGACCATGATGGGAAAGAGAAGATCCTATGGGAAGCCTACAAGGAAAGAATGGGCAAATCTGACTTTAAAGAAATGCTCCTAAATCTGAGTTTCTTCATTGAAAGGCACTCCAACCTGGAATGGTTGGAGGAACCTTTTCTCAGACAAGAAATTGATGCAGTAGTTAGAAGTCTACCAAATGACAAAGCGCCAGGACATGATGGCCTGAACAATGAATTTATCAAATCGTGCTGGCAGTTTATCAAAGAGGATTTCTATAGTCTTTGTTCTGCCTTTCAGGAAAACATAGTTTGTCTGCAGAGCATAAATGATTCCTACATCACCCTAGAGCCCAAGGTTGAAGGGCCTAACACAATGGGTGACTATAGGCCAATATCACTTTTAAATGGCTCCATCAAGTTGATCACAAAGCTGCTTGCAAACAGACTACAACTAGTAATTCTTCAGATCATACTGAAAGGTCCTATCCAAGGCTAGAGGGGGGATGAATAGCCTAAATTCAAATTCTAAAAATAAAACTCAACAACAAGTTAGACAAAAGATGGCGAAGCTTAACTAGCAATAACTAACTAAGAGATGCGAAGCCTCCTACCACAATTGCTACTCTAATAGTTCTAGGATCACACAAATCCTACACAATTCTAGTTGCCCTCTAGGCACAACCTAATACACTAAGACAAGTATGAAAAGGTAAATGTGAAGATGGGAAGAGTGATTATACCACCGTGTTGAGGTAATGAGCCAATCACAAGAACTCCAAGCAATCCAATCAATCATACAAGGATGACACTTGATTTTTCACCAAGGTTCACTAGTTTTCCCACTAGCTACGTCCTTGTTGTGTCGTCTCACTTACTTGGAGGTTCAAGAGCTAATTGGCATCACACGCCAAACCCGTCACCGGGTGCCTCACAACCAACACAAGATAAGGGCTCTCCAAGACACGTGCAATCCACTAGAGTTACTTTTGTGATCTCCCGTGGGGAAGGCACAAGAACCCCTCACAATCTTCACTTGTGGTCGATGAAGCACAATCACCAAGCTTCTCGAATCCACACCGCTTGCTCCAAACCGTCTAGGTGAAGGCAATCACCAAGAGTAACAAGAAACTAACAACGGTATCAACTCCCAAGTGCCACTATGATGAATCACTTCATGCAATGCACTTGATCACTCAACTCACTCAAATGGATGATCAAAATCAACTAAGTGATGAGTGGGAGTGTGTGTGGTTTGCTCACAAGAGTATGCAATCAGCCAAATGTGCAAGAGAGACTCCTTGAACCAGTCACATACCCTTATATAGCCTCCTCAAAGAAACTAGTCGTTTTTCTCTTTTGGAGCAGCTGAACCGTAGCCACCGGACCACTTTTGGTCACCACCACCGGACTATAGCAGGTGGTCCGGTGCTTTTGAAAAAACGACCGTTGTCGCGCTGGAAGTCACCGTCGGACCACTCGCCTTGGTACGGACCTTGGTCCGACGCCTGGTCCGGTGCTTGGTTCGATGCTTCGCCCTTGGCCAAAACCAGAGTCCAGTAAGCACCCGACCACCGGACCACACCTCTAGACTAGTACACCGGACCATACCGAGTGGTCCGGAGCCTTCTTCGAGCCTTGATCAAAACATCCAGTAAGCACCGGAGCTCCGGACTACCTCGTCGGACTAGGCCGTCGGACCATGCAGACTGGTCCGACGCCTGTCTTAGCCTTCTGCTGAATCTGGATCGAGCCACCGGACCATTCGTCTATGGTCCGGTGCTCCACTTGAGCTCTGGTCCGACGCTTCCTTAGTTGCCGGCCAGTGCTAGGAGCAGCCACCGGACCACTTGCCTTGGTCCGGTGCTTCAAGCACAATTGGTCCGACGCTCTGTCTTGAGTTGTTTCTTCTTCTCTTTTTCTTCCCTTGCTTCTCATGTGCCACCACCAAGTGTTCCATTGACTTGTGCATGTGTGTGGCATATTTTAACAAGTTTTACAAGGTTGCTCATTAGGATTTAGATGCAATGCAATGGATGATCACCTAATGGCACTTGATAGGTGTAACCACTAACTATTTTTCCCTCTTCATAGTACGGTTACCTATCCTAAATGTGATCACACCGACTAGGTGTCTTCATCACTAAAAGGAAATCCCTAGTTATACCTTTGCCTTGAATAGCTTAGGGTTTCCTCCTTCTTCCTTCATTTGCAAGTATGAGCTCTTGTTGGCTTTTCTCCTTAGCCTCCACCTTGCTCCATCACTTGTCTTCTTCATCTTCTCATTAGTGTACTAAGCCTACTCCCACTTAGAGTTAGGTTAGTACTTAGGTTTCATCAATTACCCAAAACACTAGAGATCTTTCACATACACACTAATCAATATGGTTTCATTAAGTCTACATCAATTTAGGATTGCCTTGCTTGGTCATTTGAGTATCTGCACCGTTGCCATCATTCAAAGAAGGAGATTATTGTCCCGAAGCTAGATTTTGAGAAGGCTTTTGATAGAATTGAACATCAAGTGATTCTTGACATTCTAGTGCACAAGGGTTTTGGAAGCAAGTGGGTCTCTTGGATAAGATCAATCTTGACCACTTGTACCTCTTCTATCCTGTTGAATGGAGTCCCAGGTAAAACTTTTCACTGCAGAAGGGGTGTTCGACAAGGGGACCCTCTCTCTCCTCTCCTCTTTGTCCTAGCTGTAGATCTTCTACAATCAGTTTTGAACAAGGTTGTACAACTCAATATGTTGAAGCTACCAATCCCAACTCCAACTGAAGATTTCCCTATGATTCAGTATGCCGATGACACCCTCATAATCATGGAAGCTTCTACCACTCAGATCTTCTTCTTGAAAAGTGTGATGCAAACTTTTAGTGAGTCTATTGGCTTAAAGATCAACTATTCCAAGTCTAGAATGGTTCCTATAAACACAAGCAATGAAAGGCTACAGCAACTTACCAATACATTTGGTTGTCAGACATGGTCTTTCCCTTTTACTTACCTGGGTCTGCCTTTGGGACTGTCTAGACCAAAAAAATGATGATTACCTGCCTCTTCTTTCCAAATGTGAAAAGAGATTAAATTATTTCTCTCCCTTCCTCAATCAAGTTGGTAGATTGGAAATAACTAACTCAGTCCTAACCGCGCTCCCAACTTTCATG
The DNA here is from genome assembly GCA_022036555.1 of Microstegium vimineum. Classification (NCBI taxonomy): domain Eukaryota; kingdom Viridiplantae; phylum Streptophyta; class Magnoliopsida; order Poales; family Poaceae; genus Microstegium; species Microstegium vimineum. Next base: position 10,174,718 of record CM039139.1, on the reverse strand, counting down.
ATGTGTTCTCTGGTCCTACCGAAAAATGTGATAAAGCAGATAGATAAGTACAAAAGACACTGCCTTTGGAGAGGAGCCAAATCTAATGAGAAGAAAATGGCTAAGGCTGCCTGGACAATTGTTTGTACTCCAAAAGATCAAGGAGGCTTGGGGTCCTTGACATTCGGACTCACAATGAAGCTCTCATCCTAAAACATCTACACAAATTCTTCAATAAAGAAGCTTTGCCATGGGTGACCTTGGTGTGGGACAAACATTATAGAAATGCAAAACTCCCAGATTCAAACAATAGAAAAGGATCCTTTTGGTGGAGGGATGTTCTGAAAACTCTAGTAAAATTCAAGGGGCTAGCAAATATAACAGTCAACAATGGCCAGACTTGCCTGTTTTTGGATGATCTTTGGAATGGCAGGGTTAGAAGGCTTTCCTATCCTAGACTGCATTCCTTTGCAAAAAAATAAACAATTTGGGCTGCACAGAGCTGAAAGGATCAAGATGCCCAAGAGGGGGGGGGGTGAATTGGGCTTGTTTTAAATTTCTAAAGCAAATATGAAAACCTATCAAATGTCAATCACCCCCTAGTGCCTACCGGTAGTGTATCCTAGCTAGAAAAGCGGTAGCAGTTCATGGAATTGAAAAACGCCCTAAGCAATTCTAGTAGCAACGGAAAGAACAAGACGGAATGTAATGCGAAAATGTAAAGAGCTAGGGAAAAGGAATTCTCGTTTGACGCAGCGATGTTTTCCCGAGGTATCGAGGTGTCGACACAGCCTCCTAGTCCTCGTTGGAGCACCTCGCAAGGTATCGCTCCCCCTCTACCTGCGCAAGGGTAGAGTGCTCTCTACGGGCTGATTCTTCGCCACTCCGGCTCGGTGAATCGCCCACAACCGATCACAGAAGCTTGGAGAAGAGCCGCCAATAATCTTCCGACGATCACTTCCTCCGAACACCACCAAACCGTCTAGGTGCTGTCGAACACCAAGAGTAACAAGCACAAGACCTTCACTTGACCAACTCAATACTAGGAAGGTGGATGGATGCACACAAGTCACTCCTAATCACTCTAGGAGGGAAGAACAAGATGAACTCTCTCAAATCTCTCCCTCACTAGGCACTTGGCTCTCGAAGGATTCTCTCAAGGTGTAACCAGCTGAAACAATGGCCAAGAGACATCCTTAGGACGAAAGGGGCAACTATAAATAGTCCCCACCTCCAAAACTAGCCGTTTTCTCTTTTTTCTCTTTTCTACGAAGGCACCGGACTAGTCTGGAGGACACACCATCAGACCAAGGCAACTGGTCCGGAGCTCACTCTCTGCTGAAAAACAGACACCGTCGAACCACTTGCCTTGGTCCGACGTCCTGGTCCGACGCACTGGTCCAGAGCCAGGGTGCTCACTGAGTGAGAACATTTTCTCTTCTTCGAACCTCCAGACCACTCTCCTTGGTCCGGAGCCCTGGTCCGACGCGCAGGTCCGGAGCCAGGGAGCTCACTAAGTTGTATCACAGCTCTGCCTGTGAGCGTCGGACTACCCGTCGGACCATCCGTCGGACTAGTCCGGAGCTCACTCCCACGACAGGCTTTCACTGACAGATGTCACCGGACCACTTGCCTATGGTCCGATGCTCTTCCAGACAGGTGGTCCGGAGCTCTGTCTCTGAACGTTTGCCTAAGTCAGGGACCGTCGGACCACTCTCCTTGGTCCGACGCCTTCTTGGCAGACTGGTCCGGAGCCTCTTTCTCCCCCTGTTTCAACTGTTTTCACTAAGATCTCTCAAGGGGGTTTTGCTCCTACCATTTCTAGGGTTAACCAAGGGCCGATAGCAAGGTCTCTAGGACTCGTTGTGACAAGTGTGTATATGTCCACTTTTCTAAACTCTCCTAGGTCAAGCTACTAACCTCATACCCCCCTTTATAGTACGGTTAAAGGAAAAACAAAGTCCTAGCTATACTTAGTGCCCTTCTCAACCTTATGGCACTAAGGACTAGCCTAGTCTTCAACTCGAATCAACATCCTTTGAAACCGAAGCGATTTCCATCTTGGGGGCATGAATATCCATTAAGCCCATCAAAATTGTATCACTAATGACCTAACACAAATGATTTTGCCTCTGCAAAACACACGTTAGTCATAGTGACCTAGCATTGTCGTTAATCGCCTAAACACAAGGGACCATGATTCTTCAAAAGCAATTTCAATTGGCAATCCTCTTTCTCTCTCCAGCCTACCCTTGTTCACTGAAACCTTTCAACAATTTCTGCAGCTCCAAGATGAAGTTTTAAATACTAACCTGCTCGAGATGGATGATAAATGGACATACATCTGGGGATCAGCTTCCTTCACCTCTTCAAAGGCTTACAGGCATCTTTTTGGTCATCGACAGGTGGATCCCATTTTTAAATGGTTGTGGAAAACTTCCTGTCAAGGCAAGCATAAGATCGTTTTTTGGCTAATCCTGAGAGATAAGCTAATCCTCACGCTCGGCGAGCAGACGCCGCACGACCAGCCAACGACGCGGCGATGGTGGCGCACTCTGCGCGCGCTATGGTCTGGCGCCAAGCGGGACGGCCTCGATAGCCTCTTCGCCCTCGTCTCCTGGCATGTCTGGAAATAGCGCAATGCCCGATGTTTCAGAAGCGCGCCGTCTTCCTTGGTGGACCTACTGCAAGTTATCCGAGCAGAAGCAGATCGCTGGTTGCAGGCGGGGGCCAAGGGCCTCGCTTCTCTAGCAGCCGGCTAGGCGCCTGGAAAGTTCGGCTGTCGAGTTCAGTTTCGTTCGCGGCTCTAGGCTCTCCTGTTCCTCGGTGCTGCGGGTTCCTTCGTCTCGCTTTTTCCTGCTCTGTTTTAGTTGTCGGCTTCGGCCTCCCTTGTTTGTTTAACTCTTTGCCGTCTTAATACAAAGATACGCATACTCATGCGTATTCGTGAAAAAAGAGAGATAAGCTGAGTACTAGAAATTTGATGAGCAGAAGGGGCATGCAACTGGATGATGTTCAGTGTGTCCACTGTCACCAAAATCAAGAGGAAACTGTGCACCACCTGTTCTTTCAATGTCCATTTTCAAAGCAATGCTGGGGAACTCTTAATTTCCTCTTTGATGATAACTTACCAATCATCTCCATCTTTCAAGTATGGAAATCTCACCTGGGGGTTCAGTTTGCGCTAGACATCTTCATTCTTTTCTGTTGGGTATTTGGATGGTGAGAAATGATGCAATCTTCAGAAACAAGGCTCCACAAGTCCTGGAATGTAGAAGATACTTCTCCAGTGAATCCAGTCTACTTTTGCACAGAATTAAGGCTTGTCTAGCTCCTTCTCTAGCCTCTTGGCTTTCTTCAAATTTGTAATTTGTTGTTTTTCCTTGGGGTTTTCTTCTCCTGCTGTTTTCCCCTTTCCCCCCTCCTCGGTCTTGTCCTGATTCCTTTTTTCTTGTAACTCTTGTTTTCTAAACTGGTTTATGTTTTCTTTAATAAAGCCTCAGTAGGAGCCCATGGCTCCTTCTGTTCATTCAAAAAAAATATTTATGCAATATAGGAGTAAAGTTGAGCATGCAGCCCGCGTGCTTTTGGCCTGGTCTGAAGCCCGGTTGAAAAGCACGGTCCGAGAACAGCCCAGCCCGTACCCCCGCCGTGCCCAGGCCGGCCTGAAGCCCATAGCGGACCGGACTTGGGCTGCCCCCTCGGCACGTCGGGCGTCACAGCCCGGTCCGGTATTGGAAGGCCCGGTTCAGGGCATATATATATATATATATATATATATATATATATATATATATAGCAAACCCTAGGTCCTCACTATCTTTATCATCTAGTTCTCCCTCTCCCGTCCACCACTCCCCCGACCCTCTCTCTTCCGGCCGTCAGCCCACGACTTTCCTGACCCGGCGCCACTTCCCTGACCCTCCCTCTCCCGGCTCGCATTCTTCCCCGATGCTCCCATGGCGGCGGCTCCTCTCCTTCCCTCCCCCGGCCCAGCTCCCATGGCGGCTCCTCTCCTTCCCTCCCCCGACCCTCTTTCTTCCGCGACCTTCTCCCCCGCTCCCTTCCCCGACTTCCCCTGCCGCAGCGGCGTCCACGACCGGCGCATCTCACCACCTCGCTGCTCGCTTGCGACGGCGCCGGTGATAGCCTCGCTGCTCCCTCACGGCGGCGGCCGGGCTACGGGCTGGCCCGATGTTTTGTTGGGCCCCGTTGAAGAATCATGACCCTATTAGTTTCGGTGATTAACGACAATTAGAGATTATTATTGCTAATGTCTGTTTTGCAGAGGCTATGCGTAGCTTAGACATAGTGATCAACATGAATGGACGTCAATGGTCTTCACTTAGCCCCCAAGATGGATATCGTTTCGGATTTCAAAGAGACATAATGAAGACCCTAGAGTGATAGGCTAAGTGCCATAAGGAGATGAAAGACACTTAGTATAGATAGGTCTTTATTTGATCTTTGGTCGTACTATAAAGAGAGGTTGAGACTAGTAGCTTGACTTAGGTGAGATTCATGGCTTAGTGTGGTGCACACTTGACTTCCTTAACTCTAAGAAATCCTATGGTAACCGTAAGATAGCCTAGAACAACTTCCACATTCATCGCGACGAAAACCGAAGTTGAGAAAACCTTTCTTTGGTTGTCAGACGCTGAGTGCAGAGGCGACGAACGTTGTCCGTCGTGCTAGACGCTGGCGTCAGACGCTAGGGTATGCACCCTGAGCGTCCGGCGCGCTAACAGAGAGTTCCAGAGAGGGCAGATTTGCGACGGACGCGTCTGTCGCATGGGCGTCGGACGCTGTGGAGCGTCCGAGAATATTTTCCCAGAAACCCGAGAGCAGCTAGTTGGCGCCGGACGCTGAGGCGTAGTGTCCGTCGCCAAGCGTCCGACGCCTGCTGACGTGAACAGGAACTAGCAGTTGGGGCTAGCGACGGAGCGTCCGTCGTCAACTTAAAATGTCTATTTCTTTTCAGTCCGAGGGCTGAGTGTGTGGGGGCTATAAATAGCCCACCCCTTTCTCTCCCACCTTGCCTTTGCTCATTTGAGTTGCTTTGAGAAGGTTGGGAAGAGAGCAAGAGCCCTAGAGAGAGTGATTCGCGAATCCATTCATCCTCTTCTCTAGTTGATCCAAGAGTTCAAGTGTGCCTTAACCTTGACGTATTTTCGATTGTTTATAACCAAAGTGATGGTCATGTAAAGCGCTACTCCTTGTAATGGAAACATTTTGAGGTAATTAAATATTTATACAGTTTATTTCATATGAACGTTACTGTAGCTTCGTATATATGTATATATACTAGAAATGATGATTACTAGTAGTATCATATTACGAAATGTGTTTTTATAATAAAATTCTTTTGGAGTTATACATGTGAATACTATTTAATAGAAAATTGGACGTAAAACACTTTAACTGACACATACCATTATTTTTGGACAAAAGTAGTATGTTAGTTTTAGATAATGGAAGAGGCTTCCCGCTTCTGCGTTACCGCACACAGCGTTTACATTATTACATAGTTTTAGGATATTGCTGATGCATCAGAGAAACAAAGCAACAAAAATATTATGCATGACAAAGGTAGTATGTTAGTATCTAATTATGATATAATTTTACTTATCAAGTCATATAGACACCACGGATAGAAATAATATTTTGTCGATCGGCGATGGCGTGTCTTGTCTCTTCTGTTGTATATCTATCCTATCTCTCCATGTTTTGGTTCTCCGGTAGATATAGTTTTTTTTTTTGCTAAAGAAAACATTTCCCTCCTTTTCTTTCTTATTAATTCTAATACCATATCGTTATTTTTATTTAGTTGTCATCCTAATTAATAAACATCTTAATTTCTGGGTTGGGACTGTCGGCCGATGGGAATAGAGATAAGTTGGCAATGATTGTTATCTCTGAAGCATTCTAGTCTTGTCAATTTCTTAGATCAATAAGTAAATCGTGCATACGCAAGGAAGGCTGTTCAATTCCAAGAGAACCCAAGAAAGCACCAGCACACCTGATTAGCTAAAGACAGGAGAAGAAAAGTATGTCAATATTTCGATTTTTATAGACTAAAAATAATATAATAATATGATGGCCGCCTCTGCATTCGGAAAATGCGCAGTAACTTCTTACACAATTTCAACCAAAGGCTGTTAACGAATAATGCAAGCTTCCACCAAACCGAAGTACAGTACCAAACAAAGGGTCGAGTAACATCAAGGAATAGGAATATCTTTATAGTTGTTTTTTTTTGACAAGATCTTGGTTAAGTTCATGCACTAGCTTGCACTGTACAATAATCAAGCGTGCGTTGCAAGATGCCGCTCCAAAGTCCAAAGTAGTGTACAATTCTCTTTTCCATTTCTGCAAATGAAGCACTATCGAAGCAAGCCTAATAATCGTAAAAGAGCAATGCAATATCTTTCCCGAAGAATAATTTACTTTGATCATACCTTAGGGCCTGCATGTTAATTAATTTGCTTCAAAATAGTGCTCACCTTAGGACGTCCCCACCAAGGGCGACATCGCAAGCTTGGTCCTGGAATTTACCTTGTACTAAATGCTTATGCTAATGTTGATGAATAGGATCATAGACTCCTTGCTCGCTGGTCTCGCTCACCCGGTGCCCGGTACATACGTAGTTGAGAGAGAAGTAGCCGTGGAGTTTGAGTAAATAAAACCTAAAAAAATGCAATTCGGAAACAATATCATAATTTAAAATACTTAGTTTAATTAATTATAGTCTAGAAAAAAGTTTAATTAAGTATAGGTTAAGAAGTATAAAAATGTTTATATGAAATAAATATCATTGGGCTGAACTTGCAAAGGAGATTGAAAAAGTTTGCTCAAGTGGGGGCTAGCTCAACTTGCAAAGGAGACTGAACACGTCCTCAACAGAAAGTGATTGCAGTTTTCGTCAGATCAGTTGAAGCAACCTCAGTTAGTGCTCGGAAAATCGAAGAGATTTCTGACCACGGCTGTGAGGCTGTCCCTAAAATAAAAAGTGGGCCAGACGCACGCACGGCTAAAAAATGTGTTCTGCAAGTATACATCGATGCAGAGGTGAGGTGGGATGTCAAAACCACAGGAAGAAAGCTCCTAGTAGGATTCGCTCGAATATTTGGAAGTTAGCTCCGTCCGTAAAAGGATATAATTCTGTAACACTGTCATGATTTAATATATTCCTGTTTTTAAATAAAAGTCATTTTCATTTTCCAAGAAGTTTTTTTTAACTTTAACCAATTATATATAAAAGAGTATAAATATTTATAATATATAATTAGTATCATTAAATAGATCACTGAATATATTTTTATAATAAATTTATTTAAAGATATAAATATTGCACGTATTTTCTACAAATCTATTTAAAATTAATAAAGTTTGACCTACACGTATCTCATAATAATTTTCTTTTTAGGGCGGAGGGAGTACAAACTTTGATTAATTATAGATTAAAAATATAAATATTTTTTATATCCAAGAAACATCATTAGATTAATTACGATATATTTTTTTATAATTAATTAATTTGGATCCATAAATACGAATATTATTTACTAGAAACATGGTTAAACTTGAAGCACTTTAAGTGGTACGCATACCATAGTTGCATTCTTCTTAGAATGAAGGGAGTAGCTAGCAAAATACACGGTGACATGGGATCTGATAGCACCTAATGAAACATACTCCATCCATTACAAATTAAAAGACATTACAGAAATATTGGAGAGTCAAATCATCTCAAGTTTGACAAAAATTATAAAAAAATATATAAAGATTTATGACATCAAATAGATGTATTATAAAAATATAATTAATAAAGAATCTTGAGATATTTTGATCCTTTTAGATTCTTGAAATTTCTTATAACTTAGGCCGTGTTTGGGACTGCTTCACAAACTCCGCTCTGTAAACTCCATGGTGGAGCAACTCCACAAAAAAACTGGAGTTTGTGGAGTACCTCTTTAGGTGCTCTCACAACTCTGTGTGCGTGGAGCTGAAACCGTTTGGCTAACAAACGTGGACCGGAGCAGTTCCAAACACCCCTTAGGACGGAGGTTGTACTATAGTGTTTTTTTTTAAACTGGGTGTACTATAGTGTTGGTTACAGTTCACTACTTCAGTTCAGAAACAAGCGAAAGGTTTTTTTTTCTCAATCACATAAAAGACTTGCGCGTTTTAGCATTAAGATGAAAATTTGTTACATCAAGGGTGGAATACGGGGATATAACAACTAGCTCATCCACCCCGCTCGCTTGCTTAACCATTAGGATATTACTCGCTGAACTAAACAACCGAGGTTAATCCGTGCATCAATGGTGCTGATTACGGGATTAGTTTTTGGTTCATGTACTTAGGTGTGTTTAGTTCGCAAAAATGTTGCGAAAAAAGCACTATATTGTTTTCGGCTTTATTTGGTAAATATTGTCCAAATATAATGTAACTAGATTCAAAATATTTGTCTCGGGATTTACAGACAAACTGTGTAATTAGTTTTATTTTTTATTTATATTTAACACTCCATGTATGCGCTTAAAGATTTGATGTGATGTGCTTGTAAAGTTGAGAGTTAGTTTTTCAGGGGACATCACGATCTATAATGGGCTAGTATGTTAAATCCTGGTAATGGTAAGGCGGCTTAAACCTAGCCCGGCCATTTGTCAACCTAGTACTCTCGGTCCAAACTGTCCAGGGCACCAGGCTTAATACACAAAGCCCAGATGTCCAGGCCAAATGTCCGCGTTGGCGCAACCGCAACTTAATACACACCAAAGAAAGCCCAGATGGGCGGATGCTCGATCTGCTTAGCACAAGCCAGGCACGACTCGTGTCGGGCTCTTGTGTCGAAACAGACGACGATTTGGGGGGTTTTGGGCTTTCGGCACGTCGGCCTGCCTCTTTGCCCCGTGCTGACAACAGGACACCATCCGCGATGACGCAGATGGAGCACGTACCGCACGGCACGGGTGCCGGTGGAGTGGAACACGGCGGAGCCGAAAACAAGGAGCCGTGCCCGTGCACCGTATAATTTCTAATAATACATTTTTTTGTTAATCTCGTAATTTCTAGACTCTCTCAAATCGTCGATTTTAATATTGTTGTATAGATATAGTAGATATCATCATTTCAATCAATCAGGAGTGGTCTGAACAAACCTTTGAATCCCATTCAGTCCATCAAACTCATGTACTATACTAGGAGTATACTACAAGCTTGTTCTCTTGATGCGTTCCGTCGTCACAAAGATCTACAGCCACAAACAAGCTTCCACAGGCCGTTGCTCCACCGTTAATGTTTTCGCAATTTCTTAATTAGTCCTCCTCCGTCCAGCACGATCGAGGGAGCGCGCGCGTGATCCACGAGATCAATATTTTGTCGTGCGTTTCCTGCTATCTGGGACCCGAATCCGCCGTACTTCACGTGTAACTCGCACACTGCGTCTTCATGCCCCGAATTAGCTGTCTGCCGATTAGTGTGACGCTCAAGGATCTTTGGCTGTCTTCTGTTTCCATGACATGGAAATACCATCGTCTATCTATCAAGGTAAAGTATATTTTCAATCTTCATTTTTCACGGGAGATGTCTTCCTCACGACCATCTGATTTGAGGATAAGCATCAGCAGTCGCGCAACAGAATGCCCGAGCCGTGGACGCGGCCGGCAGCGTGCGCACGGACGCGGCAGGCGGCGGCGCTTGCAGACTGAAAATGGTTAGGATCTACTCCCTCCGTTCCAAATTATAAGACGTTTCAACAATCTTGGAGAGTCAAAGCATCTCAAGTTTAAACAATAATTATAGATAAAACTATAAATATTCATGATATTAAATAGATATGTTATGAAAATATAATTGATAATGAATCTAATAATATTTAGTTGACATCATAAATGTTATTATATTGATATATAATTTTGGTCAAAGTTGAGATAGTTTGACTCTTCAAAATTCTTGAAACGTCTTATAATTTCAAGATTCTTGGAACGTCTTATAATTTGAAACGGAGGTAGTTCCTGACAATTGAGCTAAGCACACATGCATTCTACCATTTCTTTTGGGTCGAGAGCTTATAAATGACAAAGATGTCCATAGCACTCGACGTATGGGAATGTGCCGGCTGCACAAGCGTACACATGCATCATGTATGGATCCCACAACGATCCTCTGGCTCAGGGTCTTGTTATAAAATACTGTTAGACGTGACCGAAAAGAAAATTTGTTTACGCCACCTTATCGAACTCTGAAGAGATGTGGCCCTAAGAATTATTTTGGCACAAAACATGTTTTGGAGTTTATGAACAGCAAAGCTTTTTGGATTTTTCCTTTAGCCATGAGCTGACTCGACGTTATTTACATACTAGTTAATTTCAGTCGTTTCGACATCTTTCAACATAAAGAGGGGATATCATACATCTTGTACATTATTATCATTTATAAAGATCATTCCAACCAATCAGGAGTGGTCTAAACGAGCCTTTCAATCTCACTCAGTCCATCAAATAATCCAAATAACCCATGTATAATGCTAGTACAAGCTTGACAGCTTGTTCTCTTGTTGCTCGCACCTCGCAGGCCAGGCATGTAGCAGTTGCGTTCCATCGTCACAAACATCTGCTAATTTAATTTCTTTATTAGTCCTCCGTTCAGCACGAGGGAGCGCGCGCGTGACCCGCGAGATCAATAATTTGTCGTGCACGTCGCTGGGCAACTGGGCTATCAGCTATCTGTCCTTCTGAGACCCAGACCCTCTAGCTAGGCGCCCTACCTCCACTAGAAAAGTCTCACGAGTAACTCGCACAACGCGTCGTTATCGACCTATCATGCTATTGCCCGGAATTCTCGAGGGTTTTATATTTCTCACACCTCCTATATAACACCAGACCACACTGGCTAAGCTTAGTCTGTGCAAATTTATGAGGACACTAGGTGTAGGACGTATTAGTGCAAAGCTGCTGCAAGAAGCAAATCAGTCAATATAATGGACGATAACTACTAACAATTTGTCAGTGCACAAGCTCAACAGCTAGTGTCCTGCCAAGCGCCACCTCCACAATTCCACAAATCAGTCCCACAGTGCTACTGACAATATAGCCACGGCAGCAAGAAAGTGAACAAACCATGCTACAGTACAATTGCTCTAAGGATACTCACAGTGCAAAACTCTATCATCATAGAGTCCAATACTATTTATTACCACTTATTTATGATATTTTGCTAATGTGACAGTATATTTATTGAAGAAAGAGGGTGAAGAAACAAGACTCCAAGTCTTATTTAGACTCCAAGTCCATAATATTCGAAGTAATAAATAGATTTAGACTCTGTGATAGAGTCTGCGTTGTGAGTGCCCTAAACGCACCTCCAGTGTGCTTGGAAACCGAACCATGGGGAGAGAGAAGTAGGATTTTAACACTACAACTACTAAACCGACGGAATCGATATTGTTATGGACGACGTATAGGAATATGAAGTAAAGAATCAAGCCACAGAGGAGACACACGATTTAACGTGGAAAACCCCTTCGATGTGAAGGGGAAAAACCACGGGCACCAGCCAGCAACAATCTCACTATCTCAAGAGTTTGGGTTACACGCCTATAGCGGCTTACAAGAGAATCCGCTCCGCTCCGTCAGAAACCCGACCTATATCCTGGAATGAATTTGGAACAACTCCAACAGATGTCTGGATTCGATGCTTCCTTTTGGTTCAAACCCAGAGAATAAAGAAACAAACGATAGATGTTGGTTTTCTCCTTTGCTGGAGTAGAGTGGAGAGAGAAATGTTTCTCTTTATCTATTCGATTGTGGCCCTCACCAATTGATTTTACATTGCAGCATGCGAACCAAACTCAACGACGGACCTTGAAATCTAATGTCTGCATCAAAATCGAAAATAACACTGGAGCTGCCCTAACCCTTAATTTAATTTGACTCACGCTACACCACTGCCCCTCCGCACAAGCTGACTCTTGAGCTCGAACTCTCCCGGAGACAAAGACGACAGCGGCGGCGGCTTCCCTCTTTGGCCTCTACCCCACTTTCTTCTCCAAATCGAGTGGGCATAGAAGGGGTTCCGGAGGAAAGCAGGCCGCCCGTTCGTCCAGCGCGGAGTCAACTTCTTCGGCTCCGGCGGAAACACTGCGCGCTCGAGTTCGACGTCGTCTGGGCTACACAGGAGCCGCATTGTCCTTCTAACGTTTGTTTCGTCTTCCTTGCGTCTCACTGATCCCCGTGCGCCTTTCCGTTTCACCTCCAGTGGTCCATAGCTTCGGGAACATCTCTTGGCAACCATGCAAGGTCGGGCGATGAGCAGCGACAGCAGGGTAGCGGCGTCGGGGTCGGGCGAGCAACACGAATGCCTTGAGGAGGAGGATGAATAGTGTTGTGGCTGGGCAATCTAATTTGCACCGTTGATTTCTCATCCGATGGCTCAAGTCTGAAATTTCATGCGCCTGAGATTTAGTAATTCCCTTTATTTCTAGTACATGAGGTGCCATTTTCGTTAGAAAGATAACATGCAATATTTATGAGAAGAGAAATGAGAGCAGTTTCATCAAAAATATATTGTATGGTGAATCCAAATCCTATTAGTAATAGACTTGAGGGATGCGCTATTAGAACTTCTAGTTCTCTTACAACTCCTACATGCATGCCTTGAGCATAAAAAATATAAATAATTGGTAGAAGCATAGACATGAACCAAACAAAAATGTATAGATTAGCCCCTTAAAAAATAATAAGTTCATGATAACTGGATATACAGTACGAATATCTATTACATATATTATGTAAAAAAATAAACAAAAGGAAACCATCCAAATAAATATAAGTAACTTTTCATTAGTCATATATATGTATTAAATAATAATAATACTCATAACTCTTAAATTATAGCCCGCGTGAGAGCATGAATTGATGGATTAATGTCTCTAAATTCATTTAGAGAGCACTCCAAGTCACTTTTGGACCGCCAAAGAACATATAGCTAATTTATTTGGAATTGGCTATAAACAACCGAAAGCTGCGTTCCCAAAATTGAGTGGGTGACTGTGATATGTTGGTCTATTGGCTTAGTACAAATAATGTTGTATTCGACTAAAAAACATTTATTCTTGTATGTAGGTTATTTACTGGATTTATTTCTAGACCCAATTACAAAAGAACATTCGGCCATTTATGAAGTGGCCGTGCCATATGTTGAAAACAACAGTTATGAGTCATGGGTGGTTGTCTTCTAAAAGGTTATGTGGTTAGCTTTTACTGTTTGAATTTGTGCTTTGTTCTCAAGGAAAATGTTTGGCTTTTTACTAGTTTTTGTTTTCATCCAGAGGTAGAAACTTTAATTTTGTTTGGTCGAGTGCACAACTCATACAGAGACCACAATAAAAATTGTTCCTTCTTTTAAAAAAATGCATATACTGCTATATTTTTTTAAAAAAAATATATTGCTATAGTTTTTGTGTTTTAAATTTCTTGATTAAGGCACATTCGTATATGCCCATGTTCTTTTAGGTCATGTTTGTATACACATGTATCCATCTCAATTCACATGGATAAACTAAGTTTCATTCAAATCCAATCCAACGCATATGGATAGAAGTGAATATACGTGGTTCTAAACATGGCCTTAGAGACAATTTAGGGTAGCCACTTAACTTCTGATCATTATGTGATAAATCATTCATATATACTCTTTAGATCATGCGTGGATAACTTTTAAGTATCATGCAAACTGATTAGTGTGACCATGCATATACTAATACTTAAATATAATTTCAATTGGCTACATAGGTGGCATATTTGAACCGTAACACCATGCGATAATTAAATGGTACAGTGAAAGTGTGCACTCAAAAAAAATGGACTTAGTGGTGCTCAGTAATCTTTGGCTGTCTTGTGTTTCAGAATTTTGACATGGAAACATCATCATTTTAAGGTTTCAGCCCCTCCAGTTCCTTAAAAAAAAAGCATCATCGTTTTGAAACAGCTAGACTGGGTGGGCGATAGTCTCGTTGGCTCGTCACACAAAAAGAGCAGAATCGATTTGGACATGACATGGCCTCATAGGGTGGGCGATAGTCTCGTTTGCCTCGTCACACAAAAAGAGCAGAATCGATCTTGACATGGAGCGTGTAGAGATTGTTCTGAAGATATTTGGCGGTTGAACAGCTATTGGTGACCATTTGCTCCTTTGCGTAGACAACAACAGTGACACCATAGAAGATTGGAGCAAAATGGAGAGTTAATAACAAATACGTGGAGGGGATCGGGAACCCGTTCTCTTTTAGTTTATGCGAAAAGATCTTTGCGCATCATGTCTACAGTGTTCAGACTTCCCATTTCAAATCAGCAGTGTTCAGACTTTAGGCGTACGAGTCCTATGCTACTTGCCTCGTGCTGTATCTTTCACGAAAGATGGTTGACAATGCCATCAATTATACATGATGCGCCCGGTCCGTCGCGGCGCTGCCTGCCCTGCCCACTGGCGCGCATTCGGCCTGCGACACGGTGGTCCTGGGCAGCTAACGCGACGCCGATTATAGTAGAGGAAAAGTCAGGCTCGAAGCAGCACAGAAAGAACCAACGCCCCGATCGATCCATCTTTCTCAGGCCAGCTTGGCCCTGCCACTCTGGAGCCGGCCGGGAGCCGGGAGCACTCACTCAACACACACATCTCCTCCTCGTCGTCGGTCGGTCGTCACTCTTCAGTCACCAATCATCACGCTCGATCGAACGGCATGCTGCACTTTGGTTCCATTGCAGCAGCTTTCAGGCAGGCATTCATTCATTCAGCTCACCTCACCACGTGGAGTGGAGGGCACATTTTTTTGTTTTTCTTCCAATCAAGGGGAAGGGGATCCGATCCGTCGTTTGCTGCACTGCCCACTGTACTGCACTGAGCCCCATCCATCCAATCCGCCGTCCCTCGCTCATCATTCCTGTGAAGTGGTTTCAGCACTGCTTCACTGCGCGCCAGCTCTGCCTTTTGGCAAGGCGACTACTAGTAGTGTTCTTTCGGGCTTGGGCAACCGGCACGCAACCGTGTGTTCCTCGACCCCTGATCAGTAGAGGAATCGTCCTCTTGCGAAGTTTTCCATACCTGCTCCGTGCTCTCCCCTGGCCGGGGACGGGGATGCATGAACGGCACTGAAATTAGTCCGTGAACAGAACTGAAATTTCTGATGTGACCGACGCAGTTGTAGTTGATGTGCGTGCGTGCGTGCATGCGTCTGAAACTGAAACCCGCTTGCTTAATTCAACGCGTATGTTTGTCGTATCCTCGCGCGATCGCAGCTAGCTGCTGACTACGTATGGACGACAGCGGTACAGTTCTTCAATCTGCAAGCATATACAGGGCTGATACCACATTCTAATGCTGAAAATGTCTTGTTCGCTTGAGTTTATTAGCTTGACTTACAGAAACCATCAGCGAAATATACTAGATGTCGTGCTCTTGCAACCACTGTACTGGCTGCAGTGTGAACAGAGCTGAGGTGATCGCCGCAGTCCAATTAAATTTCAAAGTAAACTTATTAGTGCTGCTGATAGGCCGCGCGGATCTCCCAATCTTTTGAAAATTATTATTGACTACCCACGATAAAAAACACAACACCGCGTCTGCCATCGCCCACGCATAAACAAAGCCGAGAGCGGTACGCTGCGGACGACTCGCAGTTCCAGCGACGTATACGCGCGAGGCGGCGCAAACGTGACGTCGCGTTGCCCTCGCCGAGGTCGTCGCCGTCGTCAAATTATTGCTGCGATGCGATGCACACGGCAGACAGCGAAATTGCATCGCACGTATGATGTACGCACCGCGAAATTAAACCGCGGGGTCGTCACTAGTGTCATCAGCACGTACACCGGTACGTACGTGTTGTGTTTTACGCCTTTCTCTTTTTTTATTTAACAGCGCGTGTGTTTCGGCAGTTTGTTTTTACTTAAATAACAACCCTCACGTTTACTTATTATACTACAGTGTGTTTTTGGTGCGCCTATTGGCCGGTGCCTCTACGTGCGTGCGGTTGTTGCTCGGATGAGATCTGCAGGAATTTCGTGTGTTCAGACCATCCACCTAAAGCAGCCCATGCCGCTGGTTGCTGTCGGAGGCTGCTATGCGCTGTGTTGTGGTTGTGGTTAGGGCTATGTAGGAGTGTGTGTGTTTTTTTTTTAAAAAAAAAACTTGGAGAGTGGTGGTTGTCGCCGTGATGCCGCCTGCACCTGCATGCTCGCTGAGTGAAGGACGCGCATGCATGCAAGCAGGGAAGGTATCGGCGATTCATGATGAGTAGTAGTATAAATGATTCGATCAAGTACGACATCGCCATTCACACACGTGCTTTAGGACATGTGTTTTTTTTTCCCCGGGATAATGATACTCCAGCAGTGAAGCTGTTTCCCAGCAAACCGTGACCTGGAGACCGATATATACTTTTGCCGCGCGCCTTGTTTGTTTCATCCATTTTCGTCATTCTAGCTTAGCTTGTTGGACCTATACCGCCCCAAGGATGCTTGCATGATGCAAACTGCTTGGAGTACTAATAACTATGCTATGCTCTAAACATTTTTTTCGTCCCACAACAATTCTGTGCTTCCTGCCAAGCAGCAAAACCGGACAGCAGTGCAGAAGTGGTGCCACACCAGATGGTCCTGGCCGATGGCGGCTGGTGGTGGTGGTGAGCTGACAGTCCAACACACACACTGCAACTCCAAATTAAGCTGCCGATTAATTAGGTCGATATGATGATCTGGATGCTTATGTGATGCGTGCAGCGCTCTCCAGTCTCTCAGCTCATCAGCTACTACTCGGGGGAAAAAATATATATACTATATATGAAAACAGCAACTGAACTGCACAAATGGCCGCCAATGATTAGTCACTGGCGCTAGAGAGCACACTGGCCGCACGCCATAGCTTGATGTGCTGTCTCTCTGAATTATTGAGCCCCCGGATGGTTCCGTTCCCTGCATCTCGATCTCGGTCAGTAATAATCATGGGCCAGCAGCCGTTCTTATCTCCGTTTCGTTCCCAATAATTCTGCTTCTGCATACATACATGCCCAAGAACAATTAATTGTTTTCTACAAGCTGCTGCCTGGTGCTCTCGAAATTATATGGAATTTGCACCGGACTACTAGGACGTGTGTTTCAATTCTCAACCCTTTTAAGTTTTTTGACTGTCGAAAACTCTTTAAGTTTTCAGAAGAAGAAACTCGTGCAATAACTGTTGCCAGAATCTGGGAGCGTACGCGTGCATGAATCATGATGACGATCAAACTTAGAATGATTGGCAGCTATGGAGATTGGATCAGAACACGAATAGTACCTGCATTGGCTTCATTATTAATTGTTGGTTACCAAAGGCCAAGACCTAAGGGAGACGAGAGAAACCCAATTGGTGCAGTATATACTGGTTTGGACTTTGGACCAGCATTCCAATTCCAATTCCAATGCTAGTGCAATACGGCAAAGCTGCCTGCCTGCCTGGCAATTGTTGTCGTGCGTCGCAGCGCGGCAGGCAGCGGAATTATTGACGCCTGCCTGCCAGTGCCCAGTGCGCTTGAATCTCACGCAGCCATGTCCGTGGTACTGGTTTCGTACTAGCGGCCAAAGATATTTGAGCTTTTGTTGCGGCCGGTTCCTACCTCTGCTCTTTTCTGTGCCCTACTACTCATACAGTACCTTGCATGCAGCACGACATGCCGCCTAACCTTTGTGGTAAGACAGGCTTGGTTAATCAGCATAAAGTGCAAAGCCTAATTGGCAGCTCTAGATTTTTTTGTCTTTCTTTTAATTTATTATATCAAAAATGTTTGCAAAAAAATATAATATATCAAAAAGTGTCCCATCAAACCTAGCTATACTTCGTTTCGTTGTCTAAAAAAAAATCAAACCTAGACTTGTACATACTACCTAAACCCTTAAGCATGACTTGGTCTAATGGTCTACTATATATCACTCCTTCCCGTCCTAGAGAAAATTTAGGGTCCCTTTAAAATGTGCCATATTTTTCTTTGGTGACACAATCCCCCCTGGAATCTTGTGCGCTTACACAAACAGGTGAAAATGAAAACGAAAGTGACTAGTCGCAAGAACCCAGCCAACTGTCACCGACGAGGCGACGAAGCACGGGTCCATCTGCATCTGCAAGCAGTCACCTCGCCATAACTACATGTCAAATATCGTCGCGCCGGATCGATCGCCGGAGACGCCAGATATTTCGTCAAGGCCTCGTGGCTCTAGTTCTACTGATCGAAAAAAGCACCAGTAGCAGAAGCATCCCTTGCAGTGGCAGCGGTACGAGTACGAGTACGAGCGCGCCACCATCCTCCTCCACCCCGTCGCATTCCGTCACGATTCACGCCGGCGTCGAGCGTGCATGGTGGACGCGTCGAGAGCGAGCGCCCCCCCCCCCCCCCCCCCCCCCCCGGCCGGTCCGGTCACATGCGCAATCCAAAATCCAACCACGCACCGCGCGTCGTACTCCTATATGGCAGTGGCAGGCTCGGAATCGGCGCACACACATGACACACACTAGCTAGTGCCGCAGGGATCGGAGGAGGGCACGCACCGAGCAGGATGCGAGCGCCCCGTGCGCAACAAGGACGGGGACCAATGACCAAGCTACTAGCAGGACATGCCACTGTCCACGGCGCGAGCGAACGGGTGGCTGCCACGACGCGCGCGCCGCAGCCACCCAACGCGGGGCGCGCACACAAACGCGTGCCCGTAGTACCCGCGCTTGTCGGTTGATGTCAACCGAGGCCCCCGCAGCGATCAATGACCGCAGCAAACGCGGATCTGCCTGAGCGCCGTGCTCGCACCCCGTTGGCTTAAAGGCTCGATCGGGCAAGTAGTACGACTCGACGGCGAGCACACGATTCGATTTTACCACCACCGGACCGGGAGGAGGCGGGGGGGTTTTCAGTTTTGTCTCGTCCCAAAGACCACGACGGGACAACCGTTTCGACCGGGAGTTAAATTTTGTTTTGTTTACGGGAGTTATTCCTTTTTTAGGATCACGATGGGCGTGCGTATTATATACTCCTCCAATATATTATATGATGTGGGTATTGACGCGTCAGCCCGTGCGCCAGGCGAAAAAATGGGTGATTTTCGGACGCCACGTGGCCCATCACGGCCATTATTATCAAGATGATTTGCTCCAATAATTGGACACCCAAATGATTTGCGCCTGCCAGAGTGCCAGTGGCAACAATAATCTGTCTGTCCCCAGCCCGGCGTCTCATTGACCTCGCAAAACGAAGCTGTGTTGTTTGTTGTTAGCTTCGCCGTTCGCCCGTTCCTTTGCCGCCGAGTCCAACTCCCTCCCTCCCTCCCTCTGCCGATCGAGAAACGTACGGTACATGCCCGGGAAATTTTTCGCATGGCGAAAGTCTTGACAAGTGTGATCACCCATGCAAGAAAAATTCGACAGGTGTTGGTTCAACGACAAGTCGTGTCAAAGGAAAGGAGGAGGCCGTTCTCTAGCAGAGGGCAAGTTGAAGAGGACAAATGAGTTGTTCTGCAGAGAGGGGATTTGAAGCGGTTCAAGTTTGCTGTGCCTACACAGCCACATGAAACCCTTTTGCCCTCTGATCCAACCATTTCCAGATTTTCCAGATATTCCTCTGCGATTTACTGCCAGCCACAGTAAAACTGGTTCCCCACGTTCCATCCTCGTAATAGCACATACTTGTGCACGGCTTCTCTTCTCAAGATTAAAAAAAAAAAAGATTCCTTCGATTGGTTGCTTGCTCAATGATCGTCTATATTTAATCGGCGCAGCAGTGATCCGCTAACATCACATAAATTGCTGCCCCGACGTGCCCATATATTTTGGGACAAGTTTGTGACCAAATAATTTGCATCAGGACACACGTCAGCGCGTGGCAACTGGCAAGCAATGCCCGGTCAGGTCTCCTTCGTTAATTCGTCTGAACAACTTCCTCACCAAACTTTAATGCCTCATGCATAATACGTATCCGTATTGTACATTGCTAACAAACAAGTCGGGTTCCTATAATATGTTGCATGATGTTCATGATGAGTTAGTCATTTTTGTTGGTTTCAATTGAGCTTGATCCAACCTTGAATCAAATAAATTCTAATATCTATAATAAATGGTAGTGCGTTAAATGATTAATCTCGTATATATAGGAAATTGATAGGAGACTAACCAATTTAAACAGGGTGGAAGAGGAGCCATATGCCTCCATGTGTGCCACGATACGATCTTCTTATCCGTTCAACCATAATATGACATGAGTGATGTGACCTAATTTTTTACAATTTAGCCTCTTTTTTTAACTATTTTCACATTTGAACCTCTGGGAAAACTATTCCCGTTTTTGGACCCTGGGGTCGGCGCCATGCCCCACGCCGCCGAGGTAACACAGGTCGACGTCATGCCTTGCGGCGCCGAGCATTTTGACCAGGGGCTAAGTTGACGCTGACATGGAAGGCACCTTGGCGCCACAGGCCACAGCGCCGAGCTCGGCGCGATATATCACGACGCCGAGGTATGTAATACAAAAATGCATGTGCAGTTCAGTTGGTCATGGGTTTGAACCCAGATCTATACATTTTGCTATATTTTTAAGCAATATTTTTTATAGAATACATTTGTTTATAATTATGAATTAATTTTAATTATAAGTAAGTAATATTTTTATATGATGTATTTATTTAATTATAATTATGGAGTAATTATACTTACTTTTTGTTGTTGATTACCTTTAATAATTCTATACAAGTACTTGCAACACATTTGGTACTTGGTTGTCATTGTCCACTAGTTTTTTTGCTGGAAACTGTAACCTGCATTTCCAAGTTCTTTCGGTGTTTCATAACATAACACGTGCATGGCTAACTTATAGTTTATCAGAAATCCGACCTCATTAGTTGACATAATCTCACCTGTGAAACTTATGTTTCTGTGCAGTGGAGCAGGAATGGAGAATGCAATCTGTGCAGAACTAATTATATTTATAATAGGTGTAGAGGCCTTATGTTGTGAATGCGTATGTGTTGTCAAGAGCAGTGTTAAGAGAGTCAACTGGTGGTGGTAGGACTCCACTGCTTTATGTTGTAAACACCAAGTGACATTGTTCATCCATTGGGATGCAGTTTATATATGTCCAATAATCTTCACTATAATTTATCTTCTAATGAATCAAAGAAAGGTAATAATTGGTGCTCTCTCTCTCTCCCCCTGCATAGACGTGGCACATCAATCAACCTTATTAAAATAATATACCAAAACAAAAATCATTGGCACGTCAACCACAACAGTGAAAAGGAAAGGGCCGGCTCGTGTTGACGATCATCTTTCTGACCCACAAAGTAACAATTAATAATATCCAGCTTTTATTTCCTAATATAATACTACATGCATAATTATAATTAGTTAATTACAAAAAAAGCTTAGCAGGAATCTCAAAATAACTGAGTATTAGATTTTAATTTTACTTCCTTGGGCTGACCCAAGGTGTTCGGTCCATTGCAGCAATGCCATCTCCGTTCCCAACCTTCTAGCCCTATCCATATGATTCCAAAAACCAAGAGGATTGAGGAGAGTAAAACCCCTATACGTAAATTTCAAAATAAGAATTATTTAATTTATTTTTATAAGCTCTTGAAACATTTTGTTTTATAATTTATTTTTTATTTGATGTTTGAAACAATGAGTTTGGTTATTCTAATGCTTTGATTTTGAAATAACTTTTTATCCATCAATAAATTTTAGTCGAGATATATAAACTAATAAATAAATAAATAGTTACTCCATAATTATAATTAAATAAATACATCATATAAAAATATTACTTACTTATAATTAAAATTAATTCATAATTATAAACAAATGTATTCTATAAAAAATATTGCTTAAAAACATAGCAAAACGTATAGATCTCGGTTCAAACCCACGACCAAAGGCTCAACACCTCAAGCCTCGACAAACTGAACTGCACATGCGTTTCTGTATTACATACCTCGGCGTCGTGATCTATGGCGCCGAGCTCGGCGCCGTGGCCTGTGGCGCCGAGGTGCCTTCCACGTCAGAGCCAACTCAACCCCTGGTCAAAATGCTCGGCGCCGCAAGGCATGACGTCGACCTGTGTTACCTCGGCGCCGTGGGGCATGGCGCCGACCCCAGGGTCCAAAAACGGGAATAGTTTTCCCAGAGGTCCAAATATGAAAATAGTTCAAAAAAAAGAGGCTAAATTGTAAAAAAATTAGGTCACATCACTCATGTCATATTATGGTTGAACGGGTAAGAAGTTTGTACCGTGGCACACATGGAGGCATATGGCTCCTCTTCCACCCCTGTTTAAATTGGTTAGTCTCCTATCAATTTCCTATATATACGAGATTAATCATTTAACGCACTACCATTTATTATAGATATTAGAATTTATTTGATTCAAGGTTGGATCAAGCTCAATTGAAACCAACAAAAATGACTAACTCATCATGAACATCATGCAACATATTATACGAACCCGACTTGTTTGTTAGCAATGTACAATACAGATACGTATTATGCATGAGACATTAAAGTATGGTGATGTGATTCCAATAAAGGTCTTGCAGCTCCAAACCCAAGGCAAGAAGGATGAGTGAAGAATCATGGACCCTTATGTTTAGGCGACTAACGACAATACTAGGTCACTATGACTAACGTGTGTTTTGCAGAGGCAAAGTCATTTTTGTGTTAGGTCATTAGTGATGCAATTTGAATGGGCTTAATGGATATTCATGCCCCCAAGATGGAAATCGTTTCGGTTGCAAAGGATGATGATACAAGTTGAAGACTAGGCTAGTTCTTAGTGCCGTAAGGTTGAGAAGGGCACTAAGTATAGCTAGGGCTTTTGTTTTTCCTTTGACCGTACTATAAAGGGGTATTAGATTAGTAGCTTGACCTAAGAGAGTTTAGGAGAGTGGGTATGCACACTTGTCATAACTAATCCTAGAGACCTTGCTTTCAGCCCTTGGTAAACCCTAGAAATGGTAGGAGCAAAATCCCTTGAGAAATCTCAGCGAAAACAGTTGAAATAGGGGGAGAAAGAGGCTCTGGACCAGTCTGCTAAGAAGGCGTCGGACCATAGGCGAGTGGTCCGACGGTCCCTATCTTAGGCAAATCTCAGCTCGAGGAGCTCCGGACCACCTGTCTGGAAAGCGTCGGACCATAGGAGAGTGGTCTGATGGCTTGTGTCAGAGAGAGAGAAGGCTCCGAACTAGTCCGACGGTGAGTCCGACGGCTAGTCCGACGCCTCAAGGCAGGAGGTTGGGTTCATGCAGAGAGCCCCCTGGCTCCGGACCAGAGCGTCGGACCAGGGCACCAGACCAAGGAGAGTGGTCTGGTAGTATGAAAAAGAGAAGAAGTTTTTCACTCAGAGAGCACCCTGGCTCCGGACCAGTGCGTCGGACCAAGCAGAGTAGTCCGACAGTGCCTGAGTTTAAATCCAGAGTGAGCTCCGGACCAGTGTGCATGGTCCGGTGGTATGAGCTCCGGACTAGTCTGGTGGCTTCGCAGAGAGAAGAAAAAGTAAAAAACGGCTAGTTTTGGAGGTGGGGACTATTTATAGTTGCCCCCTTCGTCCTTAGAGGCACTCTTGGCCATTGTTTCAGCTGGTGACACCTTGAGAAATCCTTTGGAGAGTCAAGAGGCTAGTGAGGGAGAGATTAGAGAGAGTTCATCTTGTTCTTCCCTCCTAGAGTGATTAGGAGTGACTTGTGTGCATCCATCCACCTTCCTAGCCTTGAGTTGGTCAAGTGAAGGTCTTGTGCTTGTTACTCTTGGTGTTCGACATCACCTAGACGGTTTGGTGGTGTTCGGAGGAAGTGATCGTCGGGAGATTGTTGGCGGCTCTTCTCCAAGCTTTTGTGAGCGGTTGTGGGCGATTCACCGAGCCGGAGTGGCGAAGAATCAGCCCGTAGAGAGCACTCTACCCTTGCGCGGGTAGAGGGGGAGCGATACCTTGCGAGGTGCTCCAACGAGGACTAGGGGGGTGTGTCGACACCTCGATACCTTGGGAAAAAAATCGCTGCGTCACTGAGAATTTCTTTTCCCTAGCTCTTTACATTTCCGCATTACTTTCCGTCTTGTTTTTATATTACCTACTAGAATTGCTTAGGTTTCTTTTAATTCCTATGAACTGCTACCGCTTTCTAGCTAGGACATAGGGATCGTAGGCACTAGGGGGTGATTGGCATTTGATAGGTTTTTATATTTGCTTTAGAAATTTAAAACAAGCCCAATTCACCCCCCCCTCTTGGGCATCTTGATCGTTTCAATTGGTATCGGAGCCTGGTTGCTCTAAATTAGGCTTCACCGCCTAGAGCAAGATGTCCCATGGGGATGGACCACCACCCATGTTCGATGGGGATGACTTTCCGTATTGGAAAGTGCGGATGGAGGCCTACCTTGAGGCCGTGGACGTCGGCGTTCACAAAGCCGCCACCCAAGGTGGATCGGTGTTCGCCGAGGACCCATACTTTGAGAAGAACAATGCTAAGGCAAAGAATATTCTTTTCCATGGCATTTGCAAGGATGTGTTCAACCGTGTGTGGAATTGCAAAACTGCGCATGAGATTTGGACAAACATTTGTGCTCTACACGAGGGCACTAAATGTGAAAGAGAAGAGCGTTATCATCTTATCATTGCTAAGTTAAATGCTTTCACCATGCTATCTCATGAAAATGCTAATGAAATGTACTCTCATTTGAATGTGCTTGTAGAGGAGTTGAATGGCCTTGGGCTCTCTCAAATGACACCGACCGATGTGGTGCGCAAGATACTTTGTGTCCTACCAATAGACAAGTATAGCCACACCGTCACGGTTCTTCATCAAGGCGATCTCTCCGCAACTACACCAACGCAAGTGTTGGGCAAGATCAATGCTCATGAGATGTACATGCAGATCAATGATGGAACTTCATCATCCTCCAAGAAGAAAGAGAAGGAGGAGAAGGACTTGGCTCTCAAGGCATCTTCCAAGGAGAAGTGCAAGATTCAATATGTCGTTGAGAGTACAAGTGATGGTGATGATGAAGACAACATCGCTCTCATGGTGAAAAAGACCGCCAAGATGTTGAAGAGGCTAAACAAGAATGGAGTCAAGTTTGACTCAAAGAAGAAGAAATTCTTCACAAGCTCTTCAAGGAAGCCAATCTCCCAAATGAAGTGCTACAATTGCGGCACTCTTGGTCATCTAGCCCATGTGTGTCCCGAAGAGAAGAAAGACAAGTTCAAGAACTTCAAGAAGAACAAGGGCGGAAATGATGACTCAAGTGATGATGACAAGAAGCAAAACAAGCCATACAAGAAGAAGAAGAACTTCAACTTCCACAAGAAGAAGGATGGCAAGGCTTACATTGTGGGTGATTGGCTCACCGACATTGATGATTCAAGTGACTCCTCCGATGATGAGAGTGAAGAAGAGAAGGTGGCCGCATTGGTGATTGGTTCTTCTATTCCACCGCCACCTCCTCCTTCATCGCCGGACTCATCTTCTACACACCTATGCCTTATGGCTAAAGGTGACAAGAAGGTACAAAAAGAGGATGATGGTGATGACCTCTCTAGTGATGATAGTGATGATGAAGAAGCACCTTTGTATGATGAGATAATTAAAATTTGCAACAAGTACGCTAGCATCATAAGGAAGTACAAGAGTAAAAATGACAAACTTCTTGAAATCAAAGAAAACTTGCATGATAAGCTTGACAACTTGTCTAGTGCTAATGATAATTTGAAGCTTGAGATTAACTCTCTCACATCTAGCACTAGGGAGCTCAAAGCCTCTCTTAAGCAAGCCAATGAGAAATATGATAAGCTTGAGAGGTCATCCCAAGAGCTCCTCACAAGGTTTAACTTGCTAAAAGATGACTACAACCAAGTGAAAAGTGATCATGGCACACTAGTGGTAGCAAATGAATTGCTTACTCAAGATCTTACACATGTTGCTACTAACCCGTGTGCTAAGTGTGCAAGTGCTACCTCTTGTGATATCGAGCTTGATGATGTGGCTCTTGAGCAAAGTGCCAAGTGCAAGGGCAAGAGAGTTATAGAAGCCGACAAGTATGATGATTATGTGAAGATGAGGGAAGAGAACTCAAAGCTCAAGGAAGAGCTAATCAACCTCAAGGCAAACAATCCCTTCACCATCAAGCCGGCTCAAGAAGAAGACAAAGATGCTATCACTTTGATCAACTCTCTTTGAGAAGAAATTGCCAAGCTCAAGAATGACAAGACCAAGCTTACAAGTGGCCTTGAAAAATTCACCAAGGGCCATAATCTCCAAAGTGAGCTTCTAATGAGCACCGTCATGAAGAATGACAAGACTGGTATTGGGTACAAGGAGAACCAAGTGATGAAGGCCAAGGTCAAGATTGAAGCCAAGAACTACTACAAGAACAAGTACAATGGCTACAATCAAGAGAAGCCAAAGCCCAAGCCTAAGAGGTGTTTTGGATGTGGACAAATTGGTCATCTATCATTTCAATGCAAGACTCCACTTTCCAAGACCTTGCCCAAGCACACTAGGCCATTTTCTCATGATGCTCACTATGTCATCAACAAAGATTCCAAGGGTAGACCACTTGTGGTGTTTCTTGGACCACCAATGAAGAACAAGCCTAGGGTTCTTTGGGTTGCTAAGGAGTTGGTTGACAAGGCAATGGGGCCCCGCACTAAGGGGGTTCCCAAACAACAAGCTTAACTCCAAGTTGCTTGTGTGTAGGTGAACTACAAGACCGGTGGGAGCCATTGGGTAATTGATAGTGGTTGCACTCAACACATGACCGGCGACCCCCGATGTTCACCACACTTGATGAGGATTGTGCAAATCAAGACAAGATCACTTTTGGGGATAATTCAAAGGGCAAAGTTCAAGGCTTAGGCAAAGTGGCTATCTCCCAAGATCAATCAATTTCAAATGTCTTGCTAGTACAATCATTGAGCTTCAACTTGCTATCGGTTGGTCAACTTTGTGATCTCGGGTTTCATTGTCTCTTCACTCCAAATGAGGTGATTGTGACCAAGATTGAAGATTCATCAATGATATTCAAAGGGTTCCGGCACAACAACCTCTACTTAGTGGACTTCACTTCACATGAAGCTAACTTGCAAGCTTGTCTATTCTCTAAGAATTCTTTGGGTTGGCTATGGCATAGAAGATTAGCACATGTGGGCATGTCAACATTGAAGAAGCTTGTCAAGAAGGAAATGGTTAGAGGAATCAAGGATGTGGTGTTTGAGAAGAACAAACTTTGTAGTGCATGTCAAGCCAGCAAGCAAGTGGCAAACACTCATCCAACCAAAGCTTTCATGTCAACCTCAAGAGTCTTAGAGTTGCTTCACATGGATCTATTTGGTCCTACCACCTATGCTAGTCTTGGAGGAAATCTCTATTGCTTGGTGGTAGTGGATGACTACTCTCGATACACTTGGGTGTTCTTTCTTCAAGACAAGGGAGAAACACAAGGCATCTTCAAGAAATTTGCTACAAGAGCTCAAAATGAATTTGATGTGAAGATCAAGAAGATTAGAAGTGACAATGACACCGAATTTGTAAACACAAAGATTGAAGATTATTGTGATGAAGTTGGGATCAAGCATGAGGTGTCCGCTACATATACTCCACAACAAAATGGTGTCGTAGAGAGGAAGAACCAGACGCTCATAACTCTAGCAAGATCTATGCTTGATGAGTACAACACTCCGGAGAAGTTTTGGGCGGAGGCAATCAACACCGCTTGCTATGCGGCAAATCGTCTCTTCGTCCAAAGGCTACTAAAGAAGACCCCCTATGAGCTTGTCAATGGGAAGAAGCCGGATATTTCATTCTTCCGGGTGTTTGGTTGCAAGGTTTACATCTACAAGAAGCGCCAACACTTGGGTAAATTCCAACGGCGGTGTGACATTGGTTTCCTTGTTGGATATTCACTTAAATCCAAGGCATACCGTGTATTTAACAAAGCCACTGGCTTAGTTGAAGAAACGTATGACTTGGAGTTTGATGAAACTAATGGCTCCCAAGGAGCGCTTGAGGATATTGATGTAGGTGATGAACCCTTGAGGGAGGCAATGAATAATATGCCAATTGGTGCTATCAACCCGCAAGAGGTGGAAGAAATTGAAGATGAAGCAAATCAAGATCCTTCTCCACCCCACACGCCTCAAGTTGATGAAGGAGATCAAGTGAGGGAAGCTCAAGAAGACACTCACATTCCTCAAGATCAAGCCGAGACCGAAGCAAGCAATGTTGAAGCACCGCATCCTCCTCCTCAAGAGACAAATAGAAGATCAACATCTATCCTTCAAGCTCACCCCCATGATCAAATCATAGGGAGTCCATCAAAGGGAGTAATGACTCGCTCTAGACTTGCATCTTATGTTGAACATCACTCGTTTGTTTCCTTTGTTGAGCCTACTAGTGTAGAAGAAGCACTTGCGGATCCGGATTGGGTGAATGCCATGCATGAAGAACTCAACAACTTCACCCAGAACCAAGTGTGGACACTTGAAGAGAAGCCAAAGGATGCAAGAATCATTGGCACCAAGTGGGTGTTTAGGAACAAGCAAGATGATCAAGGCGTGGTTGTGAGAAACAAAGCAAGATTGGTGGCAAAGGGGTTCTCTCAAGTAGAAGGACTCGATTTTGGAGAGACCTTTGCACCGGTTGCAAGGCTTGAAGCCATTCGTATCCTTTTGGCGTATGCTTCACATCACAAAATGAAACTTTTTCAAATGGATGTGAAGAGCGCTTTTTTAAATGGTTTCATAAATGAACTTGTCTATGTCTCACAACCTCCCGGGTTTGAAGACCCAAACTTGCCTAATCATGTGTATAGGTTGTCCAAGGCACTCTACGGATTAAAGCAAGCTCCAAGAGCTTGGTATGAGAGGCTAAGGGACTTCCTTATCAGGAAGGGCTTCAAGATCGGGATCGTCGACACTACACTATTCACCAAGAAGCTTAATGGAGAGATCTTTGTTTGCCAAGTATATGTCGATGACATTATATTTGGATCAACAAACCAATACCATTGCAAGGAGTTTGGTGACTTGATGTCCAAGGAGTTCGAGATGTCAATGATTGGCGAGCTAACCTTCTTCCTCGGCTTTCAAGTGAAGCAAATGAGAGAAGGGACCTTCATCTCTCAAGAAAAGTACACTCATGATCTACTTAAGAAGTTCAAGATGGAGGATTGCAAGTCAATCAAGACCCCAATGCCAACTAATGGGCATCTCGATCTCGATGAGGGAGGTAAACCGATTGACCAAACTCTTTATCGCTCTATGATCGGTAGTTTACTTTACCTCACCGCTTCTAGGTCGGATATCATGTTCAGTGTGTGTATGTGTGCTAGGTTTCAAGCAAACCCTAAGGAGTCGCATCTTTGTGCGGTTAAAAGAATCCTTAGGTACATAAGGCACACCCCTAGCATGGGTCTTTGGTATCCCAAAGGAGCTCCCTTCCAACTAGTTGGCTATTCCGATTCGGATTACGCCGGGTGCAACGTTGATAGGAAGAGTACCTCCGGCAGGTGCCACATGCTAGGAAGATCACTTGTTTCTTGGTCCTCAAAGAAGCAAAACAGTGTGGCATTGTCAACCGCCGAAGCGGAATACATTGCCATGGGAGCAAGTTGTGCAGAAATCTTATACATGATCCAAACACTCTTTGATTACGGCGTGTTTTTAAAAGAAGTTCTACTTTCGTGTGATAATGAAAGCGCCGTAAAGCTTGCTAACAACCCGGTTCAACACTCTCGCACCAAGCACATTGATATTCGCCATCACTTTCTTAGAGATCATGTGGCTAGGAAAGACATCACACTAGTTGGAGTTAAGAGCGAAGATCAATTGGCGGATATCTTCACTAAACCACTCGATGAAACAACCTTTTGTAGGTTGAGAAGCGAGTTGAATGTGCTTGATCACTCTAACTTCACTAAAAGATGAGCTTGTGTGAACCATGCATTCATATGTAATATAACATGTTTAATTTGGTAATGCACATAGGCTTGGCTAACGCGGTTAACATAACCGCCCTCAAAGCGTGTGTCAAAGCTTAACCGCGGTTTAAACTTGCAAGCAACCTAGTTTCAAATTCTGTTTTGCATTGCATATGCATGAATGTTGCTTCTTCATTTCTAAGTTAAGGTTTTTTTGGTCATTATTAGGTTCAACACTTAGGGGGAGCAATTCAACGCTCTAGCTTCAGCTAATACTCCTCTTGTGCCCCTATGGTGACCCTTGGAGCTTTATTGAACTATTTTCTTATGTAAACTAATCCTAGCCTATGGCAAACTATTTCTCAAATTGAGGGTTTGAGAGATGGTTCTTATGTTAAGTCCAACAAGTGCTCCTTTTTTGCTCTTTTGTGTTGGCACTTGGCTAAGAGAAAAGATTGGAGAGAAAAATAAGAAAATTCAGAGCAAATTTAAGCACCGGACCACCCTCCGGACCACTCTACAATGGTCTGACGCAGTGGTCCGACGCTCTGTCCTTCTCTGCATAAATTTTTTTTTCCAGTCACAAAATCCGTCGGACCACAGTCCGACGCTCCTCCGGACCAATGACAAGTTGTCCGGTGCCTCTGTCAGTTTTATCTAAGCACCGTCGGACCAGTCCGGTGCACCATCGGACCAGTCCGGTGAGTAGTCTGACGCCGTGGTCCGGTGGTCGGGTGCTCACTGTTTTTCTCTCTCTGGTACCGTCGGACCAACCTCCGTACTATGCATAGTGGTCCGACGCTTCGAAAATTTGTGGATAACCCCCCTCGAACGGCTCTGTTTCGTCTGTCTTCTTCCGTCCGCCGTCCGTACGCCCGTCGCGCCTGCTCCGCCGCCACTCTGCCTGAGCCGCCGCCTGCTCCACCGCGCCACCGTCCTCGCCGCCGGTGAGCCTCCACAGAGCTCCGCCACCACCTCGCCGCAGTACTGCCTCCCTCAACCGCCCTGCGCCTGCCTCTCCTCCGCCGCCGCCTGCAACCACCTCCCATCGCTCACGCCGCCAGAATCCCCCTCGTCGGCGAACTGCGTCCAAGCCTCCTCCCTGCCAAGCTTGCCACGCTAGGGTTTCCCACTGTTTCATTGGCACTGCTTGCAAAGACCAAGGAAGATTCCCCCCCTTAGGGTTTGCCCGAACCCTAGGGTGACTTTCGTCGTGTTCGTCCTCGAACGAACTCGTTTCATCGTCGTCGTCTTCAACTCTTCGTCACTAGGGTATGGCTCTCATCATTCGACGTCATTTGTCAAGTCGTAGATAGTGTCATGCCCTAGTATTATTCCTTACAAATCTCTTATCCATATTCAATTCAATTCACTAATTCTAAATGTCAATTGCAATTCTTCA
The DNA here is from genome assembly GCA_022036555.1 of Microstegium vimineum. Taxonomy (NCBI): domain Eukaryota; kingdom Viridiplantae; phylum Streptophyta; class Magnoliopsida; order Poales; family Poaceae; genus Microstegium; species Microstegium vimineum. Next base: position 10,143,364 of record CM039139.1, on the reverse strand, counting down.
GTTGGTAATACATCCTTTGGAGCGTGGTTTGGTACTTGAATTGCTCTGAATAGATACGCTTTCTTACCTCAGGTATCATGTCAGATTTCATTCTATCACTTATCTAGATGCTTGCTTCTATACGGATTCTTATCTCTAGATTTTATATATGCTTATATATACCCTGTCTATTCTTTCTAGCAGCAGTCAGTGGCAGTTTCAACTCGGGGCAAAGCTCGCGAGTATGGATTGAGGCAAAGCCTCAGAGGTTCAGTCCAGTGGCTTGCAGGCCCCTCTGCCAGTTGTGCTTGTGATTTGATCAGTGGGCAGTGGTACTTACAGAGATCAGTAGTTCTTGAGGCAGTATTCTCTGTGATCTATCAGTGGTTTTCTTCCAGTTGGCAGTGGCACTTGTGTTTGACAGTTGTCAGTGGGCAGTGTTTCCTTGATTGATTCAGTATGACTCGCAGTTCACATGCTCACGCAGCTAGGTCAGGTGATGATACTCCGCCTCCTCCGCGTCCTTCCAGAGATAAGGGCAAGAAGCAAATGGTTGAGAAGCCAAAGAAGAAGAAGCGTAAGCTCACGGAGGCTGAGAAAGCCGAAGCAGTGGTCGATGCAGCAGACCGCGCAAAGCGAGGCGGTCACCGAGGCACAGTGCGACTTGGCACCCCTCCGCGGGATCTATCTTCTACTCCTCCAGCTAGGTCACATACCGAGGATACTCCAGAGGAGCCAGAGCTTGTCACTGAAGCTCTGGGTACATCGTTGGCACCACGCTCCTGGGGGCGTTCCACTCGCTCCCAATCAGCTCAGTCACCTCAGTCAGCAGCTCCCACAGCAGCTTCAGCTTCAGTTCACCTCGATCTGAGTAATCTCACAGCGAAGCAAGTGAAGAAGCTATGGTTTGTTGCTTTAGAGAAGTGGTGCCCGAATCAGCGTGACCCCAGAGCCTCACCCGGTTGGCACACACCTCTCATGGAGGATTTCTATAGAGCAGCTCAGCTTACCAGCATTCAGATTCGACCGCATAGGGTTTGCTCCTTAGAGAGCATAGTTGAGCTAGCTGGTGAGGAGATCAGACCGTTCCTTTCTTACCTTCCGGGACTAGCTGATTTATTTGGCCGTTCCGGAAACTACATAGAGAGATGGGTCAGAGAGTTCTACGTCTCAGTGTGGATTGATCCAGAGCACAAGTTTGTGCAGTATACTTTCAGAGGCGAGCGATACAGGCTATACTTGACTAGACTCAGAGAGATCTTTCACCTCCGTCAGCAAGGTGGCGAGCTCGATTTACATTATGAGTGCTACAGAGGAGCTTCCGTGCCTCGCAGAGCTCGAGGTGGTCGTACACTGTCAGTTCAGGAGGTGGCTCCTCTCTTCAAGCCACCTTTCTCAGAGGGCTCCCGACGTAGCCCAGCAGAGCTCCGACCCACCGTTCATAGGTTCAACGAGGTCCTTCGTCGTACTTTGCTACCTCACACGGGTTACAAGGAAGGATTGACCAACAAGCAGCAGCTACTCCTTCAGGCCCTAGTATCTCAGACACTGTTTGATGTCGCCGACTTTCTTGTGTCAGAGATAGAGGACGTGATAGCAGATGGTATGAGGGCACGTCGTCAGTTTCCCTATGCTCATTGGATTTCATCGATCATAGCTATTGAGCTTGAGGGAGCCAACCCTGGACTTCGCGCCATGCTGGACCAGTCACCGACCTCTTTCCCAGCTTACAGAGTTCTTGGGTCGTTTGACAGCCGGTTTGGAAACCGGGCCCTTCGTCTGGTCAGAGAGAGGACTGCTCCAGCTGACAGAGCTGAGGTTGATGCTCAGGATGAGGCGATCCGCAGTGTTGAGCAGCAGGAGCTCCATGGATTAGACACTGGAGCTGATGTGACTCCTGAGGACACTACTTCAGACAGCTCAGACGTCGACTTTCAGCCAGTTCCACAAATGCCCCCACGGGCTCACGACACTGAGGCTGGCGGCCCTGCCTCTGCCACCGAGACCATGATGTTGAAGATTCTTGACCGACTAATTGAGCAGCAGAGTTCCTTGGTCACTGCAGTTACACAGGTACAACAGCGACAGGATGAGATGCAGCGACAGTCTGAGGAGCGTCACTTTGAGATGCAGCGACAGATGCTAGCTATGCAGCTAGAGTCACAGCGCCTACAGTTACAGTCTCAGCAGCTGCAGCAGCAGAACATGGCCTTTATGGCTCATATGATAAAGTGGACAGGTGCTCCTCCTCTTGAGTTTTCAGCTGCTCCTCAGATACAGATGATGAGTACCTCACAGCCTTCACAGTTAGTTGGGCAGATAGGAGACCCACAGTTCTCAGTTGGACCCTCAGTTGGCCCTTCAGTGGCCCCTACGAGTTCTGCCGGTCAGACAGTCATTCCCACCCCAGCTGTATAGTCCAGTGGACTTCAGGGTGTCGGATTGACCACCCTGTTCCAGTCACCGGCCACTCAGATGATGCAGTGGTTGGACACCTTTGGCCCCACTCAGCAGTTCACTCCTCTCACTACTGGTTTCACTCCACTTACAGTTACGATGGGTGCTACTGCTAGAGATCTTTCAGCGTCGTTCAGCGACATTACAGGACAGCCGTCCCCCACTGGTCCACAGACAGCAGCAGAGGTTGAGGCCGAGCTGGTTGCACCGACAGCTGATCAGCACCGCTCCTCAGTCGCTTCCGCCGAGGCTACACACGACAGTCGGGCTCCAGCCGTGTCTACCCCACCTACAGCTGCAGTTGCTACCGATGCCACAGTGGTCACTTCCACTCCAGTACAACCTCCGCAGTCTCCGGTTCTTCAAACTCCAGTCGAGTCAGTGCATGAGGCACAACCGGACACCGCAGCTCCTGAGGCTCCCGCAGCGGCCCTGGCACCGGTTACTGATCCTACTACTACTCCAGCTACTGCTCCTGAGACTTCGATAGCGGCGATAGCAGACCTGTCAGCTTCTGACCCCCAGACCGCTTCACTACCAGCGACAGACACTCAGGGGGAGGATTCAGATGATGAGACATATCTGGCAGCTTTCAGGGTGCTTGACCGCTCCACGGCTACTTCCACTCCGCCTCCAGACGCCTAGCTTTGGTGCTTCGACGCCAAAGGGGGAAGGGAGAGTCGAGTAGATGGGCTAGCTTCAGAGGGAGCTAGTAGGACTCGTTCTTTTGATGTGTATAAACTTTATTGCATCATGCATCACGTTTACCGTCTTTATGCATTGTATGATATGTGTGATGTTGAGACTTGATGGTTGTGTGACATGTATGGACCTTCTTCTATATATATCATGTCACTTGGTTATGCTATATTGCTTCCGCGCTAATCTCTGATCTTTTGGCTATAGCATATCCTTTATGAAATCAAGTACTATGCTCAATTCATATCTTTTGTGCTTGTCGTGACTTGAGTGGTTAGGCATGTTTTTGTCTCTCTTATAACTAACCCATGTCTATCTCCCGTCAAGTCATGTTTTCTCTTATCAAAATTCACTCATTATTCTCTACTCGAGCTTGTATTGTCGTCAATCACCTAAAAGGGGGAGATTGAAGAATCATGGACCCTTGTGTTTAGGCGATTAACGACAATACTAGGTCACTATGACTAACGTGTGTTTTGCAGAGGCAAAGTCATTTTTGTGTTAGGTCATTAGTGATGCAATTTGAATGGGCTTAATGGATATTCATGCCCCCAAGATGGAAATCGTTTCGGTTGCAAAGGATGATGATACAAGTTGAAGACTAGGCTAGTTCTTAGTGCCGTAAGGTTGAGAAGGGCACTAAGTATAGCTAGGGCTTTTGTTTTTCCTTTGACCGTACTATAAAGGGGGTATTAGATTAGTAGCTTGACCTAAGAGAGTTTAGGAGAGTGGGTATGCACACTTGTCATAACTAATCCTAGAGACCTTGCTTTCAGCCCTTGGTAAACCCTAGAAATGGTAGGAGCAAAATCCCTTGAGAAATCTCAGCGAAAACAGTTGAAATAGGGGGAGAAAGAGGCTCCGGACCAGTCTGCTAAGAAGGCGTCGGACCATAGGCGAGTGGTCCGACGGTCCCTATCTTAGGCAAAATCTCAGCTCGAGGAGCTCCGGACCACCTGTCTGGAAAGCGTCGGACCATAGGAGAGTGGTCCGATGGCTTGTGTCAGAGAGAGAGAAGGCTCCGGACTAGTCCGACGGTGAGTCCGACGGCTAGTCCGACGCCTCAAGGCAGGAGGTTGGGTTCATGCAGAGAGCCCCCTGGCTCCGGACCAGAGCGTCGGACCAGGGCACCGGACCAAGGAGAGTGGTCTGGTGGTATGAAAAAGAGAAGAAGTTTTTCACTCAGAGAGCACCCTGGCTTCGGACCAGTGCGTCGGACCAAGCAGAGTAGTCCGACAGTGCCTGAGTTTAAATCCAGAGTGAGCTCCGGACCAGTGTGCATGGTCCGGTGGTATGAGCTCCGGACTAGTCCGCTGGCTTCGTAGAGAGAAGAAAAAGTAAAAAACGGCTAGTTTTGGAGGTGGGGACTATTTATAGTTGCCCCCTTCGTCCTTAGAGGCACTCTTGGCCATTGTTTCAGCTGGTGACACCTTGAGAAATCCTTTGGAGAGTCAAGAGGCTAGTGAGGGAGAGATTAGAGAGAGTTCATCTTGTTCTTCCCTCCTAGAGTGATTAGGAGTGACTTGTGTGCATCCATCCACCTTCCTAGCCTTGAGTTGGTCAAGTGAAGGTCTTGTGCTTGTTACTCTTGGTGTTCGACAGCACCTAGACGGTTTGGTGGTGTTCGGAGGAAGTGATCGTCGAGAGATTGTTGGCGGCTCTTCTCCAAGCTTTTGTGATCGGTTGTGGGCGATTCACCGAGCCGGAGTGGCGAAGAATCAGCCCGTAGAGAGCACTCTACCCTTGCGCGGGTAGAGGGGGAGCGATACCTTGCGAGGTGCTCCAACGAGGACTAGGGGGGTGTGTCGACACCTCGATACCTCGGGAAAAAAAATCGCTGCGTCACTGAGAATTTCTTTTCCCTAGCTCTTTACATTTCCGCATTACTTTCCGTCTTGTTTTTATATTACCTACTAGAATTGCTTAGGTTGCTTTTAACTCCTATGAACTGCTACCGCTTTCTAGCTAGGACACACGGATCGTAGGCACTAGGGGTGATTGGCATTTGATAGGTTTTCATATTTGCTTTAGAAATTTAAAACAAGCCCAATTCACCCCCCCCCCCCTCTTGGGCATCTTGATCCTTTCAATGAGATTGAGGGATGTTGGACCAATGGACAAAAGATGGGTGAGAGAGAAGAATAAGTTTTTTTTACACTTTAATATGTAAAGATAAAGATGTGGATATAGATATGGACGACTATATATTAACTTATTGTTATAGATATAGATATGAACTTTGCCTTGGACGTTTTTATCATCTGGATGAGGAGGAATGATATAATCTTTAGGAACCTTAATCCAACAGTGTAGCGCAGCAGTTCAAGAGACATGTCAAAGAAGAAGCTTCATTTCTCCTTCAGAGAATTAAACCTGCCCTCCGCCCTGATCTTGAACTATAGATAAACTCTGTTCTGTAATTTGTTGGGGTTTTTTTCTTTTTTCCTTTTTTTTGCTCCTTAGTTAGTCTCGGCTTCCTCCTCCCTTTGATTTTGTAATTCTTTAAACTCCTTGTTAATGCAATGGCAGTAGGAGCCCTTGGCCCCTCCTGATTCTTCAAAAAAAACTACATAATACAATCATAATAATTTAGAGATATATGACCAAAGCAAAAGTGAGAGATGTATAAGCTAAAATATGTTTTTATATTACATATAGATATGGACAACTATATAATAATCTTAATAATTTAGAAACATATATATACTAAGAGAGAGAGTAGGAGATGAGAGAAATAATTTTAAATTGTTAGTATTGGTTGTGGATATAGATATAGATCTAGTCTTCCTCGATAGATGAGGGATACCAATAAAGTTCCTGTAGCTCCAAACCCAAGGCAAGAAGGACGAGAGTGAGGGACCTAGATCTATGGACAAAAGAGGGATGAGAGAGAGAATAAAAAGGTTTTCGCCCTCTAATATGTATAGATAAGGACATAGATATAGACTACTATATGTTATCTATAAAAAATTTGTCCTTTATTGTTAGATATATATATATAGATATATAAAATACAATATAATATAGTCATAATAATTTAGAGATAGACTAGTAAGGAAAAAAGCGAGAGATGGAACCTAAAAAAATTAATGTTACATATAGATATGGACAACTATATAATAATCATAATAATTTAGAAATGGATATTGAGAAAGGGAGATAGAGTAGAAGATGAGAGAATTTCTTTAAAAAACAACATTAGTTATAGATATAAATGTAGATCTTTATATACAATAGATAGATAAAGCCTTCACCAACAAAGTGCCTTATCTTTTCTCGTCTGGACGAGTTCTCACTCTGCACACTCATCTTCCTTGCTTCCTTCATCTTTATCCACTTTCCTCACCTTCTCTCCTCTCAAATCCATGGCTGACAAGGATCCAATGTCTCTTTCCGGCGACTCTAGGCCCTCCTCCAACAACAAGTCAAAAGGATTCGATGACCCTGAGCCCTCCTCTCATGACAAGTCAAGTGGATCCAGCAACCTTGAGCTAGGTTAGTGGTCATACTTTTAGGTTTTTAGGTGGGGAGTTTTGTGTTTTCCAAAAAGGGATTTTGTGGAGGCTGGCAAGTTAGAGATGGTGGCAGTCGAGACGACAATGGGGGTGGTGTGGCGGGGACGCCGCCCTAGGGCGGTGGGAGAGGCTGGTTAGGCGTATCAACGACGGGGTGTCAGCTTTAGAGAAAGGGCGTGGATTCTATGATTAGGGTACTTATTCTAGGATTAAAGAATATCAATGATGGTCTCAGGCACAATGGAGACAACATTTCACCACCGGAGCCAAACGAGAGGTGGTAGAGACGGGGGCTCTTAGCGGAAAAAATATGTGTCTATCATTCGACATACTAATGACATGACTGTGCGTGCGTTAGCCGTGTCCATAAAAATATGGACTACTATTTATATAATAACCAGAATACTTTCTTGTCTGTTCCGCTAGAAAATTCCCGTAATGTCCTCTTGGGGCAACACCGCAACACGCTCCGTCCCAAAACTTTCCAGAAAGATTGAGGGGCAGTTCGGGAAGGAGGAGGAAAAATCACTGCCCCATCGTTTGTTAGGGCCAATCATGGGGCGACAGCTGGGCGGCATTGCTCCGGAGGCTGTTAACAAGTGGGGTTAACGAGTTAACAAGGGCACGCCAGTAGACTGGTCAGCAGCTAACCGCGGCTGCTAATTCCGACCGGGGAGCCATGGCTGGGCTATATAAACCCACCCGCCCCCGCCTCCTCTCCTCCCCCTCCGCCTCCTGCTCTCTCGCGCCTCTGGTTCGCAGTCGCAGAGCTGTCTTGAAGCCTCGAGACCTGTCTCGCCGGCCACTGCTGTCCTCAGCTCTGCCGCTGTGCTAGCTGTTGCATTTCAGTCCACGAGCCTTGAGCTGCTAGGTACGCTCGCGTTCTTGGCCGCTGCAAATGTGGGTCGGTTCAGAGCTCTGATGAACTCCGCGCCGAGGATGGGAAAAAAAGGACGGGATTTCTTATTGGATTGGAAATGATGATTTAGTTTTATCAGGGTTCTAGAAAGAATGATAAAATTTGATAAAATTTTGAGGGGGGGGGGGGGGGGGGGGGGGGGGGGGTGAAAGTGACATGACCGAACTGGAATTTTGGGTTGGAATGAATTCCCGGGAGAAGTATTCGGACTGTCTGCTAATCTCGATTCCTTCTCTGCAGCTCGCTCTTCGCTACAGTTACCAGACATGGAGTTCGATGACCGCTGCCACAAGGTCCAAGAGCCCAAGTTCGACTGCCTGCTCTTCGGTAAGCCGCTGCTCTGCTTCCTGAAAAAAAAATGTCTCCGCCCGTTGCTGTCTTATTTTTGTTTCGTCCTTCACGGAATGCAAAGGTTTTCTGACTTGTTTGTTCTTGCCTGCAGACCTCGATGATACCCTGTATCCGCTGAGCTCCGGGATCGCAGGCCACGTCACGAAGAACATTCAAGGTGAGTTTCCCTCTTGTGCTGCTGTTACTGACTGCTGCTTGTTTTTTTACCCTCTGAACTTTCAGTGAACTGAATGCGCTTTTGCCACCATCCATTTCAGATTACATGGTTGAGAAGCTGGGTATTGATGAGAGCAAGATCAATAACCTGGGCAATCTGCTGTACAAGAACTACGGCACCACGATGGCTGGCCTCAGGGTGAGTAGTATATTGCAGCTCTCTGATCCCTTGAATTATCCGATTCTTCTATTAGTGAATGAATCAGTGAACTCCATTCCTTTGGATTCCCCAGGCGATCGGCTACAGCTTCGATTACGACGAGTACCACGCCTTCGTCCATGGAAGGCTGCCCTACGACAACATCAAGCCCGACCCTGTTCTCAAGCACATTCTCAAGAACCTGCGCATCCGCAAACTCGTAAGCGTCCTCCACAAATCTCTCCTCCTCCTCCTCCCGACAAGAATCGAGCTGCTGAATTTATAGTACCTGTGGCTGTGGCGTGGTGTCTCAGATATTCACCAACGGCGATATGGTCCACGCCGTGAGAGCCCTCAAGAGGCTGGGCCTGGAGGACTGCTTCGAGGGGATCATCTGCTTCGAGACCCTGAACCCGCCATGCCCGCCGCAGGGGGACGAGGAGCCAGAGATCTTTGACATCGCCGGCCACTTCGCGCGCTCCGGCACCGCCGACGAGCTGCCCAAGACCCCCGTCCTGTGCAAGCCCAACGTGGACGCCATGGAGGAGGCGCTCAGGATCGCCAACGTCAACCCCCAAAAGGCGGTAAGTTTCCCAGCTCTGGCACCACCCAGCTAGCGTAATTTCCATTCCTGTTCCTGCCTGACGTTTGCATTCACACCTGAAGAACCTTTTTATTATTGTTTTTCTGCTTGACCAATGACCATGTATGTCCCTGACGAAAGCTTACCTGATTAATTGATTTCCTGCCTGCAGATTTTCTTCGACGACAGCGTACGCAACATCCAGGCCGGGAAGCAGATCGGCCTCCACACGGTGCTGGTGGGCAAATCGCAGCGGGTGAAAGGCGCGGACCACGCGCTGGAGAGCATCCACAACATCAGGGAGGCGCTGCCGGAGCTGTGGGAGGAGGCCGAGAAGGCCAAGGAGGACGTTCTCTACGCCGAACGCGTCGCGAGGGAGACCCCCGTCACCGCGTAAAACTCCCGAATCCTCCGGTGCACCGTCAGCCGAACTTTCTCGAAAATCCAGGACCGCGCGCGACGATCACACACCACTCTATACCCGAGCCAGGGCTGGTGATCTCACGCGCGTTGGAACTGACTGAATCCAGCAATGCCCGGGCCGAGAATTTCCGACAGCAGGGGAGGGGTGCAGCATGTAAAGGGGGAACCACAGATGAGATCATGTCTGGGATGGTCCCAATATATATATATATATATATATATATATATATATATATATATAGTTATATGTATCAGCCAGCACTTTGTTTGTAAATTACCAGTTTTAGAAGTAATAAGAAAATGGACTTTACTTGTACGCTTCTTGTGCTCTGTCATCTGAACTCCGAAGCAATAAACACTGGTTAGAATGCATGACTGGAAGAGCGACACATTTGCTTCTCGCCAGATTTCTCTTCCATCTCTCCGGTTCCATGACATGTCAACCTCTTGGCAGCTGTTGAGCACTTGAGCCGACGAAGCAGACAAACCGCCAAAAAAAGCCTGGAGATCAGGGATATTCCGTGGGGATCGTGTAGCGCAACAGAAGGTACCAGTTGCGAAATCAGATAGTACCCGTCGTGAAGTCATTTCTGAAACGAGTTCCCTTTTATCCCTAATCTATACTGTGCCTTTGGCTTGCAGGCCTACTCAACCAGCATCCTGAACTTTGAAAGCATGCCACACACTCGCCTATCTAACCTGCCGGGGAGGTAACAAAACGTAGAGACTGAAAAGAAAAGGAAAGAAAGGGCCCTGCGTGAAGCATGTGAAAGCATCAATATCATCATCACACTCGGACTTGAGAGGTAGAATCCAAACACTGATGTGACACAATGAGGAAATCAGACGGGGGTTAAAGTGGCTGATTGCTCTGAAGTTGCCCTTACCCGATTTCAGCTAGTAATAAAAACGATAGTTCAAGTCAATGTCGTTTGCATCTGTCTCAGCTTGCCTTGCCGTGTGGCCATGCCATTCGATCGACACAGCCTGTGAAGCAACAACAACAGCTTGACTGAAATGGGTCATCTCTGGTGGTTTCAGCGCCCAAGGGGTTTATAAATTCTTTTCTGGGAGTTAGATTTTCATTTCAAGGGGTTAACCTACTGGGTGTTTGCAGGTTTGAAAAAGCAAAGAGTCAGAAAGGAATGAAATAATGTACTACTACAAGTTACTATGAGTTTTGGAGTGCAGGAAAGAGCAGGCACCAAACGACTAAATAAGATCACACTTTCTGATGCGAGAACCAGACAGCAACACCTTTCTTTAAAAATACAATCAGACAACAAATGTTCCAAGTACTTAACCGATAAATGACACGACTGACGAGACGTCTGGCTTCTTTACTTGCTGAAAGATTAGGACTGGGAGCCCGAAATGGGGCAATATTTTAGTGCGCAAGTGGGGAACCAAGACAAGATCAGAAGAAAAAAATGTCACGGACTTGAAGCCCCCATTCAAGTGATACTTGGGGAAGCCACTGCAGGTTATTTTATTGGTTTATCGCCCAATAATTAACGGGGACCTGACAAGCGTGTCAAAACGTCGTCTATCAGTCTATGTGACTGCCAGTAGCTGCCAGTGACATCAGGCGAAATGACAGGGAACCATCGGTGTTGATTGCCTCCGGTAGTCCCCGAACTGGCCCTGGGTGATTTTCTTAAGCACATACCGATTGACTTTTGTAGCACCAGAACATGCATCCCCATTTGTCAGCGTGTACACAGGGATGATGAAGCTGTCAAAAGTTGTCGAAATTTTAATGGGTCGAGTTGTGGTATCTGTGCGTCGTAACAGAAGCCGGAGAGAGACTAGCGTCAGCGTGATTCACATGAAAATCCAGTTTATTGGTAGGATGCACGCTATCTAGCTGTATTGTTGGAACCCGGATATCCACTCACGCTCACGAACACAAGCTAGAGGTGCAAGAGATTTTCCGGCGACGAATGTCCCGACTGTCAAACGGCCTATATGTTGGTTTTGATTGCACAATAAAGATACAACTCAAGACCAACATATAGGCCGTTCGGCGGCCGGAGCGTTCATCGGCCGGAAAATCTCTTGCACCTTTAGCTTGTGTCCGTGAGCGTGAGTTGAGAGCGTTCGTCGTTGTCCGGATTCCAACAATTGGTATCGGAGCCCAGAGTCGAAAAAACCTAAATCTCAGGGGTCACATGTGATGGGGGAGCCCGTTAACGTCTCGGAGATCACACGGGTTGTGTGATGAGTGTTGAACTCGGGGCCTGGATAACGTCTTCTGAAGATCACATGGTGTAGTGTGATGGAAGAGTTGGGTCTGATGTGTGACGGGAGAGATTGTTGAGTTTAATCACACATCAGTAACTGATAGTGGGGGGAGCACAACATATAAGGCGGGGGACAACTCTCACCAATCAGGCTAGTCTTTTGGGTTGAGTTAGGCTCAAGACCTGGATATGTTGTGGCTCCGGTGGACCAGGGCCCGTGGGGCGCCGGCTCGTGGTATAGCGAGTTGGGTCGAATTCTGCTGCGCACCGATAAACAAGTCGTTGTAATAATTTGGCCTGATGATGCATCCTTGGATGACTGAAGCCGGAAATATATTTTCCTTTATCTAAAAAAAATCTAGCTGTCGGGAGTTATCTATGAGCGTGTGGTCTGATGATGCATCCTCGGATGACTGGAGCTGAAAATATATTTTCCTTTATCTAAAAAAATCTAGCTGTCCGGAGTTATCTGAGTGTGTATGGTTGCAACCCTGGAGCTCGTCTGGGTAAAAACGCTGCCTGCAAGCTACGTATGGATGCTTTCCATTTTTCCTGCCAAGGCAACCAAAACTTACATTGTTTGGTTGAGTACGTACTGGTGCCTGAGAAAGAAGATAGCTGTATTAATTGCATATAAACATCTCCAGTCATTTCCTGTTAGAGCCAAGCGAACGTTTTTCCATACCTAGGTTTTCAATTGTTGTCTGGCCGAAGCAAGAAATCAGGGTCTCAACCAAATACATCACAGGCTTGGTACAGGTTAGACAACTTTTCTCCGAGGTTGTATCCGAACACACTCACTAACTATAGTATAGTATATGGAGGAGACAGAGCTCTAGCAAACAAGGTCTTAGTTAGCTATAAAATCAACCAGCACCTGAAACAGAAGGAACATACTGCTACCTCAAACTCAATGGCTATGAGTATCTTAAAAACTAAGCCGTTAGATTTTAAAATTATCGAAATTAATATAGGTATCTTGCTGTCAATGAATACGTCATTTACTATAAAAAGAACAATCCACAAAAATACGAGCACTAACGTCAAATCGAACATTAGATAACTTAAATTTAGATGGACAAATTGTAAAAAAAAAAACAATCAACTTAGCTACACGCAGTCCGCTCATGGGCTCATGGCACAATGTTTTTTATTAAATGAAACTATTTTAAATTTGATTAAACTTATAGAGAAGATTATGGACATTTAGTATGTGTATAACTTCAAATAGATACATCTTGAAACCATAATTTATATATGGTGAATCTAATAATAATTTTTTATAATAGTATAAATATCGATGTTCTTGTATATGAACATAGTCAAATCTAAGATAATTTATAATATCATTCTTGTTTAGATGGATCGAAGTTAGTACTTATAGTAGCTCACTAGTCACTTCCTGTCTACTAAAAGAGGTTACGTTGTGTTTCTTTGCGTCATTCGGATAGTTATCTGCTTGTCAGACTGATTTTCAGTAGTTAATCTTTGGTGACCTTTTAAGTTCAGCCTGAAGATGTTTGGGCTTGGACCTTGTAATAAGTATTATAATTCTACCTTACCTTGGATAGATGATGCTAGATGCTTATCTACTATAAAAAAAATCACTTTCCGTTGGGCGCCGCCTAGCCGTAGTACTACTTAGTAAAGTTTTCTAAACGGGCCACGTAAAACGGGCCGGCACGAGCCCGGCGCGAAAAAGCCCGGCCCGAGCCCGTCCTAGACGTGTCCGTGCCTGGGCTGAGAAGTCGGCCCGTAGTGCGGGCACGGCCTTGTTCAACAAGCGGCACGTCTCGGCACGGGGCTGGCACGTCTGGCACGGTTCGACACGGGGCTCGACACAGAGGCACGCTGGCACGCCTTGCCAGGTTTAGGGCCGTGCTAGTGCCTGAACTTCGGCACGGCGGCACGCCCCGACACAGAGCTGGCACGGTTCGACACGGGGCTTGGCACAGAGGCACGTTGGCACGTCTGGCACGGTTTAGGGCCGTGTCAGTGCCTGAACTTCGACACGGTAGCACGCCCTGACACGGCACGTCTCATAAACCGTGCCAAGGTGGGCCGTGCCGGCACGTTTGTAATACTTTACTGTTGAGAGGCACAGAGAAGTACGGAGTAGAGAACAAACAAGGAAAACCACACGGCTGACAGCTAGAGCTAGCTGCAAGGACACAAGTCTACGTAGCGTCGATCGTCCACGTACTATACCGCACATGTGTAATTACCTCAAACGGGACGCAGTAAAAGGATGCCCGGAATCGTAAAGCTACGCGACTGCTGCGTACGTATTGATGCATTGTACACGAAGACCAATCAATCCGTCGTCGCATTATATTGCTTCTTCTGGCCCATTTCTAGTCTAGCTGTAATGCACCTGGCCGGCTTTCCGTGTACTCTCAAGAGAAAGATCGATCAGTGCGCTGAATAAACGCACACACATTTTGTTATGTTATATATTTTTGTTAGTCCACGGTCCACGGAAATGGCTAATTTTCTCTCTTCAACCGCGAGCTTTACATAAGCGTGTATGGCTAATTTTGTATCAGGCGGCGACACCCTTGCGTCAGAAGAAACTTGGAAAACGAGCAGTAATATGGAAACTTGACTTGGCTGCATGTCAACGGACCAAACGTATGCTGCTGTCTGAAACGAGCACACAAATACTAATAGATGTAATCCTCCTCTAATTCCTACAGTATACAACGACGTGCACCATGAAGATTTAAATACTCCCAGACAGCCAGTTCACACTGCTTTCTTGGACTATATCTCTGACTGACGCGGACGATGGAGTTAAGTAACTTGAATTAACCACGCACGGTTGGCTCACGGCACCTTTTGATCCTGAGATGCCGAGCGATGCGAGCTGAGAGAGCCAAGCCAGGACAAAGGAGATCTGCTGCAGGGGCTGTATCTGCGTGTACGTGTACGCGTACGTAGCGAGGGAGAGGGACGTACGGCGGAATCGGCGTTCCATTCCATTCCACTGGCGATGCCTCTGACCGATTCACACCGCACCCAGCACCAAAGCGTCCCATCCAATCCAACAACGAGCGAATGAAACAAACAGCGGACACATACAGTGATACATGGCCTGTTCGTTTGGCAGGATTATGCACTGTTTTGACAGGATTATTTACTGCTGGCTGATTTCTTATGAAAGAAAAACACTGTTCCGGTTGAATTTAAGCCGGCTGAAAAGTCAAACGAACAGGCTGACAGATGATACTCCAGCCAGCTTTGCGGTGGTGCATGGTGGGCGTTGTGCTGTGCTGGTCAGCGTTGGAACGAAACGGATCGGAAGTGCGCGCTCATCGCTTTTTTGGTCCTCATCAGTCATCAGATAGATGCGTCACGCCGCGGTGGCCAAAGCGCCCCCGCCCCAAATAAAGCCAAAGTGCTCCAGCGGCGAGAGCAGAGCCAGCACCCAGCAGCAGCGAATGAATGAACTAAACAGAGGCCAGACGGCCGGCCTCGCACGGACGGCCGCGGAGAGTGGCCCTCCTTCTCCCGTCGCCCGCCTTTCGGCCGGGGGTTTAGATGCGCATTTCCAACGGTTGCCCCGGCCGCGCGGTGTGATCGAATCGAATGAGCGATGCGGACCGACGACGGCCGCGTCCGTCGCTGTCGCCATCGGCGTCGCCGTCGCGTCTACTAGCTTTGCTGTAGCGGTCAGTGCCGCCGCCTCCTCCTCTTACTACTTGTCCTTGGCTTGCTAGTAGTTGCCACCACAGATGAGATGACCCTGCTGCGGGTTGGGTTTTGGTGCCTTGCCTTTGTTTCTCTCTGGGGCTGGGCTGTCTCAGCTCAGTGGGCATAAAGCGTATAGAGGTGCGCTGAAAGGGAGGTTCAGAGGTACTACCTGCAGCCTGCATTGCATCTAATAGGCTGGCTGCTAAACGCCAAGCTTCTTTCTCTTTTAATAACAATACTAAGATTATAAACCTGCTAGTAGAAGTTTAGCATATTATGTAGTAGATGGAGGCACGCACACAACGCAAAGAACCGGTCTCTTAGTCACACACACATTAAAATGCTATTATCCCACACACACACACACACACACACACACACACACACACACACATATATATATATATATGTTGTATTTGGAGATGATGGAGAGTGTGGCCGTCCATTTTAGTTTACGTTGATTGGATTAGTTAGAGTTTTACACATACCTTTCGTCGTCTGCCGTCCACACGGTCTGCACCGATCGCACGGCACATTTAAATGCTGCTACGGAACGGAAGACCTTTCCCTTCTACTAAGTTCTAATTTACTAGGCTGCGCACGTAGCCTAGTGACAAGGACTGAACCTGAAATGGGGCTGCTGCATAGATGACGAACATGAGTCGCCCCTTGACATTTTCCTGGACAGGAAACTAGATGATTTGAGAAGATGATGGCAACAGAGGAATTATAGAAGTGTAGAATGAAGGCAGGCAGGTAGGAGACAAAAACCCCAGTGGAGTGGGCCGGGCTGGCCTGGCCAGATGCCACGAACTCTCAAGAAAGGCATTGCTGGAGCGGATCAAGCTAGAGGCCATCGAAAGCCAGGTCCAGCTCAGAGCTTATCCCCGGGAACCGCGGTGGGGCCTGCACTAGTGGCGTGGGATTAACCCGGGACGACGGGAGGAGTGGTACGTGTTGGACGCGGCGGCGTTCGTGGCTGCCCCACGGGAACAATTAAGCCAACAAGGTAAGGATCGAGATGCACGGTCACATGCAGGTCGGCCAGCGATCCCGTCCCGCTCCCTCTCGCATAATTGGTGGCCGTCAGCTGATCAGAATCAGACAGGTGAGGTGGATTTTTGTTTGTTAATTTGTCACGACTGGCTCCGTCCGTCGTCTCCTTTTGGATCGGCAGCTTTTGTTACGTCTGTCATGAGTCATGTAATCATCCAGTCATGGAACTTGATCCTTATATAGTCGGTCGGGCCCGGCTGGAAACACGCACGCACCATGAGTTAATCTTCTCCTCTCTCTCTCTCTCTCTCTCTCTCTCTCTCTCTCTCTCTCTCTCTCTCTCTCTCTCTCTCTCTTTTCCCTACTATAGAAGATGGATGGATGGCCCGTGAGGTGGTTTTCTTTGTAAGAATTGATGGCCGTGGAATGATGAAGCTTGGAATTTGGAAGCCTAGTCGACACGAATTTGCACATGAATCCATAGAGTTGGTGGCAGGTTGCGTCAAGGTTGGATTTAATTAACGAGAAAAAGGTCCCAAACTAACCAACCGATTTCTGAATACATGAGCTGAACAACGTGCAACGTGCAGAGGAGGATAGTTTAACCTAAGATTGAGAGGTTTCTGAGTATATGATGGCTTTAGAATCAAGCTGGCTTTGATGGGTGCCAGAAAAAGTTCCATTGCCATCTTGAACTGGTGCCCAACTCGAGTTCCCAAAGGCCCGAAGCTTTCGCGCTTGGAAAAGAAGCCCAATACCCGGTGCGGGGGAGGTAAGTTCTTGCACTGCAGGCCCACCGCAAGTTTAGCTGAGCTCCTCACTCCAACCTGAAGAGGCCCAATGTCCGGTGCGGGCTTTACAGAAGAAGATGTACTTCTGCTCGAAAAAAGAAGCTGTACTTCTGCTCGGAAAAAAAAATGTACTGTATGCGGGCCTCACTCCTCACTCAGCCGTCAGCCCGTCACCCATCATTTGCCTGCAATTAATCAGCTCCACACAACGCCCAATCCTGATGCGATCATGTTAATGCCATGAGGCCATGACATGACGCCCCCTCTCTCAAGCACTGTGCCTGGCTGCCGCCTATCAGAAACCAGAAGACAAAGTCCCTCTGAAGAATGCTTGGTGCACATCAAATGCAAAATAATTAAGCGATTTATTAGCTGGTGCATTTGCGATAACGGGGGAAAATACGAGCCTCTCATGACTGCCGCTTTCCCTTTACACCAGGGAATCACAGGTGGGGAAAACAACACCTCAAATCATGTCCTCAGAGAGGAGAGACATCAGCGCCATCATCACGGCGGCGGCCTCTTTCAGTTCACAAGCTGAGCCTGAGCAGCCCCCACCCCCCGTGTTGGTTCCATGTCCCCGTCGCCTTTATCTTCTTTTTCCTCTCGGTTCACATGCACGGACCATCCTCTGCCGTGCCGCCCCGCCGCGAATTCATTTCGCGGCTGGGCTGTGATCACGCTCGCCCAGCCCCTCGTCTTCACTCCGGGAAAGGAATGACGAAACTAGGGCGGAAACACATGGACACCGTGACGGTACAGACGACTAGCAGACTCTTTCCAACAGTTCTGTGCCACTCGGACTCAGGAGAAGGCGCTAGTCAACTTAAGAGAAGGTTTCATCATGATTCATAGGACACTGGACCTCCCTGCAAGTTGCGAACAGGGTCTGCTAGGTTTGCCACGATTTTCACCTGAGACATGAAGCCGGCAACATATCCGAGACTTGGCAATCACTTTTGGTCAATCATGAAGAAAGGCCTTTAATGTTGTGCAAATCTAGTTTTTCTAGGCACTGTTGCCAGATTATTGGCCTCGTTTGCACTGCATTCTACTCCAACCTCTATTTTACCAAACAAGGGTTAGGATATTGTGAACGCAAACAAAGACAACACAGATTCCAACGAGTTCAGTTATACAGAGAACAAAGCCGATAAACAGCTACTACGGTATAGTATCATATAAGTGGCTTTTAAAAATCAACCCATACCCAGCAATGGGTTGCCCAACAAAATCAGCCTGTGACCAAGAAAGGATCAGCAAAGAACAACGCATTATCAAATGATGAAGATACGCTGATAGTGGTTGCGGTCCAGTGATATCATGCCACCTTGTTGTGGCACCATTCGCAAGTACTCCAAAGGAAATACTATGTAACTATGTTCATCTGTAGCATCACTTTCTCCTAATATTCTCGAACTAGTGCTCCACTCAAGTTTAAGGACCCATTTTGTGACAACACGCATCACTTACTACATTCCACACAAACAGCTGCGTCCATTCTCGTATAAAAAATTTAGATGCTTTATGCTTACTGGGGGATTTTTTATGTGCAGGTGCAGAAAACCAAACTCATGTTTGACATGGATGGATACAAGTAAAAAAATACTACGTTCAAGATAGTAGGTAGCTTGGCTAGCTAATTAACTACAAGCAGCGACCTGGTTATTGCTAATAGGACGCCAAGCCGGTCACAGAAGTAACTGGAAAGAAGAAAGCTACGAATTTAATAAAAGGTGATGGTACCAACACCAAGATAGAGAGGTCTAGAACTGCTCCTTTCCCAGTTTATCAGAGTACTGGCTGGACAGATGTAAATCCAGCAAAAGCTCCATGTTGATCATCGTCCGTTCTTCAAGCCATTTCCTGGAGATTTAAAACAATTTCAGGTCATTGTCAAAATTCTGCCCTGAGAACAGGTCTGTTAGACCCACACTACTGAAATGCTATATGGTACAACTACGTCCTTTATTTTTTTTTAACATTTCACCAAACTTAGCTTACTGCTTACCTTGATCATATAAGTTCACAGGTCAAGGTCCAAATGCTATAACATAGCAGGACTGTTAATTAGCTGCCAACATCAATGGAATAGGAGACCAAGAATTTAGTTCTTCTTAGGCTTCCATGTAGATATCGCATAGATTATCCTTCCTTTCCAGCCTTGCAGGAGCCATCCACTGTCTTCATCTATGACGAAGTCCTTGTGATAAATGTCTTTTACTTTGTCCTTGGCTTTCATCACAATTTCTTGGTTTAACGGAGACTGAACAAATCCAGCCCTGAGGTTCCTCACCTGCCACTGTTTGTATGTCTCAGGTCTCTCAACTCTGTCTGAGCCCTCACATGCAATAACATTGAGTGCCTCTCGGCCAAACATTTCTCTCTCTATGAGTGCGCGCTGGGGATCATCCCGTGGGACAGTTGTCTCTAGCATGTCAAACAATGCAGAGAAATGGAACAGCGCCTCACGGAAACGTGTGATGAAGAAGGGAACACTGTATGACCCATTCACAATTCCATGGATAAAAACCGCTGGGTTTATTTGCCTTATTGTGTTGAGCACTCTATTCCTAGGACTGTCTACAGCAACTGTTTCATCAATCAGGTTTCTGAATCTGTATAGGCAATTAACAATCACAACTTCGTCCTTGCCAACTTTGAGATCCTCAACTCGGATGGTTTCCCACTTTGATGCTATTCCCTGATACTCAAAAGGCACCTTGAACTTCTCAGCATATTCCGCAAGCCTTTGTCCAGTCTCTTCAATTCTCTCGGTAGGGCGGAAACCTGGCTGAGGTACATCAATTCCAGTGACGCGCAGAACAGGTGGACCGCCTTCCCTCTTGGAGAGACGCCTGATTAGGCATGGCCATTGGAAGCCAAAATAAATGCCAAAGTCAATGATATGCACCTTTGATGCATTTTTAATCATACTCAAGATTGTTTGATTGGAAAGAAAATGTGAAAGCCTCTTAAATGGGCATGCTGCTAGGTAAAGGTGGTAGGCTTTAAGCATGTCTGAGGCAGTTGTACGTTTCGCTATAAGTTTGCGGTAAAGCTGACTCCCTGTGCCTGCCAAACGAGCCTCAAGACCTTCTGCAAAACAATGTGCTAACCTCTGGTTTCCATCGCCGTTTGGCTTGGAATGGTGCCTTATTTGCTTCAACAATTCATTGGCAGTTCTGCGGTCATCTGCTGCCACAGCCTGTGCACAGTGGATGAGGATGGTCCTAAGGTCCACCACATCCTTCTTTGTTGGTTTCCTTCCCCGTGGCCGTGGTCCACTTGGTCCTTTCGTCTGAGTGACCTGAGAATTCTTGGAAGCCTCATTGCGCATCTGCTCTCGCAGATCTGTAGCCTTCTTCTCGGTTTGCCGAAGCAGATCATCAAACATCTCAATCCAATCAGGTTCATCAGAACAAAATGCAGACTGTTTAATGTTCCGGCCTTCCATCAGGTCAAGGTCTTCACTCTGTCTGTTTTTCTTGGCCTTCAATACATCTGCCTCTTTGGCATTCAAAGAAACATCTTTCCTTGCTTCTTGAGGTCTTGCAATACCACCAGCTTCTAAATCAATCACAAGTGTATTGCTAACAGGAAGAAACTTCTCGGCTTCCTCAATACCTCTCCTGAAATCCCAAGTTGGAAGGCTCTCAAACAAATACTCAGGGATCCGGCCATTCGTAAACAAAGGATCTTCTAGCACATCCACTGCATTGGAAGCATCACTTGATGTACCAACAAGTGGCTGAGAAGACTGACCACACAAGCCTCGATAAGCTTCCAACTGCTCAATGCGTCCAACGTCGTAGCACCAGTTGCTATCCACTGTGCCACCAATGCTGCTGCTAGTGACAGTACTTGCCACGGATTGTGTACCAATGCTACTGCTACTCTCACTGGGGCTTTCCATGGACCAAGGTATCGGCTGGTGATCAGGAGACGGTGGAAACTTGTGCCCAAGAATGTCATAGAACGGCTTTGCAGCAGCACGCAGTGCCGCTGACTCCGCCTGGTACATGCTGACTTTCTCATCGATATCCTCCTCCATGAGCATCCGGCTAATATAGTTGAGGGACTCATCTGAGATGAACTCCCAATCCTCCGGGTTGTCAGCTTCAGTGTTGGCCCTTGATACAGTGGAGGAAGGATTTGAATAGGCTTTTGCTGCCATCTGGGGCACAACTGCAGGAAGTGGATCGGTGAACCTGAAATAATCACTTCCGCTGTTGTGGTCTACGTAGCCATCATAAGACAGGCCTCCACAGAACATGCCAGATAGCTCCCCATAAGTATTATCCAGACCCATTGGTAATCTCCAAGTAACCTCGTCGCTTGAAGACCCTGTTCCATTTCACGTTTTGTAGTCAGTAACAAATTTGTCAACTCTAGCTAGGCAAACAAAAATAGATCCACACTAATATCGCCTTATCTACAAATCTCAACAAATGCTACCAATCCTTAGCAACAGTGATGGATCTTAATTTATAATAAGCATACACTAATTTGTTATCTCACTCTTACCAATAAAAGTAAGTTAACAGATTTATAATAAAAGTAATTTGTTATACACTAATTTATAATAAGAATACACTTAAAAAGATGAATCTTTTGAAAGAAAATTTTATTCTCCTGGACCAGGAAGAAGCTTACTGGCACAACAGGTGCCGTGAACAATGGTTACTGAAAGGGGATAATAACACTAGCTACTTTCATAAAATTGCTAATGGTAGGCAACGGAAAAACACAGTTATCTCTCTGGAAAATAATGGTAGCATCATTGAAGGATGAGAATCTGTTAAAACATGCTACTGAATATTATACTGAATTGTTTGGTCCAGGGGATGATCATAACATTCATATTGATCAAAGAATATGGGATGAATTAAATCGAGTAACAGATTCTGAGAATGATGAACTTTGCAAACCTTTCTCTGAGGCAGAGATTAAGGATGCTTTATTTCAAATGGAAATTGGAAAGTAACAAAGCTGCTGGCCCAGATAAAATACCTATTGAATTCTATCAAAAATGCTGGCATATTGTTAAAGATGATATCATACATCTCTTTGGTGACTTCCACTGTGGTAAAGTTGATATTAGCAGAGTTAATTATGGGATTATTACCTTGCTACCCAAAGTATCTGATGCTTCCAAAATACAACAGTTTAGACCAATATGCCTCTTGAATTGCCTGTACAAGTTGATTACAAAAACTTTGACCCTAAGGGTAGAAAAAGTGGCTGAAAGACTAATTCACTCAAATCAAACTGCTTTCATGAAAGGTAGAAATATTATGAGTGGGGTCTTAACCTTGCATGAAATTCTTCATGAGACTAAAAGGAAAAATCAGTTGGGCATTATCTTGAAACTAGACTTTGAAAAAGCATATGATAAGGTGAAGTGGAAATTTCTTTTTGAATGTCTAGCTGCTAGAGGTTTTTGCCCAAAATGGTGCAGCTGGATAGAACAAGTAGTCTCTGGGGGCACTGTAAGTACCAAAATGAATAACATCATTGGACCTTATATCAAAAGTTATAAGGGAGTAAGACAAGGGGATCCTTTGTCTCCCATTCTTTTTAATTTTGTGGCTGATGGTCTTACTAGAATGATTGTGAAAGCTCAATCTAATAGTCTTATCTCTGGTTTAGTAGATCATATCATAGACAAAGGAGTTGCTGTTTTGCAATATGCTGATGATACCATTATCTGTCTCAAACATAACATTGAGGGTGCTAGGAATATGAAATTACTACTCTATATGTATGAATTGATGGCTGGCCTCAAGATCAACTTTCTCAAAAGTGAGATTTTTACCATTAATGATGAAGAAAATTGTGCAGCCACTTATGCTGAGATCTTTAATTGTCAAATAGGCTCTTTTCCTATCAAATATCTTGGGGTTCCTGTCAGCCCTAGTCGGCTTCATGTCTCTGACTGGTTACCCTTGGTCGAGAAGAGTGGGAAAAAATTGGCTAGCTGGAAAGGAAGTTCAATGTCTATAGCTGGAAGAACGACGCTTATAAACTCTAGTCTTAGTAATGCCCCCATATACCAAATGTCTATATATCTTCTCCCCAAATCCATTGTTCATTCTTTGGAGAAGCTTAGGAGAACTTTCTTCTGGCAGGGCGGTGGAACAAAGAAAAAATACCACTTAATCCGCTGGTCTAAGATTTGCAGAAGTAAGAAAAAAGGGGGTTTAGGTATTAAGGATATCAGAAAAATGAATGTCAGTCTTCTTTGTAAATGGTGGTGGAAATTAGAGAATGAGGATGGCTTATGGCAAAAGATTATCAAATATAAATACCTCAGAAATGAATCTGTTTGCACTGTGAAACACAGGCAAACAGATTCAGCAATATGGTCAGATCTCCTAAAAATCAGAGATGTGTATCTCCAAGGGAGAAAGATTGTAATCAAAGATGGGCAAAAAACTTTGTTCTGGAAAGATAAATGGCTTTATGATCAGCCTTTGAATTCTCTTTTCCCTGATTTATTTAACATGTGTTGTCATAAGAACATTACTGTAAGCCAGGTAAAAGCAGATCAGAGGGCTGTAAGTTTTTCTAGATGGCTGGTTGATAGATGGAGTATTGATTGGGAGAAGATCATGATTGACACTAACAATATTCATCTAAGGGCTGGACCTGATATGGTTCGGTGGAGATTTGGCTGCAAGGGCCACTTCACAGTCAAATCCTTATATAATAATCTTACCTCGAATGAAACTGGTAGATATCATAAAAAGATTTGGAAAGGAAATATTCCAATGAAAATTAAAATCTTCTTATGGTTGGTGACGAACAATGCTATTTTAACAAAAGACTATGACAAGAAGGAGATGGCCTGGTGATCCCACCTGCTTGTTTTGCCCTCAGACAGAATCTGCTGACCACTTGTTATTCCAATGTAATGTTGCTAAATCTGTTTGGGCTATTGTAGAAACCTGTATAGGTGCTGACAATATCCCTAAAAATATGAACCAATACTGGAGGTGGTGTGATAAGTGGTTTCCTGATGGTAAAAAGTTTCATACTCTTGGGATAGCTGCCATCTGTTGGGCAATTTGGAAGACTAGAAATTAGATATGCTTTGAAGGCAAAACCATTCATAACCCTATTTCAATAGTTTGCCATGCCTGCGCCCTTATGAATTACTGGGCAGGTTTATTCACAGAGAATGACAAGGAGATGCTGGAATCTGGGGTTAATACTATGCTACAGATTGCTGTGAAGCTGATGAACAAGAAGCCAAGAAAGGGTGGACCCAAGATGCTAGAAGACAAGGATGGAAACCGTTAGAAGCTGCAAGATGATGTGGCAGGATCTCGAAGATCAAACGCTTGACATTCTGTTGATGCCAATTTCTGGGGCTTTGCTTTCTTATGTAATAACAAACTGTTACTGCAGCCTCTTCAGCACCTGTTCTTTTCTGTTTCTGTCTCAGCTTCTCGCTTCCTCTTTAATAGGGGTTTAGCCTGTCACGAGAGCCGGCTGGTAGTAAGTTTAGATGTTGTTCTTCTTTTGGCTTTCCCTATGTCTGATACACTATCAAAACTGTATTTCCGTTATCTCTATAATGGAAATGGGGTAACTCCTCGGTTCGAAAAAAATAAAAATAAGTTAACAACCGACAGGGTTCCTCAATGAGTAGAGAAACAAATGAAGACGCGGATCAAATAGCCTGAAATCATGCGTGGAAGTAATTTAAGATAAGGCTGATCACAACAGAAATGGTGAGGAGAAGCTCCTGTGACTAGCATGATCCGCGCCACCGCATGAGTAAATAAGCAACCAAACAGCGCATGGGTAAGGTAAAGAAGCAACCAACAGCGGATCCTCCTCGGTCGTTCCCCCATCCCCTTCCACAAGGCTAAAATTCTAGCAGTCTCGCACAAATTCGGCATGCAACTATCCGCGATAACCGATCACACACACAGCACCTCTCGCTCTCGTCCTCGCGGCCTAGAGATCAGGGCACCAGAATCCACCCGAGAGAAGCAGCTTTCCCGATGCTTCACATGACCGCTAAAACGAAGGAAACAACGCGGGAACAAACAACGAGTGGGGACAGGGCGAGGCTGACCTTAGCTTGACAGGAAGGGACGCCGCTGACGAAGAGCAGGCCAGTAACGGCACCCGGTCCGCGTCGCCGGGGCCTCCGCCTGCGCTGGCGCTGGCGCTGGTGATGGCGCCGCCGTTGGTGGTGCGCCGCCGCCGCTGGTGGTGGTGCTGGATGTGGGCGATGATGTGATGCAGCCTGAGATGGACACGGGCATGGGGGTGGAGCAAATCCAAAAAGAATAATGCAATGAGCCCCTCCTTTCTGTGCGTGCCGCGGGGATGAGAAAACCGTGGGCCACCGAACCTTCTCGGGGACCGGCGTGGCGCGATCGCGGCCGTCGGGTCCAGAGGATCGGGACGGCGGGACTAAAGTAGTGGAAATAAACCGAGCGCCCCGGAGCGGCGCGGCGGCCCAGTCGCAGCGCGACACCTCGGCGCGCGCGTTTCCTGGCGGACCGGGGCCCAGCAGGTGATTTGCGGCTGCGGAAAACTGGGTTATCGTTCTGATATCCTCGTCCTCGGGTGCGAATTCTGCCCCCCGTTCCATTTCATCAGACCACCGAAACGAGGCCGCCGGTACGTTTGCGTCTTACTAAAAAAGGACAGACCCTGTACCAGCACACATGCTGGCACACTCTATCTACAGCAGCACAGGTACGAGCATTTTTGTTTGTTTGTTTGTAATAGTTATCCTGAAATCAATCGGCGTCCTTCTTGATGCGACTAGTGATTGCAATAATGCTCAGCCTGCATGTTGCTCGGTACTCACCCATCTCACATTACAAATTATAGAATATTTTAAGAGTATTGAAATATTGAAACATCTTAAATTTAATCAAAACTTATATAACAATATATTATCATTTACAATGTAAACTAAGTATCATTATACATATTTAATATCATAATTTTTTATAATTTTAGTCAAACTTGAGATATTTTAACCCTCAAAATTATTGAGATATCTTGTAACTTAGGATAATAGAGTACTAGTGATCAGTAGGAGAGAGAGAAAAATAAGTGTGGCACACGAGGATGGACACCGATTGATGCAATGCATTGCAAACCGCAGTGCTCCTTCCCATGGTGGGGTTTGAGGTGAATAGTTTCTTTGGTACGATGGGGAGGTTAACCCTAAATTATCATGGTCTATCGGGCCTTTTTGCTGCCAAGCTTTGAGAATTGAGACTCACTACCGGCTGTGGAGCATGTAGCGCCACTAGAAACGTGTTTGGACGCCAGCCACAAAAAAACCATGTCTAATTATGGCGAAGGCGAGGATTCTGGCGCCATAGCGATATGTTTTAGTCTAGAATAACTATGGCTACTTCGGTTAAATAGCCATCGTGACGTGGTTTGTGTGTTCGTCCAATTTATTTTTTTCTTTTTGTCAAATAGTATCAGGGCTCTTGTTCAAAGAAATCATTGGCTATTAAACAACATGAACTTTGTGTTTATTTATGATCTATAAGGTTTTCTCTTCTTGATTTGCATATTTATATTCAATTAGCTTCTTGATAAACAACTGTTGTAGTTAGCATATCAGATGGCTTCTAATTGATGTCATGTGATGACTTAGTTTGACTAAGTAGAATTTTAATGTTAGTCTATAGTTACTTATTCACGCATTGCATATTGCATAGAGAGGGTGTGGTCGTTCCTTGGACACTCTTTTGTCCTCCGAACTGAATACACATTTCATTGAGCTCTTGAAAACACCTCCGCACACTCATATCCCTTACTTGTTGATGATTGATCTAAAGTGAGATTGAGATAGATCTAGTGCATTTGCTTTGGGTATTTGCATCTAGTGGTACGTTGTTACTTTTGGTGGTTGCTGCCACATAGATGGCTTGGTGATTGGAGGATCATAGATGAGTTACTCGGTGATTGTTGACCACCTCTGATTAGTGATTATAATGGGCCCTTGTGCTTACTCCGCGAGAGATCGCGAAGAGCAACTCTATTGGAACTTTTGATGGTAGTTAGGGTGCTCCTTGTTGATCTTGATTCTTGCGACACTCATGTTGAGGTCAAGTTTGAGCATCTTGGTAGTATGTGACACATTGAAACTCGCCTCAACGAGAAAGTTTGTTGTCAACAAATATTGCAACCTAAGGGATAAATTTTGTTGTCACCTGCCCGATTCGATTTGCATTTTTATACTTGCACATTTACTTTCTTGTTTTTTGTTAGCTTGTGTACTAGTTGCTTACTTGCTAGTTTAGCTCTATAGATGTATTGTAGTGCGAATGGGTAGAGTAGTAAGACATTGTTTAGTTACCTTCAAAATTCCAAAATTTTACATGATTCTCCGTTACATCTAATCTTTGGACGCATAAATGGAGTCTTAGATATAGGTAAAAAAATAATTAATTACACGGTTTGCTTGTAATTTACGAGACGAATCCTTTGAACCTAGATACTCTATAGTTCTATAGTTGAACAATAATTACTAAATGCAAATAAAAATGCTACAATATTATTTTTTTCAAAAACTTTTTACATATAAACAAGGCCAAAGTTTAGTTGCTTTAGTTATTTAGGACAAGTAGAGTAATTGCTAGCCTCTTGTTTGTGGTTGAGTACTTTAATAGTAGGTCATCACTACTATAATTGTTTTTGAGAAAATTGAATTTGGATAAAATAGACGTAGGCTTGTGTGTGGACTTGCTTATTATACTATCTACTTTGCTCTAATGCGTGAAATTGTAGAAAAAAAAATTATAAGCTAATAACTTTATCTATACCTAAACTTTAGAAGAGAAGTCAAGTTCATTGCGGTCGCAGGTCGTCGTTGTCGCCGCCAAATTGCAGCTCAGTCCCAACCTAGCAAGTTGGAAGTTGGGTAGGATCGAGGGCGACCAGCGGGCGACGTTTGCGGGTTCGGATAGCATCCGACCAGGGTGGCGTCGCGGATTGTTTCCCGTCATGCGGCCCATGTCTGCTTCAAGACCCGTTGCAAATTCTTTCCTGTCACCCGGCCCGTGTCTGCTTCTACGAGCATGGGCCTATTTTACAGCACATCTACCCGCTTCTTACTTTCAGTTTGGTTGGCTTCCGTAGCATGCATGGGCCTGTTTTGACGTTTTTAGGAGTACGTAGCATCCGATCCCCTCAGGCCTCTCCTGATAAAAACAATTAATTTCTCCACCTTTTGTTAGATTGAGCCGAATTAAACTATTACTAGCAAAACATGTCCGTACGTTGCAACGGGACATATTATTGCGTGATTAATTAAAGTTATTAGTTTTTTTATTTGGTTTAATTAGAGAACTTTATATCAACTAAATAATTATTCACCATAAATGTAAATTGAACATAAAGGAATCGGTGTCATATTTGACACCTTTCCTAATATTTTTCTATTCTTTATAATTTTATTATAATATTTTAATATCCTTATTCTACAACAGATCAAACCAAGAAACCTCTTATTCCACCGATGAAAAAACAGAATTTGTTTAGGGCTGATAGAAGTGTGAATAAGAATATTTTTTTCTATTTGAACTGGTAGACAGTAATTAACAACGGACAAACATACAAGCACGACTTATGAGTCCAGCTCACATACACATTCTAATATGTTTTGGAATCGGACCCCATATCACGGTACAGAGCTATTCAAACTTGTATGGGTCCGGACGGAAGAAATTCTTCACTATCCAATAGTTACAGGGAGACGGACCAAAAAAAAAAATGGATATGGACCAGTGTTGATACAGGTGAATAATACACTTACAAAGTCATTATTTTTTATCTCGCTCGTTCAATATTTTCAAAGAGAAGTATACCTCATACTTTGGTCTGCCATTAACAATCTCACTACAAGATGCAGTTCCTGTACTTTCAGTTCTTGATGAAAGTGTGTCGAGGATTTACTCCCATATATATATCAACAGATCTCAAAAGGTGGATTTTTATCCTGAAAAACTTGGATGTAGGGGTTAGCATTAAACAAGTTCATAGATGCAAAACTGTAAGCAGTTCAAGCCAGCAACTAACCTGCTCTTCCAAGGTTAGTTCATAGATGTAAATGGACTATAGAACCATTAAAAACTCACCAGATGTGACCGACACAAATCGTCGAGGCTTGCATGTATATCTATGCCATCCTGTGTACCATTGGGACTTGCAACAATAGTCTGAATTTAGAAAAAAAATGAATATATAAACACAGCAACCAGCAAACAAAGAAGTCAATAAAATAAACTCGTTATGATATATTGGAACATCAGGATCAACACCTATATTGTTTGGCATGTATGGATCATCATCATCATCAAAATTAATGCAAGTATTTGATCATGCCATCGTCTTTCAAATCTCCAAACACATTGGGATTTCCTTCCTCGAAATTCAAATGGTCACAAAACTGCATGTTGGATGATTAAAATAATTTCTATTTCACCAAAAATATATTAATTGAAATAATGCCTTATTTACATGGACACTGTAACAATGTTGGGTACCTTTTCAAAACGAGGGGGTGATTAGAAACCATAATGTTCCTCCTGCCGAGACTGCTGTGCTTCAAAAGATTTAGCATGTTCAGGTATGATGACGCCTTCAATCTTAGCCATATGAAATAGAAATGTTAGAGTTTTCTTTTTTGAAGTGCCAATAATCCCCCGTGGAGAACCTTTAACTGCTCCAAAACAGATCAATAAAGACAGTTCAATACATAGATCATCAAAATAGATTTACAAGGCACTAAACAAAAGATATATATCCAGAAAGAACAGCTTCCTGTACCTCTCATGTAAGGCCGAATCTTTAGGTTGCCATGTTCATGTGGAATCAGAGGTTTCCTTGGGCCCTCATCATCAGAATAATCCCCAAAAGGATCCTCTATATCATCTAGGTGAGGCATTTCAACATCATTAACAAAGCTAGGTTCAACAGGATCAAACCAATGTTTGTCATCTGTACTGGTTTCTTGAGTACCAGCAAACCATCCGTCTTCTTGCCGGCTTAACGAAGCCTTTTTTAAATCAGGAGCTTGATTAGCAACTATCAACTTTATCTTCAACAAAGATCTTTGATATATAAATAGGAACGAAAAAGGAGTTGGTGTCGAAAAATACCACTTAAGTTTCTGATCTGAAATCGTTCTTTGTTTGGATTCCGATTCCAACTTGTCCTATGGTGAGGCATCCTGCGACGCCATGGAATACGCGCACAGCCACGGCCACGACGACACCACATCCCGGTCGTCGACAGCTCCATCTAACCGACCGCGCTGCACGTGAGACGGGAGAGCAGCGCTGTGCATGGACAGGTGCATCCGTTCTTCCTTGCTTAGCGCTGCGCATGGACAGGAGGAACGTCGGCCTCAGCGCTGCTTGCTGACCGGAGGAGGGTGTGTTGTCCATCGACTACCGCTGCTCGCCCCAGCACCGGTTCCTCTCCGCCTACGATTATGGCTTTGCGGCGCTCCGCTTCCTCCATGGCGGGCCTGACCCCGGCCCTGGCACGGGCGACGGCGGCGGCGGCGGCCGATCTTTTCTTTATCGCCAAGAGGAAGATGGGGAGAAGAGGGTACGTTTTTTTAGAGTACACAGTACAACGCAGACACTTAACACGCACGCACACTTGCCTCTACGAACACACGCACGCAAACCCTACTCCTATGAGCACCTTCGAAGGACTGAGCCGGCAAATCTTGAAGTTCACGAAGTCACCACAGACGCCTCGTTGTCGACGGGAACGTCGCCTACCACTTAATGTGTAGCGTCGAAAAATCCTGAAATAAATCCAAAATAAAATGTCGCACCCAGGATTTGAACCCTGGGTAGGAGCCCCTCAACCAATAGTCTTTGTCATTGCGCTATGAACCCCTTGACTGGGGAGAAGAGGGTATGGGAGAGCGTGAGCGTGAGCCGGCGAGTGGAGTGGGCCGAGGAAGCGTGAGCCATCGAGTGGGCCGACAGTTAGGCTAGATTGAATGTGTTGGATGAAAAAAAAAACGTCTGAAATTTTGTCTTTTTATTAATAGGTATAGATATAGATGTGGGCCTTCACAACTGTTTCAACGCACCATATATTTATCCCAGCAACAACATACGCTAAAATCCAAAAAACGATGATGCCAACGTATCCCATACTATCCCATACTTCTTGAAGTAAAAAAAAGTCATAACTCTTTAGTTAATCATCCAAATTAAAATCCGATTGTACCATCGTGTTCTTTGCAATAAACTCTTCAAAACAAAACCCCACATGAATACATTTCGGTAAAAAAATTATGGACATTTATCTCATATGGAGTATGCATTTACAGATAATCATGGAACATCACATTAACACTGTATGAACATAACAAAAAATAGCATAGAACATTATACTTATACTACGTGAACATCACATATATATACAAAAATATAAAAATATAAATAAATAAATAATAAATTAGTGAAGTAATTAATTATACTCAAATAAAAAGAAGAAAAAATGATATCAAACATCATAAATACATCGTGGAACATCGTATTAAAACTACACGAAAAAAGTGTAATAAATCATATGATGTATTAAAACTATAATATATTTCATAGAACATCATATGTATATTAAGTGAACATCACAAGTGTAATAGAAATACAATAATAGAAATAATGAAGTAATTAATTATAGTAAAAAAAAGAAAACAGTACCAGACTAGATTCTAACACATAACTCAAACACCCGACAAAAGAATACAAAGGAAAGGAAAGAAAAGATAATGAAAAGTAGAAAAAGAACAAAAACGTGAATAAATAAGAAACATACTAATTAGAAAAAAATGAAGAATGAATAGAAAGAAATAAAAAGAAAGTAGACATTCCGTTGTCGCGCACGTGAACATAGGCAATGGGCCTTTGATTTGAGCTTGCATGCATGCACGTGCCGTCATGTTATTCTGGCCCAGCACGGATCGAACATGTCTTGCGATATACGGAGTACTCTCTGGACGTTGTTTGTGGTCTGGGCCGTACTCTCGAGAGGATGCTCGTTGGGCCGCGCTTCCTCATCGTTGGTCGGTCGTGGGCTGGGCTGGTTGGAGTATCACTTTTGGCCAGGGGCACAGGGGGGTCGGCGGACCGTCCGACTGGTCGGACGGACCAGCGCGCGGAGCGGAGCAGCACGTACGAATCCGGCGCGCGGAGCACCACAGTAGGCAGCACCAGCACCTGCGCCCTGCGTCGCGCGACACCTGCGCCTAGCTTCCCGGAGAAAGCCAACACGTCAAGCTACAGGCCCACCAACTCAAGGTCACGGGTCACGAGGCATGGCTGGCCGCCACGCCGCTACGTCAGGTCATCCCATGCAGGCAGTCGGCAGTCGGCAACCACCCATCGCAGCGTCGGTTGATGCAGACCACTGCTAGAACTGGCCGTCGGTCCCAAGCTCAGTCGTAGTAGGATCACCGCCAAGTGCTACTGCTTAAAGCCTCCTCTGGTGATAGCGATGAGTCGATCACATACCGCCTCCGGCTGCATGGTAGGTCCAGCGGCGCACCGGCGCCGGCAACGCAACAAAGACTATGGGAATGGGACTAGAAAATGGGCGATTCCGAAAGGGAGCTGCTAGCGAACGAACATTCTATGATAGAACGCCTGTCGCTAGCAGGGTCCGGCCCATCATCCCGAGGCGCCTAGCCGCACCCCGCGCGCGCACACGCGCACGTGTATGCCCGCCGCCCCACACATGCTGCCCCCCCCCCCCCCCCGCCAACCGTCCGCTCGGCCTCCGTCACCAGCTCGCCAACCAAGCACCCCGCCCTGCCTCGCTAGAGTCTCACCGGACCCTCGCCGCACTCTATGAAACAAAAAAAATGAAACACCAAAAACACAAAATGAAACACGAGAAGAGCGAAGAATGAGAAACATTGACAATGAAACCACTGAAACACCGCGGCATCACCAGGGAAGCATTGGACCCGGAGGAGGGATGAGGACGCCACATCAGAGAAACATCTCATCATATGTGCTCGAAACATTGGCAACAAAACACTGAAATACCGCGACATCATTAAAGAAACATTGAATCCCAGTGGAGGGGAGAGGAGGGCACATCAGAGAAACATCTCATCATATGTGCACGAAACATTTGCAATGAAAACACTGAAACACCGCGACATCATCATAGAAACATTGGACCCGAAGGAGGGGAGAGGGAGGGGGCACATCAGAGAAACATCTCATCATATGTGCTCGAAATATTGGGCAACAAAACACTGAAACACCACGGCATCATCAGAGAAACATTGGACCCCGGAGGAGGGGAGAAACATCCGGATCCGCGTCCACCGCCGCCGGATCCGAGGCCACCGCCGTCGAGAAATGTCGCCACCGGAGGGGAGGGAGAAGGAGGTGACGGTGTCGGGTCCGCGGCCGCCGCCGCCGCCGGATCCGGCGGATCCGCGTCCGCCGCCATCCAGAAATGTCGCCACCGCCCTGGCCGACGAACGAGATGAAACCCTAGCGGAGTGGGGGAGGCCTAGCGACGTGGGAGAGGGGAAGGAGCTCGCCGCCGACGAGCCGGTGGCCGGGAGCATCGAGGAGGCATGGCGGAAGGAGGCGTGGGTGCGACGACGATGAGGAGAGCGACGAGAAGCAGCAGAGAGGAATGAGGCGACGAAAAGTGAGGAGAGCGACTGACGAGAGGCGCAGCCGGGTTTGGGGGAGGGGTCTAGTCTCCACGTGAGCCGCCGCCCACTCGGCCCAGCGGGAGTCCGACGCGTGTGTTTGACCTGTCGAATGTCCGCGACTAAGCATTACCGATTCCGAAAAGAAGCTGGACAGGC
The DNA here is from genome assembly GCA_022036555.1 of Microstegium vimineum. Classification (NCBI taxonomy): domain Eukaryota; kingdom Viridiplantae; phylum Streptophyta; class Magnoliopsida; order Poales; family Poaceae; genus Microstegium; species Microstegium vimineum. Next base: position 10,109,505 of record CM039139.1, on the reverse strand, counting down.
GAGAGCATTGTCGATCTGGGTCAGAGAGAGAACTCGGTAACATGCAGCCAGGCCGCCAGGACCAAACACAGCCCGACCAAACATGTCTGGCCCAACAGGAAGGTTTGGGCCTACCGGGCTGGATAACCTACTCAACAGTCAGTCCAACACGGCGGCGACGCGGCATGTGCGTACGCTATTGGCACACAGAAACGATCACGGTCCCAACATTTTTCCAGCGAAGCTTCGGCGGACGGCGGCAGCCGCGGTGGCTGCAGCCCTTCGCATGTGCGAGAGGAGGAATCGGGGACGGGTTTGCCGTTTTGGCAGTGTGCGCGATGCAGAGCATGATCGCATGATCGTGTGATGTCTGCTGTGCGCCACCTCAAAAGGCCGGCAGGATCCACAGATTTTCTACACAGCCAGGCCATTAGGAATCATCACCAAGATAACGAAACATCGTTGTCCTGTTTCCGCATTGACTTTATTCTCTTCCAACAAGGAAAGGTTATGCTTAGCAGAGTTTAACACGAAGTCCACTAAAAATAATGTCACATTCAAGTTCAAATCATTAAGATTGTTCTCCTTGGAGATCAAGAAAATTTATACAGACATAAGCTATTATTCGTTATCATATCTTTTAAAATGTATCCATTTCTCAAAATGGTGTATTAAACAAAATCAGTTGAAACTTGAAAAATACCCATCCTTCTAGAATTTCAACGTCTTGGTCTCTTGGATGGATAAAGAGATGCACAAACAGGATCATGGAGTTGAGGAGGGCATCGTGGTCATCTCGCCACCCACGTTGCGCCGCGCCGTGCCCGGTTCGTTAAAAACTTAAGGCAAAATAGCCGTTTTGGCCCCTCAACTATCACCAAAGGTTCAAATTGGCTTCTGAACTATCAAAACGACCACTTTGACCCCCAACTATCACCGAAGGCTCAAATTGGCCCCAGAACTATCAAAACGACCACTTTGGCCCTTAAACTTATGATTTTTGTCTCAATTGCATTCATTATCCCTGATCGATGGATACATGGACAGATAAACTACGAAAAGGTCGAAACCACCCCTCATTATTTTCTTTACTTGTTGATCGTTCACGGCGTTTCCAACCCTACCGTTTGTTTTAAAAAATACCAAAATCTGATTTAATGTTAGAGAATTCATAAAAAAATTGTTCTACCAAAATTTAATGTCCGAAACCGGTTTTGTTTTACCAAAATTTGTTTTACTACAATCATGATATATCTTTTTATTACACGCTTAGAATATTTAAAGCATATATGATCTCATAAAATTCAAAACTAGGTTAAAGTGAAACAGTGGATGCAAATGGAGGTAAATTCTAGTCTAGCTTAACCAGATAAACTTCATGTGTTTTGTAAAATCATGTCTCATGTGGATAGCTCCTCATGAAAAGTAACTCCTCAAATTTATATCCAGGTTATATGTTTTGTACTATATTTGTTTAGGAGGTTATTCTGTACTATGTACCTTCAACCATATGTGCTCATTGATTTTTCTAAGATAAAATATTTTTTTTATGAATTTTCTAACATTAAATTATATTTTGGTATTTTTTAAAACATACGACGAGGTTGGAAATGTCGTTAGCGGCCAACAAATAAAGAAAATAATAAGGGATAGTTTCGACCTTTTCACAATCCATCTGTCCACGTATACATTGATCAGGGATAATGGATCAAATTGAGGCGAAAATTATAAGTTTAAGGGCCAAAGTGACCGGTTTGATAGTTCAGGGGTCAATTTGAGCCTTCGGTGATAGTTGAGGGGTCAAAGTGACCGTTTTGATAGTTCAGAGGCTAATTTGAGCATAGTTGAGGGGCCAAAACGGCTACTGTGCCAAAACTTACAATACCACCACCAGTCCACCACTCCTGGGCGGCTCGACCTGACCAAACTACCCCCGCCCGCCGGCCGGCCTGCCTGCCCGTCCTTGTGCTCTAGTCTAGTCCTCCCGCGACCGTTCCAAATTCCTCCTCGCGTTCGTATTCCACGCGGCGACATCGCCATCGCGGCCGCCGCTCCGCTCCCCTTCCTTCGCCTATACGTAGGTAGCCGCTGCGGCCGCCTCCCCAAACCCTAAGCCTTTCCCTCCCACGCGCGCGGCTCTCTGTCTGCTGCGCCGCGGCTCGCTTGACCCCCGCAGATCGCCGGCGATGGGATCCAAGGACCAGGGCGGAGGTGCCGCCTCCTCGGGCGGCGGCTTCTTCTCGTCGTTCGCCGCCGGCATGCGCACCTGGGGCACCGCCGTCCACAAATCCGTCAACGGGTGAGTCTTCCGCCCACCTGCTTCCTGTCTCTCTCTGTCTTCTCCCCTCAGATCCGCATCGAGCAACCCGTTAGAGCTCTGCCCGAGCTGATCGGCGGTGATCGTGGCCTCTCCACCCCGCGATCTGATGCTCCTGCGTCGGATCCCAGCTGCTGCTGCTGATTCCGCCCGGTGATCCTGGTGAACTACGAGTCGAGTGTTTCCACTTAAGTTCCAAGCTTCGGTATTTATTAGCTGTATATGTTATGATTCGAGCAGTAGCTTTCGAATTATGATACAGTGATGTATGTGCTACTTATGTGATGCCATATATTCTCACTTAGAGTGATAATGAAGTGGATGATTGGTTGAATGACAATTCCTTATATGTATCGAGTATCTAACATATGATGCTTTCAAGTGTACACTGTTTGTACGTACGCAATATGGAGTTTCTATGATGTGATCTGTACTGAATTCGATGCCAACAGTTCGTCCTAGATTTTGGTTCGGCCTTCTTCAATATGGTCCTCCTTTGATATGCACAGCATCTGTTGCCTCTTCTCTTTTCCCTAAGTTTAGCTTTTTACTGCCCTTTGTTCTTAGGCTTTGCCTTTGTCTTTGTAGACTTGAATTTTCACGAAATGCATGTGTCAATGAGCCGTCATTTTTTTTGACTGGAAAGACTGTGGGGGAGATTCCCACAGTACCAAACAATTTTATAAATTTAGAAAGAAAAGATAGTTCTTACCAAGGGTTTAACTGAAGGCATCTAGGCATGCACAAAAGGATGACCTGAGGTCACTTTTGAACCTAATAGACTGAAGATTACATTGGAATTTAAAATTCGCTAACCAGGTACTAAAGTTGGGTTGCTTGCCGTGGAAGATTTTATCATTCCTAATCCTCCAAATTTCCCAGGATGCTATTAGTACTACCTCCATGAGGAAGGGCAGATTGGAGTTCGCTCGAGCTTGGGCAAGGCGCTGGGAGAGACCTATGTGCTCATCCCACTGAATCTGTAGAGTCTGCCAGCAACGACGTGCAAAGTTACAGGAGAAGAAGAGATGCTCTAGATCCTCTACTACACCAAGAGGACAAAGAACACAGTGATCATCGTCTTGAATGTTGGAATGACGCCTTTGAAGCATATCTTTGGTGTTTAGACGATCAACCAAGATCAGCCAGGTGAAGAACTTTATTCTAGGAATACATCTAGTCTTCCAGATCCATTTGAAGATTGGATGAGATTCAACATTACTAAAGGCTAATTTATAGAGCCGCTGGGAGTAGGATCTATTTCCCCACACATAGTTCCAGACGTCATCATATGGTTGTGGAGGTTGCAACACTGTCAATTGTTGTTGTAGAGCTTCTAATTCTTCAAATGCATCTTGGGATAGAGGTAGGTGAAAATGAGTTTCCAACTCATCTGCCTGCAACATATCTTGGACCGAAGCTCTAGTGTTTTTTGCAAATGAAACCAACCTTGGGTATTGTTCTGATAGAATATGATCCGTCCAAATATCGTCCCAGAAAAGAACTGTGGAACCATCCCCAATTGTGCAGCATGCAATTCCACGGAAAAGGTTGCTCAACCTAAGAGTGTCTTTCCACCAAAAAGAACCGACTTCCCTGGCAGCATGCGGTACTTTGCCTTGATAGTATTTCCACCAGATGAGTTGGACCCAAGGAATCTCTCTTCTGTTATAAAACTTGTCTAAGCTCTTGAGGAGAAGAGCGTCGTTCTGTAATTGTAAGTTGAGAACGCCAAGCCCACCTTTTTCTTTTGGTTGCATCACCACTGACCAGGCCACTAGATTGCTTCCCTTCTGCTGTGCCGAATTACCCCTCCAAAGGCATTGCTTTCTAGCCCGATCTATGTTGTCGATGACACCTTTGGGTAATTTGATGATGCAAGAGGCATAAGTGGTAATCGGTGTGATAGCAGACTTGAGCATTTCTAATCTTCCTGAGTAAGATAGCATGGAGGAGCATGCTGAAAGGCGGCGCTCCACTCTGTCCATCATTGGAGTGAGGTCCTGAAATCTTGGCCTCATGGTGCCCATGGGAAGACCCAAATATGTGAAGGGAAGGCTCCCGATCTGACACCCAAAAGTATTGGCTAAGATTTCCATCTTCTGAGGTGCTACATTGATGGGAATGATCTGGGACTTGTGGTAATTTACTCTGAGACCTGTTGACTCCGAAAAGGAGTGAAGAATACCTTTTAGGAAGAATAACTGACAAGCATCCGCTTCCATAATCAGCAAGGTATCGTCTGCGTATTGAACTATCGGGAAGTCCTCATCTGGTTGCGGGATCGGTCTTCTGAGGATGCCCAAGGAGGAAGCCCTATTAATGATGACCTGGAGCAGCTCTGCTGCTAGGACAAATAGCAGCGGCGATAAAGGATCGCCTTGGCGTACACCCCTCCTACAGTTGAATTTCTTACCTGGTACTCCATTTAACAGGACAGAGGACGAGCCTGACACTAGTATCGATCTGATCCACTGAAGCCATACATCAGGAAAGCCCATGTGTTGCATCACAGACAAAATGGCATTGTGTTCGACAGTGTCAAAAGCTTTTTCAAAATCAAGTTTGAGGATTAACACTTCTTTTCTTGACTGATGACATTGATGGATAAATTCAAAACACCAAGCTAGGCAATCCTGTATGGCACGAGTTCTGATGAACCCATATTGGTATCTATGGACAAGCTGTATGATAACCTGCTGAAGTCTGTCCGCTAAAATTTTGGTTAGGAGTTTCAAACTGCAGTTCAGTAGGGAGATGGGTCTAAAGTCGTTGATTGATTCAGGGCTGCTGATCTTTGGAACAAGGGTAATGAAAGAACTGTTGATGCTCTCTAAGTTCACATTTCCTTCATGGAATTTGTTGCAGAAATCATAGAAGTCTTCCTTAATCACATGCCAACATTTCTTGAGGAAGAAACCATTAAAACCATCCGGCCCTGGGGCCTTGTCCCTGGGCATTTTCTTGACAATATTATCTATCTCTTCATGGCTGAAAGGCTCCACAAGAAATTCCAAGTCCTCATGTGGTGTAAAAAGAGATTGCAGATTGTAGAGCATAGTTGGCACCTCTGTGATCCTATGCCAGCTTTGCTTTCATGGTCCTGTATCCAGACCCCTTGATCATTCTGCAATTGCATGATGGTGTTTTTCCTGAAGATGATGGTTGCCATGGCGTGGAAAAATTTGGTGCATTCATCCCCAAATTGAATTCTATTTTCAGTATATCTATTCTTCCAGTATGTGTTCCTTGATCGAAGTAGGGCTGCTAGGTGAGTTTTCAAGATATTTCTTAGATTATGTTCTGGATTGTACAGAGTTCTCAGTTCTTCCAAAGCATCAAGATGAAGAATGACTGTATTACAGTTGGCGATGAAGGTCTTCGTATTTGAGAATTGTTTACTCCAATTCTTGAGACTGTATCTCAGTCGTTTGAATTTTGTAGAGAGAACACTAGAGGCGTCTATCTGGTGAGTGTGTTGCATCCAAGAATCTTGGACTACATCCTGAAAGCCTGACATTTCAGCCCAAAAATTTTCAAAGCGAAAAATGCTAGCTCTGGGGATCTTTGTGTCAATAACAACCTTGCAGGGGATGTGATCAGACGTTATCTTGGCAAGAGGAATAACCTGCGTATTAGGAAAGTGTACTGTCCAATTCACAGAGGTAAAAAACCAATCTAGTTGCTCCAGTAAAGGTTCACTCTGCATATTACTCCATGTGAAGGCTCTGCCTTTTAGAGGGAGTTCAACTAGACCCAGATGTCCAATGGCGTCATTAAAGATTAAAGTGTCCTGGATGTTGCCCCCTGGCCGATTACGGTCACTAGTTGAGCGATAGAAATTGAAGTCACCAAGGAATATCCAATTCTCTGTGTCTGCTATGTGGTGGCCTCTGAACTAGGCAATGAACTCAGACCGATCAGGTTCAGTACATGGACCATACACTGTTGACAATTTCCAAACTTCAGCATTGTGACGTGAAGTGAACAAAATCGTAAGCCCAAAGACTAACTTATCCACTGTCACTCCTTGAAAGATAGACCCATTCCAAACAACCAAGATACCTCCTGAGGCTCCATTGGAGGGGATGTAATCAAAACTGTCAAACCGTCTAGGGGCAAATTTTCGAATTAAAGAAATATCAATATGCTCCTTCTTTGTCTCTTGTAGGCATATTACTGAGCAGGCACTTTCCTCAATTTTCTCTCGGACTGCATCCCATTTCCCCGTTGCATTGAAACCTCTGATGTTCCAACATAACATATGCCAAGAGTGATTATTCATAGGGGACAAATAGAACACAGGAATATCTTGTTATGCATAGCATAACAACAGTCAGATAACATGAAAGAGAGAAAAATATAGGAGATCCACCACCAGTAGCCATAACTTAGATAAAAGGTTGAAAGCGAGACATCCTTGAAGGTGGAAAAAAACATGATAACATTCTGGTAGCAGCCAATGAGGAAATGCGGATCGGGCTTAATCTTCATTGGTTAGGTCCGGATTGCCTGATGAAGGCGCCTGCAGAAGCACCTCGTCAGAGACCTCCTCAGGAGAGACTCCGCAGTTGATCCCCCAGCTGCGTAGCATGGCTGTAGGGATCGGACCAGAACTGCCATCCAGTGCCGAAATAGAGAGAATAGGCACCTCCCTCCTCTGTCTCTTTCCCAGGTGGACATGCTTGAAGCCCCCATTCTCACCTCGGATGCGAGGGCTACGCCTCACTGATGTTTCCACCAGAGGAGCGCGGTGGCTGGTTCGTGGAGGACGACTACTCCCAGTAGAAGTGGATCCCCTAGGCTTGGGTGGTCTTCCAACATGGCGTCGTGGTGGGCTGGGCTGTCCCGAAGGAATTTCAAATTCCAATTCAGGGCCTGATGCAGTTGGTCCTGGGAGAAGAATAGCTGACATGTTGTCCTGGAAATTCTGAACATTTCTGGCTCCCTGTCTGAAGGTGATGAAGTCAGCTAGAATCTGCAGAGCAACAGCACTTCCAACTGGCTGCCATGGCACAATTTCAAGACCCGTCGGCTGGATCACCTCCATCTGTTCTGGGACTGCTTGACTCTCGAACATATGTCTATCAATGACAATTGGTTCCAGTACTGGTGGATCAGCTATGTGCTGGAGCAGGATGTCCGGCCCTTGAAGTTGGAAAGCAGCAGGTCCATCTGCTAATGCCTTCCTGTCAAAGACAAGATGGACTAAGCACCTTGCTTGTGCTGCACTGAATCGGAGGTCTTGTTCAGCAGGTATGATGGTGGCGTCACTTGAAATGGAGCTGTGGTAGAACAGTTGATCAGCGCAAAGCTTGTCTTGTTCAGCAGGTATGGTGGTGCTGTCACTTGAAATGGAGCTGCTGTAGAACAGTTGATCCGCGCAAAGCTTGTTGGCTGTGAAAAACTCGAATGCCTCTTCAACAAGAGGTGAGGAAACATCACTCGTGTGAGGTGGAGAGTCCGGCGCCCCAGCGGCTTCAGCACGAGAATCAAGGCTGTTCTGGCTGTCAAGCATTGTCTCAGGGATTTGTTTCGGCATCCATACTAACCTGTGTCGGGCCATAGTAAGACATTTCCTTTTAACATTCCCGTAATTGTGGCAGGCCAAGCATCTGATTTTGTTTCTGCAATATGAGCGCAAATGTCCAACTGCCAAGCAACGACTGCACTTCAAAAAAGGTTTTGAATTCGAACGGGACTTGGAAGACTCCAGAGGTTTTGTCATGCACATGGCATCCTTGATATAGTCAGAATCACAAAGAACCCGACGCTCAAGGTGGAAATCAAACTTATCACCGGTGAAGACGCAGGGCACCAGGCTAGCATTGGACGAGGGAATGGCGCAAGAGAACGATCCAAATTTAATCATCACAGGGGAGTTCTGAGGAGAAAACCCACATGTGGGTTTGGCCATGATCTTGGGAGGACTCTGAATCAAAGCTTTGGCGAAAGAGACATGTTTGTTGCTAGCCATTTTCAGAGATCTCTTTGTGCTCTTGGAGAGCACTCTAAACCATTCTCTTTCCTGCTCTTCTTCCCAGAGGCGCTTCTCTCTCTCCCAATTAGGAGTACCATTACTCCAGAGGTGAAAATAGATGTCGAATTGAGAAGTGATAACTCGACGAAGGCGATAAACATGAAAACCAACTTTTTTGCAGGAGACGGAAAAGCGAAAATGATTGGTGCTTAGGAATTGCACATGAAAACACGAGGCACGTCCACCCAAACAAGATTGGAGAGCCAACGAAACTGAGTCTTCCGACAAGCGAAACAGGAAGCGACGGAAAGTAGCCAGGAGGAAGAAGGAGCCATCAGCCGAGGTAGAGGGATGGTGTACCAGTGTGCCGAACCGGCGATCGATCTCCTCCTCGAAGGCACGCCCGTGGGTGAAGTCCAGGCGAGCCGCCAGAGCAGAGGAAGACCCCATGGGATCCAGCAGCACAGACGTCTCCGGCGAACGGAGTTGTCACTGGCGTATGGAGGCGTCACCGGCGTGGGGGCAAAACGTTGAACACCATGCCTGCATCATCCTTACGACCCTTGAGGCCTTGACCCTCCTGCCCCACGACCGCTGCTGCACCACACCGCTGCCAGGAACCGGGGTTCGTGACCAGCAACGGCAACGAGGGAGCTGCGGGCCGTCCTTCTCCGCGGCGGCGTCCATGGTGATGGCCTCCGTCGGCACCCGCGCCGGCGTGCCGCCCCCGCCGCCCGTGCCGTGGCCGTGGCCGGAGCCTGAGCCGGTCCTCCCTGCACTTGGCGTCGGTGTCGACGTGGAGATAGGGATGGGGTTTGGCGGCGCCGGCGCCGGCCTCGGCGACGAGGAGGAGTTGATTTAACGTTACTCGTCCAACCAATGAGCCGTCATTTGCCTCCTGTGCAAAGATATTGTCCTGTAGTAAATAAGATGACTTTCTGTTACTTGCCATTTTGTAACAGCTATTACACAATGTCTGTAGGCTGCTTGGTTATGAAGGCCTTGAAGTTATTAACCCCGATGGAGGCACAGATGATGCCGAAGAAGAAGCTTTGAGGGGACGATGGAAGCAGGAGGTAAGGAAATGCGAATCATCATCGAATATTTTGTTGCTAGAAAGTCATGAGAATAAATTTTGTTTGAACAATACCTGCAAATTGGGAGGGTGTTCTGCATGGATATCCAGTATTCATGGAAAATTGATCGGTTTTGTGTGTTCTTTTTTCAATCTGGTGGAGCAATGTTGGATAACATCAACAAATGTAAATTTCATTTGAACAATCACCTTACTTGAACTAAAAGGGCACCTCAAAGTCAAAGCTGATGAAAATGCACTTATTTTTCTGTTAAATTAGTTCCTTAAGTTTAACTTCTTTTTTTGTTTTAAAAAGTTTACAGCTATATTCTACTTATAGACATTGGATGTCACAAAACTCTTAAATATGCCACATGGTTGGCCACTGTATGGCGTTTAAATTGGATAAACATTAGTAGTCCTGTTTATAGTAGTCCACAACCACATGTTTATAGTAGTCCTGTTACGTTTGCAGGCTTGCTCGTAGGTCATAACGTAGAGTGTAACTTGGTTTACTGTACCTTTTGACAAATATAATTTGGCATGAACATGGATATTGAAGGTTATACTCTAGAATGCAGTCTCACTACATTATTGACTTATGCATGTTTTCTTATTATATGACTATGTTTAGTAGAATCTATGATTTTACGATCTTAGGGTATGTTTGGACCCCCTTGGCAAATTGGCAAAAGAGCAAAAGAATTGCTGTTTTTTTGGCAAATGGATCCAAACATGCAAGGCAAAAAATGGCAAAAGAGCAAAAATTTGTCATTTGCCATTTGCCACTCTGGAGTGGCAAATAATGGCAAATAGAAAATCCTCCCACTCATACCCCTCCCTCCTATGCATGGCATGTGAATGAGAGTGCAATTATTAGTGGTAGAATTGTCTTTGTATGTGTCATTTGTCATTTGCCATTTGCCATTTGTCAAGGGATCCAAACACTAGAAATTAGTAGAACATTTGCCAAATTTATTTGCCATTTGCTAAGGGATCCAAACATGCCCTTAGTAGTTATGATCCTACTATTTATGATATACTTTCCGATCCGATTCAGAAACACGATTTTAACAAGCATGTGTGGTTAATTTGCAGGATCGTGATAGCTATTGGAAGATGATGCACAAGTACATAGGGTCAGATGTTACATCACTTGTGACACTACCAGTCATAATTTTTGAGCCAATGACAATGCTTCAGAAAATGGCCGAGGTTTGTACTATGTTCTGAATTAGACTTCTTGAGATTTACACTGCCCATCTAAACCTGAAGGATGTGTCTGCAATTGTTTGGTCCTTGTTGCCTTTTAAAAAATATTTTATGCATAAACTGTATACAGTGCTGTAGCAATTCCCCCTTTCACCAAATAACTTGTTTATAAGGCTAGGAGACCTTACAAGCTACGTTGTGGTTGTTTGGTAGCAATTATTTGTATGGCAAACTCTTGATGTCATGTTTCTCTGTTCTGCTGTAGAAATTGAGAAAATACAACAACCGTGCGTTTTAAAGGCTGACAACACACGAATTTTGTCTTTGTCCTTTCAGAGAAACAAAATTGTTACTTGTGATTTGTGCCAAGGATTTTTTTTTCTTGTGATTTGTGGTTTGTTACTTATGATTTGTAATCTGTGGTTTGTGATTTGTGCCAAGGAGAAACAAAAGAGAGGAGGAAGATGAACAGCCATAGGGGAAAAAAACGTGTGTTGCCAGCCCCTAAAACACACAGTTGTCATATGGAAATTAGGTTAACTGTAATGCCATGAGTCCAATATAAAAAAACATGGAGCTAAATAGTCTAATGTGACCCTGTAATTGGATGGCGTTAGAGGTTTTGATTTAGTCACCGATTATGTGATACAAGTATCTTCCTATTCTTTACTGAATCTCATACAGAAAATAACTTCTTTATCTTTCATGTGATGATTCATGTTAATGTTCATGTGGTGATTCTTTCTAATGTTTTAACCTGTTCCTACTGAATGCAGTTGATGGAATACTCTGAATTGTTAGACAAAGCAGATGAATGTGAGGATCCATACATGCGTATGGTTTATGCTTGTGAGTTTTCTGTTTCCCTTACCTTGCGCATCATTCTATGTCATATCATGGTTGACTTAGCTGTTAATCAATTTTTTTTCCAGCTACATGGGCTGTTTCGGTGTACTTTGCATATCAGCGCACATGGAAGCCTTTTAATCCGATCCTTGGAGAGACTTATGAGATGGTTAACCACCAGGGCATTACATTTCTTGCTGAGCAGGTTGGTGATATGAATGTCATTACAGATATCTTGAATGGAGACAACTTTGTCAACAAATTTTTCTAATTATGCATTTTTGTACCCTTATTTTGTCAGGTAAGCCATCATCCCCCAATGGGTGTTGCTCACTGTGAGAATGAGCATTTTACTTATGATATCACATCTAAGTTGAGGACCAAGTTCTTGGGAAATTCTGTGGAAATTTACCCAGTTGGAAGGTGAATTATTAGAATTGTATTTGTTTCTTGGAGATCTGTATGCCTTAAAAATCATTTGAGCTATCTGAGCTAATGGAATAAAATGCAAACTTTTGTAAGGCGGAATTGGGACCAGTTATGTAAATGAGTAAATCTAACCCATTTAATATAATTTCCATGTCACAGGACAAGAGTGACACTAAAAAAATCTGGTGTCGTGTTGGATTTGGTGCCACCGCTAACAAAGGTTAACAACCTGATATTTGGGCGCACTTTTGTTGATACTCCTGGAGAGATGGTCATGACAAACCTGACAACCGGAGACAAAGTTGTGCTATATTTCCAGCCATGCGGCTGGTTTGGGTATGTATGACATTGGCCATCAATTTATTCTCGCATTTGTGGTTTGTTGACAGTTTCTGTTGCGAAATTATTTAGATTCAGTACTAACTCTCTTTTATGCATTTACTGTTTGTTGGAAGTGTTGTGCAGTTAATTCAATTCTTTTTATTGTCTTATTAGTAGATCTCTCAGTCCAGTTTGTACCCTAACATTTCAGGGCTGGCCGTTACGAGGTGGATGGGTATGTGTACAGTGCAGCAGAAGAACCCAAAATAATGATTACAGGGAAATGGAATAAGTCTCTGAGTTACCAACCATGTGACCAAGAAGGCGATCCTCTTCCAGGCACGGAGCTGAAGGAGGTCATATTTTCTTTCACTTTCTGTTATGTATCCAGAAGATGCAATGCTGGTCACATATTTGCGGATGACTGATGCACTGAACTGGTCATACTTGACTCTGCAGATCTGGAGAGTTGCTCCTGCCCCACAGAGCGACAAGTATCAGTACACACACTTTGCACACAAAATAAACAGTTTCGACACGGCACCTAAGAAGCTGTTGGCATCTGATTCGCGGTTGAGGCCTGATAGGTATGCCCTCGAGAAGGGCGACATGTCTAAGTCTGGCGCAGAGAAGAGCAGGTATTTGCTCCTTTCCTCTTCTCTGCTTTTTATAATTGTAACTCGAATTTCGACATCAGTCCTGAGTTATTGCAAACTTTCAGGCTTGAGGAACAACAGAGAGCTGAGAAAAGATCTCGAGAGGCCAAGGGCGAGCAATTTACTCCAAGATGGTTCAACATGACAGATGTGGTTGCTCCTACGCCGTGGGGTGACATTGAGATTTATGAATACAACGGCAGATACACAGAGCACCGGGCTGCCATAGACAGCTCCGATGTGACCAGCGAGACGGACGTCACTTCAATCGAGTTCAACCCATGGCAATATGGTAGCTCATCGTCTCAATGATTCTCCGTGGCCAGAAAGAAGCTGCCATGTCTGTCTATGCTCATTGTGTAAAAATGCTTCCAGGCCTGGCCTTGCTGGTTTGTTGTGCCATCAGCGGTTTTTGTGCCCTTGTAGTATCAATGACCTTCCCCTTTCCCTTCAATGCTACAATTATTCAGGAAGTGGTGTATTTTATGTAGTCCGTGTACTGTCGTAAATCTAGCAGAAATTGCAGAGTTTTCTTAGCCATTGGGGGTTGTTGTACTTATGCGTGATATGTGAGGGTAACGAGTAACGACGCAGATACGAATGGAGCAGAGCTTGTGTGTTGTCAGTTGTGCTTGATCTGCCACTAGCCCTCTCTGCCTCTGATTACTGCACTGGTGTGGGGTGGTCTGCCTGCCCTCCGTGCAACAGCAGAGGTCGCAGGGTTTCCTTGAGCTGTAGTTTGGTTGTATTTATGCTTGATGATAAGCAAAGTTAACAACGACGCTGTTGCGGATGTAGCGCGTTACTACGTTTGATGTGGGACTAGCCTTTTTCTTTTACTCCTATATAATTGTGGAGTCAGGTAGTCTGTCATATGTGCAAAAGGCGAAACCATAGGCCCGGGGTGTAGCGTTTGAACTGTGTACTTGATCTGATCGGAGAAGAGGCCGGCAAGAATTGGTTGATTAGATCGTGAATGACAAGCGGTTTGTGGGTCATTGTGTTCGATGGGCGGCACTAATTGCACTGTTTGGTGATGAATGTGGCAATGGACCTGCGCGCGCGCCTGCCCTTGGCGTCTTGCATATATAGCTTGCTGCGTCTGGTACAGGCCGCCCCCACACAAGGTCCAGTTTCACCAAATGCCAAGCAGTGCCTCGGCAAATACTATGCTTAGGTAACTAGGCGTTCTCAGTTCTCTCGAACCTTCATTCATTCAGACCCACTTTATAGACGCATCTGACTGAGGCCAGCTCCTCCTCGGCCTAGTTGTGAATTCTCTCTGTTTTTTCCATTTTCTGTTTCTCTACTAGATAATGGAACTGTGAATTCTCATAGGTTAGAGGCTGTGAGTACATAACAGCGCCTTTGCCAAGCTGATGAATGAAGCTAGAATTCCACGGGAAAGGGAAAACGGGCGAGACGATAACGGTCACGTGCCGTGCGTCGCGAACGAAAGGAAGGAAGAGGAACGGATGAAAGCAAGGCTCGAGGGACGGTGTCCACTAGTCCTCCTGAAGATATGATTGGATCAGGCATGAAAGGAGGGGGCGTCCCTCCTCCCTCCACTCCAAATTCAGATCATCTCTTCTTGCCAAATGCCAATCCCGACGCGCGGGCTCGCCACGAGACGATCGAAGCTGCAGCTACCGGGGAGGGGAACGTTGCCGCTGCTCTTTTTTTTTTTTTTGGTACCAACGACGCACCACACGTCGTCCGTCATTATCACGACGATCAGGACTGGAGAGCCGGTTCCGAGCGCACGAATTTTTTTCGCGGCGGTTTTGCGAGGAACAAACAGCAGCAAGCTCAGCTTCTTCCTTTTCTTGCGTGAAGTGGCCGCCTGTCCACTTGGTGCTGTGGCCTAAATTGAGGTTTTACCTGAAGAAGAAAGAAGACGTGGGTTGTGGTTGGATCCAACATGCATGGAATGGAATGGAGCTTGGCGTCTAACCTAACCCCAAGTACCCAACCCAACCCAACGCGACGCAAACTGTCGCTCTCCCGCTCTAGCTGGACGGCCACCATCCCCATCCGTCCCCAACCCAACCCAGCCGGAACCACTTCCGTCAGGCGTCTCTTAGCTCGAGAGACGATGGACCACTCTTTCGGCTACGTGACGCTTCACTCTTTCCCATCGGACTGCATTTCCTCTGTTTCCGCAGTAAAACCATCGACGGCGAGATTTAACAAATTTGGCAGCTGATAGAGGCGCCTCAATCAAATTCAGCAAATAAATTCCAGGTGACAGGTTGTTGTATTGTAACATGGAGATTCGAAACGTCAAAGGAACAGGCGGTCTAGTGTTTCCAGTCGTGCGCAGCGCAACATTGCCCGAAACAAATCGAAGCAGGTGTGTCTGGAACAAGTTCAGCTTCATCAACAACCGTGGTCTGTACATCGACGGTGGTCTGGCATCAACAGCCGCTTGGCCCATGCCGGGCGGCCGGGCTGGGGCTGCCCTGCCAAGTGAACTGGAAGCGCACACGGGACAGCGCGGCGCACGAGCGGCGGCAACGACACATGAGTGCATGACATGACTCCCCATGACGCGCAGAGCACTTGGTGCTCGGTCTGTCTGTCGCTGGCAATGGCAATGGCACCAGACCACCACCGACTGCCCCCCGCCCCGCCCCGTCTCGTTCCTAACCTACCTGGGGCTGGGCAATGCCAGTTGCCAGCCACCACCGACTGGGTTGGCACGGGAAAGCGTCCTCAGCTCTCCTCCTCCATCGGCAGTTCGGCACGTGTGGTGCGCTGGCCCGGCACGAGTCCAACCTCGCTCTTCCCGTTTGGGTTCACCGGCTTTGGTTGCTTTGGAAGCTATTTAGGCGCGGAGATGCATCAGGGAGAGCGCACCAGGCCTCAGGGTCTGGGAGGGGACCGGCTTAGTTTGGAAGAAAAAAGGGAGAGAAATGTTTTGAATGCCCACATGCATCCATGTGTACTTGGGGGCGACGAATTATTGGCTCCAACTTGGATGCATGGATCGACATTTGGATGAGAATCCTGCGAGGCTCTGTGCCTCTGTCCGTATCCAGGGTCCGTCCACTACGGAAGTAGGACGCGAAATTCTCAAACTTTCAGGCCGGGATCAGAACTGCTGGGACTTCAATAGTTCCAGGCTCAACGCCTTATCTACTAACCAAAAACCAGTGATTCTGTCTGGAACGTACGTAGGAAATTTACAGGAGTGCATGCAAGCTCTTCGTCAGAATGACCATCTCAATCTTCGTTTTTTGAACCAAACATGACCATATCGTCAGCATTTTGCAGAATGAGGACTCTCTCTGTCACTCAGTGTCCACGGCTGTATAAATAGAAACAATTCACGCATCAACAAGAATTCGAAGCACAGTTGTTTCTGTCGGCTCTCATTGTGTGTGTGCCGTTAGATGTGGGGCCTCTGCGGGACTGCATTGCATGATGGAATCTCTGCATGGACACATCAGCCATCAGACAGCCTCTTGCCAGTACTCACACCTTAGCACAGCTTAATCCAGATGCAACAGCAGCCACTTAAACTAGCATTTGCAGCTGGTTCCTGCAGGAAACCACCCCCCACTTGCACTCACTAAAAGTCACAACTGTACTCCACGCCAGGTAGTCAGTAATCACTACAAGTCAATTTAGCTGCAAATTCGTCCTCAATCACCCTTTATTTTCCCCTACGAAACAGATTGGTTGGATGGGATGTGACCCAAGAAAAGGATTAAAGGATACACAATCCTTTTTATTAATTTAAGGCCCGTTTGAACTAACTAAGGAAAAGAGGGGAGAGAAATAAAGTGAAACAAGTGCCTGCGAAGTCAGCACGCTACTCCTAAACTGTACGTAGTAGTACTCCTACAAAATTATATGGATTTATTGCCTTTTTGTTCTTTTAATTGCAATTATGTTCCTCAATTATTGCCATGCTGATTTTGTATATTTGCCTTTTGAGTTCAATAAGAAGAGATCTAGCGATAATATTAGATCTGGATCGACCGCCCTTTAAAATACACATCCAATCATATTGTTTAGCAAAATATGCCTTTTCAGCCGAATACATTAACCATGAACTTTTTTTTCTCGAGTTAAGCAAAGGCAAACACTAAGCTTGTGTTTATTTAATTAAACTTGTGTCCTAATATGACAACAAACACCCAGCAGCGTCCAGAAAATACATTTTCTATCATTTCTAAAGAAGGAATAGTTTCTCTTCGTTACCTTGCATGTGATCTGATTACAGCTCTATGTACACTAAGCGTATAAAGTCATGTGATTTCCCAACCTGGCTACATTTTCTCAACAAAAAAGGAGAGTTAAAAAGACCATATATTCATATTGATTGTTTGATACCTTGATCTCATGGGCTAGCTAGGGGGGTGACTTATCATAAGCGTGACCTGTTCCTCCGGCAAGCAACAACCTGTTCTTGTAGAGTAGCATGTGACATGAGGCTCCCTTCACATGACGGCTTACTTTTTCCACTAATATATACGGAGAAAACCAGACTGTTAGTTTTGTAATCTCTTGTCTTTGCTTTAAACAACAAAAATATTGATCTACCAAGTGGGGATTTGTTTACACAGTAGTACTATCCTACTTTGAAAAGATAGCAAGGAATTTGGGAAGTATATTCATGCTAGCTGGGGGTAGGGCAGCTAGGTAGCTCACATTGTTAATCTCTCTGCGACAATGGCACTGGTGGGCGGTCTTAGGTAGGAGATAGCTAGGCATCACATCCAGATCAAGGTGACAGGGCACCATTACTGATAAAATAATCCTGTCCTGTATTTCCTAAAAAAAGAATCAGCCATTTTTGGAGATGTTCACTTAAAAAGTCAACTTATTGTGTCTCCTTCCATTGCTCTGTTAGCAAAAAGCTAAGAGTGAGGTGATGCATGGAACGTCACTCTCAATAGTAATCCCCACAAATTCAGTGGTTCCTGAAGGATGCAGAAAAAAACATCTTGCAGCAATTTTAGTCGATGGTTTTTTGTTTTGTTTTGTATACACAATTGTTATAGTACCATCTTGATCTTCCCCCTAAAAAAACAGTAGTACCGTCTGAACTCACCCAAACCGACACTAAAACCTTAACCATTCTAATTGTTTTTTTTTTGCAAATTTTAAATTGGAAAAGTAGAGGTTAGAGTAGATTATGCACCCACAGGGACAAGATCCTCCCCTCCTCCCAAGCCAGCAACCAAGAACAAGCCCCTTTTGATAAGCATGTGATGAGCCCACTGGAGCTCACACCTGCCATGTGAGCCATCTTCACTTGTTAAACCCTCTCATGAACCCTCCTACCCCAATGATCCAATGGCTCATCTCCGGCCACTATAAACATTTATGAGAAATAAACTATACTAGTACAAAAGAAAAAAAAAACAAATATTGGCTAGTAGCATTAGTATATATAATAGTAAAATATTGGGCAGAATGCATCTTTCCCCCATCTCTTGTCTTAGTCGAGAAGTTGGTGAGAGTGGCATCGGCTACTTCTCCACAGGGTAGACAACCAATGCGATGCACGCCTCATTATTCCATTTCTCCTCCCCATGGATGGGGCCCTAATTAGAGGGGAGGAATCTCTTAATGATTGCCCAATTTGTTACTAATACTTTCTGGCAGTACCATAGGATCCGCGGTCAGTAGAGTACCGATGTTGCTCTGCTCTCTGATCTCATCCCACCTCCCATAAAAGCACCCATGTAATTTGCCCTGCAACCGCTAGTTTTAGTGCTCTGAATTTCCGATGGATGGGTTAGAATTAGATCGAAGCTGCTGCTATCTACAGTATGTGCTTCAAGACTTCATCATTGGAGTTTTGAACCATACGGTCTGGATTTTTTATAATGTCCTGGTAGTAGATAGAATAGAACAGATAATTTTCAATATGGTTGTTGCATTATTTAGAGTGAGCCTAGCATTGATCTTCCTTTTTTTAGAAAAGAAAATTTGGGACGAAGATTGGCAACCACCACCAGCCGATTCTGACCACCCGGCCAACAGATGGGCCGTCAATACGAGCTCGCCCAAGCTGGACATTATTATTGCTGTTATTGTGCAGCACAGATCTGAGGCGACTGTGACCTTTCCTATTCTTTGAAGCGTTCTATGATTGCGGTTAGATGAAACATACTCGGCGCAATTACGTTATTAAAGAAAAAAAAACATACTCATCACAAGCTAGGCTGCATGTGGGATGGAGCTAGCGAGCGAGAGCGAGGCCTTGCTTAGTTTCCCTCCCTTAGGCCCTAACGCGCAATTTTGTTCGGCATGGATCTGGTGCTGTCGCTCTTGTGTTAACGTGGATGGACATGTGCTCGGTTCAGATTTATTAGCACACATGGTAACATGATTGATTAGCAAGGTCTTTTCTCTTCTCTCTCTCTACAACTGTCCACCGGATATGTGGAGAGAGAGAGAGAGAGAGAAGGGGGCTTGGAGTGGAGTATGTTGAGAGGTCCACTTTGAGAAGGTTAACCAATCACAGAAGCAAGGGGAGGGGAGCGCAACGCAAGGTGGTCCTAGAGCACACTTGAATACATGGTCTAGACTTTCGGAACCAGAGGCGCCCCTGCAGCTGGAGAATTGGTAATGTAGATGTAGTACGCGTCGACAGTGATCGGGCATTTAGGCCCGGTGCTTTCAAGCGCTGCCGGCTCAGGCATCCCTGGAACTGGAATGGATACTACGGCGCGGCACGGCAGTGGCAGTGGCGTCGCCCGCCGCCAACCCAACCCAAGCGCCAGCTAACCAACTCGATCCAGCTTCTGGGCGCACCAGGACGCGGACATGCCATGGACGGAGGGAGCCTCGGCGCATTCCCGATGTGGGAGTCGCCGTTTTCCGGGGCTCCGGCGCGTGGAAATGCCCGGTTTCGCCCGCGAACCGACGCCTTTCCGGGGCGCTCTCGTTTTCTCCGTCCCTGCCCCGGGCCCTGGCCTCGTGGAGGAATTTTTATCGTTTTCCCCGGGTTTGTTTGTTTAATGTCTGTGGATGAGGTCTGGATGCGGTTGGGCCGGTGAGAATGTGGGACGGTTGCAGTGCAGCTGGCCATCTCCCTCCCTCCCCTCTCCTCTCCCCTTGTGTTGTTATCGGATCGGCGGAGGAGCATCTTCTTGTGTCAGCACAGAGCAGCATGCAGTAGTATTCATTCTCTTTCCGGGATGGAGGGTTAGGAATGATTTGAAGGCATGGGGCGTTTTCATCTCCTCCGTAGCGGAGCGGGGTCGTGCGTGGTCTGCATGTTTGTTCAACTAACCGCGCCTTCTAGTCTAGCAGCCATATACGTACTATACTATTCATCTCTATCTCTACCAGTAATAATGACAGAGTGGTACAGCTAGTATAAAACAATGAGCTAATTATCTAGTACTGCAATCAAGTAAACCCTATACGTGTACGTACTCATAGAGTCCATCATTACTGTTCCCATATATATATATATATATATATGGCCCACAAGTAGGAGTATACTAAGAGCAAGTATTATGATACAACCCATAAGCCGGCGGTAAGATTTGTTACAGTCTTCTCCCAGCCCACTCATACAGTGGTGAGGTCTCTTTCATTAATACATGACCCACCCGTCTATCTCAAAGATTTTCTTGGTTCTTGTGCCCAAACTGGCTGTAAGCTTACAACCCGCTTCCCTTCTCTCTCCTCCTTTCTCTCCTCTACATCAACATTTAGTCGGTTTACAGCCTGCTATAATACTTGCTCTAACCCGTAAGCGTAGTTCACTTCGCGTTGGGTCTCTTGGGGAAATGCTTAAGGGAAACCGCTAGCTAATGGGGTTGGCGAAGGATGTCACGCAACGCAAGAGACGAACTACATTGCACGGTAGTAATGAAGGGGCACATGGCCAGCCTAAAAGGTTGCCTCCCAGTTTGGTAAGGCCGGCGGAGCGACGAGGGATCCACGGGCAAAAACACAACTGACGAACCAAACAGGGTACAAGAAGTGCAGCGCAGTGCAGCACTGCCTGCGGCCGCAAGTTGCGCGCGGCCGGCACGCGCTCCCCCCGTTCGAATCCGAGAGCCCGCGCGCCGGGTGCTTGCTCCTGGCTCCTGCAGTCCTGCTACGTTGCCCGCCTTACACGTCAAGCAAGCCTTCCGTCCCGTGGTCGTCTCCCCCCACGTTCCCTGCGCCTAGCCGGCTGCATGGTGCCGACGAGTCGCTGACGGCTGGGCCTAGCTGAAACCAAAGGGGTGAATGCGTCTTGGCGATCTGAATAAGAGTTCCGTGACAGCAGGGTAAAGGGAAAAGCGCGAGATTTGACCCGGCCTGTGTGAACAATGGTTTAGCAAAGAGTGTTTAGATCCTCAAAATGGGGTGAAATTTTTTTTTTGCACTTGTCACGTCACACTGTAGCAATCTTGTTTTTATTTGATAATAAGTGTCCAAACATTGATTAATTAGGCGTCTCGCAAAGAACAACAAAACTGTGCAATTAGTTTTTTTATTTCATCTATATTTAGTACTCCATATATGTGCCGGTATTTTGATGTAACGAGAAATAGAAATTCGATGTGATGGAAAGTTGGGGGAACTAAACACACCCTAGGTAACTTCAACTTCAAGCCGGTCCGTGCCTGCTGAAATTTCTTTCAACATGGATAAAATAAAAAATTATAAAGATGGTGCTTGTTCAATCCAATGCAACCTTCGCTTGATTAGCGCGCGTTTGCACCCCGCCGGAAAATGTATCTAAATTCATATAAAGGAAACTAAACCGTATCTTGTAGCATTGATCCGGTTTCCGTTCGAAATGAGGTAAGAGGATAATAGATATCATTACTAGTACGTATTTCTAAAGCAAGGCTGTTGTACTTTATTTTCAGGCCGCTGGATAGGCAGCTTTTTGGATGGTTGGATATGATGCATGGTCGAAACAAAAGGGAAGGACGACGACGAAACGTTCCAACAACGATAGGTATCATTGGCATGGCGATCAAAAATGGTGGTACTGGTATAATAACAGAAATCTAAAGCAAACGGGACCGTCCCTTTCTAGGAACGCTTGGCATCTCCTCCTGTACTAGTCCTTTGCCTTTTGCTATGCTCTCTTCGTCGGGGGAAAAAAAACTCAAATCCCTGGGACGCCTCTCCGCGCGCTTTACGTGCAAGCAAGAGCTGCAGCTAGCGCCTCCATCATTCTTTCTGTTTTCCTTTTCCGTTTTTGTGTTAGCATCTCCTACTGCCTACGGCGTACACGATGAATCCACATCGAAACAAACAAACGATCAGACCGATCTAATGGCGCATTTTGTGACATTACAGAAACGTAGCGTGGAAATGTTTGTGTCTCGAGATTATTAGGACCACAGAGGTGATTTGATTTCACACAATACCACGGGATCCCCTGTATCGAATTTTGGTTCAAAACTCTACTACTACTACTCCGCTTGAGTTGTTTTGTACGGTACGGGACATTTGTCGGTGCAAGCAAGCAGGAGTACGCAATACAAAGAGCTGAGAGCCGGTGGTGGGGCCGCGCGCGACCTCGCTTTCTTTCCTTGGCACGCCCACTGCGCAGGATTGCGTGACGCACGTTGCTGATATCCGTCCTGGCCCACCGCGAGTCCGCGACGTGTGCAGCGTGAAGGCAGATGAATCGAACGGACTTGATGGCCTCACCGTGCGTGCATTGGACGTGACGGGACGGGACGGGAGGGCCTCTGCCACCCAGGCCCCACCTCCATGCCAATCTCCAACGAATGCAAATGCCAAATGCATCCTGCGGCTGCGGGGAAGAAAGGCATGTCAGTACCGGTACGTGCATGTTTTCTCAGGAATGTCACTGGATGGCCGGGTCCCTTCGCTCTGCTGTGCGTGCGTGAATGCATGCATGCATCATGCAGTAGTACAACTAAAATGGTAGGCTGAGTTGAGCACTCATGATTGGCGTCGTTCATGGCAGTACCCAAGAAAGGTGGGAGACGTGCGCGGTAGCCAATCGGATCGGCGAGCGCATCCACAGGACCAGGATGGATGGAACCAGATGCAGACGGTCATGCCCCCGCCCCCACCCACGTTCGTCGTTACTCCTACGGCGCACCGCATGTCCTGCATGTTGCCACGTCTTTTGATTCACAACAAGGCGCACGTTTGCTGGCTACGCTGTGAGAGGAGGCGTCGTCGTATTTACATTTCTCTGTCATTATTAAAAATAATCGTCGGGATCACTGTAGATTTGAAGCATCATATAAATACTACTACTACCACCACTACATAATCACCCTGATCCTGTTCATGCGACCTTACTTGGTTGCAACGAACACCCGATCAGCACCGTGCCCCCGTTTTCTATTCCTCCACAAGATTCCGCTCGCGATACGGTTCCACCAGCCACGGCGACACGCATCGCCCCCGGACCCGTACATCCTACCTGTCCTCCCACGTGCTGTCCGGCCCCACGTCTCAGAGGGACTCTCACATCCATCCAGGGCCCGACACGACGTGACAACCTCCCCCTCCCCTCCCTTCCCCTGTGTGCTGCGGCCGCCCCCTGCCCCCGAAAACTTGCAGCGCGAACCGCACAAGGATACGGACGCGGGGCAGTTGCCTGTTGCTGCCTCGCCGTCAGTCGTCCGTCCCCGCTCCGGCTCCACGCGCCCACCGTCTCCTGACCCACGGGACCCACGCCTGGCAGATTCCCTTTTCCCTCCGTCGCGGGCCCCGCGGACCGCCGGGAAGCCCCCACTACCACCACCACAAACGCAACCCCGGGAACCCCATCCTTATCTATCGCGACGCCCGCGCACCACCGCGCCGTCAGCCCCCGTCGGCGTCGCCCCGATCGTGTGGCCGGCGCGCCCGCCACGCCGCCGGCGCGGCTGACGCCGGTGACGCCCGAAAAAACGCACATAGAAACAGGGACTGAGCCATCGCTGTCTTTCGGTTTCGTGCTCTTTTTCTCTTTATTTCATTTCCCCCCTTGTTCTTCTTCTTCTGTGATGATGATCGTAGTCGGAGGCTCGGAGCGGATGACGATACCGAGGACGGCGAGGAGCGACGAAAACAAAAAATTAAAAGCAGCAACGAAAATGTTTCTCGTTGTTAATATTATCCCGTCTTCTCTGCGTGGGAGATAACGAGGACCACGAAAACTAAACGAATGGATTTTCCGGACAAAAGTGAACGGGCCGCCGGGCGAAGACGGAACGGAGGGATAGGGCGGATAAGCGTAGGGAAAGAAAGGAACCAATGGCGGCGTGCTGGGCCGACACGCGTCGCCGCTTTTTTATCTGACGTGGCCGGGGTGCTAGATGGGACTTGTGCAACAAAAACGCTGGTCTTTTCTTCTTGTACGTGAACTGTGATACTTGCAAGCAACGAATCGGGAAAACAGAAAGATACACCTTCCATCTAAATATATCAGCTTTTAGATATACTTTGGAGTCAAACTATTTTGATTTATTATATATTAAAAACAACAAATGGTGTTAATGGTGTAGCTTAAATAAACGCTGTACGATAGGTGGCTGACTATGTACTTTTTTTTTCTGCGAATGACAATGTACCATTTACTATCTTCATGAACAGTATTCAAATAAAACCCACCATTGTTCTTTGATTGTATAAAAGAAACCATATCTTCCTAATACTACATCAATCCTCATTCCACAGTGCGTTCCTTTAAGAAAATAGATAGATCCAAAACCACTAACACAGTATAAATAACACAAATTAATCATAAACTTGCATCTAATACACAATTTAAATTTGCATCGAAATCATCCACATTTACCTCTACAACTATGAAATATTTAACTTAATTACCTATATCTATCATTATAAATTATATTAGATAATATGTACACCTATGAAAGATTTTACTTAATTACCTGCATCTATCATTATAAATTGTAATAGCTAATTTAATAAACATTTGAATTTGTATCTAAATTACCAACCTGAGACCTTAATCGCTAAAAAATAAAATAAAAATAATCTTCAAATTATTTCTAAATTACAATATCCACTATTATAAAGAAATAAATAACTATAAAGTGTAGCTATATATGTTTATAGCTACCAACTTCTACAACGGTTAATATATAATAATAATAATAATAAGGTTAAATTAAACAAACATTATATTTTCCACCATACATACCAAGTGTATATTTATGAATGAGTAATAAATACATAGTTGAGCAATCCTAAATATACCTTAACAAATCACATGCTAATGACATTGACAATTCATTTTAAATTATATTAATAATATGTTAAAGTAAATTATGTAGGTTGTGTTCTAGAATGTTTAGATTAAAAAGTTATATCATATTAAAATTAATCATTTAATTGTAAGCTCTCACTTCAAGTTGAAACACTAGTGCATATCTTGGAAGCTAGAACCACACACCCATCTCTCAACAAATCAAAGGCTTAGCTCCTCTAATCTAATACATAAATAGAAAGCTAACGCTCTTTGGATGGCCCAACAAGACTAAGGTGGTGAATAGGCATTTCTTTGCATACAAGCTAAAAATGTAGTTTTATTTTAATCTACTTGTTACCATAGGTACTCAAAAAGATATTTAAAGACCTTTCCATATAGTACATATGCTTCCACAAACTCATGAAATTAGGCTAGTTCACCCAAAATTTAACAAGTCTAAGAACAATGCCAAGACAACATGAGAGTAAACAAGAAGGAATAAGATTTGTCCTCCCAAGTTCGAATGCCATGCTAGTTCTCAAACATTTGCCTCACCAAACAATCACAAAGTTCAAGTGTCGGATACCTAGAAATAGGGTATCCAATTTACCAGACTTCACAAAAACAAAATCACCATCAGGGGCTCCTACGCCTCGCCCGAGCCAGGGTGGCGTCATCCGAGACGTCATCAACCCTCGGGGGCTCCTCCGCCTCGCCCGAGCCAAGGTGATGTCATCCGAGACGACATCGACCCTCGGGGGCTCTTCCACCTCGCCCGAGCCAAGGTGGCGTCATCCGTGACGTCATCGACCCTCGGGGGCTCTTCCGCCTCGCCCGAGCCAAGGTGGCGTCATCCGAGACGTCATCGACCCTCGGGGGCTCTTCCGCGTCGCTCGAGCCAAGGTGGCGTCATCCGAGACGTCATCGACCTTCGGGGGCTCTTCCGCCTCGCCCGAGCCTAGGTGACATCACCCGTGACGTCATCTACCCTCGGGGGCTCTTCCGCCCCGTCCGAGCCCAGCAAACGTCATCCGTGACATCCCTCGCCCTCTGAGATCTCATCTCCATCCACAGCCTAGGGTGTCCTAGCCCATATAGTCAAAAGGTCCACAGTCTCCTTCGTCCTGAGGCATGGGGCTTAAGGCATGAGTCGCCATGCCGACCCCTGTTCATCCTGCGGTACAAGGTCATGTGCTGCTTAACCGACAACTTCTACACGTTACATCCACGCCATGTCTCCGATGGACACTTCAACAGGGATTAAGGCGTCATCAGCCCTATGCGACGGAACGCGGGGGTGCCTGGTCCTGTGCGACAGCCTCCGCCCATGCCCAAAAAAGGGGACATCAGGGTTCCCGGTCACAAGGTTCATGGCTATAGCACAACAAGGACGAACAGGACTCGGACATATGTCTACTGGCGCAATCTTCTTCAGGAAGGAAGACAGGATGAAGACGAAGCTTTCCCTCGGCAGCAGCCCAAGTCGGGCCCATGATCACTCCCCCTCTCTCTACTGTACTCCTCCATCTCTCCCTACGTATAAAGGGAGGGAATGGACCCCCAATCTAGCTCTCTTGACATTCCGACATTCATTCAGACATACTCAAACTCGCACACACGTGAGCACCCACCAGAACCAAGAACCTCGTACGCACGAGACCTGGGAAGGCGCTTCCCTCTCTCACCAAAGCTTGTAGCTCCCCTCTATGAGCTCTCCGCACTCGGTAATATGACCCACAACACACTGGACGTAGGGCGTTCGTGCCTGAACCAGTATAAACCTCTGTGTTCTCCAAGCGCAACCATCCGAACTCCGACACGCTTAGAAATTTACTCGTTGGCCGTCTAGACCCCGCCATTTTAGACACCTGAAGAATCATGGCCTTAGTTGGTTTCGGTGATTAACGAAAATTAGCGATTAGTATGGCTAACGTGTGTTTTGCAGAGGCTATGTGTAGCTTAGCCATAGTGATCAATACGAATGGGCATTAATGGTCATCACTTAGCCCTCAAGATGGATATCGTTTCGGAGTTCAAGGATACATGATGAAGACCCTAGAATAATAGGCTAAGTGCCATAAGGTGATGAAGGGCACTTAGAAATAGATAGGGCTTTTATTTGATCTTTGACCGTACTATTAAGAGGGGTTCAGACTAGTAGCTTGACTTAGGAAAGCTTCATGACTTAGGTGTGGTGCACACTTGACTTCCTTAGCTCTAAGCCAGCCTATGGTGACCGTAAGATAGCCTAGAACAACTTCCATATTCATCGCGACGAAAAACGAAGTTGAGAGGACTGTTTTCTAGGCGACGGACGCTCCTGACGGAGGCGTCGGACGCTGTCCGTCGCGTCGGACCAAGGCGTCGGACGCTGGGTGGTTGAGTCCACAGCGTCCGTCAACCTTCCAGTGGCCGTGTTTTCTGGCTAAGTTCTTCAGGGGCCGACGGACGCTGTCCGTCGGTCAGGCGTTGGATGCTTGGAGAGCGTCCGTCGACCTTCTAGTGAGGGTGTTTTTCAGCCCAAGCCAGAGTGTAGCGTCGGACGCTGGGATGAGCGTCCGTCGCCCCTGTGACGGAGTGTCCGTCGCTGGGAGATCGTGTCAGAGTTAGCCATTGGGCAGGGCGTCGGAGCGTCCGTCGCCCAAACTTTGTGCAGAACTAGCCGTTGGGGCATGCGACGGAGCGTCCGTCGCCTAGTCGACGGAGCGTCCGTCGCCTAGTCGACGGAGCATCCGTCGCTAACTTAAATTGCCAGCCCGAGCTAGTTTTCTGAGGGGCTATTTATAGCTTCTCACACTTCTCTCCCACCTGGCCTTTGCTCATTTGAGTTGCTGAGTTTGTTGAGAAGGTTGGGAAGAGAGCAAGAGCCCTAGAGTGAGAGAGTGATTCACGATTTCATCCATCCTCT
This sequence comes from Microstegium vimineum, assembly GCA_022036555.1. Classification (NCBI taxonomy): domain Eukaryota; kingdom Viridiplantae; phylum Streptophyta; class Magnoliopsida; order Poales; family Poaceae; genus Microstegium; species Microstegium vimineum. The sequence continues at coordinate 10,081,619 of CM039139.1, read as the reverse complement.
CCTCTAGTTCATCCAAGAGTTCAAGTGTGCATCCTTTAGTTGTGAAGCTTGAGTGAGTCAAGTGAAGATCGAAGCTTGTTACTCTTGGTGATCGACATCACCTAGACGGTCCGGTGGTGCTTGGAGGAAGGTGATCGCCGGAGGATTGTCGGCGGCCCTTCTTCATCGACGTTGTGATCGGTTGTGGGCGATTCACCGAGCCGGAGTGGCAAAGAATCAGGCCGTAGAGAGCACTCATCCCTTGCGCGGGATTGAGGGGGAGTTATACCTTGCGAGGTGCTCCAACGAGGACTAGGGGGGAGTGTCGACTCCTCGATACCTCGGCAAAACATCGCCGTGTCAAGCATCTCTTTCCCTAGCTCTTTCTTACCGCATTACTTTCCGCATTTATCTTTCAATTCATACTAGAATTGTGTAGGAAGTTTTTGCTTTCTATCGACTTGCTACCGCTTTCTAGTTAAGACACACAAGCGGTAGGCACTGGTGGGTTAATTGGATCTTTATAGGTTTAATTCTTGTTTAGAAATTAAAAAGAGCCCAATTCACCCCCCCTCTTGGGCATCTTGATCCTTTCAACACCGACGCCAAGCTTGTGGAGCCGAGGTGAATCTATAAAAAATGTCGTCGTAACCTTAGGTGCTCCCATATGACATCTAGATGTGAGGCCAAAACACCAAGAGCCATGAGCATAACAGAGACTTGCTTGACATTGAATTCAAGTTCTCAAAGATGGAAATCAAGCTCACAAGCAATCATGCTTCCAATATTACAACCCATGTCAATTGTCTTCTAAAACACTAGGCCAAATTAGAGTTGAAGAGAAAGGGATTACTTATGCTAAAAAAGAAAGGGATTGCTTGGGGCGAGAGGGGAGGCATTCCTGTGTTGGAGCATTGCAACCTTGTGGTAGTTGGGGTGGGTCGGTGGGAGGAGAGTGGAGGGTAGAGGGAGCATTTGTAACGAAACAACAAAATGGTACCATTATATCTAAATATATAGTGCAACCTAATTTTTTTGATTGACTCAGGTTTAGAGTCTCGATGGTCAAAGTTCACATGGGATCACTAAGAAAAACACACTTTGAAATCATTTCAAAAGTTCCAGACAACCTAAAATTGGTAGGTACTTATGACTTCCGCCAAATAATTAAAACTTCTATTGCTTGCATGGTGTTTCCATGTCTCTCATCATTCACCAAAGTATGTACTTTGAGAACTGATATATATTTAGGTTGTTGTGCATGCGTTCTCTTAACAACTTGACATACCTAGACTTATTTTTAGAAAAATATAACTATCAAATCCATCAAGTTGTCCAAGTGATACTTTTGTTTCTTTTTTGGCTCACTAAGGCCTTTATGTTCTTCAATGAGATCATTATGCTCATAAACTTATTAGTTCCTAAATCAGTTGCCATTACTTATTCAAAACCTACATAGGGAGCGTAGATGCCCTTTCAATAGTTCTAGCAGCATTAGCACATAAATATTCCACCACCATATTGAAGCACCCTCCATGATTCAAGTGGATCATCGATGATATAAGGTTTGGATTTCACAGGGCAAGGGTTTCATCGGATGGAAGGTCGTTAGGGATAGACATTACTAAAAATGCTTTGTTGTGCGGGGATAAGAATGGAGGTTATAGTGATATCGCTAGCTAGTCAAGGGGGAGGGTTAGGTACAGGATGCAATGATGACATCCTGAGGGTCATTTAAGAGGCTACCAAGCAAGATTCTACACCGCATGTGGCAATGGGGTAAGTGCAAAAGTATATGGCTAGTGAGAGTAAGAAGATCAATGCATTGCAATTGTATCATCAAATGGTGCTCAATCCTGTAATCGTGAGATCAGACACTGGGCACCAAGAAAGATTATTGTTTGATAATTCATGATATATGGTCAAATAATAACTCGTTTGACACTAGTCATTTATTTGATTACAAGATTTGACTAAGCTTTGATTTTGGAATATTGGGATACGTACTTGGAGATACTCGTATCAATTCAAGGTCAAACACAAGTTTATTAAGGCTATATCTCTCCTAACCATCAAGATATGTTATTTTAGTGGACATATAGTGTTTAGATAAAAAAATTACCCCCACATCATTGTATCCACCAAATAATGAAATAATGAAACAATTTAGAGTGTGGTTTAGTAAATTTATCAAATTACTAACAAGTATTATTTTTAGTGTTCAAAATTATACAAAATAAAATTTAACAAAATACCACTACAAGAAACTAGCTATATGATTTAAATAGTTCCCTTGTGGCTAAAGTTGTTTCAAGTATAATTCAGACATATCTAATGTAAATGCAAATCACCGTCAATACATTATTTACTACAAACCAATAGGAATTCCAATATATTATTGATAACATAGTATATTGTACCGTTAACAACTTGAGTATGTAACTCTTAGAAAACAGTTTATTATCTTTGTAGAGTATGAAGTTGTACAAGTAACTTTGTGTATGAAGCTGCTTTCATGACATATCCATCAAAATCATTTTACATAAAGGATCATTCATGCATATTTGGTGGACAAAGTTCTAAATGATTTTTTGTTTTATTTTGTTGAGTGTGACATATATGTATGCAACACTTATTAGGGTATATTGTGGTGCTTAGTGACATATATCATATAAATAGCTTGCATATAGAGATTGAAAAGTTTGTGAGATTTGTCTTTATAAGAGATATAGGTTGATAAACTAAAAATACTAGTCACATTTAGTGGAAGATGATGTAGCACTTATTAGGGGATCATGTGACGCTTAGCGTGATATATATATATATATATATACACACACACGTAGCTTGCATGCAGAGATTGAAAAACTAGTGAGATTTGTCTTTATAAGAGATATAGATTGATATAGATATAGATAAGATATGTAGATTATACCATATGGCAAAGCATATTGTTGCTTAATAAGACATTACAACTACATATAGGTTGTAAAATATTGTTCGACTATTGTCTAAGAGGAAGAAGCATTTTTAGAAGTTCAGACCTATGCCATGATAAATATGGTACTCTTTTTGTTTAAATTATAAGTCACTAACTTTTTATGATACGTAACCGAAGCTACTTATTTTTTTTTTTAAAAAGGCAAAATGATATATAACTTAAAATTGAGGGAGTATGTCTGTGTGGTGATAGAATTACAAGAAAGAAATCAAACAAGAATAGGGATCCTACAAATGGTATGTGATGAAAATTTATTCAGTCACTGTGCTCTATTGGCCGATGATGCTAATAGGGAAAATTGATTAGTACAGTGATATCCTTTGAAAGATAATAGCACAAAGGTTGTAGTAGTGGTTCAGCCCATTCTAATAAAGTGAGAGGACCTCCATGATTATCCCCTAACGAACTAGTAATGGATATGGGCACCTAACAAGAATCGTGGACCTAAAAAATGACACAAGTGACCACTTGTGTATCATAATCATCGGGCATGATGTGTAACAGTGTATCACTGAAATATAACGTCATGAGAACGTCAAATTTTAGACCTATATGAAAATATTGTTAATTGCTAAAAATAATAAGTCCTTTTCACAACCATTTAATTTAGTTTATATTACTAATCTTGACATCTTATTAATGAACAAAATAATAGTATATCTCCGTGTTACCAACTTTACTTATCACATTGGAATCTTGTAGATTCCATCAGCATACACTTTGTATAGCAAACCCTTAATGCGTTTGCGTTTGTTTTTTCTCCGACACCTTTGGTCAGAACAGTGGCCAAGTGAAAGATGCGAGCTGAACCTACTACTAGTAGTAGTAGTATATATTTCTCTATATGGTGGGTTTATATATATTTTAGAAGCACAAAGGCCACGAATTTCTTATCTAAAATTTATCTGGTCCTGCGTTGAAGAAGCTCCGGAATCTTAGCACCTTTTTCGGCATCACCCCTGGACATTCTCCTCCACCAACACCACACAGCCTCTCATCCCATTAGCCCGGAAACAGCAAAACCCTCTTTGATTGAAAAAGAATAATAAACGAAAAAAATAAAAAACGGAGAGCCCCGAATTAATTACGTGAGAGAGACTGTCAAGTGGGTCCACATGCAGTTAGTATCACTAACCCCTCACGTTTCTTTCCTAAAAACGCCCCGCTATTCTCCTCCCTAAACCCCCCACCGGTTAACAGGGATCACTCCTCGCGTTCGTGGTCACGAGCGAGTCGAGGGCCACCGTGGGATCTGACGGCGCGGCAAGCGCGTCCGCTCCCCCTACCGACGGCCCGGATCTGCGGCACGTGTCACGGGCGCGGGGACGCCTCTTCCTCTGTAATAATCCGGGACATGCGCCCGCTGCCGTCGGATCACGTGGGCGGGCCACGTGGACGTTGCGGGAGGGCGGAACCGGTCGTTGGGGCAGGGCCGCGTGGGGTTTAACCGGGAGCAGCCGGTGGCGCCCCTCCCCGGGATGGCGTGGGCGTAGGAGGAGAGGTGCGAGGCGGGCTTGGGGGGTTTAAGAAGGGGGTTGGTTTTGAGGGGTTTTGGCCAACCCACACCACCGCACCACGCACCTCCACCACCAGAAGAAAAAACCAAGGCGGAGGGCGGAGAGGAGAGCAAGGAGGGAGAAGGGGGAAAGGGAAATAAAAATAAAAGAGGAGAGGCGGAGCAAGGCGAGCAGGGAGGGAGAGGGAGCACCCCAGAGGCAGGGGAGGGGGGGGAATAATTCCGCAGGGGTCGTGGGATCTCGGCGGGTCCGGCCGCGGAGCAGCACGGCGAGGCGGCGATCCGAGGGCGATCGGAGGCGGGCGAGCGTGGACGCCGGCGAGGTGAGCACGGCGTGCTAATTCCGGGGAATTCTGGCGAATTATGCGGTTTTGGGGCTGGGTTTCGTGTTTTGGTGCGCTGCTGTGTTGGGGTTTTGTCTCCGCACTGTTTCGGTTCTCTCCTGTCCGAATTCTGCTTGGTTTTGTCCGATCCGCCGCGCTGTGCTCCGACAAAGAGGTGAATTCGCGTTTCTCTGAGATTCCGGTACATTTCGGAGTCGCGGTTTGAAATTGTGCGGTTTTGCTTAATTTCGCGTCGAATTGCTTCGAATCGGGTACCGAGATCGGATCTGGCCTCGCCCGATTCACGATTTCCTCGACGTTCTTGTGCGCCTGTGAGGTTTGCGGTTCGCTCGTTCTTTTTTAATCGACGTGCCCGCTTTCCTTTTGGCAGTTGCTTAATCCTCACGGATTCCGATGCACGAGGTTTTAAAAAGGTTCCCTTCCCCTCTCTCTCTCTCTCCCCCTTTTGATCGCTTGGCGTACTGGTTTACCTGGCGAATTTATTTGCTTGTGCATTAAATTCAGCGGCGAAACCATTTCGTATAAGAAAAAAAAACATTTGCTCTCTCTGAGGTCTTAACTCGGATCACGAGTTGAAGTAAGAATTCGCTCCATTTCTTCTGCTGTTTTTGTGTTTGCCTAATTAATTGAATGAGTTTTAATTCTCTCCTGGTGCGCAGCTTGTTGAAAATTCTTTTCATTTTGGCCGTTTCACGTCTGGATCTCTCGGCTAATCGGCCTGGGGTATTGGGATTCTAACTTTTGGTAATTAATTACTGCAAACGCAGTAGTATGATCGCTCCCTGTTTAATTAATGGAACAGAGGTTTAAACAAGTTACTACGGAGATCCCGATGAATCATTTCCTTTTCTTTTTTATTCTACCTACCCGTATTAGTTTTCCTTTGCTGATTGCTAATGGGTTCTTGCAGATTTGTGTTGGTGACAAGCCATGAACAGCGCAACCACCAGTTGTTAACTAACCCTGTTGTAAACTTCAAGCAACCGAAGCGAAGAGCAAAAATGGTGTTCCAAAAGAGGTCGTCGTCAGAGATGGAGTCGTGCGGTGGAGGCCAAGTCGCGGAGATGCCGCGCGTTCCCAAGTCCGCGAGGGTAGGGCGCTTTCAGCGCATCGATTCGGCCCTCGCTTTGCTGCCCTTGGCTGGCAAGTCTGACAAAGATGGCGTTTCTTGTTCGGTGGATGTGCAGGGCAAGAGATCGGTCAGGAAGAAGGAGGCCCAGAGCCCGGCCCAGATGTCCGCATTCGACCTCCTCGCGACGGTGGCGGGGAAGCTGCTTGATGAGGGTGTAGGCTCGCTGGGGAACATGAGCGCCGGTGCCCCTGCCTTGGCTGCGTGCGCGAAGGATGTCCGTGTGAAGCAGGAGCAGTGTGATGATGAAATGAAGCAGTTCAAGCATGAGGTGACGGATCAGGATAGCTGCAATGAGAGTACAATTCTCCCCCACATTGTGTTCCAGCGAGCCGTGAATAATGCTCGGAATGAGGATCCTAAGGCGAAGTCTGAGGCCCAGGACAAGGAATCCTCCATGATCAGCTGTACCAAGGCTGATTTGGGTTGTAATTTTGGTGTGATCGCAGATCGTTGGTCGCCTGAATCCGTGGAATCAGGAGCCTTCACAGGAGATGCAGTGGCAAGCCTGATGCCGACGGCCCCAGCAGGATTTCATAAGAATGCACCCGAAATGTATAATTTGCTTGATTCCATGGATGTGGATGTCAAGCCTCCTCCTTTGGTCAGCTCTGACAGCACCGGCGAGATGCCATTGTATGGTGATAAAATTCGACGCTCAACCTCCTTACCAAGGGGCCCAAAGGGAGTGGGTGGTTTTGCTGTAGATAGAGATGATGATGACGATAAGTCCTCTGGGTGCACTCATCCGAGCACCACCACTAACAGGGATTTCAGGTCCAATTGTACAGCTGAGTATAGTAGGGTAAGGAAGCTGCTCACTAGTAAGTACAGGAAAGTTGCTCCAGCGAGGATTCACAAATCTGATCTTTCCTATAGTGGTAAGCACTGGAGAATCTTGATTTTCCTTTCCTTTTCATTTCAGTAACACTACATTGTTGGAATTTGTATTCAAACCAGCTCCATATAACTCGAATTCATTGATCCCATCAGATGTCGAGCGGAAACCTTCTTTCCGCAACAAGAAAATGCATTATACACGACAGAGGACACAAAGGAGTACATTCAAGCGGAGGAAGCTCTTTGATCGCCATTCAGTTCTAGCATCTGAATTTGGTGCAGCAAATGGAAAGGGTAACACAAAGGTTACCGGAAGAGACTCCCATGCTGCTTCTTTGGAAGGTTTGTTTTACTTCCACCCAGGAATTTGCTATTCATTTTATTTCTGTTTTGTTTCTTATCTATGGGTAATGATTCTTCTGCAGCAAACAAGGGGACGAGTTCAATGCCATTCCAGAAATCTTGTGGGTCAAATGATTGCCATGGTAAGATTTTAGTCCCCAGTAAGTTCATTTAATCTCTTACTGTCTATTTAGTCCTAAGAGTGCCTTTATTTATTGCAGTGAAACTTAGAATTAAGTCTTTTAAGGTGCCTGAACTTCTTGTTGAAATCCCAGAAAGTGCAACTGTTGGCTCGCTAAAGGTATGTAGTACAGGACATCTATTTGTTTTTTATGTGCAAAGAGATTGCATTTGTTTTTAGTTTTTCTGCTCAATGGGTTTTCCTGTCATTTAACAAGTATTTCCAATGCAGAAAACTGTTCTCGAGGCAGTGACTGCGATTCTTGGAGGTAGTCTACGTGTTGGTGTTCTTCACCATGGAAAGAAAGTCCGAGATGATAGTAAAACGTTAATTCAGGCTGGGATTGGCCAGGATGATATGCTGGACAACCTAGGCTTTTCACTTGAATCCAACTGTACCCAAAACCCGCAAGTCCAAGCTACTGAAGATACCAGTTTCCTCGAAACCATTGATACTACTGAACCCCTCGCAAGGTAACAAACCATGCTTCATAACAATTCACTTCATGTTATAATTTGAGGTGTCTTAACCCTGACGCAGATTGGTGAACTTTGTCTGATACAGGATTGCACCTGCTGACTCGTGTTCTAAGCATGGTGAAGTTGATGTATCACAGGAGCTCGCATTAACCCCATTAGCAATGAACTACCAGGGCAGTGATCATGATTCTGTGCACTCCCCTGGGGTGTCTCATCACCCAATAAAGTGTTCACAAACTCGCGAGCTTTAGTTCCAGTTCCAGCTGCAGATCCCAATGCAGGAGCTGTAGTTCCAGCAAATAAGTCTAAGAGGTCACCAGAGCAAGGGCAACGGAGAATCAGGCGCCCATTCTCTGTTTCTGAAGTAGAAGCACTTGTGCTTGCAGTCGAAAAGCTTGGAACGGGAAGGTGTAGTTTCTTATTCCCCTCATTCGACCTGACAAAGAATTTTTTGGCTTCTGTATTCTTACTGCATAGTTATGGATATCATGTAGGTGGCGAGACGTTAAACTTCGCGCTTTTGACAATGCAAAGCACCGTACTTACGTTGATCTTAAGGTAATAACTGTCAAATGCTTGACTTTGACTTCAACTGAAGACAAAAGCAAAAAAAAAAAAATCTTTGCACTGCATATACTCGTCAAATCTGATAATTAGTTCCTTACTGTCCTTTTTTTGCCAAACCTTTAAATTGCTGTGAAAGGAGTCTTTTACACGGTATCGCATTCTTATGCTTTATGCAAAATCCCTGGTGAGGTTAGGTTACTTGGCTGATTTAACCAATAGTTTGGTGCTTGTGGGTTTTTGGCTCCTCGCCCAACAGGAGCCTGCTGTTTTTGTGTTCTTGAAAACTTTTCTCCTTGTGATTCAGTTGGTGCTGTCCCCACGCTTCAGCTTTGTAGTTTGGCTGGGTCGTGTGGTTTATAGTACCAGAATGGTTCACCTAGAAACAAAGGAGACCCATTCTTGCACGTCAACTAACCCGATCCGGACTTTAGAGAAAAAAGTCTGGTTGAGGGATCAGATAACCTTTCCTTTATTAGACTGGAAGCTTCTTGGCTGCTTTGCACTACATTGCTGCACCTGTTGGCAACTGCCTGCATTGTCTGGTCAAATTTTGACGATGACTTTGATTTTGAACAGACGATGAACTAACCGTGTCGAAATTGTTGTGCGAACAGGACAAATGGAAGACGTTGGTGCACACAGCGAGCATCTCGCCACAGCAGCGGCGTGGCGAGCCGGTGCCTCAGGAGCTGCTCGACCGGGTCCTGGAGGCCCAGGCCTACTGGTCCCAGCAGCAAGCCAAGCTCCAGCCTAAGACGCCCCCGCTGGCTGAGGCTCGCTTGCTCACCTAATAATTCGATGATCCCGGCTGATGGCCTCCTCCGAGGCCATTGCAGCCTTTGTATAAAGTCAGTAAGTCAGTCAGTCCCTTCACAGGAGGTTTAAGGAAGATATTAGAAAAAAAAGAATACATATATAAGGTACAAGAAGCATTGACCGATTTGTTGTAATATCTACTCACCACCGGTTATTCTTTAAGCCAGGATTCTCTCTCCTTGTGAATTTAACCAAAGGAAAGGGTATTTCTTTGGCAAATTGTACATGTTGATGATGGAAGAAGAAGATGGTCCATGAACTGAGATCTGCAAATGGCTCACATTTTTTGCAATTGTGATTAATTGAAGGTCCTGCTTGACCAAGCTCGGCTCCGGCTCCAGCTCCAGCTTTTGGATTCTGTTGTGAAGAAGATGTTGCCTCCTTACAGAAGCTGAGAACTCAACAGTGTATTTAGTCTGACCCACTCATACAGACGGCCACAGAAGCCGTAAAAGGAGGGTAGCTTCTTTTGTTGAGTTTAGGCTTTTGGATCAAAGCTCCAGCATCCAAGTCTAGGCTGATGAGACGGAGCGAGGCCAAAGCGGCACCGAAAGGAAGCTTCAGATTCTTTTGTTCAATTGAATTCATTCTTTTGTTAGTGGAGAGTGACGGAAGGATAGGAGATTAGGAGGGATGGATCTTTGGTTCTCTTTTCCTTTTTTGTCTTCTTCTTCTTCTTCTTCTTCTTCTTCTTCTTCTTCTCCTCTGTACTATGTTATTTCACCAAACTTGTAGTTACCCTCAAATTTGTAATTGATGAAATTAACAAAATAGAAGGAAACCAATCTTGTAGTTACCCTCAAATTTGTAATTGATGAAATTACCAAAATGGAAGGAAATACTTTTATGCCACTTCGCTATCCTTTTAAACTAGTATATATATATGGCTCTCATCCAGAATATGATGGGCGTCCTGTGATTAGTTCCGTGTCGAGACTCAACAGGTGATCCTGCCTGGGATCGGGCCTCGATTAGATGCTTATTAATTTCTTGTCCTGTGTCAGAGAGTACTATATACCGCCGCTGGAGTTTAATTATTGGAGATTCTTATCCATTAGCCCCAATCATAACCCCAAGTTTGTAACTGCTGCGTTTAATTAGTGCTAGTGCTCCTCTCTCTCTCTCTCTCTCTCTCTCCAACTAGCTGTGTCGGAGTATTATAGTAGTATCAAAATGTGATTGTGTGAATTAGCAAAAACCAGGGAGTTGACTTGGATGGAGTCTTGGGTGTTCATACAAGCTGTTTAAATGCCTTGCGATTGACAAGCTGTATGTGTTGAAAATCTAGGCATTTATAATATTATATACTCTAAATTTAAATCATGGCAAAGATTACATTTGTGGTTGCTTGCAAAGATTTCAAAGGTTTAAACCATTGACCTCTGACCCTAAGGGGAATGGGCAAAAACAGTAGATCCCTTGAAGCACGCACGGCCCGACCCGACCCATCTGGCCTGGCTAGCTGTTTCCGTATACCGAAAGAATACCGCGTGTTGGGTTGGATTGGAGGAGCGAAAGCCAGAATATCCCCCATGTGTGGGAAACGGTGGCGTATAAACCAGGATTAGAAAAGGTACAAGCAAGCACAAGCACAGGAGGGACGCAAGGCAAGGTCTACGAGCGACGAACCGGCAACTAATAGCACCAGGCTGGATTGGATGCGACTGCTAAGCTAGCCTAGCTGTTGCTTGGAAGCGAGAGAGATCAGGATTCAGGAGGGGAACAGTGCCTTACCCCTGTGCCATTGGGCACAAAAGGCCCACAAGGCTTTAGTTGTGTGCTAAAACAAACAATGCCGCTAGGTGTCGATGCAAACCTTTTTTTATGGCCAGATGGATGAAGCATTAGCTAGCTGGGATGAGATGAGATCACGGGGGGATCATGGCGAGTGCTGGGTGCTCTCGTGCGCTCCTTCTAACGCGCAGGAACAGCCAGCCAGCTGGGCCCCAGCTAGCTGAGCTCCTCCTCCATGTTGTCCATGATCGCTTCTCGCACGGCACGGGACGGGGAGGGACTGTGCGTAGCCACTAGCCAGGACGTGTGGGCGAGCGAGACGGCTACATGTATCCGGCCATTCATTGGCCATCGGCGCGCCCATACCCAACGTGCATCTGTCGCACGCACGCACACACCTCTATGGTCTCTGCCTCTGCGTGCATATATGTCCGTGTCTCTTTCCCCCCGCATTATCCTGGCTGAGATGAGCTAAGTATACACGGAGTACAAGTATTGATTAAGAAGGGCAGGATGGATGGCAAACGGGAACATGCGAGTGTTTTGAGGCTGATCCGATGGGCCGGCACCGCACGCCATGTTCGCCTCCATGTGGATGGACGCATCTGACCGCGATTTTTGCTCGCCCCGGAACTTGGCTCGTTTCCGGGCGAACGCGAACGCAAGTCGCAAACGCACGCAGGTCGGCCGGTGGAACGGCCGAACCGGGAGGGAGGGCGGTCTCGTTCGTTGGTTGCGCGGCAGCGTACGGCACCCCGCACTCCCGCCATGTGAGCTGGGCGGGCGGCGTGCGGTTTGCCGGTGCGCGCGGGCAGACGGTTAGTTAGTGTTAGGCCGGCCGGTCTGGTACGGTGTCCGGAGTCCGGCCCGCCTGCGTGTTTGCCAGTGCCACCTGACGCAGCTGGGATGAACGGGCGTTCCACAGACAGACCACAGGGGATGTTTTGATTTTGATTGATGAGAACGAAGGGGAATATATAATTGGTCGAATATTTATTGGATATAATGTATTAGTGGTCGAATATTTATTGGATATAATGTATTAGGCCTCATGGGCTGAGCTGATTACATAGGTATAGGACTAACACCTTTTATGGTTAGACAATATGATATTATTTCTATTACTTTAACATCCCCCGCAGTCACAACGGAAGCGTTACTGTCGGTGTTATGACCCGGGGGTCAAGACCACCAACAAGTAAATTTGTATATTGCGTGCTCCCTCTCTCAAATGTGATGCAAGATGGACACAAGGTTTATCCTGGTTCGGGTAAAAAAGGCCCTACGTCCAGCGGGGGAGGATGACTTGTATTATCTCGCACCCAAAGTGCTCGTAAGGGGGGTACAAGCTGTGTTACACGGATTTGCTCAGAGTGAGCTGCGGCCTAAGGCTAGCAGGGCTACCCTAGGCGGTGGGTCGGTTGCTCGAGGGGTCGCTCGAGCAATGGTGTGGGTGTGGTACGAGTATGGAGTCGTCTGAGGAGTGGAGTCCGAAAAAGTCCATCCAGAGATCCCTCTCTTCTACCTCGGCGTCCCCTTTTATAGACCAAGGGGAGGTCCGAGGGTACAGGATCCTAACTGTGTAGTATGGGTGGCGTGTTTGTGGCATAGTGCCGGCGAAGGGACGTCGAGCACTGTGCCAGCATGGCCTTCCCGTCCTTCTGGCGCTGCGGGTCGTGGTGGCAGTAGAAACCGTCGCAGCACGTCGCGGCACAGCTTCCGCGGGCGGGCGCGAATCCCACAGCTGAAGCGAGACGGGGCAGATGGGACGGGACCCCATACCGGAGTTGTTGGAGGGAGGGGTCGAGCCCCTCGGTCGAGAGGGGGGGGGTCGAGCCCCGTATGGCTCTGTCGTATCCCTGAAGTCGTCGTCGAGAGTTGTACTGTTCTCGTTCCGAGGGGTGCTGCTGGAGTCCGTACTCGCGTCGTGGCGGCAGTAGCAGCACAGTTGACAGGATTCAGGGACATGACGGAGAGTTGTTGGATTTGACTGCGGACACGGGCGCCCATGGCGTTAGGTGGATTTACTTTAACCCATGCCGGGAGCAGTTGGGCTGATCGAGCCTCCTGTTCAGGGGTCGTTGCGTTCGACCCCTGGTTCGTCACTCGGCATCGGGGTAGGGTCGGAGCAGAGGCGGAATCGGAAGGATCGAAGTAGAGGCCGAGGGGTCGTTCGTTCGACCCTCGGTCCGTCATTCGGCGTCGAGGTAGGAGCCGTGGGGTCGTTCGTTTGACCCTCAGTCCGTCATTTGACGTCGAGGTGGAGGCCGAGGGGTCGTTCGTTCGGCCCCTCGTCCGTCATTCGGCGTCGAGGTGGAGACGGAGGGGTCGTTCGTCCGGCCCCCTGTCTGTCTCTTTCCGTTGAGGTGGGCCGGCCCGCGACTGGTTGCCATAGCCGGTGCAGGGGGCCTTCGAGTGATGGGTCTTTCCTTACTGGCTTGGGCAGTGGGCTGGTTCCTGTCTTAAAAATGGTTGCTATGTTTAGCGTTAATTTATCGAAGGGTTTAGGGTACCCCTTACCTTCACACCCGACAGTATCCCCCGAGGCTCCAGAGGAGTGATTAAGAACTCCTCTGGGGGCTATGATACGTGTTTTTCGGAGGGGGTAAGGATTACCCGGAGGTTTTGCGTTTGACCTGCAGGGTTAGTGAGAGGTTCGATTCTCCGTGGGGTGCGCGCGAGCGCACCCCGCGGGGGTAGCCCCCGAGGCCCCAGAGGAGTGATTAAGAACTCCTTTGGGGGCTATGATGTGTTGTACCGAGGGGATTCAAGGTTACCTGGAGATGTGGCGCCCTGTCGAGGGGTCGATCTCGTTTGCCAGGCCGTGGGCGTTCCTTTTCCTGAAAAGAGGAGTGTTCGAGGGCGGCTGTCGAACCCTACCGAGGGCCAGCCTTCGCTCTCTCGAGCATAACTAGAGTCGTAGCGTCCCAACCGAGAGGTCAACTGCGTCTGCCAGGTCACGAGTTTTTTCGACCCTCTTTCGTCGAGGGGTGTCGTGCGTAGTCAGGCCCTCGAGCCCTCGAATGGCTAGGCCTTCACTACCTCATAGCGTCCTTCCCACGGATCCTTGCGTTCGGATTGTGGGGTGAAGAGCATTGTGCTATCCTCGTTAGGACGAGCCCGAAGTCCTCGGTGAGCTGTTCTCGGGCATGAGTCCATTAGAAATGGTGCCTAGTACGGGTAAAAATCCGAGTGAGAACTCGTGCCCCATTCGATAGGGGTCGACTAGTGGCCCGGAGGCGTTCTCATTTAAGTAAGACCGTAAGGCTTACTAAGCAAGACCATATGGCTTACCAAGGTGCCAACCCCGTTCGATAGGAGTTGGTGACTCGATGCCTCCCAGCGCAGGGATCCTTAGGTATTCCGTGGTTATGCCTCGGATATGTCCCAGGGGACCTCGAGAGTTCGTTCTCGAGCTAGGGGCACGCGCCTGGCCCCTGGGACATCCCTGACTCGCATACTCGAGGGCGGCTGTCGAACCCCATTCGTGGGGCCAGCCTTCGCTCCCTCAAGATTTAGGGGTGGACCTGAGTCCGTTAACCATGGGTCCTTCCTGACCTCAGGTACTCGAGGGCGGCTGTCGAACCCTATGTAAGGGCCAGCCTTCACTCCCTCAAGATTTGATGGATGGTTTGTCATCCGACGCTATCCTCAGAAGGAGGAGTCCTGCCTTGTGGAACGCCGAGGGAGAAAAGCAGGTAGTTGTATTGAACTCAGGGACATACCTTTGCCTTTGCCCATTAGGCTTGGAGCTCTCGAGGGAGGCCGTCGAACCCCGCGAAAGGGCCAGCCTTTATCCCTTCGAGGTTGGGGAGTAGACTGGAGTTGACGACCCGAGGTCTCCTCAGACCTCGGGTACTCGAGGGGGGCTATCGAGCCCGTTCGTAGGCCGGCCTTTGTCCCCTCGTGATTTTGGGGGTGCACCGAAGTCCTAACCCGAGGTCATTTCTGCCCTCGGGTACTCGAGGGTAGCTGTCGAACCCTCTTTCGAGGGCCAGCTCTCGCTGCCTCAAGATTCCTTACCTCTGAATATAACGTTTCTGGCCGCGCGCCTTTTTAGGCGATGTCTGTTCGGCGCAACAGTTGCAGGCGCGGGGTGGAGTGCGGTGCGGAGCCCGACGATGGGACATAACGCCTTATCCTGGAGGAGTACGAGGGAGGGGAGTACAGGCGCATTAAATGCGGAGATTCTCTTGCCTGTTTTGCCGGATCCGTCCGTTGTCCTCCCGCTTATAAATAGCGAAGGTGAAGAGTTGGGTGTTTTTTCCGCGCACTTGCCTTCCCTGCCTCCTTGCCATCGCCCTCCCTACCTCCTTCTCCCCGCCATTGCCTTAGACGCCCTGCGAGCCGGACCTCTGCGCACGCGAGAGAAAGAGAGGGAGATTGGGAACATACCTTCCGTCCCCAAGCCCGAGCGCACCAGCTTTCTTGATCCCATGGCCAAGTACAGCCTCGTCGGTCCCGATGACTGGCTCGCGTCTTCGATGACCACCTCGCGCCTGGGGGATATGGTGGAGAGCGGTCTCCTCTGGCTTGTCACCTCGTCCGACCGACCGGAGTGGATGGTGCCGCCGCCGGAGCATGTCGAACCCAATCCGCCGGAGGGATATGTGGTGAGCTTCGAGGTCTTCCACCGGGCGGGGCTAGGCGCCCCACCCAGCCGTCTTCTGTGCGTGATCCTCTACCATTACGGCGTGGAGCTTCAACACCTCACCCCCAACGGTGTCTGCCACGCGGCGGTCTTCGCCGCCGTGTGCGAAGGTTACCTCGGGATCGAGCCTCACTGGGAGTTGTGGCTCCATCTCTTCGAGGCAAACATCTTCCATGCGTCGGCTGTCAAGGGTACCCGCAAGGTGGTCAGGGCCGGGTGCTGCCACCTCGCCCTCAAGCGATCAGATTTCTGGATCCCGGCGAAGCTTTCGTCGAGCCACTCCGGATGGCACTCCGGGTGGTTTTACTTGAGGAACGATGACAACCTGCTCCCGGCCTACACCGGGAGGACGATCGACGCGCACCCCGACTGCTGGAGGTACGGTGTCGCGCAGCAGAAGCAGCGTCGCCTCACCAACCTGCTGGACTCGGTCGGGCGTCTAAAGAAGGAGGGACTCACGGCGGCGATCGTCGCGTCGGCATTCCATCAGTGGCGGGTCGTGCCGCTGATGGCTCGACCCCTCCGCCTCGACAAGATGCGTCCGGGGGTCGACCTCTCGGGGTGTCGCCTCCTGGGAGACGAGCTGCCCCTCGAGAGGGTGGTCCGCCGCGTCCGCCACTTCTTCACGGGCTCGTTCGACGCCAAGAACATCGCCAGGATCCCCATGAGGCTGGACGAGGGGTACATCGAGCTGGTAAGGTTCTCTTCCTATGTTAGGGTTCTTGTGTTTGCCTTGTTCACCTTTTTGGCTTGCGTCCTAACTGCCTTGCGTTCCCTAGGGGAACGTTCCCTTCCGGAAGTCGCTGCCGCCGGTGAAGGAGGAGTGGGGCGACGCCCAGGCGAGGCGCCTCTAGGCCGAGAAGGACAAGAAGGCCAAGGACAAGGCCAAGAAGGTCAAGGCTAAGAAGGCCCTGGAGAAACAAGAGAGGGATCAGCGCCGAGTCCGACAGAGGCGGGAGGGCCTTCCCGAGGAGGAATCGCCCTCAGAAGAGGAGGACGAGGAGGATAGCGACAGTGACGTCGAGGTCGACTGGAGCGAGGAGGAACAGACGGCGCCCGAACAGCCGAGGGCGGCCATCGGAACCGGAGGAGGAGAGGGGTCGACCTCGACGTCGGCCCCTAGTGTTGAAGCCGAGCCACGGGGGGATCGCCCCGTGTCTTTTCAAGATGAAGTGCCGCGGTCGTCGCGATCCCCGTCGGGGGGTCGATCGAGCACGCCCTCAGCGCCTGCCGTGTCAAGCGCACGGGTGTCGGGCCCGTCGGCGCAAGAGGAAACCAGCAGAGGGACGACGGGAGCGTCGTCGGCCCCTGCCCAGGAGACGGTGCCGAGGGCGGCCTCGACCCCCGCTCCCCGGAGGGTTGTGTTCAGGACCTCGATCGGCCCGAAGGCCGTCGGCCAGAAACGCCTGGCCCCGAAGGGGTAAGTTGCCCTCGAGGGTGTTGTTTGCATTTTTCTTTTTGTTGCTAGCGACCCGTGCTTACCGTTGTGCACGGGTTTCTTTCTCAGGTCGAAGCGCCCGCAAGAGGATGCGTCTCTCGCCCCTGCCAAGAAGCTGAGGGTGGGGACTGTGGTCGAGGCGGCCATCGAGGCCGGTCCCGCTGCTCCGCCCCCTTCGACGCTCACCCCCGAGGCGGCGTGGGCAGCCAGGGCCCGGGAGGCGATGGAGCACGCGGCAGTGCAGGGCGCTTCGACACTTGCTCAGGCGGCGGAAGAGGCGGGCCTGCCCGCCCCGTCGGCGAGGGCCGCCGAAGAAGTGGGTGTCACTGCGCTTGCGCAGCTGTCGGAGGGAGTCGTGCCCGACGCCTCGGAAGGCGCGGGACCTGCGTCGACGGTGGTCGCGACCGAGGGGGCGGAGCCCCAAGCCGCTGCCGGGACGGAGGTGGTCGGGCCCCAGGTTGCTGCGAACGAGGGGGAGGTCCCGGCTTACCCGACGCCGGGGCGATGGCCCGAGGGTCTTGCTTCGTTGGAGGCGCGGCTCCGGCTTGAGAGTGAGGGCACGACCGCTGCCACGTCTTCCGAGGGTCCACTGCCGACGCCGGGGGTCGAGGAGGGGGGTCGAGCCAAGCAGCCCGAGGCGTTACCCGCGGCGGGAGTGACGGGGATGGAGATGTCGTCCACCGCCGAAGAGGTGGCCGAGATGGTGGCCGAGCTGGTGGGCTCGGTGGAGACGACCGTTGTCTCGGCCCCTCGGGCGGAACCGGAGGTGGCTCGGCCCCGCCTCGAGGCTGGGGGTCGACGTCTCGAGGTAAGGCGTGCTCTGACTTGTTCGAGCCGTAGTGGATTTGCGATGCCAGGTACTGATTACTTCTTCGTGTCTTTCGCCGTGCAGGGCCGTTCCCCTGGTCGGGACTTCCTATGCCCGGTGGCGATGGCTCGGTGGGGCCGTCGACCTCTTCGCGGGGTGGCCCCGGGGCCGGGAGAGGCCAGCCGGAGGGGTATTCTCCCTTCTTCGCCTGGCAAGAGGAGTTGGAGCGCCGCGGGGGTGCCGCTGTAGCGCGCCAGGGCGTCATGCGGGAGGTCCAAGAGAGGATCGCTCTCCGCAGCCCGTACTGGGGACAAGAGGTCCTCGAGCTGGCGGAGCCTCGAGACCCCGAGCGGCTCTTCCTCACGCTCGACGACCAGGCCGAGCTCTGGACGTGGGAGCACTTGGAGGAGTACCGGGCCTGGTTCGAGCACTCGGTGCGCCTCGCCGCGAACGTTGCCGCCGTGGACATACATCGGGGGATGGAGGTGGGTTCCGTTCTCCCTTTGAATTTTCTTGGATCGTCTGGCTATTTTTCTGATGATCTTGTTTTTCATCTTCGTCAGGAGCTGAGGTCGAGGTCTTATGACAAGTCCCAGTTCATCCTCCAAGTGCAGGAGGAGCTCCCCGCCCTTCGCGCTTCGCTGGGGAGGGCGGAGGCCGAGGCCGCCCAGGCGAGAGCCGAGGCGGCAACTGCGCGGGAGGACGCCGATTCCAAGATCGCTCACGCGAGGGCCGGGGTGGAGGCCGTGCAGGAGGCAGCCCAGGCCGCCCAGGCGACGGCGCAGTCAAGGATCGACGATGCCCTTCAGTCGACCATCAAGGTCGGGCATGAGCGGGACGCTGCCCTCGAGGCCAAGCGCAAGGCCGAGGAAGAGGCCGCCCGGCTGAAGGAGGAGTTGGCCCGGGCGACGGAGGGCATCCGGGGGCTCCGGGGCGACCTAATCGTCTCCCGCAAGCGCGACATGCTGGCCGCCTCGGAGGAGAAGGCTCGGACCCGCGTGACCTCCCTGGGTGTGGTGGCGATGAACCAGAAGAGAGCCCTCGATGACGCTGGCAAAGTCATCGAGGGCCTCGAGGCTAAGGTCAGCGGCCAAGCCACCGAGCTTATCGACGTCCGCCGCCAACTCGAGGAGACCAAGCGAGGCTATGCCACCCTGGAGGCGCATGTCCAAGGTAAGTTTCTCGAGAGTGTTGCTGAATCTGCCCGGCCTCGACCCTTTTCCTGTTGTTTTGGTTTTGACCGGGTTATGTGTTTGTTTTGGCAGAGCTCGCAGCAGACAAGGTCTGAGCCCACGAGGACCTGACCAGTCTTCAGGGCCTCCTCGGGACTGAGGTGAACCTTAACACGATGCTCGCGGGCGTCATCAACACCTTCTGGGACGACCTCTCGGTCGCGCCGGAGCCGGAGGTCGAGGGCGACGCTCGAGGGGACTCCCTGCTGCGCCACTTCTACTCCATGACGCAGGAGGTGACGGAGCACGTCCGTGATGCCCTGCATGTGGGCGTGAAGCGGGCCCTCGCGGTCGTCAACTCGGCCTACAATTATGAACTCAACGTCGTCTCCAACGGGTTTGCCACCGACCCGAGGCTGACTGACGAAGAGAACAACGCGAGGTGCCAGAAGTTGATGGATCTTGCGGAGGTGCCCAGAGGCGAGCTGGCGAAGCTCTTCGAGCCCGAGGGATCCCCTCGGCAGACGGAGGTGGCGCCGAGTAGCCCTCGGATGTTGTCGATGAGCTTCTGCAGACTCTTCACCTTCCGATGTGGCCAACGCGTGATGCCCAACTTCCTGCATTGTTTCTTGAGGACGGTGACCCCCTCGCTGAGTAGTCCCAGGCCTGCGAGCCATATCTGGACAGGAAGGTCCGTGTAACAGTTAAGTTTTTGTAATGATACAATGCCGAGCCCCCGAGGGCTTCTTATATCTAATGCATTTTGATCGAGATGCACATTGTTATTTTGGTTTCTCGAGCTCTCTCTGCTTTTCTTTGCCTGGGTCGACGCTTGTGAACTAAGTGCTCGACGCACGCTCATATCCCTGGAAGGGGGGGAGCGAGCTGGGATACCGTAGCCCTGGGGCGTAGGAGAGTCCCTGGCTCGACGACACCCGCAGCCCTTAGGGAGTTCGAGGCGTCTTTACTTAGTCATGAAGCTTACTCGAGGGAAAGAAAGAGAGGGAAAGCCGAGTTTTCAAAAAAACGTTCGAGTTTTTCGGGGACTTAGGAGGGGGTCCCCCCTGTTAGCCCCCGAGGGAGGCTCGACTCTGCGGGAGCAGGGTCGAGCCTACCTTTTTGACCACGAGCGGTGATCTCTCGAGCTACTATTACTTCCGCCGTCCTTCACGCTCCACTTTTTGGCGCGGTTGTTGGACGCACGCCCGAGGCCCTCGAGGGGGGGTGTGAGCGGGAGTACCTTAGCCCGGGGGCGTAGGAGAGTTCCTGGCTCGACGACACCCACGACCCTTAGGGAGTTCGAGCGCATATCCTAACCTGCGCTAAGCGTGCTTCGAGGGGCAGAAGAAAGAGAGGCGTCGAGGGGTAGAGCAACTCTACCTCGAGTCGCGAATGAAGATGAAAACGCTAGGATCGTGGGTTTTCTGTTCATTCAGGAATTTGTACATAAATGCGAAAATGTACGAGGCCCTGAGGCCTTAGGGATAGAAACGACGTAGCTGTTCGATGTTCCACGCGTTGGTGAAGATCTCGCCCTTTTCGTTCTTCAGCTTGTAAGTGCCAGGCTTCAACACCTCTGCCACGATGAAGGGTCCCTCCCAAGGTGGCGTCAACTTGTGACGACCCTTGTTGCTTTGTCGACAGCGCAGAACGAGGTCGCCGACGTCGAGGTCCCTTTTGCGCACATTTTTGTCGTGGTAGCGCCGCAGCGTCTGCTGGTACTTTGCCGACTTGAAGAGGGCCACCTCTCGGGCTTCCTTGAGTTGGTCGAGGGAGTCCTCTCGGGCTGCTGTGTTGGTTTTCTCGCTGTAGGCTTTCAGTCGAGGGGACCCGTACTCGAGGTCTGTGGGGAGGACGACCTCGGACCCATAGACCAAGAAGAGCGGAGAAAACCCCGTGGCTCGACTTGGTGTCGTTCGGAGACTCCATAGCACAGCGGGCAGCTCATCGACCCATCTCCTGCCATGTCTGTTCAGCCGATCGAAGATCCTTGGCTTGAGGCCCTGCAAAACCATACCATTGGCGCGCTCGACCTGACCGTTAGTTCGAGGGTGGGCGACTGCGGACCAATTCACCCTGATGTGGTGATGATCACAGAAGTCCAGAAACTTTTGGCCGGTAAATTGCGTGTCGTTGTCGGTGATGATGACGTTGGGGACTCCGAAGCGGTGGATGATGTCGGTGAAGAATAGCACGGCTTGTCGAGACTGGATGTTGGCGATGGGTCGAGCCTCGATCCACTTCGAGAACTTGTCTATAGCCACGAGGAGGTGGGTGTGGCCACCCTAGGTTCTTTTCAGGGGGCCGACCATGTCGAGCCCCCATACTGCGAACGACCAGGTTATAGGTATCATCTGAAGAGCTTGGGCGGGTAGGTGGGTCTGCCTGGCGTAAAATTGGCATCCCTTGCAAGATCGGACGAGTTTGGTGGCGTCGGTGACGGCCGTCGGCCAGTAGAAGCCTTGTCGAAAGGCACTTCCTACCAGCGTTCTTGGCGCCGCGTGGTGGCCACAAGCCCCCGAGTGTAGATCCTTCAGCAGTGCCCTCCCCTCCTCGAGGGTGAGGCAGCGCTGAAGTACACCGGACGGGCTGCGTCGATATAGCTCGCGGCCATCCCCGTACAAAACGTAGGTTTTGGCACATCGGGCTACACGACGGGCCTCCGTGTGGTCTTCTGGGAGTTCGCCCCGTGTCAGGTACTCGAGGTAGGGTGCGCGCCAATCCGTCGGAGGGGTTGGCGCCGCGGCAGCCCCGTCGATCTCCATGACCTCTTCCCCGCTCGAGGGGGGATCGGTCGAGGGGGGTGGATCGACCCCTTTCTCGAGGGTGGGAGTCCCCGAGTCTAGGTCGACGGACGACTTGTGAAGATCCCTCGAGAAGATGTCGGGGGGAACCGTACCTCGAGTAGACGCGATTTTGGCCAGCTCGTCGGCAGCTTCGTTATACCGACGGGCGACGTGGTTGAGCTCGAGGCCGCAGAACTTGTCCTCGAGTTTTTAGATCTCCTTGCAGTAGGCTTCCATCTTGAGGTCATGGCAGCTCGAATCTTTCATCACTTGGTCGATTACCAACTGAGAGTCCCCCCGCACGTCGAGGCGTCGAACACCGAGTTCGATGGCGATGCGCAGGCCGTTGATGAGGGCCTCGTACTCGGCGACGTTGTTGGAGGCGGGGAAGTGGAGCCGGATGACGTAGCGCATGTGGACCCCTGAGGGTGATATGAACAGCAATCCGGCACCTGCCCCCGTCTTCATCAACGATCCGTCGAAGTACATGGTCCAGAGCTCGTTCTGAACCGGCGCTGGGGGTAGTTGGGTGTCGGTCCATTCTGCAACGAAATCTGCCAGTACCTAAGACTTGATGGCCTTCCGAGGGGCGTAGGAAAGGGTTTCCCCCATGAGCTCGACCGACCACTTGGCGATTCTTCCTGACACCTCCCGGTTCTGGATTATTTCCCCGAGGGGGAAGGACGAGACCACAGTAACCGGGTGGCCCAGGAAATAGTGTTTGAGCTTGCGCCGAGTGAGGACGATTGCGTACAACAGCTTCTGGATGTGGGGGTACCTCGTCTTGGTCTCGGAGAGCACCTCGCTCACGAAGTAGACAGGCCTCTGAACCGGCAGGGCGTGTCCTTCTTCCTCCCTCTCGACTACTACGACAACGCTGACTACCTGGGTAGTTGCCGCGACGTAGAGTAAGAGGGGCTCGGTCGGACTCGGGGGTACCAAGACTGGAGGCGAGGTGAGCAAGGCCTTGAGCTTCGAGAGTGATTCCTCGGCTTCGGTGGTCCACGCGAAGTGTTCCGTCTTCTTCAGGAGGCGGTAAAGGGGTAGGGCCTTCTCTCCGAGCCTCGAGATGAACCGGCTGAGGGCGGCGAGGCACCCCGTGACCCTTTGCACGCTCTTGAGATCGTTGATCGGGCCCATCCTTGTGATTGCGGTTACCTTCTCGGGATTGGCCTCGATCCCGCGTTGGGAAACTATGTACCCCAAGAGCATGCCTCGAGGGACCCCGAAGACACACTTCTCATTTGCCCGGAGGCACCCAAATGCGATTTCGAGATCCCCGACCAGGTTTCCGATTGTCTTGGACTTGACCACGATGTCATCGACATAGGCCTCGACGGTCGGCCCTATGTGCTTCCCGAAGACGTGGAGCATGCATCGCTGGTAGGTGGCCCCGGCGTTTCGCAAACCGAAGGGCATGGTGAGGTAGCAAAACATGCCGAAGGGGGTGATGAAGGAAGTCGCGAGCTGATCGGACTCTTTCATCTTTATTTGGTGGTAGCCGGAATATGCATCAAGGAAGCAGAGGGTTTCGCATCCCGCAGTGGAATCTACTATTTGATTGATGCGTGGCAGTGGGAAAGGAACCTTGGGACATGCTTTATTTAAACTGGTGTAGTCTACACACATCCTATCCTTCCCATTCTTTTTCTTAACAAGTACGGGGTTAGCTAACCACTCGGGATGATGTACCTCCTTGATGAATCCGGCCTTCAAAAGCTTATCGACCTCCTCCCCGATGATCCTGCGCTTCTCCTCGTCGAAGCGGCACAGCCGTTGCTTCACCGGTTTGGACCCGGCTCGGATGTCCAAGGAGTGCTCGGCGACTTCCCTCAGAATGCCCGGCATATCCGAGGGACTCCATGCAAACACATCGGCATTCGCACGGAGAAAGTTGACGAGCACTGCTTCCTATTTGGGCTCGAGGGTGGCGCTGATCGTCAGCACCTTCCCATCCGCGAGGCCGGGGTCGAGCGGGACGTTCTTGGTGTCTTCCGCCGGCTTGAAGTTGCCGGCGTGTCGCTTGGGGTCGGGGATTTCTCCGGACAAGTCGTCGAGGGCCGCGAGGATGGCCGAATCCTCGACAGCTTCGGCTTTTTCCACGCACTCGACGTCGCAGTCGTATGCGTGCTCGTAGGAGGTGTCAACGGTGATGACCCCGAGGGCCCTGGCATCTTGAGCTTGAGGTAGGCGTAGTTCGGGACCGCCATGAACTTGGCGTACCCTGGTCTTGAGGTCGACCGATGATGGCGTGGTAGGTGCCTCGGAACGCAACCACCTCGAAGGTCATCTCTTCCTTTCGGAAGTTTGAGGGGACGCCGAAGCAAACGGGTAGCTTGACGCGGCCGATTGGGAGTGCCTTCTTCCCCGGGACGATCCCGTGGAACCCCCCCCCCGCGCTGGGCAGGAGCATGGTCCTCGGGATTCCCAGGAGGTCGAGGGTCTCGGCGTAGATGATGTTGAGGCTGCTCCCCCCATCCATGAGTACCTTTGTGAGGCGGGTGTCGAGGATGATCGGATCGACGACGAGCGGGTAGACCCCAGCGTTGGGGATGTGCTCGGGGTGGTCGTCCTGGTCGAAGGTGATCGGCGTGTGTGACCAGTCGAGGTATCAAGGAGCCTGGGCTCGAACGGAGAAGACCTCTCGACGCTCCCTTTTGCGCTAGCGCATGGTGAGTCGAGTCGAGGGCCCCCTGT
Source organism: Microstegium vimineum (assembly GCA_022036555.1). Classification (NCBI taxonomy): domain Eukaryota; kingdom Viridiplantae; phylum Streptophyta; class Magnoliopsida; order Poales; family Poaceae; genus Microstegium; species Microstegium vimineum. The sequence goes on along the minus strand of CM039139.1, from coordinate 10,057,139 downwards.
AGATCATGTAGCAGTCGTGGATTTCGGGGAAGCCCCCTTTCTTGACGTCGCCTTTGACGAGGAGGTCGCAGGGTGGGTCTTCCCTGCCGTCGTCTCTCTTGAAGCCGGGAGGGACAACATGCTTTCGAAGCATGCGACAGTCTTCGAGACGGTGGTTGGCTGGTCCCATATGGCAGGGACAGGGCTCCTTCAGCATCTTGTTGAAGACGCCCCCGTCGGGAGGGGGCCCTCGAGGCTTCTTTTTGTCTGCCGCAACGACAAGGTCGTCGGGCCCGTCGTCGGGTTCGACGTCGGGCTCGACGCGGCGTCGGCCCGGTTGGTTCTTCTTCTTCTTCTTCTTGCCACCGTTGCCGTTGTTGTTCCTTCTGGGCCCATTGTTCTTCTTGGGCTCGTCGTCCGAGCCCCCGGGCTCATCCGCCTTGCCCTTCCCCTTCTCTGGAGGTATCTGGAAGAACGCGCCAACGGCTTCTTCGCCAGCTGCGTAGTTGGCGATGACGTCCATGAGCTCGTTGGCGGTCTTGGGGGTGTTTCGCCCCAGCTCCCGCACCAACTCCTTGCAGGTTGTTCCGGCAATGAACGCCGTAATGACCTCATGGTCAGAGATGTGGGTTAGTGCGGTACGCTGCCTCGAGAACCGGCGGGTGAAGGCGCGGAGGGTCTCCCCTGGCTTCTGCTTGCAGCTGCGGAGGTCCCAGGGGTTGCCCGACCGCTCGTAGGTGCCTTTGAAGTTGCCCTCGAAGATCCTGACCAGGTCGGGCCAGTCTTGGATCAAGTCCGGGGGCAGCTCCTCGAGCCATCTGCAAGCGGTGTCGAAGAGGAACAGAGGGAGTTGCCGAATGATGACATGGTCGTTGTCGGCTCCACCCAGCTGACACGCCAGCCTCAAGTCGGCAAGCCAGAGCTCTGGCTTGGTTTTGCCGTTGTACTTGACCAGGCTGGTGGGTGTACGGAAACAGACGGGCAGGGGGGTCCGTCGGATGGTTCTGCCGAAGACTCGAGGCCTCGGTGGCTCCGGAGACCGACATCGGTCTTCGTCGCTGTCGTAGCGCCCACCTCGGTGAGCACTGTAGCCCCGAGCCTCGGTGTCGCCGTACCGGCGTCGATTGTTCACCCGAGGGGGTCGATCATCGACGAGGCATTCCCGAACTGGTCGTCGCTCGACTTGGCCCTGGGGCGCTTTGTCCTAGTGGACGGATACCTCTCGATTTTGTCGAGGGGGTGCTTCCTGTCGCTCGGAGGCAGCCCCTCGACGCCTCAAGGCCGAGCTCTCCGCCTGCTGCACGGCCGCAGTTTGGAGAAGCCCCTGGATCTCGTTCCTGATACGCTGTGCTTGGGGTGTTGATGGCGTCGGCATGTCGCGGAGCAGCATTGCGGCTGCTACGACATTCTGGCTGGTGCGGTTGAAGACTCGGGGTTCGTTCGCCCCCTCCTCGAAGATTTGCCGGTGGACTTCCCGGGCCCGCTCGCGAGCTCCTCCACCCTGTGGGCGCCCTCGATCCCGCTCGAGGGCGTGCTCGAGTTGCTGAAGACGCAGGCGCTCCTCCTCGAGCTTACTGAGCAGCTCTCGGACTTGCGTGATCTGGACATCTGGGGGTGGATCGGCTCTGTTAGGACTCGGGGGGTTGGCATCTCGTGCTGGTGTAGCGTTGCCCCCTCCTCCTTCTGTGGCCGCGGTGTCGTCGACGTCATCCTGGGGGTCGGCCTGTTCGTCGAGGTGGAAGCATTCCCGGGTGGAATCGTAACTCTCGTCGGGAGAGTCCGAGTCGGGGTCGGCGTGGTAGAAGTGGGGGAAGGATCCCCTGCGCTCCTCCGCCAGGCGTCGCCGCAACGTGCCTCATGTCCGGGGTAGTCTCGGCTCTGGGCGCTCGCCTGTTGAAGAGGTGGTGACGGGGTTGATTGTCGTACGCGGCGAGGTCCCTGGAGACCCGCGACGTGTCTGTATCTACGAACCTGCGAGGGCAGAGCAGAGCCTTGCGCTGTTGTGTAGCCCGTACGGGAACGGGCCACGCGGTGGTGGCAGGGCCGAGTGTGTCGGAGAGGCCATGGGGACCCCCGGGGATGACGATATGGCAGATCCAGAGTCTCGCTCAGAGGGGCGCCCCCCCCCTCGGCCCACAAGCATGGGTCAAACAGGCCCCTGGGGGGAGGGACTGTGTCGCCAACCGGGGCCGGAGGAACGACATCCGGCGTCTCGGGACCCGCACGGTGACGAGCGCGTCGGAGTCGCTCGCGCCTCCTCCTGATCGCAGGCCAGAGGCGCAAGCGGAGGGACCGCCGCCTGATCATTGCTGGCCCCGGCGTACCGGAGCTGCTGCTGTCCAGGCCACAAGCGAAGGGAAAGACTATGAAGTGGCCCTGGCCCGTGGATACGAACCCTAGACTGCCGAACCAGACGACGGCGGTGAATGGAAGTGGTGTTACACGGGTTTGCTCAGAGTGAGCTGCGGCCTAAGGCTAGCAGGGCTACCCTAGGCGGTGGGTCGGTTGCTCGAGGGGTCGCTCGAGCAATGGTGTGGGTGTGGTACGAGTATGGAGTCGTCTGAGGAGTGGAGTCCGAAAAAGTCTATCCAGAGATCCCTATCTTCTACCTCGGCGTCCCCTTTTATAGACCAAGGGAGGTCCGAGGGTACAGGATCCTAACTGTGTAGTATGGGTGGCGTGTTTGTGGCATAGTGCCGGCGAAGGGACGTCGAGCACTGTGCCAGCATGGCCTTCCCGTCCTTCTGGCGCTGCGGGTCGTGGTGGCAGTAGAAACCGTCACGGCACGTCGCGGCACAGCTTCCGCGGGCGGGCGCGAATCCCACAGCTGAAGCGAGACGGGGCAGATGGGACGGGACCCCATACCGGAGTTGTTGGAGGGAGGGGTCGAGCCCCTCGGTCGAGGGGGGGGGTCGAGCCCCGTATGGCTCTGTCGTATCCCTGAAGTCGTCGTCGAGGGCTGTACTGTTCTCGTTCCGAGGGGTGCTGCTGGAGTCTGTACTCGCGTCGTGGCGGTAGTAGCAGCACAGTTGACAGGATTCAGGGACATGACGGAGAGTTGTTGGATTTGACTGCGGACACGGGCGCCCATGGCGTTAGGCGGATTTACTTTAACCCGTGCCGGGAGCAGTTGGGCTGATCGAGCCTCCTGTTCAGGGGTCGTTGCGTTCGACCCGTGGTTCGTCACTCGGCATCGGGGTAGGGTCGGAGCAGAGGCGGAATCGGAAGGATCGAAGTAGAGGCCGAGGGGTCGTTCGTTCGGCCCTCGGTCCGTCATTCGGCGTCGAGGTAGGAGCCGGGGGGTCGTTCGTTCGACCCTCGGTCCGTCATTTGACGTCGAGGTGGAGGCCGAGGGGTCGTTCGTTCGGCCCCTCGTCCGTCATTCGGCGTCGAGGTGGAGACGGAGGGGTCGTTCGTTCCGCCCCTCGTCCGTCATTCGGCGTCGAGGTGGAGACGGAGGGGTCGTTCGTTCGACCCCCCGTCTGTCTCTTTCCGTCGAGGTGGGCCGGCCCGCGACTGGTTGCCATAGCCGGTGCAGGGGACCTTCGAGTGATGGGTCTTTCCTTACTGGCTTGGGCAGTGGGCTGGTTCTTGTCTTAAAAATGGTTGCTATGTTTAGCCTTAATTTATCGAAGAGTTTAGGATACCCCTTACCTTCGTACTTACGGTAACACTGGAGAAGAAACTAGTTACGAAACGAAAGGAAATCACACTACTGTTTCTACGGAATTTGAGACGGATGCATGACGTATGTTGCATCCTCCTTAGATTTGACGGGGAACACACAAATATTTATGATCCTATTACTACTATTGAAACGCCCTGTGGACATGCATGCCTAGTAGTACTCTGTCTTACTAGTTGCTATAGGGTCAATCGAGAGCGTAGCGTAGTAGTTGGTGGGTGTGACGACGGCTACAGTGGCGTATGCTTACCACATTACCAACTGGTCCGCGGTGGCGCTTGATTGCTTTCTTTCTTTCTTTCTTTCTTTAATCATCTCCCCCCACCAGCCGCGTTGGTGCGGATTGACATTTGAATCTGTCTCCACGCTAGCGAACGAACCCTTGTAGCAGTAGTAGGGGTATACTGTATATAAAACTAGCCGCCGATCTGAGTACAAAAAGAAATTAAAAATCGCACCCACCTGCTACTTTAAAAATTCCCCAGTCATGCATGGGGATTGGACCCTGTTGATATCTTATTTTTCAGCTAGCTATAGCTACGATAGGAAGCCGACATGTGCTTCTTCAGAGAACAAATTCATGACATGATTAATAAGCTTTTCAGAAGCGGCTAAAAACGATATCTTCTTTCTCTTTTTGTTATTAACAAGAATTTTAAAATGTGATGAAGCCATCAAGGTGGGGAAGGAAGCTGAGAACAGTCTGCCGTCCAGCTCGTTCCCTGCAGGTTACTGTTTCGTGCACACCTGGTCCGGCATGCCGAGAAGCAGCAGCTAGCAGAGAGCAAGTCAGCAGCATATATTCCGTTCGTTGCATGCCAAATTGATTTATTCTCACCGCTTCCAGAATCCAGAGCTGAGAAAGGAAGCACACGTACGTAATAAACTGACGACACGCAACGCCGCCGATCGAGCCGGCAAAGCCTGCCATGCGTACGTGCCGCCGTGAGCCAGTGCCGCATGGGTTTTGCCTGCTGGCTCTCTGGTAGAATGATGGTTAGAATAATCATACAATACAAGTAACACGCTTTTAAGTTTTTAATCTTCCAACAACAAGTTTGAGTCCGAGTTGGCCAGGTAACTAAGAGCTAGAGAGAGGCCGGAGAGGGACACGTGAAGAAGACGAACCCCCGTGGTCTTTAACAGATCGACGGCTGCGCTGGGTGCGAGTGGTTTGCTCGCAACTCCCAACCAACGACGAACGCACAAAGGTTTACCTGCTCTCCCGGTAACCTATATAGCTAGCTTGACGTACGTACGCGCTTAAAGATAACGACGAGGTAATGCTAAAACCAGGTAGCGATAGGCTTTGAACAAATGACTTTTTTGCTTCTGGTTGATTAACCATCCATGGCCCATGGGGATGGTTGCTGTCAGTGGTGGTGGCCTCTGGATTAGTAAGGGTTTAGCTTATCTCTACTATGCATGCACCAGAGGAGCATGGCGTTTGGTGGTGGAAGCTTCTCACGCGTGCGTGCGGCACGCGGCGGTGATGCGAGTGCGATCGAGCGGAACGCATTTCTTTGACCGGCGCCCGCATGGTGGTGGACCGGCGGACGGAGCAGGACGATTTGGACTCGCCCATCGCGTTCGCACGCTGTGTGCCTGGCGAGCCGGGCACGCACGCACGCACGCACGCGTTGCGTTGGGTACGACGACGTGTGCAGGGAGGCCCGGGCGCTGGATGCTTCATGCTGCGTGCTGGCTGTGGCACGAGTCATGACGCCTGTGTTTCCTTTCCAGACCCAAAAGCGCGAAGCCTCTATCTGTATGATGGCTTCTGGAATTTGTTCTGCTCATCGTCTCTACCAGTCTGTTCGATGCGTATTCGCCCGCAGTCGCCAGGGGGTCTGCAGAAGAACAAGCCTTTGTGTTTTGTTTCTGAAAGAAAGCAAACACACACGCTATGAAACCTTTACCTGAACTCTGGCTTTTTAACAAATACCGAAAAAAAATGGACGGGCGTACTTGCATCGAACTGGTACATACGGAACAAATATACCAATCAGTTTACCAATCTCCGTGGAAGTTGTATTTGGTTTGCCAAACTAATCTGTTCGGCAAACCTATCTTCAACAAGGAACGAAAAGAGCCCAACAGTGGTGAACTTCGGCCCAGACCAAGGTGCCGCCATAAAATCCTCGAAGGCCCACGCCCAGGCCCAAGGCAGAGAAGAGGATTACACGCCTCCTTGCAGTGGGCCTATACACCGACTAGATTATTTTGTTGAACAATGTTTTAGGTTCGCTATATTTGTGCACATACCGTGCACCGTAAACAACGACTAGACTAATCAACTACATCTTCCACCGACTTGGCTAATAATGATTTATTATTAGCAAAATACAAGCAAGTGGCCAGGTAGCACAAAATGTCATTATTGTTGTTTTTTCCACATGTCGTGTTGCAAAGGTCATTTGAGCAGCAAGGGAATAGGAGCTACCAACATACCTACATCTTTATCTCAATGCTGGAGTTGATGTGAGTGATGGCTTCTTGCAAGAAAGAAAGTTCATCTCTGGGGATTCCTGCAATTTGATGGGTGATCCGAAAACCCCGAAACAAAAGCATGTCTTGAGGGTGTGATTATCAAAACCCATTCAGATTTGATGTCATGCAGGGGTACTGATGCATTTCTAGATAGATTTATATACTGATGTGGACAAATAAATGACATGCTAAAGGTGGCGACTGGCGACTGTGTAAGACAAAATAGTAACTCTTGAAGTATGATGATTGAAAAGATGATAAAGCCAAGAACATGTGAAGAGTGGAAGATGTGGCTTACAAAGGACCGTGTAACTGCTTTTTTGCAATGTTTGTGAATGAACTGTAATAAGGTTCCCTACTCGTTTTGCTTTGCTGGTAATATGGTTCACTGACCTTTAAACTCTAGCAGTTATCTCATATCTGTCTTTGAGTCAGATGGCTGGGAGCTCGGCTTCTTTCATCTATCCTTTCTTCCTTCTTAACCAAACTCATGTATTTCTATTTTGTCTATAAATGGAAATAGGGGATGACCTTCAGTGTGGGGAAAAATCTTCCAAAAAAATCATTTTTTTCCATCTGAACTATCACTACTGTTAGAGTCTAAATAAGTTTTGTTCCCTCAAACTTTAAAACCGAACAAACAGCTCCCTCCACTTTCAAATAGTTAATAAAATTACCTTGTTGCCAATTGCAGGTTCACTTAAAAATGGTAACATGTTGAACAAACTGCTCCTAGTTCACGGGAACTGTTTCTGCTCAAAAAAAAGTTCATGGGAACTGTTGTTCTATGTTTCTTAGGACAAAAAAAAATGTTCACTTGAAATAATATGTTGAAGAGAAAAATATTTCTATTTATGAGAAAATTGTTATGGATTTATGAGAAAAACATTATAGGTTAATGGAACTGTTCTTGTTCAATGTAAAAAGAACTTCAATTTCACAGGGGAAAAAGATAATATTCATCCTTAGTAAAATATTTTTTATTTGGAGTGCTACAATAAATATGATTATTGCTAGTTATTTGAAACCAATATTTCACTGGCCATTGCCAGTGTCCCACATATAGAAAGAATAGACATGAAACCAAAAGGTATAAAAAATAAAAAGAAAGAGAGAAAATAAAGGATTTTTTTGGAAAAGAATTGCGTAAAAGGTAGTGGCCCGGGAGAAGTCCCGTACGGTTGCGCTCCGCCTGGGCCGAACAATCCTGCTGGGCTTCGGCCGCCGCTGCATCCGACATCCGTTCACCCTTCTTCAGCCCGCGTGCGCTCTCTGTCTCTCTCCCGGTCTCTCGCTCTCCTTCTGCGGCGACAGGGTGGGCTACCGCCGCCGCCGCCGCCCTACGCAGGTGCCGAGGCCTTCGTCGGTCTCTTCGCCGTCGACGAACACCCACTAGGTATTCCCATCCGTTATTCAACATGTTCGGCCCAGACCAAGTCATCTGGTATTAACCATATTCAGTATTAACCATTGAGACCCTAAAATTTGGCATAGGAATATAGGATGCAACGGATATACTGTTCAAGATTACTGCAATATATCACCATTGTTCCAGAAACAAAGAAAGCGTAAGGTAGGCTACGGCCATGCATACATGTGCCGAGCAAATCACCTAACAGTACTAGTGTTGAGCATCCACTGCAGTAACAGGACGATCGAGTTACTTACTCGAGCATTAGTTTCATCCGCTTCCTCTTGTACATCTCTGCCTCTTGCGCCATGCGCAAGATCTCCTCCTTGTTCAGCCGTCCGCTGTGGCTAGTGATGCTGATGTCGTTCTTCCGCCCGATGGTCCTGTCCTCCGCCGACACATTCAACACGCCGTTCGCGTCGATAGCGAAGGTGACATCGAATTTAGGTACGCCCTTGGCCGCTGGAAGGATGCCGGTGAGCACGAACTCGCCCAGCAGGTGGTTGTTCTTGGTGCTTGCGCTCTCGCCTTCGTACACCTGGAATAGCACGCTGGTCTGATTGTCGCAGGAGGTGGCGAAGCCCTTAACTTTCTTGGTCGGGATGGGGGTGTTCCTCGGGATCACCACTCTCATTGCATAATCATTACTGGTCCTTATCCCAAGCGAGAGTGGAGTGACGTCCAGCAGTAGCATATCGCCCACCCTCCCGTCGCGGATTTCACCACTGCGGATAGAGGCCTGAATAGCTGCGCCGTACGCAACGGATTCATCAGGGTTGATGCTACTGCAGAGCTCCTTCCCTCCAAAGAAATCCCGCAGCATGCTCTGAACCTTGGGGATACGAGTAGAGCCGCCCACGAGGACGACGTCGTTGACGCTGCTCTTGTGCACCTTGGCATCGAGGAGGCACTTCTCCACGGTCTCCATGAACACACTGAAAAGCTCTCTGTTGAGCTCCTCGAACTGAGAGCGAGTGATGGAGACATTGAAGTCGATTCCATCATGCAGCGAATCGACCTCAATGGTGGTCTCTGTCGTGGAAGACAGCACCCTCTTTGTCCTCTCACAGGCAGTGTTCAGTCGCCGGAGCGCCCTCTTGTCGCTTCTGATGCCCATTTTCCTGTGTTTCCTTATGAAGTCACGGAGACAGAATCTCACCAGCCCGTTATCAAAATCCGCCCCGCCGAGGTGACTGTCACCGGCGACGGCCTTCACCTACAGACCCATGCCAATGTCGACGCCCGGGTCAATGCTGAGGAGGGAGACGTCGAAGGTACCACCACCAAGGTCGAAAACGAGCACCGTCCTCCCTTTGCTGCTGACGGGCATCTTGTCGAGGCCGTACGCGATGGCGGCGGCGGTGGGCTCGTTGATGATGCGCAAGACGTTCAGGCCAGCGATGGTGCCGGCTTCTATGGTGGCCTCGCGCTGCGAGTTGTTGAAGTAGACAGGGACGGTGACCACGGCGTCCTTCACCGTGGTGCCGAGGTATACCTCGGCTGTCTCCCTCATCTTGGCGAGCACCATGGCGGAGATCTCCTCAGGCATGAACTGCTTCTCCTTGCCTTCATGCTGCACCTCGATCATCGGCCGTTCGTCATTGCCTGCAACAACTTTGAAAGGCCACAACTTGGCATCTTCTTGTACAGATTCGTCGCTGAATCGGCGGCCGATCAGTCGCTTTACCTCTGTAAAAATGTTCTTGTAATGTCGTCAGTTGAGTGAATGAACCATAAAATACTAGTCTAGTTTCAGTAATTTGATTTGCAACTCGTGTAATGTTCTTTTTTGCAGTCATAAACAGATTGAGAAATATAATAATGTAGCAACAGGATAGTATTGTGGTTGTCACTGGACAGTTGCCAGCATTGCTATGATTTACCACTCTATCAGAATCCTCCCTCTGCAATCGATTCTTCCCCCCTCTTAATTTAACTTTGATTTATAGATAAATTTGCGTTCTACATTCAACGAGATGAATTGAACAAACAGTTCACACGGAAAGGGGAGGTGTCAGGGCGATACTAAACAGTACGTATTACACAAGTCCAAAATAAAGTACCCCTTTACAAATCCGTGGATAAGAAAAATAAATGGCATAGATTAGAAATATCAGCTGAACCAAACAAGAAGCCAGCTACAGAAGAAGGCTGTAGCAATCCATTCATCACTCAGTCCCCGGAGCACCGTTTGCAGCAAGGGTTTCGAATTTTCGATCGATCTAGATAATGCCTGACGCTGCGGCGTGCTATAAACCACCACCGGCGCGAGTTTTGTGTTTCTTACTACTGACTGAAAATTGACCTGGGCGGGGTAACGGAAAAAAAAAAACCCATCTTTAGGCTTACGTTCGTCAGAAAACCCCAGCGACTACCAACAAAAGAGGCAACGAGCAAAACAACTACTGAGATGGAGGCTACAGAAGGGAGAACCACCGACGAGTAGTTCTCACCGAAGATGGTGTTGGTGGGGTTCAGCCGTTCAGGGCGGTCTGGTTCACCGCCGCCTCGCCGACGAGCCTCTCGGTGCTGGTGAACGCCACGCAGGACGGCGTGAGGCGGTTGCCCTGGTCGTTGGGGATGACCTCGCCGCGGTCGTGCCGCCACACGACCACGCACGAGTAAGTCGTACCGAGGTCGATGCCGACCGCTGGACCATGGCTCTTCGAAGCGGCCGCCATCTTCCTTCTCAGGGACGCGAGGTTTGCGAGAAGAGTAGTACAGTACTACTGTAGTGTGCGCCTGTGCAGCGTGCTCATATGTGTGCCTGTGTGTGTGTGGGAAGTCCCCCCACCCCAAAACTGCAGGGGAGTTGCTGCAGTTCACTTCATTAACAAGAGAGAGAGACAGAGAATGAAGTCAGGTTTATATAAGTAAATAAAACTAAGGGGGTGTTTCAATCCATTTGTCATGTGCTAAACTTTAGTGCTAAATTTTAGGATCTCATTTAGTGCTAAAATTTGGCCTTCAGAAAATTTGGTGCTAAAGTTAGGTTTATTCAACTTTATGTAAGTATAAATAAAGTCTAGTGGTGAACTTCGGCCCAGACCAAGGTGCAGCTCTCAAATCCTCGCAGGCCCACGCCCAGGCCCAAGGCAGATAAGAGGGCCTATACACCGACTAGACTTTTGTTTTTTGAACAATTGCTTTAGGTTCGCTATGCGCACCTACTGCGCACTCTATACACCGACTAGACTAGGCAACTGCATCTTCCACCGACTATAAGTAATGCTTTATTAACTAAAAAAATCTTGGTAGAAGTGCCAGGTAGCACAATGCCATCATTGTGATCTGGATGAATATGTTGATCATCTTCTTTTTTTCACATGCCCTGCTGCAAAGGTCATTTGAGCAGCAAGTGAATAGGAGCTACCAATATACCTACATCTTTATCTCGATGCTGGAGTTGGTGTGAATGGTGCCATCCGAAAGAAAGTTCTATCTCTGGGGGATTTCTGCAATTTGTTGGGTGATCTGAAAAGCCCGAACAAATCATGTTTTGAGGGGATGACTATCAAAAACCCTATTTAGATTTTATGTCATGCAGGGGCACTCGTGCGTTTCTGGAGATGTGCACAGAGAGATGCTTATTGACAGGGTCAATACCATGCTAAAGGTGTCGACTCTGTAAGGACCTAGCTGAAGACAGATAGAAAGGCTTCAAATATGATGATCGAAGTGATGATGAAGCCAAGAACCTGTGAAGAGTGGAAGATGTGGCTTACAAAGGACTGTATGTAGCTGTGTGTTTTGCAATGTTTGTGCTCTGCGACCATTTCGGGTTCTCCCCTGAATGAACTGTAACAATGTTCCCTAGTCGTTTTACTTTGATGGTCATATGGTTCGCTGGCAGTTATCTGTCTGTGAGTCCGATGGTAGATTTGATGGGAGCTAGACTTCTTTCATCTATCCTTTCTTCCTTCTTAACCAAAGTCGTGTATTTCCGTTTTTCTATAAATGGAAATGGGAGGTGGCCTTCGGTGTGGGAAAAAATATTTCAGAAGATGACCAAACAGCTGTTAGTCTAAATAGTTTTGTTCCCTAAAACTTTAAAACCGAACAAACAACTCCCTCCACTTTCAAACTGTTTATAAAATTACCTTGTTGCCAATTGCAGGTTCACTTGAATATGGTAATATGTTGAACAAACTGCTCCTAGTACACCGGAATTGCTGTTCTATGTTTCTTAGGACAAAAAATGTTCAGTAGAAAATAGTAGCATGCCGAAGAGAAAATTATTTCTATCTATGATTATTTTTTTATGGATTTATTAGAAAAACATTCTATGTTAATGGAACTGTTTTTGTTCCATGAAAAAAGGACTTCAATTTCACAGGGGAATAAAATAATATTCATCGTTAGTGAAATAATTTTTATTTGGAGTGCTACAATAAATATGATTATTGCTACTTATTTGAAACCAATATTACACTGACCATTGCCAGTGTCCCACATATAGAAAGAATAAATATGAAACCACAAAATAAAAAGAAAGAAAGAAAATAAAGAATTTTTTTTGGAAAATAAATGCGTAAAAAGGTAGTGGCCCGGGAGAAGTCCCGTACGGGTGCGCTCCGCCTGGGCCGAACAATCCTGCTGGGCTTCGGCCGCCGCCTCATCCGACAAGACATCCGTTCACCCTTCTTCAGCCCGCGTGCGCTCTCTGTCTCTCTCCCGGTCTCCCCCTCTCCTTCTGCGGCGACAGGGTGGGCTACCGCCGCCGCCGCCCTACGCAGGTGCCGAGGCCTTCGTCGGTCTCTTCGCCGTCGACGAACACCCACTAGGTATTCCCACTTCTTCTTTTCCCTCCCTGTTGTGCGAAACTCGAGCTCACATATTCTTAACCTAGAGGTATTTGGGTATTTGATGCCTTTAATGGTCCGCCCGTGAGTGCTGATCTGACGATTCTGTTTATCTGACTGTATTGTGCAATTTAGAAGATATATTGGGGGTTAGATGTTTGGGCCGGCCATGATAGCCTAAGCTGGTATTAATTTAGTTTGGAATCCTAGAACATTGAGCTGATGATGTGTGATGTGTTTGTTTGATCCAGATTTCCCAATTGATTATTCCATTAGCCATGATCTGTTTTATCGAAAAAAAATTGAATGATATGTTGATCTTGTCACTTTTGTGCTTCAGAGATGCAGGATAGAATGAGACGGCAGGGGCAATACGGTGAAGCAGATATCAACTCCATGGTTGCTGCCCAGTTGCATCACTACCAGCACCAGGCACAGCAAAGGGTACAGCAACACCCTGAGAATAGCTACAGTGGAAGAGATCCTACCCAAGCTTCTGGGGAGCATCAGTACACTCCCCCGAAGGTGAGACAGAGTCAATGGGATCGAGGTGGACCAAACGTCCCAAGCCAGGTTTCGTCATATGCATATAGCGCAGGCATGTATTGCTGCTTGTTAGTTTGATATTTTTACATCTTTTCTTTTTCTTTTTTCAAATAGTCTCTTCATCTCTTGCAAAATATAACGCTAGTTACAGTTGGACAACCTATATCTTTGATTGGAGGGATAAAAAACTTTTTTGATTGGAGGGATACAAAAACTATTACTTACTACTCCCTCCATCCCAAATTGTAAGTCATTCCAAGAATCTTTGAGAGTCAAAACATCTCAAGTTTGACCAAGAATTATAGACAAAACTATAAAAATTTATAACATCAAATAGGTATACTATAAAAATATAATTGATAACGAATCTAATGATACTTATTTGACATCATAAATATTATTATATTGTTATATAAGTTTGGTCAAACTTGAGAAACTTTGACTCTCCAAGATTCTTGGAATGACTTACAATTTGGGATGGAGGGAGTACTTACAGTTGTAATATCATGCTAACTGCTACTGATACAGGCCAAGGTGCTGGAGGTGCACAATCCTCTTATGATGGCAAGAGATCTGATTCAAAGGTTGGTGTAGAGAAGCAGCCCAGCAAGGAATCTAGGGACCAACCTCATACTGACCGGACTGAAACAAGATACGAGAATTATAATCTCCCTCGGACATTTGAAGGTCTTGAACAAAGTTTTCACGAAGACATTATTTTGCTATCCAAGGAACTACAGGATGAAGAGGATGCTGAAAATTCTAGACACATGGAGGTATGCCAAATGCATATTATTATTTTTTTTTCTTTGGTACATGAATACTGAAGTTATGCATGATTCCACCACCAGATGCTGATCTAGCAAGAGTAGCATAACAGTTTGTCATTTCTCCTCCTGATTTTTGTTGTTCACAAAAAGGCTAGGCTTTGTTCTTGCTTGCTGTCGTTATCATGTCCTGCCCCCCCCCCCCCCCCCCCCCACACACACACACACACATTGACATGAGGTCATTATCTATTTGTCAAGAGGATTTAATATCATTATCTATTTCAATTTTGGTATGGCTGGCCAAGTGCAAGTGGGTAAACTGCTACTTTCATTCCGTTGGGTTTTCTTTTTGTGTCTTGTAGGTTGGTCTATTCTATGCACATTCTCAATCATTCTAACATATCAGCTTAGATCTGCCATTATTTATATTAGTCACTAAATATGCCTAAGCAGATTTAACATTCAGTTCTCATCTATAAAATGTATATAGAATATCTTGTTCAGAGAAGTACAATAATATATCCTCAACTAGAAAGTTAGCATGGCTCACATACTAAATGCAAATGGTTGTCTTCCCCCTCAGGTTTATTTGGATACATCCTTCCTCTCCTAATTTTCATGTGGATTGGAGTAGAAAATGAACTAATTTCCACTTAAATCCTGCCAAATATGTATCTGCTGGAAGAGATTATTATGTTCCCAAATGAGGACTTCATATGGTTGTCCATATATTCATTGGCTTATGCTATTGTTATGATTTAAGGGATCTTCATGGTTGGATTTATTTCTATAGTAGCAAACGAATCAGTTATTTGAAGATGTTGATGCATGAAAACTCAAATTCCATACTTCTCTTAGAAACATTGTTGTATGCTTGATAATAAAGTTATGAATTTGTAATATTCAACGTGTTAAATGTGGAAAATGAAAGTCGCCACAAGGATGTAGTAAAAATGCTGTTACCCTTACAGGACTCTGGAGTCTGGAGTTATATATGGTTGAGCAACGTCTTTTTGTAGTTTATTTTTTTAGTAGTGTTATTGAAAATAAGACTCTGGAGTACATTTATTGAAACTAAGACAATCGTCATTCCATGTTTCTTATGTTTGTAGACTCTGGAGTAATTTCTTGAAACTAAGACAACCATCATTCCATGTTTCTTATGTCTGTCTACAGAGATTGAAGGAGATAAATACACAGTACCAGGAGAAACTATTAGCACTTCGAGCTCGGCAAGCGAACTATAGAGATAAGTTCCTGCGTAAGGAATCCCTAGCACGCCAGCAGCAATACCAGCACACCAGCATGAGCCATTATGCTGATAATTCAACGGCTGGGGAACAGCATGGTTATCACCCAACAGCCTTGCCTGGGGAGCAGCATGGTTATAATCCAACAGCAGCAGGCAAACCTTCTGTTACTGCTGGAGGTGCTTACGGAGAGGCTCATCGAGGTTATGCTTCTGGCCAGTATGAATCCTTTGGTGACCGTCCAGATTACCCAGAGGTCCATGGTGGGGGCAGAGGTCGTGGTCGTGGTTCTGAGCACCGTAGTCAATACCCTGGTGGTCGTGTTTATAACTCTGGTGGCCGGCGATTCTAGTATGCTTTGAAGAACGATCTGTCACTCTGTCAGGCGGGCTCATCACCTGATGGCACTGTGCCGTGCCTTGCTGTACTCGCCGCAGAATGCTTTAGAAGCTTGGTGTTGCAACCTCCTGGAAACCTTAGCATTCATAAAACTTGTTCTACAGTTCGAGGTTACTGGTATGAGAGCATTGAACTACTTTTATGTTTTTGCCAGAGTTCATTCTGGTTGTAATTTGTAGATGAACGAGAGAATATTGACTTTGCTGTTTCTCTGCTATTCATTTTATGTCATCTCAGAAGCAATAACATTTCATCATCTTTATATAATTTCAAAATGACAAAGCTATAGTAGCTTCTAGTATCAGAGTGATGGTCATATGCCACTAATTTGCACTAGTGATTGTGAAACATCTGCTTTTGAGAAGGCTAGTAAATGTAAAACAGGATATGCGATCAGCGCCATACATAAACATCAGCTCTGCATATGCTGTTAAATTTTTCAGCATAGTATGTGTTGGTATGCATAATTTAATTGGCAAGCAATTTGCAGCGTCAGTCCATCAAAAGGCATTTTAACAATCTCAAGAGCATTCAACTGGGATTTTGCGGTGAAGTGGGACAAAATAATCTACCTTTTGCACCTCTGGCACAACGAAAACTAATAACAAAATACAGTATATGAGTACTAGAGCCCAACATACAATGACGAAGCAACTAGCTGTACACAAAGCAAGGCAATATTATATTCTCTTCACAAGCTACTTAGCCCTTCAAATCCTCATCCGTTCTCTGTTTTTACTTCCCTATTAAGTATTACAGGAAGATGCTCCAGACTCCAGAGAGGCAATGGACATCTGCAGCCAGCAATCCTCCCTACTTGCTTGCCAGCCTTTTCACTGATCTCTTGGCCTCTTGTAGTTCTTCTAATACAGTCACAGCCTGATCCATGCTAGGCCTGCATCGTGCGTCCATCGACAAGCATTGCTGTGCGAGGGCTGCCATCTTCTGAGCCGCAGGAAGGGAATACTGGGAACCCAGCCGTGAGTCCAGGACATGGATGACCCTCCTCTTGTTGTTGATGTAAGGTTTGGCCCACTCCACCAGATTGTGCTGACCAGGCGGGCGGTTCTTGTCCAGAGCACGCTGCCCAGACAGCAACTCCAAAAGAACAACACCATAGCTGTACACATCGCTCTTCGCGGTCAAATGGCCTGTGTACCAAGAGGGTAAGCAATATAAGATGCATTAAATTATACATATGCATACCATTTGACTTATACCATTAGAGCATGTGCGAAAATTTGTAGGTTAAAGAACAAATTGCAAGCAATTGAGTAATCAGAATGTGTGTGTTGACTTGAGTACCACAATTCCTGATTTCATGGGAGTTCGTATATGAAACCAGCTGGAGAATTTAGCTATATATGTTTATGGACTAACCAAAGGTATGACAAACCATAAAGTACCATTCAAGTAGCATAATGTGACCATTTATTGAAAAAAATAGCATAACGTGACGCTTCAATTTTTCTCCTTTACAGGATGGCATACATCATACACTTCACTCTTTAGTTTTTATATCATAAGCCGCACATGAACGAGACAACAAATACTAATCTATAAGGATAGTACGGCGACATGTTGTGCTTCTTTGCTGGTTTAGTTATTTTATATGCCCCTCACCCCATCCCCAAAAAATTCTATGATATATGAGTTGCATTAAACAAATGGCCCATCAAAGCACAGCGCAAAACCATGACATATAAAAAATAAGTAAATGAATCTAACTAAATGGTATGTACACAATCAGTATCCTTGTCTTGCAAAATATGTGTTTCTCAGCTACAGAGATATGATGGAAGAATAAAAAAAATAGAAAGAGATACAATGAAATAAATAGATCGATAAAAAAGAAAGAGCTATGATGAGAGAACACAGTTTCATCTACCCATTTTCTCAGTATAGTATAACCATTATAATGCATCAAAATAACAGCGAAACAGTATGATATATTATTGGCTGCCAAATCATGTTACAAAGATTACCTGTTGCAAGATATTCCGGGGCAGCATATCCTTGTGTCCCCATGACCCTGGTAGAAACATGACTTTTATCACCACTTGGACCGTCTTTTGCCAAACCGAAATCAGACAATTTTGCATTGTATTCCTGTAAAAGGTTTAATAAAGGATTTCGAATCTTTAGATTAAAGTTCATTTGAATTGTACATATTGACAGAATGGTTTGCAAACATACCGAGTCGAGAAGAATATTGGAGGTCTTGACATCACGGTAAATAACTTTAGCCTGGTCTCCGTGCAGGAAAGCAAGACCTCTGGCAGCCTCAAGAGCAACCTTCAAGCGTAAGTTCCATGGGAGCGGTTGGAAGTTGGAGCCCCCTGTAATATCATAGCATTCAGTCATTTTCATAAAGCAAGAAGCCAAGAATTAATGAAGGGATATCGCAAAAGAACACTTGAGTTGAGAGAGCCTACTCCTGAAAAGATGATGCTCCAAGCTCCCTCTTTGCATGTACTCGTACACAAGAAGCCTTTGTTCGTCCTCCAAGCAGTACCCGATAAGTTTCACAAGATTAGGATGAGATAACTGCCCTAGGTAATTGACCTCAGCCTGCAAAGTTATCACAGACAAGACACAAATTAAAGCCACCTATGCTATGACTGAGTCAAACAAAGACAGCAGGAGTGGAATGGAGGCGTGGAGGCAGGGACACGAACCAGCCATTCTCTGTGCCCTTGGAAGCTGTCGAGCTTGAGCTTCTTCACCGCGACAATCATCCCAGTGCCCGGTTTGACAGGCGCGAGTGTACGCTCATCCAGCCATCCCTTGAACACAGAGCCAAAGCCTCCCTCCCCGAGCAGGCTGTCCGGCCTGAAGTTCCTCGTGGAGCCTTTCAGCTCACTGAAGGTGAACTTGCGAACATTCGACGAATCCAGGATCTCTGCCTCCGTACGAGGAGTTGGTGGCACCGACGACGAAGAGCCGGACGTCTTGGTACCGAAGGTGCTGCTGTCGGTTGCATTCCTGCTGCTGTTTTTAGAACCTGTCCCTGGATTACAAGAGAGGATCTCTACTGAAATTAGCACCATACTTTCAGAATTGAAGTGCTAGTGCTACCAGTACTACTTATTTGGCTAATAAACCTCGCATTGTTACAATCCTGGAGGTGCCCTACTACTCTCACCACCTCTGACTCAATAATTCCAAAATGGACTATTGAATTTTTCTATTCTTGGAGGCGCAGAAAACATGGAGATTTTTACAAATCCAGGTTGAGGTCGGCTATTATTTGCTTTTCCCCCAAGTGCAACAAAACGAATCAGTAAACGCTCCTACTCCTATATCGGAAGCAAAAACAAAATTTCGCTCCAACAATCAGAGTTAAGAAGGCGAGACTCAAACATGCTGGCTCTCAGTAACCAGGAAAATGAGACGAGACTCTAGTACCTGACGAATTGGGGGCACTGAAGGAAGGGTTGATCTCGACGTTCCCCTCCACGCCGGCGCAGTTCCCCATCAGGAGCAAAGATAGATGCCCAGCAAGCACGAACGAGCGAGGCGGCGTGCTCCCTACTGGATTCCACCGAGCTCTCGCTCTCGCGGCAGCGCGCGGGGAAGAAGGAAGGAGCTAGAGGCAGGCAGCTGAAGCTGAACGTCTGGGTTTATTTGCCTCGTGGTGTCATCCTTTCGCTAGCTGCTGTGCTGGGTTGGAAGGAGATGTAGAATCATGGCTAGCTACTGCTGCTGGCCCGGCTGGCTCTGGCTGCCTGCCTGCGAGCGAGGGTGGTGGTGGTCTGGTGGAGGAGGTGGTGGGAGCCGTGGGGTCCGTTAGGCGTTAGCTCATTAATGGACGTTGGACGGCGACGGGCATGGCCGCCTTTCCGTCTCGTCTCCCACTTCTTTTTTCTAGCCTTATCTTTTTTTTTCCTTCCATGCGCTTCACGCCTTCGCCTCACTCCGTCTTCAGGTTCAGGACTCGGGAGTACTACCAAAAATTAGATTTGTGTTTCGATCATCCGAAATTGTATGATGCCACTAATTCAACGCTCATTTAGTTTTTGAGTCACGACTTTGTCAGAGAATGTTCTGCTTCTTCTTTAATGTAAACTCACACGGTCTTATGCGTGGGTCACTAACTCACTATGCTTAAAAAATATCTAGACTAAGACCCTGTTTGGAACATAAGAAAAATTCTTCGTTATTGTGTTTTTTCTAGAATTGATTCCTGTAATAGTATTTGATAGAGTGTACAATCTTGAGGAGAAATGCGTAAAGTTCATCCGAATGTGTGTAAAGTCTATACGTGGACGGAAAAGGGCTTCAAAGGGACTTTTATATGGTTATATTAAAAGCTATACCACCGCATAAATGATTTTGCTTTTTGCTTTTTCAAAAACATGCACACCGCTCTTATTGAAACATTGTTGCTGAAAGCTACATTTGCCTTTTGGAATATATATATATATAGGGATTTATATACTGGAATTGCTTATTTTTTATTCACTAGTAGAAAAAACGTATTTACTGACGCCCCACCAAAACACAGCACAGTTGGTTTCAGTTATCACGCGTCTGTACCGAAAAAAAACGGGCCCGGACGGTTCCAAACCGCATGTAGAAATGGGTCATTTCTACAGACGGTTCCTTAAGACAACCGCATGTAGAAATCGATTAAGTAAACCGCCACTAGAAATACTGAGACCCTGATTTTTTTTAAACGATCTTGGATGGAAAAACTTTCTACATGAAAGTTGTAGATCTCGAAAAGTTATGAAGCTTTGTAGTTAGCAACCTTTTCATTTGAAATCATCTTGTCATCGAAAAATACGTTCGAATGTGTCAAATTTGAAATTCAAAATTTTGTAAACAACCTCGGATGAAAAAACTTGCTACATGAAAATTGTAGATCTCGAAAAGTTATGAAACTTTGTAGTTTACAACTTTTTCATTTGAATTCGTTTAGTGACTCAAACAATCAATTTACACTCAGTTTAGTATAAAATGGGGTGAATTAAAACCGAATCTAGACACAAGTGAATCATGAGTGGAGTAGTAGAGGAGGGATAACGCGAGAGTGAGGTTGTAGGTTCAAACCCCCGCCTGAGCACAGTTTGGGTGGTTCAAAAAAACGCTAGTACAAATGGGTTCCGAATGCCAATAAATGCATTTTTTGTACTAGTGATTTTCCTGGGTCATTTTCACATATCCAAACAAATCCATCCATGGTGATGTTTGGTGATATTATTTAGGGCGCTCAAAACAATAGGAGGTTCAAGGAATCACGAAATACATTGTTAGTTTGTTACACGTTATTAGCCTCACACAAAGCTTTGCAGGGCTTTTGATGACGCAAATGAGAGAGAGAGGGAGCCGGTGGAAGAGGCAATTGTTTTGGTAAAACATTTGTTTTATAATAACTAAAAGTTAGGACTATGATGATGATAACTTTTATACCCCTACATGAGTTACTTCTATTCTACGCACAAGTTAACAATTGTGAGTTACTTCGAGATAAATAAAAGTATAACTTATTTTACATGCTTTTATTAAATGGATTAAAGATTCCATAGTGTATGAGATTGTTTATAAGACAACACCATCCCTGATAAAAACATAAATCCCCGACCTTATTGGCCTTATGTGGTCTTTAGCTTTAGATCATGTTCAGATGGACTACGACTACGACTAGTAGTTGTTAGCTTTGAATAAAAAATAGCAAGCTAAAAATTTCCCAACTAGACGTTGATCCATACCTGTTTGGATCCTGAACTAATTGTTAAGTTCGATAGATTAGAACTAGCTATTTGCCGTTGATAGTTGGGTTATATTTTTTTTAATAATGGATATAAAGTATCCAGCCTCTAAGCTTGTCCCTCAAAAAGGAAAAGCGCAAGCCAAGACCTTAAACAATGACCAGGGAGCTAAAGTAAATACAAATGTTTCCACCATTTATTAGAGATCTCTAAAGCAATTATTTCTAATCTCTTGCTTATCGACGATAGGATGTCTTTAGCTTGTTCATCACGATGCAGCTGGACCCAGAAACGGAGCCAATATGCTCCCCTGAAAATAACCTGCATGAAAGAGTTAGTTTTGAGTTTGTTAAAAATAGCATCATTCCGGCAACGCCAGATGGCCTAGCAAATCGCAACCACCCCAACCCAGATCAAGCCTCTAAGCCCCTTATGTTGATTCCGAAGCCAAGAACCGAACATGTGGCTGATAGATCTTGACGGGGTTAAATTAGGAGCAAACAAAATTATCCTCCAAATTATTTTGACGAAAGGGCAATCGATAAATAAATGTTGAGCAGCCTCATTCATATTACAACAGATACACTTTTGACTCCCTTTCCCGTTCTTTCTAGTGAGGTCATCTTTGGTTAGAATCACACCGCTTTGTAGGAACCAAAAAAGATTTTAATCTTAAGAGAAATTCTTATTTTCCAGAGCTTCCTATGAGGAAAAGGTAGTTGTGTATCAATGAGATGAAGATACAGCGAGCGGACTAAAAATAACCCCGACTTGGTTAAGTTCCATCTAAACAAATCTGAACCCTCTACCAAAACCACATTTGAAATTTGTGCTACTAAATTTAGCCACTCTAAAAGTTTATTCCCCACCAGCGACCTACGAAAGGAGATGTTTAGGGGGCTGGAAGCCAAAACCTTCGAAACAGTTGTGTGCCGATCACGCACTATATTATAAAGAGAAGGATATTTAGTTTTTAGAGCCTTATCTCCTACCCATGTGTCATCCCAGAATTTTGTTTTGGTCCCATCTTTAGGCCCTGTTTGGTTGAGCTGTGGCTTTTGAAAAAGCAGCTGTGAGCTATGACTTTCTGAAAAACAGCTTTGCAAAAGTAGTTGTGGTAAAGTCAAAAGCTCATTTGGTTATGTAGCTGTAGCTTTTGAAAAAAGCAACTCTCATTGACAAATGGACCCCACTTGTCATCCTCTTTCCTCTCCTTCCCGTGTGTTAGGGGATGACACTCGATGGGATTCACGCAAGGGAGTCCGAGCGACGGCGCTGCTGGTCCCGGGAGGCGGAACTTGCCGGCCGTGCGCTGGGGCTCGCTGGTTGCCGCGCCGGGGCTCGTCGGCCGCTGCAGGGGAGCTCCTTCCAAGGGAGGGCCGCGCAGGGGAGGGGAGCTCCGCTGGGGAGGAGCGAGCCGGGGAGGGGCGGGTCGCGCCGGTCGCTGCAGGGGATGGGCGCGCCGGCCGCTGTAGGGGAGTGCACCGGGGAGGGGCGGGCCGCTGCAGGAGAGCTCCGCCCCCGGGAGGGCCGCGCAGGGGACCTCTGTGTCGGGGAGGGATGCGCCGGGGACCTCTGTGCTGGGGAGGTTCGCGCAAGGGAGGGGAGGGGGTCGCCGAGGAGGAGGCTGCATGGCCGTGGCGGGGCTCGCCAGGTGGGAGAGAAGGGGGAGGGGGGCACGCCGGAGAAGAAGAGGGATGCGGCGGCTCCCGCCCGCTCGCGTGGACGCAGCGGAGACGCTCGTGGCCGGGGGATGGGGCTCGAGAGAATAGAAAAAATAACGATTCGTTTGCATAACCAGTGGCAGTGGGTAATTTTTTACCCCAAAAGCAGATGAAAGCAGGGGTAGGGCTGCTTTCAATTTTGTACTAGAGCAAAAACTATTTTTGGTTAAAAGCATCTGTGACTTTTAGATTCTTTGGTTGGCTTTTGACTTTTTCAAAAACAAAAACAGGTTAAAAAGCCCAACCAAAAGGGATCTTAATATCGAAGGATCCTTTAGATAAGACCTCATCTTTGATACGCATGAGGCCTCTCCAAAAGTATGAATCATGGGGCTTAGCTGTCACTTGGCTAAATGTTTTCGATCCAAGGTATTTATTTGTAAGTAAGTATGGACTAGTAAACTAGCAACTAGTTGAGGATTTGCTAAACCTTAGCCCACCCATTAGTCTTCATGGTTGAATCTTGAGAGGCTAAAGTTTAGCCAACTTGTTAGTGCAAAGTTTACGATAACATGAAACAAACATGTTTCCTAAAAGAAATAACTAGACACGAACATCTGTATTTGCCAAGTATGTTTACTATATACTCCGTATGAACGAGAAAACGGCATTCCAAACTGGACAGGTACAGCAACATACGCTCTTTTGGCTTTAAATAATGATACATATTACACACGGCGAATGCTCAGGTACTCCGATTACCTCTCAGGAGGTAATATCTTAAATCAAATTTGAACCGTTGATTTTTCTAAACTTAATAATTTACTAAATAAACTAATGAATAAAAAACCAAAAAATAAAACACCATGTTGCCGGTAATGACGCCGCCGCAGCCATCCGAAGGCTCCGCCGCCGGACGCCCCCGCTGCTGGACGCGTCGTACGTCGCTTTGACGCCGCCACTTGACGCTTCGTACGCACTGCCGCCTGGACGACGCAGCCCGAGGGAGGCACCGTCTGTCCTGCTTGGCACCGCCGGACCACGGCGCCGCCGCCGCAGCCATCCGGAGGCTCCGCCACCGGACGCCCCCGCTGCTGGACGCGTCGTACGTTGCCTTGACGCCGCCACTCGACGCTCCGTACGCGCTGCCGCCTGGACGACGCAGCCCGAGGGAGGCTCCGTCGCCACGAACTACCCCGCTCGGCACCGCCGGACCATGGTGACGTCGCCACAGCCATCCGGAGGCTCCGCCGCCGGACGCCCCGCTGCTGGACGCGTCGTACGTCGCCTTGCCGCCGCCACTCGACGCTCCATACGCGCTGCCGACTGGACGACGCAGTCCGAGGGAGGCTCCGCCGCCACGAACTGCCCCGCTAACGTTGTTGAAACGCTACTTCTTTGCCGACGACGTCAACCTATTTTTATTAAATAAAAATTCAATAAATACTATTTCCTCCTACGAGATAATAGATGATCGTGACCGTTGGATCGGAATAAATAGACGATCCATATTCATTCCAGAGTACCGTAGCAAAAGCCCACCACACACATGTATTAATATTTGCATACAACATCCAACAAGACGCAATCATACGTTATCAGAAAAAAGAAGACGACGCAATGCAATCACTGATCCAGCGAATACACAGTAGTCCGGCTACAAGTTCGTGCAGGACAGCGCGCGATAGGGATGCATCGTAGGCCCCGGGCGGTGCAGCACCTGTTTGACTAACGAGGCTTGGAAGGAGTGGCGGTGGTTGGAGCTTTGTTTGCTTGCTTGGACTTCAGATGCCGTGCCATGCCACCCCCCAACCAATGTCCGATCCGTCTAGCGAATCACCCTCCTCGCCGTGCGTGCTGCCGATCGCCACCCCACGACTCGCCTTCATTGTGTTGTGTCGTTTGTTGGTTGCCCTCGGCGAGTCTTGGCGGGGATTGACAAGTAGTCGTCGCGCGCGCGCGGAAGTCGCCGGAGCTAGGAACGTCACGCTGGCGCCGGGCCATCGCGGGCAGGCAAATGGAGATGCGATTAGGGTATGTTCGGCTTGTTAAACCAGCCGAACCAGCGGCTTGTTCAACAGTGTTTTTCTCTGAGAGCAAACTAGTCGAAACCGGCCACCAACACTTAAAACCAGTCGGAAATTGAACCAGCCGATCGAGGGCGGGCCGGCGGGCCGGGATCTCCATTCTCCAATCTATTCGCTGGATTGCCTCGGCTGCATGCGTCCCTTTCGATGGAGCTGGAGCCTGCCCTGCCCTGCCCTGCCCTCTGCCCTGGCGAGCGTCTCAGTCCCCAACTACTAGACTCTGCACTGCAGGATTTCATGTCTGAATTTTGCCGATTATTGTATGGGGGAAATAGAAACGTGCTGGTAACTTGGTATTCGCGCGTGTAGTACGGTGCCCTGTACTTGCCATGGCAGGTACTCCTAACAGGCATTCGCAGGTGTTTAGTTAAGCAAACTCCGTTCCACTCTGACGACAGAAAAAACCGTACTGAACTACTAGGAGCTTCCAGGTACCACATGCGCGTACGTACGCGACAAGTTAGAGAGTGGAGTAGTACATATTCAGTCGGCGAAAGCTACGGTCTCGTACCAGTCCATTCCTGGCTTACATCTAGTACCGCATCTCATCTCATCTCATCGGAAAGCACTGTTTTGCGGATCTAGTACCGTATCTCATCTCGTCGTGCCATGTATGGACGGAAACGTTGAAGTGAACGACTCAAAACAGTGCGAGATTAGACGGCGAACAGCTCCGCGCGTGGGGGACAACTTGCAATGCCACATCGCCAGAAAACAAGTCAAGTGGCGCACATGAAGCGTAGCATCAGATAATTGAACCAGAAAACGAGAGCAGTTAATTCGGGGTGCCCCACCCCGACGACCCATCGCCCGGAGTTACTCCGGCCGGGGCACCGTCAGAGGAGCCCGCCAGCGCCAAGTAGCCAACGTGCGACACTGCTCTGCCCCCTGAGCGCGTAGATGCATGCATCTCTAGATCTGCCCTCTATCCTCTTTTGGCACTGTTTTATAGAGCTGATAACTCTGCTAATATTATTTTTAACTATGTTATTACAAGAGAAAAAACATGAGCCACAGACTGGGTACGGTCATTTTTTCGCCTCCGCGCGCTGGATGGTGTGGATACTGGCGCTCGGGCGAGTAGGATACCGGTACGGTCATTCTATACCGGCCGAGAGGACTCGCTAGGCGAAACTGCCTCGTCGTCATCGGAGTTGCTTTCAGGCAGGACAGGGACGGATGAGCCCTGGCTCGCCACAAAGCGAGCGAGCAACGGACTGATTCTGCTGCTATCTGGTATAGTACTATACGTCGATTGGCAGAGATCACCGGACTGACGCATCCTGGCCATTTGTTGCGCGCGCGTCATGTGTCTCGAGCTATTGAGCCACGTACCTTGTACACTCGTGTGTGCACAGACTGACAGACACTACTACCGCTAGGATTTCGTGTGCGTGTGCAGTGCAGCGACCATGCATGCATGTATGCACCGTTAGATCCATCTTCAGAGTCCTGACAGTCGTCGTCGCTGCAGCTTACGATACTAACAACGATCATCCAAATGCCATTTATTAGCTTGGTTGGCGATGGCGTGTGGCCGCGTAAACAGTCTGGCAGCTAGCGCACCACACAAAAGCGTGACAGCCGGGCAGTTTTGACTTGACGAGTAACCCCGCACTTCTAGAGGCAGCACGGCGACAGGTGACGCCGACTCGCTCTCCTTACCAGAGACGAGAGGGCATCCTCACCGCCCACCGTTGACTCGTGCACAGTGCGCTGCTCCTGCGCGGCATGCATATTCCTGTACGAAACGGAATGTGGAGACTTGCAAAATTGCTGTGGACCGTCGGAAGCATTGGCCCAAAAAAATAACAAGATACTGGGCCTTCAAAGTTCGCTTCGGCTTTGGGCTAACTTCCAGCGGACCGGAAGAGACGCACGGGCGCGGATTGCCAAAAGGGCCGCCGTGCTGCCGAGCTCACAAGTGGGCTGAGATGTACAGGCCTGAGATATTTTTATTTTTATTTTTGCTAAAATAATTCTTCCCAATAACAAGACTGCTTATTTATACTCCCGTAGTCCCGTCATTAATTGATATGGCGCTACTATTAACGTATTTTGCCGACTGCACCAACGCCCGATGCAATTTTCCTTATCGCGAATTCAAATAGCAAATTTATTTACAAAAAAAAAACATAATCTTCATGTGAGTTTGGATGAAGATAAAATGTATATATATGAAAATACTCAAATATACTAAAAATGTACTCAAACATAATCTTCATATTAGTACATTTTATATATACTCAAAATGTATTTTGAGTATAAAATGTGACTTTTTAATCTTGGTATACCAAAATAACCGATACAATACTCAAATATAGAAACAAAGATCTACACCCTTTATTGATTATTTCGACACCAATATGGGTTCTCACAAAAGTGTTGTGAACTATAAAATTACATACATACTATAATTTTGATATAAATCTTGTCTTTTGTAGTACTACTAGTAAGACATGCCCGTGCGTTGCAACAGATAAAAAAGTTATGATATATTTTAAATAAATAGATTATATTTTATTTATATGATAATATCCTATTAAGTTTGTATTGAACTATAAAAAATATTTTGATATGTTTTTTTACTGTAAAACACATAAATATTTACTTATAAAATTATAATACTAAATTTCAACTCTTCATGTGTTGATAGAGTTACCTATCGTCGTCGCGGTTCATGAAGCGTTGTGCCCGACGCTGCAACATCGACACCCAGCTCGCGTAAGCTCGCATCGCCCAGCCCCACCCCTTGGGACGTTGCGTCTCTTTGCTCGATCTGCAAGCTAGAGTCAACTCTTTTTTTTTTTGGAGAACCGGAGTCATAACTCAGGGAGGCTCAGGAAGGCAACGTCTCTCTCTACTCTCTCTCTCAGCTCGGTCTTCAGAGTTAGGAAGGCAACAATTAGATGCTAGACGATTAGGATGAAAGCCTGTGTTCGTATGACGACGTTCTGCCTTGACGGATCGACGGTGACCTGATAATCCCACGCCTCGATGGATCGACGATGGCCAGTTGATCCTGCGCCTCGACAGATCGACGACGCTGCTCCATGCCTACGTCCTGTTCACGGTTCCACGACTCCACGCCGTGATCGCCTGAGGCAGCCCCGCGCCTCGATGACTCTGCTCCGTTCTAGAGTTGTGATCCACTCGTCTCGCGCCTCGACGAACAACTGCTCCTTGCATTATACTCGACGGTTGTTCTGCGCGATCTAGCGCCTCAACAACAAGTTGCTTTGTGACCCTGTCTCTCGATGGTCTGGTATAAATATGGATTTATATAAGAAGAAACGGAATAAAAAAAGAAGATAAAAGAGTCCCGGATACAAGGAATAAGGAAATAGAAAAAGAAAGAAACTAGGAACGGGCTAAGAAGAATAAAGAGTTCAAATACATATAATATTATTTATTTATTTATTTTATCATTTTTCCTATAGTTCAGGTGTCTGAAATTTAAGATGATTTCGGGCAACACTAATATACTACCAACTAGTATAAGTTAGTTGTTAATTTTGTATTTTGTTATTTGTCTTTGTGTTATAACATAATAAATTTTTGTCCTTGTCTTCCCATAGAAATAATTGTAATTGTTAAATTGTCTTTGTTCGAACATATATAAGATTTTGTCAGGTTTGTAGTTTTGTCTAGCAGGATTTTTATTTCTGAAACAAAAAATTGCAGACTGTGTCTACATAAAATGCAACGAACTAAAACTATAATTTTAGTATAAAATATATGCAATAGATGTCGTCTGAAAGAAAACTAAAATTTAGGCACCTGAAATTTAGCAAATATCTTTATTTATAAGAAGAAACAGGAGAAAACTAGGAAAAGAAAAATAGAAAATATAGAAAAAAAATAAAAAAAGATTGGAAAGGAGAGGGACGGACACAACATTGTTTACCGAACAAAGAGAAGTTTTCATCCGATGAGGATACAGAAAAAATCACAGCAGTAGATTCCATAACGGATTCTATTTGGATTATGACTCCGCGTTGTTTATAGTTTTAGAATGTCTCAAGAAATCTATACTCCTATATTTCAGGTGCCTGAATTTTAAGATAAATTCAGACAACACCCTTGTACTACTAATTAGTATAAGTAAATTATCACTTTTGTAATTTGTTATTTGTCTTTGTATTATAACATATCAAATTTTTGTACTTGTCTAACTATAGAAATAATTGTAAGTTGTTTAATTGTTTTTGTACCAACACATATCAGATTTTGTCAGGTTGTGGTTTTGTCTAACGTGTTTTTTATTCCTAAAACTAAAAATTGCAGATTATGTCTCTAAAAATTGCAACAAACGAGAACTGCAAATTGCAGTACAAAATATGTACAATAACTGTCGCGTGAAAGAAAACTAAAAATTTCAGGCACCTGAAATTTAGCAAATCCCTATATATATATGCATCATATAAAGAGAAGCAGGATATAAGTTAAATAGAGACAATTCCACATTCACAAAATTAGTTAGAGATATACGGATCTAAAAAGAATGGATGGACGAAAAAAAGAGCTAAAAATTTGCCTCTTTATTATTAGGTATAGATATAGATATATATCAAAAATTATAGCTCTTGACAATATAGAACTTTTGTTGTTTGAAGTCGCATTTAGTGCCGAAATAATCAATTATATTCCAGGTACTAAAGTCGCTCCAAGCAAAAATATGTGAACTATACAATGGATATCTTATAACAATGTAGAATTATATCATCCGGAGCACCAATATGTCATATAAGTGGGCACCCACGTTGACCGTGTGCTCAAACTTGGTTGAGTGTGTATGAGTGGCCAAACTTGATGTTATAGGACTGAACAAAAAAAACTCAAAATGATGTTTTAGCTTTTGTAATAAAGTAGACATGCATGCATTTCTTTCCATGAAGGTCTTATTCCTTAATTAGCACGTTTCACATTGAAAAAATAGGGGTGCATGGATAATTCCTTTTAAGCACTAATCTGCCTAAAAGAAGCTAAACATAAAAAAAAATTGAGCTGAGGGATTATGAGAATGAGATCAAACACTCCTTATTTCAGTTCAAAATCCAGATTCTACATTCACGATCTAGAATCCAAATTCTCGTTATGAGAAGGAGATCTAAATCATCCCTAAGTACAAATGTTTTGTCGGGATAATTAGTTTATTTTAGCAAAGGTTGGGATAATTAATTAAAAAATATAAATAAAAAACAATTAAATCTGCACCGCCACAAGGCTGAAGCCCGTTTTCGGCCCACGCAGTCCTCGCTATGCGTCTGTAGAGAAACCGCAGGTCGTCGTGCAGCCCGCGGAGCATGACATGACCGAGGCCGACAAAAAAAAGGCGGAACCAAATGTCCGCGCGGCACGGCAGGTGCGGGGCGTGCTCGTGCGCAGACCTCGGACGGAGGCGTCACGCGGAGTCACTAGGGGCGCAGCCGCGCAGGCCCCCACAGCGGCATGGGCGGCCGCCGCTGGCCGGCCGCCTTGCGTTGCGTGTGTGCGGCTCGATCGGCGCAGACCCGCATTCGCTCAGGCGGGGGACTGCGCAGGAGACCCGACGCGACGCTCGTGTCGTCACTGTGGCCGATGCCCGATGGCAGTTTTTTCGTTGGCATTGGCACGTCTCCTCGGGGCTGCGCGGCCACACGGCCTCTGCCTGCGCCGAAAACGGTCACCGCTACGCCATTGCCGTAAGCCCGAAGGATCACATCACATTCACATCCCACGTACGGCCACATGTGCGGTGCGTATCGGTGTGTTTTTTGGGCACAATTAACTTGCCTTCTACGTGAGCAGTACATCGAGCACCTCTCTCTTTTTTTTTGGAATCCATCGAGCACCTCTCTCGCGAACAACGCTTGGGTGCTGGCGGATTTACTAGCCGTGTTTAGCCAGGCAACGCGTGCTTAGTTTAATCTTAGAGGACATCGGTCGCTTAACTTGATCTCTCTCTCTCTCTCGTCGAATATTTCGGACGACCTGCTGCTTGAAATATATGGGAGTGGTTCCAGTCATCTCTGCTTGTGTAGCTACAAGTTGGTTTGGTTGGTCATGCCACCAATGGAATTCAAACCAGGCTATTAGTCACGCCATTTTGCTACGGGCACACAGAGCTACGGAGCCAGACGTAACGACTGCACGCTAGTTTTCAAGGTTGGATCGTCCTTCAAGGTTTCCTATTGAGACCCTTTATGAAAACCCAACATTGAGAGAATAGGGGATGCAACTCAAACATATGTGAAGAATCATGGCTTTAGTTGGTTTCGGTGATTAACGACAATTAACAATTATTATGACTAACGTGTGTTTTGCAGAGACTATATGTAGCTTAGCCATAGTGATCATCATGAATGGTTATCACTTAGCCCTCAAGATGGATATCGTTTCGAATTTCAAAGAGACATGATGAAGACCCTAGAATGATAGACTAAGTACCATAAGGTGACGAAGGGCACTTAGAAATAGATAGAGCTTCTATTTGATCTTTGACCGTACTATCAAGAGGGGTTGAGATTAGTAGCTTGACTTAGAAAAGCTTCATGACTTAGGTGTGGTACACACTTGACTTCCTTAGCTCTAAGCAAGCCTATGATGACCGTAAGATAGCCAAGAACTTCTTCCGAATTCATCGCGACGAAAACCGGAGTTGAAAAAGAAGTTTACTGGGCGTCGGACGCTGAGTCTTGAGGCGCTGGACGCTGTCCGTCGCGTCGGACGTTGACGTCAGGATGACGTAGCGTCCGTCGGCCACCCAGTTTGAGCCCCTGAGTTTCAGAGGGCGTCGGACGCTGTCCGTCGCCTAGGCGTCGGACGCTAGGGTAGCGTCCGTCGGCCTTCCAGTGGACCTGTTTTCAGTGCAAAACGAAAAGGGGCGTCGGACGATGGCGTCGGACGCTGACGTCAGGATGACGTAGCGTCCGTCGGCCACCCAGTTTGAGCCCCTGAGTTTCAGAGGGCGTCGGACGCTGTCCGTCGCCTAGGCGTCGGACGCTAGGATAGCGTCCGTCGGCCTTCCAGTGGGCCTGTTTTCAGTGCAAAACGAAAAGGGGCGTCGGACGCTGATGCCTCAGCGTCCGTCGGACTGTGCAGGAGCGTCCGTCGCCCAAAACAATGTGTAGAACTAGCCGTTGGGCAGGGCGACGGACCGTCCGTCGCCTAGGCGTCGGAGCGTCCGTTGCCAACTTAAAAAGCCATCCCGAGGCTGTTTTCTTGAGGGCTATTTATAGCTCCTCACACTTCTCTCCCACCTTACCTTTGCTCATTTCAGTTGCTAAGTTTGTTGAGAAGGTTGGGAAGAGAGCAAGAGCCCTAGAGTGAGAGATCGATTCGCGAATCCATCCATCCTCTCCTCTAGTTCATTCAAGAGTTCAAGCGTGCATCCTTTAGTTGTGAAGCTTGAGTGAGTCAAGTCAAGATCAAGGCTTGTTACTCTTGGTGATCGACATCACCTAGATGGTTCGGTGGTGCTAGGAGGAAGGTGATCGCCGGAGGATTGTTGGCGGCCCTTCTCCATCGACGTTGTGATCGATTGTGGGCGATTCACCGAGCTGGAGTGGCAAAGAATCAGCCCGTAGAGAGCACTTAGTCCTTGCACGGACTAAGGGGGAGCGATACCGTGCGCGGTGCTCTAACGAGGACTAGGGGGGAGTGTCAACTCCTCGATACCTCGGCAAAAAGTCGTCGTGTCAAATTTCCTTTGCCTCCTCCTCTTTACTTATTGCAATTACATTCAAGCATTACACTCCGCTTTTCCTTCTTGTTGCTTGACTAGAATTGCATAGGGCTTTACTGCTTTCATTGTCATGCCTTGCTTGTTTAGCTAGGACACACTTGGGAAAGCACTAGGGGGTTAATTAGCACTTGTTAGATTTTAATATTGCTTAGAAATTTAAAAGAGCCCAATTCACCCTCCCTCTTGGGCATCTTGATCCTTTCAATTGGTATCAGAGCCGTGTTGCTCTAATTTAGGCTTAACCGCCTAGAGCAAGATGTCCCATGGGGATGGACCGCCGCCCATGTTTGATGGAGACGACTTTCCATATTGGAAATTTCGTATGGAGGCTTACCTCAAAGCCTTAGATCTTGGTGTGCTCAAAGCCGCCACCAATGGTTTTGCGGCCTATGAAGGAGAACCATTCGGTAATGAGGTCCACTATGAGAAGTGGAATGCCAAAGCCCGGAACACTCTCTTTAGGGGCATTGGCAAAGATGTGTTCAACCGTGTGCGAACCTCAAAGACCGCACATGAGTTGTGGAAGAACATTTGTGCTCTTCATGAGGGCACAAAGAGCGAGCGGGAAGAGCGATATCACCTAGTAATGAATAAGATGAATGCTTTTACCATGCTTGCTCATGAAAATGCAAATGAAATGTACTCACACTTAAATGTTCTTGTAAAAGAATTAAATGCACTTGGGTTAAAGCAAATGGATGAAGCCGATGTTGTGAGGAAGATTCTTTGTGTGCTTCCTATTGGCAAGTATGCCAACATTGTGACGGTGTTGCATCAAGGTGATCTTTCCAAATATACACCAACACAAGTCTTGGGAAAGATCAATGACATGAGATGTACATGCACATCAACAAAGAAGAAGAAGCTTCATTATCCACCAAGAAGAAAGACTTGGCCTTCAAAGCTAGCCATGACTCGGGCAAGTCAAAGATGGAGTATTATAGCTCAAGTCAAGATGATGACTCCAACATTGCTCTAATGGTGAAGAAGACCACCAAGATGCTAAAGAAGCTAAACAAGAGTGGTGTCAAGTTTGATTCAAGAAAGAAGAAGTTCTTCACTAGCAACAAGAGGAAGCCATTGTCGGAAATGAATTGCTTCAATTGTGGTGATCTTGGCCATCTAGCTCACCATTGTACCAAGCCCAAGAAGGACAAGTACAAGAAGAAGTACAAGAATGGCAAAGAGCAAAAAGATGAGTCAAGCGAAGATGAGAAGCCCCACAAAAAAGAAAGAAGGCTTCAAGAAGAAGAGGTTCCAACACCACAAAAAGAACGATGACAAGGCATACATTGTTGGTGATTGGTTAACTGACATCGAAGACTCAAGTGAGTCATCCGGTGATGAAAGTGAAGATGATAAGATGACCGCTCTAGTCATTGGGACTTCATTGCCTCCTCCACCACCACCATCTTCCTCCACTACATCCTCTACACACCTATGCCTTATGGCTAAGGGTGACCGGAAGGTACAATCCAAAGTAGAGGATAGTCATGATAGTGATGATAGTGGTAGTGAAAGTGAAAAAGTATACAAAGCTCCTTCTTATGATGAACTCATAAAATTGCTCACTAAGTATACTAAAATTGTGAAGAAAGAGCAAGCTAAAAATGAAGAGCTTGAAAAAGAAAATGATGACTT
Organism: Microstegium vimineum; assembly: GCA_022036555.1. Taxonomy (NCBI): domain Eukaryota; kingdom Viridiplantae; phylum Streptophyta; class Magnoliopsida; order Poales; family Poaceae; genus Microstegium; species Microstegium vimineum. Next base: position 10,022,975 of record CM039139.1, on the reverse strand, counting down.
GCAAGAGAAACTTGAAACAATATCCAATGCTAGTGATGAGCTAATTAATGAAAACAAATCCTTATCCTCACATGCTAGGGAGCTCAAATCCTCTCTAAAAGAGCTAAAAGAGAAACATGATAAGCTAGAGAGGACATCACAAGAGCTTAGAGAAAAATACATCAAGCTTAGGGATGAGTACACCAAAGTAAAGATTAACTATGATACTCTCCTTATAGCTAATGAATGTCTTGAGGATCTTTGCCTATTGTTGCTAACCTCATTGTCAAGATTGACATTGGCACTTCTTGTGATGATTTAATTGTTGAGCCCATTGAGCAAGAGCCTAAATGCAAAGGCAAGCAAGTGGTTGTGGCGGATAACTACAATAAATATATGAAGATCAAGAATGAGAATGAAATGCTCAAGCAAGATATTATCAAGCTCAAGTCAACCAAGTCAATTATGATTGAGTCACAAGATGAAGACTATAATGTGGCACTTGAAGTTGATATGCTTAGAGAAGAGAACAAGAGGCTAAAGAATGAGAAGAACCATCTAGCCATTGGAATGGAGAGGTTCACTAAGGGCCACAATCTTCAATGTGAGCTTCTTATGAACACTATCATGAAGAATGACAAAGCCGATCTTGGCTACAAGTCCGCTCAAGTGAAGAAGGCCAAAGCTAAAGCCAAAGCTCAATATCAACAACAAGCCAAGTACTTTTATCAAGAAAGCCAAAGCCAAAGATGAAGACATGCTTTGAGTGTGGGAAGCAAGGACACTTTTCTCACAATTGTGTGACTCCACCTCCACAACCCTTGCCCAAGCACACTAGGTCTTTTTCATACAATGCTCACTATATCATCAACAAGGATGTCAAGGGCAAGTCACTTGTTGTGTTCTTAGGACCACCCAACAAGAATATACCAAGGACACTTTGGGTGGCTAAGTCATTAGTAGAGAAAGTAATGGGCTCCCGTACTCAATGGGTGCCTAAACAAAAAGCTTGATCTCTTGTATGTGTAGGTGAACTACAAGACCGGTGGAAGTCATTGGGTGATAGATAGTGGATGCACTCAACATATGACCAGTGACTCCCGGATGTTCACCACACTTGAGAAAGATTGTGAAGGACAAGACAAGATTACCTTTGGGGATAATTCAAAAGGCAAAGTTCAAGGCCTAGGTAAAGTGGCAATCTCCCATGATCAATCAATATCAAATGTCTTGCTAGTGCAATCTTTGAGCTTCAACTTGCTATCGGTGGGACAACTATGTGATCTTGGTTTCCAATGTCTCTTCACTCCAAATGAGGTAGTTGTGACCAAGATGGAAGATTCATCATTGATATTCAAAGGGTTTCAGCACAACAATCTCTACTTAGTGGATTTCACCTCAAATGAAGCTAGTTTGCAAACATGTCTATTTTCCAAGAGTTCTTTGGGTTGGCTATGGCATAGAAGATTAGCACATGTGGGAATATCAACTTTGAAGAAGCTTGTCAAGAAGGAGATCGTTAGAGGAGTGAAGGATGTGGTGTTTGAGAAGGACAAATTGTGTAGTGCATGTCAAGCCGGCAAGCAAGTGGCCAACACACATCCAACCAAATCCTTCATGTCAACATCAAGAGTCCTAGAGCTACTCCACATGTATATATTTGAACCTACCACCTATGCTAGCCTTGGGGGCAATCTCTTTTGCTTGGTGGTAGTTGATGACTACTCTAGGTACACTTGGGTGTTCTTTCTTCAAGACAAGGGAGAGACTCAATCAATATTCAAGAAGTTTTCAACTAGAGCCCAAAATGAGTTTGATGTGAAGATCAAGAAGATAAGAAGTGACAATGGGACCGAGTTTGTGAACACTAAGATTGAAGACTATTGTGATGAAGTTGGGATCGAGCATGAGGTGTCCGCCACCTATACCCCACAACAAAATGGTGTAGTAGAGAGGAAGAACCGGACACTAATCACTCTTGCAAGATCAATGCTTGATGAATACAACACCCCCGAGAAGTTTTGGGCCGAAGCAATCAACACCACATGCTATGCGGCCAACCGGCTCTTTGTTCAAAGGCTTCTCAAGAAGACCCCCCTATGAGCTTGTGAATATGAAGAAACCGGATATATCCTTCTTCCGAGTGTTTGGATGCAAAGTGTACATCTACAAGAAGCGCCAACACTTGGGCAAGTTCCAAAGGAGATGTGACATTGGTTTCTTACTTGGTTATTCTCTTAAATCCAAGGCATATCGAGTATTTAACAAAGCCTCCGGCCTAGTTGAAGAAACATTTGACTTGGAGTTTGATGAAACTAATGGCTCTCAAGAAGAGCATGAGAATCTTGGTGATGTAGGTGATGAATCCTTGAGGGAGGCTATAAAGAATATGTCCGTTGGTGCAATCAACCCACTAGAGGTGGAAGGAGTTGAAGATGATGCAAATCAAGTACCCCCTCCACCTCACACGCCTCAAGTTGATAAAGAACAAGTGAGGGAAGCACAAGAAGATACCTTCATCCCTCAAGATCAAGACGAGGCTCAAGCTAGTGATGTTGATGCACCACAACCTCCTTCCTAAGTGATTGATAGAAGATCTACACCTATGCTTCAAGCTCATCCAGAAGACCTCATCATAGGGAGTCCATCAAGGGGGGTAACAACTCGATCTAAACTTGCTTCTTATGTTGATCATCACTCTTTTGTTTCCTTTGTTGAGCCTTCTAGTGTGGAGGATGCACTTGCGTATCTGGATTGGGTGAACGCCATGCATGAAGAGTTGAACAACTTCACCCGGAATGAAGTGTGGACACTAGTAGAAAAGCCCAAAGGAGAAAGAATCATTGGCACCAAGTGGGTGTTTAGGAACAAGCAAGATGATCAAGGTGTGGTTGTGAGGAACAAGGCAAGATTGGTGGCAAAGGGGTTCTCCCAAGTTGAAGGCTTGGATTTTGGGGAGACCTTTGCACGGTTGCAAGACTAGAAGCCATTCGTATCCTTTTGGCATATGCTTCACATCACAAAATGAAACTTTCTCAAATGGATGTGAAGAGTGCCTTTCTAAATGGTTTCATCAATGAACTTGTTTTTGTCTCACAACCTCCCGAGTTTGAAGACCCCAATTGTCCTAATCATGTGTATAGGTTGTCCAAGACACTCTATGGTTTGAAGCAAGCTCCAAGAGCTTGGTATGAGAGGCTAAGGGACTTCCTACTCAAGAAGGGCTTCAAGATCGGGAAAGTGGATACCACACTCTTCACCAATGTGCTAGATGGAGAGATCTTTGTTTGCTAAGTGTATGTCGATGACATTATATTTAGGTCAACAAACCAAGATCATAGCAAGGAATTTGGTGCATTGATGTCCAAGGAGTTCGAGATGTCGATGATTGGCGAGCTAACCTTCTTCCTTGGCTTCCAAGTGAAACAATTGAGGGAGGGCACCTTCATATCTCAAGAGAAGTACACTAATGATGTGCTCAAGAAATTCAAGATGGAGGATTGCAAGCCAATCAAGACCCCAATGCCTACCAATGGGCATCTCGATCTCGATGAGGGAGGTAAACCGATAGACCAAACTCTTTACCGCTCAATGATCGGTAGTTTACTTTACCTCACTGCATCTAGGCCGGATATCATGTTTAGTGTGTATATGTGTGATAGGTTTCAAGCAAACCCTAAGGAGTCGCATCTTTGTGCGGTTAAAAGAATCCTTAGGTACATAAGGCACACCCCTAGCATTGGCCTTTGGTATCCCAAAGGAGCTCACTTCCTACTTTGTGGCTATTCCGATTCGGATTATGCTAGGTGTAAGGTTGATAGGAAGAGTACCTCCGGCGGTTGCCATTTGCTAGGAAGATCACTTGTTTCTTGGTCCTCAAAGAAGCAAAATAGTGTGGCACTGTCTACCGCCGAGGCGGAATACATAGCCATGGGAGCTAGTTGTGCACAAATCCTATACATGTCCCAAACACTACTTGATTACGGCGTGATTTTAAAATATGTTCCACTTTTGTGGGATAATCAAAGCGTCGTAAAGCTTGCAAATAACCCGGTTCAACACTCTCGCACCAAGCACATTGATATTCGCCATCACTTTCTTAGAGATCATGTGGCTAGGAAAGATATCACACTAGTGGGAGTTTCTAGCGAAAACCAATTGGCGGATAACTTCACTAAACCTCTCGATGAAACAACCTTTTGTAGGTTGAGAAGCGAGTTGAATGTGCTTGATCACTCTAACTTCACTTAAAGATGATCTTGTGTGAACCAACCTTGCATCATGTGTAATATAATCATGTTAATTTAGTAATGCACATAGGCTTGGCTAACATGGTTGGAATAATCGTTCTTGAACGTGTGAAGAAGTCTAAATCATGGTTTAAACTTGCAAGCAACCTAGATTCAAATTCTTGTAAATGCATTGCATGTGCATGTGTTATTTGTCGTTCCTTTTCGGTTAAGTTTGAGCATCCTCTGTGTTCGTCCACTTAGGGGGGAGCATTCCAAGCTCAAGTCACTTCTATACCCCTCTTGTGGCCATATGATGTCTCCTTGAAGCTTACATTTGAATATTTTGAGCTAAAACTAAATCTAAGCCTATGGCAAACTATTTGAAAAGGAGAGTTTGAGAGATGGTTCTCATATCAAGTCCAATCAGGTGTTATTTGGATCTTATTTGGATTGGAACTTGTTTGGGAGAAAGATGCAAAAATCAAATTTGAAAAAGTCTATTTTAAAGGGCGTCGGACGCTGCCAGACGGACGCTCGGCGACAAATGCCTCAGCATCCGTCGCGATCGTCCGGAGACTGAACGTTGCCTGTTTGCAGGGCGATGGACACTCCCCAGCGTCCGACGCGGTCAATGCGTTTGGGCGTTTCAAACCTGTTCTGGAAGCCCGACGGACAATGCCGTCGCACGCTGTCCAGCGTCCGTCGCGAACTTAAGGCCGATTTTTTTTTAAAAATCCCCATCTCTTCTTTCTCCCTCTCGGTCGGTTTCTTTTGTTTCCGTACGCTGTCGCCGCCCGCCTCTCCCGAAACCCTAACCACCGTCGCGCCCTTCCCTCGCTGGCGTGCCCCTCCCAGCACCGCCGCGCCAGAGCTCCACCCAGCGCCACTGCGCTAGCGCTTCTCCCATCGCCGCCGCCCTTCCTGCGCCGTTCTTCCCCCTGCCTCGCGCGTTTCAGGCGTGTAGGGGCATCTTAGCCGTGGAGCTCTCCTCCAAGGCTCTTTTGGAGGTTTGATAGACCTCGTTTGCGTGGTCAAGGTGAATTCCCTCTCTGGCAACCCTCCTACCAGCTTGCTAATCCTCTCGCCATTTCCTCTCGCCACCCTAATCCTTAAATCCCCTGTTTAGGTTGCGGATTGGTTTTCGAAAATGACCGAGGAACTTACCCTTTCTTTTTAGGCTTGGTACCCATGGACAGAGTTAATCATTTGGGCATCTTCAATTTCGTTCTTATCTTTTTCATGCTTTTGTATAGACCCACTCCTCTCTAGCTACATGCTTATATGTTATATATCCCTATCTATCTATTCGAGCAGGGTCTGTGGCAGTGAGGAAGTGGCAGTGAACTCGGGGCAAAGCCTGCGAGTAAGGAACGAGGCAAAGCCTCGAAAGGACAGTCCAGGGCCGTCGTGCCAATCTTGATTGCTTGTGTTGCTCAGTGATTGTCAGTTGGTAGTGGGCAGTGAGGTTGTGATTTGACAATTGAGGATCTCTTGACAGTGACAGTTTGTTTATCCAGTGTATGTCCATGGCAAGAACGAAGAACGCCGGTCCCGTTCCCGGTAGTGGTGGTGACCCTCCACCTCCACCGCGTCCACCCACTGATTGGGGAAGGGGCAAGCAAAAGGTTATTTCCAAGAAGCGCAAGAGGCCACTGATGGATCCAGATTCAGCAGCAGCAGTTGCAGTGGCAGAGGACGCAGAGATCGCGGAGCGAGGTGGACGTCGTGCTGGTTTGAGGCTCTCGCCTCGTCGTGGAGCGCGTCGTGAGTCCCCTACGTGTCCAGAGGACAGAGCCCGCAGAGGCTACTGAGCCAGAGGAGGCAGAGCCAGTTCCAGAGACTGAGCAGACAGAGGTTGCGGGCCACTCTTCGATTGGGGAGCTGATGAGTCGCAGAGTTACACGTTCTAGAGGCTCTGGAGCTCCTCCTAGTCCTCCTGGACCTCAGCTAACAGATCCAGTGAGGCATTAGGTCAGGGTTCTCACAGCCAAGCAGGTCCAGCTACTCCGCTTCGTGGACTTTCAGTCTTGGTTCCCAGCTCAGAGGGACCCCCGTACTGGACGTGACTTCTATACCACTATCCACGAGGATTTCTACAGAGCGTATGTTGAGACCAACGCTCCTCTTAGGGCTCAGAGAGTTTGCCCACCTGCTCACATAGAGGGTGTCGGTGGTCCAGAGATTCTCCAACACTTGTAGTATATTCAGGGCCTGACTGATTTGATGGGACGATCCGGTGCTTATCAGAAGGACTGGGTCTATCAGTTCTACGCCTCTCTGTGGATCTCCCTTGACCACGAGTTCTTTCACTTCGGCTTTAAGGGTCGCGACTTCAGGGTCATAGCAGCTCGATTCAGAGAGCTTTTCCACTTAGAGTCCTCTTCTACGAAGATTCACAGTTTGTGCTATGGGGATCAGGAGGCACCTCGCCAACCTCACGATGGAATAGTGCCATCTACAGATTACGTGAGGCCGTGTTTCCAGCTACCTTTCACTGAGAGTTCGAGCCGCACTCCGAGAGACCTCACACCTCTTGCTCGAATTCTCCATGAGATACTCAGACATATCATTCTTCCCCGGATTGGAGCCCGGGACACTATTACCCGTCTTCAGCTATGGCTACTTGCTCATATCATCCGGAAGGAGAAGTTTGATCTTTGGGATTTGATAGTCAGCGAGCTTGAGGACATCATCGCTGCAGGGTTCAGGGGACACTGGCAGCTACAGTTTGCACATTGGATTTCATACCTGGTAGTGGCCACGACTCGATCTGGATCTCTACGTGTCACTCTTACCAGGTCAGCTACTGAGTTCCCCGTCTACTCGATGAGCCAGGTGGTCATCCACGGGAACGTGCCTTGCCCCAGCAGAGCATACCAACCAGGCACCAGACAGGCAGGTGTGCCACCTCAGTCGGCAGAGGACACTGACGCCACAGTTGAGCAGATCGCCCAGGCAGAGCTTGCAGATCTTGATGCTCAGATTGACACCGCCGCCGAGGCTGCCTATAGAGAGGACCTAGACTCTAACAGCTCTGATCAGGACTACAGGCCCATGCCCGATTACGCACCGATGTTTCATGATCATGAGGCAGGAGGGTCAGCTCTAGCTTCAGCTCCAGCTCCAGTTTCAGGCACCTCAGAGGCCACTATTCTTTCCCTACTTACGAGGATGCAGGAGGAGCAGTCATGACAGGCAGAGGAGTAGAGGCGGCAGGCTGCAGATATTCGGAGACTCACAGCTCAGCAGCTTGCGGCTCAGGCTTAGACTCAGGCCCGACAGAATGAGTTTCAGCGCCAGTTCCTAGCTTATCAGATGCAACAGGCTGAAATTCAGAAGACTCAGACTATGCTTCTTGAGCGTCTCCTTGGCTCAACCTCCGGACAAACCGTCACTCCACAGCTTCAGATGTCCGGGGTCTCTCAACAGCAGCTGTCAGTGGTCGTGGTACCGACTCTAGCGTTACCGTCAAGAGGACAGCAGAGTCAGGCACCCGTCGCTCCACCCTTCCAGGCACCTGCCTCTCTAGAGTGTCAGTCTCCGAGGACCCAGGTGTCCTCATGGTTGGTTTCGCCCGATGAGCTTCAGACAGGCTTCACACCTATCCGGGGAACCACCATTGCAGAGGCCTCGCGTGACCTCTCAGCCTCTTACATGGAGATCACAGGAGATGGCTCTCAGCTAGACACACGCGCTCCAGAGGTTGAGGTGGATCTTCCGGCGATGGGCACTTACCTTTCTTCAGTTGCCTCATCAGAGATCGCACCAGACCAGTCCACGCAGACAGTCACCACTCCTCCAGCTGCAGTTCAGACAGATGCGATCTCAGTAGCGGTTGAGGCAGTTGAGCCAGAGGCCCCAGTTCAGACACAGGAGCAGGATGAGGCCGTTACAGTGGCAGTATCTACTCCACCTCAGTCCCAACCAGCAGAGCTTGTGGCAGCCGTATCTCTGGTCGCTTTGGCAGTATCTACTCCTCCCCCGTCTCGAGTCTTCACTCGTTGGGCTCCCAGACCCGTTACGTCAGAGACAGGACCATCAGAGGCACCAGCTGAGTCTCAGGGGGAGCTAGTTAAGTCAGCAGCTCCAAAGCTTCCAAGGTCAGCTCCAGAGGTCACCCCAGCTGCGCCTACACCTGCAGCGGCCGAGGCGGATGTTGAGTCCGACGAGTCAGAGCTTCAGGACTTCATCATGCTCGATCGTCAGGCTGCAGCTTCTTCGCCTTCTTCTCTAGCCCCGGATGCTTAGTTGTTGGTGCTCGACGCCAAAGGGGGAGAGAGGGTCGAGTATAGAGATAGGGGGAGGGATTCGTTTCTTTGTGTGTCTTTAATCCCCCGTAGTCATGTCATCATGTCTATTCTATTGCATTTGTGTATATGTGTGATGAATGATGCTTGTGAGATACTTGTGCTTGTGAGACTTACTCTTGTTTTTCACTAATATATGGTGTGAGTTGTCTCTTGTTCATGATATGTCTATGATCTAATGGTATTTGAGCTTCCGCATCTTACTCCGATATATCGTTGAGAATATCATGAGGTACTTCGCTTAATATTTATATTCATGAGTACCATGTTTGTGATTTGGTTTGGGTGAGCAAGTTTGCTTCATTAAAAATTCACTAACTCTTGCTCAACTATTCCAAGTCACCAAAATCCTAACCTTTCACTCTTATATCCATACTCGAGGAGTTATTGTCGTCAATCACCAAAACGGGGGAGATTGAAGAATCATGACCCTAGTTGGTTTCGGTGATTAACGACAATTAGCGATTATTATGGCTAACGTGTGTTTTGCAGAGGCTATGCGTAGCTTAGCCATAGTGATCATCATGAATGGTTATCACTTAGCCCTCAAGATGGATATCGTCTCGGATTTCAAAGAGACATGATGAAGACCCTAGAATGGTAGGCTAAGTGCCATAAGGTGATGAATGGTACTTAGAAATAGATAGGGCTTCTATTTGATCTTTGACCGTACTATCAAGAGGGGTTGAGACTAGTAGCTTGACTTAGGAAAGCTTCATGACTTAGGTGTGGTGCACACTTGAATTCCTTAGCTCTAAGCAAGCCTATGGTGACTGTAAGATAGCCAAGAACTTCTTCCGAATTCATCGCGACGAAAACCGGAGTTGAAAAAGAAGTTTACTGGGCGTCGGACGCTGAGTCTGGAGGCGCCGGACGTTGTCCGTCGCGTCGGATGATGGCGTCGGACGCTGATGTCAGGATGACGTAGCGTCCGTCGGCCACCCAGTTTGAGCCCCTGAGTTTTAGAGGGCGTCGGACGATGTCCGTCTCCTAGGCGTCGGACGCTAGGGTAGCGTTCGTCAGCCTTCCAGTGGGCATGTTTTTAGTGCAAAACGAAAAGGGGCGTCGGACGCTAATGCCTCAGCGTCCGTCGGACTGCGCAGGAGCGTCCGTCGCCCAAAACAATATGCAGAACTAGCCGTTGGGCAGGGCGACGGACTTTCCGTCGCCAACTTAAAGAGCCAGCCCGAGGCAGTTTTCTTGAGGGCTATTTATAGCTCTTCACACTTCTCTCCCACCTTGCCTTTGCTCATTTCAGTTGCTGAGTTTGTTGAGAAGGTTGGGAAGAGAGCAAGAGCCCTAGAGTGAGAGATTGATTCATGAATCCATCCATCATCTCCTCTAGTTCATCCAAGAGTTCAAGTGTGCATCCTTTAGTTGTGAAGCTTGATTGAGTCAAGTCAAGATCAAGGCTTGTTACTCTTGGTGATCGACATCACCTAGACGGTCCGGTGGTGCTAGGAGGAAGGTGATCGCCGGAGGATTGTCGGCGGCCCTTCTCCATCGACGTTGTGATCAGTTGTGGGCGATTCACCGAGCCGGAGTGGCAAAGAATCAGCCCGTAGAGAGCACTTAGTCCTTGCGCGGACTAAGGGGGAGCGATACCGTGCGCGGTGCTCCAACGAGGACTAGGGGGGAGTGTCGACTCCTCGATACCTCGGAAAAAAGTCATCGTGTCAAATTTCCTTTGCCTCCTCCTCTTTACTTATTGCAATTACATTCAAGCATTACATTCCGCTTTTCCTTCTTGTTGCTTGACTAGAATTGCATAGGGCTTTACCGCTTTCATTGTCATTCCTTGCTTGTTTAGCTAGGACACACTTGGGAAAGCACTAGGGGGTTAATTGTCTCTTGTTAGGTTTTAATATTGCTTAGAAATTTAAAAGAGCCAATTCACCCCCCCTCTTGGGCATCTTGATCCTTTCAATATGCATCACGCACAAAAAACACATTCAATCCAAACGAATGTTTAAATTTATGGAAAATTTTCATTTCAATTTTACATTGCGTGTGCTCATGCAATGAATCTATGACACTTGCAAAATAACAATATATTACCAACAAGTTTTGGTGGTAACAACTAATAAAAATTGAGCACTCTCGTTGTTTCTAGGTTACTGCATTATTCATTAATTCGACAAGAGACTCTTTACATCTTAAAGACATGATGGATATTTACGAGGGTATCGGGCTAGAAAGTTAGATACATTAAACCATTATGCGTTATCATATCACTTCCCGCAAACCAACATCAAATTAAAGTTGTGTATAGATTTCTCTATATCCCACCACTACATCTAGATACTATAAAAATATATAGCAAATTAATAAAATATATTATATCAACAATAGTGATACTCGTAATCGTAAACAACAATAGTGATACTCGTAAACGTAGTACGTGGGACAAATGACATACCTCTTGTTGACCGTCGAACACATAACTTATCCTCCCACTCACCAACCCACATCACCATTTTAACAGAAAGCAATAACACATGGTTACTAAAAAGATGATTACTTGACAATACTAGTGCACAAGGTAGCGCCTCATTTTTTAACACGAGGAGGGACACTTTCACATCAAGTATGGTGTGGTATTAACACAACTTACATATGATGTGGTATTTACACAATTTACATTTTCTTATTAGTTGTGAGGTTCCTCATGTGTTGATACATATGCTATATAATGATGACACCTACAGATGTAGGGAGGCATGATTGCATATCTTATATTAACCATCTACAAAAATACCCACCTCTCAACTTGTAACTTGTCATCCATCACACTTTTCCGTATACTAAGTTCCTAACACTTAGATAATGAATCTGAGGGTCCACGCCTTAACATAAGTGCACCGCTCATCATGGTATCTTTAAGATATACAAATTTAATACCTCTTAGAAATCCAAATGTAAAGATTTGTTAGTGGGCTCGTTACTTCCGCCTCATACAAATTCTACATTGAGAGAAATGAGTGCAACTCCATGTGTGTGCCACGCAACATTCATATGAGAAGAATCTTTAAATTTATGGGAATTTCTACATGCCAATTTTGCATTGTGTGCAATATTACCAAAGCAAGCCTCAATAACAACATCAAATTTAAGTAGTAATCGTAGTTTACTAAACTCAAGCACTATTACTGCTACAATACCTATGAGCATATTCGGATAAAAATTAATGTCACTGAACCATCATATTTGGTCTCACCTACCTCGTTGCGAGGAACACGTTAATAAATGTATTTCTCAATGTTACATATAAATACTACACAAAAAATATACAATATATCATGTAATAATCATGATATCAATAAGTGTAGGTTGACCAAATGGCATATCTCATACTGATCAAACAAATGAGTTATCATTCTAACTACTAAGCCTTGTCGTGTACTAAGTTCCTAAGAGTTGAATCTCATGCCTACACCTAGATATAAGTGTGTTGTTCGTCATCATATCCCCAAGATATGTTCAATCTTGTGTCGTATGAAATTTAACGTATCCATTCTTTGGATACGACTACATTAATAATGTGAATTATGTATTTTCACATGTATTAACAAAATCAGAATATATAACAATCAAAAGTAGGTTCAAGTAGGTAAGATAACACTAACAAGAACAGAAAAATAATATTTTTTCACCAAGTATGAGCCAAATAATAATTGTTTTTACTAAAGCCAACTCTAGTTTTGGGTTGTTAGTGTGGTTTAGAAATAAAGATTGAAACCAATTGATAGCAATTCTAGATGTTTAAGACATAAATAATAAACCTAGATGCTATTACTTCAACCTATGGCTATAGAGAGTTTAGGTAACAATCACGCAAATGTAGCCCCCTCGTCTTAGTGATAGACATATTAGTGGTAACTATTAATTATAGAAAACTTGTAACTTGATATTATTGGAGTGTAAAACCCTTGCTCACCAACCACATGTAGGTTGACCAGATGGCATATCTCCTACCCATTAGACATATGAGTTACCGTCCTAACCACCAAACTTTGGCGTGTACTAAGTTCCTAAGAATTGAATCATCGTGCCTGCACCAAGATATAAGTGTACCCCTCATCATCATATTCCCAAGATATTCTTCAATCTCATGTTGTAATAAATTTAGCATATCCATTCTTTGGATACGACTACACTAATAGTGTGAATTATACACTATTCACAATATTAACAAAATGAGAATCTATAACACTCAAAATCGTGAAAGTCCAAAACCATTAAGTATAGAAAAAATATTACTTCATGTTATTAGAGTGTAAAAACCCTTGCTCTCACTATTTTTTTTAACAAAAGTAATAATGCCTTGTCATAAAAATATGTTTTACTTGTTAGTCTTAGAACATAATATGTCACCATATTTGCTAACACGAAAATGTACACTCCACATATCAAGTATGATGTTGTACTAAGGGGTGTATTGTACATAACCTCACTACTATTGACGCAACTAACTATTCCACATAGGCCGATTGATACATTGCTTGTTGTAAATTCTATGTTACATACACAACATATTAAATAAACTATATTATATAAAGATGACACCTATAGATTTGGCAAGCATACTTGCATATCTCACTTTAACCATCCATGAGAATGCACACCGCTAAACTTATAGCCTATTTACCATCCCACTATGTCTTGTACTACAAGCTCCTAAGAGTGAAACCGCCGTGTCTGCAGTCGACGCCTTGGCATGCGTGCACCGATCATCATTGTATCTTCAAGATATGCAACATTAATTTTCTCGACCTCCAAGATTTGTTCCGTGTGCCCCTTGCTTCATCCTAGCCACCAAGCATATGAGTTGTCATCCTAACCACCAAACTTTGGCGTGTACTAAGTTCCTAAGAGTTGAATCATCGAGACTGCACCTAGATATAAGATATAAGTGTGCCACTCATCATCAAATCCCTAGGATATTCTTCAATATTGTGTCGTAATAAATTTAGCATATCCATTTTTTGGACACGATTACACTAATAGTGTGAATTATACGTTATTCACATTATTAACAAACTGAGAATCTATAACACTCAAAATCGTGAAAGTACAAAACCGTTAATTATAGAAAACATATTACTTGATGTTATTTGAGTGTAAAACCCTTGCTCTCACCATTTTTAACAAAACTAATAATGCCTTGTCATAAAAATATGGGTTACTTCTTAGTCTTAGAACCCAATATGTCATCATATTTGCCAACACGAAAATGGACACTCCACATATCAAGCATGATGTTGTACTAAGTTGTGTATTGTACATAATCTCACTAACATTGACGCAACTAACTATTCCACATAGGTCGATTGACACATTGTTTGTTGTAAATTCTATGTTACGTACACAACATATTAAATGAACTATATTATATAAAGATGACACATAAATTTGGCAAGCATACTTGCATATCTCACTTCAACCATCCATGAGAATGCACACGGCTACCATCCCACTGTGCCGTGTACTACAGGTTCCTAAAAGTGAAACCATCGTTTCTGCAGTCGACACCTAGGCATGCGTGCATCGATCATCGTCATAGCTTCAAGATATGCAATCATTAAATTTCTCGACCACAAAGATTTGTTGTGTGTGCTCCTTGCTTCACCACTCTTCACCCTCTCCCTCTCCCTCGGTTTGGTTTTATACTTTTATATAAAGCGAGAACCAAAACATCTTTATTCACCACTAATATTGACACAACTAACTATTCCGCATATGTCGATCCATACATTTGCTTGTTGTAAATTCTATGTTACATACACAATATGTTAAACTATATTATATAAAGATGACACCTATAAATTTGGCAAGCATATATGCATATATCACACTAACCATCCACGAGAATGCACACTCAACTTGTAGCCTATTTACCATCCCAATATGTCGTGTACTACAAGTTTCTAAAAGTGAAACTGTCGTGTCTGCAGTCGACACCTGGGCATGCATGCACCGATCATCATCGTATCTTCGTATCTTCAAGATATGCGATTATTAAATTTCTCGACGCAAAGATATGTTGCGTGTGCTCCTTGCTTCACCGCTCTTCACCCTCTCCCTCGGTTCGGATTTATATAAAGCAAGAACCAAAACCTCTTTATTTACCACTAATATTGACGCAACTAACTATTCCACATATGTCGATCCATACATTTGCTTGTTGTAAATTCTGCGTTACATACACAATATGTTAAACTATATTATTTAAAGATAACACTTATAAATTTGACAAGCATACATGCATATCTCACATTAACCACGAGAATGTCCACCTCCCAATTTGTAGCCTATTTACCATCCCACTATGATGTGTACTACAAGTTTCTAAAAGTGAAACCGTTGTCGTGTTTGCACCGATCATCGAATCTTCGTATCTTCAAGATATGCGTCATTAAATTTTTCGGCGCAAAGATATGTTGCGTGTGCTCCTTGCTTCACCGCTCTTCACCCTCTCCCTCGCTTCGGTCCTATATAAAGCGAGAACCGAAGCCTCTTTATTTACCACTACTATTGACGCAACTAACTATTCCACATATGTCGATCCATACATTTGCTTGTTGTAAATTATGCGCGTTACATACACAATATGTTAAACTATATTATATAAAGATGACACATATAAATTTGGCAAGCATACATGCATATCTCACATTAACCATCCACAAGTAGCCTATTTACCGTCCCACTATGACGTGTACTACAAGCTTCTAAAAGTGAAGTCGCCGCCGTGTCTGCACCGATCATCGAATCTTCGTATCTTCAAGATATGCGTCATTAAATTTTTCGGCGCTGATATGGTTCTTGTGCTCCTTGTTTCACCGCTTTTCACCCTCTCCCTCGCTTCGGTCCTATATAAAGCGAGAACCGAAGCCTCTTTATTTACCACTAATATTGACACAACTAACTATTCCACATATGTCGATCCATACATTTGCTTGTTCTAAATTCTACGCGTTACATACACAATATGTTAAACTATATTATATAAAGATGACACATATAAATTTGGCAAGCATACATGTATATCTCACATTAACCATCCACAAGAATGCACACCGCTCAACTTGTAGCCTATTTACCGTCCCACTATGACGTGTACTACAAGCTTTTAAAAGTGAAGTCGCCGCCGTGTCTGCACCGATCATCGAATCTTCATATCTTCAAGATATGCGTCATTAAATTTTTCGGCGCAGATATGTTGCGTGTGATCCTTGCTTCACCGCTCTTCACCCTCTCCCTCGGTTCGGTCCTATATAAAGCGAGAACCAAAGCCTCTTAATTCGTCCCAGAGCCTTCAGTTCCTTAGAAAAGCATTTCGATAAGAAGTAGATTGTGTTGTGGGAACTGAAGCCTCATCGTCTTCGGTAGCCTAAAAACCCTGTCATGAGAATTGAGAAGCTCATCACCTAGAGAAACCATGGTGTTTTAGCTTTGGGTACCCCAAGCAAGAGCGCCACCATTCAGTCGAAGGTGGGCCTGCCCCTCGTCGCATCACTCGACTCCAACTATAGTCAACTCCCATAAACAAACCATCTTCTCCCCTACCCTCCCTTTCCCAAAAGGTCAACTCATCCATCCCCTCCACTCCGCTGATCCCCAAAATCCAAAGCCCAAGAAAACAAAATGGGCAATGGCATCACCAAGAACCCATGCTTCTCCGGCGACCCGTACGCCGCCGCCGTCGCGTCGGACCCGCTCCCGGACGACAGCCACGGTCACTCCTTCACCTACGTGCCTTCGGGCGCCGCCTTCGACCAGCCCCCGATGTCTGCCGCGACGTTGTCGGAGTCGTCGTTCTTCACTCTGTCCGGCGCCTCCATCAGCGCCAATCCGGCGACGTCGGCGTCGATGCCGTCGTTCCGGCTCATCAACGAGATGACATGGCCGCCGTCCACGGCGTGCACGTTCGAGAGCTCGCGGTCCTTCGCCGCCGTTCCTCTCCAGGCCGCGCCGCCGAGGCTGTCAATGTCCGGCCCAGTCCAGTTCCCGTCGGGGCGCTTCTCCGAGACGTCCGGCTCGGCGTCGACCACCTCGGACTCACCATTCATGTCGGGTCCACTTGACCGCCCGTCTTCCGTGGCCGTGGGGCTCAACCCGAGCGTTTCTCAGCTCATCGCTGAGCGCCGCGCCGCGCGCTCCCGCCTCCGTGGCGAGCGATCCATGCTCCGATTCTTCGTCAGGACCGCCTCGAAACTCCGGCTCGGGTCGCCGCGCTACGGCCGCCGGCCACAGGAGGAGCCGATAAAGATCTCCTTGAACGACGGGGACTACCGGTCGCCGGCGAACGGCAATGTGGAGTGGGCTCAGGGCATGGCCGGCGAGGACCGGTTCCACGTCGCGCTGTCCGAGGAGCACGGCTGGGTGTTCGTCGGAATCTACGACGGCTTCAACGGCCCCGACGCGACCGACTACCTCTTCGCCCACCTCTACGTCGCCGTGCACAGCGAGCTGAAAGGCGTGCTCTGGGACGACGTCCAAGCCGGCGGCTGCCAGCAAGAAGCGGGCGCAGTCAATGCCGCTCAGGCCGACGGCGACGGCCCCGCGGTGGAGGCGGAGGCTAAGCGAAGGCGGACGGAGGTGCCGTTGCCAGGCGAACACGGCTCCACTAGGCACCGCGACGTCCTGAGGGCGCTGGCGCGGGCACTGAAGAAGACGGAGGAGGCGTTCTTCGCGGCGGCGGAGGAACGCGCGGCCGAGAGCCCTGAGCTTGGGCTGATGGGCTCCTGCGTGCTCGTCATGGTGATGAAGGGCACCGACGTGTACGTGATGAACGTCGGGGACAGCCGCGCCGTGCTGGCGCGGAGGCCGGAGCCCGACCTGAGGAACGTCCTCGGCAAGGCGTCGCAGGACCTGCAGCAGTTCAAGGCGGAGATGATGCGCGAGCTGGAGGCGCACGACATGGACGGCCTGCAGGCCGTGCAGCTCACCGGAGAGCACAGCACCGCGGTCCAGGAGGCACGCCATCTTTTGTTCCTGCTCCTCTCCTATTCAGAACTTCATTCAATTATGATGACCGGTGAGGATGGATGGTGGCAGGAGGTGATGAGGATCAAGGGGCAGCATCTGAATGATCGGCACGCCATAGTCAATGGCCGGGTCAAGGGAAAGATCAACGTCACCAGAGCGTTTGGGGTCGCCTACCTGAAGCAGGTAACTTGGGTTCTACTAGTATTTCGTTTTCAGTGCATTTCTGTTGTCGGTCAGGCTTCTGCAGTCTGTTATGCATAGGAGTAGCTACTGTAGCGTTTAAGATGTTGCAGTTCTTCTGAACATGCGCTCTGTGTATTGTGCTGTCACAGTCTAGTAGGACTAGTAGAACTGCGAGTAACCAATCATGTAGATGTAGTTGTAGGCCCTACGCTCACAAATCATGGCTGATTAGTGGCCGTCCAACAGTGGATTGGTGGAGCAGGACTGTAGGAGAGTAGTACAGTAGCTTCTACTAATTCCGACGATTCGACCGCCACGTACTTCTGTGTCTCGTGGTCCAAAAGCGTCAAAATTCGCCCAAATGTCAACAATCTGCAAACCTGACTGACGATTCTGTCCATGTTCGTTACTCTCTCCCTTCTGGCGCGGCACTGGCCACTGGCAGCCCAAGTGGAACGACAGGCTTCTGGAAGCCTTCAAGATCAACTACGTGGGCACGGAGCCGTACGTGAGCTGCGCGCCGTCGCTGTGCCACCACCGCATCGGGTCGCAGGACAAGTTCCTGGTGCTGTCCTCCGACGGGCTGTTCCAGTTCTTCACCAACAAGGAGGTGGCGGACCAGGTGGAGGCGTTCACCGCCTCGGAACCCGACGGCGACCCCGCGCAGCACCTCGTCGGGGAGATCGTCAACCGCGCCGCCAGGAAGGCCGGTGAGTAGTAATTAGTAAAACCCAACCCGTCCACGAGCATTTCGTTCTTGGCGAATTCATTGTCATTTTGTTCTTGCGTCCACGTACAGGCATGGAGACGCGGCAGCTGCTGAAGATCCCTCGCGGCGCCAGGAGGCAGTACCATGACGACGTCTCCATCATCGTCATCTCGTTCGAGGGACGGATCTGGAGGTCGTCTGTCTAGGCGAGGCGTGTCTGATGAGTCTGACTGACGACGAGGTTTCCAAAGGCGTCCTCGATCGTAGTTCAGATCAGATGAGAAGAGATGGATGAGGGAGGCGACGATGGTCGACAGTCTCAAGGGCACAGCGCTGCCATGAGCTGCCTTCAGTGTTCGGCTATCGTTTGTTTTTTTCTTACCTTATATACTACTAGTATAGTATAGTAGTAGAACCATGTTCGTTCTTGCTGAAACTGTTGTACATAGTTCCCCGCAAGACGAACTCTATAGTAGCTAGTCTTATATATGCAGTAAGTAATCCCCAAAGAAAAGAAGAAAATCAAAGGAGATGTAGCAGTAGTATGTAACTAGGGGTTTCGCATGATTGCGATCGAAAGATAAAGGGGTAATATAATAGTATATTTAATTAGTAGTAACTTCTGTCTGTGTCTATCGATCGCTTTCAGTTAGCAACAGTAGAAACATGGAATCGGCATGTTCTAGCACATCGATCTGGCCGGGGCAACAATAGGCGGCAACATTCATATTGCCAGTACCAGTCATTCGAACGACGATGGATCCTGGTTTGGCTAGTCGTTTCGAGTCTTCTGAACGAAGAAAAAAAGTGACCAAACATCGTTGTCTCATGCAGCCTAGTACGTCACACAGGCTAGCAGCTCCATCACTGCAGGTTTCTTCAGTGCAAAAGACAGATCTGTTCGTGGCTTTCGCGAATAGATAGATTAAATTATCCCCCCAATGATTCATTAACGATTCAACGTTCAATCCGGTTGCGTCAAATACTATCTGTCCCGACCATACTGTTCGGAGGTGAAATTACAACGAACTATTGCAGAAATCACGTGTTAAACGAGTATAACTGAAGCCAATCCTAAAATGGAGAAGGAAAAATCTTTTGTAGCAGCGCGTCCCCTTCCCCTCTTTCCTAAAATTTGCTAGTTTTACAAAGCGACTTATCCATTTGTACTATATTAGAGCAACTCCAATAGTTTGGTAATTTTGGTTTGACAAAACATAGAATTTGTCGACTCTGAAATATATATGTCAAAGAAAAAATATGCAATCTCCAACAGTTTCCCATAATGACTTGGCAAAAACGAAAAAAAAAAGGAAAAAAAAAAACCCGCCGTCCAGCCGTGAAAAAAGGAAGGAAAAAAAATTGCCTCCGCCTTTTCACGGTCTCCATATTGCCAAGTGCGGGCTCTTATTTGTAACTTTGGCAAAAATACCAAGCTCAAATGTCAAACTGTTGACCATCAGTTTTTTAGATTTTTTGACAAAATTAGATATGTTAAGTCTAAATGTCAAATTGTTGGAGTTGCTCTTAGTGGACGCAAACAATCACATTTGTTCCGGTGATGCATTTTTTCCCCTTTGTTGAGCACTTGAGCATCTCCAGTACATTTCCTTCCGTGGTTGCATTGGCCCAGGAGATCGATCTCACGCCGGTGGCTGCAGACGGCCGTACGTGCACCTAATCGCTTGCAGATCAGATGGGCGAACAGCCAACCGTCTGGACACGTGCGAGTGATGATCGCGGCGAACGGGCCAATATGTTCGGACGTACGACTGGTGGTGAATACTGATGATAGCTGCAGACGGGCTCACGACCCGTGCATGGGACGGATGACGTGTGAGTCATCACGGCGGCGGCGATGGACGGCGAGGCGCCACCTCAACTGGAACGGACGGCGAAGATACTATCGGGCTACCCGTCCATGCGTGTGACTCACGCCGAGGCGGGGATGAGAACGGCACCGCTTTTGATCCCTGAGACCCTGACTCGGAATCCTGATTCCTGACGACCTGAGGGCTACGGGTAGGGAACATGGTTTTTTTTTTCCTTTTTTTATGCTGTAGAAAAGTTTTATTATATAATAATAATATATTCCTTATAAATATTTAAATCTCTATCTCTATCTCTATCGATCTCTATCTCTATCTCTATACCTATACCTGATATAATATTATAGTTAATATAATAAAAATATAATAATATTAATATCTATATCTATATTTCTCTCCATCCATTTTTTTTGTTCGTCTGTCTCTGACTATCCAAACAATAGAGTTTCTTCCGTCTAGACTTAAATAACTTGTGCACATACGGCTTAGAATAATTCGTGTCTAGCGTGATATGAGTCTGATTCGAAGATGTATTGGGCCGTGCACGTGACCCACACCCATGAACCGTGCTCGTAAAAGTTGAAAAAACCTAACCGATTGTAATATGTATTGAATTCTGTTGCAACGCATGTGCACGTTTGTTAGTTAAATCAAAATAATGTTTTTTTAAGTTTAAGTCTGATATAATGGAAGAAGTGCATAACTTGGATAAATTTTAAGATATGTATCATAATGATATATATCATATGCAATTTGAATGTAAAATTCTATGGTTACTTTGGATTATCTTGTACAATAGAGGTCTATAATCTAGATGTAGATTTATAGGAGGTTACTTATATTAGTTTTTATAATAAAAGGGTGATTTTTTTTATCAAACAAGATAAAAAGTCTCAAAGTTAAGAAATAGAATAGATCAAAATTGATGATAATATTTTTTTATTTTTATGAGAATTTTAGAAATTTATATTTTTCCTATTAGTGATGATTATCATAGAGGCCTCGTTGGGTGTATTTTAGCTTAATTTAATAATAACATAGGTGAGGGGTTTAGATGCAAATTCAAGGAGTTACATTGTATTATGTGTCATAAAGATATAGTTTGGTAATTTAGACACAAATATAGCAATTACTTTATGTTATTTTTCATAATGATAGGTGTGAGTGTTTTAAAGAAAAACAAAACAGATCCATCGCTTATCAATGGTGATTAAAGCCTATTAGAAATTATGAGAGGTCAAGTTTACATTTAGAAGCCACGTCTAAGCTTGGATTATTATACTCTAGATTGTGATGTAGAATTATAGTAATATGGACTATATGAATTTTAGTATGTGATTTGTTTGACACCTTGTTGTAGATTATTGTTGGTTGAGCAGATTATAAGATTATTATAATTGATTCCATAATTTAGGGTATTTGGTCACAAGAGATTATTTTTATCAGATTACTGTACTGTAATAAAAATTATAAAACCGGACCTAAGTCAATTAATCGTGCCTTATAGTGTGTTTATACAGTAACTATAAAGACCAAATAATAACACAAGTAACAAGGTGAATAGCAGAATAAGAGACAACAAATCGAGTAATCGGCAGATTCCCAGCTGCATGCCTGGGACACTGACAACAATTCAAAGGAGTTGTATATATTCGGCAGAGTATAAGACAGAGATATGAAAAGAATATGCGTTGATTTATCTGGTTTGAATTCGTTGGTCCAAGTTGAGAGCTCGATGCCTTCGCAAACCTTCCGGGCGGGCGTAGTTTATATAATGGCTCGTTTGCAACTGGCAGGTCAACTCTTACACAAAACACACACGCCTAGTTGAAAGCCTATAACGTACTGTAATCGCTCATCTCATTTTGCGCAAGTGGGGATAAAAGTAATTGGGTTAGTGATCTGCCCTGGCGCTGCATCGAGACGTGAGACGTGACCATGTCTATGTGTGTTGTGCTAATGGTACGGTATCATTGTCTATAATTCTTGTTCAAAGCATCTCAAATTTGACCAAGAATTAAAGACAAAACTATAAAGATTTATAACATCAAATAGGTACACTATGAAAATATAATTGATAACGAATCTAATGATACTTATTTGACATCATAATATTATTATATTATTATATAAGTTTAGTCAAACTTGAAAAACTTTGACTCTCCAAGATTTTTGTAATGACTTACAATTTGAGATGGAGGGAGTAGTTTCCATTTTCTTTTGTAGTCAACGTCACTAATTATATAAGTACGCAGTACATTTCTTCACATGAAGATGAGCAATTTTTCTTTGCGCATCCTTATGTCCCAAGAAAACTCGGTTTTATAGAGAGCACTACCGTGGCCTACAAATTGTGCTTGGGGCATAAGAATTGTGCTTGATGTAGTTTTGTCGTGGCTTGTTTGTCTGTGCTCGTCAGGGTCTTGTTAAACACCGGCCTTGTTTAGTTCCCAATTTGGGATTAAATTGCACTATGGAAAAAGAAGATTCTCCATCACATCAAAATGTTGGCACATACATGGAGTATTAAATGTAGATGAAATCAAAAATTAATTGCACAGTTTTGTTGTATGTTGCGAGACGAATCTTTTGATCCTAGTTTGAGAATTTTTGGACAATATTTCACAAATAAAAACAAAATGCTACAGTGTATTGGGCACTGTACCAAATCGGTACAGTGCCCAGAACACCCGAATCGGCCGCCGAACTAAACAAGGCCACTGCAGCAAAAGCACGCCATGTGGTCTAACAGGGCTCTCGCACTGTAGAAAACAACTCATAGCTGGCGCCCCAAAAATATACCACATGTGGTTTCTCTTAGCATGCGTCTGTATAAATAAAACGGTTCCGAACCGTATTGTCGGGTACGAAGGTAAGGGGTACCCTAAATCCTTCGTTAAATTAACGCTAAACATAGCAACTATTTTTAAGGCAGGGACCAGCCCACTACTCGGTAAGGCACGACCCATCGCTCGAGGGCCCCCTCTACACCAGCTGTGGCGACAAGCCACGGGCCGGCCCACCTCGACGAAAAATGACGGACCGAGGGGGCGAGCGAATGACCCCCCGGCTCCACCTCGACGCCGAATGACGGACCGCGAGGGCAAGCGAACGACCCCCCGGCTCCACCTCGACGAAAAATGACGGACCGAGGGGGCGAGCGAACGACCCCCCGGCTCCACCTCGACGAAAAATGACGGACCGCGGGGGCGAGCGAACGACCCCCCGGCCCCTACCTCGACCTCTCCGACCCCGTCTCTGCTCCGACCCCGTCGGTGCTCCGACCTCTACCTCGACCAGGGGTCGAGCGGACGACCCTCGGACGAGGGGCTCGATTAACCCAACTGCTCCCGGCATGGGTTAAAGTGAACCCACCTAACGACATGGGCGCCCGCGTCCGCTGTCAAATCCGCCAACTCCCCGTCAAGTCCCCGATTCCTGTCAACTGTGCCGCCACTGTCGCCACTACGCGAGTACGGACTCCAGCAGTACCCCTCGGAAAATGAACAGTGCGACCCTCGACGATGCCTTTGGGAACGCGACAGAGCCACGCAGGGCTCGACCCCTCCCTCGACCAGGGGGCTCGACCCCTCTCTCTCCAACAACTCCAGTATGGGGGCCGTCCCATCCGCCCCGTCCCGCTTCAGCCGTGGGATTCGTGCCCACCTACGGACGCTGTGCTACGGCGACTTCTACTGCAGCCACGATCGGGGACGCCAGGAGGACGGGAAGGCCGTGCCGCCACAGTGCTCAACGTCTCTCCGCTAACACTGTGCCTCGGACACGCCGCCCATACTTCTATAGTTAGGACCCTGTACCCTCGGACTTCCCCTTGGTCTATAAAAGGGGATGCCGAGGTAGAATAAAGGGGGGCTGACTTTCGCTAAAGGGGATTGGGACGATTGGATCACTCATCAGACTCCAGCTCTGACCTCCACACTCCACACACCCCGCCACTCGATCGACCCCTCGGGTGGCCAACTCCGTGTAACACAGCTTGTACCCCCCTGTACGAGCACGTTTTGGGTGCAAGATAATACAAGTCATCCTCCCCCACTGGACGTAGGGCCTTCTTTGTCCAAACCAGGATAAACCTTGTGTCCATCTTGCATCACGTCTGAGAGAGGGAGCATGCGATATACAAATTTACTCGTTGGTGGTCTTGACCCCCGGGTCATAACACCGACAGTTGGCGCGCCAGGTAGGGGGATTCGCGTGTCGATCAACTCCGAACTACTCTCTCAGATGGATTCTACCATCCCACCGTTCCCCTTCACCACCGTCATCTGGTTTGACAGTATAGGGTTCGTTTCCACGGACCAGGGCGACTTCATAGTCTTTCCCTCCGCCCGTGGCCTAGACGTCAGCAGCTCTGCTGCGCCGGAGCCCGCAAGGATCAGGCGACGGTCCCTCCGCTTGCGTCTCTGGCCTGCGATCAGGAGGAGGCGCGAGCGGCTCCGACGCGCTCGCCGTCGTGCGAGCTCTGAGGCGCCGGATGCCGTTTCCCCGGCCCCAGCTGGTGATACAGTCCCCTCTCCCAGGGGTCCGCTTGACCCACGCTTGTGGGCCGAGGGCGGGCGTCCCCCCGAGCGGGACTTCGGCTCTGCCACGTCGTCGTCTCCGGAGGCTCCCGTGGCCTCTCTGACACCCTCGACCCCGTCACCACCGCGTGACCGGTTCCCGTACGGGCTCCGCAACAGCGCCGGACTCTACTCTGCTTTCGCAGGGCTGCGGATACATACATATGACGAGTCTCCATGGACTCCGTCGTGGGCGACGGCCGATCCCGTCACCACCTCTTCACCGGGCGAGCCAGAACTGCCCCGTACGTGGGGCACGTTACGGCGGCGCCTGGAGGAGGAAGAAAGGGGTAGGGCCTTCCCCCGCTTCTACCACGCCGACCCCGACTCGGACTCTCCCGACGAGAGTTACGACTCCACCCGGGAGTGCTTCCACCTCGATGAGCAAGCCGATCCTCTGGAGGATGTCGATGACACCGCGGCCACCGAAGAGGGAGGGGGGGCCAACGCCACGCCAGCTCGAGATGCCATCCCCCCAAGTCCTGATAGAGCCGATCCACCCCCCGACGTCCAGATTACACAGGTCCGAGAGCTTCTCAGCAAGCTCGAAGAGGAGCGCCTGCGTCTTCAGCAGCTCGAACACGCCCTCGAGCGGGATCGAGGGCGTCCTCAGGGTGGAGGAGCTCGCGAGCGGGCTCGGGAAGTCCACCGACAGATCGTCGAGGAGGGGAACGTCGAACCCCGAGTCTTCAACCGCGCCAGCCAGAATGTCGTAGCAGCCGCAATGCTGCTCCACGACATGTCGGCGCCATCAACCCCCCAGGCACGGCGTATCAGGGACGAAATCCAGGGGCTTCTCCAAACTGCGGCCGTACAGCAGGCGGAGAGCTCAGCCTCGAGGCGTCGAGGGGCTGCCTCTGAGCGACAAGCAGCACCCCCTCGACAAAATTGGGAGGTCTCCGTTCACCAGAACAAGGCGCCCCAGGGCCGGGTCGAGCGACGACCGGTTCAGGAACGCCTCGTCGACGACCTCCCCCCTCGGGTGAACAATCAACGTCGGTACGGCGACGCCGAGGCTCGAGGCTACAGCGCTCACCGAGGAGGGCGCTACGACAGCGACGAAGACCGATGTCGGTCTCCGGAGCCGCCGGGGCCCCGAGTCTTTGGTAGAACCATCCGGCGGGCCTCCCTGCCCGTCCGTTTCCGTCACACCCACCAGCCTGGTCAAGTACAACGGCGAAACCAAGCCAGAGCTCTGGCTTGCCGACTTCAGGCTGGCATGCCAGTTGGGTGGAGCCGACAATGACCACGTCATCATTCGGCAACTCCCACTGTTCCTTTCCGACACCGCTCGAAGGTGGCTCGAGGAGCTACCCCCGGACTTGATCCAGGACTGGTCCGACCTGGTCCGGATCTTCGAGGGCAACTTCAAGGGCACATACGAGCGGGCAGGCAACCCCTGGGACCTTCGCAGCTGCAAGCAGAAGCCAGGGGAGACCCTCCGCGCCTTCACCCGCCGATTCTCGAAGCAGCACACCGCACTGACCCATATCTCCGACCACGAGGTCATCACGGCGTTCATCGCCGGGACAACCTGCAAGGAGTTGGTGCGGGAGCTGGGGCGAAACACCCCCAAGACCCCCAATGAGCTCATGGACGTCATCGCCAACTACGCAGCTGGCGAAGAGGCCGTTGGCGCATTCTTCCAGATTCCCCCAGGGGAGGGGAAGGGCAAGGCGGATGAGCCCGGGGGCTCGAACGACGGGTCCAAGAGAAACAATGGGCCCAGAAGGAACAACGACGGCAACGGCGGCCGGAAGAAGAAGAAGAAGAACCAACCGGGCCGACGCAACGTCGAGCCCAACGTCGAGCACGACGACGAGCCCAATGACCTTGTCGCTGCGGCAGACAAGAAGAAGCCTCGAGGGCCCCCTCCCGACGGGGGCGTCTTCGATAAGATGCTGAAGGAGCCTTGCCCCTATCATATGGGGCCGGCCAACCACTGCCTCGAGGACTGCCGCATGCTCCGAAAGCACTTCGTCCCTCCTGGCTTCAGGAGAGATGACGGCAAAGAAGACTCGCCCTGTGACGCCCACGTCAGGGGCGATGTCAAGAAAGGAGGCTTCCCCGAAATCCACGACTGCTACATGATTTACGGGGGACCCTCGACTCGCCTCACCACGCGTCAGCGCAAGAGGGAGCGTCGAGAAGTTTTTTCCGTTCGGGCCCAGGCCCCACGGTACCTTGACTGGTCCCATACGCCGATCACCTTCGATCAGGACGACCACCCCGAGCACATCCCCAACGCAGGGGCTTACCCGCTCGTCGTCGGCCCGATCATCCTCAACACCCGCCTCACCAAGGTGCTCATGGATGGGGGGAGCAGCCTCAACATCATCTACGCCAAGACCCTCGACCTCCTGGGGATCCCGAGGACCATGCTCCTGCCCAGCGCGGGGGGGTTCCACGGGATCGTCCCGGGGAAGAAGGCACTCCCGATCGGCCGCATCAAGCTACCGGTCTGTTTCGGCGTCCCCTCGAACTTCCGAAAGGGAGAGCTGACCTTCGAGGTGGTCGCGTGGCGAGGCACCTACCACGCCATCATCGGTAGACCGGGATACGCCAAGTTCATGGCGGTCCCGAACTACACCTACCTCAAGCTCAAGATGTCGGGGCCCTCGGGGGTCATCACCGTCGACACCCCCTACGAGCACGCATACGACTGCGACGTCGAGTGCGTGGAAAAAGCTGAGGCCCGTGAGGATTCGGCTATCCTCGCGGCCCTCGACGACTTGTCTAGAGAGATCCCCGACCCCAAGCGACACGCTGGCAACTTCAAGCCGGCGGAAGACACGAAGACCGTCCCGCTCGACCCCGGCCTCGCAGATGGGAAGGTGCTGACGATCAGTGCCACCCTCGAGCCCAAATAGGAAGCAGTGCTCGTCGACTTTCTTCGTGCGAATGCCGACGTGTTCGCATGGAGTCCCTCGGATATGCCGGGCATTCCGAGGGAGGTCGCCAAGCACTCCTTGGACATCCGAGCCGGGTCCAAACCGGTGAAGCAACGCCTGCGCCGCTTCGACGAGGAGAAGCGCAGGATCATCGAGGAGGAGGTCGATAAGCTTTTGAAGGCCGGATTCATCAAGGAGGTACATCATCCCGAGTGGTTAGCTAATCCCGTGCTTGTAAACAAAAAGAATGGGAAGGATAGGATGTGTGTAGACTACACCAGTTTGAATAAAGCATGTCCTAAAGTTCCTTTTCCTTTACCACGTATCGATCAAATAGTAGATTCCACTTCGGGATGTGAAACCCTTTGCTTCCTTGATGCGTATTCCGGCTACCACCAAATAAAGATGAAGGAGTCCGATCAGCTCGCGACCTCCTTCATCACTCCCTTCGGCATGTTTTGCTACCTCACCATGCCCTTCGGCTTGCGAAACGCCGGTGCCACCTACCAGCGATGCATGCTCCACGTCTTCGGGAAACACATAGGGCCGACCGTCGAGGCCTACGTCGATGACATCGTGGTCAAGTCCAGAACAGTCGGAAACCTGGTCGGAGACCTCAAGATCACGTTTGGGTGCCTCAGGGCTAATCACATAAAACTAAATCCTGAGAAGTGTGTCTTCGGGGTCCCACGAGGCATGCTCTTAGGGTACATAGTTTCCCAGCGCGGCATCGAGGCCAATCCCGAGAAGGTAACCGCCATCACGAGGATGGGCCCGATCAACGACCTCAAGAGCGTGTAAAGGGTTACTGGGTGCCTCGTCGCCCTCAGTCGCTTCATCTCGAGGCTCGGAGAGAAGGCCCTACCCCTTTACCGCCTCCTGAAGAAGATGGAACACTTCGTGTGGACCGCCGAAGCCGAGGAATCGCTCTCGAGGCTCAAGGCCTTGCTCACCTCGCCCCCGGTCTTGGTACCCCCGAGTCCGGCCGAGCCCCTCCTGCTCTATGTCACAGCAACTACCCAGGTAGTCAGCGCGGTCATAGTGGTCGAGAGGGAAGAGGAAGGGCACGCCCTGCCGGTTCAGAGGCCTGTCTACTTCGTGAGCGAGGTCCTTTCTGAGACCAAAACGAGGTACCCCCACATCCAGAAGCTGCTGTACGCGGTCGTCCTCACTCGGCGTAAGCTCAAACACTATTTCTTGGGCCACCCGGTCACTGTGGTCTCATCTTTCCCCCTCGGAGAGATAATCCAGAACCGGGAGGCATCGGGAAGGATCGCCAAGTGGTCCGCCGAGCTCATGGGGGAGACCCTCTACTACGCTCCTCGGAAGGCTATCAAGTCTCAGGTACTGGCAGATTTCATTGCAGAATGGACTGACACCCAACTACCCCCAGCGCAGGTCCAGAGCGAGCTCTGGACCATGTACTTCGACGGATCGTTGATGAAGACAGGAGCAGGCGCCGAATTGCTGTTCATATCACCCTCAGGGGTCCATATGCGCTATGTCATCCGCCTCCACTTCCCCGCCTCCAACAACGTCACCGAATACGAGGCCCTCGTCAACGGCCTGCGCATCGCCATCGAGCTCGGAGTTCGACGCCTCGACGTGCGAGGGGACTCTTAGTTGGTGATCGACCAAGTGATGAAAGACTCGAGCTGCCATGACCCAAAGATGGAAGCCTACTGCAAGGAGGTCCGAAGGCTCAAGGACAAGTTCTACGGCCTCGAGCTCAACCACGTCGCCCGTCGGTACAACGAAGCTGCCGACAAGCTGGCCAAAATCGTGTCTACTCGAGGTACGGTCCCTCCCGACATCTTCTCGAGGGATCTTCACAAGCCATCCGTCGACCTGGACTCGGGGGCTCCTGCCCTCGAGCAAGGGGTCGACCCACCCCCCTCGACCGATCCCCCCTCGAGCGGGGGAGAGGTCATGGAGATCGACGGGGCCGTCGCAGCGTCAACCCCTCCGATGGATTGGCGCGCGCCTTACCTCGAGTACCTGATGCGAGGCGAACTCCCGGAAGACCGCACGGAAGCCCGTCGCGTAGCTCGGCGTGCCAAAACCTACGTCCTATATGGGGATGGCCGCGAACTATATCGACGAAGCCCGTCGGGTGTACTTCAACGCTGCCTCACCCTCGAGGAGGGGAGGGCATTGCTGAAGGATCTACACTCGGGGGCTTGTGGCCACCACGCGGCGCCGAGAACGCTGGTAGGAAGCGCCTTTCGACAGGGCTTCTACTGGCCGACGGCCATCAACGACGCCACCAAACTCGTTCGATCCTGCCAGGGATGCCAATTCTACGCCAGGCAGACCCACCTACCCACCCAAGCTCTTCAGATGATACCCATAACTTGGCCGTTCGCAGTATGGGGGCTCGACATGGTCGGCCCCCTGAAAAGAACCAAGGGTGGCCACACTCACCTTCTTGTGGCTATCGACAAGTTCTCGAAGTGGATCGAGGCTCGACCCATCGCCAACATCCAGTCTCGACAAGCCGTGTTATTCTTCACCGACATCATCCACCGCTTTGGGGTCCCCAATGTCATCATCACCGACAATGGCACGCAGTTCACCGGCCAAATGTTCCTGGACTTCTGTGACCATCACCACATCAGGGTGAATTGGTCCGCAGTCGCCCACCCTCGAACTAACGGTCAGGTCGAGCGTGCCAATGGTATGGTTTTGCAGGGCCTCAAGCCGAGGATCTTCGATCGGCTAAACAGACATGGAAGGAGATGTGTCGACGAGCTGCCCGCTGTGCTATGGAGTCTCCGAACGACACCGAGTCGAGCCACGAGGTTCTCTCCGTTCTTCCTGGTCTACGGGTCCAAGGCCGTCCTCCCCACTGACCTCGAGTACGGGTCCCCTCGACTAAAAGCCTACAGTGAGCAAGCCAACACGGTAGCCCGAGAGGACTCCCTCGACCAGCTCGAGGAAGCCTGTGACATGGCCCTCTTCAAGTCGGCACGGTACCAGCAGACGCTGCGGCGCTACCACGACAAAAACGTGCGCAAAAGGGACCTCAACGTCGGTGACCTCGTTCTGCGCCGTTGACAAAGCAACAAGGGGCGTCACAGCGGCAGAGGTACTAAAGCCCGACACTTACAAACTGAAGAACGAGAAGGGCGAGATCTTCACCAACGCGTGGAACATCGAACAGCTACGTCGCTTCTATCCCTGAGGCCCCAGGGCCTTGTACATTTTCGCATTTATGTACAAATTCTTGAATGAATAAAATGTTCTCGAAATACATTTCACGTTAGTTCGCAGCTCGAAGGTAGCCTCGACTTTGCCCGGACAAAGTCGAGCTCCCCTCGGGGGCTGACAGGAGGGCACCCCCCTCCTAAGTCCCCGAAAAACCCGAACGTTTTTTCGAAACTCGACTCTCCCTCTCGATCTTCGCCTCGAGTACGCTTCATAACTAAGTAAAGGCGCCTCAAACTCCCTAAGGGTCGAGGGTGTCATCGAGCCAGGGACCCACCTACGCCCCAGGGCTACGGTATCCCCGCTCGCCACCCCCCTTCCAGGAATACGAGCGTGCGTCGAATACTTAGTTCACAAGCGTCGACTTAGGCAAAGAAAAGCAGAGAGAGCTCGAGAGGTAGAAATAACGAGACGAACCCGTCTATAGCACTAAGATAGCCTCGACTTTGCCTCAGCAAAGTCGAGCCTCCCTCGGGGGCTAACAGGGGGGCACCCCCCTCCTAAGTCCCCGAAAAACTCAAACGTTTTTTTCGAAACTCGACTCTCCCTCTCGTTCTTTCCCTCGCGCACGCTTCATAACTAAGCAAAGGCGCCTCGAACTCCATAAGGGTCGCGAGTGTCGTCGAGCCAGGGACTCACCTACGCCCCAGGGCTACGGTATCCCCGCTCGCCACCCCCCTTCCAGGGATACGAGCGTGCGTCGAACACGTAGTTCACAAGCGTCGACTTAGGCAAAGAAAAGTAGGGAGAGCTCGAAAAAACAAAAATAACTATGTGCATCTCGATCAAAATGCATTATACACAAAAAGCCCTCGGGGGCTTGTGTAACACCCAAAATTTGCATATTTTGAAATGCATTAAAATGATTTAATTATGTTCCTTTGATATGCATTTAATATAATTGAAACTATAAATGTCTTAGTATATTAAAATTGTCATATAGTAACATGTTGTGCATTGCATGCTGGTGCATTATATTCTTGGTTGAGTGGTTGAGAAAAGTATCCAAAACTCTATTTGAAAATGCTTTGGAAATTTAGTTGGAAATTCATTTGCAAAATCAAATTTGGAAAATTGGAAAAAGGTCTTTCTTTTCCCTCTCTTTTCTCTTTTCCAATCTGGCCCAGCCCGCAGTGGCACTCTTCCCTCCCTCTCCTTTGATCGTAGCCCAGCCCACTGTGGCCTTCTCCCTCTCCCCCTTCCTCTCTAGGCCGACGGCCTAAGGCCCAAAGCGGGAGCCCGCACTCCCCCCTTGCACCTGACAGCGGTGGCCCACTCGTCAGCTCCCCGGTCTCCCTTCCGTCTCTCTCTCTCTGTCTCTGATCACCTGAGCCCGCGTGTCATCCTCTCCCCTTTCCTTTGCCTTGAGCCGATGACTGCCTTGCCCCACATGTCGGTCTCCTCCCTCCCTCCTTCCTTTCTTCTCCGCGCGCGACGCAGAGAAGGCGGCCGCAAGGCCCGACCCTTGGCACCGCCGAGAGCATGCGGATGCACTTTCCCTTTCCCTTTCTTCTCTGTGCCGCTGACAAGACCGGCCACGCGTCATCTTCCTTCCCCTTTCCCTCTCTGCTCGCGCCGAATTCGAGCAGAAGCGACCGTCTACCGTCATCGCAATCCAATCTCGAGCTCCACGGGATTTTCCTTCCTTAAACCGCAAGGGTTGCACCCTATAAGTAGCTCCGAACCTCCCCTCCTCGCCCGTTTCTCTCTTCCTCAACCACAGCACCGCCGCCACGACAATAGAGCCCGCCTGCCGCCATTGACAGCCGCCAGAGCTCTCTAGACCACCCCGAGCCGCCCATCTTCTGCGGAACACGATTGGAGGTACCCCGAACCCGTCCCTGCGTTCAATTCCGCGTTTCCTTGCCCTCTTTGACCTATCGCTGTTAACAGTGAAGCTGTAGCCGCCCCGTCGCGACGTCAGCCGTCTCTGCCGCGCCAAACCCTCTGGTGAGCTCGTCGTCTCCTTATCTCTCTCCCGGACCCCTCGGTTCGGTGTTTGATGGACCGTAGCCCTCGTTCCGACCGCGCCGACGAGCTCCACAACGGAGTTCATGGCGGACCGCCGCGCCTGCTCCGTCTCCGGCCAGCATCGCCTCTCTCCTCCCTTGTTCTAATCGTGTCCGTCCTCTTTAGATCGGACGAACCGCAGTAACCGATACCCCTTCAACCTTTTGTTCTAATCTCGGCCTTATACTCTGAGATCAACGGCCGAGGATCCCAGATACCCCTTTGATCGGGAAATTTGCTAAAGAGCCCCTGGCTGTTTTTGAGTGTCAACCCGCAGTCCATGGCGCATTCAGAGACTACGCTTTTGCCTTTGGGAAGCGTAAACCTTTCTAGATTTATATTATTTTGGTTTTAAAAAGGAAAATCATATTTACCAAATTGCCACTCCTATTCAAATGCTCCTATTTCACTCATTTTAAATCCAAATCGCTCCGTTCAAGTTGCGTTAGATCCGCATTTTATTGCTCTATCCCGTAGTATAGTTTTCATCTATGTTAATTACTGTTAAAAAATCAAAGAAAATTATTTCCGTAGTGCTTTAATCTTGCTCTATTCAAAATCCTGTTTAATTCCTAACTTTTCCGTTACAGCTCCGTTTTTCGTGATTCAAGCGTCTATGTGATCGTAGTGTTACGTAGATTAGTTTTATAAACCTTTCATTTTGTTTTATTGATGTTGGTGTACTGTTCTAATCATAGTTTTGTTTGCTTCGTGTATGATTGCCCGTTGATTGTGTGGTGTTGATTGATGATCGGAATAGACGCTGAGCAATCCGTTGAAGAGTCAGAGTTTCTTCTTGATCAAGATCAACAAGAGTTCTTCGAAGAAGGCAAATATAACATGGGATTATCCTTGATGTCCTATTCACACATAATATAACTCATATGCATGATATTCCTTGTTTGCCATAGTTGATCCTAGAGTTTGTTACCCTGATACCTTGTCACCTATGACTTGATTCACCACATATGATTAGTATTGCTAGCGCTCATATCAGATGTACATGATCTTAATTGTTAATGACTATATGCAATGATGGTAAAACTTGCTTTTTAGCAACATGGATTATAGGAGCTTATCTGTCGGCAAAAGCTGGGACATACAGTACAACCACGAGGGCTATTATGGCTCTGGCTTTAGCTAAGTATGGGGACCTTTGTTAGCTTGTCAGTGGTTACCTTTATGGCGCAAGTAGGAACGTGCCAAGACGGGTATAGTGTGGTTCCTAATCTACGGGCCAGCCGCGAAGGAGTGTGACCGTAGACAGGTTGGCTCTACATCCCCCTGCCACGAGCCTTGCGGCCCTGACTTGTTAGACGAACCCTTGGAAGGCTTCGTAGTGTACCCTGCCCGCTCACCTTGGGAGTGTTTTGGGAGTAATTAACCCGGGCGTATGGGCAATCACGACTCGTGGGTAAAGTGTACACCTCTGATCAGAGTTAATAAACTATCATGATAGCCGTGCTCACGGACACGAGCGGCTCGGAAAACTCACAGAATTATTTGGTTCTTACTTCTATGTGGCTTACGCATGTGTTATTTAATTGTTGTATATTTCTATCATTTACTTTATGATCATGGATATTTGAGCTTATGCAGTTTACCTTGGCAATTGTTGATAATTACATGAATTTGATCCACTTAAAATGCTTACCGCTATGAACCATGCATTCCCTTTTGAGCTTCATGAACCACGTGTTATATTTGTTGAGTACGTATGTGCTCACCCTTGCATTCAAACACCACAGATGAAGATTGGGTTGATGACTACCGTAATGAGTACTAGACTTGGAGTCAACCAGTCCCTCGAAGCTTCCGCAGTTATCGTCGTTTAGTTGAAGTTATTTGTTTCAGACTATGTAATGAATATTTATTCGCTATGTAATAAGCACTGTGATGGTACTCTTTATAATTTGTCAACTCATGTGTGCGACTATTCCTGGGGTGCACATGAGCCTTTTATGCACTTGTTTTTGTTCTTGAAAACGGGTGTGACAGCTTGACATTGTATCAGTACAAAGGTCTAACTATTACATGGACCTTCTTGTCCAGATATGGCTCGCAGGCCCGGGACTACCCGTCTTTCCGAGGGCTACTCGTCCACCGAGGGGATCACCTCGGGTTCGAAGAGTTTCGCCAGCTGGCCTCCAGGCACCTCTGCGTGATCCATCAACTCCTGGCACTTCGCGTCGTTCTCCTCCTCGGTCAGCCTCGGGTCGGTGGCGAACCCGTCGACGACGAGGTTGAGGTCTACGTCGTAAAGCGAGTTGACGACCGCGAGGGCCCGCTTCACGCCCACATGCAGGGCGGCACGAACGTTCTCCGTCACCCCCGCGTCATGGAGTAGAAGCGGCGCAGCAAGGAGTCCCCTCGAGCATCCCCCTCGACCTCCGGCTCCGGCTTGACCGAGAGGTCATTGCAGAAAGTGTTGATGGCGTCCGTAAGCGTCGCGTTGAGGTTCGCCTCAGTGCCGAGGAGGCCTTGAAGATTGTCCAGGTCCTTGTGGGCACGGGCCTTATCCTCTGCGAGCTCTGCCAAAACAAGCATGCAACACGATCAAACCCAAAAGAACAGGAAGAGGGTCGAGGCAGGACAGACTCTGCAAACACTCTCGAAACACTTACCTTGGGCATGCGCGTCCAGGGTGGCATAGGCCTGCTCGACCTCCCTGACCTTGGCCTCGAGGCCCTCGATGGTCTTGCCTGCATCATCGAGGGCCCTCTTCTGATTCATGGCCACCACGCCCAGGGAGGTCGCGCGGGTCCGAGCCTTCTCCTCCGAGGCGGCCAGCGCGTCGCGCTCATGGGAGACGGCGTCGAGGTCTCCCCGGAGCCCTCGGATACCCTCGCTCGCCCGGGTGAGCTCCTCCTTCAGCCGGGCGGCTTCCTCCTCGGCCTTGCGCTTGGCCTCGAGGGCAGCGTCCTGCTCCTGCCCGACGGTGATGGAGGACTGAAGGGCGAGGTCGAGCTTCGTCTGCGCCGAATGCAAGGTCGCCCAGGCCTCCTTCTGGATGGCCTCGTAGCCGGCCTTCGCATCGGCGATCTTGGATTCGGCATCCTCCCGGACGGCTGCCGTCTCAACCCTCACGCGGGCGGCCCCATCCTCTGCCCTGTCCAACGAGGCGCGAAGGGTCGAGAGTTGTCCCTGCACCTGGAGGATGTACTGGGACTTCTCGTAGGACCTCACCCGCAGCGACTGACGAGGATAAAAGCGAAGACCGTCAATAAACAGCAACCAGACAATTCAAGTACAGTCTAAGGGAGAACAAAACCCACCTCCATCCCCTGGCGTATGTCCGTGGTGGCGACCTCTGCAGCGCGACGTACTGAGTGCTCAAACCAGGCCCGATACTCCTCGACGTGCTCCCACCGTCGGAGCTCGGCCTGGTCGTCGAGCGTGAGGAAAAGCCGCTCGGGGTCTCGAGGGTCCGCCAACTCGAGAACCTCCTGGCCCCATGCCACGCTGCAGGTGGCGATCCTCTCTTCGACCGTCCCCGTGACGCCCTCGCGCAGATCCCCCCCCTCGATAAGCGGAAAGGGGTAAGATTTCATCCGCCTGTCCTCTCCTGTCCTCTGGGCCACCCCGCGAGGACGTCGACGGCCCCGCCGAGCCGTCGCCACCAGTAGAAGAAGACCCCGGCCAGTAGAACGGCTCTGTGCGATGAAGGACTCAAAAAAATTAACACCCAGCAAGGCAAACCCACCGCGTCTCGAATGAGTCGAAGTATGGCTTACCTCGAGACAACGGCCCCCCAACCTCGAGGGGAGGCCGAGCCACCTCCGGCTCCGCCCGAGGAGCCGCGATGGTGGTCGTCTCCGCCGAGCCCACCAGCTCGACCACCATCTCGTCCACCTCGGCGGGGGTGGACTCCATCAACATCCCGCCCTGCGCCGGCGCGGGCGTTCCCTCGGGCCGCTCGACCGGACCCCCCGCCTCGAGCTCCGGCGTCGTCGAGGGGCCCTCGAGCGCGGCGGCAGTCGTGCCCTCGCGCTCGAGCCGGAGTCGAGCCTCCAGCGCAGCTAGGCCCTCGGGCCAACGCCCCGGCGTTGGGTGAGCCGGAGCCTCCCCCTCGTTCACGGGGGCCTGGGGCCCGACCACCTCCACCTCCTCGGCCGTGACCGCCGTCGGCGGAAGCCCCGCGCCCCCGGGGCGCCAGGTGCAACTTCTTTCGACGGCCGCGCGGGCGCCACGACCGTCGCTTCGGCGGCCACCACCGGCGGGCTCGCCTCCTCCGCCGTCTGAGCAGATGTCGAGGACCCCTGCGCCTTCCCCCACGCCACCGCCTCCCGGGCCGTGGCTGCCCATGCCGCCTCGGGGGTAAGCGTCGAAGGGGGCGGGGCGGCAGGACCGACCTCGGCGGCTGCTTGGACCGCAGCCCCCGCCTTCAGCTTTTTGGCAGGGGCGAAGGGCACGGCTCCCTGCGGGCGCTTCGACCTGAAAAAGAAACACGTGTGCAATGATAAGCACGGGTCATTATCGAAAAAAAGAAAAATACAGACAACGTCCATGAAAGCGACTTACCCCCTCGGAGCCCGGCGCTTCGGCCCGGTGACCGTCGGGCTGGTCGAACCCTTGAGCACCACCGCCCGAGGGGCGGGGGTCGAGGCGGCTCTCGGCACCATCTTCCGGGCAGGGGCCGGCGGCGTGACCGTCGTCCCCTTGCCGGTCCCCACCTGCGCCGACGGGCCCGGCGCCCGTGCGCTCGACGCAGCGGGCGTCGGGGGCTCGCTCGATCGACCCCCCGACGAGGATCGCGAAGTCTGCGCGCGCGTCCGCCGCGGCACTTCTTCCTACGAAGCCACGGGGCGCTCCCCCGTGGCCCAGCTTCGACGGTAGGGGCCGACCTCGAGGTCGACCCCTCCCCTCCACCGGTTGCAACGGCCGCCTGTTCAGGCGCCGTCTCCTCCCCCTCCACTGTTGGAATATGCCCTAGAGCTAATCATGTAGATGATTATATTCCGGTTGTATCCATGATTAATAAAGTGTTCTGAGAATATCCATTATAGACAACTAGTATTGATCGACAATTATGTGAATTGTTTGTGGAACTCAATTACCTGAATGGTTATTCTAAAAGTTGTCCCTGGTCGGCATTCTTGTAAGAGCACACTTGAATATTAGACCAGCACATGTATTAGTTGATGGCTATGTTTCACAAGTCATAGACATGGAGATGTCAAACTAATAATGTGGGCACATGTGAGACATGTAGGCTGGAGTGACCCAACAAGAGAAAGTCTCTATTCATGTCATGTATGTTATGTCCTTAGACCTGAGATTGTGGTATGTACTCAAGATGTGAAACGATCTACTTAGAGACTATCAAATGCTACTCCGTTATTGGGTAGTTATAAAGGTGGCCCTTGGGTGGTCGGGAAACATGCTGTGAGACATAGACAATCAAGATGGAATTTGCCCCTCTCTTCGTGAGAGAGATATCACTGGATCACTCATGTGATTGGATCAACAAATGCATGGCCGTGCTTGGGTTAAGTGTTAACCCACGAGTTGAACCATATATCGAGTGGCGAAGGGAATAACTTGTACATGGTCATAGTGGTTCGTCTGATATGATCATAGCGTATGCATAGGAGTTGACACGCCTTGCTAGAGGCCGCTATCAACTATTGGTCGAGTAAGAGTACTTGGGCCATGTCTATGTATGCGTGAGCCCATAGGGTCGCACGCTTAAGGGGCTGGAAGCTTAATTCGGGTTGGACCCGAATTAGACTAGGTTTAGGGTTTCTAATGGGCCTCCACCGTGGGAGCTCGTTAGGACGCCTATATAAGCAAGGGGTGGGCGCGGGGCAAATCGATCCACGCCGTTAGGCAGCCGCCGTCGCCTCGCCACGCTCGCGCCTTTTGCTCCTCGCGGACCTAGCAGTCCGGAGGCGCAACGCTTCCTCCCTGCACGTGTGGGATTCCTCGGAGGTGCTGCATCTGGAGCACAAGGACGAACCGCGCGAAGGGGACGTTGAGACGGACGACCACGCAACTGCACTGCCTGCTGCGACGCGCACGACTACATCAAGTCGTCTTCCGCTGCACCTGCGCGTCTAGTGGTAATCCCATAACCTGTAACTAGCAGTAGATCCTGGTCTATGAGGTCGAAAAGTTTTGTTTTCCGGCTAGCGTAGCAACCTCGTATTCCTTCAATGGTATCGGAGCCAGGTTACTGCCTCGTTATAGGTTCAGATCTTAGCATATGGTGATATGCGGGTTTTATGATGAATCTCAGACTTTGGTTCATGTCTTGCTGTGATGGTATTGCATCGACCTACTCGTACCGGTCGGAATTCCGCCATCCGAGTTAACAGATGCAAGTAAATCCAGTCAGGGCGAGTTGGAGATCAATTGGATTGATCGAATTGAAACCTAGGTCAGAAGCCGGGCGCATGTGATGCGCGTCGGGAATAGATGCGATCTATGTAATCCCAGTAAATTCTTGGGCTGATGAGATTAGTCCGATGAGATTTTCATAGTGATTCCATAGATGCGATCTATGTAATCCCGCTTGGTATCTGCTATAGCGCCTAGAATCGTTCTACGCCTAACTTGTTTTTGCAGGAGTTGATGTGATTGGTATGGCCTATGTGATTAATGTAATTTTCATGCCCTGCGTGACATGTAAGCAACACGGCTGGAGCCATATGTGTTGCCTTTTGATGTATTGGCCTGCGTGCCATCTTGTGATCTTGCGACTATGTAATTAGTATAGCTTGCGGTAAGATAGTTCTTGGAGGACTTATCACAAGAAGGATGTCACACGTGGATCATGGAGATGGAGATCACCATGATGGGCAAGATGATGGAGATGGAGATCACCATTATTTAAAGGGCCATACCAAGTCACTATTTGTGAATGTGATTCTCATTTTATTCTACTTTTGTGGATCGCTATTATGTTTTGTCTACATGAATATGATAGTAAAGTAGAATGATCCCTCAACAATGTTTAAGTTGTATGCTTCCCCAAACCTTGCACTGTCACGTGTCTTGTACGATTGGTGGTGGGTCTATGAAATTAGGGTGCCACTGATCTTCCTTGACTAGACAGGTTCGTGTCGGACACTTACTAGCAGAAGGTTTGGTTACTTGAACAAGGTTATCCTAACGGTTAGGGACCTTGAAGCATGGGGAGGTTGAGCGTAGCATAGAGATGCTGCCCAACAACAAGAGTCATATGTGATATGATTATCAAAGTGTTGCTTACCGATCTACCATGTCTTCTAGCGGTGATGCTAAAGCTCACTAGTTGACTTGTTAGTTGTGGGTCTTGAATCACTAAGTGTCAATTGAGGGATATTGATTTTAGTGGGAGTATGTTTTATTTTGATATAACTTACTCCTTCATGGATACATTGTCTTAGTATTTTGCATTACTTTTGTTGTAGATGGCTCCCAGTAATCAGCCATTTACTTTGCGATCAATTCTTGAGAAAGATAAGTTGAATGGAACAAATTATGCGGATTGGATCCGCAGCCTGAGAATTGTTCTCAGGGCTGAGAAAAAGGAAGATATTCTAGACACCCCATTACCAGATGAGCCTGATGATAATGCACCTACTGCAGAGAAAACCGCTTACAAGAAAGCATGTGATGTTGATCTTGAAGTGAGTTGCCTCATGCTTGCTTGTATGAAACCTGATCTACAGATGCAGTTCGACTACAATCATTCAGCGAACGATATGATCGTGGCGCTTGAAGATATGTTCCAAACTCAAGCGCGGACTGAAAGGTTCAATGTCTCTAAGGCGCTTGCAGAAACCAAGCTGGCTGAGGGCGCTCCTGTAGGGCCACATGTAATCAAGATGGTTGGTTACACTCAAAGGTTGGAGAAGCTAGGCTTCGCAATTGGCCAAGAGTTGGCAACTGATTTCATTCTTGCGTCTCTTCCGCCCAGTTATGAAAACTTCATCTCGAACTACCATATGCATAGGGCGGAGAAGGGCTTGAATGAATTGTGTGGCATGCATAAAACAGCAGAAGCTGATATCAAGAAGGCAGCAGACAGTAGCCATGTGATGGCGGTCCAAAACAAGCCTAACTTTAAAAGGAGGGTTGGGTGGAAGAAGAAGGCAAAGGCTAAAGATGAGATCTCTAAGCCAAACCCTCCTCCTGCCAATGGACCAGCTGCTGAAGCAATATGCTTTCACTGTAAGGGGAAAGGTCACTGGAAAAGAAACTGCAAGTTGTACTTGGAGTCCTTAGGGAAGGATGGCGGTAGTAAAGGTACTCCCGCTGCCTGTACGCTTGTCGTTTATGTTACAGATATTTTTTTCTCGTTGATTCTTACATTAACTCCTGGGTATTTGATACCGGATCGGTTGCTCATATTTGCAACACGATGCAGAGAATGGTAAGAAGTAGAAGCACAAGAAGAGGCGAAGCTGATTTCCGCGTGGGCAACAATGCAAGAGTTGCTGCGTTGAACGTTGGGACGTTGCAACTTCACCTCCCGTCAGGATTTATCATGGAGTTGAATAATTGTTATTTTGCTCCTAGTTTAAGTCAAAACATTGTGTCACCTTCATGTTTGATGAAGGAAGGTTATTCATTTGCGAGTAAAGACAATGGTTGTGTGATCTCAAAAAATGACATGTTTGTGGCTTTTGCATCCATTGTGAATGGGTTGTTTATTTTAAATCTTGATGATACACCTATCTGTAATGTTAATGCTAAAAGGCCTCGGCTTAATGAGTTAAGTTCTACATATGTGTGGCATTGTCGTTTGGGTCATATAAGTGAGAATCGCATGAAGAGAATCCATGATGATGGCCTTCTAGCTTCGTTTGATTTTGAATCATACGAGACATGTGAGGCTTGCCTACTAGGCAAGATGACCAAGGCGCCATTCAAAGGATTTCCTGAGAGGGCGTCTGACTTGTTGGAACTCGTACATACTGATGTATGTGGACAAATGAGCACGACAGCAAGAGGTGGATTTCAATACTTCATAACTTTTACTGATGAATTTAGTAGATATGGATATGTCTACCTAATGAAGCATAAGTCTGAAACATTTGAAAAGTTCAAAGAATTTCAGAATGAAGTAGAGAATCAACGTGGCAAGAAAATTAAAGCTTTGCGATCTGATCGAGGAGGCGAATATTTGAGCCATGAGTTTAGCAATCATCTAAAGAGTTGCGGAATTGTTCCACAGCTTACGCCACCTGGAACGCCTCAGAGAAACGGCGTGTCCGAGCGACGTAATCGGACTTTGTTGGACATGGTTCGGTCTATGATGAGCCAGTCAGACCTACCACTCTCATTTTGGGGATACGCTCTAGAAACAGCCGCTTTCACATTGAATAGGGTACCGTCTAAGTCCGTAGTCAAGACACCATATGAGATATGGACTGGTAAGAGTCCCAGTTTGTCTTTTCTAAAGATTTGGGGTTGTGAAGTTTATGTCAAACGACTTATGTCAGATAAACTTACACCCAAGTCGGACAAATGCTTTTTCGTGGGATATCCAAAGGAAACTTTAGGGTATTACTTCTACAACCGATCAGAGGGCAAAGTGTTTGTTGCTCGGAAAGGTGTTTTCTTAGAGAAAGAGTTTCTCAACAAAGAGAAAAGTGTAGAGAAAGTGTATCTTGAAGAAGTTCAAGATGAGCCAATAGGAGATAACTCTACGAGTGATGCTAATGTAGCAGAACAAGTTGAGATACCTGTGGCAAGAGAAACACCACCACAACCACGAAGGTCAGCAAGAATCCGTGAGGCACGTGGGGAAGTGTTGTTGTTAGACGATGACGAACCTGCAACGTACGCGGAAGCAATGATGGACCCAGATTCCGAGAAATGGCAAAGTGCCATGAGATCCGAGATAGATTCCATGGGAGACAATCAAGTTTGGAACTTGGTTGACCCGCCTGATGGGGTTAAACCTATTGAGTGCAAATGGGTCTATAAAAAGAAAAAGGATATGGATGGAAACGTTCATGTCTATAAAGCTCGACTTGTTGCAAAGGGTTTTCGGACAGTTCAAGGAGTTGACTACGACGAGACATTCTCGCCGGTAGCGATGCTTAAATCTATCTGGATCATTCTAGCAATTGCTGCTTATTTCGATTATGAGATTTGGCAGATGGATGTTAAAACAGCCTTTCTAAATGGAAATTTGGAAGAGGACGTGTATATGATACAGCCCGAAGGTTTTGTTGATCCTAAAAATGCTGGAAAAATATGCAAGCTACAGAAATCCATTTATGGATTAAAGCAAGCATCTCGGAGTTGGAATATTCGTTTTGACGAAGTGATCAAAGGGTTTGGCTTTCGTCAGAATGAAGAAGAACCTTGTGTTTACAAGAAGGATAGTGGGAGCGCTGTTGTATTTCT
Source organism: Microstegium vimineum (assembly GCA_022036555.1). Lineage (NCBI taxonomy): Eukaryota > Viridiplantae > Streptophyta > Magnoliopsida > Poales > Poaceae > Microstegium > Microstegium vimineum. Next base: position 9,979,713 of record CM039139.1, on the reverse strand, counting down.
AATCTTGTATGTGGATGACATACCATTGATTGGGAATGACATTCCTATGTTGCAATCTGTAAAGACTTCACTGAACAATAGTTTTTCTATGAAGGATTTAGGAAAAGCAACATACATTTTGGGCATCAAAAATCTATAGAGATAGATCAAAGAGGCTTATAGGATTAAGTCAAGAGACATACATTGACAAGGTGTTGAAACGGTTCAACATGGAACAATCCAAGAAAGGGTTCTTGCCTATGTCACATGGTATACGTTTCTGCGAGAAGCAGTGTCCTTTGACAGCTGATGAGCGGAAACGAATGAGTAAGGTTCCATACGCTTCGGCGGTTGGTTCCATCATGTATACCATGATATGTACTCGCCCAGATGTCTCATATGCTCTAAGTGTTGCGAGCAGGTACCAAGCCAATCCAGGTGAGAGTCACTGGACGCTTGTTAAAAACATTCTTAAGTACTTGAGAAGGACTAAAGATGTGTTCCTAATCAAGATGAGATCAAAATGTGCAAAATACATACGGATTTGAATGTTGCAGATCCTTAGACAAAGGCTCTTCCACAGCCTAAGCATGAGGCGCACTTGAGGTCTATGGGGATTAGACATCTAAGAGATTAACTCTAGTGCAAGTGGGAGACTGTTGGAATATGCCCTAGAGCTAATCATGTAGATGATTATATTCCGGTTGTATCCATGATTAATAAAGTGTTCTGAGAATATCCATTATAGACAACTAGTATTGATCGACAATTATGTGAATTGTTTGTGGAACTCAATTACCTGAATGGTTATTCTAAAAGTTGTCCCTGGTCGGCATTCTTGTAAGAGCACACTTGAATATTAGACCAGCACATGTATTAGTTGATGGCTATGTTTCACAAGTCATAGACATGGAGATGTCAAACTAATAATGTGGGCACATGTGAGACATGTAGGCTGGAGTGACCCAACAAGAGAAAGTCTCTATTCATGTCATGTACGTTATGTCCTTAGACCTGAGATTGTGGTATTTACTCAAGATGTGAAACGATCTACTTAGAGACTATCAAATGCTACTCCGTTATTGGGTAGTTATAAAGGTGGCCCTTGGGTGGTCGGGAAACATGCTGTGAGACATAGACAATCAAGATGGAATTTGCCCCTCTCTTCGTGAGAGAGATATCACTGGATCACTCATGTGATTGGATCAACAAATGCATGGTCGTGCTTGGGTTAAGTGTTAACCCACGAGTTGAACCATATATCGAGTGGCGAAGGGAATAACTTGTACATGGTCATAGTGGTTCGTCTGATATGATCATAGCGTATGCATAGGAGTTGACACGCCTTGCTAGAGGCCGCTATCAACTATTGGTCGAGTAAGAGTACATGGGCCATGTCTATGTATGCGTGAGCCCATAGGGTCGCACGCTTCAGGGGCTGGAAGCCTAATTCGGGTTGGACCCGAATTAGACTAGGTTTAGGGTTTCTAATGGGCCTCCACCGTGGGAGCTCGTTAGGACGCCTATATAAGCAAGGGGTGGGCGCGGGGCAAATCGATCCACGCCTTTAGGCAGCCGCCGTCGCCTCCCCACGCTCGCGCCTTTTGCTCCTCGCGGACCTAGCAGTCCGGAGGCGCAACGCTTCCTCCCTGCACGTGTGGGATTCCTCGGAGGTGCTGCATCTGGAGCACAAGGACGAACCGCGCGAAGGGGACGTTGAGACGGACGACCACGCAACTGCACTGCCTGCTGCGACGCGCACGACTACATCAAGTCGTCTTCCGCTGCACCTGCGCGTCTAGTGGTAATCCCATAACCTGTAACTAGCAGTAGATCCTGGTCTATGAGGTCGAAAAGTTTTGTTTTCCGGCTAGCGTAGCAACCTCGTATTCCTTCATCCACATCGCTCCAGTTCACCTCCTCCTCATCCTCATCCTCCTCGTCCTCCTCTTCCGAGGGCGATAACTCCTCGTCAAGGCCTTCCCGCCTCTGACGGGCCCGGCGCTGCTCTCTCAACTCTCTCTCCCGGGCCCTCTTGGACGTGGCCACCTTGGCTTTGTCCTTGTCGGCTTTCTGCTTCTCCGCATGGATGCGCCTCGCCTGCTTCGTGGCCCGGTCCTCCTTCACCGGTGGGGGCGAGGGTCGGTAGGACACATTCCCCTGCGGAACGCGAGGCAGTCAGAACTCGGACAGAGAGGACGGAAGGGGCGAGCGCGAGGACTCTACACCAGCTGTGGCGACAAGCCACGGGCCGGCCCACCTCGACGAAAAATGACGGACCGAGGGGGCGAGCGAACGACCCCCCAGCTCCACCTCGACGTCGAATGACGGACCGCGGGGGCAAGCGAACGACCCCCCGGCTCCACCTCGACGAAAAATGACGGACCGAGGGGGCGAGCGAACGACCCCCCGGCTCCACCTCGACGCCGAATGACGGACCGCGGGGGCAAGCGAACGACCCCCCGGCTCCACCTCGACGAAAAATGACGGACCGAGGGGGCGAGCGAACGACCCCCCGGCTCCACCTCGACGCCGAATGACGGACCGAGGGGGCGAGCGAACGACCCCCCGACCCCTACCCCGGCCCCTACCTCGACCTCTCTGACCCCGTCTCTGCTCCGACCCCGTCGGTGCTCCGACCTCTACCTCGACCAGGGGTCGAGCGGACGACCCTCGGACGAGGGGCTCGATTAACCCAACTGCTCCCGGCATGGGTTAAAGTGAACCCACCTAACGACATGGGCGCCCGCGTCCGCTGTCAAATCCGCCAACTCCCCGTCAAGTCCCCGATTCCTGTCAACTGTGCCGCCACTGTCGCCACTACGCGAGTACAAACTCCAGCAGTACCCCTCGGAAAATGAACAGTGCGACCCTCGACGATGGCTTTGGGAACGCGACAGAGCCACGCAGGGCTCGACCCCTCCCTCGACCAGGGGGCTCGACCCCTCTCTCTCCAACAACTCCAGTATGGGGGCCGTCCCATTCGCCCCGTCCCGCTTCAGCCGTGGGATTCGTGCCCACCTGCGGACGCTGTGCTACGGCGACTTCTACTACAGCCACGACCGGGGACGCCAGGAGGACGGGAAGGCCGTGCCGCCACAGTGCTCAACGTCTCTCCGCTAACACTGTGCCTCGGACACGCCGCCCATACTTCTATAGTTAGGACCCTGTACCCTCGGACTTCCCCTTGGTCTATAAAAGGGGATGCCGAGGTAGAATAAAGGGGGGCTGACTTTCGCTAAAGGGGATTGGGATAATTGGATCACTCATCAGACTCCAGCTCTGACCTCCACAATCCACACACCCCGCCACTCGATCGACCCCTCGGGTGGCCAACTCCGTGTAACACAGCTTGTACCCCCTATACGAGCACGTTTTGGGTGCAAGATAATACAAGTCATCCTCCCCCGCTGGACGTAGGGCCTTCTTTGCCCGAACCAGGATAAACCTTGTGTCTATCTTGCATCACGTCTGAGAGAGGGAGCATGCGATATACAAATTTACTCGTTGGTGGTCTTGACCCCCGGGTCATAACACCGACACGTATGTAGAAATCGATTTCTACAGGGCGGTTCCTTAAGACAACTGCTTGTAGAAATCGATTTCTAAATGTGGTTCCTTAAGAAATTTGTCACTAGAAATATTAGGACACTGATTTTTTCGATTTTTGTAAACGGCATCGGATGGAAAAACTTCCTCAATAAAAGTTTTATGATCTCGAAAAGTTATAAAACTTTGTAGTTTATAACTTTTTCATTTGAAATCATTTTGTCATCGAAAACTACATTCGAATTTGTCAAATTTGAAATTTGAAATTTTGGAAAACCACGTGAAGAATCATGGTCCCTTGTGTTTAGGCGATTAACGACAATGCTAGGTCACTATGACTAACGTGTGTTTTGCAGAGGCAAATTCATTTGAGTTAGGTCAAAATGATGCTAGATGAATGGGCTTAATGGTATTCATGCCCCCAAGATGGAAATCGTTTTCGGTTTCAAAGGATGGAGCTACAAGATGAAGCCTAGACTAGGTCTTAGTGCCACAAGGTATGAGAAGGACACTAAGTGTAGACTAGGACTTTGTTTTTCCTTTGATCGTACTATTAAGGGGGGTATGAGGTTAGTAGCTTGACCTAGGAGAGTTTGAGAATGTCGGTGTATGCACATTTGTCACAACCTGTCCTAGAGACCCTACAAATAGCCCTTGAGATGGTAGGAGTAAAACCCCTTCAAGAGACTTAGTGAAAAGAGGTGAAGAAGGGGGTGTTTGAGGCTCCAGACCAGTTTGCCTAGGAGGCGTCGGACCATTGGAAGAGGTCCAGCGGTCCTACCTTAGGAACAGTTATGTGGAAGAGGCTCCGGACCACCTGTCCGGAGGGCTCCGAACCAATGGAAATGATCCGGTGGCCAGTGAGTTCCAGAGCGAGCCCAAGGAAGGGCTCCAAACTAGTCCGACGGGTTGGCCGACGGCTAGTCCGATGCTTCTCAACCGAGTTCGAAAACAACACACTATGTACTAGGGCTCCGGACCAAGGCTCCGGACCAATGGAAGTGGTCTGGAGGTGCCTGGCACAGTAAAGTTTGAATCTGTTTGTGAGCTCCTGGGCAGAGGATTTGGTCCGACATGCAGTCTCCGGACTAGTCAGGTGGCTTCGCAGAAAGTGCAAAAAAACATAAAACGACTACTTTTGGAGGTGGGGACTATATATAGTTGCCCATTTCGTCCAAGCTAGCGCTCTTGGCTATTGTTTTCAGCTGAAGGAATCTTGAGAGATTTTTTGGAGAGCCAAGTGCCTAGAGAGGAAGAGATTTGAGAGATCCATTGGTGTTCTTCCTCCCTAGAGTAATTAGGAGTGACAAGTGTGCATCCATCCACCTTCCTAGCCTTGATTTGGTCAAGTGAAGGTCTTGTGCTTGTTACTCTTGGTGTTCGACAACACCTAGAAGGTTTGGTGGTGATCGGAGGAAGGTGATCGTCGGAAGCTTGTTGGCGGCTCTTCTCCAACTTCGTGTGATCGGTTGTGGGCGGTTCACCGAGCCGGAGCGGCGAACAACCAGCCCGTAGAGAGCACTCATCCCTTGCGCGGGATTGAGGGGGAGCAATACCTTGCGAGGTGCTCCAATGATACTAGGGGGAGTGTCGACTCCTCGATACCTCGGGAAAACATCGAGTGTCAAACCTTTTCTATCTCTAGCTCTTTATATTTCAGCATTTACATTCCGTCTTGTGTTTTCTTTTCCTACTATAATTGCATAGGTTGTTCTTTAAATTATATGCCTTGCCACCGTTTTCTAGTTAGGACACATCCGGTAGGCATTAGGGAGTAATTGATATTGTTAGGTTTTAATATTGTTTTAGAATTTTAAAAGAAGCTCAATTCACTCTCTTTTGGGCATCTTGATCCTTTCAGTAGGCGAGGTGGGTGACCGGCATTCTCCAGCGAGCAAGAAGGCGCCCTGATGCTTTTGCCCTTGACTCATTCAACAAGCAGAGAGTCTAGAGGCAAGGAGTGGCCTGGAGACGCTGGGATGGTTCGTTCATATGATTTGGGTGGAAACAAAGCGGATCGAAAGCCCAGAGAAAAGCTGGTACGTGAACGTGACCTCATACTTCTTGCTAATGTTAGTTCTGTCCGTGATGAAGTACGTGTTACTGTGCTCACGAAGAAAGAGTAGGACAAGAATGAAACAATGGAAGTTGAATTGATGTCTATTGTTGCTTGTTTGTTGTTTTGGTAAAGAAAGAAATGTTTGTCAGGAGTATTTTAAACAATTGCTTTTATCAATTAAGATGGTAAAAGAGTGGTAGAAAGTTGAATACTGTAAAGTTTGACAATTATTTTATATATCTACCGAAAACTCACACACATGAATATTGTATTTCATGTCGTTTGTTGCAGTATCATAGAGTTGACATGCTTTGTTTAGTCATATCATATTGTGAACAGTACTCACTCTAATTAGTTGTTCAATTATTGTTATATTTGTATGGCATGTAAATTGAACTGTATTTGTATTGCATCTGAGATAAGAACTATGATTTGTGCATAAGAATTTCTCTACCAATTGTTATGTCACGAGATATTTTATGTACCCACGCACGGGTATTTAACTAGTTATAGAATAAATATAGAAAAATTAAGCATCGCATGTAGCCGTGACTTAACTAAGACTAATATACATTTCAATGCAACGAACTTAAATAAGTTGAGCTACACACTCGCATCTTCTAATTTTATAGGCGCTAGCTTTTGCGTTTTTCCGTAAAAATAAAATAAAAGAAAAATAAGACGTGAAGGTGGACTTTTGCACCTTGTGATTAGCCCATCCGCTCTTGCACCTCGTGATTAGCCCATCCGAGTAGAAAACTCTGGGCCCATAATAGAGATGCCCTCGGCGACTACCGCTGTGCTGGTCCACGGACCGTCAAGCCTAGTACACTAGAAACCAAACATGCCTATTTTCCGTGATGGTGAATTTGGTGATGCTACGGACGTTGGAGCCCACCAAGCGCAGAACTGACTGCCGCTGCGGCCCTGCCCATGGCCCCCTGTTTCTAGTACCATTGGCTAACCCTGCCATTGCCATAGGAGCTAGTAGCACTGTAGGAGACACAGACACACTTGCGAGTTGCGAGTGTTGCTTGCCTGCATTGCATGTGCTTGGACACTAGTACAAACACAAGACGCCAGCAGTGCGGTAACTCTGGTCCCGTCATCTCAGTTCAATTCACTCCCTCCTCCTCTGCTCGTCACGTTATCTGCACTCTGCAGTGCGGTGGTACACGGTACACACGCCGCCCCTCCCTGCCGTGTCTCCTGGATGTTCTCCAAGTGAGACAGGCCAATCCGCCAATCTATGCTACTGTTCCACGGATCAGCTACGTCCACTGCCACCGCGGCTGTTGCATCTGTGGCAGGGAGGCGCCATAGCAGGTACACACAGGACAGCCGCTGCGAATTACGGAGTATTGTGTGATGGTTGGTCTCATCACTTCACTTGTAAGTAGTCTACTGTATCAGGGAAGGGAAGAAAGAGCGTGGGTAATCTTTCATGAGGACTTTTGGGGAGAGCTGTGGTGACATAATAGTATCTTGGTCCATAGTGCAGCACTGGCTACTGTGCATGCCTGTGTCGATTATACATCAATCCGTTTGTCCGTTGCGTACCATGCCTGCCTACTGTCTACATCTCCTTTGCTGCCTGTCTGCTAGACTGCTCATCTAAGACGACCACAGTAACAACGAACAGGTATTTGTAGCCAATTACTGTCAACGGCCATTAGACGGGAAACCCCTGCCGTTTCTTTCGATGCGTCGTTCGTTGCTGTGCTCCGGTCTGGCCATAGACGTTGGTGATTGGAAGTTACAGACCAGCTGATGCATGTGCTTGTTGCTACTAATCCATCTAGCAACAGCTCCGAGCAGCACGTCGGGTCTGGACCTCAGCTGGACTGGACAGCTCCAGTACGTACACGATCCGCCATGTCCGACTCCTTGCGCGATTCATCATCCTTCACCCTGGATGGCTGGATGCATCGGTTCGGTTTGGTCATGGCTCGCGTTCAGAAGATCCTCGCGAAAGGAGGAGAGAACCTGGCATCTGTGTGCACGGTCAGTCTCTGCAGTGCCATTCTTTCCTTTCTACGGACACCGTCACATTTCCGGCAAGGGCGATAGCATTCATGGCCAAGTGATGTCACGTCGGCTCTCCTCGTTTTCTGGGAAAGGTCGTCTCGCTCACTGTCAGCGCATGGACTCCCCTACAGCTGCTACAGTGCAGGTTCCTTCTTCCGGATGCTCTTCTGATACAGGTTTGCGCTCAGCACTGCTCTGCACAGGTTCAGCCTCCCAAGGTGGTCAGGTACTGGAAGATGCCGAGCGAGCTGTCTGCAATCTCAAGCTCATCCTTCACAGTTTCCCCTCTTGAGTTCTTGTAAAGCCCAATCTCAAATCCATGTCTCCTTTTTGCCCCAATTTTTTTTTCAGGGCCTGATCCTAAGACCTTGTAAGGGCACCTCCAACAACTAAGCTAGCAACTCTCAAAAAAAAAACAACTAAGCTAGCAAATGAGCTCACATTTTACTGCGTTATTTTTTTTAAAAAAAAATACTAGTACATAAGACGAGGTCTCGAATAATCTTCAATTATCTAACTTTAAGCTCAATCCTACATTTTCTGCAACCACACTTCACCGTGGGCCCCAAGCAATACAGTTGGTCCAACAAGTCAACAGACGGTCAGCAGCCAGTAGTACTAATAATTGTGCATTAACACCTGCTGACTGGGGGACAGAGAAGCCATGACGTCAATGAGTGGCAGCAGTTGCCGCTCTCCCAATCTCGTTTTTAGCAGCAAAGTTGGGGTCCAATCTCCCCTCTCCTTGTGGATTGGAGATGGTTAGATCCAATCCAAGAGGAAACTTGCGACGATCGCTGTCCCCAGTTTCCACCACAGTTCACGGGATCCAAAGCCCACACCAAACCATAATTGAGAACCGGAGCCAAGATCTTGACGAGATTCGGACAAATTCTGAGGGCACCAACTGGCCAAACCCTGAGCGGCGCAGCCCCCATTGGGGCAATCAATCTCGGTCACATGGATTTGTACCAGCTTCTCATCTCATTAACAGATCGGGCTAGATCTCTGCGAATCAGACATGTACAGCAGCCTTTCAAGAACTCCATACACGGGAACGGGGGGGCACGGCCGCATGGGGTTATTCGGATGATCGCTGATCGGATCTAGCCTAGCTACAGCACTTGAGCACAGGCTCTTCTCTCTTGAATGATGAATCTACACAGGTGAATAACTCACTTGCCAAAAATATATAATCTACAAAAACAGCGGCTTTTGTTCGTTCCTTGAGGGATGGGATGACGACGGTACGTGGCGAAGGATGACCATGTGCACTGAAAGGAAACAATGATCTTGCTACGTCTTGTCGTCGACCTGCTCGCTGCTATCTGTTCGGCGGCGGCCCATCTTGCCAATGGAGGAGGCGATGATGCTGCCCATGAGGGTGCTGGTGCTGCCCGCGTCTCCGCTGACGTTCATGGACCGGCGGGACCGCCGGTGCCTTGGCGACTCCAGCCTGCCCCGCTCCTCCTCCTCGTCGTCGTCGCCGGCCCTCGTCCGCGTCGCCACCACCAGCCGCGCGATGCGGCCGCGGCAGAACGGGCAGGTCGGCTGCGGCTGGGACTGCGTCGCCGGGTTGGGCTTGGCGTGGCAGCACAGCGCCAGCGTGCACGCCGAGCACATCTGGTGCCCGCACTCCCGGACCTCGATGCTGCACGCCTGCTCGAAGCAGATGCTGCACACCTCCGCGTCGCTACTAGCCTGCACGTACGGTACGGGCACGCACGACGCAGCACTTGGAGTCATGTCTCATGTATCATCAGTTCAATCAATCAGTTCCGAACAAGATCCGGGAACCCAGATCATGCATGTGTAATCGTACATTGATCGGATAGAGGTGTGTTTGAATAATGCGGAGCTCATATGGATTGGCGCAGTTGCTCAGATGTGCGATGGGGGCCAAATGCAATCGAGCAAGTGGATGCGCACATTGCTATGCTGCCCGCCGTTTGGCAAACATGTGTTATGCTAGACTTGGCATTACCGATAAACACAGTGTTAAAATACTGACCCTGTTAGCAGTAGCCATCACGCTGACAACTGCTGGTTAAGCTTCCTTAAATTTACACATCTTTAACCCCTTTCAAGGTGTCATTTGTCTCTCTCGGATCAACAAGGATGCTTATATTTATTATAGTGCCAGTACGTGTTTGAAGTGCAGTTGCAGGTGACACCTGGGATTTGACTACGGTTCAGTAATGATCATATATCGGCAAAGCAAAATGAATTTACCTCTAGTAACCGTACTACGTACCAAGACAAGACGCCATGATGAATAGCAACAAAATAGATATTTGTAGTATGCAACTTGCAACGGAATTTACCTCAGCTATGGCGGTCTCATGAGCAGCGCCGTCATCGGGGTGCGATGCATTCCTAGTAGTCCCTTTCAGGATCCTCCTCTCCCTCTCTCTATTGGCCTCCATCAGCGCTGCCTCGAGCAGGGATTTGGCGTTGGGTTCCAGCTCGCTGATGAACTTGAGTGCGGACGGCCACACCAGGGGCTCCGCGGATGACGGGTTCAGCAGCGCCGCGCACGCGACGTGCCCTCGCTTCACGGCGACCTCATACGGAATTCTCCTGCAGAAAATCAACTCGCCGCATCAGTATACGCATTCAGTAGTCAAACATACATTTGCCTCGGCATTCCAGGCGGCCGGCGGCGTCATGCCATTGCCGACTCTGGTCTGGTGTACAGTAGTGGTGTTGCAAAAAGAAAAAGGAAGAAGAAAAGAGATGCTTCTCTCACCCGACGGAGTCTCGTTGGAGGCGGTCGGCGCCCCAGGAGAGGAGTTGCCGGACGCAGTCCAGGTTGCCGCCGCGCGCGGCCAAATGCAGCGGCGTGCTCCCGGGGAATCTGCAGGAGCGGAGCGCGCGCTCGAGTCAAAATGTAGGAGTAGTATGACACAAAACTTTCCTCAAAAGGAGCGATTTTTCCACATAAAAATACGCTGTTTGACATGATATGAGAGGGCAGTGGCAGGAATCAGGAATCCTCCTCACTCACCCGAAGGCGCCACTGGAGGCGGACACGATGGCGCCGTTCTCGAGAAGGACGTGGACACAGCGCCGCCAGCCCTGTCTCGCCGCGAGGTGCAGCGGCGTCGCCCCGGTGTCGTCCCGCACGTTCACGAAGCGCGCGAACCCCCTGCACAGCACCTCCACAGCAGCAGCTGAGAACACATTAGCAAGCGGGCCCAGCCCACCCAAAAGAGCAAGCGGCGAGCTAGACGGTGGTAGGGCGACGAAGACCAACCAGGATTCCGACACCGGCGCGGACTTGGCCGCCGAGAGGATGGTCCGGAGGCTGTCCGCGTGGCCGTAGTACGCCGCGTAGTGCAGGCACGTCCGCCCATGCGAGGAATCGAACATCACGATCTGCACGCCCAAATCCAATCGGAAAACACCGCTTTAGTAGCCCGAATCCAAGAAGCGATTTAATAGCCTGAGCCACAGATACACGGTGTCCTAGAGAGAGGGCTCACATTGGCGCCGGCGTCGAGCAGCCGCCGAACGCAGTCGGTCTTCCCGTGCATCGCCGCGAGCATCAGCGCCGTCTGCGGCAAATTGAGAGCCGGAGATGTCAGGCGGGAGAAACAGAAACAGGGAAGAGGGGTACCGTAGGACATGCGAAGCAGCGGCAGTGGGCAAACCTGCTTGTGGCGGTTAACGACGTCGGGGTGCACGCAAAGATCCAATGCCAGGGAGACCACCTGCAAAGAAACCGGGAGGGGTGGAGTGGGAGGTTGGTGGCGAGACTGAGAGAGAGATTGATGGAGAGCTAAGAAAGCGAGGTGGCACTGGCGTTTCGGAGTTGGTCGTACCTGGAGGTGGCCGTGTGCGGCGGCGATGTGGAGCGCAGAGAGGCGGTCGAAGAGCGTGGTGCGGCTGAGCAAGGTGGGGCGGGAGCGAAGAGCGGCGGCGAGGCGGGCCGTGTCCCCGGACTGCGCCGCGCCGAAAAAGTCTACCTCGTCGCTTGGGCGGCCGCAGCTAGCGCCGTGCCCCATCGCCGCCGGCCCGGCCTCCGGCGAGCGGGAGCGGGAAGAGGGGCCGGGGAACTGGCTGGCTGCTGACGGGACTGTCCTGGGAGAGTTGAGCAGAGGCCTGGGCGTGGAGACCTGCTTAAAATATACTGCGTGCGTAGTTTTTAAAGCCTTTTTGCCCCTCTCCTCCCTCCTGATTCAGCAGTTTTCTTCTCGGAACCCTTGCGGAAAGTTCAAATAAAAACCTTCTCTCCAATAAACTCGTTTTGTTTTCTCATCCAAAAAAGGGGGTATTTTTCGGAAAGGTTTTGCGAGAGCATCTGTCACCGTCATGGATACGAAAACGAAAATATCATCTCCGTTTCATATGCGAATATATATATATATATATATATATATATATATATATATATATATATATGAAAAACAACTGTATACGCAGTACGCTCTTACGTGTCCGGTGACAGATTGTCCAAGCTGGAGTTGTTGCGTTCGGGTACGAAATTGATCGTTCGTCGCCGTATGGTACTCTTGCTTCGACGTCGACGAGTAAGGATAGCGCTGGATATATACGTGGGATACGCCCGTAGTAATTTTTCGTGTTGCATAAGCTCAGACAAGTCCGTTCTTGTTCCGTAATCATGCTAGCAACAGATCTGCAGGCCTGTCTGTCGTCTTTACTGATGCGATACCTAAGATGGGTTGAGTCGAGTCCGCGTGTGCGCTTTCCAAATCCTTTCCCATTTGCTTGTACCACTTCATCATCTCAGCTGCGTCATCATACCAACAACAAAAAAAAAAAAAAAAACTGGCAAGCACGAGTGCGCGCGCGTTTTGTTTTCCTGACACACATGCGTAGTCACGGCAACTACAGCACGGACTCCTGGTCCCCCCTGAGGCTCTGCACGAGAGTCGCTCGCTCGCGTTCCCTACGCCTGCTGTCGCGGTGACCCGTCGACGACACGGACACGGTCTCACGGAGGGTAGTAGTAGTAGTAGTAGTAGTAGTAGATGCAGCGTTGCCGCCGCAGCGAGCGCGCGGGCGGTCGCGTCCCGCGTGAATGGCATTGCCGAACCCGAACCGCGTGAGTTGGCCTTACTTTCAATCAGATGAAAATGAGAATGAATCGTGGCATCGCACATACAGTATGCAACGTCTCACCCCGCGGGGGGACAGCGATCCTTCACCGGCACACGTTTATTTTGTTCTTTTGCCGTCTCGGCACGCCAATGTCCGTTCGATCGGCGAGCGAGCGAGCTTTTGCACCGACGGCCGTCGGCGCCTCGGCGGGCGGCGCGTCTCGTCCTGCCTTTTCTTTTCTTTTATTTTGGCACCGGATGGTGGCTCGATCGGTGGTGTTGATGCGTGGAGTTGTAGCCCGTCCGTTCGGCGCAGTACCGGCACGGCGCTGGTACTGGTCTAGGTCTAGTGGAGGTACGGGATGCGGTGGCTTTGATGGAACGAGAAAAGACTTTTTTTCTTCCTCCCTCTGGTGTGGTTTGTAGTGACGTACTACTACGTGAGGACTGAGGAGGGTGGTCCTCTCCTCTAACCGGAGGCCGGAGCTGTTTTGTGCTATTCGTGCGTGTTGGGACAGGCATCGTTCCTCCTGTCGTCGTCTGGGCCCGGCGCACGGTGCCGGTACTGTACCGATCAAGGATTCAAGATGGATGATTTTTTGTTCGAGAGAGGCTAGCTTGGTTCTGAATCCGTCATGGGGCTACATGTACTGCTACTGTTGCCGGTTGTGGCCCAACAGGTGGGCGTGCGCTGTGGATGTTTTGGAAGCTGTTGCCAAGTAGAGCAGCGTGCTGTTATTGACTACTACATTACGTGCCGAGTGGCGACATGTTCATCATTATTAGACAAATAAATAAGCAGCTGATGCTGATCCGTGTAGCTGTTTCAAAACTGTTATTCTAATTCCAGCCATAAACACTACCCTGTTGGTTATCCGAGAGAGTCACTGCGACATGCACGCACAGACCAGCAGGGCAGAGCAGATCTTGGCTGTTCGATTGCCGACACGTCCAGGTTCATCACGGTTCTCACCCCGAAAGATCTCGTGGATTTTGAAACCCTAACCACCGGGCTGCCGTTTTCGTACCTGCACTGCACCTCACCTCACCTCACCTCACCGAACACATAAACCGGCCGGAGACAAAAGCCGTGTTGGTGGGCGAGTGGACTGTCGACCTGCCGTGAATTTTTGGTGCTCTCGGGGCAGCATCGCCGGCACAACCCGCAAACCAATAGCGAATGCCACGGCCGGGCCGAGCACTCGGTCGGGTCGGGGACGGGCGCCATCGCGTTCACGCCCAGCCTGCGCCGTCGCGCGCAGCGCGCGTCGTGCCGAGCCGCGAGCTCGCGATCGCCTGTCCCCTTCGGTCGCGGGAACAGCAGCCACGCAAGTCCGCGAGCGCGCATCCGTGTCTCTCTCGCTTGCTGGCGGGTGGTGTCAACAGCAGCGGCGGCGCCTGTAGCTCGGCTACAGAGCCGAGACGTCAGCGTGAAAGAAAGGGAGGAAGGGATTAAGAAAAAAAAAATAGTGGCACATCCCCTCCGTTTAAGGGATTTTTTTAAGGTTGTGTTCGATTCTAGAATATGGAGGATTGGAATGGTTCCGTCCCTGCTTTGCTTTAAGGGATACGTGGCTCGTTCGTTTGGTAGGATTATGCATTGTTCTGGCAGGATTATACACTACTGGTTAATTTTTTGTGAGAGAAAAACACTGTTCTGGCTGAATTTAAGCCGGCTGAAAAGCCAAGCGAACAGACTGATGATCGTTTCAATTTCTGTTTTGGTTGGGAGAGGTGAGCTCATTTTATGTCTTTGGTTGAGTGAAAGATGGGATAAGACACCAAACATGTGGGGAGTTATTTGTCATTTTCTCTATTGTTGTCTTCTTCTTTACTCTCCATATTCTTTGTCTGTGGATTTCGCGAGCCAAAAGCACCTCCCGCGTGGCTGTAGCTACGTCTTCCTTTCTCGACTAGCGTCTTCAGCTGCCACACTCATAATCGGTGCCTCCTATGGGCGACACCGCTCGTGACTTGCGTGCATCTACGACTGGCATGACCATGGCAGGTGTCTCTACGGGTCGACACTTCGCCAACACATGCTCATGCCCAACTCCTTCCTCATCCCCCCTCGCATCATTGGCGATGCCCTTGCCCCCAAAGCTCGTCACTATTGCGTGCACATCTCTCGCGTGCACATCTCTCGCACGCACAGGATTGTCCATGGTGTTGGACAATAGGAATAGGGTATGAAGGGAGAATGTGGATACCCAGCCAATATATAGGGTATGTAGTAGGGTTTTGTTGGACTGATGTTTTTAACCTGTGACAGAAGACTTAATGGAGGATCCCATATTCGGATCCTATCATGTGATAGCGAAACGATGCTAGCTCCATACCAGACTTTAAATTGATTTCCTTGTTTGTCTTTGAGATACCCGTATTTAGTTATGGGGCTCAAGCAGGAGCTCTATTGGAGTTGCTCTAGGTATGGTGACATTACCTAATTCACTGCACGGGTAGTATGTAACCACCATGTAATTGTTAGCCAAGTTCTAACAGGAATTCAAACGAGTTTCAATTTTATTTAATGTTGTGACACATAAGTATCAAATTTGCTAAGTTGGTAGGTTAATTATGAAGTGAGAAACAGAAAGAGTTTCACATAATTTAACACAATTACTATACAAAAGATGACTATGTGAGACTAGGGTTAGACCAATTTCAGTAGGAGTTCCATTTACATTAAATATATTGTCATATAAGTATTTTTATGACATAGTAGTGTATTTAAGAAAAGAGAATAAATAAGTTTCACTTATAGCACAAATACCAACTCTATTGAGAATGAAGGTTTTATTTTAGTTATATTTTATTTTATATGATATGACAGTGTTAAAAAAAACCCATAAAACTCCTCACCTACACACTCGTGCTCATGCGCAGGCAGGGGCCTCGTGCAATATGCACGCCATTTGGATCCGCCGCCGTCAGAGTAACTATACCCAACAGCTAAATATAGAAATTAAAATCTTTTACATATTCTGAAGTAAAATACATTACCACATTCAAACTAAAGTTATTTCCCCCTCAAGCAGCAGTAGTTTGTGAAGTCCATTAGACCATTAACATCTTTAAGAGATTAGTTAAAAAGACTCAAATTTATTGATCTAGTTATTCTCTAAAATAGATAATACTATACTAGTCGAAGAGGATTTTCAAGAGATTAACTAAAAATACTTGTCAAATTTAATGATATGGTTACTTTCTAAAATAGATAATATTAGAATACTCAAACAGACTATGTAAAATAAAAAAATTAGATGACTAGGTGAAGTAGGTTATCCAAAACTAGAGAGCGAATGAGATGACATGGAGAGTTACTGAATTTAGAGACTAGAGAGTCATTACAAAGTCTGTTGAAGATGTTTTTTCCCTTCTATAATAGCCAAATTTACATCTCTACTATAATTGAAATCTTCTTTTTAAAGTGGGAAGTCTAATCTCACCTATTGACCTCACAACCAGACTCCCACCCTCCTTCTCACCCACGCCCATCAGTCCAAATAATAAGGAAACAAAACAGATCAAGAAAACAAAGATGCGTATGTGCAGGATCTCATCCACGCTCCCGCTAATCACGCACGATCTTCCCTCAATCCCGACCTTCAATCACGACCTCCAATCCCATACGCGGAGGAGGATCTCATCCAGGCTGCCGCCGACACACCCATCACGAACTCTGTAGCTCGGACCTCTATCGACCTCGCCAAGCCGACGCCGATGCGACCGACGTCCACGTTGCCGCGGCAGACCATCACGACCGTCTCGACGGTGGCACCGGCGCTGCTGGTGCAGGAGCACCGACTGCCGCTGTCGAACCTGGACCTCCTCCTGCCGCCCATCGACGTCGGCGCCTTCTTCTGCTACGAGAACCCAGGTGACCGCAACCACCACCCCGCCGCGGTCCTCAAGGCGGTGCTGGCAAAGACGCTGGTGGCGTACTACCCGCTGGCCGGGGAGGTGGTGGCCAACGTGGCCGGCGAGCCGGAGGTGCTATGCAGCGACTGCGGAGTTGACGTCGCGGAGGCGACCGCCGACACCACCGTGTTGCGGGACCAACGCCTGGGCCTGCCCGACGAGAGCGTCGAGCCACTCGTGCCCAAGAAGAAGGCCGACGTCATGTCCGTGCAGGTTAATTCGATCCATTCACACACACATGGTACATGTGGCTCGGCTTTCTGCGGCCGGGACAAAAACATGTTTGTTTTAAAAAAACTCACTCACGAGTGTTGACACAAAAAGCGTTAGGATCTGCGAACACCTCGGGCTATTACCCGAAATTCGATATCCAAGGTGTGCCAGTCGATTTGACCAGTTAATCGACAAGGACGATAACTAGAACAAGATCTGAACAGGACAACGGCGATACGCCCGGATGCCAAGACTCAGACTTGATCAAGATAACTAGAGCAGAGCTGAACGAGACAACAGCGATGCGCCCGGATGTCAAAGCTCAGAGGTACTCCCACGCGGAACTTACAAAGATTTGACGGAGATCAAGGTGATGCAGCCCGTCGAAGCTTGAAGAACTCGTAAATAGACTAAGACTAATGCAATAAAAGGGTAAATTACAGTAAAGGTAAATAAGAGTAAATTGATTTGATTTTTGATAGGATTGATATCTCTACACGCAGCCCTTGGGCACATATTTATACTCCCGTATGGAGAGTTGTACAGAGACACGACTCGTACCTTCCCTAAACAAAACTCTTAACTTTAAGGAAATAACTGACTCGCGCAGGAGTCGGATCCAAATAACAATATTATTTTCCTAAACAGACACCTCTATTTTAAAGGAAATAAACGACTCGTGCAAGAGTCGGACTCAAACGACTATAACAATGCTGGTATGAAATCATCAGTTTCCTTATGTCTTTGCTTCGATGAAAACTTTTCATCGGCAGACTCCTTCAACCCGTGACTTCCTTCTTTTTCCACCGGCAATCTTCTGCTGACGTCAACCGCCACATCACCCTGTGCCCATCGATACTCCATACCCATCGGCATCATCTCTTCATCGGCAATCGGCATCGGCAATCGGCATCGGCAACTTTACAGTTCTGGTGACTTAACTTCATTAATTAATTCTTATCGGCAAGAACCACCCAACTCCCATCGGCAACAAACTTATCTTTCCTACAGCACTCTTTCTCATCGGTAAATTCGACTGATAATTTTCTGATGCCGATAGAAAATAGCCACCGATCAACACAAGTCTTAGCTCATTTGACACGTGCCGAAAAACGGTGTCAACACATGCCCCCCAATTTCGGAGTGTAGAATATTTTATGCGCCGAAATTTTCTCTATTATACCGTTCCCTCCAAGATGACCGCACGACTTCCTCGATTACCGTGCACAAAACTGCAATTTATTAACAAAATTCCGCGACTGCAGCATGAACAGTTATAGATCCAATCATATCTCCTCGATTTCCGCACATACCTATTGCATACCCTTCCACATTCTTGCTCAATGCGCAGCAAATTCCAAAATACCCCTGACCAGGCTTATAAAAATTACCATCATCCAATTTATTCTTTACCCTGAGTCCACTTTCACTTTCACCTGCCCTCGTCTTCAACCTCGGCGGCGACTCCAACGGCGAGCCCGAAAAAAATCCCATGAACTCAAACAGTGGCATCCTCCTCCAGCGGAACTCGAACAACACCAATGGCGATCCACTTCGACATCCCCAGGGTAAATCTGCTCTCTCCTTACTTCATACTCTGCAAGTTCCCCTTCCGTAATACTTTATAATCCTTTTTTCCCCTTTCTTTCTTTGATTTTTCCGATACCTAGGAACTGTACAACAAAGTAGTAATCCCAATCGAGCAATCCAGTTTCAACTGCTTAGGCCCAATGGGACATCCTGATCCCACCAACCTGATTAATGTCGAGGCCAACCGTATTCCCTTCAAGTCTGAGTGCTTCAACTTAGGGTTATGGAAGGATGCCTTTCGTTCATAGCCTAAACCAACCAAGGGGTGGAAGAACTGGTACCTTAGGGTAATTAGAACACAGCAGGTCTATTGAGCAGAGCGCAATTTAGACCAATGCATCAGACTCTCCATTACCGATATGTAGAAAAATGAGAACATGATGATAGCGGCCTCCTACTTCTGGTCCGACACAATGAATGCCTTTTTATTCAGACATAGACCAGCCACTCCTACCCTTGCCGATGTGCATATGCTGACCGGCCTTGATGTCTCTTCTGCCGATGCCTCAGCCTTGTTCCATCGGAAAGCTGAATATAAAGTGAACACACGAAATATCGGTGGCTGGACCGGTTATATTCAAGAGCACCAAAAGACTGGATCGGTAGGCCAAAGGGAGCATGCCACCTTCTTGAACATGTGGTTGGAGAAATTTATCTTTTGCGGCAAAACTGTCGGACCGACCACAATGTACCTCCCCGCAGCAGAACTCTTAGCCGATGGAACAAGACTTCCTATCGGCCGATATCTTCTTGGATCCGTATACCGTCTCTTACACCAAGTGTCCAAGAAGCTACTGCTAGGCGAGTCCATCGGCAACCTCGGGGGTCCCTGGTGGTTTATAAACATGTGGTTGAACGCACACATGTACAAGGTCCTTCAGTTTGATTTATTTGCTCAGCAATTCCCAAGGGATATATCGGAGAATTATGCATTCGGTGATGATGAATCGGCAACTTGTCCTCCACTCAACTTCGGAGAGGCCATCATAGTGCTGCCAGGAACCGATGCTGATGCAGACCAGTTTGGCAGATTCTTCCAAAAGTTCTACAATGGAATCCCTGCTACAGAACGGCTTTGGTGGCCTTACATCGACGAGGATAACCAATTCCCCTTGCTATTGAACCTCACCGATGGGAACGTGCCTCAGAATGAAGTGATCATGAAGGCCAGCATTGTTCCCCGAGCTATCCCAGTTAACATTTTCGGAACTGGGAAGAATGTTCCTCCATCCTTCGAATTCTATTACCCATCGGTAGCGGCAAGACAACTGGCATTCGGCCAACTACCGATCAAGCTCTGCTATGCCAAGGTTGTAAAACCAAGACAAATCATCTCCAGCGCCATGGACTGGAACAAGGTCGTCAATCTTCCTCCCGATGCCGATACATCAGATATTGATCTATCCTCCTGGGCACCAACATCTTTTATCACGGAAGAATACAAGTTTTGGTGGCAAGAATGGAGAAATCAACTGTTTGCTAAGTCATCACACCATTATCGACATTTGATTGACGTCGACTACGCCATTCCCGATGATGCAGTAAGTTTTTATTCCAATGCATTTCTTATTATTTACTTCTATCATCGACATCTGACCTTCTCTTATTTAACAGGTTGATGACCCAATCCCCAAAATAAGCAGGAGTGGCAAGCCTTTCCGCGTTCGAGTGATGAGCCCAATATCAGTCGTCGGCAACAATGCTCCTACACTGGCTGCCTTCACTCCTCAGAGGACACCTAAGGTCACTCTGAAGCCAAGGTCGACACCTGCAACCACCAGTGCCACTCCATCGGCCGCCGCTGCCATCCTGGCGCGAGCTTTCGCAGTAAGTTTCACTTTTACTTTTACCGATCATAAACTATTCATCGGCAATATTTACTTCATACAACTTGCACCAAACATTTCAGGCAGCGAGGTCATCGGCAGCCGCTCCAAACGTACAGGCTTCCCCAACTCCTACTGCCGATGCCCCCCAGGCTTCACCAAAACGGGCTGGTTCTCCCACTGCTGCACCAAAGAAGCAACGCCTGAGGCGAGCCACTCCAGCTACCGATGCACCAACAGCAGAGCCATCATAAGATCCTATCCCTGATCATCCACTGGACGACATTTCTGATCAGGAGATAATACCACCTGCTGCAACAGCGGAGGCAACATCGGCATCGGCAGCTTCACCAGCTGAGATCCCTGATCAGAGAACGACGCCACCGCCACAAGGAGCCAGCGACTGTAGCAGAAACAGCGCCAGCAACAGCACCAACGGCGTCAACTGCTCCTCCAGCAGAAGCTTGTTCATCGGCAACTGCTGTCGATCTCCAGGATGAGGCTGTACTAGCCGACATGCCAAGTCCTAGGCAAGAAATCCGCTTCAAGATGGTAAGTCGGTTACCTAAAAATTTGTAGTATAACCTTATGATCGGCACATTCTAACTCCTCCTTTTTCAGGCTCAAGACTCTCCCGATAGCTTGTTCTCTTTCGGCATCAACCTCCCTAGTGAAGACCAAGACCAAGAGGGTTTTGCTACAGCAAACAGCCTATTCTCCTTCGCCGTCAACTTTCCCGATGAAGACGAGGACGAAGAAAGTTCTGCTCCAGCTTTATCGGCAGAGGTCAAATTCAAGCTTGAAGCACTACTCTCCCTGCTGCAACAAAACACACCCAGCTCGTCCAAGACTCTACTGCAGCAAAGGCAGCTTTCAAAGATATCCAAGGCCACCTGTCTGCCGATACAGAAGAGATCCTCTTCCAAGCAGCCTTCCTCGAGAGCCACCAACTCCAATACCAACGGGTCTCACGCCGCATTGCCGATAGGAACGCCCAATCCAAGCTTACAGTAGAAATGCTCAAGTTCAAGAAAATTGCCGATGAGAAGCATAAGAACATCGGCCAAGTAGAAGCTTCCGGCGATAATCTTGAGCAGGAGATAGTTCACCTATCGGCAAGGAGGGAAGAGCTGCAGGCCGAATTAAAAAAGGTTGAAGAAGCTTTAAACACAGCTAACCAGAAGAAAGCTCAGCTGCCCGATACCGTCAAAGTTCTTCGACAAGAAAGGGACGCAAACACCCGACAAGCTATCGCGCTGAAAAAGAAGATCAAGCCGATCGAAGGGTCTGCCGATGGTGATGCTAAGGAGATGGAAAAAATAGAGCAAATTCGCCTGCGTGCGATATAAGCTATCCAATCCTTGTTGTAATTTGCTACAATTCAACATATCGGTAAATGTAACAGTAACACCTGATTTTGCTCTGTAATGTAATATCAGTATGCTTTTACGGATGTTTTATAACTTTCTCTTTCATCGGCATCCAAACGAGCACTCTATGGGTCTACCCAAATACTAGGGTAATATTTCTTCAAGTATTTACCGTTGATTGCTCTGGAGAATGCAACTCCTTCGAGAGTTTCTAAAACATAAGCATTGCTAGGAGCAGACTGTTTTATCCGATAAGGACCTTCCCAATTAGAAGACCATTTTCCAAACTTAGAACTCTTAGTCCCAATCGGCAAAATCAACTTCCACACTAGATCACCATCGACAAATTCCTTTACCTTTACTTTCTTGTCATACCATCTGGCAACCCTTTTCTTGTTTTCTTCAATGCTGATTAGAGCCTTCAACCGATGACCTGCTAAATCTTCTAACTCATCTTTCATAAGAGTAGCATAATCATCGGTCGTCAATTGATCTTGAAAAGATAATCGCCTGGAACCAATTTTAACTTCCCAAGGCAGGACAACATCGTGTCCATAGACCAACTAATACGACAAAACTTTGGTTGCACCATGACAAGCCATCCGATACGACCATAGGGCTTCATTTAACACCATATGCCATCTTCTAGGGTTCTCTTCAATTTTGCGTTTGATAAGCTTGATAACTCCTTTATTAGTTGCTTCAGCCTGACCGTTAGCTTGAGCATAATAAGGAGAAGAGTTTAATACCTTGAACCCCATACTAGTAGCAAATTCATCAAACTCTCCCGATGTGAACATGGTTCCTTGATCGGTAGTAATAGTTTGAGGATTACCGAATCGGTAAACAATATGTTCTTTTACAAAATCCACCATGTTCGCCGATGTTACTTTCTTCAAAGGAACTGCCTCAACCCATTTCGTGAAGTAATCGGTAGAAACAAGTATGAATTTATGCCCTTTGCTTGACGGCGGATAAATCTGGCCGATGAGATCAATAGCCCATCCTCTGAACGGCCAGGGCTTGATTATAGGATTCATTGCCGATGCAGGTGCCCTCTGGACATTACTAAACTTCTGACAATCTTGGCACCCTTTAAAATAGTTGAAGCAATCTTCAAGAATTATCGGCCAATAATATCCATTCCGCCTGATCATCCACTTCATCTTGAATGCCGATTGATGTGCTCCACACACACCCTCATGGATCTCGCCCATCAATTCTTTTGATTCCTCCTTACCAAGGCATCTGAGCAAAACTTCATCAATCATCCGATAATACAATTCATCATCAAGGAGTACATACTTGGTAGCTTGGAACCTTAGACGTCTTTCAACCTTCTTAGATGGATCTCTTAAGTAATCGACAATTTCCCTTTTTCAGTCATCGGCAACCATTACCGATGTCATGACTTCTTGAATCGGCTGATATCCTGAAGCATCTGTGCTAACTGATTGCCCCCTTCATTATGCAATCTAGGAATATGCTCAAGGCGATACTCTTTGAATTCTTTCAATAATTGTAAACATCTCTCATGGTGTGCAATCAACACTTCACTTCGGCATTCATATACCCCAGTCAATTGATTGATCACCAACATAGAATCGCCAAAGATTTCAATAGCATCGGCACACACTTCTCTGAGTAATTCCAACCCTTTTATTAAAGCTTGATATTCAGCCTGATTGTTTGTTGATGTAGCAACAATCGGCAATGAAATCTCATACTTCCGTCCTCGGGGTGAAATTAAGAGAACACCGATGCCTGCTCCTTCTTTGCATGTAGATCCATCAAAGAACAATGTCCAAGGAGCAATCTCCACAGAGCTCACTATATTACAATGCTGAGTAACAAAATCGACCATCACCTGACCCTTAACTGCCTTAGCCAATTCATACTTCAGATCAAACTCTGAAAGTGCCAAAATCCATTTGCCGATTCTTCCACTTAATATTGGCATTGACAGCATATACTTAACTACATCATCTTTGCAGATAATAGTGCATTCAACCGACAATAAATAATGCCTCAATTTCACGCAAGAGAAATATAAACATAAACATAATCTTTCTATGGCCGAATACCTGGTTTCAGCATCTACCAGTCTTCTGCTCAAATAATATATCACACGTTCTTTCCCTTCAAATTCTTGAATTAAGGTTGACCCGATAACACCGTCATCGGCAGACAAATACAACCTGAAGGGCTTCCCGTGTTGAGGTGGAACCAAGACTGGAGGGTTTACCAAATACCTTTTAATCTCCTCCAAGGCCAACTGCTGTTTTTCTTTCCATGTAAACTCTTGATCGGCTTTCAGCTTTAACAATGGACTAAAAGATTTAATCTTACCAGATAAGTTGGATATAAATCTTCTAATGAAATTAATCTTGCCGATCAAGGATTGCAGCTCAGTCTTGTTTGTAGGAGCAACCACTTTGTTAATTGCATCAATAGATTTTCTATCGATCTCGATGCCTCTTTGATGTACCATAAAACCCAGAAATTGACCTGCCGATACACCAAATGCACACTTGTTAGGATTCATCTTCAACCCATGCTCCCTTGTGCATTCCAAGATCTTTCGCAAATCGGCAAGATGCTTCTCAAAATTTCCAGACTTAACCACCACATCATCAATGTAGATTTCAACTATCGTGCCGATGTACTTATGAAAAATAAAATTCATTGCTCTTTGATAACTAGCACCGGCATTCTTCAAGCCAAAAGTCATGACAACCCACTCAAATAAACCGGTGTGACCTGGACATCTGAATGCAGTCTTGGATATATCTTCTTCAGCCATGAATATCTGATTATATCCATCATTACCATCCATGAAGCTAATGATTTGATGTCCAGCAGCAGCACAATCAGCAGATCGGCGATGGGCATCGGGTAGCCATCCATCGGTGTAGCCTTGTTAAGATTCCTGAAATCAATACAAACACGAAGTTTTCCATTTTTCTTATACACAGGAACCACATTAGAAATCCATTCGGCATATCGGCATTGCCGAATAAACCCAGCTTCGATTAACTTTGTAATCTCAGCCTTAATGTCAGGTAGAATAGTAGGGTTGCATCGGCGCGCAGGTTGCCGATGTGGTTGGAAACCAGACTTAATAGGTAACCGATGTTCAACTATCGATCGGTCTAAACCAGACATTTCTGTATAATCCCAAGCAAAACAATCTTTATATTCCTTTAACAAATCGGTCAACTGCTGTTTACATTGGGAATTTAATTTAGCACTAATAAAAGTAGGCCTATGCTTACTACCATCGCCGATGTCTATCTCTGTTAAATCATCGGCGGATGTGAACCCCTGTCCCAGCTTTCCATCGTCAGCGAACCGATCCATTAAAACCCTTCTTCAGGACTGACTCCTTGGATTGGTGTGATGCGGTAATCGGCAACTCTGAGGAACTCCGTGTCCCAAGCTTCACCCGATATGCATCTGGTTTGCTCATAAGTTTCCAATTCTACCGACGCAACGATCGATGGAGTTTCGCTCTAGACGACTTCAATCTTGTCTCCGACCCACTGCACAAGACTCTGATGCATGGTGGAAGGAATACAACAATTGGCATGGATCCAATCCCTTCCAAGGAGCAAGTTGTAGGTACCTTTGCCACTAATCACAAAAAATGTTGTCGGCAAAGTTTTGCTGCCGATGGTTAACTCAACACATACGGCTCCCATAGCTGGCGACACGTTGCCTTCAAAGTCTTTGAGCTTCATGTCCGTCTTGACTAAGTCTTGGTCGCCTTTTCCAAGCTTTCTGAACATGACATATGCCATTATGTTTATTGACGCCCCACCATCCACCAGCATCTTTGTTACATGCTGTCCATCCATCTTACCTTTAACAAACAGGGCCCTTCGATGCTGCCTTTCATCATCGGCAGGCTTCTCAAAGACAACCGTCATCGGATCTAGTACCAATTGCGCCATTTCAGCAATCTCTTTATCATCGCTGACAGGTGCCATGAACTCCATTGGCAGTATGACGACCATATTAATTTCTACCGATGGATCCCGATCCTTACGCTTTGGCATCCACTGCTTCTCCTTTGAAGGATCTTCATTGTCATACAGGTCATTTTGGCGTTCGCGCTGGATTCTCCTTTTCTAAGTCTTTGTTAGACCCTTAGGACACCACTGAGGAAGCTTGGTTTT
The DNA here is from genome assembly GCA_022036555.1 of Microstegium vimineum. Taxonomy (NCBI): domain Eukaryota; kingdom Viridiplantae; phylum Streptophyta; class Magnoliopsida; order Poales; family Poaceae; genus Microstegium; species Microstegium vimineum. Next base: position 9,953,937 of record CM039139.1, on the reverse strand, counting down.
TCAAACAGGCTGGTGCTGCCTATCACTGCTTGCATCGGCACTTCTCCCGACGTTTGGATCTCTGGAGAATATTTCTTCATCAGGCACTCTTGCATTGGCCCTCTCCTCAAGCTCCTCTTGATCAACACGCCTGCCAAGCCTGCTATGCGCGCTGAGCTTGCCCCCCAGTCGGTCATGTGCCGATTTCTTCTCTCTGAGCGGCTTGGCATACCTGGATGCTCGATCATCAAAACAAGGTTTCTTTCCTGACCGATCGACAGTGTAGTACCTGTTGCATTCAGGACAATTATCGGCAGTGGGTAGTTTGATGTCTTCCTCCCAACAGTGAACGAAGAAGGGACACTTCCAGTGGTCCTTATGCCGAAGCCATTCTTGGTATTCTTCTTCTTCCTGCCGATATCGCTCTTCACGCGATTGCCGATAGTCTCGCCTTGGCTGCTCATGCGTGATTATAACACCAGGAGCCCTGTTGGCACTGCTATCTTCATCGGCAACTTTCTTGCCTTTTCTGTCATCGGCAAATCTCCTTTTGTCGCGCTCAGCTACTTGATGGTTAGGGTCTACCGATGCATTCCTCCTGGCAGCTTCCGATGTCAGCACTTTAGTTTTTCTACTAGTTTCCACCATATTATTTGGAAACGGGTGCTGATCAATCTTCATCGGTCTCTGGACTTTAGAATTTTCAAATTTAATTTGTCCTGATTCAATTTCTGACTGCAACTGCTGCCTGAACACCTTGCAGTCATTGGTACTGTGAGAAGTCGCATTGTGCCACTTGCAATACCTGATCTTTCTAAGTTCTTCGGCCGATGGAATTACTTGGTTAGGCGCTAACTTGATTCACCCTTCTTGAAGTAATAAGTCAAACATCCTATCGGCCTTGGTGATGTCAAAGGTGAACTTTTCAGCTTCTTTCTGGCCGAACGGACAAGACACAGATTTCTTATCCTTCACCCACTCGGCCGCACCGATGCTTAGCTCTTTATCTGACCCAGAATCTTCTTCTTGCCCGATGAAGGTCACCTTCTTATTCCAAGTCTTCCTGGGTTCAAAGGTTTTGATATCTTGATCGGCAATCCTTTGCACCAGATGACTTAGACTTTCAAATTCTTGCGACGCATACTTATCTTTGATATGCGGCAGTAGTCCTTGGAAAGCCAAATCTTCTAGTTGCCGATCATCAAGTACTAGGCTGTAGCACTTATTCTTCACGTCTCGCAGCCTCTGAACAAAGTTCTCTACCGATTCGTCATTGCGTTGCCTCAACTTGACCAAATCGGTAAGCTTCTTTTCATGTACGCCCGCGAAGAAATACTTGTGAAATTGTTTTTCTAGATCGGCCCAAGTAATCACAGAGTTTGGAGGTAATGATATAAACCATGTGAAGGCCGATCCAGACAATGATGATGAGAACAATCTCACCCTCAGTTCCTCTCTGCTGGCAGCTTCTCTGCACTGGATAATAAAGCGGTTGATGTGCTCCATCGTTGATGTGTCGTCTTGGCCGGAGAATTTGGTAAAATCAGACATTTTGTACCGATTTGGGAGAGGAATCAAATCATAAGCTGGAGGATACGGTGTCCGATAAGAATATGTGTTAACCTTGGGTTTAATGTCGAATTGTTCTTTCATTACTTCGGCGATCTTATCGGTCCAATATGCATCCTACTCTTGCTGACTCATTGGCTGGTTGTTGACTGGTGGAGTCGGCTGACGCGCCTCTTCAAGTCTTGGTAGAAGATGATGCGGAGTAGTTGTCACCGGCGCGGCACCAGTCATCTGGACGTTATGCATCGGCTGACTTACCGATGGATAATTCTGCACACTTAGTAGATTAGGTTGAGTCATCATGTTCATCGGTTGCTGTACCGATGGTCCACTAGTGTTTGCTGGACTTCCATACTGATACATTAGTACGCCAGGCTGATGAATTGGCGGCTGATTGGTCCACCCAGAATTATAAATCATCGGCATGTGACTTACAGATGGTTGATAGTTAACTGGCACCTGCTGCTCCTGCACCTTAGAGTAATCAACAAATTGGTTACCTTGATGTGCTATTACCCCGGCCTGAGGATTTACCAGCATAGGTTGGCTTCCAGTTGCTGTAGTGTGTTGCATCGGCACAGAGTTCGCCGATGGTGACATCAGAGGTACTTTAGGAATTACTTGGAGGTCTTCTGATGACACTTGTTCAATTAGAGAGGACGTAGAGTAATGCATCGTAGGGATCACCAGCTGTGACTGCATTGCCGATGCCACAAAGCCCTTCCAGACTGAACTATCTCCCTGCACCAGATTAGAACCAGCAGATGGATTTGAAGGCATACCGTAACCCCACCAGTTGGCAGGAGCTGGACGACTCTGGATAGCAGGCCCTGACATCGCCGACACCACTGGATCTGCATTAAGCTTGGTGACGCTTTCGAGAATCGGCCTTGGCGGTTTAGCCACATCGGCAGACGGATCCACGGGGGTGGAGGACGCCATTGGGGCTGCCAATGGGTTTATAGATGCCGATCCAGGCTGGTGATATGCTGGACCAATATACTGAGGTGCATGTCCTTCTTTGAATGATTGCATGACAACATTGTACACAGTATTGGACAGCACGCTGGAGTGGCTAATTAATGCTTGATTTAAAGTAGAATTAATCATCTCTTGTAACTTACTAGGATTGACGTCATACGTGACCTGCCGTGGCAACGACGGATCTTGCTTCTGGATGGCTTCGCCGCTCCTGCTTAGGCTGAAGAACTTCAGATACAATTGCTTGTACTCCTCCATAGCCCGCTCCATGGCCAGCCTCTAATCATCTTTCAAATCGGCCTCGGAGACTTCGATGACGTTCCTTTGGTTAACGTCGGAGTTATCACCCATGATAGATGTAAAAATTTGTCCCACCGAGCGTGCCAAAAGAGGTGTTGACACAAAAAGCGTTAGGATCTGTGAACACCTCGAGCTATTACCCGAAATTCGATATCCAAGGTGTGCCAGTCGATTTGACCAGTTAATCGACAAGGACGATAACTAGAACAAGATCTGAACAGGACAACGGCGATACGTCCGGATGCCAAGACTCAGACTTGATCAGGATAACTAGAGCAGAGCTGAACGAGACAACAGCGATGCGCCCGGATGTCAAAGCTCAGAAGTACTCCCACGCGAAACTTACAAGGATTTGACGGAGATCAAGGTGATGCAGCCAGTCGAAGCTCGAAGAACTCGTAAATAGACTAATACTAATGCAACAAAAGGGTAAATTACAGTAAAGGTAAATAAGAGTAAATTGATTTGATTTTTGATAGGATTGGTATCTCTACACGCAGCCCTTGGACATATATTTATACTCCCGCATGGAGAGTTGTACAGAGACATGACTCGTACCTTCCCTGAACAAAACTCCTAACTTTAAAGAAATAACTGACTCGCGCAGGAATCGGATCCAAATAACAATATTATTTTTCTAAACAGACACCTCTATTTTAAAGGAAATAAACGACTCGTGCAAGAGTCGGACTCAAACTACTATAACAATGCTGGTATGAAATCACTAGTTTCCTTATGTCTTTGCTTCGATGAAAACTTTCCATCGGCAGACTCCTTCAACCCGCGACTTCCTTCTTTTGCCACCAGCAATCTTCTGCTGACGTCAACCGCCACATCACCCTGTGCCCATCGGCACTCCAAACCCATTGGCATCATCTCCTCATCGGCAATCAGCATCGGCAATCGACATCGGCAACTTTACAGTTCTGGTGACTTAACTTCATTAATTGATTCTTATCGGCAACAACCACCCAACTCCCATCGGCAACAAACTCATCTTTCCTGCAACACTCTTTCTCATCGGTAAATTCGACTGATAACTTTCCGATGCCGATAGAAAATAGTCACCGATCAACACAAGTCTTAGCTCATTTGATACGTGCCGAAAAATGGTGTCAACAACGAGAAACGGACGTGCATCATGTACGTGCGCCATGCGCGAGGTTACATAATTTTATAGTTCAACAACTCACGAAGATTCATTTCGATCGGCCCAAAATTCACCTATATTAATTAATATAGCTAAGAAAGAAAAGATCGCCGCGTACTGTTGTTTATAGAGAGATTCCATGTGGTAGTCAACTACTTCAATCATATATATATCCACCTCCAAGGCTCCAACTACACATTCTTTAACTTAGCAGTATGCATGTCATACCACCTCACCAAGTATCATGTCAGGCTTTTGCATGGACTACGACAATATGGCGACAACTCTTGGTAAAAAATAAAGTTTTATTTTATAAGCTCTACATTCTTTGAAGCGAAATGTTAATATATGTGATCTATTTTGCTCTTTTTTTATCTCTCTGCTGGATTCTGTAGATCCAGATTTGTAGAGTACGCTATACTGATCTATACTAAGTCGGATAAACCTTTTATCTAGAACAAATTTGCAGATCATTGTGCTTATTCTATCCCATCACTCAAGTTCTTATTTTATTAATTTCATTTTGTTGTCATGGAGTTAGACAGTGGGATCACAATCAGGCTCTCCTATCTTAAGGTATGGAGAAACACGTTAGGTCAATGACTCAATTGTTATGTCTTGTGCAGTTCACACTTCATAAATTGTTAGTGCATTGCAACCCTTGTTCAAGATATATAGGTGCTATAATGGGACTCTTGAGTTTCTCTGACACGGAGAAAAGGAAAGCTAAGATATTCCTTCAGAAGATGACATCTACCAGCCTGTTTGGCTGCAACTAAACATTAGCTGCAACAACCATTTTCGGTTATAACTACAGTGCACGCTGAGGAGGTCAGCAGCCACAGCCCAGCTGCCAGCTGCAACAGTTGTATCTACGTCTTTGCAAATTTAGAGTTGCTTTCATGAGAGTCTATTCTCTCTATCCATACTTTTCCAATATGAAAATCAACTTTTTACTGATCTCATTCACCTATTCGTTGCTTGCAGTGTGCCCTTCACTGCAAGCTTGCTCTTGGTCCTCGGTTGCTGGTCACCTGGTGTAATCAGCGGAGGACATGATAGACACATGGCTGCCTCCATCCTGTGATTGAGAAACCAGACATACCATGTCTATTGTAAATTAAAGCCTCAAGAAAGCCATGTAGGCCTCACACCTCAAGGTCAATGAACCCTACCTTGCCCAGATCAGTACTAACCTTTTGTATGAACCTATAGGATCTATGATATCATATATGGTTTGGTAGGTAAATGTTGTTTCATTTTCTTGTTAGCATGAGAGGCTATCGAGATGGTCTTCATGCTTATCTCTTCTTCTTTTTTGCATGCTCACCAAAGCATTTTTTTTGCATGCTTATCGAAATTATTGTTTCTGTTGCTATAATTTCTGTTAAGCTATGGCTTTCTCATTGATAAAAAAAATGCAATTTAGTATATTAAATTGGAATGCATGTTCATCTTTAAACATCCACTGAGCATGGGTTCCCCTTCTGACGCCAATACACATTTGCTGAATTAGTAGCATATACTTTAGTGTATATGTAGGTAGCAAAAGGTTACGAATACCCTGTTTAGATGCTCCCAAAATTCTATTTTTTTAGTTTTGGGCACTTTTTTGGAGAATGGATCTAAACAGGGGTCTGTAAAGTGAGGCATGTAAAGATTTAGAATGTAGGACCTTAGAGGTCCAAAACATTGTAAAATTTTGTTGAGGCTGTGCTAGAGATAGAGAGAGGAGGGAGAGAGATTTGCAGCAACCCAAAAAATTTGTTAACCATCTAAGCACTACCTGTAAAGATTTGAGATGTAAAAGTTTACATTCAAAAGTTTTGGAATGTAAAGATTTGGAATCTAAACAGGTTGTAGCAAGATGTAGGATAAATAAAATATAAGATAATTTGACAGACTTCATATTTTTCTGTATAAGTTATCTTTGATTCCCTCTTTACACGCAACTCAAGTTTGACTAGATGATTTAGGTATCTCTAGGGTTTGGGAATTGTAATACAAGCATTTTTTATTTTAGTATAATTTTGGAAAATTCCAATATGTGCTGATGAATGAATTCTTGCAGGACATGTCACCATCCTCCCGCGACACCCACACCTTCATCGCCCGCGCAGTCCTGCCACGCGTTGCCCTGCCCCGGCCACCGACGACCGCATGTGCTGCCCCAGCCACCGACGATCACCACCGCCCACTTCTCCCCCACCGGCGAATGGGTTGCCTCCGGCTGCATTCACGCGCGGCACTGCGGGTGCGGGCAACCGGGGTGAGTGAAGTACTTAGTATGAAATTTTTTACAACATATCCACTACTATTAAAGGACTCAAATAGCATTATTTTTAATACAATTAGGACCTACATGCTCTAAAGCCAATCTCAATATGATGAAGTAAAATGTGTTCTCACAGTCGAGGAGTCGCTCGAGGTAGCCGATGACGTCCTAGCGGCGTCGCTCCGCTTCCTGGGTGGGGTGGACGCGCATCGCCACCTCATCGATGACCGGCTCTATGGCACGCTTCGCTAAAGGGAGCATGGTCACGGATCACAAGAGAAAGGGAGTAGACACCACGACGATAATGTTTCCATTTTAAATAACTCAAGAATGTTTGATTGATGAGTGACGACCGATGAGAAGAGGGAATGTTGTATTTATAGGCTAGAGAGAACATCCTCGCTCACACAAAGAAGTGAATGGGTGAATGACCGTTTCTCATTTAGTAGGCGAGCTAGATTGCAAGTTTATGCAACAATGTCTCTCATGTAAATGAGTAAATGATGATTATATGCATCCTCCTCTATCTTTAATAATGACTAATATAACCCAAATGAGTAAATGATGATTCTATACACCCCCATCTATCTCTAATAATGATAAATATAACCCGTAGCGTTAGCATGGAAAAATATACTAGTATATATAGTATGTTGTGCATTTCTTTTTTCTTTATTTTTTCATTAGTCCTTTATTATTTCTCTGGAGCGAAGCAGTATTACGCAGAGCGCTGCCTGTCATGAATCATCAACATCAGTAGCGCAATATAATGAGCAAATAAATAGTGCACGGTGTAGTAGTACAAACTAGTCTCTACTGTAATTGAAATCTTCTAAAAAAGTGTGAAGCATGGATCTCACCTTCTGACCCCATAACCAGGCTCCCACCCTCCTTCTCCCGCACCACCCACGCACAACTTCAGGGATCGAATCCCACGCGTGCCTCGCGAAAAAAAACACACGCCCATCCCTCTTCAGGGATCGAATCCCACTCGCGTGTCTCGTGAAAAAAAACCACGCCGATCCCACTCGCGTGCCTCGCGAAAAAATCCCACTCGCCCTGCCGCCGGTTTAACGTGAGGGACTCGCGAAAAAAAGAACCACGCCGCCGCCCCGTGCCTCGCGAAAAAAGAACCACGCCGCCGGTTTAGAGTGAGAGACTCAGGTGTTGTGGCGGTGTGCGTTTTCCTTCCTTTCCTCGTGGCTAGGCGTAGGGGAGCGAGCCGCGACGACTTGACATGTGACGCGTATGAGACTCAGGTGCCTGGCGGTGTGCTTTCACCGATTAACACGAGGCCAAAGGTAATACTAAGTTCTCATCAAAAGTAATATCTCGAGGAAACAAGTACATCCGTACGTAACTATACGTCTATAATCAGAGAACGAATTCAAAATTCAAATCACGTCCATCCGCCTATTCTCCACAAAATAAATTACACCTGTGACTCCTCTCCTACGCGACCGCACATCCTCTGATGTGGCATGATGTGGCTAGGGTTTTCTTGATGCCGCCACGCCTTATCCTGTCCCCCACGCCTGATGTCCCCTCCCCATGCCGCCGCCATGCCGCAGGTCGTTTTGGGGCACCAGCCGCGAGAGCAAAGGCGGAGGTCATCGCCGGCCGTCGGCTCAGGCTCGCGGCGAGAGCTCGCGCTGCCAACGTGCGGGAGCGGGAAGCCGCCGCGTCGGCCGCGGATGCCGGGGCCGTGTGCAAGTAGGGCAAGGAAAAAGAAGAAGGTCTTCCATCCCTTTTGTCTAATATTCATATCCTAATATTCACTCATGTCTTTTGAACTTGCATTGCTCTATTTTTTGTTTTGGAGCCATATAATTATGCTTTTTACTAAATCTTAATGAAGTATTTCAAATTTAGTAGAATTAAATTTAGACTTAATATAACCCGTAGCGTTAGCACGGACAAATATACTAGTTTAAAAAATAATTAAGCTAATAAATGAAGATGCTGAATAGCTAACAAGGTAGTTTTTTCAAAAGTAGAGATCAAATGAGGTAAGACAAACACCTACTAAATTTAAAGAGTTATTTATAATCTTAGATTTTACTCAAATCAAATATATCCAAATGTAACTTTTTGGAGTCTGGAGATGCTCTTACTGCTTACTTCCGCGCACTGCACACGTTCGACGGAATGCCGCCGCGAGCCCTCCTCCTCGTCAACTGAGATTCGTCTCGCATCTTCCCCGATTCCTTCCCCTACTTCCGTCCCCATCAGCGGACCCAGCCGAGATCGACGAGTCTCGCCGGAGCCCGGTTACTAGGCGTCGCGGCGCACGACCGGATCTCCAGGCTCGGTCCGCGTTGATGGTCTCTGGGGTCGGCCCGGGGAGGAGTTCGAGGCGATGAGCAGGCTTGCGTCGGGACTCCAGCGCCTACGGAGGTCGTCGTCGCCGTGGGAGGTGCTGTGGTCCGCGCTCGCGTCATGCGGCCTAGTGCTTTTCTCGCAGCTCGCCGTGGCGATGGTTCCCCGCCTGTTCCCTTCCCTCTCTCTACTCGCCATGCTCCCCATCGCGGGTCGGTGCTCTCTGGTTCCTCGCTTCCTTTTTGGGTTCCTGCCCCCGGTTGCGGGCGTCTCTACCTTTTTTTAAGCGCCAGCGTAATTCTGATCTACCTGATTGCGTGTTGCATAGGGTTGGTGTTCCTCGCGGCTATCGTGGTCGGTCGCCTGTGGAGGAGGTTCGTGGGGGTGGCGGCGTCGGCGCCGCTCTTCGTGCTCTTCAACATCCTCCTATTGTGGGGCGTTTACGTCTTCGTGATCCGGAGAGGTGAGCTCTTGGAGCAATGCGTGCAGTGTATTGTTAGGATGCCCATTGCGATTTTGGACATATGCTATTTTTGTCTTGCTGCATTGACTTGAGTAAAGCTGACGAAGTTTCCTGATTTAGGTGAGTTGTTGGGCTTGCTTTGTTCGCTCGGGTCCCATATAAAACTGAGTCTTTAGTTCATACAAAGCAAAGATAATTTAGAATGCTGGTGCTCGATTTCGACATTATGAATGTACATGATCTGTAAATTGTTAAAATTAGGTGGAAGCTTATAGCTCTATGTCTTAGCATTCAGCTGTACCTGTTTCCCAGATTTAGAATCTGACCTTGACTGAAATAGCTGAAGTGAAAGGATTAAGTTTGCCAGTTGCTTCTTCTGGTTAGGTACTGTAAGGTTCAGTCATTAAGAGATGATTTTATGCTCCATGCCGTGAGAGTTGCACAGACTTCAAAACACATACTAAGGGAAGATTTCAACTACGAATCCCTGTAGTACTTCAATATTAAGACACTCCTTGTGACCAAATTTGTGCTCAACTATAAAACCTCATACTGCTCAAGACTGAGCTGGCTCCAGTTATGGGACCAAGTGTGGACACAGCATGCTCTAGTCAATTTGTGCTCACTTTTAGAGTCCTAATTCTTGGTGAATCAAAACGCTTGAAGCGATCAAGCATTGCAGCATCACTCTTGGTTTGTGTGTGCTCACCTCTAGTTCATCGTGAATTGCAGTGCTATTAGCCAGATACATACCACTGTCGAATGATATGTTAGTGCAACCTCCAGTCCGATTTATGTGGTGTTTAGCAAGTATACTTAGGAAAGAGTAGTACTATATTGTTGATGATTATATAAACCCTTTTAGTGATGAATTGATTGATTTTATTCTCATGTTCCATCTTAGTACTTTGATTCATAACTATTAACACCATCCTTTTTGGACCTGATGTAGCATATCATTGGGTATTGAGGATGAGGCACTGTAAATTGGTCTAGCAGCATATTGGATTTATTTTTCTCAAACTCGTGGAATTTGAAAGAATGTGCATACAGTAGATTTTGTGTTAGTAACCCTTCAAGTATTCATTAATGTGGATATATTTTATACTTCCGTTTGAGAGCAGGAGAAAAGAGCACTGTATATATGTCTACTTCTGTTGTCGTGGATCTGTAATCTGTCAAATATTTTGCAGAAACTTCTTCTCTGCTGGACACGCTAATAAATGCAGAGTGTGCACTGCTTCTGTGGGGACTCTACAGGTTACTTCTTCAGGAATAATTCTTTTAAATGAAGTTTGCAAATCTAAGTTAGGCCTAGTGAATTTAAAACAGTGCAATGTGATTCTAAGATTGACAATTGGTGGCCTTTGATACCACCACCTTTAGGATGCAGGACTTAATTTCTACCTTTTTTATTGCAGGATTTTATCTGGTGATCCTGGTATTGTTGCTTGTGATTCTTCATATTTGGAAGAAGCTGGCTGCCAGGATTTTGTGGAAGCTATATACTCGAGTGAGGTGCTGTGAAAGTCTAGTTTAAACGAAGCTACTCTAAGTTACTAACTTGAGGTAAATAGTTCTTTAACATCCTTTTATACTTTTGATGTAGAAACTCCCAATGCTCTCAAGGGTCAGGCAGTGTACCTGGTGCAAAGCAAACATTAGGGGCTATGACCATCATTGCCCTGCATTTGGTACTTGTATAGGTATTATTATATTCCATATTTTTCAAGTGATAGTGTTTTGCCCTATTGTGGCATGACAGTTGTAGGTATGCATTCTAATCTCCTGTGCATATTTTGCAGGACAGAAAAATCATCGTCTATTTATGGCCCTTTTGACAGGATTTGTTGTTGCTGAATCAACATATACAGTGTGCTCAACAAAATGTATGCTATTTGTCTTGCTCTCTGAAATGAGTGTTGGGTTTTATCCTAATAGCAGATGTGGCTGTTTCTTATCTCTCTAACCAAAGTGCCCAGCAACTATTTATTTATTTATTCTTTACAAGATTTACTGTGTTCGGTAACCAAAAAATTTCATCTACATTTCTGTGTTATGCAGATATTACCAGATGTATCAGTTCAGGAACTATAAGATCGGAGGTATCTATGCCCATATCTTATTCTTTGTGCATGAATTGTAAGGCAATTTTGTTTGGAAAATTTAGGTCTGTGCCATTGTCTCAGCTAGTATTTCGATTCTTGCCAGTTTTTTTTTCGAACCGTTAACTTGGATCGAATAATTACAAAAACAGTGGGAATAATGGAAACAGTAATTAACCTGATGGCACACGCACCTACGTTTTCCTTTTTGTTTTCAAGAATTTCTTGCAGTTTACTGTTTTTGAAAGTGCTCCAGCTTCCCCCACCCCCATATTTCTCGAACATGCTGGAGAAGCGGACCTTAGCAAATAAGCTACTTGTTAAGTTAATGTGTTCAACCATACACATTATTTTTTTCTTCTAGGACTATTTGCTTGGATGATTTAGCATAGTAGCTATTCATTCCATTTCTCAAACACGGCATTTTTTTTACTGCATATGCATATTGCATTTGTATGTCTTTAGTACTTCCAATGGTAATATATTCATATCAGTTCAACCATGGTATATTCAAAAGCAATTATATTAAGCTATGTTCTGGGCCTTTTGATGCCTACCCCAACTTCTTGGGACTGAAATTTGTTTTATTTGTCCATCAAACTGTACCCTTGATTCCTGATATCTATATGAATGACCGCAAGATGCTTACTGTGTGTACTCATTTACTTTGCAGAATCCTGTATCTATAAACATGGTAATCAGTACAATGCTCTTCACTATCCTCCAGGTCCTCTGGCAGGTTTGCTCCTAACCCCTCTGATGTAATAACAGCTCTTTCTCTTGTGCTTTTATTCGTGCTCCCATGAATTTTTTGTCCTTATAGAGTTATAGACTATCTGCTTTTGAGGTATATTGTCAGGGTCGGTGCTTCATCTCTTGGAGAACTTCAGAAACTCTGTGTATTATGAGTTTTGGCTTATCTCATGCCTATGCTCCCATTGATCATTCTTATTAAACTTAAAGAAAAATACTCAAATTATGCAGCATGGAGATATTTACTGGAGGTTTTATATGGTTTTCCTTGCTTAAACTGATAAGTTTTCAGGCTACTGTGATAAAACATTACAACTTGCCAGTCTTTGGTTGGCATCAATCACAACATGTACAAATCTAAATGAGATTTTGAGATTTTTCTTATTCATGTGAAATTGTGAATACATACTCACAGCCTGTGAATTGAAATCACCAGTAAAAAGAGGAAAGTGTGTTCAGCCCTGAATTTGAAAGCATGCCACAAGAAATATGACTGCAGTTCATTTTCATCGTTATATTTGGGAGTATTGGCTAGACATATTGAACTTGTCAGCTGCCATATGTGTTGCATGTGTCAGAACTTGAAATGTGTGTTACATTCTACATTTGCAATTGCTATGCCTATAACAAACACGCTAATTAAAACTGCAGTCTTATGTTGTACTCCCTCTGACCCCAAAGATAAATCCATCCGATCTTCTCCCAAATGCACCAAACATGAGTCCATGATAACTCCATTGGACCTTTTTGGCTTCGTTCTTCCTTGTCTATACCTACTTAAATGCAATTCACTTACCATCCGTATTTACTGTAGCAATGATTGATGAGTAATATAGTCATTGTATCCCTCATCTTAATTCCAGTGCCAAATCCAAATGGACATATATTTGTGATTGGAGGGAGTATTACATGACCTGGTGATGCCTTGTTTATTTCTAATAAATCCTCCACTCTGTTGCCAGATTTTATTCTTGATGTGGCACATATATTGCATCTGCTTCAACATCAAGACAGATGAGTGGGTAATTTCAAATTTCCCATGCTTTGGAGTCTTTCTTCATCAATTGCAGGTCATCTTCTCGTTAGCTGTTTCTTGTAGCTAAAAGGTGAGATTTTCCAGATTAACTGGAAGAAATATCCTGAATTCCAGATGAAGGAACAACCTCAATCAGGTGCTTTACGTGCGCTATTTAGTGTTTTTTATTTATCACAGTTACCCTAGTGGATTATAACTTTGCACACGTAAATCCATTCCCTCCCGCAAATGCAGATTCTGAAGTCAAATTTGTGAACCCATATGACAAAGGCATGGTGTGTAACATAAGAGAATTTCTAAAGCCAGAATGATAGATAGCCAATTTTGAGTACGAAGACCTGACCTCTGATGGAACTGGAAACATGGGAAATCTGAAGTGCCGTCATTACTGGAGCCAACAGGGAAGCTTATTTCCCTTGTTGCTGCCGTAGCATTTATTGAGACTTCTTGTGAGGATTATTGGACTCTGCTGTCTAGTTTAATTTGCAAGTAGCATTCTTTTATATGGTTACTTTCACTTGACCATGAATTATAGGCACCTTATAGCTCTAGAGAACTTTTCTCCATATGGGGTTCACATAGTGCTCCTGCATTTTTCCCCGTTTGGTCTTGCGTTCTGTGTGGGAAAAGGGTAACCCTTGTAGGGATTTGAATTAATTTGAAGGTAATTGCCGTGCTCTTGTTTATGGCCATGCCATTGATATTTTGGCCTCAATAATGTGCTTCTAAAGTTGCCTCATGGATGATCGGGCTCATGCTTTCTGTCTCCGTTGCTTATGTAAATGTTTTTTTTAGTATGATCCATGAGTTAGTATTTCTAGCTGTACAATGTACGAGTTAGTATTTCTAGCTTGTCGCGCCTTTTGTTTATGATCACTTATGAAGCCAAAACCGTTCTTTTTTTTTTCTTCGTGCTCAACCCTAGTTATACATGCCCTGTTATGTGTCAACCTTACGTCCAGTGTTTATCCAACTATATAGTACCTACAGTGTCGTCGATAAGTTGTTTTGCAAGTTATTCTATGATCATGTTGGCCATTCATGCATTTGCTTCGAGAACGGGCATGGAGTACGGTTGGAGACGTTTGGCACGGATGCACGGGTCTCCGTTGTGCCCAATATACTTGGTGATCTAGGGCTAACCATTAGGTAGTACATCCAAACCCAAACCCGAGGACTAATAGGTGAGCTAATTGTTAGTTAACTTGCTAGCCAATAATATTTTTTGGCTATTTTTTGGGCTTTTTTTTTTGGCTCAGCTAGTAATCAACCATGTATATCTGAATGTGCCCTTAGTGTGAGATTATCGTTGACATAGTTGCCAGTACGGTAGCTCCTAATGCCCTTAGTGCGAGTATAAATTTTTTAAAAAAAACAGAACCATTTTTCCTTATGTTTATGTTGTGTATATTGTGTGCTAAAACTTATGCTAGTGGGGTGTACGCAGTGCATCTAAAAAACTACCGAAATTAATTAAATGAAGCCAAGCTGATTGAAAGATCAATGGCTTAGTTGAGACTGACTAATTTGAACAATTACTCTATAAGGTCTCACTAACACAATCACTACAACAACCTCATACGCCCTTAGACACTTGTCCTCAGACCATACTATTCTCGCTACTCCTCTAATAAATTCCCTCTAATAAATTCTCTGTAATAGACGACAACTCTCTTTTGTTGGTGACTATGTTAGGGTTGTTATATTTTTATGCGGCAGCTGTTTGATATAGCCCAGTTTCACCATTTATTTATTTATTTATTTTTATTTTATTCTATTTTTACAAAATAGGTTCTTAAGCAGCATTTTTTTCAAGTCGAGTTGTTTTGAAACAAGTGTTTGGTAAAAAAGATTTACATAATCAAACAATGAATAAAGTAACTATAACATGGGAGATAAAAGTTAGGAGAAAGTACTTTTTTTATAGCTTCATCTCAATTCATACTTTACAAGAGGAGAAGAAAAATAACCTCATCCGTAAAACTGTTTTGGAAATGAGTGTTTAGAAAAAAAAACATCTCACAACAGCTTGTGCCTTTAATTAAAAGGTTAAGCTTATGTCAGTTATGTTACAAAAAGAGAAATGTATAGATGAATTTACTAGAGATAAGCAATTAGCAATCCTTTGAGATGAGTGTCCTGAGAGGTTGGAAACGGGAGTTTTCCTAACGCTGATGAATTGGTGAGCAGGGAGCTGCGGAGACAATAGTTGGTATTTTCTCACCAACAAAGCACTGCAATCCCATATTTGCCTGCCAAGCATAAATCGTTAGCTTTTTCGACAACTTGCAGTTTTTTTCCTAAACAAGCTAACCATCGCTCATGCAGTGATTGGAACCTAAGCATCTGTGTGGATGCATGCATCCAAAGGGTTAATTATGTATTAGGACTAGCTAGATGGGCAATTCTGACAGGGTAAACAACCGTATAAACAAGAGAAACTGCCCAATAAATAGATTCGACTGGCCACTATATTGCCAGGCAGCAAAGTAGGCCACCAGTCACTCGAAATCGAGAGCATAAATTACTACCTGGCCAACCAAAGTTGTCTGGGCAATAATAAATCAGACAAACCCTTAATAGACGAACTGCAGGGCCGTTTAGGTAAACAAATGTCATCGCCATGTCGAACTTGTGCTTGCCTCACTGTTTCCAGGAATGCCAGCCCATTCGGTTGCGTCCATGCAGGGTTCGTCTTCAGAATTCAGAGCATGCTATGCTAGGGCTTTCTATTTCACTAATAAATGCTGAAAAGCCCTTGTTCTTGTTGTGATACTCCTCGTCATACGGCCGCACGGACCACCATCAATTCGCATAGAAGAGTATGGCATAGTGCCTTGACGATTTGTAGATAATCATCCAAGCCCCGAGTCGACGGCGACGTGCTTGTTATCCTGCCGGGGGTCGCCGTCTGGCGAGCGTGCCGTGCCCGGAAAGCGCGCACTCCGCGACCCCCCAATCGGCCGAAGCTCCTCAATTTTCTAGTGCTTCCTGCTACGTGATGAATCATTTTTCAAGTTCCTTTTACCTGTTTATTTATCACACCCCAAAGAAATGAACTAACCACTAACTGTAGACTTCCCATTCACCGCAAATGTTTTATTTTAATTTTCACGAATTGAGTGGAAGCAGGGGTATGGTAAGAGTTTCCGAGCTTAGCAGGGGTATTTTAACCAATTTCAAAACATTTTCGACAGTTTTCTTCCTTGTTCATCTCTAAACTGTACTCTTCAAGAATAACGATCGCCATTGTAGTGCAAGGGGTCCACACACCAGATTTCATAGCTTCAAAGAGCAACATGCTAAAAAGTAGGGCCTCTCGAGTCTATTTCGGAAAAGGTATTACAACAAAAATAGTTATAACTTGGTTACCACCAGACATGACACCCTTAATGCCAACAACCAGCAAGCTTTTTCCAACAAACATGTCGATCTAGATCTGAGAAACACAACATTTCTCCTCGTCATAGCAGGTAGATCATGTATTCATCATAGATGCGACAAGCAGTACCACTCTGTCAGGAACAACTACATGCAATGATGCAAGTGACAACAACACCGGTGTTAGTGTGGCAGTCAAGCAACAAGGCACTGATACATCAAGTTAAGAGAAGTCATAACATGCAGAAGATCAGCAAAAACAGTGTAAACATCAATGTAGTAATCAACTATGACCACTCTCGGATGCTGCATTTGGTTCCAAACAAATAAAATTACATTACATATATCAGACCAAAAGGTTTGATCCAGAGACGGGGAACAACAGCTGATGCTGGACACAACCCCAGGGCTGGGAGTAAGATCACAACACAGAACAAAAATTCACAGCAACTGTAAGGATGAATAAAGAATAGTCTGCCTCAGTAAGTAGGGTAGTAATACCCAGTGTTCCCGGTGTAAGCCATTGGCATGGGGTTCGTGTTGTATGCCGTGGGCATCCCATAGGGCATGGCCGGGTTGGGGCCGAAACCGTTGTTGAGCTTGTTCAAGCTCGATTGCCCTTGCATGCCGTCCCTCTGGTACTGCTGCCACATAATTTGCTCCTGCGTCAAGAGCTGTTGCTTCTTCTCCAAATCTGCCATCTGCACATAGGACGGTGGTGGGACAGCAAGAGATGCTGCAAAGGGGTCACCACCAACAGTCTGCATTGAACCATCAGGTGCAGGCAGAGCAAGCATCTGAGTCTTCTGTCCAGGAGCAGGCAAGGCGACGCTGCTGGCACTCCCGGTGGTCGCCTGTGCACTGACATGCTGGCGCACGACACCCTGGTCATACATACCATTCAGCAGCAACGGGTCCATACCACCTGACATTGCTGGCTTCTGCTTGGACAAGTTGCTTGCTGTCTCTACAAGGGCAAGCTCCCAATCAGCCTTCCCAGGTTCAGCTGCAGGATTCTGCCATGCCGAAGTCACCTCGTTGCCACCATTTGAAGGGAAAGCCTCCCATGAACCATTGCTTCCACCAGCAGCGGGTGGCCCCTGGAAGAGAGCTAGAGCAAGCCTATTACCTTGCTCATCTGCACTAACAGTATCTTCTCTGAGATCCACCAAGTCACCCTGTGGCTGTGGGGGTGACTCTGGCTTCACCTCTTCCTCCACCTTCTCAGGTTCAGGCTCCTTATAATCTTCTGGTGCAGGAAGTGCCTTGATGCTGTTCATATCCGGCTCAGGTTCTTCTTCCTTGACAGGCTCAGGTTCAGGCTCCCTTGGTGGGCTCTTGGGCCTCTTTGCCCGGTCCCTCATAAATTCTTCCAGCGTCTCCAGCAACTTATCAGTGACGCGCTGCACCTCTGGGTACTCAGATGACCTTGCAACTCCGGTTTCTTTACACCATGAATAGAATGCACATAGCTCATCAATCTGCTTTGCAGCACTAGCATATGCCTCAAAAGCCTTCACGCAGTCAGCATACTCCATGTCAAAGAACCTGTCCAGCAGCACCGCCAGCACCTCGCAGATATCGGCGTAGAGCTGGAAGCTCTCTCTCACAATCTGATACAGCGCGACCAGCACCATCCTGCTGTTCTTTGCGCCACCAGTGGGGCGGCAAGCAAGGAACCTGTCAAGCAGCTGCTGTAGGTGGTGCATACGGGCAAGGACCCGCTCTGGCTTCATATCCCTCACTGGGGTTGGCGGCCTCTTCTCATCATTGTTCCCGCCATTCCTCTCGCGGTAATCATCATATCCGCCATACCCAGGTGGTGACGAGTAGGAAGGAGAGCGGCGGCCATAGGGATCAGGTGAACCCCAGCGGTCACGGTCCCGTGGTGATGGACCATTATTGCTGCTGCTGCTGCCGCCATTATTTGATCCCTGCTTGCGCTCATGGAGGAAGAACTCGAGGCGCTGGTCAAGGTAGAGCGCGTAGGTGCGCACAAAGGCAGAGTGATCCCAGGATCCAGAGTGCGCCTCGTCCCGAAAATCGGAGAGGTTGAGCAGGCGTGTGCCCCGCCGCGTGGCATGGAGGAGCTCGCGGTGGAAGGACGGGTCGCCATCGGCCAGCAGGCGGTGCACAAGCATGAGCGACTTGAGCGCGACCACGTAGTCGCGGGTGCGGGAGAGCCTCCGGGAGCACCCTACCACGGAAGCAGCGATGTGGGCGCGAGATCCGGACGTAAGGTGGAGGATCTCGCGGATGTGGCGCTCCTCGGCCGGCTCGTCGTCGTGGCTGGTGGCCTTGACGATGAGCACGTCGAGCTCGGGCGCGATGTTGCTGGTGACCTTGGCGAGGCCGATGCTGGTCTGGTCCTTCACCGCGCCCAGGGCCTTCCGGATCGTGCTCGACGACATCTTCGCAGCCCTCCCCTGCCGCCGGCGCCTCCTAGATGCCGACCAACCAACAACAACCGGAGCTGGAGCTGAAGCTTCGGTTTAGATCTGAATCTGAACACCAAAAGGAACCATATGATGAGTTGTACAGAAATTAGATATTTTTTTTCCAGCGTTGGTCGCTCTCGGTAATAATACTCGGTAGCTACTCAGTGCGCAGGCAGATCCCTGCAATTTCGCAGCTTTTATGGAAAGGAATCAAAGAATCGACGGAGTTCGAGAGATCTGCGGAGCCGGAAGCTGGATTTCACTCCATTTGCCGAACCTACCAAATATAGGGTGGCTTGTAGATATACTAGCCGATGCTTATCGGCTACTAGAGCAGGTCTAGCCGCGACCGCGAAGCTAGCAACCGAACTACCCCTCTACTCGGCGGAAGCATACCGGATCTACCGGGTACGGTTCAAACAATCGGCGATTTACCTCAGTCAGGAGCAGCAGCAGATCTGCCAAGACCTGGGTGTCGGCGGTGAGGGGCGCGCAGCACGGCTCAGATCCGGGACCCTCCCGTCTCTTCCCCGCTCCTGCTCCTGCTCCCGCTCTCGCTCCGCCGGCGGAAGAGTTGACCTCGCTCGGCTGCTGTGGAAGCGGAGGTCGAGGAAGAAGAAGCGGTCCACGGCGGCGACGGGAGGGAGGAGGCGGGGCAGGGAGGCTAGCGACTCGGGAGTTGGCACGAGGGGAGTCCGCCGAGGAGATATGGAATACTAGAAAGGAAAGGAAATGGTGCTCGGTGGTGGTGCGTACCACTTCCGCCTAGGGGTTTGGTGCTTTGCTGTTTTCACGACTTTTATTACTTCCGCGCTCGGGTTTCGGGTGGGTGCCCTGCCGGCGCGCGGGGGCTGAGGCACGCAGAGCACGCCGACCGCGCACCGACGGTCCGACGCGAGTCACGCGACGCGCGCCTCGGTTCGCCCGGCGGCGCCAACCCACGCTAGGAGCCACGCCGCGCCGCGCCGGGTTTTCCCCGCGCCGACGACGGGATCAAGGAAAAAGCTCGTGCGTGGCTCGGGGTGGCACCGTGCTGGCGGAGGGTGTTGTTTGACCGGTTCGGCGATTGTGATCGGTGCTGCCGCCGCGGCGCTGCGGTCCCCGCTTCCCAGCAGGGTGCGCACGCGTACGTGTACATGTACCGGTATGCAACGCCCGCGGATTCGTACCAACGACCGTGTCCGTCAATGGCTGCCGGCTGGCTGGTGGAGAATTCTGGCGCCGCCCTGGACAGCCTGACGCCGGAGGGTCGCCCGGACGTGGACTTCGCCTCGGCTGTGTAGCTGGGTTTGCAACTCCAGCTCCTCTGTTGCGCCAAAAATACGACCTCTGCATTTACTGCAACGCTTCAAGTCCGCCACGGTCGCTTTCGTTGCGTAAGGCTACGCCTACGCTACACTGGGGCTTGTGTAACAATTGGGACGGATTGGCCAATTTCCATTGACTAGGAATGGAGTTACAGTAGTTAAAAGCGTGATTTTGTTGAAAAGCAGCCACGTCGTGTCTCAAAACGAGCCCACAGCCAGCCGAGGCGAGGCCGCATTGAATATGTCCACTCCATAGCCAGCGGCAGCGAGCCAACAGCCAAGGTCTCTGTCCGTTCCTGCCCTGCCCCTCCCCCGTTATCACACGATACACGTGCTCCCGTGGTGCATATGGGCATGGGCTGTTCATTCTCATCGTTGCCGACGCAGCTCGGACGCACCGAAACTTCCTTCATCCACAAATAGCCAGCCGGCGGTGTCAATAATGCCAGACTTCTCCCGATTGTTCGTAACAGCTCGGATTCCCTTCTGTTCTCGTGTATAAAGGACTGCACCTTTGTGTATGTGGACGGGTAAAGACGCTTGGAGAAAAGGCGAAGCGACAAACGAGGCATCGTGTTCTTCTTGAACGACGGCCATTGAGGCGCGCTATTGCGTGGCCAGGACGGGCCAAATGGAGACTGGAGTGGATGGGGTCCCTGGCTCTCTGAATCATGCACGGAATGGCATCTCTTAGCCAGCAAGCAAAACGTCCATGTTGGTGAACTCAAAGTTGTTTTAGGTTATCAGGAGAGAAAGACACCTCAGGTCAGGTGGCTTCGCAAATTATGTTCTGGAAAAAAAAAGGCTTCCCTTTTTCTGTACAAGTGCATATTGATGGTTGGGACAATTGTATAACTGCTCCGGTTTTGAGCTCCAACTACACGTTTGCCTCTGTGTTTTTTAACTTTGCATGTTTGTCCCTGTTTTTTTTGTACCCTTATTATTAACACCGTTAGCTATCGATAAATTATAGATTAAAAACGTTTTTTAAAAAAGAAAAAATTAGTGAAAGACTATAATACCCCTTATCCAAAACATACCATCCCTCCCTCCCATTCTACTCTGTTCGTCCCGTGCGGACGCGGGCGGGCGGCTGGTCAGCGCCACGAGTGCGGGTTCGGGCAGCCGGCGCGAGCGCGGGCGCAAGCGCGGGAGGCCGACTCGGCGCGCGGTCGTGGGCGGGCTGCGCGAGCGGCGCGCAGGCGCGGGGGGCGGCGCGACACGCAGTCGCGGGAGGCAGGCGCGGCAAGCGGACGCGGGCGCAGGCGGGCCGCGGTCGTGGGCGGGGGCGGGAAGCGGACAGCCGTCGCGGTGCGCGGTCGCGGGCGCAAGCGGGCATCGCGGACAGCAGGCGCAGGTAGGCGCCGACGGCGCGAGCGTGGACGTCACGTCGGGCGGCACAACGGCGGGCCGCGGCTGACTCATGTTGGGGGTATTTTTGTCTTTTCACCATGTACTTAACACCGTTAACTCTCCTTCACGGAACAGGGGCAACTGAAATATTCAGATTTAGAAAACAGGGGCAAACATGCAGAGTTAAAAAATAGAGGCAGACGTGTAGTTGAACCTTAAGACAAGGGCAGTTTTGCAATTGACCCTTGATGGTTCCCCCATTGACCATCATGGATGCTGAAAACACTTGTCGAACTAGAGCACAAAGCTCATTTCATGGTACTTAAAAGTCTACAGAAATCTTGGAAGCGTTGATATTTCGCACATTTGACATGTCTGGTACACCTCCGTCCAAAAAAAACTCAAAATTTCGCACATTTGACATGTCTGGTACACCTCCGTCCAAAAAAACTCAAATTTCAGACATTTTTTATTACTTTCTCTGTTTTAAATTATAATAATAGTTCGTAAAAAAGATTTTGGTGTCACTCTATCAGAAAATTAGGAAGTGAAGCTCAAAAATCAGGAAAGAGAACACTGCCATTAATATGGCCTTTATAATTTCCTACATCCCACTAATTTTGTCATCATAAATTAAGGTTTTTCTTAACAGGGTTCCTTTACAGCTTTCTTCATTTAACAAGTTGGAGAAGTCTTGTTTAGATAGCTAGCTTCAGTATAAATAACAATTTATCCTCTCACAGAGCTCACCTCGTCGAGTCGATTGGTTCGCGAGTCAATTGGTCTTCCTCTGAGGTCCGACTCACCTCGTCGATTTAAAAAATTATCACGTACTAAGTATACTTTCCACCATCGAGTGGGAAATGCTTTATACGCTATAAAGAGAGCGATCCTCAATTATAGACTAGACAGGCAATATAGTTGCCGCATGGCCTAACCGTCCGTCTCTGCAAATAATGTCGAAATCTGTTCCAATGACGAAGCTTTTGCATTGCTTACTCAGAATGTTTGGCTGCATATATACAGTCAGACAAAGGGTATTAGCTTAATGGAAGTTGCACGTAGCTGACGTACGTATGCGCCTTTGCATTTCAGCATAGAAAAACAGACTGCCACGACCAGCCAGTGGGATGTCGCTACCATCATTTTTTAAGGCCGTGATAAAGAAGTGGAGGGGAAGAGAAGGCCGGGCGTGGTGGTTGGCTGGATCCAACTATCGTTACATGGATCAGTGGATAGACGATGCGTAGATGGAGATGATGACAGTGACAACGCGGAGGCAAACCAAGATGGCGGAGTTGTGCTTGCCGCTGCACTGGTTAATTAAGTCTATAATATCATAAGCTGAATACAGAAAACATTCAGTGATTAACAGAGTATTATAAATGCATCCACGTCGTGCGACGGCAACCTACAACCCAGGGTGTGCCATGTGAGTCGCGTACGTCGGCTAACCACTTTCCTCCATTGTTTTCGAATTGGGTTATAGAATTGCCTCCTGTCAGTTGGCTTCCATAATCAGCCAGTAGTCTGCCGCTCACAGACCGCAGCCCACGGTGGAACTTCAACTTCTTTTTAATCTTACAGAGATGACGGTAGAGACGTCGGTGGTACAGTACGGATGATGAGGTCTTAGGTGAAAATTAAGGAGAACGATTGAACGAAGTCCCGGTGGGTCTTAGGTGAAAATTAAGGAGAACGATTGAACGTGCTGGTGCGTGATCTGATTCTGATAGAGTAGTTTTATCTTTAGAGACGCTTTGCTTTGGGTCCACCAATTTATTAAATACAACTCTCAAGTACAACAATTTATTTTAACCATTCAATTTATCTATACGGTTTTCACCCAAGTGATTTTCCAATTGGATTCTTACTTTCTTAGTTGTTCTCAAACCATTGCACATGGCGGCGTTCTTCGATTTTGTTGGTATAAGAAATGGATTACACAATACCATAAACCTAGAACTGACTTATTGTATATATGCTCAGCTCTGCATGAGTAGCGGGCCGAGCCAATGTGTGATATTATTGGGCTGGGGAGTCCCTGGTCCACGGAGAAACCAGCAAACCACACAGCTTGGCCCAGGGTGGAACAAGTCCCCGGGGCTGCTCAAACACTAGAGAACAAAGCACACATGCACAATACTTATACTTTTTTAAAAAGAAATTTTATCAATAAAGAGTTTTGCACTCAACCAGAAATCTATTAGTATAGTTCAAACTTCTACTAGATTTAAAGAGCTCACAAAAAACAAAAGAAACTCCATTATGCAATTTCATAACTGAATTCAGAATATAAATCATGTACTCTCCGGTCTGTCTATATCTGCACGCAAACGTTCGAGATGGAATAGGGTATCGTAGTGGCGCATCAGAGAAAAGATAAAAAAAACAAACAAAGAGAAAAAACAAACGCTGGACTAAACACCAAAACTGCACTGAACTTGAGTATAGGAGCTTAATAAATTTTAGTGTTGCAATCCGAGAGAGTGCCCACGTACGCAGGCCGCAGCCCAGTGCTCGGCTCATGCCTCACGGACCGCATCCAGCCTTTCAAAAATGGGCTCAGCGAGGCCGCTCCATCAATGCCTGCCCCCATAGGCCACAGCCCGGCCCCGGTGCTCGGATGTGATGAGTCGTGACTCGATGAGGGAAAGCCGTCGACTGAAAAGTGAAAACGGCTGCGTGCGGCGTGCCACACTGCCACATTTTACAGCTGCCATGGTGGACGGTGGTACTGGTACGTGGTACCCGCGGCTGGGAAAGCAAAGCACGCCTCATCAAACGAAAAAGTACCACATCCTGACACGACAGTCATGTTGTGTGCCTGTAATCCTTGAGCAAATGGTATGCGTGAGTAGCGGACCAAAACAATGTGCCCAGCTAACCATAGGAACAAACAGGCCCGCCCAACGACTGCTCGGACAGTATACACGACGGAGTTGAGGTTATACTAGTGTGCAACAGCAACGTAATAGTAGTAGTGCTACAGTAGTATTCTGCTTCCATCGTCCGAAGCTGCACTGCAGCACCGCACAGCAAGTCATACAGATACTACAGGTAGTAAGTACAGCGACCGTGGACAGCAACAGCGGCAGCTGCTGCCGAGGCCGCAACGAAATTGCCGCTCCTGCAGAGTCTTGCTTGTCACGGGCGTTGGTCATTTTCATTGGACCAGCCGCGCGCAAGTCCGGAACAAAAGCCCGCATCAGTTCACGACTGGCGGGCGGGGCGGCGGCTGGCCCGCTCACGGTGGCCGCAGGAGCACTGGAGTACTGGACACGGCTGACGACGGCCCGGCGCACAGCCACGACACTCGTATGCCCCTGCCCGGTGGGGGTGGGGGTGGGGGTGGCGGCGGCGTCCCGCGTCCGCCCCATCATGATTTTATTCGTTCCGAGGCTGGGGCCTGGCGGGCTGCGCGCGGGCCCCGCCCAGGACGCGACGCGAGTCCGTCCGCGCCGATGACTCGCGCGCTTTCTGCGGTCTCCCGCCCCCCCCCCCCCCCCCCCCCCCCCCCCCCCAATCACATGCGCCCGCTCCGCTGCCCGTGCCCGTTGCCGGCGCGCGCCTTCGCCTCGGCCTGGTCCCGACGGCGCCGCGCGGCCTGGTCCAGGAGCACACAGTGCACAGGCGTCGCGCGCCCAGAAGCTTCCCCTACGCTGTTTCCTAGGCCGCGCCCCGCGGCCGATCCTCCACCCCGTGGGATCTGGATTGGACGGGCGGGATCGCGCGGACGAGGCTCCTCCCGCGGTGGTGGTTGGCAGGTGGGCCCAGGATCCCTCGGGAAACACGTCAGTCCATGTGCGCGCTAGGGACCCACGGCCAGTGGCTGGGAGCGCCGCGGCAGCAAGTGGGGCAGCCGACCCGAGCCGAGGCGGGGCAGCCCAGTCGGTGGTGACAAGCATGAGCTGCTGCTTGGGTGCGAGCCGGCCGGCTGCAGCTCGAAACAGGCCATTCCTGGGACTGGGACTGCGAGGCACCAGGCAAAAGGTTTGCATGATTGCCGCTTGCGACAAAATAAAAATCATTACAGTACTATAATGATGATAATTTTGACGAGTCTTAGGGCGTCCGCAACAGCTCACAGCGCTGCTAGCTAGGAGCTTCACCTGACCAATCAAAAGAAGAGAGGACCACAGAACCCACCGAGCTAGTGAGATGGCAAATGCTTAGCTCACACACCTTCCTAGAAATTTTCACTCACTGACACACTTACTGCTATACAGTCTTTTATTTTTTAATCAATTATCAGCTAGCGATTTGCAATCCCTTGTTGCGGACGCCCTTAGGTGCGCTGGCTATAAGATACGAAACAGGCAAAATGCATCTGTACCTCTGCTGGAGAAAGTGCACTAGCTTAGTTAGGGATAAATCTAATACCTAGGCAAAGTACTTCTCTCATACATACAGCTTAGACTTCATCATTGCTCTTGTGAAATATCCGGAATGTCACTTCATCTATCTAACTATGGCATGATTTGTGCATCTGCTCTTCTAGGCGTCCAAATCAAACAACCCCTTCTCTTCCCTATACTTCTTTGGAAAAGAAAAAAAAAAGGACCATACATCATCCGTACCAATTGTCCATAAACTTTCACGTGGAAATCAATCATAAGTAACTGTATACACTTCTAATGTTTATCGAATCCAATCTAGGGGGTATGCATAAATTCCAACCTTAATGACCTAGTCTATTATTATCCATAAGCAAAAGAAAAGGCAATCGCTCTTTGTGCGTTTTGAGATGAGACAATATCTTACTAACGTCACAAAATGCTGCTGTCATCGACGAATCCTCCAGAAAAAAGCCATGCTTAAAGTTTTTGCTGATGTAATTGTTCGCTTAATTGTAATCGCCGTTGGCACTCGCTTTCCTTGCCCGTTAACCCGTTCTCCTTCACTTGTGCTGGGCCAAACCAAACCGCCAAACCGGCGGCGTACGCACCACCCAAACTACCAGGGCCTACCGTTAAGCCGCTCATTTTTAGAAAGTTCTTTATTTATTTTTTTGAAAAATTAGAAAGTGCTTTATATTAGTTTATTATAAGCCACAAAATCCGATTCGTGAAGCAGCCAGGTCGCGACACGGACACCTTCGCTTTTTTTGGTTTTTGATTTGAAATTGAGTTCCCGTCCATCCAAAAGCCGATTAAAAAAAAGACAAAACCCGTTCGCCATTTACTGTAACAGATAACAAATAAATAATCCATATGCCACACTCCGAGCTACTGTTTTCCTGAACCCAGTTCATGCACCGATGGCGACCCCCGCGGTCGAGGTTCTCACTTCCTGGGTCTACGGTCTACCATTCCGGTGCAGTAGCCGGAACCAAGCCGAGCCGGCGCGGTAGAGGGAGGCAGCGGTTCGTGGAGCTCGTATGTTAGCGAGAGGATGACAATGACCGGTGGGACCGGTTGGCTGGCCCGCATAGCAGAGCGAAGCTATACTAGGCGAGGCAGGAGCAGCCTCTGTCGCCTCCTCCCCTCCAAGGCTCCAAATCTCCTTCCCCCCGCTCCACCACACCCCCCGGTCTCTCTCCGGCCACCGTGCTGCGCGCAGGACGAGGCCCGAGCCTGAGCGCTTGGTCTACTGCCATGGATGACGAAGCCATGTCTGGTCCAAAATCGGACATGAATACCAACGCTGCCGCGGAAGCCGAGGCGGCCGCCGCTCCGCTGCCGCCCTCGAGCTCAGAAACGGCGCAGAGGGAGGCGAAGGCTGAGGAGGCGGATGATGAGGGCCAGGTGGTTGAGCGGTTAGTCGAGCTGGTGAACCAGATCGCGGCCATCTCGGACTTCAGGAACTCGTACCGGCGGCAGTTCTGCAACCTGTCGCGGCGGATCCGGCTGCTCGTGCCTATGCTGGAGGAGGCCAAGGAAGCGCCCACGCCGCTTCCGGTGGCGTCGGAGGCCGCGCTACGGCGGCTCAGGGAGGCGCTCTACGCCGCCAGGGAGCTGCTCCAGCTTGGCAGCAGCGGCAGCAAGATCTTCCTGGTGAGATTTCTCGCTTAAGGCCTGTGGCTTTGTCGTCTTGCTTATGCTCGGCTGCTTAAATTTCTTCTGTTTACTGTTTTTTCGCGATAAAATTGTGATTTCTCTGTGAAGGTAAGAGAATATTCATCCGCAAATCGGAGGGAATTTAAGTGTGTTAAGAACAATACGGAATTAAGCACTTCCGACGGTACACTACGGAATTTAAGTTTTTGCCTGCCACCCTTTTGGGTTATTATGAAATGTGTGAATTACTCTACTTGGTGATGGTTTGACTAGGCTTGGTCTTTTTGGAATATCTTGCTGTCAAATCAATGCCGAGTCAGCATTTGACATTGTTTAATGCTGCTGAACAAGTCTGTCCAATATCTTAGGCGTTACCTTTTTCGTTTATGCATAAGTATATTCGAGACTTGGCCAAACCATGTTTTGCCACTTGGATCCGATTATACAACTTCTGATTAGAGAGAATTATCTGTTTCGCACTGAGCACTCAAAAAAATTTAAGTTTCTTATCTAACACCGAGTTGAGATTTTCTTCCCTAAATAGCACTACCGTTCATTTCTTCTACTAATGGTGTTAAGTGGCCGCCAAAACAATGCATATGAGAACTATGCGTTAGAAAAATCGTATCTTCTTCATATCACCTTGAATAAATATGATTTTTATATGAAACTTGTAGCACTCGATGAGATCTTTAACGTTATAGTTTTGAGGTTTTTCATTCAAGATCGTTAAGATGCTAAAAAACATTAAAAAATTTCAATAGAGTGCTAGATAAGTTTATATTATTTTTTGAGCATCTTAACGGTCTCAAGTGAAAAAACCACAAAACTAGAAAGTTATAGATGTCATCGAATGCTACAAGTTTCGTATAAAAATCATCTTCATCCGAGGTGATATGAAAAAGATACAACTTTTCTATGGTAGAGCATAGTTCTAACACAGCTACACAGAGGGGGGTATATGGGTTATTTTGGTGGCTATTTAACATTGTTAGTGGAGGAAATGGTTATTAGTGCCATTTAGGGAAGAAAATTCCAACTCGATGCTAGATAAGAAACTTCTATTTTTTGAGTGCCCTAGACGGAAGACTAATTCGTTTCAGTGCCAAATAGATAATTCTCTCTTCGAATTATGGTGAAACCCACATTATCATGGTATTCCAAAATTGTTTAGTTTGTGCCTTTGAGGTCTTAATATGTCACAAATATAGTACTTGAAATACGAAGTAAAAAACTCACCATGTAATTACTACATACTATTTTTATTTACTGCTAGGTTGATTACCAACATTAGCATGTGTGGAGTCGCACTTTCTATTCCATTTTTGTGGTGCAGGTGGATAAGAATGGCTTGTGATGCTAGTGTAAACTGTTATGAGCAGAAGACATGTGCCTAGAGAATGTGGTTGTCATGGATCTATAGAATCAAGATCCACATTGGAACATGTTTTTAACTTAATTTGTTGCTTTACTTATATGGACTAACACTAGTGGAGTAATATGAGTCAACCCAAAACATAATGGTACTCATCTGGTCACAAAACTTTCTTCACTAGAAACTTAGGCTAAATATTTGAATGTATTGTTGTTGTAAGTATATAAAAGTTGTGCAAAATTTGAATGCTGCATGGCTCCATTGTAATTTTGTAAAAGGTGATCACATTTAAGCAAGTGGTGATGTCGTTACTTCTGACTTCTGAGGTCTTGTAAGAGGATTGCATGCTTATTCATAGGAAACATTAGTTCCACATCCCTCTAAATTACTCTATTTAGATATACAATTCAATACCATCCAAAATAACGACGAAGCTATGTATTGGCCATAGAGGGCTCCCCCCCCCCCCTGGTCCGTAAAAAAATAGAGATTTACAATGATCAACAACATGCTATACTAATTTAGCTAACTAGCTGATGGGCTGGGGCGCTGGACCACATGCTGGGACCTGACATCAGCCAACAACACAACACACGTAAAGCAAAGGGAACAAATAATCCACAGCCACGGAAGACGGAACGGCGGACGGGCGGAGGCGAGCCGATCGAAGGCGGAGCTGCGGAGCCGTCGTCTGTCAATGCGAGCTTGAGTCCTCGGCGGTGGCGGCGGCCTTCTTGAATCCTGATTGTGTCGCCCGTCGGCGCCTCGACGTTCGGACCGGCTGACCCCAGGCCCCAGCAGCTGGCGTGGCGACGTGGCCACGCTAGCCAGATTTGAAAATGCCCCCCCCCCCCCCCCCTATATTTTGCTTCGAGCTCCGCCATTGATCAAAATATGTCTTCTTTCATCTTACCAATTTGGTAGTTGGTTTCTATCCACATCACTCGTCAAGTCGTCAGTGCCATGTCTCCATCGAAACGTGGAAATGCTAGTAGCTCGACTAATTCTTTGTCTTATTTACCTTGACTACCGAACTCTTTTCCTCCAACTCTGGCTGGCCTCTGTGCCATGATCGTGAAGCATGAGGATTGAGGAATCAAGGAGCTACCTCACTTAACTCCTTTGGAGGATAGGATATGACCAATCTTCCATTGGGAATTTAATTCCATTGCCTCTATCACATGTGATCAAGCCGAGTTACCCTTATCTACTATTGTCTCCACCCTACGCTCTACTTTACATAATGTTTTGATCCCATACGAGCACTAAATGAATCCCGTATATTTGCTCTAGCTTGTTTGTTGTAGACCACTATGATTTGGTAAGATCATATATGAGCATCAAATGAAGCCTATCATTAGATCGTTGCATAACCCTTATGTGTTAATTTTCTCTTCTGTTGTAGTGACCACTTTGGCAGGAAGCACATAATTAAATAATATCTGTGCTAGATACACCAGCATGGCCATTCATTCATACCATAAAAGCCTCTGCTATCTGCAGGTTCTTGATAGAGAGAAAA
Organism: Microstegium vimineum; assembly: GCA_022036555.1. NCBI lineage: Eukaryota > Viridiplantae > Streptophyta > Magnoliopsida > Poales > Poaceae > Microstegium > Microstegium vimineum. The sequence continues at coordinate 9,923,632 of CM039139.1, read as the reverse complement.
TAATGAAGACTTTCCAGGATGTCACTGCAAGACTTGAACAAGCCTTAGCTGGTATCTCGTTTGATGAACTTAATATATCTGATGAAGTAAGAGAGCAGGTAGAATACTATATTCCAGATTTTCTCTTTTCATTAATGCTTTTGATAGTAATGCTTTTTTTATATTTTTTCCTTGTTCTGTATACCAAAATAATCTGTAATGTTATGCAGGTTGAGTTGGTGCATACTCAGTTCAAAAGAGCTAAGGAACGATCGGATTCATCTGATGATGATCTTTTTAATGAGCTGAGGTCTCTCTATAATTCAAGCAGCAGTGTTGTTGTTGACCCTGATATTCTTCGAAGGTTATCTGCAAAGTTGCAGCTTGTCACAATATATGATCTCAATCATGAATCTCTGACCTTGCATGAGATGGCTAGTGGCGGTGATCCTGGTGCAGTTGTTGAAAAGATGTCAGTGCTCCTCAAAAGTATTAAGGATTTTGTGCAGACAGAAGACCCTGAGATGGGCGCTCAAGCAAGTACAGCAAACATTTCCCCAAAAGACAGCCCAGCACACCCTGTTATTCCTGATGATTTCCGTTGCCCAATATCACTGGATTTAATGAGCGATCCAGTTATTGTCGCCACTGGGCAGGTCATACTTTTGTCCAGTATCCAATTAAAATGTTTCTATTCAATATACCATTTTGCATTTCAGCTCACTATAATTCCTTGCATATGCCTCTGCAGACTTATGAGCGGGGGTACATAGAGATGTGGCTCGAGGCTGGCCGTGATACCTGTCCGAAGACACAGCAGAAGCTTGCAAATAAATCCCTGACTCCAAATTATGTCCTACGTAGCCTCATAACTCAATGGTGTGAGGCAAATGGTATTGAACCTCCAAAACGCCCTGCTCAACTTAGGGATGCACCATTGCCATGTAGTGCTGCTGAGCATAGCAATGTTCTTGAGCTTCTTCAGAAACTGTCATCCCAAAACCTTGAAGATCAACGTGGCGCTGCTGGTATGCTTCGTCAGCTTGCCAAGCGCAGTGCTGAAAATCGTGCTTGTATTGGGGATGCTGGTGCTATTCCTATTCTTGTTAGTATGCTATCAACCACTGATGTTAGCACCCAGGAACACGTTGTTACTGCTATCTTGAATCTTTCCATCTATGAAGAGAACAAGGCAAGAATAATCTCTTCTGGAGCTGTTCCTGGAATTGTGCACGTATTAAAGAGAGGCAGCATGGAGGCTCGGGAGAATTCAGCTGCCACACTGTTCAGCCTATCTATTGTAGATGAGAACAAGGTGACTATTGGGTATTCAGGGGCAATTCCTGCACTTGTGCAGCTATTGAGTAATGGAAGCCAACGAGGTAAAAAGGATGCAGCAACAGCACTGTTTAACTTGTGTATTTTCCAGGGCAACAAGGGGAAAGCTATTAGAGCTGGATTGGTACCTATACTGCTAGAACTACTCATGGAGACTGAAAGTGGGATGGTAGATGAGGCCCTTGCAATATTGGCAATCCTCTCAGGCCATCCTGAGGGGAAGGCAGCTATCGGCGCTGCTTCTGCAATACCTGTACTTGTTGGAGTTATCAAAAATGGATCTCCAAGGAGCAAGGAAAATGCTGCTGCTGTTATGGTGCATCTATGCAATGGCGAAGGCGAACAGCAGCAACAGCATCTTGCTGAAGCACAAGAGCAGGGCATCGTGTTATTGCTGGAGGAGCTAGCAGAAAGTGGCACAGACAGAGGAAAGAGGAAAGCTGTGCAGCTGCTCGAACGATTGAATCGGTTCCTAAAGCAGCAGAGTCAAGCCCAAGCCGAAGCAGAGGCCATGGCACAGGTTCAAGCGCAAGCGCAAGCACAAGCACAAGCACAAGCACAAGCACAAGCACAAGCACAAGCACCAGCCCAATCGCAGCCTCAGATCCTGGTTGAAGCTCAAGCACACGCAGATATACAAGTTGAGCGATCGCTACTTCCCACATCATCAGATATTTCTGATAGATAAGGTTTTTGCTCAGCAGCTTGTTTTGTCTAGTTATTGGCTTGTTTTTTTAGCTCAGGCTGGCAGGTGGAAGATTTCCTGCACTTGTTATTCTGGAGGTTTCTGATTTCTGTTGAACACTGCAAATTAGGAGGTCTGGGCAGCGTGATTTAGGTCCATGAGCATGTTGACTATGTACCGGTGATTGAAGGTAGTATCCTCGAGTTTTAGGGAGGTGTCGTTGAACTTGTACCCGGTGCCCAGTACAGGACTAATTCTGGCGTCCTAGGTTGAGAACCTTACGTGCCTGACAAAGTTGCAGTAAAGGTTTAGTTCAAAAAAAGTGTTTGTTCATCCAGTCCTGACAGTGGAGCATCATTGGGGTATGTTTGCCCTGGGTTGAATGATAATCTTGAGTTTCTAAAACAAGTGAAACAACTGGTGAGGTGTAAGCTTTTGTCCAGTAACATGTTTTTTCTCCCATCTCTTCTGCCTCTTCCATAGCAGCAGGCTTCATGTGTACATACAAAAATCGGCATGTTTGAATCATGAACACTTGTGGCCTCTTGTTCTTGTTTGCTCTACCCTCGAAGGCTGAAATAATGTGGTAGCCAGGCTACCAGAGCAACTGAGCAAGGGGGGAATCCACCTGGGCTGGATCACCTTATCCTAGTATGCATCAGTTTGCAGCTTGCCGCTTTTGTCTACATGAGCCTGTCCATTCCTTCAGGTTCAGTCCCGTCCTGCTTCTATCATCATCATCGTATCTGCTGCCTATCTGTGACTATGGATGACTCTTGATGCAATATTTTTTTGGTGAGAATTATACATGCTCACCACACATGTACCCTATGAATGCGAACACGATTTTTTTGCCCTTAAAGACATGTGCTCTTAGCACATCAACTATTGGATTCGTATTGAGATGTGTACACACACATCTCAACACATATTTGTATTGGGATATGTGTATGCACACATCTCAATGCAAATCCAATAATTACATGGGATAGAAGTACATGTCCTCAAAGACAAGTTTAACTTTCGCCTATGAATGCACACATACAAATCAGAGCGTGCCGGTAAATCCTCGAAGTCACCACTAAAAGCACAGCGAGTCGTTAAATCCTGAAATATTACCACCTGAAACGTTCCCACCAGTCTAGACTCTTGATGCATCTGACACTGCTGCGTACTTTACTTGCGCCAGGTAGTGGCTTCTCGACGGGGACGGACACGGCCAAGCCCGCACATCAGGTCACGACGCGCTGTGCAGTCCAGCGTCCGCACCTACCCTACCGGCGCATGCAGCAATCCTGACGCATCGCTTTGCCGGCTGCCGCTGCCGGACTGCCCCGACTGACGAAATGCGGTCCCATTGGCGGACGTCGCGCTCGGTGAGCTAGGCCACAGCCACACTACCTGCTGTCACGGAGGTAGGGCTCAGCGCGGCCGACGAAAGGGAGTGGGTTTAGGTGCACACCGATGATCCGGCCGGCCGGCCACATGCGCGTGGTGGCGTCCCCGGCCCAGTGCCCATGCCGTGCCTTTCCCGTCGTCAACGTTGGTTGAGGCCTCGTTCGAGACCTGAGAGGCTGGTCCAGTTTGACGTGCTAGCTGGATAGGGAGATGAGGGATGACGCCCCGGCGGTCGGCAGAGTATTACTGCTCGTTTGTCCTTCGTTCGCTCGATCGAGCAATTGCAGGGTCCGGTCGTGAGGGTGAGATTATTATTCAGTCAGAACTCAGAACGTGATGTGACTGGGTGAGGTCAAAGTGGTAAACAACTCTGGAATCAACAAATATCAGGAGCCGTTAAATAAGACTGAAATTATACTGCGTTAAGCCGTGAACTTTCTTTTAATATGTTTGGATTTCAGGAGCCGTTCCTACTATTGTTACCAGCCCACATTGTTCATTAGACATGCATATAAGCATTGCGTTTCGAGCGGGAACTCCAGTTCGATGCCTGCTCATTCTTCATTGCTAGATGGTGTAGATAGCTAACATTTTTTTTGGGTCATTGCTACCATCGTTTCAAATTATAAGGCATTTTAGTTTTTTGTTTCAATTAGAACTTATCTAATTTGACCAAATTTATAGAAGAAATATATTAGGGAGCCACTTTAAGTTATTTTGTGTATAGTGGTAGAAATTGATAATCCCAATAGATGATTTAGGGTATTCTAGACAATTTTACAATAACACAGGTGGGTATTTTTTTTACAAAACAAAGTATGGATCCAAAATTATAACTTTTATTGTTTTTTAAGTCTATCTACTAACAAATTAGTTGTTTGTTATTTCTATTTATTATAAATTCTAGGATTCTTTCTTTCTTGCACATTTTTCAGGAATTACTATGGGAATTCTGTAATGAGTATTTAGTTAGTATATAAGAAAAAAAATGTTTTTTATACATACATAATAAAATATACTATATTCAGAGTCAAGATGGTTTACATTAAATAGGTTGTATAGATATAAATGACACATTTAAGACGGCTGGGCCGGCAACATGCCACCCGCCATGTAGCCTGCCGCCGCCTTGCGTCGGGGGCCTCCCCAACTCCGGCGCCTAGCCCTATCCCCACCCTAGACACCCCTCTCTTCTCCTCATGGTGAGCCACCCAGCAGGAGCATGCGCCCGGGTGCTTGACTGCTCCGCAGACATATTGTTGGCGGGCATCCGTTCTGCGGCAAATACTACACTATAGAAAAACGGTCTCGCCTGGGTCGTCGCATGTTCAAGGGACACCATGGGTTGTGCCATCACAGGAGACATCCGTGCGTTGTGGATGTCGAGGCATGCGTTGACCAAGCGCTGGTTCTCCGGGTATAAAATCTAGGCGCATTCCATATATGAACCCCTTCAAACATGGCTTATTATTATCGATCGATTATTCCTACGGGGCGTGGTGAGCAAGAGAATTATTAGGGATAGACAGACCAACAAAACAAAAATAGCCACAAATACAATTTCAATAAAAAAGAACAAGATGTAATATGTGTTTATGTGGCTATCGGTCAAAGAGCATCCTCCGTGGTTCAAGTAGTAACTACTTTCCCCGAAGAACCCCGACCAGACACCCTCCTGATAGTGCCAGGGGCAACTACTTCTAATAGTTCGGGGCTACCATCTTGGGAGACACAAACGATCGTGGATGCCACGAACTGTCGACGAAATATGTGTCGCAGTCTACCTAGGGGATACCCTACGGTAGTAGATTGTGGGCGGAGGTGTGGCGACGACGATCAAGCGTAACACAGAGAGCGTAGACACGGCGATTTATACAGGTTCAGACCGGTAAATCGCCGTAATACCCTACGTCATGTGTTTTGGTGGCTGGATTGATATGAGTATTAGGTTACACGAGGTGTAGATGAGATCTAAGGGATTATGAGAGAGAGTTTTCGAGGGGGTCCCTGCTCGCCTTATATAGCCGAGGAGCAGGGTTACTATTTCCATATCCTAACAGATTACGATCGGTCCCTCAAGCCAAGGGATTCGAGTCTATTTATTAGGATCTTCCTTGGCGAGCAAGACTTTTTCGAAGTACCTGACGAGCACGACGGGCTGGTCGCGTGCCGCAGGGCCTCGTGAACTGGGCCGTCGGCAGAGCCATAAGGCCCCTGGGGATATGCCGAGGTAATATCCCCAACACGAATGCCACTCCATCCCCTCAGACGACCTCCGCCGATAGACGCTTAGGCGCTTCATCAAGCAAGTCATAAAGCCAAGCAAGCGGATAGCGGCACAAAGCTTATCATATATCCCGTTGGCCAAGCAAGGTGAGCACCTCGTCTTGGAGAAGTTGTGACTAACAAGTCAGATGTCGTCTTCGTCCACATCATCCGTGAAGACGTACGGCAAAATCTACAATGGTGACCCCGGTAACATGCAGACGTTTCATGAGTTGTTTCCGTGGGACAGCGACGTGAGTGCACGTCGATCTATTGGGTGTGTCTAAGTGTTCATGCACAATTTTTTTGACCCCTAGGACATGGCTAAAGCATGTTGTATTATTTTTTTCTCTATTTTAATACAAAGGCAATGATCGAGAAAAAATGATACATTGAAAAAAATAATGGTTAAAGTCTAACCTTGAGACTGTATATGTACCTAATTAAGATATGGTACACGTCTATTTTCATTCCAGTTGTTTAGTTTTGATTCTCAACTCGCCACAAGCATCATGTGACCACAACCCAGTGGAGCAGTGGACCAAACGGGAGCAAAAAGTTGGCACCCAAAATAAAAGAAAACTCAGCCCTGGCCGTAAGTTCAGAAAATCTCTGGTAGTTCAGCGAAAGTGCTACAGTTGGAATCAGCACAAGCCACAATCACGAATTTCACAAATCCAGAGCCGATCCCAAATATTTGAGGTATTTGCAGAACTAGCATATATATATATATAGGATGTCAAATTGCAGTTGCACATATCACAGTATATATCATCACGTCGTTTTTTAGTTACTACGGCAAGCCTCACCTCTCATCACCGCGCTTTCATTATATTGCCACACCTGATTGATTGCACCGGGCAACAATAACCTAACAACGAATTAAGGCCCGGTTTGAAACGCAGAAATTTTTTCCTGTTCCTACGTTTTTCCTGTGAAAATAAACTGATTTCTGTGAAATTTCTGCGTGATTCCTGTAAAATTCCTGCGTTCCAAACCGGCCCTAAAGAGATTAAGAAAAACTAGTTGTGGGCTGAATAAAGAGAAAGCCTTAAAGCACATATATACACGTCCACGGATCGTTGGGACACATGCATGCCTACACATTTTTTTTAAAAAAAACCAGTTTTCTCAGTTAAGTTGAGCTATCTCAAAAAATATTTGGTAAAACAGTCTTACCAATAACTCTATGCATGGCTGAGAGAGTTATAAAAATATTTTTTAACTTCATCTCTTCCCATTTTTTGTGAGAGCATAAAAAAGAGCTTTATCCATGTTTTAGAAAGTATATTTGATAAAAAGAAACACAGCTCAAAACAGTTTACGAAACTATTGATAACGCTATGCCAAACAGGTCTAATTCGATACTCCGCCGTTACGCGAGGAACTGGTATAACAAATGTTTAATTACACGCCCTGATAACAAGCTGCCCCATCATTGCCTGTAACCTGTATAATGCGGGCTCTGTTTAGAATGAAGATTTTTTTTTCTATTTCTATGTTTTTTTTGTAAAAATATAATGATTTCTAAGGAATTCTTGTGTTGCATACATGTCTAGGAATCATGGTTGTTAAGGTTCTTGAGCTAGCTAGGTCTCCATAATTTTTCTGTCCCATGCTCATACCATCCTAGTTTGTTACAGTAGACGACAACTAATATAGATAGAATGAAGATGGGTTTTACTTCCGGTTAGAAATGAGCTTTAGTCTCAATTTTTTTTACTTGGATTGTAGATACGGGACTAAAGGTCCCAGCTCTTACGGAGAACTTTTTTTAACGTGAGATTCGAACCTAGAACTTGTGGTCTCACGCGTAGCTTCTTTTGAGTTCACCCATGAATTACCAACTCAAGTGCACAACACATGCATGTGACAAAGTCCTAGTCGCTCACCTTGAATTACCAACTCAACTGCACAACACATGCATGTGACAAAGTCCTAGTCGCTCACCTTTTGAGTTCACTCATGAAGAACCTTTAATCCCATATGGAAGACCTTTATTATCGGTTCGTGACAACCACCAGAACTAAAAGGTCACCCTTTAATCTCGGTTGATGTTACTAACTAAGATTAAATGTTGAAGAATCTTTAGTTTGGGTTGGTAATTATAATCGGGACTAAAGTATGGCTTTTAGTCCTGGTTGCTGTTACCAACCGGAAGAAAAGGTGTTTGGTACCTGTGAAATTTGGACCCGCGGGACTAATGCTTACATTAATCCCGGTCTCGAACAGAGTCAAGACTTAAGATACACACCAAAAGTTTTTTCTCTACTAGTGATAATTCTTTGTATTCACACTAGTAGAAAAATCATTTTTGCTGCTACGTTTTTTTTCCAGAGGCGGTTCACAACTTCATGACGCCAGTACAAAAAATAGGGTGGGCCCAGCAAGAGAACCGCCTGTGTAAAACCATTTACACAGACGGCTCTCCTATCTCTACCGCCTGTGTAAATACTGTAAATACCTATATTTACACAGGCGGTTGATAATGTCAGTCGCCTGTGTAAATTACACAGGCGGCTGACATTATCAACCGCTTGTGTAAATATAGGGGTATTTACACAGGCGGTCCTCCTTACCAACCGCCTGTGTTAATGCTGCAATAAATTCCCTTCTTCCACCTCCAGACAAGAACAGTTACTTCTGTGCTATGTGCACAGTGTCCGATACAGAGGTGGCTATTCCAAGGGGGATGGTTTGAACTTCATTTCTTTGGTGAGAAACTTCCAAAAGGTTAGTTAGTGTCGTTGCCGCTATTTTTTTAGTGATTCTTTGGTTCAATTCTTGTATTGGAGGTGCTCTAAATCTAGGGTTAGGGTTCATAGCTAGGGCAAGAGAGAGAGAGAGAGAGTTTTAGCTATTTTTTTTGTAAATTCATAGTAAATTGTATCTTGCTCGGATTATAGAAAATAAATACTTTTTAGAATTCTTGTGAGTAGATCTATGTAATAGAATACTTAGGGTTTATGAATTAATTTAGTAGTTAATATTTTGTTAATTAGGGTTAGTTATTATTGTCTATACTTAGGGTTTGTTAAATAGGGTTAGTTATTATTTCATGTAGCTTAGGTTTTTCAATAATTTTTGTTAGTAATTGATGGTTTATTATTTAGGGTTAGATATTTCATGTACTTAGAGTTAGTTAATTAATTTAGTTAGTAATTAATGGCTTATTAATTAGGGTTAGTTAGTATTTCATGTACTTAGGGTTTGTTAATTAGGGTTTGTTATTTTTGCTTATACTTAGGGTTTGTTAATCAAGATGCCATCTCCGTTTAATTAATTCTTATAATTATAAAAATGAGTTTAAATAATTATTTAAATTTTTTATTTTGTAAATTCTGTAAGAGGTAGGTTTTCATATCTATTTAATTGATGGAGGATAGAATCTTAGTTATGAGGGATTATTTTCGTTTTGTTTTAAGAGTGACATACAATATTTTCCTAACTACAGATAAATATGGAGAGGTCATTATGGATGTACAACTTATCAAGATTAGACCCATCTTATGTAGTGGAGGTCCAAAAATTTATTGATGCCGTGAAGATACATGCTCAGAGAACAAAGGCGAAGCACATATGTTGTCCATGCACAGACTATAAAAATATTGTGGTATTTGACAATGTGGAAGCAATCACTTCTCATCTGGTTTGCAGAGGATTTGTGGAGGACTACTTTATTTGGACAAAACATGGTGAGGGTAGTTCTACACCTTATATGCGGACAACTGACAACACTGCAACTAACATCAATGTGGGGGGTCGAATGCCATATCTCAATGAATGTGATGCTATGCCAGATATCAATGAAACCCATCATGTTATGCCAGATGTTAATCAAACTCATAATTCTACGTCCGATGTTAATGAAACTCAGCATGTTAACACTGATGCCATTGAAGATGCAGATTTCTTAGAGGCAATAATGAACCGTTGTGCGGATCCATCAATATTCTTCATGAACCGAATGGAAGCCTTGAAGAAGGCAACAGAAGAGCCTTTGTACGACGAGTCGAAAGGTTGTACCAAAGAGTGGTCGACACTACAGGCTGTTCTTCAGTTTTTGACGATTAAGGCTAGATATGGTTGGTCCGATGCTAGTTTCAATGATTTATTGCGTGTACTTGGAGACCTTCTTCCTAAGGAGAACAGAGTGCCTGCTAACACGTACTATGCAAAGAAGCTAGTCAGTCCACTTACGATGGGTGTTGAGAAGATCCACGCATGTAGAAATCATTGTATCCTATATCGGGGTGATCAGTATAAAGACTTAGACAGCTGTCCAAACTACGGTGCTAGTAGGTACAAGACGAATAAAGATTATCAAGAGGAACGGAATGCAGCCTATGTTTCTTCAGGGAGGAAGCGAAAGAAGACGCAAACAAAGACTCAACAAGACAAACGTTCAAAGCCCACTAGCAATATCGAAGTGGACTATTATGCGTTGAGAAGAATTCCTGCATTAGTGATATGGTATCTCCCTGTGGTTGATCGTTTGAGGTGTTTGTTTGCAAACCCTGATGATGCGGAACTTATGACCTGACATGCTTCTGATGAAAGGAAAGATGATGGAAAGTTACGACATCCAGCCGATGCAAAGCAATGGCAAGAATTCGATAAGAAATATCCATACTTTGCTGAGGACCCACGAAATGTAAGGTTTGCTTTGAGTACTGATGGAATGAATCCATTTGCCGAGAGGAGCAGCACGCACAACACATGGCCAGTGATCATGACAATATACAATCTTCCTTCATGGTTGAGTCAAAAAAGAAAATATCTTTTGCTAACCATTCTTATTTCTGGACCTACACAACCTGGAGTTGATATGGATGTATTTCTAGAGCCCTTAATGCAAGAGATGCAAATACTATGGGAAGTGGGTGTCAAAATGATTGATGCGTTCCGCAAAGAGACATTCACACTGAGAGCAATTATTATTGTCACAATTAATGATTATCCTGCTCTCTTCTCATTATTAGGCCAGTTCAAGGGAAAGGTTGGTTGTGTAGAGTGCATAGATGGAACATGGCACGTGTCTCTTCCTTCATCTAACAAGATAGTGTACATGAGGCATAGGAGGTGGCTACCGGCAGGCCATAAGTACCGCTTACAAAAGATGAATAAGTACTTTGACAATACGGATGAATCAAAATCTACTGCTCCATCAGGTTATAGTAAAGGGCACAAAGTGTATAAGATAGTTGAGAATGTCAAGTTTGTGTTTGGAAAAAAGACCAAAGATGGGAAACCAAGAAAGGTTGTGAAGGCAAATGAGGGGGACATATTTAAGAAGAAGTCTATTTTCTTTAAGTACTTATCGTACTGGAAAGACTTAGACGTACGACATGCGATCGATGGTATGCATGTTCAGAAGAATGTGTTTGACAGCGTAGTTGGAACTTTGCTAGACATAAAGAGCAAGACAAAGGAAGGTCTCAATTCACGTTTGGACATGCAACATTTAAAGATCAGAAAAGAACTTCACCCTATACTCCTAGAGAATGGGAAGTACCATCTACCGGCAGCAAGCTATAACCTGAACAGAGATGAGAAACATGCAATGTGTGTGTGGTTGAAGAATTTAAAAGTTCCATCTGGTTTCTGCTCCAACATAAGGAGTCTTGTTTCGATGAAAGACCTTACACTCACCAACTATAACTCACATGATTGTCATGTAATGCTGACCACTTTTCTTCCTATTGCCATCAGGGCTATAAATCCAGTGTTTTTAAAGATGGAAATCACACGGTTGTGCTACTTCTTCAATAAGATATCTGAGAAGGTAATTATCCGTGATGAGTTAGAGTCCCTACAAAAATTTGCTGCAGAGACATTGAGCCAGTTGGAGATGTGCTTTCCCCCATCGTTCTTTGATATCATAGTACATCTTATTGTTCATTTTGTGCCTCAAATTGAGGCATTGGGCCCCATGTATTTCCATGAAATGTGGACGTATGAGCGTTTCATGTCAATATTGAATGGCTATATGGCAAATCGTGCTCATCCGGAGAGTTCCATGATAGAGGCATACACTACAGAAGAGTCCATTGAGTCTGGAGGACCATTATGTAATAATCTCCTAAAAGACCAGGTATCAATTGGTTTGCCTCCGTTGCGACATGAGGGAAGGCTTGGTGGACGAGGGAGGATGGGACGAAAATCATTCATCCCGCCAGATTACAACATAGTCCTAAAGGTACACTACAGCATACTACAACAACTCATAATAATGGACCCATTCACCAAGAAGCACATGAAAGATCTTCGTGAGGAGAATCCAGGATGCACAAATGATTGGGTACACAAGGAACACAAGCGTCGGTTCACCGCATGGCTAAAGAATTTGGACATGACAGATGAATCAGAAACCATCAAGATTTTAGCATCTGGACCATCAAGCCAGGTCATATCATGGCAGAGCTATGACATTAGTGGCTTCACATTTTCCACCAGTTTTAGGGACACCAAGCGCATGGCCCAGAATAGTGGCGTTCGATGTGAGGCTGTAGATGATACAACTGGTGAAGAAACTACATACTTTGGATTCATTGATGACATATGGGAGGTTGAATATGGTCCACGCCTGCAGATTCCAGTGTTCCGATGTCGATGGGTTCAAGATAAACATGTCACTGTGGATAACTACGGCCAAAGAGTTCTTGATCTAAGTAAAGTAGGTTACAAAGATGATCCGTGGATCCTTGCTAACCGTGCCGCACAGGTGTTCTATGTGGAACAAATTCTATCTACGAATGAAAAGAAAAGTACCCAAAAGTCAAAGCACGTAGCAATCCCTGTAAAGCAACAAATTGTAGGAGTTGATGGTGTAATGGATTTAGAGAATGTTAATCAGTTCAGCGAGATGTCTCTTTTTACAAACTTTGAAGAAAAGATAAAAAATGTGGAGAAAAGTATCCCGCAAACCTCTTTGCCCTGGGTGCGCCATGATGGACAAGGAAGGACTGTAGCACGCTAGATTGTTTATCATGTAACTAATTAATGTACCACTTATCATTTGTACCTAATGGTACTCTTTCTTATTAAGCACATGTTTACATTTCCCTTTGTTGTATACCTTTGGACTATGATATTATTCTCTAACTTAATTAAACAAATATTATTTACTAACCCTAAACCCTAAATTAAACAAAACTCTAAACCCTAAACCCTAAACCTCTTTGGATTCTATATTATTTACTAACCCTAGGTACATGAAATATTAACTAACCCTATTAAATAAGCCTTTAATTACTAACTAAACTAAATAAAGGGAATAAATGACCTTTAATTACTTACTAAGTTAACTAACAAACCTATTATTAGTAAACACTAACTAATTTAACTAATTACTAAATAAACTAACTAAATTAACTATCTGAAAATGGAAAAAACATTAGTACAGACGGCTGTCAACGAGGGCCGCCTGTACTAATGTATTAGTACAGGCGGGCGTCATTGACCGCCGCCTGTACTAATACATTAGTACAAGCGGGCCATATTGATCACCGCCTGTACTAATATTTTCATAGGCGGTGGTCAATATGGCCCGCCTGTACGAATGTCGTCCAATATAAATTACAGAGCGCGGCTGCCGAAAATTTCTAAGTCACCGGAGGCGCGATTTTTGAATCCGACGCCGTCAGGCTGCCGAATTTCGCCACCGCTGCTCCACCGCCGCCGCTGGTTCACCGTCCGCCTACGCACCGCTGCTCCAACACGTCTGCCGCTGCTCCATCGCCGCCAGTGCTCCACCGCCGCCGCGCGCCGTGCTGCTCCACCGCCGAGAGCCACGCTCCGCCGCCACCCGCCACTGCCGAGCTGCTCCACCGGCACCGCGCGCCGAGCCCCGCTCCGAGAGCTCCGCCACCGGCACCGCCGCTGCTCCACCGCCGAGACCGAGAGGTGCTTTTTTTTTAATTTGTTAATTTCATTTTTTAGTAATTAGTTTATTAGTTAGTTTTTTTAATTAGTTAATTTAGTTAGTTCTTAATTTGTTAATTTCATTTTTTAGTAATTAGTTTATTAGTTAGTTTTTTTAATTAGTTAATTTAGTTTTTTTTAATTAGTTAATTTAGTTAGTTTTTAATTAGTTAATTTAGTTTTTTTAATTAGTTAATTTAATTAGTTAATTTAGTTAGTTTTTAATTAGTTAATTTAATTAGTTTTTTTAATTAGTTAATTTAGTTTTTTTAATTAGTTTTTTTATTAGTTAATTTAGTTAGTTTTTAATTAGTTAATTTAATTAGTTTAGTTTATTAGTTAGTTTAGTTAATTTTATTAGTTAATTTAATTAGTTTAGTTTATTAGTTAGTTTAGTTAATTTTGTTAGTTAATTTAGTAATTAGTTAATTTAGTTAGTTAATTAGTTAATTTAGTTAGTTAAGTTTAGTTAGTTTAGTTATATTTCATGCATAATTAGTTTAGTTAAGTTAAATATAACTCTAGTAGTTAAATATAACTCTAGTAGAAAAATCATTTTTGCATAGTTAGTTATATTTCATGCATAATTTAGTTAGTTAAGTTTAGTTATATTTCATGAATAATTAGTTAAGTTAAGTTAAATATAACTCTAGTAGTTAAATATAACTCTAGTAGAAAAATCATTTTGCATAGTTTAGTTATATTTCATGCATAATTAGTTAAGTTAAATATAACTCTAGTAGAAAAATCATTTTTGCATAGTTAGTTTAGTTAGTTAGTTTACTTAGTTAGTTTACTTAGTTATTTTAGTTAGTTTACTTAGTTAATTTACTTAGTTAATTTAGTGTTAATTACTTTTTTAAGTTAGTGTTTTTTTCATGTTAATACTTATATTTCATGTTAATACTTATATTTCATGCATAATTAGAGTTAGTTTACTTAGTTAATTTAGTGTACATCCATTTTTATACTTATATTTCATGCAGATGAGTACTCCATCAAACGATGAGCAGGCCGATGCCCAGGTAGGTACACCTGGATCTGACTCCTCTGGATCCGAACCTTATAGGAGCCCGAGCGTATCACCACGTGAATCTCCCAGAGCTAAGAAGGCCCGTCTTGAGTTGGAACGTGACCCTAATTACGAGCCTGAAGCTGAGCCAAATGATGATGAGGTATATATGCTCGTAGATTGTCTATACGAGAGAATAATGCATGTGTATGTATGTACCTAACAATTGAATTGATAGGGGGTGTTCTCTCAAGTTGTTGCCGAAATGGAGGTAGAGTCACAAGATGTTCATAAGGACACAACGCCTCAAACGACCGGGACCTCCTCCGAGCGAAGAAGTACACAGAAAAAGAGTGATCGAGCACGAGGAGATAGAGGAAGGAATAGATTTCCAGAAGAAGTTTATAAGATTACAGAGATTAGCCCGAGCGGAGAGCCCTTAGCACCTCTAGAGGCGCTACCCAAATTTAGGGCCGCCATTGGATGGTTAGTAAAGGAAGAATTTGATATCACCTGGAGTGATTGGAGTATGGTGCCTGAAGTAAAGAGGACGAATTGTTGGACTCGATTGTGCACTAAGTTTATTTTACCGGAGGGAACAGAAGGTTTGGTCAAGGGTCATGTCATGAAGCAGTTAGCAATATCGTTCCGGGGCTATAGGTACGATATGAATAAAAAGTGGCTGCAGAAGGGGCGGGACCCAACGAAGCGGTACCCTATCACAGCAGAACAGTGGGCACGTTTCAGTGTCATGAAAAACTCCGACGAGTCCAAGGCTAAGAGCCAAGCCGCCTCGGCACTTGCGAAGAAGAACAAGTACCACCACCACCTCGGCACTGGCGGATACAAGACCAAGATTCCTAAATGGAGGGCAGAAGACGAAGCAAAGAGGAGAGAGGGCAAGTTGGCATTGACAGATATAGTGCCAGAACGAAGTGCGAATTGGCTTTGCGCTCGGAAGGCAAACACTGAGAGCGATGAGATCTCCTGTCCCGATGAGATCAAGCCAGTTGCCGAGAAGGTTTTGGAAGCAACAAACCTGAAAAAGACAGGTGCCTTCAAGTCACAGAGGGAGAGGGACAGCCTTTCCCTTGCTCTAGGTAACCCCGAGCATCCAGGTCGTGTACGGGGCGTCTCATCCAGAACCACCTGGAAAGAAGGGTTTGGTGAAGAGTGGAAAGACATGTATAAGAAAAGAGAACGACATAAGGAGCAATTGAAGGATTATTTTGAGTAGCAGGCTGCCAAAAAATTTAGGGATTTGATGGAAGACTTCGTTAAAAACCCTCATCCTAAAGTGATGAAGCGGTTGGCGGGAGCAGTGTCTGCTCAACAGATGACATCACAAGCTCCTTCATATATGCAGCATGTCCCAGGCCCAGCTCAACCCTTGGGTAGCCAGGAGACGACCACACAATCTATGCCCTTTCAAAGCAGTATAGCGTCAACATCAAATAAGGACCATTATCCAGTTGACGCTATTGATAAACCTTGGTCTTGCTCATTGTTAATTGGATATGGCCTTAGGAATCAACATACAAAGCAAGTGGCCACAGGCAATGTCATCCCTGGACATATGTTCCATGGTGTCGAGATGCAAGATGCATACTGCAGGGTGGAAGTGTTGACGGTCGAGAGTGCATATGAAGACGACTTCATCGACATCCCGACCTCTGAGGGTATAGAGAAGCTTGGACAAGCAATCAAGAACTTCATACAATGGCCGAGACGGTACGTAAGGTTGATTGATCCACCAACGACACCCTCTCCACAAGTCCATCAAGCATCCCAAGAGGTCGAAACAAGTCAACAGCCAGCATCGCCAATGCATGCCCCAACATCCCCGTATATTTATGAGCCACCGTCGTCATCCCCAATACATGATATGTCATTCTCGCTGGATGAGCTCGAGGGGCTGACCACGAACATGCCTGAGCAGCAGACTCCGCCAGCCAAGAAGGACACAACACCAGAGAAGGAGGTAGAGCAAACTCCCCCGCCACCACCAAAGCATAAGGAAGCAGAGCAAACTCCCCACAAGCACCGTCCTCCAAGAAGGCAAAGAAATTTCCAATTCCAAAATTGGTTTCTCCCTATGAGCCAAAAAAGGGGAAAGCAGCAGGCACGGTTCTATTTCTGAAAGGGATTGGAAAGCAGCGGACGGCACGAGTCGTTGAGCTCGAACCGCCACAGAATAAGGAAGCCGCCGGCCAAGCAACTGAAGCCGTGCCACCAACAAAGGAAGCCCCAAGTGGCGATGTTCATGTCGAACCGCCGTCAAATACACCATTGACCCTTAAGGATATAAGAAAACCAACGGTTGATGATTATGTCAATGTCCCCAGTAACTACGTGCCCGGAAGGCCTATGCTGCAATGGATGGTGCTTGAAAATGGTCTATGGACGATAAAAAGGTTTCATGACTGGTACATGAGAACAGTGAATACTGGTCTGCATGTAGTTAGTGTTAACGTACCAGCAGACGTGTTTGCTACTGGGAAGGATAAAAGCGAGGCATTTGTTATCTTCGAGGACATGCACCTGCTGTTGAACTATAGAAAACTTGACGTCCAACTCATTACAATCTGGTGCCTGTAAGTATCACTCATGCACACACATTGTTATTATTAAATTTGGAATGTGATAAACTCTAATATGTGGATGTTGTATATAGTTTGCAAGACCACGAGCAGAGATCGTTAACTACATGCACGATGGTCGGTTACCTGAGTCCAATCAGGTTACAAGAAAATATGCACAAATTTGTACTTACAAATGAAGATAGAGCAAAGATAGAGAAGGACAAAACACCAGAACAAGTTGCAGAAGCTGTAAAGAAATTGCAACGAAAATACGAGGACACATATGCCCTCTATCTCGGTAGAGCAATGCTGAGATATAAGTACAGGGATTTTATATTGGCACCCTACAACTTTGGGTAAGTGTGACCTCGTATACGTACTTCAAATTATCGTGTTAACAACCCTAAGTACATATGTCGCTCACTCGTTTATTCGTGCAGTGACCATTGGATTGTTTTTTATATATATCCATTCGAAGGGAAGGTGCTTGTCCTAGACTCCTTACATTGTCCTCCTCAGTCATATCAAACATTCCTGATTCATTTAGAAAGGTGAGCCAACATGCAACCGCATCCGTACTTATATAAATTAGAGTTTCTAAATAACTATAGTGTTTTATATTCGATATCTACAGGGCATGGCGGTTTTATAAGAAGCAAAAAGGATCGGTCGACGCCGCCCGCTCAGATCCTAGTGTGCCATTGACGATACAACACCATTATCCGGTAAGTTGTCCGAACACATATCATCATATAAATAATACACAAGGCATGACAATTTTAGTTTAATCTTTTGCTCATTAATTACATAGTGCCACAAGCAACCACCTGGATCGGTCTACTGTGGATACTATGTGTGTGAGTTCATAAGGCAGCGGGGACGATACGTCAGGGACAAAAATATGGTAAAAAATATCTATCTATGAAGTTTTCTCATTAAAGTTGGAAATATTAATATTGGACATGTGTCAATGATGCTTTTAAACTTTGTTTCCAGCCGAGAAGCAAAGGAAAGGACGTGTCATTCACTCCAAAAACTATGGAAAATATAGTAGCAGACTTGTGCGGTTTTATTATGAGAGAAATAATTCCAAGTACCGGAGCATATTTTGATGAAGCCGGTGATTTAGCAAGTGAAGGATTTAGAGCGCTGACAGACCTAACAGGTCTAAACTTGAAACGAAATGACATGTAAACACCAAATGGTTGAACTCATAACTTGAAATGACGTGTATTATATGTAATTTTATGCTTGATGTTTGATTTCGTGTGGACACATCTGTAATATCTATATGTGTTGTATGTATGATGCAATTTTATGGTTCATGTTTGCATATCTTATATATATATATATATATATATATATATATATATTGTGACAAATATAGTACAGTGTGGAAACAAATATTAAAATTTGAAATAAAAAAAAATAATTACACAGACGATACACAGAGTGAGCCGCCTGTGAAAAATGGATTTTCACAGGCGGCTGACAAAGTGAGCCGCCTGTGTAAATAACTATTTACATAGGCGGCTGACAAAGTGAGCCGCCTGTGTAAATAACTATTTACATAGGCGGCTGACAAAGTGAACCGCGCCGCCTGTACTGTGGGCCGATTAGTACTGACCCCCAGTACAGGCGGTGGGCTTTGCCGCCTGTACTAATGTCTCTACCACCGCCTCTAAAAACGTTTTTTTACTAGTGTCAGGTTTTGTGACATTGGTCACGGAGAACGGAATTAGTAGAAGCTAAGCGGCTTGATTGATGTGCTTTATTCGTCATTCAACAAGTAATACATATATAATAACCTGTGGAAAGTCTAGTACCCAATCAGAAAACTCGAATCATGCAGTCGATGTGCCATGCATGCAGTAGGTTAACACATCGCCTTTTCAGTTTTTCTTCTCTGAACACGTACGCACTGAAATCAATTAGACTATTAGTAGGTGGCATATGTGTGGCTAGCGCTCTTCATTCAGATTCTGGATGTCACGGTAGGCAACCACACATAGTACTACTTCCTCTCCCAAATTATAAGACGTTCCAAGAATCTTGGAGAATCATAACATCTCAAGTTTGACCAATAATTATAGAGAAAACTATAAAAATTTATGATATCAAATAGACATATTATGAAAATATAATTGATAACGAATCTAATGATATTTAGTTGACACATCATAAATGTTATTATATTGTCATATAAGTTTGGTCAAACTTGAGATAGTTTGACTCTCCAAGATTCTTGGGATGCCTTATAATTTGGAACGGATGGAGGAGCATATATATAGGAGACAAGATATGATCTTCTTTATGGACCTGAAGTCAGTATCAAACAAATCAGCCCATCAAGGGCCGGTCGCAACAATAATCTTGTCGTTATTTATAGTCGCTGTAAGGAGAAAAGATGCCGTGTAATAAGCTTTCTCCAATGAGGGAGTAGCATATCATTGTCAATGGGCATCCAAATTCGGGTCCAGGTCTATTGCATCATCGACAGGAGGGTCGGGTTCGGATTCGGTGTGGAGCAAATTGTGGAAGTCTGTTCCTAGCAAGGTGAAATTTTTTGCATGGCATGCACTTCATGGTTGTATTCCATGCCATGTGATCTTAGCAAATTAATAAGCATATCAGATCACCAATACAACTAACTGCCCTATGTGCCAAACAGAGGCTAGGCATATCAAGCACACTTTCTTTAATTTCTTGTCAGCGAGCAAGAGGTTTGGACCTCCTTGGGCATGTGTGGGGGCACATTGCCAGACTACTGATGCTTGATAGATCGGAGTCAGGTATTATTCAGGAAAATATCAGGGATGGAGAGTCCTGTTTGCTGACCAAAGGCACCTAACTGTGGGTCAAATTGTATATCTCATTATGCGAATAGCTGTTTACATATATATACATACATAGATTACACGTACAGTACACGTCGCTGTTTATATACGCCATAGTAATTTGTAATAAAATTACACCACACCACACCACATACTCAAGCACGCATGCAGGCAATGCATGTATATATGCCGTGCCGCAGCCGCAGATGAAAAAAGTTGTCACGCGATTACATGGACGAAGACCGGATACGTGTAAAAGTAAAAGCGCGGGCAATGCATGTGTGCTGTCGCCTGTCGGCATTCATCGATTGACGTGAGATGGAAAACTGGAAAGCAGTTAGGCGAGGGTAGCTCTCTCGTCGTGGATGCATGTGGACTGTGGAGTGCCATACCTGCAGGACCGACCGCACGGCCCCGGCCAGTGCCCACACTGATTCATGCATGCATGGGCGCACCAACAAATTCAGGCATGTTGCATGCATAGACGCTGCGCTTTCTCGCATTTCCTTTGTTTCAATACAGACTCGTGCTGTTATTTTAGCCTATTACTCTCTCAATTTCAGATTACAAGACATTCCAAAAAATTTACAGAGGAACAATATCAAATTTGACCAAAATTATAGAGAAAATTATAAAAATTAATAATATCAAATAGATATACTATGAAAATATAATTGATGAAGGGTCTAATGATACTTAGTTAGCATCATATTGTATTATCAAATAAATTTTGCGGGGAGTAGTATTATTCTTATGGAGCACATTATCGCGGGAGCGCATGACCTGTCCTCGCGCCCGACCTCCTCCCCATGCCCTTTCTCCCTCCCAATACACCTCCTTCATCGCCCCATCCCTCGTTGTCGTCCTTGCCCTAGCCGCTAGCCACTGCCCCACCGCAAGCGCCCTCTTCTCCTCCCCCACCGCTCCCATCTTCTCCAGCTCCGGCGAGCTTGTTACCCCGCCATCTTCTTCGGCTCCCCTGCCCTGACCTGACCTGGCCGCCGCTACCATCGCCAGCTCCCCTAAATCGCTCGACACCATCCCCACTACTCACTACGGGAAACAACAGCATTGCCGAGTGCGGCACGCTTTGCCGAGTGCAAAATATCGCGCACTCGGCGACGCGCGCTTTGCCCCAGTGCCGATCAACGTGGCACTCGACACATAATCCCACTCAGCACATCTTGTTTTGCCGAGTGTCTGGCACTCGGCACCGAACTACACTCGGCAAATGAGGCCCTTTGTCGAGGGTCGCGCACTCGGCAAAAAAACCACTCGACAAAAAAAATCCCGGCCCTAACGGCATCCATGGCCGTTAGCTTTGCCGAGTGTCCGCCGGACACTCGGCATTTCCACTCCCTTTGCCGAGTGCCAGGGCCCACACTCAACATTTAAACTCCCTTTGCCGAGTGCCAGGGCCCACACTCGGTAAAGGATTTAATTGTTTTTTGATTTTTGCAACCAGATTTTTTTGTAGCTTTCACATATCAGCATGGTCAACATGTTCAAGTTTGACACTTTTTCAAAAAAATTTGGTACATTTTTTGACTTTATTTCATTTCCTTGATTTTTCCCAAATTACACAAGTTTGAACTGCGGGTGCATCGAATACTGGATTTCAATGAATGAAAAAATGTTATTCTTGTTCTTGAGTGTATGTTTAGGCCAAATCCAGAAACTGACCCGAAGTTTCGATCAACGTGCTCTCGGGCAACGCCTCCAAATTACGTGCGAGCGGTTTTTAAATTCTAAAAAATTCAAATGAAATCCAAAAATCACGAAACTTGGTGAGGTGTCGTTACATCATATGTGTATGCTATGGAAAAAATTTGAGAAAGTTTGGAGCACGTTGTCACAAGTGATCGTACGTGAGAACTACTGGTTTCTGAACATCGTACATGACAACGTGCTCCAAACTTTATCAATTTTTTTCCATAGCATACCCATATGATGTAACAACACCTCGCCAAGTTTCGTGATTTTTGGATTTCGTTTGAATTTTTTAGAATTTAAAAACCGCCCGCACGTAACTTGGAGGCATTGCCCCGAGAGCACGTTGATCGAAACTACGGTCAGTTTCTGGATTTGGCCTAAATATACACTCAAGAACAAGAATATTATTTTTTCATTCATTGAAATCCAGTATTCGATGCACCCGCAGTTCAAACTTGTGTATTTTGGGAAAAATCAAGGAAATGAAATAAAGTCAAAAAATATACCAAAAAGTTTTAAAAAAGTGTCAAACTTGAACATGTTGACCATGCTGATATGTGAAAGCTACAAAAAAAATCTGGTTGCAAAAATAAAAAAACAAATTAAATGCTTTCCCGAGTGTGGGCCCTAACACTCGGCAAAGCGTAACCCTAATTGCTTTGCCCAGTGCCGTACACTCGGCAAAAAATTAAAAAATACAAAAAAATAAGAAAACCCCAGCCCACCCCACCGGCCCACCCCACCCCACACACCACACACCCCCACACGCACGCACACACACACGCACGCCGCTGCCCCTCCCGTCGTCGCCCCATCGCTCGGCCGCCGCCGCCCCGCCTCGACCCCCGCCCGGTCCCCCTTCCCGGCCCCAAGCCCGGCCGGCACCGCCGTCCCCGGCCGGTCGGCCCTGCCCGAAGGGAGAAAGGAGGAGGAGGAAGAAAGGAGAATAGGAGGAGGAGGAGGAAAGGAGGAAGAAGAAGAGGAGGGAGAAGAGGAGGAAGAAGAAGAAGAAGAAGAAGAGGAAGAAGAAGAAGAAGAGAAAGGATAAGAGGTCCTCCCTGCCCCTCGATCGATTAGGGTAAGTAGTAGTAGTGTAATTAGTAGTAGTAATAGTACTAGTGTAGTAGTAGTAGTAGTGTAGTAGTAGTAGAGTAGAGTAGGTTAGTAGTAGTATTAGTTTAGGGTTTACCTTTGAAAAATCAAATTAATTACCTATATATGTTGTGAGTTGTGACTTGGTCATGCAATGCAGGTGGTTGTGGATAACGGCCTCGTCTCGACGACCTTGCCTTCACGTCCCCGTCCCTCAGCCGAGTAGAAGGTAAAACTCAGGGTTCTCGGCCATCGTGTCGTTTTGGATGTGGATGACCTTCGTGCCTCCCATTGTTGATATGTCGGCCTTCGTGCCGTAAATGTGGGTGTTGGCCATGGAGCCGATTGTTTTTTGCAGGTTTTGGGAACCTCCCCGTACAGGGGAGGTTCTGCCAAAATTTATAACTTATATCGTTGCTTTATGGTTTTGCAGAGCAGAGGACGTCAGAGGAGCTCCGGAGTAGTCGATCCACTTCGTTGGCGCTGCGGGTCTGCCTGCACCGCCCCGACTCGCCACTGCCTCGACTCGCCACTGCCCCGCTATCCTGACTCCACCGCCACCTTAGGTATAAACATCTTATCTTGTATCTTTGTCGTAGGCCGCGTAAACTAGTTAGGCGTCTCCCGTCCAAAAGAGATACGGATGGAGGCACGCAGATCACTGTGTGTATCCGACCGTATGTCTTTCGGATTGTCCACGTTAGCTGGACAACCCGCAGATGCGTAGATGAGGTTAGTTTCCATGCTTTGCTCTTGTCCTAGTTGGAGTTTTGGCACCACCTCCCCGTTGTTCTCCGGATACTCTCCCTAGCTATCGGGACGTGTATCGGGAGAACAACGGGGTGGTGCTGCCAAAATTTTGTCTTGGATAGGAGTAGAGCATGGAAACTGACCTCATCTATGCATCTTCGGGTGGGATTAGGACCTATCCTTCACCTACTAGATGATAGAAACACCGTGTAGATGCATGGGCTCGCTGTATTTGTTGCTTACGTATGTATATGCCAGAGGATGGAAAATCGTGAGTGGATGTACACGGGCTACACGAGTAAGAGCACATAATGGGTTAACAAGACCAATGCTTTCTTGGAGCATGCCTTTGGCGCTGCTGCTAAAGGATCGAGTCGGATGCCGTGTCCCTGTAGCAGGTGTGAGAACAAGAAAAGAAAATATAAGAATGACATGGGCCAAGATCTTTTCAAGTTCAGGTTCGTTAAAAACTATACCTGCTGGGTATACCATGGTGAAGCCGATCGACTGAGAGACGAGGTGGTGAGACAATGTCTCGAGGAGTATGATGGAGATGCCAGGGTAGCGGACATGATGGATGATTTTCATGAGGCACAATTCGGTGAAGGAATGGAGGAGGAGCCAGAGGAAACCGCAAAGGCGTTCTACAACATGATGTCTTCGGCACAGAAGCCCCTTCATGATAAGACAATGGTTTCGCAACTAGATGCCATTGGGCGGCTAATGGGGCTGAAGTCGCAGTATAGCATGAGTCGAGACATGTTCGATGCCACGTTGACAATTATCGGCACACTGCTGCCGGAGGCTCATGTTCTGCCAAAGAATATGTACGAGTCACAGAAACTCCTCCGTGCCCTTAAGATGCCATATGAGTACATCCATGATTGTCCAAAAGGGTGCGTCCTATTCAGGAAAGATTTAGAGAAAGCAACACATTGTCCCAAGTGTAAAACCTCTAGGTATGTGGAGGTACCTTCCATAGCAAGGAACAACTTACGATCCCCAAGATGGTTCTACGGTACCTTCCATTCGTGTCGAGGATCCAACGACTGTACATGACAGAGGAGTCCACGAAATAGATGACATGTCACAAGAATGGCAAGAGATACAACCCTAACAAGATGGTACACCCATCAGATGGTGACGCATGGAAGTACTTCGATGACATGCATCCTGACAAAGCTATGGAGGCTCGGAATGTACATGTGAC
Source organism: Microstegium vimineum (assembly GCA_022036555.1). Classification (NCBI taxonomy): domain Eukaryota; kingdom Viridiplantae; phylum Streptophyta; class Magnoliopsida; order Poales; family Poaceae; genus Microstegium; species Microstegium vimineum. The sequence continues at coordinate 9,898,848 of CM039139.1, read as the reverse complement.
ATTTGCAACAGATGGGTTCAACCCGTATGGAATGATGGCAGCCCCGTACACTTGTTGGCCTGTGTTCGTGATCCCCCTCGATCTCCCCCCTGGCGTCATGTTTGACCCGAAGAACGTATTCATGTCGCTTATAATTCCTGGACACCCGGGGAAGAATATGGGTGTGTTCATGCAGCCTTTGTGGGATGAGTTGAACGAAGTTTGGGAAAAGCCTGTGCTGACATACGATCGAGCTACAAAGAGGAACTTCGAAATGAGTGTGTGGTACCAGTACTCCATGCATGACTTCCTTGCGTATGGCATATTAAGCGCGTGGTGTGTTCACGGAAAGTTCTCATGCCCATTATGCAAGTCAGTTGTGAGGTTCACCTGGTTGAAGAAGGGAGGCGAGTATTCTTCGTTCGACTAGCATCGTCAATTCCTGCCTTTGGACCATCCATTCAGATGTGACGTCAAGCACTTCAGAAAAGGTATGCAAGTGACCGACCCCATTCCTCAGTTCATGAGCAGTGCAGAGGTCTTCGCTGAGGTAGAGGCTCTGAAATTTGATGAAAAAATGGATGTTTTTTGGTTACGGACAACAACACATGTGGACTCATAAATCGGGCTTGAATAGTCTCCCCTATTTCAAAGATCTTCTTTATCCGCACTACATCGATGTAATGCACATAGAAAAGAATATCCCTGAGGAACTCTTTGGAACACTCATGGACACAGACAAGTCAAAGGACAACGTTAAGGCTAGACTGGACTTGCAAGAGTTGTGTGATAGGCCAAAGCTAGTGATGAAGGTTCCTGGTACCGGGAAGAGATGGCAAAGAGGTCCGACTGATTACGTATTGAAAAGAGACCATAGGAAGAAAATACACCAGTGGATCCAAACGATCATGTTCCCTGATGGGTACGCTGCTAATCTGAGAAGGGGAGTCAATTTGTCTACTATGCGAGTGTTAGGGATGAAGAGTCATGACTATCACATATGGATCCAACGGCTCCTTCCTGCGATGACCCGAGGATTCCTCCACTAGTACAATAACTATTATTGGAGGCTTGCTTAATGGAGGCGGGCAAACATGACCGCCTCCAATGGAAGGCCTCGGTTAATCATTGATTAACCGAGGCGGTCACCCTGTCCGCCTTCGTTAATACCATTAATGGAGGCGGCCACCGTTACACGCCCGCCTCCATTAATGAATTAATTTTTTTAAAAAAAAACCCAAATGAGCCTGACCCAGGTTCTAGGCCTGGGCCCGCTAGGCCCAGTCGAGCCACCGGATCCAGATCCTCGCAGCCGCTCACCGCCGCTGCCAGATCCGCTCACTGTCGGTGCGGGATCCGCCGTTGCCGGATCTGCCGTCACCGGCGGGGAGGAGGGCGCTGCCACCGGGAGGGAGGGCGGCTGTAGCTCGTCGGATCTGGGCACCCTCCACCGGATCAAAGCACCTGCTCGCCGGAGAGGAAGGGGGAGGGCAGATCCGTCCACGCCATGACTGTAGCTCGTCAGATCCGGCACCCTCCGCCAGATCCAAGCATCTGCTCGCCGGAGAGGAAGGGGGAGGGCGGATCCGTCCGCGCCATGGCTGGGCCTCCTTGTCAAGCTCGTCACCGCCTTGTCGAGCTCGCCACCGCCGGATCTGGTGGAGCTCGGTCCCCAGCTCCACCAGCGCCTCCTTGTTGCCTTCACCGCCGCCACCAACTCCACCAGTGCTTCCAAGAGGGAGGGAGGGAGAGGGAGGACGTGGCCGATAAGGGAGGGTAGAAGAGAGGGAGGGTAATGGAGGAGGGAGGACCGGCGCCGCTCGGGAGTCTGGAGGGAGACCGGAGGGAGGAGACGCCGCTCGGAGGGAGATAGGAGGGAGCGACGGGCCAACGGAGCCACTCGGCAGGGAGCGCCGCTCGCTCGTGAGGGGCTCGGATGGGTGGGGGAGTGGAGGCAGGGTGAACCCTAAGTTTTGGTTATATACGAGCCCGGTAGAGTGAAATGTGTCTGGACTTTGAATGGGCCAGTAGTTGGGCCACAATTTACTGAGGCGGGCCTTTTAATATGACCGCCTCCGTTAATTATTAATGGAGGTGGGCATCTTAAAATGACCGCCTCCATTAATCATCTATTAACGGAGGCGGACATCTTAATATGACCGCCTCCGTTAATAGATGATTAATGGAGGCAGTCATTTTAAGATGCCCGCCTCCATTAATAATTAACAGAGGCGGGCGTTTGGGCGTCGCCATGGTGCTGGCCTGGCATCTAATAATGGAGGCGGGCAAAAAAGTGCCCGCCTCCAATCAAGAAATCACTCCGTCTCCTAAAAGAAATTTTGTACTAGTGCTCCCCGAGCATGTGTGGTGCGTGCTGGCAGAGTTGAGCTATTTCTTTCGTCAGCTTTGTGCCAAGGAGCTATCTCGAGACGTGATTGCTAACATGGAGGAAGTGGCACCTGTGTTGATCTGCAAGTCGGAGATGATCTTCCCCCCGGCTTCTTCTTGCCGATGCAGCATCTTCTTTTGCACCTACCAACTCAGGCACGGATGGGGGGCCCGTGCAGTGCTATTGGTGCTATCCAGTCGAGAGATTGCTAAAGATTCTTCGGAAGAAGTGTTGAAATAAAGTCAAAATTGAGGCTTCTGTGGCAGAGACATTTATTCTGGAGGAGGTGTCCAACTTCACAACGACATACTATAAAGATAAACTTCCTAGCGTGCACAATCCACCCTCTCTATACAACATCGACGAGAGTTCATCGAACCTCAACCTTTTCAAAGGAGAACTCGGAAGAGCAAGCGCATCGAAGATCAAGATGTTGCAGCTTGAGGAGTGGCGCACTATCATACTGTATGTGTTGTTGAACCTTGAAGTGGCTCCTTATGTGCAGTAAGAGCATCTCCAACAACTCCTCAAATCCACTTGGTATTCTTATTTTTTTTTGGAAAAAACACAAAAACACCTCTCCAACAACTCCTTAAATCCACTTGGTATATTTACCAACTTTGTAAATATCGCCCCAGACTTGGTAAATCTCCGCACTTGGTATATTTTTTTCACTTGCCAAGTTAAAATACCAACTTATTGGAGATAGACATTTTTTTCACTTGCCAAATATTTTAGCAACTTGCTAAACCATAGGATTTGACAAGTAAATTTTAAGGAGTTGTTGGAGATGCTCTAAGTTCTCAATGACCTTGTCACATACGCCGTCACCATCCTATCGATCCAACCCACTGGCCTCTTGTTTTTTCAAAAAATTTATTGCTGAACAATGGATAGGCTCAAGGGATCCTTCCCTTGAAGAACAAGACGATCTTCTCAAAAAGGGTGACCCTGATTTCATTTCATGGTTCAGTACTAAGGTACGAGCCAACTTATCTAGTATTTCATTTCATTTCATGTAATGATATATCCGACCTAAACTTGTAGGCTCGCACGGATCCGGAAATGAGTGATGAGTTGAAACAGGTGGCCAAAGGCTTCGAGCGCAGAGTCAAGTCATTCACCGTTTATGATGTGAATGGCTATTGCTTTCACACAAGAAGATACGAGGAGAGCCGACCAAATCGAAAGAGCACGAATAGTGGAGTTCGTACGCCTGGCACCGATGAGCGCGACTATTACGGCGTAGTAGAAGAAATATATGAGCTCCACTATCCGGGTAGCAAATCTACCAAAGCTCTTAATCCAGTGGTATTCAAATCCCATTGGTTCGATCCTGATGTCACGAGAAAAGCCCCTGAGCTTGGGCTAGTGGAAATTCGATAGGATTCCATCTATAAAGGAGATGATGTCTATATTGTGGCTCAACAAGCCACGCAAGTTTATTATCTCCCATGGGCATGCCAAGAAGTTGAGGATCTTGTGGGTTGGTACATCGTTCAGTTGGTATCGCCGCGCGACAAAGCACCTCTCCCAAACGATGATGACTACAACTTTGACCAAACACATATACCTGAGAATTCTTTCAACCTGAGGCCCTAGAAGGGAGGTTTGACATTGACATAACATCGTTGATGCACATGGAAGAAGAAAATGTCTACGATGAGGACGAGGGTGTTGAGGTGCAGAATGTCAAAGACTTCAGAATTCTTGAGCGGATGCAGTTAGGGTTGGAGGAGGAGGAGGATGAAGACGAGGACGAGGCATTAGATTTTGATAATATTGATAGTGATGACGACACACGAGAGCCATAAGGCCCTGCCGATCGTGGAGACAATTTCTAATTCATGTAATATTATATTGTACTTACTGTTTATATCTCTTTATAAGTACTTACTGTTTATTTATGCTAATTCGTTTTATCTTTGTAATTGCAGGCACTCGACAAAATGCCGGGCAGAAGCAGGCGGTCGCAGTGGCAGGTTAACTCCTTTTACCGGAGGAGTACCGAGGTCCCCGAGGAGCCGGCTGAGACGTCGACGAGGACCGGCCGCCCCCGCGGTCCTCCTAGGAGGGAGAGGACGGAGCCTACTCCTCCTCGAGACCCGACGCCCTAGTTGACCCCTCGGGAGGAGGACGAGGAGGACGAGGAGGAGAGGGAGGAGAGGGAGGAGGCCGAGGCCGAGGCCATAGCAGGAGGTTCCACTTCCTCTGCTACGAGCAAGGTGTACCAGCGCGGGCCCACGCAGCTCCCGCGGCAGGTTCCCTTACCTCACCATCGTCCGGTCATTCGACCTAGCGGCGAAAAGTAAGTAACCATTGTTGTTATCACTACAAGTTCATATTACATGTTGAAAATCAAACTTTAGACTAACATTTGTTTTTATTGACTAGTGCAGGAACTGGGTAGTTGTGAGTGGAGGGTGTGGGACACGCCATATCAATGGCACCCTCACTCTCGTGATCAAGAAACACTACCCTGGCAACGTCAACTACGCCGGGGAGTACGACCTGCCCTGGTCGTGGGATCACTTCATCGTTGCGGAGTCGGCGCCCGGCATCATGGTTGCTCACCAGATTAAGGCCGAGTTGTGGGTAAGTCTAGATCGCACAAAATTTGTCAATACTAGGCATTCATTTTACGTTCTTGAATTAATGAAAGGATACATGATATCTGTATGCAGGAGTGGTACACGTGCGAGGCGGGGAGAGAGGCCGAGGCGGAGGTCGTGTAGGACAAGGCTGCTAGGTCCAGACTCTTGGACCTGTACCACGAGGCGAGGATCCAATGCATCGTCACCGCCTTTGTCGAGCTGTACGGTGAGAAGGTCAAGAAGAAGCTAGCGAGGGAGAAGATGAAATCTAGGGAGACCGACCTCACCAGGGACCAGTACCTCCAAGTAAGTAGGAAACATTAATACCGATTTCTTTCGTGAAGAATATGTAGGCTTCAATTGATCTTCTAACATATTAAATACTTGACTTGACTTGATCCCATGCAGTTCTATCCTGGTTGGTGCCAGACCTACTCGGACTGTTGGGCGGCCATTGTGGACAGGTGGCTTTCGGAGGAGTGGGCCGAGAAGCACATTGCTCGCCGTGAGTGGCGCCTGCAGATGCCTAGGATGCCACACCGACAAGGCAACCAAAGTCTTGACCAATATGCTGAGAGATGAGTATGTTCTATTTATTTATGTTTTTATTCTAACACTCAATAGTCATTAATTGCAATCATCTTTGATTTTTTCTCGCAGTCCCAGTCGCATGGTGGCGCGCCATGTACCCCGTTCATGGCGTAACCCTTGGCGAACAAGGGCCCGGCGACCGACCCAACGAATGTGTACAACCCCGACGACGGCCCCGAGGCTTTCAGCAACCCCAACGCCTACACCAAGATCACCGAGTACAAGAAGGCGGCTCATGCGCAACATGGGGAGGACTACGATCCGGCCACCCAGCCCCTGGACACAGACCTGCTGATGAGGTTAGGAGGAGGGAGGCCGCACGGTCGATTGTATATGGCCGGCAACTCAGTCTCCTCGGCCTCCCTTCCCAACCTCCCGAGGTTCGATCGAGGAGCACGAGCAGATCCATCCCCATCAGACCAAGGAAGCCGACCATGGTGCAGCTGCAGGTAAGTACCGTTCAATATATCGATCATTTCTTACCTTGCATTTGCATTGTTTAAACCTTGCTGGATGAATATTGCAGACCTAGATGCAGGAGGAGATGCATAGGCTCAACGCCGAAATGGAAGCAAGGGATCAGGACCGAGAGGAGACCCATAGGCGCGAGTTGGCCCAGGTGGAGGCCCAACGCCTAGCTTTGGAGGCCCAGAACAGCGACTGGGACCAGAGGTCGGCGGATATGGCTACCTTCTTTGCGAGCCTGAACGTCCCTGGTATGGTTGTGCCTCCCTCGCTGCTCGCTCCGTTCGCTGCTCCACTAGTGACGCATGTTGGTCCTACATGGACTCCGGTGAGTTTATATATATGGTTGTTTATTGTTTTAGCTTCTTCGGCCGTCCTCGAGGTACTAACAAATTCTCCTGTCATTCGTGCAGCCACAGTCACAGGGTTCGACGCCTTCGCCTTAGGGTCAGCCTTCGCCACCATACGGGTGGCCCCCTCGTGGCCCTCCTCCGTACTACGGGTGGCAAGGTGGACCTCCTTCGCAGTCCGGGTGGTCCAGGTGGTCTCCTGGCCCTAATGTGCCGCCCCAGTGGCAAGGTGGTCCTCCACCGACCGGCGGGTCGCAAGAGTGGCCGCAAGGTGGCCAAGGTGGGAGCTCTTCAGGTCTTAGGGGCCAAGGTGAGGAGTGATGAGTTTGTGAGCTGTGATTCATGTGATGTGATAGATTTTCGTTTTAAACTTGTGATGGTTGGATGAATTATGAACACATGTTGTGAACTTGTGATGAATGGACGATGAATGGACTATGGATGGATTATGGATATATTATGCGTATTCTGTGATTGAATGTGGCACTCTATGTGATATATATTGTGTTTGTGTGATGGATGAATATATATGTGATGTATATATTGTTTATTGTGATGAAAAGGAAAAAAATAGAAATTTCCCAGCTTTGTCGAGTGTCACACTCGGCAAAGAGGTCATGACACTCGGCAAATCTGGGAAAAAATGGCCAGACTCGGCCAGTTTCCCAGATTTGCCGAGTGCCTGTCAGTTGGCACTCGGCAAAGAGGGGTTGCTTTTCCGAGTGCCGGCCAGGTGGCACTCGGCATTAAATTTCAGAAAAAGAAAATAATTTTTTTTTGCCGAGTGCCACCTGGCCGGCACTCGGCAACGAATTTTTTTTTTGCTTTTCTAAGTGGCTTCCACGTCAGCACTCGACAAAAAATCCGTCAATTTGACGGTCGCCGTTGGCTTTGCCGAGTGCTGACCTGACACTCGGTAATAGCGTTGCCGAGTGCGCGGTATCTGACACTCGGCAAAGCCGACTTTGCCGACTAAATCGTTGCCGAGTGCCACACTCGGCAAATCCATTGCCGAGTGAAATTGGGCCTTTGCCGAGTGGGTCAAGCACTCGACAAAGCGCCTGTTTCCAGTAGTGACTTGGCCTACCTACCTCCCCTCAGTCGGGCTCTCTATACCCGCTGGAGTTGGAGAAGAAAGAGGGGGGAGCTCACCGGAACCATATCCACCGTCGCTGCCGTCCTCGTCTTCGGTGCGCTCAGATCTAGGAGGAAGAGGCCTACCTCGCCACTAGAACCTGCCCTTGCCGCCACCTAAGGGGAGAGAGGGAGGAGCTCTCCGCGGGTGTGGGGAGGAGCTCGTGGGCGCATCCAGGCTCCAATGGGAGCAAGAACGGGAAAGGGGAGAGGGTGGGGCATCACACCATCTGTGTCCGTGCAATAGGTCGCATATTTTAATTAGTTTTGTATCCTTATTAAAGGTGTATTTGGGAGGGCTCCTCCCAAAGGCTTTTTCGAAGGAGCTGGATTGAAGAAGTGGCTTCGGCTCCTCTTTTTTCACAAAAAAGTGGTCAAAACGGCTCCAACGCCTATATTGCTTGGTGGGGCTCCTCTATATTAATGAGTCGTTGTCAGAAGTCCTACAAAACCGTCCCTAATTAACGGTTGTTGCATGCAACTATTAGTACTACTATATAAGTGCAGCAGGTTTGAAAATGAAGGGGGCGAAAAAAAAAGATAAGTGCATTGTACGGAATGAAGTGTGTAAAGTGGGTGGTGCAAAACAAGTAGCGGACCCTGACACCATGATGCGCATAAATTAAAGGTAAAGGAAGGAGCGTGCATGCTGCGCGCCTTGTTGACAGTGAAGGTGGAGGCCGGGCCTCCCTGTCGTAACCGGCCGGGAAGCATGCAATGGCATCAAAGCAAGCAGCAAGGCGAAGGAAACGGCCGGAGATGGTCAGATCAGACTTCTCACAGATCTAGCGCTGTAGGCTACTGAGGAGGGATCAGCTGAGACCTGAGAGAGAGAGCGAGAGTACTGCATGCCAGCAGCACAGGCTGACGGTACCGCCGGCCGCATCATGCGACTGACGACTTGTTAGCACCCCGACACCCGGCCGGCCAGATCTCGGTCGCGGTCTTTCTGGGTTCTGAATTCTGATGACCAGAACCGACGACCCGAACGATGCGTGCCCCCGTGGGTGTCGCGCGCGCGCACACGGGGGTTCTCCATCGCCTCCGATCCGATATATAGATCATTAGAGTAGTCCTAGTCCAGTATGTCCACTAGTACAGAACCGGGTTTTAGCCCCGGTCTATAAGGGTCTTTAGCCCCGGTGCCTGAACCGAGGCTAAGGATTTGACACTAAATGTCTCCCTTTTAGCCCCGGTTCGCAAGCCCGAGGCTAAAGCTCGATCTTTAGCCCCGGTTCGAATCACTCGTGGCAGCACCCTTTAGCCCCGGTTGATATTACCAACCGGGGCTAAAGACTTTTTTTTTCTTCTGATTTTGGTATTTCTTATTTTGGTTTTCCAATTAGATTAGGTATTCAAATGTGTGTATTCTTCGCTTCTAATACATGTATTCGCTGCTAATATATGTATTCACGTACTTATAAGTTAGTTTCAAACATTAAACACAATTCGGAATATTACCGAAATTCATAGAAATGTCAATCTTATTGTACAATACAATAGTTCAACGATTTAGTACTACCAATTCGGAGAAGTGTAAGTCACCTATCTTGTAACCAATAATCTCATCGATGAACAACAACGTATTAAATAGTGCACTCTTAGTAGCTTCACACTTACGAGCACATGGTGTACTAACAACGTTTAACGGTGGTCGAGTAGTTGGAGGGTCTCCCTTCTTAGTCGCAACCAACTTTGTTTGAAATCCTGCAGTAGTTAGTGTTGGCTCTTCATCAGTATATTGCCAGTCATAACGCAATGCATCCATTACTTGGTTCAGAATGGCTTCAAAACTACACCCTGCGTAGGTCATGTCATACTCCTTTACCTATAAGTATAGGGTTAATTTTGAGAGCAATATTGACAACATATAACAACAAATCTAGGTATAAGTTATGAGTCTTAAACTTACCTTTGGCGAGTTCTGAGCCATTCGTGCACATAAACCCCGAATATCAGGATACATGTTGCGATTAATAGCTTCAATCTTCACTAAAGACAGAGTAGGAAGTGTGATCCCATTTCTTGAGAGCGTGACAACACAAGCATAAACGGCATACTTAATAGCAACATCCCGCTGGCTTGTATGTATTTCCACCTCTGAGATTTGTAACACATTGCGCCCGCCAACACCACCGCGGCCACGACCACTACCACGACCACGACCATGACCATGACCCATCCTAACGGCAATTGAAAATGAAATACAACATTGGAATTCTGGACCATTGTTTACATGATTAATCTGAACATCCACATTGTCAACCCCAAAATAGGCGAGTGTTGATTTAAGCCAAACAACTGGATTAATCATCTACATTACATATAAGACATGTTAATTAACTTGGATGATCTAGTCATACATATGAAACATATATTGATTATTAACTTACTATGTTCAGATAATTCCGCGGTACTACCGGAAATACCGGATCGAAACCCATCCAAGTACAATAACCATTCCAACCAATTTCTTCCGGTGGTGGGAGATTACGACGTCCAACCATCTATATATTAAATCACATATACTCAGATTATATTTCATATATATTTCAGTATCCATCTATCTCTTTATCTATATAGCAATAATGGAAGATACATATATATATATATATATATATATATATATATCAAATCATATATAAAAATAATGGAAAGTCTATAATGGAAGGTCTATATTTCTCTAACAAATCCATATATATATCAAAAGAATGAATGTGGTACACATAATACATTACTAAAACTAAATCAATTTCCTAAAACTAAATTATATTACTAACATCAATCAATTTCATAAAACTAGAATATATTACCAACATAAATAAATTTCCTAAATCAATTTAATAAAACTAGAATGTATTACTTCTTCCTTCTTTCTCCTTCTTCTTTCTCCTTTACACACCTTTAGCCCTACAAAATCATTTAGACAAATGTTAGATTAATTTGTGAAAAAAGCAACATAAATATAGTTAAGTCAATTTCTATATTTCTTTTGTAAACACCTTTTCTTCTCTCCTTCTTCCCCCTCCTTTTTTCCTCTTCTTTCTCTTCTATTCTTCTTTTTTCTTCTTCTCTCTCCTTTTCTTCTCTGATCTCTTGATCTCTCTCCGGTGGCTGCTGATCGACCGGCCCGACCTAGCTCTCCAGACGGCGGGCACGCGAGGTGGAGGCGCGGCGGCGGCGCAGTAGGTGTGCGGCGGCGGCGCTCGGACGGCGAGCTCCTCCGACGGCATGGCTCGGATGGCGGCGGGCTCCTCCAACGGCACTCGGACGGCGGCAGGCTCCTCCGACGGCGTGGCGGCGGTTGTGCTGCGTCGAGGAAGAAGGCCAGCCGCGCACGAGATCTAAGACAGAGGGGAGGAGGAAGACAGGAGATCGGCCGCGACTTATATAGGAAGGCCACCTTTAGCCCCGGTTGGTATTACCAACCTGGGCTAAAGGCCTGTTTAGGCGCCAAACGAAATTTCTAGGGGGATAAAGACCTGTTTAGGCGCCAAACGAAATTTCCTTTTCCAGGGTGCTAATGAAGATCTACATGCCACCAATTTTTTTTAAAAAAAACCATTAAATTTCCTTTTGCTTTATTATACACTAGAAAATGTATAACATAAAATCTTTTACTTTTTTTATAATATCAAATATAAATGTAACTAACCATTAGAATTTAGTTAATGCAAAAGTATATTGTTCAATTAAAAAAATAAAATGCTTGGTTACAAAGGTTAAACTATTTGTGTTTCACCATTCATTGTCCAATTATGCGACCTTTAAGTGTACCCTTAAATAGAAAATTGTTAATGAGACACTAAATGACCCTATATATATGAAAAACTTTTGAATACAAAGGTTTTATAACTCATCAAGATCATTTATTTTAGAACTAAACTTTTTCACTGACAAACTTATTTGACCATCATCTTCAGAGAGTGTGTCCTCTGCCCCTGCCCTTGCCCCTGCCTCTTCTTCTTCTGTTTCCACCATTGCAGTATCATTGAAGTCACCATATTGAGCAATAATGTCGTTAGGGTCCAATTGCTCTTCTTCGTCTTCCATCATAATTCCAGTTTCTCCATGCTTGGTGCAACAAATATAGTGTGACATGAAACCCGACTTCAATATAGTTCGAGATGGAACACCATCATGTGTCATTTCCGAGTCATACAAATACTAATGTATGCTCTATGAAAGCCTCAACATAGCAATCTTCCCAAGCCCTTTCACCTTGCCTTTGCCATTGTCACCAAATATGATACTATCAAATCCTTGAGTGATTGAGCTAAGGAGTGATTGAGCTTTGTAACCTCCTTCTTGAGGGTTTCATTTTCAAGTGTGAGCTCCTTTTCCTTGAAAAGCTTTAGGGTTTCCTCCTTCTTCCTTCATTTGCAAGTGTAAGCTCTTGTTTGCTTTTCCTTAGCCTCCTTTGCTCCATCACTTGTCTCCTTCATCTTCTCCATAGTGTACTACACTTGCCATAGGTAATGAGAGGGAGGTCTGGCCTTAGTCGTTTTGGAACCCGATCACAGGCCGAGTGTCCCGAAGCAGTTGTCATCTATATACTCATTTTTCAAACTAGATATTATAAATTCCTTATATTCTAAACAAAGAAAATAAAACAACTAAAATTTACATTTCTCTAAAATCATCAAATGTGCCATGTAGACAACTAAAGTATTCTAGGTAGCTACCTTCTTCATCTAAATATATAATTATTTTGAGCTCATGTGGCATATATATAAATCAAGAACAATCCACCATAAATTCATCATTTAATAAAATCTTAATAAGAATATATATTTCTCAAACTAAGCTAAATTAATCTTGAATACTAATTTTAGTTGTCTTATTCAAAATATTCAAACAATGTCAAGTGAATGAAACTTAAAATGGCAAAAAAAGAGAAAATCATAAAGAAAAATCACATCTAGAACAAGAAACAATATATGTTGCCGCTAAAACATGAGAGGTTGAAGATAATAACCTTTCAACGAGTCGATGGAGACGTAGAAGTGATCAAATGAAGCAATGACCGAAGAGGAGATGAAGAACAATGAAGAACACACCAAGAACAAGAGAAAGAAATTAAACAGAGAGGAAGAAATGAGCTCTCGGGCTCGGGCAGGGGGAGGAAGAGAGTTCAATATAGGGGGGGACCTTTAGTCCCGGTTCATAGAACCAGCCGGGACTAAAGGCCCAAAATTAGCCCCGGTTTGTGCCTTAAACCGGGGTTAAAGGTTTAACCCCGGTTGGTAAGCTAAAGGGCTAAAGGTGGACCTTTAGCCCCGGTTGGTAACACCAACCGAGGCTAAAAGTCCCCCCTAACAATGTCTGACCAGTGTGCCGTTGGGATGAGACTTTTAGTCCAGGTTGGTGTTACCAACTGAGACTAAAGGTCCCTTTAGCCCCAGGCGTAATTTCCACCGGAGCTAAAGTCGATTTTGAAAATCGCCGAAAGGTGTGTTCTGTAGAGGGGGCCCACTCTCACACATCACGGCGGCACACGACGACGACGCACATACGGATAACATTGGGGCTGCATGCATGGATGGAAGGCCTACGTGACGTGAGAAACTACTGTGCTATCTGAGAGGCACTAGTAGTACAGTACTACTGCATGCGTTATTGTGTGCATCTTTGATTCAGCGCTGGCTGCTGCTGCCTTTAAGGATTGGCGCGCGCTGTGCAGTGTAGGTACTACGGTTCGCGGCAGGGCCTCTGCCTCTGCTGCTGGCGCCTGGAAACTCGTCGTCGTCGTCGTCGTCGTCGTCGTCGTCGTGGTGTGTTGTGTGCAAGCTGCTGGATCGCTGCATCCATAACTGCCCGGTGTGCCTGCTAGCTAACCAATGATCTTCATCATGTGATCATGTCCACACATCCAACGCCGCCACGATAAATAGGAGTTACGAAGCTAGCAGTATACGGAGTACGGAATACTATTGTTTGTGATGCATATGCTACCGGGATCTAGACTTCGGCCCTACACACCTTATGGCTACAACAACACACGATCGATGATCATTGGTTGTGTTTATTTCTAGGGATCGACTCGTACAGCAGCCGCACGTCGATGGACGGATGATCTTGGCGCGGCGTACGTACGATTTGCCCGGGTAAGGGGAAATACGGAAACCAGCTGCCGGAGAATTTGATTTCAGGTGCAGTCGATCGACCTATGTACTGTATCTCTGATGAGTGACGTCGCCGTTGAACAACGACGACGACGACACAGAAAGTTTGATAATGACACGCGCGCCGTGTCGAGCTGTCTTGCGTACGCTAGCTTAGCATGCACGAAACACACTTTTAAGACCTCTCTCCACAATTAATATAATTGATCTTGCTTGTGTATACGACAACTCTGTTCGTTTGATCGTTTCAATGGCTGATAAGACGACTAAGATTGTTTTTGACTATTTTGTTATAAGAAAAATATTGTTCCGATAATTGATAAGTCAGTTGCTAAGCCGACGAATGTATATATAGCTAGCTACTACCGCGTGCCGACGGAAACTACCGGTCATTGCACATCCTGCTTGGTGGAATTTCCATATATATCCAGCAATAATACTTGTAGTCTTGTACTGCTAAACTAAACTAAACTGTTGACGCCAGGTAATTTATCGACTTGTACAAGTTAAAATTAAGGCCGATGTTTTCACGTACGTCCTTGATAATCAGAGCTGAAAGCTACAGCTAGCAAGAGTCCTGTAGATCATCACAGAGATCATCTGCATGCATGTCTCTGTGCAGTCTTTAAGTCCGCTGAAGCTGACTAGACACCTATATATATGGTACGTACTTACTACAGTAGAAGTCACATACGGGGTTTGGCACTGCTACTGTGCTGGAACCCTTTCTTTTTAATGCACAATAACCCTTTAAGAGCGGGGCTAGCTGCATGCCTCGGTACCAGTGAAAGCCTCATAGTACTCCCTGATTCCCTAGTAGGCAGGCTGATTCCGTGTGGTGATGGTGATGAATCCCAGCCCCAAGCTAGCTACAATAGCTAGCTAGCAATCTCGATCGGCCAGCAAGGCAGCAACTATGCTCCCTCTTCAAGTCTTGCTTTCGGCACCTACCTTTACTCAGACGACTCATCACCATCAGCTCCGATCCTTGCACATTCTCGGCTAGCTTTGGCCTTGTCTTTTCCTGCTCGCCTTTTGATTGTTAGTGCGTGCATATGTGTCCATGATGTCGTTAATAATCTTCCTGCCTGCCTCTCTCTCTCTCTCTCTCTCTCTCTCTCTCTCTCTCTCTCTCTCTCTCTCTCTCTCTCTCCACACAGTTGTGAACCAAGGACCAGGTAGGCAACCAAAGCTACCAGAGACATGTACCTGGACCATATGGACACCCTTTTCAATTCGTTCTAGCATTGGTCGCCGGCTCCTCTGCTGGATATGGAATTAATGAATACTATGTAATATAGATCATATAACGACGAGCGATGCATCGGTCTCTTGTATCCTAGCTAGACACATGCATATGCCAAAACTGAATTGCATGGCCCAAGCTTTTAGTATTTCTCAAGGAATAATGGCCCATTGCATGCTTAGGAAACGGTCTTTTTGGTCGTCCTCTTGGATTCATGGAAGGTCGGCTCAAAACATCGCATCTTCACTTTTTCAACAGGACAAAAAAAAAGTCACCATGCAAAAAGCATTATTATACAATATATAAGTGGGTCGATCAAGTTTCTCCAATAATTCTATCGCATATAAGTAGTAGATAATAGGATTCTCAGGGGACCGCAGTTCGAGTTTTTTTTAAAACTTCAAGAGGTCATCTAGGACACACATCTGGATAGCACGATGGATCGAGGGTATACCATTCGCTGGCGTTGGATGACAGATGGAGAATACACAACAACAACTGCCTATATCCGATTCAGTTTGAAGGGATTTTTATCAATTTTATTTAATATGGCGTGCCAAGACTGAACCAAATTAAAATGTTGTTTCTTGGCATGAACTCTACTAATAATAAACAAGAAAATCTCGATTGCAAATAACCTCGACAAGCACGGTGGCCAAATGATTTGATCTATAAGCTGTGTGGAGGTTATTTGTGCTAGGCCGGACTGCACATGGACTTTGTTATGGATTTCGCTTTGTCGAACATCAACACGATTACCATGGAGGATCCATTTACTCACAGTGGCACCCCGATGTCAAAAAAAAAAAAGACAAAACACTAAGTAGGTGTTTTGGCATCATCATCATTTATTTGTGGTGGAATATTTGGAAAGAAAGGAATAGAAGAATCTTTCAAAAAAAGAGTTACAACCCCAACAAGTAGCCTTTTGTGCAAAGACTAGATACAATAATTTCACCAGGCACTACAACCAAATGCTCATACAGGTTAATTTTATTGTTGTCTTCCTAGACTTTTGGTTATGTTTAGTAGTTGTTTTGCGTTGCTCCTCTAGGGTTACTTCTGGGTTCATTTTTTCTTTCCTTTTTTGACAAGTTATTTCTTTCTTAGTTGTTTCCTCATGAGAGAGTTTGTAGTTGTGGACCCCGATGGAACCCTAGTTGTCTACCTGCAATTATGTTTTTAGTCTTTTTCTGTCGTCTAATAATATCATGGCAAAGCTCTTAAAGCCTTTTTCTAAAAAAATGTTTGGGACCCATTTTTTAATCCAAATGGAGGCACAACCTGTGTAGTGTCAATTCCAAAGGGATTGTACCATTGGTCCATCAAACCATTCAATCTCTTGCATGGACGTACTAGGACCTCATGAGACATAGCCTTAGTTATTGTCCAAAACCTATGACTAATAAAAAAAAAATACATAGTAAAAATGTGCACTTTTTATCTTTGTTCATTTTCTAGCACAATAGGAATAATAGATACTCCATAGTCTATGTCCAGTTGTGACAATCTTATCCATAGTTTTTTTTCCTTTACATGACACATGTGTATCTTTAATATGCATTTAGTTGAAACCTTAGCTTGAACCTTACGATGCCTATTTTTTAATCCTCAAGTTAAGTTGGGACTTTTGTGCTCATTATATTTTATTAACTCTCATCTTGTATTATTTAAAACAAGGATTTAAATCATATATTGCATTCTCAAATGAAATCTGCATCTCTTTTCTTATGATAGGTGGTAGAAGTGATATTCAGGATAGATTAGCAGTGCTAATCTCAAGATGATATTATTGTTTAAATCCAAGCCCCCATGTCAAATTGAGGACTTAATCTCGGGTGAACATATTCTACCATAAGGAATTTAACCATATAGTGTGATTTTTTTCATCATTAAGCTATTTCGCATTAGGGATATTGTAGGCATGGGTGTGTGTATAGGGTGCATGTGTTGTGTATGCCTTAGTAGATACATTCTGAGATTTCTCTTATAGTGTCAACTGCACTCGAGGGTCCGTTTGGCAGCACTCTATGGAGCAGGTTCTCAAGGAGAATCACTCCCTGGGTGCCAAATGTATTTTTAGCGAGAAATAATTCTTTGCTGATTTTGTGAAGTGATTCTCTGAAATGAAGTAAGAGACTAAGAGCTAAAAAAAGTAGCTTTATTGTAAAGCATGATTCTCTATGATGATTTTGAGAGCTTAGACTACATAATCAAATAGAATAATTTTCAGCCTTACCAGTGAATCAGAGAGCATAGCTACAGAATCAGGAAGCACAACTCTACCAAACAGGTCCTGAGTATGTAGTCAAAAGAAGTTGCTCAATTACGAGTTTTGCATAGTCCTGTTTGCTTAAAATTATCAGCCGAACTTATCAGCCTTGATATAATATTTCTCTCATAACAAAACAGTATCAGCTGGCTAGCCGAACACTACTGTGCGACCTATTTTCTTGTAAAATTAGTTATTCTAGCAGTCAGCTACCGAACCTTTTTCTTCGTGAATAGTTTTTTTTTCAGGACACAGTAAGTGGCTTATTTGACATGTGAGAATTATCCAGTCTGTTTTCCATTTTCTCATGGATCTCTTTGTAAATCACAATGTCTTCATGATCTCGCATACGTACCCTTATCCAGCTCAACTTTGGTGGTGGCGTGGTGCAGTCTTCAGCTATGGATGCTGACAGCTAGCAGTGTTCGCTGATGCAGCAGCAACGCAGCATTTATATTTGATCTTTAATCATCATCATATCTGGTTATTACATTGAACTTTTCTGACGCTGTACCATGGGCACAGATCATCATAACACTAAACAACTGCATGGGGCCGGGGCGCCAGTGACACTATATATATATATAGTGAGAAAAGAAAAAAGACATCGTGTATGCATATGATACCTAAACATGCACGCAGGGACGAGGGGTTCACGTACATATCTTAACTAAACAGCTCGGGATCATAAAGATGAATTAAAATATCATCTCTTATTTTACTCCCTTTTATCCTAAATTCCAGAAGAAGAAAATGATTAAAAAAAGACATTCTCCAATATGACAACTTTTGTACTGTAATTGGTATATGCACTGCAAGTCGACCTGCGTGCAGTTGTGCACTCATGCATGTATATATATTGTCACACTGTCTGAACTCTGAACTAGAATGGAACTTGGAATGCCCGATCTCTTATATATCTTTCAAACACATGTCGCGATGATGAACTCGCCTCACGCACGCGATTATATATATACGCCAGAGCATATACTATTTTTATTTGTAATTTACTCCGAGTTAATGTTAGCATGCACCAACGATGAGTTTGTGACTCATATGCTATTTTATATTTTTTTCGATAAAGGATATTCAATATCCGGTCTCTATATCCGGGGATGTACACAGCCAACAAATACAAAAAGAGATAGAAAAACAAAAGAGAGAAAAGTCATAGTCTTATACATAGACCAGGACAATTACAGCAAAACGATAAATGCTTCTACCCTCTATTTGATCAACGAGAGGGCGTCCTTGACTTGCTCTTGACGCCGCAGCTGAGTCTCAAATGCCGCAGTGCAGGCATAGCTAGGAGCGGGTGTGCTTGTGTTGATGCCTTCAGGAAGGTAAATGACGTCCGCAGACGCCATCATCAACGAAAGGAAGAGCGAACTTCAGCAACGCCTCCAAGGGGAAAATGACGTTGATTGCGTCATCGCCGCCGGCCCAGCACCGCCAGGCAGGGTTTACACCCGTATTCCAATATCCTGCAAGGCACATCCAAGCCGAACCTACATACGAAGATGCCGGAGATGATCGGCAGGGTCTTCACCAGATACAGTGAGACAACAGAAAAACAGGGGACGACGATATCCTTTGATGTTGACGTTGGAGCCGATTTACGGGCCGCCTGGGAACGACGCGGTCTGTGGGAGGGCGGGTTGGACGGCTTGTCGAGATGGCCGGTGCCAACACTGCCATCCCCATCCGGTGTCCGGGGGTCCAGATCGACCCCCAAGCCGCCGCTTGGGGAAAGTCCCCGACCCGAGGCAAACGCCGGCCCGAGTCCGCATCCTCGGGGCACCACCCGCACCGAGAAGGGGCAGCACGAGGCAGCAGCCTGTGAATCCATGCCTGAGATACCCAGATCGGCCCGCCGCCGCCAGACCCCTTCACCGGTGTAGGTACGCCGACCGCCGGCCGTCCATCCATCAATCGGTGGAGAGAACGGTGCCGCCGTCCGCGTCGCCTAGCCCACCGGGGTGTGTGCCAGATCGGCCGCCACCCGAGCAGATCGCCACCTCGGAGCACCGTCGGGCGAATCGCAAATCCGGTGGAGGACCAGATCGGTCACGCCTCCTTCTGGTGGCCGTCGGCCCCGCCGCCGCCCTAGACCTTCCGTTGGTCGATCCGAACGCGGAAGGGTCAAGTCCTGACGCGGAGGGAACGGATCCAGTCGAGTAGGGGCCGGATCGGACGCGCCTCTGCCCAGGGACCACCGGTACCGGATAAGAAGAGGGATGGAGGAGGCACAGAGATGCACAGGAGGCCTAGGGAGGTGCGGACGGGGAACCTTCTTGGGCCCCGCCGCTGGTCGCCGCCGCCGCACGCAGGGAGGCGGCGACGGCGGCCAAAGAGGACGCGCGGAGGGCGGCTCCGGGCAGGCGGCGGCGGGTGCCCCGAGTCGCCCGTTGGGGGCGACGCGAGGGCCGGGTCGCGTGCGTGTCGGATCTTGTCTTCTGAAAATACTGATCATAATCAAACTAAAAATTCAGACTAACAACAATTTTAATTAGGCTTATTGAAGCATATATCAAACTAACAACAATTCATGAGGTTAGACATATAGTTGGTAGTAATAAGTTGGGATATACAGTACTATATTTTCGACTTTACACTTCCTTAATTTGTTGTAAAAACAGTACAATTTTAGTATTCAAAATTTGACACACATATACGTACACGGAGATCGATCGCATTTGCTTGCATGGATGATGGAGATCGATCGCATTTTGCTTGCATGCATGGTCCATGCATGGCTTGTTGCGTGCCCACACTGTCCAGCTATTTGTGCATGTGCATGGCGCGCGCGCGCGTGCAAAGTTTTTTTTTTCGTCGAAGCTGTGAAAGCGAAATATCTTCACCGTTTGCCGCCGCACGCGTGTCCCCCTTTGTGAGAGCATCAGACGATAGTGTAGTGAGGCCATGCATGGATTTCTTGCTGTACCCTATATATAGCTTATTACGAGCCATGCACAAAAGCGAGCACGCATGAAGAACAAGCGATAGTAAATTATTAATCGAACGTTAATTGGTAGTAGGAAGTCTGTAACATACGCATGTACTCCTCCATTACAAACTATAAGATATTCTAACAATTTTGAAAAATCAAAACATCTTAAATTTGATCAAAATTATATAGAGAATTATAAAAAAAATTAACATCAAATAGGTATATTATCAAAATATGATTGATGAAGAATTTAATGATACTCAATTGATATCGTAAATATGATTATCTTATCATATAAATTTGATCAAACTTAAGATTCTTTGACTTTCTAAATTTTTTCAAATATCTTATAATTTGAGATGGAAAGATCTACCAAGTTTGCATTTTTTTTTTGTCTGAAAGTATGCATTATGTTTTCAAGGGTTCAAACCTAAAGAAACCCCTTGAGTGAGCTTTTTTTACCATCCCACAACACAACTATAATTAATAGCATGAGAATCATTCCCTTTAAATCATTGGTGTACACTATTTTCAACGATGGTTTTTTTGAGCAACTGCCTATATTTCACTGGTGGTTGACTTAAGCGTCCGTCTCTAAAAATTATGCACGAAGATTATATTTTTAAATAAATTGGAGAGTTCTAATGAATATTTTGAGCCACTAAAGTCCTCAACTAAAGAGTTACATATCTTGTTGAGTTATATTATAAAAAAATAGTCTTTATTAGACTTCATATGGAAAATTTATCAATTTTATATATATGTCATTTTGAATCTGGTTTCTAGTGCCAGCCATCTTATGACAACCACATAACCTATTGTCAATGAAAATATCTATTTTTCAGTAAAAATAGAAGGATTTCTACTGGCAGTATTGTTACATGGACCTTTGCTAGAAATGATTTTACACTAGTATTTCTAATTAGGCACGAGGCCCCAAATGGCACTACACCAGTGTCTACTTCTGTGTACCACTGGTAAAAAATAATTGGTAGCACTAGTGAAAGTTATTTTTATTTTAGTGATTTAAAACCCTAAATAATAGACATGTTCGCTTGCTTGTTCAGGCATCCATGTAGCTGCAGATTTCCACCAGTTCTATGGTGTTTTGTGACATGCACCACCAACTGTTGTTTATGTGAAAACTAGCACCGAACAGATTTCCACCAGTGCTATGGTGTTTTGTGACATGAACCAACAATTGTTGTTTCTGTGAAAACTAGTAGTCGAACATGCCCATTTTTTCATGAAGGCATTAAGCATTTTTATACCTTCGGACTACCATCGTTTATCCGTAACTTTGTGTTCTGAAATTGAGAGCATAACAAGTTAACCCTAACTTCGATTTAGTTCCCACAGATTCTATGCTTAAGATACTTTGCATAAGTCTTTACAGAGTGAGAGCGCTTGTGCCGAAACCAGCACTTGTAAGGGAGGCCAAGTAAAGGTGTACAAAGCTGACCCGGATGTCATCGGTTGATCTAAATACCTTTGCTAGGAGACCTATTGAGTAGTTGTTGCTGCGGTCGAGTCCGACGTGGTAGGGAATGGTTGATTCCAAAGATGTAAAGGACTAGAATGCCCCTCAATCTGCTTGAAATTTGTCTTCCTATAATTTATTATGTGATCTACAAAGTGGCATCTATATCCCAAAGAAATATGGCGTCCTATAATATTAGGAACACTAATTGTTTCCTTGACATTTAAATTCCATTGATATGGATCACTACTGAAGACCTTTGATCCTCCAGCGAAGGTTGCGAGCGCATTTATTATCCACTGTATGGCAAGCCCTAGTCAAAAGGGATTGAATCAAATACATTGGTGCCCTCTCATCTTGAGGTTGAGTATGTTGGTTCCATCTCGTATTTATCTATCTACCTCTTTAAGGTCACCCTTAGACGATGAACAAGTTATAGTGACATGGCCTGCGATATGATAAAAAGTGCACCCTTTGTGTACAAGAGTCTGAAACTATCTATCGACCTCCTATGTGGAGGTTGTGTTTATGATTGGTGACCTAGTTTCACTCCCTAGTTGCTTTGGCATACAAGCTTTCGCACAATGACCATGGATGGTGCTTTCAATAATGTTTAGCGGATTGATAGTCGCAAGCCCGTAATTAATCAAATCTCTTAGAAAG
The DNA here is from genome assembly GCA_022036555.1 of Microstegium vimineum. Lineage (NCBI taxonomy): Eukaryota > Viridiplantae > Streptophyta > Magnoliopsida > Poales > Poaceae > Microstegium > Microstegium vimineum. Next base: position 9,876,610 of record CM039139.1, on the reverse strand, counting down.
GAACTTGACATTGTTGTTGTATTGGTCATTTGGATCTTTTGGAAGGAGGAGAACAATCGAGACTTCCATTACACAACTCTTCAAGCAGTTGCTCTATCATGGAGTGTCATGGAGGAGGCGCCTACTTGGCCTCATGCTGCCTTCAAGAACCTTGTATCGCTCTTCTCTAGCGTGGTGGATCTCTTGGACCCTGCCTTTCATTTTTTTATTTTTTTGTTCCTTTTTTGGTCATACCATTCTTCTTGACTTTGGAGTAGTTGGTATTCAAAATACAAAGGAAATGAATTGTTAAAGCATAATTTTAAATTGTGCTATATCAAATTGTGCCTTATAAACTAGACTAGAGGGAGTATGCATTTAGTGTGTGTGTGTGTGTGTGTGTGTGTGTGTGTGTGTGTGTGTGTGTGTGTAGTACCACAACTGGCATATCAGTAAATGTCTGGGCCTATTTAGCCTAATATTTTTTGTTAATGGCTTCTAACTAGTGTGCAATGCCTTATATTAGCCATGTCAAAACTCAAATACAATTGAGGTGGCTTGGTGCTGCAATTGATCAAAGCATAGACATACACATGCTTGTTGTTTTGGCCTCCCTAGCGCCACATTGTCGCGTTGGCCCCTAGCAGCAGGTGTGATGGTACCCTTATCCTATGTCTGTTTTCGTAGTTGTGGGCCACCTCAGGTGCTGGCCATAGGTGCACGGCGCGACCACTGGTTGGTCGTCCTAGGCCAAGCCAAGCAAAGAGTGGACACTGTTTATAGCCTCAAAGGCTAAAGTAGTGGTGACCATCTATCGTTCGCCTCGTCGCCTCATCGTAGTGCTATTGGCCCGCTATCGCTTTCTTGGACCTAGAGTTAAGATTTTGGAACATTTTTTGGAAGAGAGAAGAGGTGAGGAAACACTGAGTGGACGAGAGTCATGCACCGAGCAGATCAGAGTCACACGCAGAGCAACAGGGAGTTGAAGAAAATTTGGTCATTGTGCCTTGTTTGGTCGATGGGAATGGAAGGGAATAGGGAGTTGGTGAAAATTGGGTCATTGTGCCTTGTTTGGCCGATGGGAATGAAAAAAGGAAGAGTAATGTTGTTGTTTTTTTTCTTAATTCACGAATACCTTGTTATTTTAACTCTATTCTCGTTTCTTCTAATATGCATTCAGATATGCACTGTATGGATATCTTTTTTTAAAAAAAAAACAATGCATTTTCATTGAATACCCTTGAATGAAGAATTGAAGATAGGTCTGCCCATGATTATAGATCACTTTAAATTTGCTTTAACTTAAATTTATCTAAATGTATGTATAGAAAATACACTAACATTTATAACATCAAATTAAACTGATCATTAAATATGTCTTAGTATGCATTTATTTGATATTCTTGATGCTCATATATTTATTTAGAAACTTGGTGAAAATTAAATAACTTTTTATTTATGATGAGACTAAAGAAACTATAATTTAGAACGAATGGAGCACCCCACCACAGAGATCGGACTCATGCATACATCCATCAGAAGTGAAGCACAAGCAAGTCCTAGCAGCTTAGCCAGCTAGACATATAGCACAACATGTGGGTAGCGAAAGCTCGACGGAAATATGTGCAGTGAAGGCGATGAAAGGAGACAAGGACACATGCACCGGAGGTATTATAGTTGTTTGCACAGGCCGATTGATCGATCTGCTCACAGACATGAATGCATGAGATCGACGAAACATGCATGGTGTGCAGGTTGGTCAAAAGGCGCCTGTTCTTCTTTCTCAAAGCTACCCAGATCTGCCGGCCTAGCTAGCTAGCATGCTAGTCTACTGAACGATTCGGAGACGAGCCATATCACTTGCTACTCTGCTGCTAGGACGATGTAGGGGCAAATAATCTAGCCAAACATGTACTCCGGGTGAAAGCTCAGTGCCGTGTGTTTATTTGTCAGTTTTTTTATGTACTCAGACCCTATCTCGGAACAGACCTTCCACCATCGGTACAAAAGCACATTTTTTTTCTTTTTTTTCTTTTTTTTTTGTCCTAATCTGATCCAAACTCTAGATGTTCTTCTTTCTCTGTGTCTATGACATTTGAAGATGTCTTAGTTGTCTGACGACATTAGGGCGTCTCCAATAGTATAAGTTAGTACTAGCTCTAAGTTAACCTATATACGGTAGAGAGAGATTGTCTTGAATATCGTGTTGTGTGCGTATGAGACTATCTCTTATTTCACGTTAGTCTCTTGTCTTCTACACTATTTAATGATTAAAAAAATTATGAGCTAACAATAAGTTAGACTATTAAAAACACCCTAAGACAACTCCAAGTACATCAGTCCCAACCGTTTCCTTTCCGGACTGGTACGGTTTTTAAAGATCTTTCAGGAAAATCAAAGCACTAGACGGTTTGGTTTCCCGACCAGACGATCCAGTGCGCAAATCCGCACATTCTAACACCGTGTGGTAGAATGATGTCCGGGGTCTGTGTTTTCGCCAACACCAGATTATTTAGGCATTGTTCGTTTTCATCGGATTAACCATAATAATCCGGGTGAATTGTTGCAGTCCGTTTTTAATTTGGATGGGAACTAAAATGTGCGTTCGTTTTCACCGTACCTGGAATGAAAATCGATCGGAAAAAAAAACTTACTTCTTTTTTTCTCGTCTACAGGACTCGAAACCGGACCTTCTACCATCTGGAATTAATCGTAGGCTGTAATGAGTGACAGAGGGACGGATTCAGCAAACGAACAAGGTCTTAGTGTATGTATTGTCGCTGAGGGCTTGCCGATCGGCGATCCGCACGTTCTAGGGCTGTGGTGGTGGCTGCCTGTTGCGCTAACAGGAGGCAATAATTTGCTCGTGTTCCTCCTGAAGTTGATCTACCGGATTCTTAAGAGAAAGCAACATTTTTGTGTATTTGGGTGAACTGTGTGCATGCGACAAGTGATGGGTTAACCCCACAACTTTACCATTTTGATTGCTTGGAAACTTGCACAGACTGAAGAGAGTAAGCACTAAGCACACACATCATGAGCCCAAGTGAGAGGATTAATCCGGCTGTGTGTCCTCCAAAGAATGCATGCGTGTTTGTGTGTGGAATGTGGGTGCTATGGATGGCGAGGAACAAACGAAGACATGGCGAAGCTGTTACTCCAGTGCGGACAGGAGTAAAGTGGGTGATCGATACAGCCTTTGATCTGTGGAATATGAATCAATCTTCAGGAAATCAGAAAGCTGCACAGCAAGTGCGTCGTCGGTGGCAGAAACCGGCTCCTGGACGGATCAAGTGCAATGTCGATGTATCTTTCTTTGAAGAGAACCGTACAGGATCAACGGGGGCAGTACTTCGTGATGACGAAGGAAGAACATGTGGGGGGTCGGCTAGGTGGTATGGCCACTGTCTAAATGCTCTCACCACATAAGCGTTGGCTTGTAGGAATGGGATGCAGTTTGCTCTAAATCGTGGAGTCACAAAGCTCCTAATGGAGTCGGACTGCCAAACCTTGGTGCAGCTGTGGAACAACCGAGCAACCCAGAAATCTGAGGTTGGACCTATCTTGATCCAGATGGAAGAAATTAGCCAAAATTTTGAAGAGTTTGAGTTATGCTTCATTTATAGAGAGTGCAATAGATTAGCCCATGAATGTGCTAGATTGGTTTCTCATGAAAATCCAGTGGATGAGTGGCTTGTAACTCCACTGGTTTTGAGAGAGATCGCCTACAGCGAATGTAATCCAACTCCTGAGTAATATAAAGCTCTGGTTTTGCTCAAAAAAAAAAGCACACACATCGTGTAGTAGAGAACACTTACAGCGCACTTAATTGGTCTGCTTAAGTAAGCCTCGCGCGCTATATATGCAATGTAGTTCAATTTTCACATAGTTTCAATAAGGAAAACGAATCATTCCCAATCATAATGCAATCATGCTACGGCGCTAGATAGTGACCGCCTGACCGGACCAGGGCCACGGGTTAGTACATCATGTTGTACACTGACAATTAATACTACTGCGAAACCTGATAAAAAGCTTGCATGCACACATGCACCGGCTTTACGTACATGTTTCAGTGAACTGATTTGATAGCGGAATATCTGTAAAATGCAGGTTACATTTGCCTGCTAGCTCCCCGTGTCGTCAAGATTAATTAGTACTATGCCTGCATGCTAATACTCGTATTCTGTGTTTTTTTCTATGCGCAGCCAGTACTGTGATGAGAGTCTAGCTAGCAAGACATCACATCCTCTCTCTCTCTCTCTCTCTCTCTCTCTCTCTCTCTCTCTCTCTCTCTCTCTCTCTCCACCCCCTAAAAAAAGAGAGACAACATTCTTTTCACATTAAGCAAGAGGCTGGAGTAGACTTACCATGTTTGGATGAGATGGTGATCTGTGATCTCTCTAGGAAATTTTAGGTTTTACTAAATTCCAGGAGTTGATAAAAATAACAATATGAAAACTGCTTTTCTCCTATTTATGGAAAGCTCTTGTTCTTTTTTAATACATGTCAACAGTAGGGAGCAACAACAACCCGTCTTATTTTATTATTGAAGTATGAAAACACCACTCATTTAAATGGTTGATTAGTCTACCTGTGTTTTCCCTCAAATACAATTTAGACACGCATATAGCATATAAAGGGTACGAGAAGAGATGGCGTGTTTAGAAAATTCTGGAGACCAAATCCAAACTGAAGGTCAAAAGGATTCCAAAAAAAATTCCCAGAGACAAGAGTTCTTTCTAGAAAAAGGTTCTTTAATATTTTTCGTTGTATATTTTCCACATCCTCTAGTGGGAAAAAAAGTCTGACAAATTACGGTCAAGGTCAATTTCTGTGTATATCTAATATATTAAAAAAGTTTCCTAAAAAATCTATTAAAATGTTTAATTGTGAAAGATTTGTTTGCTGCATGTTTGGTTAGTTGTGTGGTTTTAATTTCATATATATCAAAACTAATTACATATCTTACAAATCAGCTTTCATTAGAATATAATACGGTTTAGGGTCCATGATTGTGTCATTGCAGGGGGCACCATTGTTTTTCTTTTACTAGAGGAATTGAAGTACTTATATGCAGGTGACTGGTGAGGAGAGCATTCTTTGAGCAAAAAAATATACAAACATATAATCGCCTTTGCACCAATGATTCAGTGATTAGTGTTATAGCACCATAATTAATTACCTAGATCATATATATTAGCATTTGTGCTTTCAAAAACCGTCAGCTAGCTGGCATAGAAATTATGCTGTTAAAATGATTTATTACCCACATGACATGTTTTCACTCATATTGGGAATAATATCTACTAATTAAAATACCATGTACAACATTATTCTACTCCAAACACTCTTTTTTTATTGGGTTAAAGTTTAGCATAAAACTATGTCGTAGTTGTGTTGTTATCACTGTTTGACCAAAAAAAAATCACAAAACTAGTACATATATGAATATCACAACTCACAAATTAAAATCTAGTACGCGTGCCATGTAAATGCCGTAATGACTTGTAATATATGATAAATAAGCCTTTAGATACTCCCATTGCACGCACATATGCATAAGATTTTGTCATATGAAATAGTCTTATTAGAGTAGTCTAAGACTAGGAAAAATTATTGACGAAGTATTGTACTCCCTCAGTTCTAAGTTGTAAGTCATTTTAGATTTCTAGATACATATAGCTTTTACTGTGTATCTAGATATAATGTACTAATTAATAACAAGTGCATGTGATCAAGATCTTACAGCTCTCTTATATTTCATACGTACGTGCTTGCACTTTAATTGTACGTTGTCTTTTATCAACCTCCTTGAATATAGGATAGAATATATAGAAAAAAATAAAGACATATACAAAAAACATATATATATATATATATATATATATATATATATATATGGAAGAGTAACTTGGCAACAAACCATACATACATTAATTTCATGCAAACCTCACACAAGTAGGAGTAGTGATGAAACAAATAATCAGTCTCCATGTCAAATATACCTTATGAGATAGTATATATATATATATACCCCGTGCACCAATTTTGATTAATTAATCCCAGTGAACAATAGTGTGAAAAGTAGAAAAGTGGCGCTATGGACACAATGCAGGACGAACACCTTTAAGTTCAAAACCAAATGGCAGAAAAAGGGTTAACCAAAGGGCAACTTTACTTTAAACTCCTACCTGTGACCATCATGAGCTAGCAGTGCTTCTACAGTTGCTGATGAAGGATAGCAGTCGATGAACGGACTGGCGGATTGACCATCTCCTGTTCCTCCATAGTAGTCCTAGCTATAGCTCGCATTTGCTCAAATTCAACCTTGCATCTCGAAAATATCTTCTTCATAGGACATTGGCCCAGCTGGAGTATTTTACTAAGTCTACAACGAGCCACCGCCATTGCCACCACCACTGGTGGACGAAGAGTGGAATCCAGGAATAATGTTCATCGACCAACTTGAACCGCCAGTGCCAGTGCCAGTGCCAGCACCGTCGCTGCCGCTGCCACCAGCATTCCCATCCCAGACGACACCGAGTGATCCTGATCCTTGGCGTAGAGCCGCCATGTACTGCCTCTGTAAGCTCGTGTCTTGTCCTTTACTGTCCTCCATCTTCTTTGAGGACCCTTCCTGCCTTGCCGTGGTAGCACTGGTCGTCGTGGGCTGCCCTAAAGTGAACGCCGCCGCAGCTGAGCCGCCGCTGCCTCCTCGGTTAGCTTCCAAACCCAGTTGGTACGTCGGCGGTTGTGGAAGGTCCAGTATTCCCCCAGTCATGAACGGGAACTGCCGCTGCTGCTGCTGCTGCTGCACTCTCCACTGCTCCAGAGATGCACCGATGGTGGTGCCGCCGCCGCTTGCCACCGGAAACTGATCCACCGTGTCCAGGTGCTGCATGCCGAGCAGCGGCAGTCCGGCGGAGAAGCTTAGCCCTAGGTTTGGCCCCGGCGGGTGCATCGAGCCCAAGAACGGCAAGTGGTGGTGAGAGAAAGAGCTGAGACCCGGAGTGATGATCGCACCGTTAGCGCCCGGGGTGGTGGACGGCGTAGCTGATGGACCACCGAGCAGTCTGCCCGAGGAGGACGGCTTCGAGGAGGAGGAGGACTTGGACGAACGCTTGTTACGGCGGCAGCCTCCGCCGACGGGGACGTTGCGAAGGGATCCGCCGCGCGTCCAGTAGCGGCGGCACGTCTTGCAGAAGTGGCGGGGCTGGGAGAGGGAGTAGTTGTTGTAGTAGCAGAACTTGGTGTTGGTGGAGTCGCAGCGCGGGCACTTGAGCGCCGGCTCCGGCTGCGGCATCCGCGCCATCCGAGCGCGCTCCGCCATCGAGTTAGGCCTCGCGTGCACAGCCACGGTGGCACTTGCCGCCGATGAGCTTCTCGGCAAGCCAGTGGGCTCCGGAGCCGCGGCTGTGGCAGCCGCCGGACCGCCCACGGGCAGCAGCGGTGCATCGGCTCCTCCCCCGTTCGCCCTCGGCTGCTGACCTTGCTGCTGCTACACATATATGCACGCAAACATGTTAGATGTTACATATACCAAAACTCAAAAGAGAAGGGAAAAGGAAGCCAGAATTAATTCCCAATGAATAATTGAATATTCATTGAGATGAGAATATCGTCTTTGTTCCAAAGTCCTTTAATTTGCCATGAAGAAGAACAACAAAAGTGTATGGACGGACCAAGATTCAAGGCTAGGTAGATGACCTTATTAAACATAATAGTAGGAGATGAAGAGAGAAGCTCATGCCGCAGTACCTGGTTATTCCAATTAGGTGGATGTGGATCTAGGTAGACCGGCACTGAAGGTGAAGGGAACACCATGGAGGCGCTGCTGAGGTATACTTCTTTCTCTCTCTCTCTTTTCACTCTTCTAGCTAGTCAGCTTTCCGGCTGCTTTGAATTCTGATCTTTTCTTTACAATTTGCACTTTCTTTGCTGCGGATTTGTGTTTGGAAAGAAAAGGAAGCATGCTAGGAAGAAAGAGGTGGAGACTGGAGAGTCCTCTGGCAAGCTTGGAGATGGTGGAGAATCACATCCACCAAGTCGAAGGAGAGTAGACAGCAATGAGAGAGAGGAAGAGGGGATGAAGGAGGACTGGAGGAGAGAGAAAGGAGAAAGCTGGGAAAGAGAAAGGAAGGGCAAAAGCATGAATTTATCTGCTCCTTTTATGAGTATATGTTGTCTTTTATATTTCTACTAGTATTTACTTTCTTGTGTGTGTGGGTCTACATCGGAATGAGGAGAGAGAGAGATGTGGGGGAGAGAACTTAAAAGTTTCTTAATAACTAAGCAGGCTGACTTGATTTAGAGCAAGTATAATAGAATGTTGTAAGCTGGCTAAATGCTGATGTGGAGGAGAGAAGAGAGAAGAAGTGGGTTGTAAGCTTACAGTCAACCCAGACACATATGTCCATTGTAAAGTGCAAACCATTATATGAGTGGGCTGAGAGAAGCCTACAAGCAATCCTTATAGCCAAGTGTGGCTGTATTATTAACCTTGCTCTTAGCAGGATGTTAAAGGCTCCCGCAATGACTCGTAAGCTAGTTCTATAAACATTTTTTTATATATTTTAATAGATAAGAGAGGAAAGGTAGTCGTTCTTATTAAGAATTGGACTAATTCATGCAGTCTAAAAACATACGAGGCCATTATATGAGACTAACCATGTTATGAGCTATATATATGCTAAAAGTTAGCACTATTAAAGAAGTTAGTTTATAGCTAGTAACTAGATTATACTACCTCCATCTCAAATTATAAGACGTTTGACTTTTTTGACTTAAAGTTTGACCACTCGTCTTATTCAAAAAATTTGTGCAAACGTAGTCAAATTTAAGTCATTCTTAAAGACCTTTTATTAATAAACCAAGCTATGCCAAAAGAAGTAATATTTTGTACAAATTTTTGAATAAGACGAGTGGTCAAACTTGGTGTCAAAAAAGTCAAACGTCTTATAAATTGGAACGGATTGAGTATATAATATCGCACGCAGGTGACCTAAACAAAAGAACCAGAAGCAGTGCTAAATGATATTTTATATAGAATCACTTTACAGTGCAACGTTAGGAGTTATATGCATTAATTATGTAGCTGTGAAGCGATTCAAATGAGCAGAAATAATAGGGTTGTAATATAGTACCGAATGTTCTTTTTACCCTTAAGTTACACAAATACTCTCATGTACCGTACACCATTGTAGAATGCACATAGAGCTTATATGAAATGATCATCCTATCTTCATTCTGTTCCCACATAGAATCACTTCTTTCATACATTTTTGTTTCTAAAAAAAACGCTTTTAGCCACGTAACCACTTCCCCGGAGAATCAAAAGCAGGCTCAGGAGCTAGGAGCTCTACTGCAAATATATAGTTCTAACTTGACATATATGACTCGATCTCTCTATTTGAAACTACATGGCTTATTGCATTTCTATGCATGGGACAAGCCTTTGGCCAACAATTACTCTATTAATATATAGTTTTTTGACACAAGATTAATGTTAGTTTAGATTTGTAGTAAAAAAATACTAATTCTGTTCCAAATTATAGTACATTTGACTTTTTATCTTAAGTTTGACCACTTGTCTTATTTAAAAATTTATGCAAAATGACATTCTAATTAACCGATTAAAAAAGAATGAAAGAATGGTATATATAGACTGCATAGTACCAAACACCAATGCGTGTAATGGTGAAATATCTAGTTGATCATACGTACGTTTACTGATAAGGAGGATCCTTCATTTTTCCATATATATATGGATGGAATGACAGCATGTCATTTTGTTTATTATGATATAAAAAGCACGGAATGTTATTCAATTTCAGTCGCGGTCAGCACGGACTGTCATTTTCTTTATTATGGACAAAGAGAGCCGAGGCCTAGCCATGTTTTCTGCGCAAATTAAAGTGCGTTTTCAGAGTTATCTGAAGATTCACATATCAATCAAAGGGAAACAACATCCACACCAGTCGCCTGTCGTTTTTCCACCACACAATCACACTGCAAGCAAGCAGGCCGGTCACAGTACGGTATAGTAGAGGATAAAAAGGCGTTTGCCCCTAGCCGTTTGTCTTGTGTCCGACCTGTTATATATAACCAGACAAATTCAGTCAATATATAATCATAAAATGATTTATGTCAAAATGATGCTAGCTAAGGCGGGTAGCTCCTCCGGCCACCTGCTTGTACGTCGTCGTGTTTCAGGATATAGATGGGTCACAAAGCTAGCCGGCCCAGCCTAGAGAGTTCAGCTCTCTTTCTCCTCAGCTGTTGACGCACCAGCCACGTGACCCATGCACGCGCTGATAGATGATCGGCCAGCCACCTCGACGCGACGGCGGTCACACGGCCGGGCGGATCGAGGCGCGCGCGGAGGTCGATGGAATAAGACTTGACGAAACCTGCTGGCCGGCCGGGCTTATACCTGGCCGGCCGGACTTGATCGAGGCGACGTTGCTGTGGCGCCTAGCGCTGCGGCGGCCGGGGGTGGGTGCCGTGCTGTCTGCCTCCGTCCAATATAATAATCCTCGTGTGGTCACCGGTACAGTACTGGCTAGCTACTACCATAGCCTTTCACGTACGTACTCCGTACTCCGTAGTATAGTACACGATGCTTGATGCTTGGTGGTACAATGGTGTCTTGATGCAATATGTCGTCAGAGACGTACGATAATGGTGCGATCGAGCTCGATCTGTCGCGTTGTGTCTGAGATTCTTGAGTGACAGCAGATCGATGGCGGATGACACGCCGTAGCCCGTATAGGTGTTGTGCCGGGAACCCGGGAATCACGGCGAAGTAGGCCTGGCCGGCCGGGTCCGGGGGGCTTGCGCAGGCCAACGGCCAACACACGGTGTACCTGGCTGCTGGCCCTAGCCTAGCCTGTCACTGCATTTGTTACAATCATTTAATACTGTACGTATCGATCCAACAGTACGTGCAGCGTGGGCGCTCCATAGGTAAGGAGCTGTGCTGTGACAGCTTTGAGTGAGGTATGTGAACCTGAAGCCATGGCTATCGCCTACTATGCCTGAAGAACTACTGCTCATTATATATGAAAAACCCTAGAATAATTGTATATTGAATGTTTTTATAAGGAATTCGGCCGTGCATGTCGTCTAACTACCTGCCTAGCGGTGCATGATGATGTGATGAACAGGAGACATCTTAGCATGGTGGGAGTATGATCCAGCTAAAGTAGGTCCGTTCAGTGCATTACGTACTTATATTAATTAATCTACATGAGATCCGCGAACTGATTCCCCAGAGCTTCCCTGGGCCCTAGTACGTATCTGCAGGCAAAGCTTAAAGTCGACGGAGCTAAAGTCGCAGGGAATATCCATGGGGATGGGTCTAATTTACTGTTGCCACACAGGGGAATAAAACAGAAGATTTGTTTGTGCGATCAGGATGCGTGGGGCAGATTATGCCAGACGTATATGGTAGGGTTAGTTCGATCGATCAATCGGGGTGGTATTGCAGCTTTGCTATAAGACTGCTGTGCCTGCACAGAATAAAGCGGCGTCCCTCCGCATTTCAACGTAGTCAGCAGAGATGGTTCTCCAAACTGACAGCGCTACTTGAGTACTCAATATTTTTTAAAAAAAAACAAAATGATGTCTTTCAACTCCCAAAAGAATATTAAGAGAAATAAAGAAAGCCATATCCTGCTAGCTCCTTTCCTTGGTGAATCTGATATTGAAATCAACACGTATCGAAATTGGGTGTTTGTTTCTAGTGTAGAAAGCAGAGAGTTCAGTTAAGAAATTTAATTTGTTTTCCTCTTGGGCAGCCCCATAATAAACCACTAAAAGGTTCCACTTTACTTTGTTTAAAATTCGTTTGTAGCATCAAGGATTACTAAGCCATAATAACTAGCTTCGGTATATATCAAATTTCTTAAGGATCTTATCATCATAGTCTTGAATCATTGTTTTTTTATAGCCTAATGAAATGGAAAGAATATTGAGCAATGAGTCTTTTTTTTTTGAAAAAGTAGCCACCCCTTTTTCCTAAGACCCCTACAGTTCTATATATATGAGGCCGTCCATTGTCATTTCTTTCTGAATTGAGAATTTTTAGAGGAGAGACCTTTACTAGGCCTCCCTCTCTTTTTTTGGAAGGCCGAGATTTTTGAGGTTCTACTTCTTGCCTTTATTAACATGCAAGATTTTAATGTTTTCCTATTTTCTCTTTTTTCCTTTCAAGATTCAACTGAATGATTTTCCTACTACTCTATTGATCACTACACCACAACCCCATAATAGCGTCACACGTGTGTCGTTATAGATATACTAATACCGTTGAACCATCTGCCGGTATAGTTGGCCCACGGATCAAGTGTCGCTAAATGTTCTTTTTGCGTTGAATTGTCGATCGGTATACATATTTGACTGTAAAGTCAAACCCTTGGTCGGCATAGGTCAGTAAAAAAGACGAACTATCGGTCGGTACATCCAGCGCACGGTAGAAAGTCGTTTGCGGGAAACTGAAAATGAAACAAACCCGTTGGCGGCAAAGTTGCTAGGCCTAAATACCTCCCTCTCGGAACCCTAACTATTCATAGTCGTTCAATCCGTAAAAAAAATAAAAAAGAAAAAAACTCTCGTCACTCCTCCCTTCCTCCGCCACCATCAGAACCTCCGCCGCCGCCACCAAGCTCCGCCGCATTTGCCCAACCCTCTCCCGTGCTCTGAGGTTTCACCCTCTGCACCTCCCGGATCTCGCTCCCTGCAGCTAGTGGCGCATCACGGCTGCCGTCGGCAGCAACGCTCGACGGTCCGTGCGGCCGCGGCGGCGCCCAGTGGTCCGTGCAGCCTGCGGCGCTACGAGGGTAAGTTCTTCTCCCGATATCCGTTCCCGTCCTTCTCCCCCTCCCGGATCCTGCACCAGGCGGCGGCGCTTGGTGTCTTTGCCGGCAGTCTGAACTCGGTGTCTCTCACGCGGCTGCCTATTATGCGGTCTCACATTAGGTAATGTTGTTAAGCCAATTTGTGGATGCCCTCTGTTGCTTACTAACTGTGACCCTTTTCAAAGATTATCAGCCCTACCTGTGCACATCCAATGTCCTTTACTAGATTCGTACCTACGGTTCTGTCTCCTTAGATCTGGTGGATGTTCCTATTTATTCATAATATATAGGCTTATCTAGCTAATTTTTTTATAGTCATCCCGTTATCTGCTTCCATGTCACGGCGTCAACTGCAGAGCAGGCATGAGGAAGACTGAAGCCGTGGGTTGCGTATTAAGTACTTTACGTTTTCTTTGATGTATGTCTGTCTTGTGGGGCCGCTGCGTCGGCGACTGGTCGAGCCTAGTACTTGAGCTCGTGTATCAGAACTGGAACACTAGGCTATTTCAGAAAACAAAACTCTGAAGCCAAGGCACGGGGGTTTTCCTGGTCCGCTTCGTCGTCGCACCTCCGTGTTGATCCAGCTTGCGCGAGCTCACGTCGTCGCCGGCGACGGGCGACGGCAAGGGGGCGTGACAACTTGGTATCAAAAGCCTTACGATCCGCGGCGGGGAAGGAGACTTTCTCGCTTGAATCCGTCACGAGCTATCAGGCGCGGCGACCTCCCACCACCACCACCACCACCACCACCACCTCCACCACTCCGTATCGCACGGGTAAGCTTCTTCTTCTTCTAGTGTTGCAGCCCCGTCGCAAACCACGGGTCATAAATCCTAGGTGCCGGTGATCTCCTACTACGCCGGCAAGGTGCTCAAGTGGAGGTCCCAAAGGGCTTACCTTGGGTAGAACTGGGTTCGCCTCGGCATCCGTGTAACCCTAGCAAGTCGATTAAGTCGGCCTTCCACCATACTCACAAGTCGCACCTTTTGCACACCCTGTTTCCGGCGGATCCACTACTCTGGTTTGGGAGGCGGTGCACAAACAGAGTCTGATCAAGCCGAAGTTGGTTGCTTTCTTCTTCTTTAGCCAGCAGTTGGTCGTGACAAGGGTTGCGGAGCAAGTCTTCGTGTAAAATTCCGGAGTCACGAGAGCTGATTGTTGTGCGGTGGCGATTGGCGGGGGAAAGTCCAGAGCTTGAGGTTCCACTCCTTTGGCTTTGCCTCTTTCCCAGGAGGCGGTGACAGTGCTTCAGCAGGGAGACAAAGGGGAGGCTTCGGGCCAAACCATCTGCTCAGCACAACTGGCTTCATCAAGAAAGGTATCTACTTTTCCATCCAACCAGACTCAATTGATCATTGAAGCTATGACAAGACGGTCTAAAGAAGAGAACAACCGATGGGAACAGATACAGAAGAATTTTGATACGATGTTCAGTCAAATGACTGACATGAGTACTGCTCAAAACCATATGAAAGCCCAATTGGATCTGTATGGGTCAGTGACGGATGAATACAGTCGAGAGCAACACACAATTACCCAACAAGTTCAGGCCAATGGGGATGCCATCAGCAAGGTCACACTCAGGCAAATGGAACAAGAGCACCACAACAACCAAATACCTCAGTTTGATGAGGAGCCCAGACTAGATGAAGCAGACATAGACTCCATGCTCAATGATCAACCATTTGATAACATTTTCGCAGCTGGCAACCACAACAAGGCAACCACTTCAGCACAACCTCTGCAAGCCGACCACAAGTTCTCTGCCAAACAAGATAGGAAAGACAAAGAGCAGTTTCCTGGCCATCACAACAGATTTCATCATCCACCTTATCTGCCCAGGATGACTACCAAAGACAGGGAGCCTGACAGAGATTATACCATCCCCAAACATCTTATGCCTAAGATGGATTTTCCTGACTTCTATGGAGAAGACCCTAAGATGTGGCTAGATAAATGCACAGACTACTTTGAACTCTACAAGATTCCAGAAGGAATGTAGGTAACAGCTGCCAGAGTACATCTAAAAGAAAAAGTTGGAAGATGGTACCAAGCTTTCAAACAGAAACAACAATTTCGAAGCTGGACTCATTTTTGTCATGAAATAGAACAGGAGTTTGGCTTTGATGATTTCTGAGCAGCCATGCATGATCTGCTTCACCTCAGGCATACAACCTCGGTGGATGAGTATACCACCAAATTTCAGAACCTTCAGTATAAGATCACTATGCATCAAGCAGGATATGATGATCTGTTCTTTGCACAACAGTATGTCAAAGGCCTCAAACATGATCTTGGTGGCATGGTCGAGGCACACTTGCCCCCCACTGTCCTCAGGGCTTCTACATTGGCCAAAGTGCAAGAGGAAATCCAGGCCAATTCCAGACCCAAGTTTGGTAGACACAACTACCAACCCAGAGCTTACAATATGGCCAAGACAGAAACACCTACACACAACCAATCCTCCTCTCTGTGGAGAGACAGGCAACTTAGGGACTACAGAAGGACTAACAATCTCTGCTTCAATTGTGGTGAGCCCTTTGTCCCTGGGCACATGGCCATCTGTAAACACAGAAACAAGCCCCAGGCCAACACTCTAGCTGTCAATGACTTGGACTTACAAAGAGAATTGTCTGATGAAGTCCTTAATGAGTTAGCAACTGAAGATGAATTACATGAACAGTTCTGCCAACTATCCCTCAATGCACTCACCTCCAAAGACACTTTGGCATGCCTCAAACTGAGAGCAAAAGTAAAGGACAAGACAATGCTAATATTGCTGGACAGTGGCAGCTCCCACAGCTTTGTCAGCAAACATTTTGTGGACATAGCCCACATTCCATTGATCCCAATCCAGCCTAAGACAGTACAATTGGCTAATGGGGATTCCATTACTATAGAATTCATGGCTAAAGATATGACCTGGCTCTGTCAAGGACACACTCTATCCATCAACATGATAGTGTTAGATATGCAACCCTATGATGCAATCCTGGGGTATGATTGGTTGAGAGACCACCCCCACATGTCTTTTGATTGGGATAAGAAGACAATGACCCTCACCCACAAGGGTCACCCCATCACTCTACAAGGTATCACCACTCCTCCATCACACATCAACACCATTTCTGCACCAAAAACTTACAAATCAGCTCAAGGCAATGACATTTGGGCTTGTGTCTTGCTAGAGCACCTCCACACCCAAAACCCACAAAACCAGTCCACAGATCAGCCTTACCCTGAACCCATCCACCACCTTCTCACTCAATACACAGATATTTTCCATCCACCTACATCCCTACCTCCACAAAGAATCCATGACCACACTATTCCACTGCTGCCTGGTGCTGTACCTATCAACAGCCGACCATACCACTACTCTCCCCACCACAAAATAGAAATTGAATCTCAAGTGCAAGAACTCCTCACATCAGGCCTAATCAATCATAGCCAAAGCCCATTTTCTTCTCCAGTCCCGCTGGTCAAAAAGAAGGATGGCTCATGGAGACTCTGTGTCAATTACAGAAAACTAAATGATCTGACTATCAAAAACAGGTTTCCAATGCCCTTGATTGAAGAGATCCTAGATGAGCTTGCTAGAGCCAAATTCTTCACTAAACTGGATATGAAAGCAGGATATCACCAAGTCAGAATGCAACCAGAAGACGAGTATAAAACTGCCTTCAAGACTCACCAGGGCCATTACCAATAAAAGGTAATGCCTTTTGTCCTCACCAATGCCCCAGCAACTCTTCAGTGTCTGATGAACCAAATCCTTCAACCCCTGCTCCGACACTCGGTCTTGGTGTTTTTAGATGACATTTTTATCTACAACCCTTCTCTGCATGATCATGCCAATCACTTGCAAGAGGTCTTTGAGCTCTTAAGGAAGAACCAGCTGTTCCTCAAACACAACAAATGCTCTTTTGCCCAACCTAGTTTGGAGTATCTGGGGCATATCATATCTGCCCAAGGTGTTTCTACTGACCCCACAAAAATTGCAAATATGCTGTCTTGGCCAGTCCCAACTACAATGACTGAACTTAGAGGGTTCCTAGGTCTCATAGGGTACTATAGGCGTTTTGTCAAAGGTTTTGGTCTCATCTCTAGACCACTCACAAATATTCTCAAGCTCAAGCAGTTTGCTTGGTCTCCAGAGGCACAAGAGGCCTTTCAAGCACTCAAAACAGCTATGACACAACCACCAGTGTTGGCTTTACCAAATTTTTAGCAACCATTTACAGTGGAGACTGATGCTTGTCAATCTGGCATTAGGGCAGTGCTCAGCCAACATGGCAAACCTATTGCCTACTTAAGCAAAGCTCTGGGCATTAAACATCAAACCTTGTCCATCTATGAGAAAGAGTTCTTAGCATTAATCATGGCAGTGGAAAGATGGAGACACTACCTCCAGAGAGGCACTTTCACTATTGTCACTTATCATAAATCCTTGGCTTATCTAAATGAGCAGAATCTCCACTCTGAGCTACAGAGGAAAGCCATGACAAGACTCATGGGCCTAGACTTCAAAATCATATACAGAAAAGGCAAGGAGAATGTGGTTGCAGATGCATTGTCCAGAGTGGCACACCTCTTTGCAATCCAAGCAGTCTCCTCTATCCAACCAACATGGATTCAGGAAGTCCTCAATTCCTATGCAACTGATTCCAAAGCACAAGAGCTGCTCCAACAATTGACTGTCTCCAGTCCTAATTCTGAGGGTTTTTCTCTTGACAAAGGCTTAATTCGACACAATAACAAGGTATGGATTGGTCATAATTCTGCCTTGCAGACCAAGATAATTGCTTCTTGCCATTCTAGTGCCTTAGGTGGACATTCTGGCATAGCAGTGACATTTCACAAACTAAAGCCACACTTCACTTGGAAAGGAATGAGGAAAGATGTAGAAGACTTTATCAAACAATGCCTCATCTGTCAGCAATCCAAACACAGCAATACACATCCTTTGGGCCTCTTACAGCCTTTGTCAATACCTGATGGAGCATGGCAGGACCTATCTATGGATTTTGTAGAAGGATTACCCAAATCTCAGGGGTACAATGTGATCTTGGTCATAGTGGACAGACTCACCAAGTATGCTCATTTCGTTGCCATCAAGCATCCTTACACAATAGCAACCATAGCTCAAGTCTTCATGGAACATATTGTCAAATTGCATGGTATTCCGAAAACCATTGTTACTGACAGGGATACAGTATTCATGAGCGCCTTCTGGAAAGCAACCTTTAAAGCATACCAGGTTGATCTCCACTTCACAACTGCATACCATCCACAGTCTGATGGCCAGACAGAACGTGTGAACCAATGTGTCGAAATGTATCTCCGTTGTTCTGTCCAGGCTTCCCCTACAACTTGGAAGGATTGGCTCCCATTGACAGAACTCTAGTATAATTCTTCATACCACACTGCCCTGGATTGTTCCCCTTTTAAGGCCCTCTATGGGTATGACCCGAATTTGAGCAGAGTTCCTGCTGCTTCTCCAACGGCACCTGCCGAAGTCCAAGATCTGGTACAGACAAGAGAGTTCCACCTAATATCTCTAAAACAACATCTGGCCAAAGCTTAGAACCGCATGAAACAGCTGGCTGACCGCAAACGCAAGGACTTCCACTTCGTCGTCGGCGATCAAGTACTTCTCAAACTGCAGCCTTATACACAATCATTTGTGGCTTCTCGACAGTACCCAAAATTGGCCTTGAAATACTACGGACCTTACATTGTCCTGGAACGAATTGGAGTTGTTTCTTACAAACTCCAGCTGCCCGCAAGCGCACAAATCCACAACGTCTTCCACATTTCCCAGTTGAAGCCATTTGTTCCAGATGCTACACCTGTGTATGACTCTCTTCCTATGACCTCCGACATTCAGACAGCTCAAGCTCTACCGCAGAGCATACTGGAACGCCGCCTCGTCAAAAAAAGGTAACTCCGCCGTTCCACAGGTCAGAGTCTCTTGGTCCGGCCTTCCTCCAGCTACATCGACATGGGAGGACTACTATGTGTTGAAGAAGCGTTTCCCAGCTGCGCCCGCTTGGGGACAAGCGTCGTCTCGAGGGGGGGGGGGGAGGTGTCACGGTGTCAACTGCAGAGCAGGCATGAGGAAGACTGAAGCCGTGGGTGGCGTATTAAGTACTTTACGTTTTCTTTGATGTATGTCTGTCTTGTGGGGCCGCTGCGTTGGCGACTGGTCGAGCCTAGTACTTGAGCTCGTGTATCGAAACTGGAACACTAGGCTATTTCAGAAAACAAAACTCTGAAGCCAAGGCACGGGGGTTTTCCCGGCCTGCTTCGTCGTCGCACCTCCGTGTTGCTCACGTCGTCGCCGGCGACGGGCGGCGGCAAGGGGGCGTGACATTCCAGATTCATGCCAAGGTTCTCCAAACATGCATGAATTTTGTTGCAGATTGAACTCGTGTCTATTCTTTGCAATTGAATGATCTGCAGAGGCATAAAGTAGTTGCAGAGCCATGTATATGTACAAGAACACCAATTTTCGTGTCTAGTCTTTGCAGAGCAATTTTCTTATGGGTATCGAACAGTTGGGAGCTTATAATATTTTCAGGCTAATTTATGGGTTCAGATTCAAAAGCCTCAGCTCCTTCTATGCTCTTATATATATATGGACAACCTTCTATGCTCTTATATATGGACAACCTTCTATGCTATGTGCAGATCCAGAATTTGTAGATTTTATTCAGTAGGCTTGTGCCTAATATGTTATCTACTTGTCAGTATAATTAGCTATTAGTTCTAAATTCCTTGCTTTTATGGCCAACATTTTCTCTCTTTTACTGTAGTTCGTATGTGAGTTGTTGACTCATTTATCTGTACACAGTGTTTTTCGGTAGTCATCGTGGGAATAAAAGAACCAAAAACCACAGCTTTGATACTTGCAACAGGTAAAATGGTATGTCACCTACATCATATACTGTCAATGTTAAAGGATTTGCGTGTGTTTTCCCCAATAGGACCTGCTGTCTTATTGAGCAATTCCTTCATTTCAGGTTGGCAAGTTGGCATGCTACAGTCAAGGATATGGAGATGGAGGTACGTGCTTCTTCTTAGGAAATTGGTTTTGATACAGGCTATCAGAGATCATTGTGAAAGCCATGACTCACATTATGGATGCAGACATGTTTGGGTGGGAGAATTTTGAGTTGCAGCAGTTTACTGTCCTCGTGCATGATTGCAGAGACAGTACTACCACGGCACCATAGTTTTTTATGCATGAATGATCTGAATTGGGTGTTTATGGTAGCTTAATTGGGATTTGGAAGTGATCTGAGCTGATTCTAACTTGTATCTTTTTCCAACTGAATTTTTCTGAAGTGATAATGGTTCTCATTGATGGTTCTATGCAGTTGTGTGTGTGTGTGTGTGTGTCTTCAGCAACCAGTGCATACTTGTAAGTTAATGGAAAATTGGTATACTTTTTTGGCTTTCTCTAGACTGCATCTTACTGTTGCAGGAAATGAGGAGTGCTGATTGACGGTTTGTAGCACAGCAGCAGTTATGTGGAGCCTGTGGCTGCAATCCTGCATCACCAATAACAGGTAGGCAAACAAGCAGGTCGACAAAGGTGCAGCTCTCATCAAGTCCTCATATTTGTGAAATGTCCCTTTCTAGCTACAATATCTAAACAATTAAATATTCAGTACATATTTTTGTTGGCTGGTAGCTAGTTAATTGTTTTCAATTGAGAGCAACAAAGATGTAATCTTTATATTCTTAATTAGAGCTGCTTGAAATGAGCAGTGTCACTTGTTGATTTTTTTCAGTGCCGATTAACTGCAGAATTTCATTACATACTCTATTGGTAGAATTACAGAATGCGTTGGTAGACTTTGCTCAAACATCTGTTGGTAGTATTTCATTAACTGAGAGCCCAATGTCAGTGTCGGTTTTGTCTGATTTTAGAAGCTTTGCTCAAATCTTGTGGTTGGATTATAATTTTTGTATTTATGGTGTATCTTGTATAGGCCAATTCATCATCTTACATATGTTACTGTGCTAGGTCATATACTAAATCTGTATATTGGTTTGAGTTAGGTACTATCAATTTACTTATTTATTCCATTTACAATGGTTTGGGACATTGAACTTTCCTTTTTATAGAATTTGTCTTATAATTTTAGAGAACCACTTGGAGTTGATCAGATTGGCTGTCTTTTTCCAACTTTGGTAAAAGTTGTTACTAATTCGATATTCATATTGCATTTCAGCCATCCTGCAAGGTGCTAGACAGTGTACCTGATGATGTCAACAAGTTAAAAGTGCTCATCAAAGCTGTGTTTTGTTTTGAACCTATTAGAGATAAGACTATGAGCTCACAATTATTGAAATTTGAGTAGTGACCTCTAGGTGTTAGTGAGCTAAGTTTTGGTCACAAGTGGTAAATGTTTGATTTTTGGCCATATGAGGTAGAGGTAGGGATGTTGATGGCTTGCTCATGCACAAACTTCGTGTCTTTGAGCTTTTAATGTATTTGTACTTGTATGATGTTAAATTTGACTAGCCATATATTGGGCTAGCTCATATATGAATGAATCAATGTTAGTGTGTTTTATGATGTTACTGTATATTGTATTGAATGCTTGTGCGTTGACAATAGATAATTTTGGGATTCGTTATGTATCGTTGATTAGTAGCATATATATTGTATCTATATAAATACTTTGCGTTGCACTGTTGGTTGCTAAAAGTATTTATAGCGTCAAACTATGTGTCGGTATATATACCTCCTAAGACGTTAGACTGTTGGTCGCTAAAAACATGTCGGTCGGGATAGGCTATACCGACGCCACTTTCAGCGACTCCAAATAAGTGTCGGCATAGATCTATACCGACCGATGGGAACTATAGAAACATCTGAATGATGCCATCTTCTGTCCTAATACTTTTCTGTCCTAATACTTTGAACCTCTCCCACCTACTGCAAAAATATAAGGTTGAAGCTCATCCTTGGGGACATTGTATGTTTCAGCATGAAGGGCTCATCATTCATCATCGTGGCACGCCTGGTTAGAGTAACTGATAACATGGAATGTGAGTTTGGATGTAGCAGTTTAGAATTTTTTTTTTTTGGGTTTGTTTTGTGGATATTGAATGGAACTTACGGTAGAGAAAGAAGAATGGAAGGTTAGAGATCCAACTGACATCAATAACTCCCGAGAGGATAAAGGTGGTAATTGAGTGAAAATTGTACTATTAGTGGAAGATAAGTGCATCATCATGCCCACCATGAGTTATCATATAATTTTATACTAAAAACCCACGAACCAAACAGGGGATATGAATTCTTTATTTAGTTCCCTCTCTTATTTCTTTTTGTTAATTAACCGAACAAAAAAAAATAGAACTAAAAAAATGAAATTCCCACTTTAATTTTCCGTCTCTCGTCACTAATTTCCATCATTCTCATGTAGTTGCCAAACACATGCTATGTTTTGCATGTAATTGACCATCCTCACGGTTATTGTAATTCATGAAGCCTCATGGCCGCGTGTAACGCGATGTCCACACTACCCATTTCTAGCCTAACCAGTCAGTGGTAATCCCATTCAAGTGGGAACTCTTATCATTCGATGCTAAATAAGAAAAATAAAATATTACTAATTTCGGTCATTTTCAGAGCTACCTACTTTACTCGCTTTTGTATCCAATTACAAAAGAAGAGCGTTTAACCAATTATAAAGTGGGCAATGTCATATATTAGAAACAACGACCGTGGATACCTTTGCCGATCGTAGGTGGTTGTCTTTTAAAAGTATTTTTTTTAAAAAAAAACTTTAGAAAAGAGACTTAGTGCTTAGCTTTTGTCATATGGATTTGTCCTTTGTGATAAAAAAAATGAGATGCACATAATTTTGCTATTTCCAAGAGCGAACAAAATTGTTGGTTTGCAATTTGTTAGCTTTTCACAGCTGAAAGTTAAAACTCGTAGTTTTGTTTGATTGTACAGCTTATTACACAGAGGACTGAATAAAGAATATTCCTTTCTCATAGAACAAAACTTTAAAATTCCTCTTTTCCTATAGACTTTTCCTGCCTGCACTTTATGTTTTTATAGGATCATAACAAATTTAAAACTCCGGCCTCCAACATCTATGAATGAAATGAGTATAACCGTTCAATACAGACACAAAGTACTTAGACTATACTTTATCGCAAGGTACGTAATACATACGTACAAATTCTAAAGGCAAGGAGACTAAGAAATAAGAAGATTTTGAGTCTCGATAGTCGATCCTATCCCACTTTCGCTAGCCAACTTGTTGAGGAATTCCAGCATCAAAATCTTCAATTCAACAATCGACTACAGTGAAGTGACGCGCCATGCATCTGAACAAACTAAACTCGACGCTTGACTAGAAAGAACACAGAAGCTTTGGCAAAAGCCTCATGTACGTGGTGTCCTCCTCCGAACTATCCCTCCTTCTAGCGGCCAAAAGCCAGAGCCTCACTCTGATCTCTCTTGACACCGTCTAGCGGTGGTCATCAGGAGACGAGCAGGATGGATGGATGGCGATCGAGCTCCTTCAATGCATGAATTGGCGCCTCACCCAGCTTATCTCGTTCCTGCCTCTGCCTGCACTGCATGGTGGTCGGCACTCTTACCTTGGCACTCCTCCATCTCAGAATTATTTCTACTATCTATCTACGTACGCTATCCCGGCCCTGGGCCGGATGTGTAGTTTGGGTGCGAGAATATTTGGCCGCAAACCGCGACGATGGAATAGGTTACGGGCTGCGAATCTGATGACGAAGGGCCCAACGAGCGTCCGCATCACTGGTCACTGCACGGAATAGGTTCGCCGGAAAAGCTAGCAAAGACGACGGCGAGAGCCGAGAGGACACCGTTCCTTTCGCGTGGCAGTGTTGTGTTGTGTGGGGCGTTGCACCACACACCACCAACCGCTAACCGAAACCGCAGAATCGAAGCGTGTGTGGGACGCGTCGTCTTGACGATCAGATGATGTGACAACGGCCATGTGCTCGATCCTTTGATGATAAACGAAATCTAGGGCCCTATTCTATTGGATGGTGTGGTGATAAAATGTCACTGGCTCCTGTGCCACTCCCCGTGCTCGGTTCGCGTATAGTGGGCCCCCCGCGTCGCTCTCGTTGGCACGCACTATCTACTAGGCCGTGGCACACGCTTGGGACTCTTAAAACAGGCCCGGGATTACAGACCGGGCCGGCTTCAACTTGGCCCAGCAGTTCCGCCTCATACTGGGCTTCCTTTCCCTCTTATAAACCTCGGTCAAACTCGGCGGCCTGCGAAACGGGATCGAACCCAACACCGCAACACGCCTAAGGAACGCATCAACCACCAGCTCACCCACGACGTAGGAGGGAACGACTCCATCTCCAGAACCTTCCAGTACACTCTAGAGTCCCGCACCCTCATCACAAGTTCACAATTGGAGATTTTTTCCTTTTTGTTTGGCCTGGAGCTGCCGGAATTAGCGTCGCCCACGAACGGGCCGGGTCCAAGTTCCCCACGACGCGCCCGTTCCGACGGCACAAGTGTCCAGATCGCATCCGACGGCCGGGACGCGCCGGAACATTCTAGAACCCCTCCCCGGCCACACAAACCTTTAAATCCAGCCAACCATCGCCTCCCCAACTCCTCGTCCACCGATCCCTCCGTTCCTCCACAATTCCTCCACGTACCAGCTGACCCGGCGACTCCAGTAGATACTTTCCCCACCTTCGATCTCAGCGTCTCTCCTCCATGGCCGGCAAGGGAGACGGGCCGGCGATCGGCATCGACCTCGGCACGACCTACTCGTGCGTCGGGGTGTGGCAGCATGACCGAGTCGAGATCATCGCCAACGACCAGGGCAACCGCACAACCCCGTCGTATGTCGCCTTCACCGACTCCGAGAGGCTCGTCGGCGACGCCGCCAAGAACCAGGTCGCCATGAACCCCATCAACACCGTCTTCGGTAAGTCCAGCATCACCGATCTTTATTTTCTTATTTCGTGAACGCTGTTCATCTGTTTGCCTGACCCGTTCATACGCGGGATGTGCGTGGATCCACGACTAATAAAATAATACGCTGCGTGCTTGGTTTTTCAGACGCGAAGCGGCTCATCGGCCGGCGCTTCTCTGACGCGTCGGTGCAGAGCGACGCCAAGCTGTGGCCTTTCAAGGTGATCCCGGGCTCCGGCGACAAGCCCATGATCGGGGTGCAGTTCAGGGGCGAGGACAAGCAGTTCTCGGCCGAGGAGGTGAGCAGCATGATCCTGAACAAGATGAAGGAGACGGCCGAGGCCTACCTCGGCGTCACCATCAAGAACGCCGTCGTCACCGTCCCGGCCTACTTCAACGACTCGCAGCGCCAGGCCACCAAGGACGCCGGCGTCATCTCGGGCCTCAACGTCATGCGCATTATCAACGAGCCCACCGCCGCGGCCATCGCCTACGGGCTCGACAAGAAGTCGAGCAGCGACGGCGAGAAGAACGTGCTCATCTTCGACCTCGGCGGCGGCACCTTCGACGTCTCGCTCCTCACCATCGAGGAGGGCATCTTCGAGGTCAAGGCCACCGCCGGCGACACCCACCTGGGGGGCGAGGACTTCGACAACCGGCTCGTCAACCACTTCGTGCAGGAGTTCAAGAGGAAGAACAAGAAGGACATCACCGGCAACCCAGGGCGCTCCGGCGGCTGCGGACCGCCTGCGAGAGGGCCAAGAGGACGCTCTCCTCCACCGCCCAGACCACCATAGAGATCGACTCGCTCTACGAGGGCATCGACTTCTACACCACCATCACCCGCGCCCGCTTCGAGGAGCTCAACATGGACCTCTTCCGCAAGTGCATGGAGCCCGTGGAGAAGTGCCTCCGCGACGCCAAGATGGACAAGAGCACCGTGCACGACGTCGTGCTCGTGGGCGGCTCCACCCGCATCCCCCGCGTGCAGCAGCTGCTCCAGGACTTCTTCAACGGCAAGGAGCTGTGCAAGAGCATCAACCCAGACGAGGCCGTCGCGTACGGCGCCGCCGTCCAGGCCGCCATCCTCACCGGCGAGGGCAACGAGAAGGTGCAGGACCTGCTCCTGCTCGACGTCTCGCCGCTCTCGCTCGGCCTGGAGACGGCCGGAGGCGTCATGACGGTGCTCATCCCCAGGAACACCACCATCCCGACCAAGAAGGAGCAGGTCTTCTCCACCTATTCCGACAACCAGCCCGGGGTGCTCATCCAGGTGTACGAGGGTGAGAGGGCCAGGACCAGAGACAACAACCTGCTCGGCAAGTTCGAGCTCTCTGGCATCCCTCCGGCGCCCAGGGGCGTCCCCCAGATCACCGTGTGCTTCGACATGGACGCCAACGGCATCCTCAACGTGTCGGCGGAGGACAAGACCACCGGCCAGAAGAACAAGATCACCATCACCAACGACAAGGGCCGGCTGAGCAAAGAGGAGATCGAGAAGATGGTGCAGGAGGCAGAGAAGTACAAGGCCGAGGACGAGGACCACAAGAAGAAGGTGGACGCCAAGAACACGCTCGAGAACTACGCCTACAACATGCGCAACACCATCAAGGACGACAAGATCGCCTCCAAGCTACCGGAGGCCGACAAGAAGAAGATTGATGACGCCATCGAGGGGGCCATCAGTTGGCTCGACAACAACCAGCTCGCCGAGGTCGACGAGTTTGAGGACAAGATGAAGGAGCTGGAGGGCATCTGCAACCCCATCATCGCCAAGATGTACCAGGGCGAAGCTGGTCCTGACATGGCCGGTGGCATGGATCAGGATGCTCCGCCGGCTGGTGGCAGCGGTGCTGGCCCCAAGATCGAAGAAGTCGACTAAATGATACATATAATTTTTTAAATAGAGTTTTACTTATTATTAAATATAATTTATAAAGTGGATCCTAGTAGTACTCTTATTATGCAATTTTTTTGGCCATACACAGGGCCCCTAGTTCATGTTTCAGTTTAATTATATACTATGTATTATTACCCTTGCTATAAATAGTGATTAGAACTTGTGATTCCTCCATGTATTGGAAATATTACATCTTCGAAATCTATTTTATAGATGGCTAAAAACCCTTTATAAACCTACGCAATACTCTGGATAACTAAGATACTAGAGAAACAATAGGGATCAGAAATACTGACTTCACATAGAACACCGTACTGCAATAACAGATGCACACAAAAGTCAATCATGCAGCCCGCAAAAATAATTGAGTATATAAAATTTGGGTCTGCAATCCAGCGTTTTCACTTTTAACAACTTTTTATATTATATATCAAATAATAAATAAACATCATAAATGAATACCATTCAATCAGATATTGGTAGCTTGCCTCCCCATGTTCAAACATCATCTACTCTAATAACGAGAAAAAACCATATTGTCCAATAACATAGCAACCTGAAACCATACTTTAAAGTTCCAACCATAAAAATTGAGTACCGGAATCTGAAAATTAGATATAGTTTCTCACTGATTTTCAGGCAAGTGGGCTGTCACCCTATGCTCTGCAAAACCTATTCCTTTAACCCAACCAGCGTGCAGAAGTCCTCACCATCCTTGGCTGCTTCCTTGAATGTGAACCTGGCAGGTGGTTTGTCACCCTAAACCGCTATAGCTCTTCAGGCTCTTCAAAACCTCTTCCTCTAACCCAACCAGCATGCGGCAGAAGTCCTCAGCATCCTTGGCTGGTTCCTTGAATGTGAACCTGTACTCCTTCCAGTGGTATTGTCGAGGGACATCAGTAACGGTGACTCTTTCAGGCACTTTGGCGAGGACATCAAAACCATGGTGGTCAATGGAAAGCATGACAGCGTTCTTCAAGCAAAGATATATATGATAGTTAATTGTACTGAACTAATAGATTCAGAAGACAAGAAAGAAGCCTCACATATCAGAAACAACAAGAGCATCCTATGCAACATTGCAATTTGTGCAGACACAAGAGAATAACTTACTCTTGCTACCACATTATAATACTCAAAACAGAACATCATCAGTGCCCTCCTCCTCGAGTCATTTCGGTTGATACCATCCACAAGCTTCGCAGAGAATGGCACTAGGAAGGAGAATACATATTTAGAAAAATAACATCGTAGTGCAAATACATGTGGAAACATATAATTGTTGAAAGCAACCGACTGGCAGCATCTTGGAGTTATATATCTAGCTTAAAATTTGGTCTGCATATAGCTGCCATCTGAAGAATAAAGGTGAAGATGCAGGGCAGCAGGGGTGAAAGAGCTTGTAAGAATAAAAAAGACTTACTTAGCAGATCTGCTTTTGGTGGTTCAAAGCTGTCCAATTCAATATTATGGCTGCTCCGATTGGAGTCTATGTAGACACATGAACTGCAAGAATAACAATAGCATTGATGAAAATTCAGAAAAGATACCTAAGATCAGAAAATAAACAAGCCGTGGCACAGACCCTATGTCAAATTTTAAGATGCTGTAAGAGCTCTCCTCACTGAGTAGACTGAGGAGGCCCTCACTCCGTGACCTGCAGGTAGCACCCGCCGAAGAGAGTATTGCTGACACTGCATAACTAGCGCCACTAGCAGCTTCGTGTTCCTTGAGAATAGCTTTCTTCAGGCTATCAGCAATAATTGGAACCTTAAGCACAGTACACAAAGATTAGCGGGCATCACCTTACCACCTATAGTAAACAATGAAGCATGTTTATGCATGCTGGGGACTGCAGAATAGGTTTACCTTTGAGTCTTTCAGGCGCAGAACATCACCAGTCATAGCAACACGAGGAGGCGTCTGTGTTCAGCAACAAGATTAAGGTGCTTGCACAAGCGATACGAGAAAAGCAAACGAGCAACAATTTCGATGCCATCAAGTTGAAATTCATAGAGAAGCACCTTCTTCAGTGACTTCAATAAGCTCACAACTCGGCCCCGGATCGGAGTGCATACTGCAAGAGACCCCCGCTCGTCGATTATAATGTTCTATCCAACACAAGATTCCACACAAGCAACATATTTTAACACAGTTTGATTAGAAAAGCAACTACTCCCTCCGTTCCAAAGTTCCTCCATTTTGCTATATATCTAGATGTAATATATGTCTAAATATCCTAGCAAAATGGATGTACTAAAAAAAATCAAAACAACTTAAAATTTGGAACAGAGGGAGTACTGTTTATTGAACATCATAAGTAAATGAACAGCAGGAATTAAGAGTTTTACAATGTTGTGCGTGTCTTTCTCAGGGACAATCAAGTAGGGAGTCCCCTTCTGGATCATGTAGTGCACCCTCGACGTGTAAATCTCATCCTTGCTGCCCAACACCCCAAAAGAAACCAATCAAGACAAACAGCTCTTACTGTTCCAGACCTTTGCGCACAAATACACAGATGAAATGATACGACACAAGCGTACGCACCTTCCCTTGGCGTCGGCCTTGACAGTGTTGAGGTGGGCTTCCCAACCGGCAGCCAAGATGTTCTGCGAAACCAGGGGCGAGGGAAGTAATAAGAGTAAGAACAGCAGTAGCTAACAAGGGAAGAGCGGCGCGGTCGCTGATATTGCTGGCGAGCAGTACCCGGCACTTGTGACTGACGGAGAGGGCGACCGATTTGACCTTCGCCGCCGCCATGGTGCTCCACGCACGCGCACCAACCGGTTTCCGCGGCGGCCCTAATTTCGCCGCCGTCGATGGAGGCCTTCGTGGGTTGGAGTTGCACGCGCCAGCTCCGTCTGGGACGACCGGGCGAGGGAGACGGCGGCTGGGAAGGGGAAGGACGAAGGATGGGTCGGAGTTGAACTCGCACACACAGTGGGGCAGTGCGGCAGGATGTAGGATTGAGGAGACGCTCGTGCACCGGCCGATGGGCCGATGGGCCGATGGGCTGCTAAACCGCTGTGCTGGTTGGACGCCAGACGCCAGGGCCCAGTCAGTTCACAGTTGCAGCCCGTCCGTCCACTACGAACCCTTGTGAAGTTGTGGACGGCTGTCGGGCTGTGCGAGTGCGACGGTGTGACCGTGCGTGGGCTGTTTAGAACTACTCACCTATATTTTGTATTACCTCCATTCTAAATTATCCTAAATTATATAATACATTTCAAAAATCTTAGAAAGTCAAATCATCTTACCAATAATTATAGAGAAAACTACAAAAAATTATTACATCCAATATGTATATTATGAAAATATAATTGGTAACAAATCTAATGTTATTTAGGGCATGTTTGGATACACCAACTAAACTTTAGCTAACTAAAATTAGTTGTCATACATCCAAACACTTTAGCTAAAACTTCAACTAAAACTTAGCTGAGTTTAAGGGGGTGTTTGGGACTGTTCACAAACTCTGCTATGCAAACTTCACCGTGGAGCAACTCCACAAAAAACTAGAGTTTGTGGAGTACCTCTTTAGGTGCTCTCACAACTCCATATTTTTTTTCTCGATCTATGTGCGTGGAGCTGAAATTGTTTGGCTAAAAAACGTGGAGCAGAGTTAAAAAATATGAAGCGGAGCAGTCCCAAACAGGCCCTAACTACTTCAAAACATACCTAAAGTTAGTTAAAGTTTAGCTGAGTCTATTAGCTCGAATATCCAAACATCCAACTAAAGTTTAGCTAGGAGACTTTTTAGTTAACTATAAAATTTTACTCAAAAAATTTAGCTAGCTAAACTTTAATTGGGTGTATCCAAACATGCCTTAGTTAGCATTATAAATATGATTATATTATCATATAAGTTTAGTCAAACATACTTTGACTCTAAAATTATTGGGATCTATTTTATAATTTGAGATGGAGGTGTGCCTTATAAAAACATGTACAGTAGTTGTACTAGGTGAGTGTGCGTGCGTGTTTGAGTGTCTGCGTTGTACTGTGTAATTCTTAAAAAAAAACATGTACATTAGTTGTACTAGATGCTTCGACCAGAGTTCAAATATTTCTTTTGGAATAAGTTTTTTCTCGAAGACATAAAAGATTTACGTATTATTTCTTTTGAATCAGTTGTCAAAAAAAATCTTTTGAGTCGAGGAAACAGTTGCTTGGATAAGAGGCCAGCTTGACCAGAGCAGGCGTTTCACCCGTTTTTCATTAAGAGAATCCCCCGTAAATGTCATAAGGAGAGCAGTTGAAACTAATGTACTTTTAAAAGGCGTTTCACCAGATCAGCTTTTGTGCCTTTTAAAAAAACAAATGTACTTTTAAAAGCTGCAATTGAAACTAGGGCAAAGAGACCAGCCATCCCATATTCAGTGAGCATCAAACCACCATATTCAGTTGTCAGTCCCACTGCTTGTTCAAAAATCATTATAACCTTGAAAAAAAGGAATGTTGGAATAGTATCCTAAACCCCAAAATGTTTAAAATTTATATACAAACTTGAAAATGTTGGGCATCTAAAAGCTGATGAACAACTTACCATCACTCCTCTATTTTGCATCCTAAGTATTGCTATGGAGGCATGGAGCTGTTCTTGGTAAATTGTTATCTTGTTTCCGGTTTTGCTTCTTTAAACATTCCTCTCTCCTATAGAGTACAGATCGTTGAGAGGCAAAGTATTTTAGTAACTAATCCTTCAGAACAATGAGAATTGGAGGGTGTAAAAGTCATTAACCTGAATGGCCACTTGTATTTGACCCAGAATAACATGTCAGATTCCTCACATCCTAACTAAAGACAAAGTTGTTCTACATCACTACATGTCAGAAGAACATTCTAATTGTTCTCCAACTAAGTCATCTGGTAGCATTAGATAGATTCTCCTTGGTGTCAGCGGAATGTCTGCTT
Organism: Microstegium vimineum; assembly: GCA_022036555.1. Taxonomy (NCBI): domain Eukaryota; kingdom Viridiplantae; phylum Streptophyta; class Magnoliopsida; order Poales; family Poaceae; genus Microstegium; species Microstegium vimineum. The sequence goes on along the minus strand of CM039139.1, from coordinate 9,844,998 downwards.
GCGATGTATCCACCTCAATTTTTAGCATGACTTTCTTTCCTAACTGGAGCTTGCAGTTTCTGTGTATGAGTCCTCATTTGCAGCCAGTGAGAGAGCCCGTACGGTTCTTCCGCCGAAGCCGCTTCTTCCGCACCCGCCTCGGTCTCCCCTTCCTCCGAAGCCGCTTCTTCCGCACCCGCCTCAACCCCTCCCCCGCACCGCTTGGACCTCGCTCGACTTCTAACTACACGCCAGCGCGCCTGCATCTGGTGCCCACCCCCCATACGTCACGCGGGCCCCGCACCACCTGGACCCCGCTTGTACTGCCCACTGAGGCTACGCAAAAAAAAGAGGGAGATGGTCGGATGAGCGTGGCGGATGCCCAGCCGGCGTCGGGAGGATGAGGCGGAGAGCCAGAGACACACAAAAAAGGCGAGGTCAGAGAATGCAACAACAGGTTCTAGTACTTTTGAAACATTCGAATACAACACTTGCAATATACATCTGAAGGCAAATGAAACATATAAAAATATGCATCCGAAACACAAGTTGCAACACCAGATTTACTTTTTGAAACATCCAAATAAAACATTTGCAATATATACTTGAAAGTGCAATCAAGCCCTAAAGTGGGTTTTGGTGACATGACAACATATTTAGGAAACTAATGAGACTTTGTGAGTATGACAAGTAGGTTAAACTTAAGGAGGTTGATGAACAGGTTGGCGGACCCCTCTAATTAGAAAAGTGCATGACAACAAGCTCAAAGGGTTTAAATTCTTTTATACTTTGAATTTGAGTTAGGTATGTCGTACTATTAAGAGGGATTCAACACGCATGCCAACAAGTGAACCAAATGCATCTATCCTTTTACATCACACCTCCACATATAAAGAGGGCAAATCAGCCAGCTTATTGAAGATCAAATCCTTGCTGTTCTACCCAGGTCGGCAGTGCCGGGCTACCACTGCCGCGACTTGTTCAGCCAGTGGGCAGTAAGGAGGTATTTCATACCCCCCCACTCACCCCCAACGGCTAGTTCTATCATTCACTCATTCTTACTTCGCAAGAATAGAAAGAGAAGCCTCTCTCTTGCTCTCCCTTCTCCCTTGGTGCTCATTCACTCTCCTCCATTGATTTCCACTCATTCTTTGAGAGATTGAGCCTCCAAGCTGTGAGAAGAAGCTTCTCCCTCGGATCTTCACTCCTACAAGCATTTGGTTTACGTGGTGGCCGACGGTTTGAGTTCTTTACTCTTGGAGCTTTGCTCCTAGCCGGCTAGAGGTTGCCCTTGAGCTTGCCTCTTTCGTGTGGCAGCCTAGGAAAGTTTGTATCGTCCATCTATTTGCTAATACACTTCTCTCATCTCAAGGGTTCATCCTCTTGACTTGAGACCGAGGAAAGAGCTAGCCTTTGTGGTGAGCTTGAGCCTTGTGTGGCGCACCTCAACAACGTGGATGTAGGCAAGCCTTGGTGGCGAGTTGAACCATGGGTCAAATATTGTGTCATCGTGTGCTTGTTACTTTACTTTCATATATCTTGTGTGCAAGGTGATTTCTAGGGTTTGGACCCGATCTACTCGGTGGGTGTGTTGCTACCACTTTCAGACGGTGCTAGAGGTTCTCCACACCTGTAGGAAGGTTTCTATTCGAGCACAATTTACATTAGCATTTACATTTTGAATTGTGTTGCATTCTGTTATGGTGACCAGCACTGCTGCCCAGAGACCAGCACTGTCGGCCACCCCGGCAGTGCCGACCCCTAGCCCGACAGTGACGGTCTTGGTCTGACAGCAAGTGTTCAAGTTTTTGAAACAAGCCTATTCACCTCCCTCTAGGCTAATCAGGTCCTTACAAGTGGTATCAGATCGAGGTTACCTCAAGAAGCACTTAATCGTGTGAGGTAATGTCCGAAGAGGGTAAGGTTGTGGCGGTTGATCCCAAGGTCAAAGTAGTCGACCCCAAGGAGATGGACGTACATGTCACGGACAGTGAGAGTGTGGACTCAGAGGAATACTTGACCACTCCTCTCATGTCCGCTGGAGAAAGAGCAAGAAGAAAAGAAGAAAGAAGATTGAGAAAAGAAGGAAAAAAGCTACAAAGAGAAGAAAAAGCTCTCAATAAAGCCAAGAGCTTGAAGCTTGCTGAGAAGCTTCATAGAAGATAAGTGAGAGCTCTCAAGAAGGAGCTCAAGGCAAAGGAGGAGGAGCTCAAGAAAAGCAAAGAGCAAGCCTCTCAAGCGGAGGTTGAGTCAAGTAGCTCCAACGATGATGATGATGTATCATACCGTGCCTCCAAGATAGAAAAGAAGGATAAGAAGAAGAAGGAGGAGGAGGATGGCAGCAAGAAATATTCCACCATATCCTTTGATTATTCATCCATTTCTAAACATGAGCATAAACCTTTATTCCATGTTCCCGCGGGCAAATTGCCTCATTTTGATGGGACTAACTTTGCCAAGTGGAAACACTTGATGAAAGCTTATCTTGTAGGTATTCACCCCGGTGCTTGGGAGATTGTGTACAATGGATGTGATCCTCCGGTTGATCCCACAAGCCCTACCACTACTGAGCTCCGTTGCATACAACTAAATGCACAAGCAACTAGTGTGTTGCTAAGTGCATTGGATGGTGATGAGTACAACAAGGTTATGGGCTTGGAGGTTGCCAAGGAAATATGGGACACTTTGCATATTGCACATGAGGGTGTGAGCAAAGTGAGACAATCCAAGATTGATCTATTCATGGTCAAGCTCAACTGATTTGTAATCAATGAAGGTGAAGGGCCACAAGAAATGTTTGATAGATTGATGACCATTGTGGGCAAGATAAGAGGACTTGGTGGTGAAGAAGTCAATGATCACAAGGTTGTCAAGATCATGTTTGAAGCCTACTCTCTAAGGAATGAAACTGTGGTGACATTGATTAGAGACAAGAAGAGATTTGAGTACTTCACACCAAGTGATGTGCTTGGAAGGATCATCACTTTTGATCTATAAAGAGAAGAAGCACAAGAGAGAAAGAAGCTTGGAGAGATGCAAGCAAGGTTGGAGGGCATGAAGATCAAGGATGTGGCTCTTAAGGCAAACAAGAGCACAAAGAAATCAGCCCCTAGCTGCCCCAAAAACATCAAGCTAGCATCTTCAAGCAAATCTCAAGCAAGCAAAGCCATCAAGCATCAACCCGAAGTTTTAACATCAAGTGATGGTGGAAGTGAAGATGAGCAAGAAGAGAACATTGATGACATGGCCTTATTCATGAGAAGATTCAACAAGGGTATAAAGAGCAATGGGTACAAGCTCATGAAGAGAAGGTTTCCAAACAAGAAGTCAAGGACTTGCTTTAGATGTGGTAGCACCGAACACTTCATTGCCGATTGCCCAAACAAGAAGGAAGAAAACAAATTTGGCAAAGGCAAGAGAGAAGACAAGGGTGACTACAAGAAAGGCAAGATATTTGGAGGTGAAGCTCACATTGGACATGGTTGGGATGAATCAACCGATAGCTCAAGTGAAGAAGAGAAGATGGCCACAATAGCTATTCACAAGTCATCCACTTCACCAAGGCTCTTCAACAACATGTCCAATGATGAAGACTTCCCTCACACTTGTCTCATGGCAAAGGGTGAGAAGGTAAAATCAAAACCCAAAGCCAAAGCTCCTCCCCCAAAGACATCTCTAGTAGTGATAGCTCTAGTGATGATGAATCTAGTGATGAAGAGATAAATGAAATAACTAGTAAAATGGATCCTAAGACCAAACTCTTTATTGCTAATATATTGGATGAATTAGAGGCAACCAAGGTTGAGCTAGCATCTAGAGAGAAGACTCTTATTAAATAATAGGATCTTTATATTTCTAGTGAGGAAGCCCTTGCATTAGAAAGGAGTGAGGTGAGCTCTTTGACCAAGGCCTTGGCTAAGGAACAAAAAGCTCATGCTCTCACTAAGAAGGAGTATGATGACCTCAAGCAAAAGCATTGTGGCTTGACTGAAAAGCATCAAGAGCTTGAGGCACAATACTCTCTTCTTTGGGAGGGCAACTCACATCTCTCTAAAGCAAATGATGCCTCTTCTCCATCCACTAGTCAAGGTTGTGGAAAATGCTATAATGTTGATATGAATGCCTACTCCACTAACCTTAACAACATGGAGGCCATGAAGAAAGAAATAGCAAGGTTCAACAATGTCATTTCAGTTTCAAAGAAGAATGACAAAGAAAAAGTTGAGCCTAAGAAGATTCAATACAAGGATGGAAGGCATCCATCAATCAAAGATGGGCTTGGACACACTCAAGGAGGTAAAACCAATGGTAGAAAAATGATCAAAGGCATTGAGTGTGTCAAGTTTGAGAAGAAGGGAAGCATTGGTGAAGATAAGTCTGCACAGACAGCAGCTCTGCTGGACCAAAAGCCGGCAGTGCCGGACCTCAGGCCAGCAGTGCCGCTCCTCAAGGAAGGAAGGGTACCATTGCTTCACCTGATCAAGCTAAGCTCCAAGTCCATGCCAAGAGGATGCCCCAACAAAAGCAGGTTTCTTAGAAACCTAAGGACTCAATCTGGGTGGCCAAAAACAAGTTTGCCTATCAACCCAAGACAAGGTCACCATAAGGAAGTTTATCCTCATGCTACATGTTGAAGTGCAATGACCGTGGTAAAGTCATTGCAGAATTTGTGGGCGAGGAGAAACATGACAAGAGAAGCATGAACATATGGGTTCCAAAAATTGTTGTGACTAACATGCAAGGCCCCAAGATTGATTGGGGACCTAAATCTAGGAACTAAACTTGTTTTGTAGGCATACTCCTCCGGTGGATCAAGTTGGGTGCTTGATAGTGGATGTACCAATCATATGACCGGAGAGAAGAGTATGTTCTCATCATATTCCCCAACTTCAAATGCAAGTGAAAACATCATCTTTGGTGACAACTCAAAAGGGGAAGTGATTGGACTTGGTAAAGTTGCTATTACTCTTGATCATTCTATCTCAAATGTATTACATGTGAATTCGTTGAGTTACAACTTGTTGTCCGTTTCTCAATTGTGTGAGATGGGCTTCAATTGTCTCTTTACGGATAAGGGTGTGGAAGTATTTAAGAGGGAGGATTCCTCTATTGTCTTTACGGGTCGTTTGAAGGGCAAGCTTTACCTAGTTGATTTCAACAAAAGTAAGGCTAAGCTTGAGACTTGTTTAGTGGCAAAATCTAGCATGGGTTGGCTATGGCATCTCCGACTAGCTCATGTTGGGATGAGGAACTTGGCCAAACTCCTAAAAGATGAACACATTCTTGGACTAACCAATGTTCATTTTGAGAAGGATAGAATTTGTAGTGCTTGTCAAGCCGGAAAGCAAGTAGGTGCTCCTCACCCACCAAAGAGCATTGTCTCCACCAAGCAACCATTGGAGCTAATTCACATGGATCTCTTTGGACCAGTGGCCTACATAAGCATTGACGGTAACAAACATGGTTTAGTTATTGTTGATAATTTTACTCATTTCACTTGGATGTTTTTCATGTATGATAAGGCACAAGTGCAAGAAAAGGTGAAAACCTTCATTAGAAGAGCACAAAGAGAATTCGGGTTCCAAATCAAGAAAGTTCGTAGTGACAATGGAACCGAATTCAAGAACACTCAAGTGGAGGAGTTTCTTGATGATGAGGGCATCAAGCATGAGTTTTCAGTTCCATACACCCCTCAACAAAATGGTGTAGTAGAGAGAAAGAACCGGACACTCATTGACATGGCAAGGACGATGCTAGATGAGTACAAGACTTTGGATATCTTTTGGGCCGAAGCCGTCAACACCGCTTGCCATGCCATCAACCGGCTCTATCTACACAAGATCTTGAAGAAGACTTCATATGAACTCCTAACCGGGAACAAACCAAAGTAGAGCAAATTGATCAAGTGATTGTAGGTAATGAGGAACCACCATGTGAAGTAATCAAGAATATGACTATTGGTGACATTAGGCCACAAGAAATCCAAGCCACAGCTATGGAACCTCAAGGTGATGAAGCTACTGCCCCTAGACTTGAAGAAGAAGGCCCAGTAATGCTCCCTAGTCAGGGCTCTACCCTTGTGGCCGGCACTGCCGGACTAGAGGTCGGCACTGCCGGACCAAGCAGGCAGGCAGCAGCCACTTCACCAACAACTCCAAGAAACCTACAACCTATCCTTGAAGAGTATGAGTACAATGATGGCCAAGTTGATCAACAAGAAGCCACAGAACACCCAAGGCTGAGGCAAACAATTCAAAAGGATCACCCAGTTGACAATATACTTGGGAGTCTTCGAAGGGGGGTAACTACTCATTCACATTTGGCAAACTTTTATCAATTTTACTCTTTTGTCTACTCTTTGGAACCCATCAAGGTTGATCAAGCTCTAGATGATGTTGATTGGGTGATGGCTATGCAAGAAGAGCTCAATAGCTTTGAAAGAAACAAAGTTTGGTCATTGGTGGAAAGACCCAATACTAATGTGATTGGAACCAAATGGGTCTTTCGCAACAAGCAAGATGAGCAAGGAGTGGTGATAAGGAACAATGCAAGATTGGTGGCTCAAGGTTTCACTCAAGTGGAGGGCCTAGACTTTGAAGAAACATATGCACCGGTGGCTAGGCTTGAAGCAATTCGAATGCTTTTGGCCTATGCTGCTCATCATGATTTGAAGCTTCAACAAATGGATGTGAAGAGTGCATTTCTCAATGGCCCAATCTAAGAGTTGGTCTATGTTGAGCAACCACCGGGCTTTGAAGATCCCAAGTTCCCTCATCATGTCTTCAAGCTCCATAAGGCGCTCTATGGGCTTAAGCAAGCACCAAGAGCATGGTATGAATGCCTTAAGGATTTTCTACTCAAACAAGGCTTTGAAATAGGCAAAGCAGATCCTACTCTCTTCACTCATAAGATCAATAATGATATCTTTGTGTGCCAAATATATGTCGATGACATAATATTTGGTAGTACTAACCAATCATTTTGTGATGAGTTTAGTAGGATTATGACTAAGAGATTTGAGATGTCTATGATGGGTGAGCTAAAGTTCTTCCTCGGATTTCCAATCAAGCAACTCAAGGAAGGGACTTTCTTATGCCAAACCAAGTACACCCATGATATGTTGAGAAAGTTTGACATGGCCAATGCTAAGCCAATCAAGACTCCCATGCCAACTAATGGACATCTTGATATTGATGAAGGAGGGAAATCCATGGACATAAAGGTATATCATTCCATGATCAGCTCTCTCCTTTACTTATGTGCATCTAGGCCGAACATAATGCTTAGTGTGTGCATATGTGCTAGATTTCAAGCTAACCTGAAAGAGTGACATTTAATGGTCGTTAAGAGAATTTTGAGATATCTAGTTTTCACTCCTAACCTTGGCTTATGGTATCGTAAGGGCTCTAAGTTCGATCTACTTGGGTATTCGGATTCCGATTACGCCGGTTGCAAGGTAGACCGAAAAAGCACTTCGGGGACGTGTCAATTCCTTGGACGGTCCCTAGTGTCTTGGAGTTCTAAAAAGCAAAATTGTGTAGCCCTTTCCACCGCCGAGGCCGAGTATGTTGCAGCCGGTGCTTGTTGTGCTCAACTACTTTGGATGAGGCAAACCTTAAAAGATTTCGGATGTCAATTCACCAAGATACCTCTCTTGTGTGATAACGAGAGTGTCATCAAACTCGTAAACAACCCGGTTAGTCACTCTAGAACCAAACACATAGACATCCGTCATCACTTCTTGAGAGACCACGAATTAAAAGGAGATATCGCAACTCGCTATGTGAGCACCGATAAGCAACTAGCCGATATCTTCACCAAGCCTCTCGATGAGACAAGGTTTTGTGCTTTGCGTAGTGAGTTGAATATACTTGATTCTCGTAACGTGGTTTGAACTATTGTTGACACAAAAAGCGTCAGGATCTGCGAACACCTCGTGCTATTACCCAAATTCGATATCCAAAGGTGCGTCAGTCAATTTGACCAGTTAATCGACAAGGACGATAACTAGAACAAGATCCAAACAAGACAACGACGATACGCCCAGATGTCAAGACTGAGATTTGATCAAGATAACTAGAGCAGAGCTGAACGAGACAATAGCGATGCGCCCAGATATCAAGGCTCAGATTACTCCCACGCGGAACTTGCAAGGATTTGACGGAGGTCCAGGAGATGCAGCCCGTCGAAGCTTGAAGAACTCATAGATAAACTAAGACTAATGCAATAAAAGGGTAAATTGCAGTAAAAGTAATAAGAGTAATAGATTTGTTTGATGTATGATTGATATGTATTCTCAAGACCCCTAGGTACATATTTATACTCCAGCAATAGGAGTTGTAGACAGACACGACTTGTACCTTTCCTAAACAAAACAAACTTCTATTTTAAAGGAAATAACTAACTCGTGCAAGAGTCGGACCCAAATAACAATACTATTTTCCTAAATAGACACTTCTATTTTTAAGGAAATAAACGACTCGTGTAAGAGTCGGACTCAAACTGCCATAACAATACTGGTATGAAATCACTAGTTTCCTTACGCCTTCTCTTCAATGAAACTTTCCATCAGCAGACTCTTCAATCCGCAACTTCCTTTTATTGCCATCGGCAATCCTCTACTGACATCAACCGCCACATCACCCTGTGCCCATCGGCATCATCTCCTTGTCGGTAATACCTTCCAATCGGTAACTTTTCACCTCCACTGGTAACTTGTCTTTACCAATTAACTCCTATCGGCAAGAATCGTCCAGCTCCCATCGGCAACAAACTTATCCTTTTCGCAGCATTCACCCTCATCGGCAACATTGACCGATGACCTTCCGATGCCGATGGAAAACGACTACCAATCAATGCAAGTCTTAGCTCATTTGACACATGCCAAAAAACGGTGTCAACACATTCCCCCCAATTTCGGAGTGTAGAATATTTTACGCGCCGAAATTTTCTCTACTGTAACCTTTCCCTCCAAGATACTTGCACGACCTCCTCGATCACTGCGCGTAAAAATCGCAATTTATCAATAAAATTCCGCGACTGCAGCGCGAACAGTTGCAAGCCCAACCATATCTCCTCGATTGCCACGCATTCCTATTGCATACCCTTCCATATTCCTGCTTAGTGCGAATAAAACTCCAAAATACCCCTGACCAGGCTTATAAAAGTTACCACCATCCAATCTGTTTTTCACCCTGAGCCTGGATTCCCCTTCATTTGCCCTCATCTTCAACCTCGGCGACGACTCCGAAGAACAGTTCTGCAAACTCAAGCGACGGCGACTTCCTCAAACAGAGCATGAACCGCAAGGACCTCCCCAGCTTCAATGGCGATCAACTTCGAAGTTCCCAAAGTAAATCTGCTCCCTTCTTGCTTCATCTTCTGCAAATTTCTTTTCCGCATTAACTTCATAATCCTTTTCCCCCTTTCTTTCTTTGATTTTTTCCGAAACCTAGGAAATGTACAACAAAGTAGTAATCCCCATTGAGCAATCCAACTTCAACTGCCTAGGCCCAATGGGAAATCCCGATCCTATCAATCTGATTAATGCGGAGACCAACCGTATTCCCTTTAGGTCCGAGTGCTTCAGCCTAGGGTTATGGAAAGATGCCTTCCGTTCATGGCCCAAACCCACCAAGGGATGGAAGAACTGGTACCTCAGAATAATCAGAACATAGCAAGTTTACTGGTCAGAGCGCAACCTGGACCAATGCATTAGACTCTCCATTGCTGATATGGCAAAGAACGAAAATATGATGATGGCTGCGTCTTATTTTTGGTGCGATACAGTGAATGCCTTCTTATTTAGACACGGACCAACTACTCTCACCCTTGCCGATGTGGATATGCTTACCGGTCTTGATGTTTCTTCTGCCGATCCCTCCAACCTCTTCGGTAGGAAAGCCGAGTACAAAGTGAACACACACAATATCGGCGGTTGGACCGGATACATCCGAGAGAACCAGAAGACTAGATCGGTAGGTCAGAGGGAGCACGCCACCTTCCTGAATATGTGGTTGTAAAAATTTAACTTCTGTGGCAGAACAGTTGGACCTACCCCCATGTACCTTCCTACAGCAGAACTCCTAGCCGATGGAGCAAAACTTCCTCTCGGCCGATACCTCCTTGGATCGGTATACCACCTTTTGCACCAAGTCTCCAGGAAGCTACTACTAGGTGAACCCATTGGAAACCTCGGGGGTCCTTGGTAGTTTATAAACATGTGGTTAAACGCACACATGTACAAGGTCCTCCAATTCGATCTATTCAGTCAGCAATTTCCAAGGGATATATCAGAGGACTACGTATATGATGATGACGAATCAGCAACCCGTTCCCCACTCAATTTTGGGGAGGCTATCATAGTGCTACCAGGAACCGATGCCAATGCAGATCAATTCGGTAGGTTCTTCCAAAAGCTTTACTGTGGAATCCCCATCGCGGAACGGCTCTGGTGGCCCTATGTTGATGAGAACAACCGATTCCCGCTGTTATTCAACCTTACCGATTGGAACGTGCCACATAATGAAACAATCATGAAGGCCAGCATTGTTCCCCAAGCCATTCCAGTCAACATCTTTGGAATCGGGAAGAACTCTCCTCCATCTTATGAGTTTTATTATCCATCGGCAGCAGCAAGGCAGCTGGCATTCGGCCAATTACCGATCAAACTCAGTTTTGCCAATGTGATAAAGCCAAGAGAAATTATCTCCAGTGCCATGGATTGGAACAGGATTGTCAACCTTTCTCCCCATGCCGATACATCAAACATTGATCTATCCTCCTGGGCACCAACATCGTTCATGACAGAGTTATACAAATCTTGGTGGCAAGAATGGAGAAGCCAATTGTTCGCCAAATCATCGCACTACTATCGGCATTTGATCAACACCGATCACATCATTCCCGATGATGCAGTAAGTTCTTAACTCTAATGAATTTTTTAATTGTTTACTTTTACCATCGGCATCTGACCCTTTTTCACTTAACAGGTTGACGATCCAATCCCCCAAACAAGCAAGAGCGGCAAACACTTCAATATTCAAAGAATGAGCCCCACATCTGTCATCGGCAACAAGGCTCCTACATTGGTTGCCTTCGTACCTCAAAGGGTACCTAAAGTTACCCTCAAACCTAAGTCGACGCCTGCTAGGACCATCGCTACTCCATCGGCTGCCGCTACCATCTTGGCGCGAGCTTTTGCAGTAAGTTTTTATTTCACTTATACCGATTACAAACTCTCATCGGCAACATTCATTTCATTTAACTTCACCAAATATTTCCTTCAGGCAACGAGGCCATCGGTAGCTGCTCCAAATGTACAAGCTTCTCCACCTCATGCTGCCGATGCCCCCCAAGCTTCGCAGCCGAAACGCGTCGGCTCACCAACTGCTACCCCGAGGAAAAAGAGACGTCTGAAGCTAGCCACCCCATCTACACCACCAACTCCAGTCGCATCACCAACCACTGACGCACCAACGGCAGAACCATCGTCGGCGTCCATTCCTGAGCAGCCGATGGACGAAACTCCCGACCAGGGAACAATACCACCACTGCAGGAACCAGCTGCAACAATAGAGACAGCATCGGCATCGGTACCAGCACCTACACCCGATGAAATTCCTGATCAGAGGACAGCATCATCGCCGCAAAGGTCAACTGCTACAGCAGAAGCAGCACCACCAGCACCAACCGCTCCTCCCACGGAGGCAAGTTCATCGGCAACCGCTGCCGATCTTCAAGATGACACCATGCCATCTGCCTTCCCAAGTCCCAGGCAAGAGATCCGTTTCAAGATGGTAAGCCAACTGTCATAGAACTCACAACATAAACTTGTGATCGACACACTCTAATTTCCTTCTTTTCAGGCCCAAGACTCTCCTGACAGCTTATTTTCCTTCGCTGTCAACCTTCCCGATGAAAACGAAGACAAAGAAGGCTCTGCTCCAGCGAATAGCTTGTTCTCCTTCGCCGTCAATCTCCCCGATGAAGACGAAGACGAAGAAAACTCTGCTCCAGCTCTATCGGCAGAAGTTAAACTCAAGCTCGAAGCATTGCTATCTTTACTGCAACAAGACACATCTCACCTCGTCCAAGACTCCACTGCAGTAAAGATAGCTTTCAAAGACATTCAAGGTTGTCTATTTGTCGATATAGAAGAAACACTCTTCCAGGCAGCATTTCTTGAGAGTAAGCAACTCCAATATCAAAGTCTCTCTCGTCGTATAGCCGATAGAACTGCTCAATCAGAACTTAAAGAGAGAATGCTTCAATTCAAGCGATCTGTCGATGAAAAACACAAGGACATAGGTCGCCTAGAAGCTTCTGGCGCGGAGCTTGATAAAGACATTGCCCATCTATCGGCAAGGAAGGAACAACTGTTGGCAGAGCTGAAACAGGTTGACGAAGCCTTGATCGCAGTCAATCAACAGAAGACTGAACTTCCAGGCGCCATCCAAATTTTACAACAAGAAAGAGATGCCGACGCACGTCAAGCCCTCCGAACGAAGAAAAAGATCAAACCAATAGAAGGATCTGTCGATGACGATGCCAAAGAGATGGAAGAAATAGAGCAAATTCGCCTATGTGCAATATTAGCTATTCAATCCTTGTTGTAATTTGTCGCAATCCATCATATCGGCAAGTGTAACAGTGATACTTGATTTTGCTTTGTAATATAATGCCATTACGCTTTTTACTGATGTCATATATAACTTCTTCTCTCATCGGCATTCAAACGGGTACTTTATGCATCTACCCAAATACTAGGGTAATATTTTTTTAAGTATTTACCATTGATTGTTCTGGGAAACACAACTCCTTCGAGGGTCTCCAAAATATACACATTACCATGAACAGACTGATTTATCCGAAACGGACCCTCCCAATTAGGAGATCATTTTCCAAACTTAGAACTTTTAGTCCCAATCGGTAAAATCAATTTCCACACCAGATCACCATCGGCAAATTCTTTCACCTTTACCTTCTTGTCGTACCATCTGGCAACCCTTTTCTTATTTTCTTCAATGTTGATCAAAGCCCTCAACCGATGACTTGCTAAGTCTTCTAACTCATCCTTCATAAGGGTATCATACTCATCGGTTGTCAATTGATCTTGAGAAAACAATCGCCTAGAACCAGTTTTAACTTCCCAAGGCAGAACAACATCGTGTCCATAGACCAACTGATACGACAAAACTTTGGTTGCACCATGACACGCCATCCGATACAACCACAGGGCTTCATTCAACACTATATGCCACCTTCTAGGGTTTTCCTCAATCTTGCGTTTAATAAGTTTAATAACTCCTTTATTAGTCACCTCAGCCTGACCGTTAGCTTGGGCATAATAAGGAGAAGAATTCAATACCTTGAACCCCATACCTGCAGCAAACTCATCAAACTCTCCCGATGTGAACATGGTTCCTTGATCGGTAGTAATAATTTGAGGAATACCAAATCGGTAAACAATATGTTCCTTTACAAAATCTATGATGTTTGCCGATGTCACCTTTTTCAAAGAAATCGCTTCAACCCATTTTGTAAAGTAATCGGTAGCGACAAGTATAAACTTGTGCCCCTTGCTTGCTAGCAGATAAATCTGGCTGATGAGATCAATAGTCCATCCCTTAAACGGCCAAGGCTTGATTATAAGATTCATTGCCGATGCAGGTGCCCTCTGGACATTACCAAACTTATGACAATCCTGGCACCCTTTAAAATAGTTGAAGCAATCTTCAAGAATTGTCAGCCAATAATATCCATTCCGCCTAATCATCCACTTCATCTTGAATGCCGATTGATGTGCTCCACACACCCCCTCATGGATCTCGCCCATCAACGCTTTTGACTCTTCTCTACTAAGGCATCTGAGCAAAACTCCATCAATTGTCCGATAATACAATTTATCGTCAAGGAGCACATACTTGGTGGCTTGAAACCTTAGACGCCTTTCAACCTTCTTAGACGGATCTCTTAAGTAATCGGCAATTCCTTTTCTCCAGTCATCGGCAACCATCACCGATGTCATAACTTCTTGAATCGGCAGATATCCTGAAGCGTTCTGTGCTAACCGATTAGCCTCTTCATTATGCAACCTGGGAATATGTTCAAGGCGGTATTATTTGAATTCTTTTAATAACCGTAGACATCTCTCATGGTGTGCAATCAACACTTCACTTCGGCATTCATATACCCCAGTCAATTGATTGATCACCAACATAGAATCGCCAAAGATTTCAACGGCATCAGCACGTACTTCCCTGAGTAATTCCAACCCTTTTATTAAAGTCTGATACTCAGTCTGATTGTTTGTTGATGTAGCAACAATCGGCAACGAAATTTCATACTTCCGTCCTCGGGGTGAAATTAAGAGAACACCGATACATGCCCCTTCTTTGCACGTAGATCCATCAAAGAACAAAGTCCAAGGAGCAATCTCTATAGAGCTTACCATATTGCAATGCTGAGTAATAAAATCGGCCATCACCTGACCCTTAACTGCCTTAGCCGATTCATACTTCAGATCAAACTCTGAAAGTGCTAGGATCCATTTGCCGATTCTCCCATTTAATATCGGCATCGACAGCATACACTTAACCACATCATCTTTATAGATAACAGTACATTCGGCCGACAATAAGTAATGCCTCAATTTTATGCAAGAGAAATATAAACATAAGCATAATCTTTCTATGGTCGAATACCTTGTTTCCGCATCTACCAGTCTTCTGCTCAAATAATATATCACACGTTCTTTCCCTTCAAATTCTTGAATTAAGGCTGATCCGATAACACCGTCATCGGTAGACAAATACAACCTGAAAGGCTTCCCGTGTTGAGGTGGAACCAAGACTGGAGGGTTTACCAAATATTTTTTGATCTCTTCCAAGGCTAACTGTTGTTCCTCTTTCCATATAAACTCTTGATCGGCTCTCAGCTTTAACAATGGACTAAAAGATTTAATTTTACCAGATAAGTTGGATATAAATCTTCTAATGAAATTAATTTTGCCGATCAAGGATTGCAGCTTAACCTTGTTTGTAGGGGCAACCACCTTATTAATTGCATCAATAGATTTTCTACCGATCTCGATGCCTCTTTGATGCACCATAAAACCCAGAAACTGGTCTGCCGATACACCAAATGCACACTTGTTAGGATTCATCTTCAACCCATGTTTCCTTGTGCATTCCAGGATTTTTCGCAAATCGGCAAGATGTTTTTTAAAATTTCCAGATTTAATCACCACATCATCAATATAGATTTCGACTATCATGCCAATATACTTATGAAAGATAAAATTCATTGCTCTTTGATAAGTAGCACCGGCATTCTTCAAGCCAAAAGTCATGACAACCCACTCAAATAAACCGACATGACCTGGATATCTAAAAGCAGTCTTGGATATGTCTTCTTCAGCCATGAATATATGATTATATCCAGCATTACCATCCATGAAGCTAATGATTTGATGCCCAGCAGCAGCATCAATCAACAGATCTGCAACAGGCATCGGATAACCATCCATCGGCGTAGCCTTATTGAGATTCCTGAAATCAATGCAAACACGTAGTTTTCCATTTTTCTTATACACAGGAACCACATTAGAAATCCATTCAACATATCGACATTGCCGAATAAATCCAGCTTCAATTAATTTTGTAATTTCAGCTTTGATATCGGGTAAAATAGTAGGGTTGCATCGGCGCGCAGGTTGCCGATGTGGTTGGAAACCAGACTTAATAGGAAACCGATGTTCGACTATTGATCGGTCTAACCCAGGCATCTCTGTATAATCCCAAGCAAAATAATCTTTATATTCCTTTAACAAATCAGTCAACTATCGTTTACATTGGGAATCTAACTTAGCACTAATGAAAGTTGGCCTAGGCTTACTGCCATCACCGATGTCTATCTCTAGTAAATCATCGGTAGATGTGAACCCCTGCCCCAGTTTTCCATCATCGGCGAATCGATCCATTAAAACTCTTTTTCAGGACCGATTGCTTGGATCGGTGTAATGCGGTAATCGGCAACTTTGAGGAATTATGTGTCCCAAGCTTCACCTGATATGCATCTGGTTTGGTCATAAGTTTCCGGTTCTGCCGATGCAACAATCGATGGGGTCTCACTTCGGATGACTTCAATTTTATCTGCAACCCACTGTACAAGGCTTTGGTGCATTGTAGAAAGAATGCAGCAATTAGTATGGATTCAATCTCTTCCTAGGAGCAAGTTGTAGGTACCTTTGCCACTGATCACGAAAAATGTTGTCGGCAAAGTTTTGCTGCCGATGATTAATTCAACACATATGGCCCCCATAGCTGGCGACACATTGCCGTCAAAATCTTTAAGCTTCATGTCCGTCTTGACTAAGTCTTGGTCGCCTTTCCCAAGCTTCCTGAACATGACGTACGGCATTATGTTGATCGACGCTCCACCATCCACCAGCATCTTTGTTACAGGCTGTCCATCCACTTTGCCTTTAACGAACAGAGCCCTTAAGTGCTGCCTTTCATCATCGACAGGCTTCTCAAAGACAGCTGCCATCAGATCCAACACCAATTGTGTCATTTCAGTAGCTTCTTCCTCGTCGCTGACAGGTGCCATGAACTC
The DNA here is from genome assembly GCA_022036555.1 of Microstegium vimineum. Lineage (NCBI taxonomy): Eukaryota > Viridiplantae > Streptophyta > Magnoliopsida > Poales > Poaceae > Microstegium > Microstegium vimineum. Next base: position 9,828,402 of record CM039139.1, on the reverse strand, counting down.
CATCGGCAATATCACAACCATATTAATTTCTGCCGATGGATCTCTATCGTTGCGCTTTGGTCTCCACTACTTTTCCCTTGAAGGATTTTCATTGTCACACAAGTCATTTCAGCGTTCACGCTGAATTCTCCTTTTCTGAGTCTTTGTCAGGCCCTTGGGGCACCATTGAGGAAGCTTGGTTTTCCAAACAGGCTGGTGTTGTCTCCTGCCGCTTGCGTCGGCACCACTCCTTATGTTTGGGTCTCTGGAGAATATCTCTTCGTCGGGCACTCTTGCATTGGCCATCTCTTCCAGCTTTTCTTGACTAACGCGACTGCCAAGTCTATCATGTGAGCTGAGCTTGCCTCCCAGCCGGTCATGTGCCGATTTCTTCTCTCTGAGCGGCCTAGCATACTTGGATGTCCGATCATCAAAACAAGGCTTCTTTTCTGACCGATCGGCAAGGTAATACCCATTGCATTCAGGACAATTGTCGACAGTAGGTAGCTTGATGCCCTCTTCCTAGCAGTGAACGAAGAAAGGACACTTCCAGTGGTCCTTATGCCGAAGCCACTCTTGATGCTCTTCTTCTTCCTACCAATGTCGCTCCTCCTGTGATTGCCGATACTCTTGCCTTGGCTGCTTATGCGTGATTATAACACCAGGAGCCCTCTTGGCACTGCTACTTTCATCGTCAACTTTCTTGCCCTTTCTGTCATCGGCAAACCTCCTCTCATCACGCTCAGCTACTTGATGGTCAAGATCTACCGATGTATTCCTCCTGGCAGCTTCCGATGTCAGCACTTTAGTTTTTTCACTAGTTTCCACCATATTATTTGGAAACAGGTGCTGATCAATCTTCATCGGTTTCTGGGCTTTAGAATTTTCAAATCTAATTCATCCAGATTCAATTTCTGACTGCAACTGCTGCCTGAATACCTTACAGTCATTGGTACTGTGCGAAGTTGCATTGTGCCACTTGCAATACCTAATCTTTCTGAGCTCTTCGGCCGATGGAATTACTTGGTTAGGCGCCAACTTGATCCGCCCTTCTTGAAGTAATAAGTCAAACATCCTATCGGTCTTGGTGATATCAAAGGTGAATCTTTTAGCTTCCTTCTGGCCAAACGGACAAGACACAGATTTCTTGTCTTTCACCCATTCGGCCGCGCTGATGTTTAGTTCTTCATCAGAGTCCTCTTCTTGCTCAATGAAGGTTACCTTCTTATTCCAAGTTTTTCAAGGCTCAAAAGTCTTGACATACTGGTCGGCAATTCTCTGCACAAGGTGGCTAAGACTTTCAAACTCTTGAGACACATACTTATCTTTGATGTGCGGCAGTAATCCTTGAAAGGCCAAATCTGTCAATTGCCGATCATCAAGCACCAAGCTGTAGCACTTATTCTTCATGTCTCGCAGCCTCTGGACAAAGCTCTCCACCGATTCGTCATTACGCTACTTCACCTTGACCAAATCGGTAAGCTTCTTTTCATGTACGCCCGCGAAGAAATACTTGTGAAATTGTTTTTCTAGATCAGCCCAAGTAATCACAGAGTTCGGAGGCAATGAAATAAACCATGTGAACGCCGATCCAGACAATGACGATGAGAACAATCTCACCCTCAGTTCCTCTCTGCCGGCAGCTTCTCCACACTGGATAATGAAGCGGTTGATGTCCTCCATCGTTGACGTGTCATCTTGGCCAGAGAATTTAGTAAAATCAGGCACCTTGTACCGATTCGGGAGAGGAATTAAGTCATACGACAGAGGATATGGCGTCCAATAAGAGTATGTATTAACCTTGGGCTTAATGCCAAATTGTTCTTTCATCACTTCGGCAATCTTATCGGTCCAATATGCATCCTGGTCTTGCCGACTCATTGGCTGATTGTTGACTGGTGAAGCCGGCTGATGCGCCCCTTCAGATCTTGGTGGAAGATGATTCAGAGTAATTGGCATGGGTGCAGCACCAGTCATCTGGACGTTATGCATCGGTTGACTTACCAATGGATAACTTTGCACATTCACTGGATTATGTTGTGATATCATATCCATCGGTTGTTGTACCGATGCTCCACTCTGAATGTTTGCTGGACTTCCCATACTGATACATCAATACGCCAGGCTGCTGAACCGGCGGCTGGTTAGTCCATCCAGGATTATACATCATCGGCATGTGACTTACCGATGGCTGATAGTTAACTGGCGCATGATGCTCCTGCACTAGTATAGGCTGACTCCCAGTTGCTATGCTTTGCTGCATCGGTACAACATTTGCTGATGGTGGCATCAGAGGTACTTTAGGAATCACCACCTAGAAGTCTTCCGATGGCACTTGTACAGTTGGAGAAGACGTAGAGTAATGCATCATAGGGATCATCGGCCGTGATTGCATTGTCGATGCCATGGAGCCCTTCCAAGCTGAACTGTCTCCCTGCACCAGATTGGAACCAGCAAATGGATTTGAAGGCATACCGTATCCCCACCAGTTGGCCGGAGCTGGATGATTCAGGATAGCAGGTCCCGACATTGCCGACGCCACTGGATCTGCACCAAGCTTGGTGACACTTTCAGGACTTGGCCTTGGTGGTGTAGCCACATCAACAGACGGATCCATGGGAGTGGAAGACGCCATTGGGGCTGTCGATGGGTTTACAGATGCCGATCTAGGCTGATGATATGCTGGACCAACATATTGAGGTGTTTGTCCTTCTTTGAAAGATTGCATAACAGCATTGTACACAGTATTGGACAACACATTGGAGTGGCTAATTAATGCCTGATTTAACGCAGAATTAACCATCTCTTGCAACTTACCAGGATTGGCATCAAACGTGACCTACCGCGGTAACGGCGATTCTTGCTTCTGGATGGCTTCACCGCTCCTGCTTAGGCTGAAGGATCTCAGATACAATTGCTTGTACTCCTCCATAGCCCGCTCCATAGCCAGTTTCTGATCATCTTTTAGATCGGCCTCGGAGACTTCAATGACGTTCCTCGGATTGACGTCGGTATGATCACCCATAACAGATGTATAATTGGTCCCACTGGGTGTGCCAAAAGAGGTGTTGACACAAAAAGCGTCAGGATCTGCGAACACCTCGGGCTATTACCCAAATTCGATATCCAAAGGTGTGCCAGTCGATTTGACCAGTTAATCGACAAGGACGATAACTAGAACAAGCTCCAAACAAGACAACGGTGATACGCCCAGATGTCAAGACTCAGATTTGATCAAGATAATTAGAGCAGAGCTGAACGAGACAACAACGATGCGCCCAGATGTCAAGGCTCAGATTACTCCCACGCGGAACTTGCAAGGATTTGACGGAAGTCCAGGAGATGCAGCCCGTCGAAGCTTGAAGAACTCGTAGATAAACTAAGACTAATGCAATAAAAGGGTAAATTGCAGTAAAAGTAATAAGAGTAATAGATTTGTTTGATGTATGATTGATATGTATTCTCACGACCCCTAGGTACATATTAATACTCCAGCAATAGGAGTTATAGACAGACACGACTTGTACCTTTCCTAAACAAAACAAACTCCTATTTTAAAGGAAATAACTGACTCGCGCAGGAGTCGGACCCAAATAACAATACTATTTTCCTAAACAGACACTTCTATTTTTAAGGAAATAAATGACTCGTGTAAGAGTCGGACTCAAACTGCCATAACAATACTAGTATGAAATCACCAGTTTCCTTACGCCTTCTCTTCGATGAAACTTTCCATCGGTAGACTCTTCAATCCGCAACTTCCTTTTATTGCCATCGGCAATCCCCTGCTGACATCAACCGCCACGTCACCCTATGCCCATCGGCATCATCTCCTTATCAGTAATACCTTCCAATCGGCAACTTTTCACCTCCACTGGTAACTTGTCTTTACCAATTAACTCCTATCGGCAAGAATCGTCCAGCTCCCATCGGCAACAAACTTATCCTTTTCGCAGCATTCACCCTCATCGACAACATTGATCGATGACCTTCCAATGCCGATGGCAAACGGTTACCAATCAATGCAAGTCTTAGCTCATTTGACACATGCCGAAAAACGGTGTCAACAGCTATAGCACACACTTGTTTGTCCACCTAGCGACTTAGGAAAAACTTTGAAAAGTTTCAATTATGTGCTTCAAAACAAATTTTGAAAGAAACTTGAGTGTGTTGGTCATAGTATGATTGTTGATTTGCTTACTGACCAGCACATGGCAAGGGGTATGTGTCCACAATTGCATAAATTTAAAGTATAATGGTGGCATAGTGCCTCACTGCCTGGCCAGGCCAGCAGTGCCGGGGTGTCCGGCAGTGCCGGGACTTAAGGGACCCAAGCCTATCGGGCCCAAGTCCTAGCTCTCAGGTTTTGCTTTATTTTCTCTCCCCAACCTGAGGGAACACCATCCCAAGTCATATCCCCCCAACAACAACACCTCTCCTCTCCTCTCTCAACCTTAAGGAGACACAAGGAGCCCGGAGGTCCTTCTCTTCCCCCCCGGCAGTGCTACCCCTTTGGAGGTGCTGCCATTGGAGGAGGTGTGGAGGATCTTCCCCCCTGTGTCAAGCTCCATTCAAGCCCGACCTTCTTCATCCTCACCCCTCTCTTTCAAAGGTAATAACTTAAAACCCTAACTTGGGTCGATCTATGCAATGTATGGTTTTTGAGATGGGATTTAGGTTGCTAGTAGTTGCATTATGAATGGTGATATATCTCCAGTAGTTAGATTTGATCAAAACCTAGTTTCAATAGAGGATTGATGGAGCATGCCATGGTGCTGTCTGCACCAGGCCAGCAGTGCCGGCCTATAGGCCGACAGTGTCGGACTCCTGGTGATAACACCTATGCGTTTGCTCCTACAATCGTCTATTGACCCTAGATTTTGGTTAAATCTTTCCACTAGGACTCTTGTCACTGTCTAGGTGCAGCAACTTAACTTTTTTCCCTTTTTAAATGCATAGATGGACGCCGGTGGATCGCGTGGTGGTGCAAGAGGAAGAATGAGGTCCAAGTCTCGCACTCGCTTAACCGATGATGGCTTGAATCCCAGGCAGAGGATGGCTCAAGAGGAAGAATTGCAGAGGGCAGGGAGAACCATCAGGTATGGGGTGTGTCCTGAAACACCTCCAGATTTGGGTTTGTTCGATGGCTCACATCTTGTTGAGCATCCTGAGGAGGTCCTTGTCAGAGTGCCTCAGGACACTCCTGGCAGAGTCAGAGAAAGCTACTATCTTCAATGGAGGACTGTCCAAGAGCAGAGGGTCATCAACCCCTATGATGTGCCAAAGGACATGAATGTGGATTACAGGTTTTGGAATGTTTTTCATTCTGACTTTTACACCACTATCCTCTTTCAAGCTGCAAAACTCAGAGTCATTAAAATGAAGTATGTTGATTGGGAGCACTTGGAAATCAAGAGAGATCCTGTATTTGATAGGGTCATTGATCAGTGCAGGCAGCTTGGGATGTATCACTGGATGGGTTTCCAGAATGGGTGGAACACAGAGATCATCTATTAGTTCTACTCCACCTACTATCTTGATAGGGAGAACTTTGTGATATATTGGATGACAGAGGGCGTGCACTACAAGATTGACTATGTGACTTTTGCTCGTCTTCTAGGATTTGGTGAGGAGGATAGACAATGCAGTAATATTCATGATGAAAGAGGGATGACCAATGAGGAGATCTCACAACTCTACATTTATCCTCAGGAGGCAGATGGTCTGATAAAGGGTTTGAGGAGCAAATATTACATTCTGAACAACCTTTTCAGGAACACTCTCTATCCCAAGATGGGATCTGCCTCAAACCTCTACAACACATCCAAAAATGTGTTAAGGAGGATGAGAGGTGGAGCACCACCTTTATCAGTTGCTAGATTCTTATGGGATGAGATATGTATTGTTGTAGAGGATGCAAGAAAGGGGCTTCCCTATGCTCCCTATCTGATGTTCATCATTGAGATGGTGACTGGCCGGATCTTCAATAAGGATGTAGTCCATGAGCCTTATAAAGCAGAGAAAGTCATTCATGCTATAGCAATTCAGGAGGTGAACACTCCTCTCAGAGACACCAGGACAACAGCAGCAACAAATATCCCTGAGTCTTTAGGTGCAGCAGCTTCCAGAGGCATGAAGAAGGGCAAGCTTGGTAGGATCTTGAAGAAGATCTTTGCTGGCATCTGCTATGCAAATAATCACTCTTACCAGACCAGACTTGAGATCAGAGAGCTCAGAAAGGAGCAAGGGCTCAGACAGATTGATCCTCCTACTCCACCTCCAGAGCTCAGTGAGGAGTCCACCTATGAGGGTGGTAATGATGAGGAGGAGGATGATGATGAGGAGAAGATTGAGCAGCCTCAGACTCGTTGATGCAGCAAGCGTGCATCTGCTCCCAGTGTTCACTTCACAGGATCTCCTGATGATGATGATGATGGTGAAGATGATGATGGAGACGACGACGATGATCATATGGAGGAGGACAACGACTAGCTTGTATCTCTTTCTTCTTGGTTCTTCTCTCTTTTTGGTGACTTGTTTCCAAAGGGGGAGAATTACTAAGTGAAGGGGGTACAAAAAATCTTCAACGGTCATGGAGGAGCAGCAGTTGCTAGTTATCTTAGTTTTTCGTTTGTGAGATGAGAGAGCAACATGAAATTTTTTTTTTGGAATATTGCCACTTAAGTACTTTATTTGTGTTATATGTGGACATGTACTCTCTCTTATATATCATGCTTGTCTTAGTGTATTTTTAGTTTTTAATTCTAGCGCGTTGTGTGGCTGTGCTTGTGCTTCCGCAGTCTTGCTGCCAGCAGTCAGGCCGGCAGTGTCGAGCTGCTTTGACAGCAAGTCCTCTGATTTGTGTTGAGATAGGTTCATACGCATCACGTATATATTTGTGACACCTTTTCAGCACCCCACAACAGTCATGGATGTAGGGGGAGCCCTACTTCACTCCAATGTGTGAAACTTGACCTTTCATGCCAAATTTAGAAATTCAAATTCCTATTCACACATTTAGGGGAGCTCCTACACCCATGACTTGCATTGTCTCAGATTATTATTCACTTTTGTAAGTTCTAAGTGTGTTGTCATCAATCACCAAAAAGGGGGAGATTGAAAGTGTAATCAAGCCCTAAAGTGGGTTTTGGTGACATAACAACATATTTAGGAAACTAATGAGACTTTGTGAGTATGACAAGCAGGTTAAACTTAAGGAGGTTGATGAACAGGTTGGTAGAGCCCTCCAATTACAAAAGTGCATGACAACAAGCTCAAAAGGTTTAAATTCTTTTATACTTTGAGTTTGAGTTAGGTATGCCATACTATTAAGAGGGATTCAACACGCATGCCAACAAGTGAACCAAATGCATCTATCCTTTTACATCACACCTCCACATATAAAGAGGGCAAATCAGCCAGCCTTTTGAAGATCAAATCCTTGTTGTTCTGCCCAGGCCGATAGTGCTGGCCTCTAGGCCGGCAGTGCCGGGCAGGCCGGCACTGCCGCGACTTGTTCAGCCAGTGGACAGTAAGGAGGTATTTCATACCCCCTCACTCACCCCCAACGGCTAGTTCTGCCATTCACTCATTCTTACTTCACAAGAACAGAAAGAGAAGCCTCTCTCTTGCTCTCCCTTCTCCCTTGGTGCTCATTCACTCTCCTCCATTGATTTCCACTCATTCTTTGAGAGATTGAGCCTCCAAGCTATGATAAGAAGCTTCTCCCTCGGATCTTCACTCCTACAAGCATTTGGTTTGCGTTGTGGCCGGCGGTTTGAGTTCTTTACTCTTGGAGCTTTGCTCCTAGCCGGCTAGAGGTTGCCCTTGAGCTTTTCTCTTTCGTGTGGCAGCCTAGGGAAGTTTGTATCACCCATCTATTTGCTAATACACTTCTCTCATCTCAAGGGTTCATTCTCTTGACTTGAGACCGAGGAAAGAGTTAGCCTTTGTGGTGAGCTTGAGCCTTGTGTGGCACACCTCAACAACGTGGACGTAGGCAAGCCTTGGTGACGAGCTAAACCACGGGTCAAATCTTGTGTCACTGTGTGCTTGTTACTTTACTTTCATATATCTTGTGTGCAAGGTGATTTTTAGGGTTTGGACCCGATCTACTCGGTGGGTGTGTTGCTACCACTTTCAGGCAGTGCTAGAGGTTCTCCACACCTCTAGAAAGGTTTCTATTCGAGCACAATTTACATTAAGCATTTACATTTTGAATTGTGTTGCATTCTGTTCTGGTGACCAGCACTGTTGCCCAGAGACCAGTAGTGCCGGCCACCCCGGCAGTGCCGACCCCTAGCCCGGCAGTGCCGGCCTTAGTCAGACAGCAAGTGTTCAAGTTTTTGAAACAGGACTATTCACCCCCCTAGGCTAATGAGGTCCTTACAATACTGACATAGCTGAAACACTCGAAACGAAGATCTAAAACACTTTAAAACACCTAAAATAATTTACAAACATTTGCAACATCCAGATAAAATACTTGAAACATAAATGTACAACTACTGCAACATGTGCAACATTGCGATCTACTTTTGCAACATCAATGGAAAGCAATTGCAACATCCAGATGAAACATCTCAAACACTTGAAACATGCAACTGCAACATGGTCTGACGCACCCACCTACCTTGATGGAGCAGCCGTGAGGAGGAGGGGGGAGGAAAAGGAAGAGGAGCAGGAAAGGAGCGCGAGGTGGGAGGGAGCAGGATGAGGCAGCTCGTCATGGATCCTCTAGATCCACTGCCACCGTCGCCGGATCTAGTGGATCCACGGTCATCGTCGTCGAATCCGGCGGATCCATGGCCGTCGTTGCAGCCACCGCCGCCGGATCCGGTGGATCCACGACTGCCGTCGTCGAATCCTGAATCCATGGTCGTCGCTGCCGCTGCCGCTGCAGTCGCCGCATCCCCCCATGTAGCGGGCCTGGTGGCGCGGATAAGGCCATAGGAGGAGAGGTGTGGGCGCATGAGGCCGGAGCAGCCGGAGCAGAGGAGCCGGGCAGAGGACGTCGGGTGGAGGAGCCTAGCGCGGAGCGGTTGTGGGAAAGGGGCGGAGGAGACGAGGCAGTGTGTGGGAGCGTGACGCGGGAGTGAGCGCAAGTGGACGGGCGAGTGAGGATAAGGCTGAGACGTGCGGCCGGTGGGTGCGTCAGGCGGGTCGGGTGGCGGGTCAGGTCCGTTCGGGCGGGTCGGACGCCCGCTAAGAAGCATTACCGTTACTTTATAGATATTGGATCGGTTTACATTGTTTCAACAGTTACAGGAGGAGAGTTGAATTTACAACACAGGGCCCTAAGGCCAAAGAGGAGACAGGCCTAAGGCCGGCTTAGGAGGGGGTCATCGAGAGCTGAAATTTGCACACCAAGAATCCACAATTATCCTTTCTTTCCTGGGGAGTCTCACACGCCACAGAGTTGCCTCATTTTTGCAGGAAAGTAGAGGCTGGTCGAGGTTTGGGGCTTCATTGCGGAAAACGAACCTGTTTCTTCTCTTCCATAACTGTCAGTAGCAGAGACTGGCGAATGTGTTGAAATGATTTTTGGGAAGATTACCAAACCTGTCGGGCAGTGGAAACTGTTGTTGCCGGGGTGGAGTGGCATTCCCAGGGCTGACCAAAATTCCACTGCCACCGCGCAATGGAAAATAATGTGAAGGGGTGTTTCCTCCGACAGACCACAGATCGAGCAGGTAGGGGAATCCACAATGCGTCTGCAGAAGAGGTTGGAACGACACTGAATTCTTCCTTTACAGAGCAGCCAGGTGAACAATTGTAGCGTGGAGGAGCTGTATTTTGCCAAATAAAGGTGGAGGTAGGATCTTAGGGCTGGCCTCGTTCTTTGAGAGCTTTGTAGATGGCAGATGTATCAAGTTTCTCCGGCTTACACGCGAAGGAGGACAATCTAATGTCAGTGTTGTCACTGAGTTGTATTTGTTGTGTTAACTGGCGAAGCTGATATAATTCTTCCAGGGCCTGAGGGGAGAGGCGAGTGACGAAGGCTCCGGAGAAATTGGTCGAGACAACCTTGTGAACAAATGCATCTTTGTCCAAGCAGTGACTGTACAACCTTGGGAAGTGCTCTGCCATGGTTTCATCCTCATGCCAGACGCCAAACCAAAAAAAGTGGAGGTGTCCCCCTAGCTGAACAGAGGTCAGTGCTTGATACAACGGTAGCAAGGAGCGCATGAGTTCCCGGTGGGTGCCAAGGTTGAGAGCTTTGAGGTTGGATAGGTTCACATGCTGTCGGATCCAACGACTCCTAGCAGAAGACGAGGCACAGTGCAACCTGTGCACAATGTTTAGGAGGAGGCACATATTGTGAGTGCCAAAATCTCTAATCCCAAGTCCACCCCAATCCTTGGTGGTGCAAACATTTGACCATTTTACAAGACATTTTGTAGAGGACGCCTTTTTATCCCAGTCCATAAGAAGGACCGACGTCGTTTGTCAATTGTCTTGATCACTTCTAGCGGCACTTGGGTAGCCGACATGATGTATACAAGCTGGTTGTCAATCACAGAGTTGATGAGGACGACCCTGCCCATGGTGTTTAGGGTCTGTATGGATACAGGGACTAAAAAATAGTCCATGTCACATCGAATATCTAGACACTAATTAGAGTATTAAATAAAAACTATTTATAAAATTAATTTGTCAGTCGAAGACTATTTTGTGAAACAAATCTATTGATATAAAATAGTTCATGATTTGACAATGTAGTGCTACAATAAACATGTGCTAATGATGAATTAATTAGGTTTAATAAATTCGTCTCATTAAATATTGTGCAGCAGTGTAATTTATTTTGTCATTAGTATCATAACACCCCATGTAACATTCTATATTATATTCGATGTAACACGGACTAAACTTTAGCCCCTCAAACCAAACACCCCCTTAGAAGGGAGGCTTGCCAAGTTGAAAGGAATGTGTCATCCTTGTCGATGTATGGCAGGAAGGTATTTAATAAGCATGGTATTTAATGTTTTTTATTTGATCGATGTTATGTTAGGGACTAGGGAGCCTAGCTCTCGTTTTCGAAACAAATAAAAAGAAAAAAAAAAGAGGAAACAAAAATCAAGATCAACTAAGCTCTCTCTCTCATGGGCTTACTTAAGAATAAGAAAGAGAAATTTTAAGGAAATAGCATGGAATAAGGTTTGATCTTATTCACAGAGATTCCATAAATATCTCATTCCAAAAATTGAAACAATCATGACTTTTCGAACAATTACTAATTTATGATCAAGAGAATTTACGAGATTTTTTATGAGAGCGTTTTATTTGCTCCTCTTCAATGGAAGTTTCATTTTTCCAAAATATATCCTAATTTTTGACTTAATTCTTTTTCTGATGATCGATTTAACCTCTGATAAAAAAAGATAGAGTGGTTCTATTTCATCTCTTCAACAAATTTAGGGTTATGTCCCACAGGCCAAACTTTAATGGCCATCGTGATCGCAATCGTCGCGCTTATGTCCCACAGGCCACGGTCCCAGCCGCCCAGGCCGCTTCTCCCGCAATAAACAGTAGCACGCTCGCGCCCCGCACCACGCTCGCGCCTCTCCGACTCCCGGAGGTTTGGGGCGCTAGTGGCGGCATCGGTTTCTTGCCTCGCATCTGAGAACGTGAAGATGGCGGCGTCGACCGACGACGGGCCGGCGGTCGGCATCGACCTGGGGACGACGTACTCATGCGTGGCCGTGTGGCGGCACGACCACGGCGAGGTCATCCCCAACGATCAAGGCAACCTCCTCACGCCGTCCTGCGTCGCGTTCGCCGACGCCGGGAGGCTCGTCGGCGACGCGGCCGTGAACCAGGCCGCCCTGAACCCCGACAACACCATCCACGGTGAGAAACTCTGAACTTTATTGCGTTTGTTTCTATACGTCGCTGCGCGCCGCCAGAAGTGGCATGCTTTGCTCTTTGCTGCCCGCGGGTTATAAACGACGACTGCCCAAGAACAATGGATGATCTGAGTCAGATCCCATGACGAGGGCGTTCGTCCTGTTCCCTCTTACTACCGTTTCCTGTTCATACTCACAAATTTCTGTCTGTTCCATTTCTCCCACAAATTAAATGACCCACGCGGGATCTTAGTGGAGCAATTTTCTGTCTTTTACTTTGAATTGCTTAGTTTCCCTAAGCACCGGTATTGAATATTACTGGCCATCCGAATCCTTCATTTTTTTAGAGGAAAAACAAAGACTCGTTCAAACACGTTTCAAACACGGGTTTAATGCGGTGAGCCGGGGTTTTTTCTTTTTTCTGCTACAATGCCAAGACTGCTGTTAAACTGTTACTTTTGGTAATATACAAAAGCGGGGTCTCCCCTTTTATCAAAAAAAAAAAAACAAAGACTCTTCCATTGTTGCATGCAAATCATGCAAAGAGCCAAATGACACGGACTGAATAATTCTTGATTGATGCAAAGTTCTATACACTTGATTGATGGTCAATCTCTTATATACAGATGTGAAGCGGCTGATCGGCCGCCGATTTAGCGACGATACCGTACAGGAAGATGTCAAGTTATGGCCTTTCAAAGTCGTCCCTGGTCGTGAGGACCGGCCGATGATTGTGGTGCATTACAAAGGCGAGGAGAAACAGTTGGCTGCCGAGGAGATCTCTGCCATGGTGCTGGCAAAGATGAAGGAGACTGCAGAGGTCTACCTCGAGACGACGATCAGGCACGCCGTCATCACCGTCCCGGTTTACTTCAACAACTCTCAACGCCAGGCCACCATTGACGCCGGCACCATCGCCGGCCTGAACGTCATGCGCATCATCAACGAGCCCACAGCTGCCGCTATTGCGTATGGTCTTGACAAGATGCCAAGCAGAGATGGAAGGAGGACGGTGCTCATCTTTGATCTCGGCGGTGGTACCTTGGACGTTTCCCTCCTCGACATTGATCCGGGCCTCGACGACATCGACATGGGTATGTTCGAGGTGAAGGCCATCGCTGGTGACACTCACCTTGGTGGCGAAGATTTCGACAATGAAATGATGAAACACTTTCTGCGAGAGTTCATAAGGAAATACAAGAAGATGGACGTCCGAAGCAACAAAAAAGGCGATGCGGCGGCTGAAGACGGCCTGTGACAGGGCGAAGAGACTGCTGTCTTCCACGAGCCAGACCAGCATCGACATTGACTCCTTCCATGACGGGATTGACTTCTACGCGACCATCACGCGCAGCCGTTTCGAGGAGCTCAACAGAGACCTCTTCAACAGGTGCATGGCGGCAGTGGAGAAGTGCCTCCGCGACGCCGAGATGGACAAGAGCAGCATCCACGACGTCGTCCTCGTGGTGGCTCCACCCGCATTCCCAAAGTGCAGAGCATGCTCCAGGACTTCTTCGACGGGAAGGGGCTCTGCCGGAGCATCAACCCCGACGAGGCCGTTGCGCACGGAGCCGCCATGATGGCTGCTTTTCTCAACGGCGAGGCTGGCCTTAACAAGATCAGAGATTTGATGCTGGTGGATGTCACGCCGCTGTCGCTCGGGGTGGAGACGACAGGAGGCGCCATGACGGTTCTGATCCCGAGGAACACCACTGTCCCCGCCAGAAAGGAGCGGCTCTTCTCCACCTGCACCAACAACCAGGACAGCGTGCTCATTAGGGTGTACGAGGGTGAGCAGGTGGCTACCAGGGACAACTACCTGCTCGGCAGGTTCGAGCTCTCCGGCATTGCCCCGGCGCCCAGGGCTGCACCCCAGATCACTGTGACCTTTGACATCGATGAGAACGGTGTTCTGAACGTGTCGGCGGAGGACAAGAGGACAGGTCGGAAGAACGAGATCACCATTTCCAGCCACAAGGGGCAGCTAAGCAAAGAGGAGATCGAGCGCATGGTTCAGGACGGCGAGATGTATCAGGCAGAGGAGGAGCAGATGAAGGAGGTTGGGGCCAAAGAACAGACTTGAGACAGTCTGGTTCTGGAAGCAAATGATCCTATCGTCGCTGCCCGCCAGGATTGCGCTGGAATGACAGCAGCATGGACCAGTGTCTGATTATCAAATACCTAGTGCATTTTGTATCAGTTCGGCTTGAAAATACCTGGGTTTTTTTGTTATGCAGACAGTGGATGCACGCTTGGATTTGCGTATGCATGGACCTAGTCTATATTGCAATTAATCGTTTCTTTGATCACGGTTTAATTTTGTGCTGGGGTTATTATCCTTAACCTCTTGATTGCCTTCGCATCTCATCTTCCAAGCTAGATCTGTAAACGCAGAGCTGTCTTTGCTACACCATCGAAAAGAAAAGGCGAGAAATGCTAATTGCTTCTATAGATATTAATTGCACTGCGACGTAAGTAATTTGCTGATGTGGCAAGTGATTTAATGAAAAAAGAGAATATAAATCTAAGAAATCAAGTCTAACTAAGAAACCAGATCTTCACAATTATCGATAAACAAGAAACTACTATACCTGCATTGAGAGAACAAACATAGTTTCTATCGCTACCTACGTAATATGTTATAGAAAATCTTGCACTGGGAGAAATAGTTTCTTAATATAATGTTCTAGGCTATAGAAACTACTAATAGTTTCTTGCATTGTAAGTGCCCAGTACTCATGTTGCTGAGTTCAAGATAATCTATGGACTATATGCAGATAAACATATTATTTCCTGTGAAGACACCAGCTGGGCCATTAATGTGTCTTTGAGATTAGAATTTCCAAACATCTGCTCTAAAAAGTCATGTCTGGCAAGACGCAAGATATTGTTGGGCAGGAGATGGGTGGAATATATAAGTTCAAGAAACTGTTGACACAAAAAGCGTCGGATCTGCGAACACCTCGGGCTTATACCCGAACTTGATATTCAAAGGTGTGCCAGTTGATTTGACCAGTTAATCAACAAGGACGATAACTATAACAACGATGAACGAGACGACAGCTATACACTCGGACGTCAAGGCTCAGATTGCTCAAAAAGCGGAACTCGCGAGGTAGACGGAGATCTTGTAGATGCAGCCCGTCGAGATCGTAAGAACTCGTAAATAAACTATAACTAATGCGAAAAAGATAGATGCTGAAAAATAAGACGAAAATAATAGATTTGTTTGATTGTATTGAATATCTCTCATACGGCCCTAGGTATATATTTATACTCCAATAGAAGGAGTTGTACACAGACACGACTCATACCTAAACAAAACTCCTACTTTTAAGGAAATAAATGACTCGTGCAAGAGTCGGACTCAACCTGATATAATAATACTGGTATAAAATCACCAGTTTCCTTATCTATTCTCTTCGCGATGACACTTTCTAACTGCGGATTTCTTTTCATCCGCAACCTTCTTCCATTACCATCGGTATCTTTCCACTGACGTCAGCTATATTCTGCATTCATCGGCAAGATTCCCGATCGGCAACGTTCTCCTGTTTCTATCGGCAACACTTTTCAATCGGCAAAATACCCTTCTCTTTATCTTTGACGTTTCTTCAATCTTCTGCTTCTATCGGCAATCTGATTGGTGATATTCTACTGTCGATAAGGAGAAGCAACCATCCTTATACCAATCAGTGCATCCGGTTCAAATTGACACATACAAAAAACGGTGTCAACACATGCCCCCCAATTTCGGAGTATAAAATATCTTATGCACCGAAATTTGCTCTATTGTAATATTTCCCTCCAAAACGCCTGTGCCATCATCTCGATTACCGCGCGTAAAAACTGCAAATTACCAACAACCCCCGTAACTGTAGCACGAACTCTTCGATCACCGCGCAAATTTACCGCGATATCCTTTCTTATCTCTGCTCAGTAAAAAGAAAACTCGAAAATGCCCTTTAACCTAGGCCTACAAAAATCTCCATCTGCCTTCTCTTTTACCCTGAGCTCACACTTTTACCTTCATCTCAACATCATCCAAAGAGCACTATTCCAGCGGCGGTCCTTCTTTCATCAGGAAGCACGATCCTTGCAAGAACTCTTGCTTCAATGGCGATCAACTTCACTGCTCCTGCGGTAATCTCTTCCTTCCCCGTTGTACATACTGCAATTTCATCCTTCCGCATTGCTTCTCAGTCCCTTCTCCCCTTTTCTGCTTTGTTTGCTGGATCTAGGATATGCGCAACAAAATAGTGATCCCTACCGATCAAGAACATCTTTGCTGCCTAGGTCCAATGGGGAATACCGATCCGACCAATCTGATCAATGCAGAAACCAACCGCATCTCTTTCAGATCTGAGCATTTTGATTTAGGGCTGTGGACCGATACCTTTCGTTCTTGGCCCAAATCAACTAAGGGGTGGAAGAATTGGAACCTCAGGATAGCAAGGTCACAAAGAGTCTACTGGTCAGAGCGCAACATCGAGCAATTCATTAGGCTGTCCATTGCCGATATGGCCAAGAACGAGAACATGATGATCGTCGCCTCCTACTTCTGGTCCGATACAATGAATGCATTCCTTTTCAGACACGGATCAACCACCCCCACGCTTGCCGATGTGCACATGCTCACTAGCCTTGATGTTTCTTCTGCCGATCCTACCACTCTATTCCGCAGGAAATCTGAGCGTCGGGTAAGTACCCGCAACATCGGTGGTTGGACTGGGTATATCCAAGAGTACCAGAAGAGTGGATCGGTAGCCCCAAGGGAGCATGTCACCTTCCTCAACATGTGGTTGGAGAAATTTGTCTTCTGTGGCAGAACAGTCGGCTCAACCAACATGTATCTCCCCGCAGTAGAGCTCTTAACCGATGGAGGATTTTCCCTTGGCCGATACCTCCTTGGCTCAGTCTACCTCCTTCTACATCAAGTGTCAGAGAAATTGCTGCTAGGCGAGTCTATCGGCAACCTCAGAGGTCCCTGGTGGTTCATCAACATGTGGCTAAACGCCCATATGCACAAATGTTTGCAGTTTGATCTGTTCAGCCAACAGTTTCCAAGGGACATATCTGAAGATTATGCCTATGATGATGATGAATCGGCAACCCGTGCCCCACTCAATTTCGAGGAAGCCATGATAGTGCTACCGGGAACCGATGCCAATATCGACCAATTCGGCATGTTTTTCCAGAGGCTCTACTGCGGAATCCCTGCTGCAGAACGAACCTGGTGGCCTTACATCGATGAAGACAACCAATTCCCACTCTCCTTCAACCTCACTGATGGGAACATACCACAAAATGAAGCAATCATGAAGGCCACCCTCATTCCTCGAGCTATCCAGGTGAACGTCGTCGGGACTGGAAAGAACTCCAACCCATCTTACGAGTTCTACTATCCATCGGTAGCTGCGAGACAGCTAGCAATCGGTCAACTACCGATCAAGCTAAGCTATGTCAACGTGATCAAACCAAGAGAAATCATCTCCAGCGCCATGGATTGGAACTAAATCGTCACCCTTCCCCCTCATGCTGATGTATCCAATATCAACTTATCTTCTTGGGCACCGACATCTTTCATCACTGAATCCTTCAAGTCGTGGTGGCAAGAATGGAAAGAGCAATTATTTGCTCCATCATCCCACTACTATAGGCATCTGATTGATGCTGACCATATCATACCCGATGACGCGGTAAGCTTACTTCTGATACTTCTCTTTGTTTTAACTTTTCAAATGCATCGGTAACTAACCCTCCGTCAACAGGTCGATGATCTGGTTCCCCAGCAGAGCAAGAGCGGCAAACACTTCAACCTGCGACCGATGAACCCCATATCATCAATCGACAACAAGGCCCCTTCGTTGTCTGCGCTCATGCATCAGAATGCAATCCCTAAAGTTACCATCCGGTCTAGACCACTGTCGACCGATGATGTTGCTGCCGCCACCTCTGCTGCTGCTGCCATGGTACAAGCCTTCAAGGTAACAAATCTTTATGTATTCCTGTTGATCATACTACGTCAACCGACAACTTTACTCAATTTGTACCAAACTTTCCTTTGCAGCGAACAAGTTCATCGGCAGCCATTCCGAGTGTACAATCCTCCATAGCTCAACCTGCCGATACCCCCAAATCGCAACAGCCAAAGCGCCGAGGTTCATCAAGTGTCGCTCCAAAACCAAAGCGTCCAAAGCCATCGGCTCCAACTGCACCTTCTCAAGCTCCTGCCGATGTGCCAACAACGGAGCCAGCATCGGCGTCTGTCCCCTGAGCCACCACAAATCGAGAATCCTGACCAAGGGACAGCGCCATCACCGCAATAGGTGCCTATAACAATAGAAACGGTATCGGCATCGGTACCAACATCAGCACCAGATGAAATCCCTGACCAAGGGGCAACAGCACCCCCTCAGAAGTCAGCGGAAGCGGTACCAACACCAGCACCAGCTTCAGCACCAACCGTCCCTCCTACTGAGGCAAGCTCATCGACAACCATTGCCGATCCTCAAGATATGGTTGCATCGGTTACTCAGTCAAGCCAAAGGCGAGAAATTGCTTTAAAGCAGGTAAACCGATTACTTCTATTACAAATTTGTGAGACACATGCTCCTTCCTGACATATTTTAATTCTTTATCTATCCAGGCCCAAGACTCTCCCAACAGCCTGTTCTCCTTTGCTGTCAACATTCTAGAAGATGCCAATGAAGAGACAGATTCTACCCAAGCTTCAACTGCCGTATCGGCAGAACTGAAATCCAAGCTTGAAGTCCTGCTGCTCCTACTGCAACAAAGTACATCCCAACTGATCCAAGATTCCAGTGCAGTAAGGGCGGCTTTCAAGGAAATCCAAGATCAATTGGCTACCGATATCGAAGAACCACTCTTCCAGGCGGCTTTCCTTGAGAGTCGGTAACTCTAATACAAAAAGGCTTTAGGTCGCATTGCCGACAGAGTTGCTCAAACAAAACTTGAAGAAGAAATATCCAAGTTCAAGCAGACTGCAGACGAAAAGCACAAGGACATCGGTCGCCTAGAAGCCTCTGGCACCAAACTTGATCAGGAGATCAACCGTCTATCGGCACAAAAAGAAAAGTTGCTGGCCGAGCTGAAGAGAGTGGATGAAGCCTTAGATTCGGCCACCCAGAAGTAGACCCAGCTCCCTATCATAGCCAAAGCTTTGCAACAGGAGAGGGACGCCAACGCTCGCGAAGCTCTTCTGTTGAGGAGAAAGGTCAAGACAGTTGATGGCAGTGTCGACGACGACACCAGGGAAATAGAAGAAGCCGACCAAGTTCGCCTTCGTGCGATTTTATGTATTCAAACTCTATTGTAACTTGTTACTCCTGAGCTTGACAAATGATCCGTTTGTAATATAACATTTAACGTCTTCCTACCGATGTTCCTTGTATGATAATTTTGTCATCGGTATATACGTATTGCTTTCATGCATCCATCCAGATACTAGGATAATACTTCTTCAGATACTTGCCATTTATTGCTCTGGAAAATGCAACTCCTTCGAGAGTCTCTAAAATATAAGCGTTGCCAGACACAGGCTGATTTATCCGAAAAGGACCTTCCCAATTAGGAGACCACTTCCTAAACTTCGAACTTTTAGTTCCAATCGGTAAAATCAGTTTCCATACCAAATCACCATCGGTAAATTCCTTTACCTTTACTCTCTTGTCATACCACCTGGCAACCCTCTTCTTATTCTCCTCAATACTGATTAGGGCTCTCAACCGATGACCTGCTAAATCTTCTAACTCATCCTTCATAAGGATATCATACTCATCGGTTGTTAACTGATCCTGAGAAAATAACCATCTGGAACCAGTTTTAATCTCCCAAGGCAGGACAACATCGTGTCCATACACCAACTGATATGGTGAAACTTTAGTAGCACCATGACACGCCATCTGATATGACCACAAAGCCTCATTCAGCATCATATGCCACCTCCTAGGGTTTTCTTCAATTTTACGTTTGATAAGCTTGATCACTCCCTTATTAGTTGCTTCAGCCTGACCATTAGCTTGAGCATAATAAGGAGAAGAGTTTAATACCTTAAACCCCATACTGGCAGCGAACTCATCAAACTCCCCCGATGTGAACATGGTTCCCTGATCATTGTACTGACTCTTTTCCTCTGATCGGCCTAGCATAGTTTGATCCCTGATCTTCCAAGCGAGACTTCTTCTTTGACCGATCGGCAGGATAATACCCATTGCATTCAGGGCAATTATCAGCAGTAGGCAACTTGATGCCTTCTTCCCAACAATGAACAAAGAAAGGGCACCTCCAATGATCTTTATGCCGATTCCACTGTTGACGCCTCTCTTCTTCTCTTTGCCGATGTCGTTCTTCTTGCGATCGCCCATATTCTTGTCGCGGCCTTCGGTGTGTTATCACAACACCATATGACGCATGCCTCTGCGATCTCCTAGCGCTGCTAATTTCATCGGCAAGTCTTTTTCCCTTCACATCATGCATAGTTATTTGATGGTCGGGATCCACCGATGCATTCTTCTTTGCGACTTCCGAAGTTAACACTTTAACCTTCCCGCTAGCTTCCACCATGTTGTTTGGAAACGGATGCTGGTTGATTTTCATCGACTTCTAAGCTTTAGAATTCTCGAATTTGATTCGCCCAGACTCAATCTCTGACTGCAACTGCTGCCTAAAAACTTTGCAATCATTGGTGTTATGTGAAGACGCATCGTGCCATTTGCCATACCTGATTCTTCTAAGCTCTTATACCGATGGAATCACCTGATTAGGCGCCAGTTTGATCCGCCCTTCTTGAAGCAACAGATCGAATATCCTATCGGCTTTGGCAATGTCAAAGGTGAATCTTTCCGCTTCCTTCTGGCCGAACGGACACGATATTGTCTTATTATCCTTCACCCACTCAGCCACGCCGACGCTCGATTCCTCATCCGATTCAGAGCTTTCTTCTTGCTCGACGAAGGACACCTTCTTATTCCAAGTCTTTCTAGGCTCGAAAGCTTTGATCTCTTGATTGACAACCCTCTGCACGAGATGGCTTAAACTCTCAAATTCCTGGGAGGCATATCTATCTCTGATATGCGGTAGCAACCCCTGGAAAGCCAAGTCTGCTAATTGTCGATCATCAAGCATCAGACTGTAGCACTTGTTCTTCACATCTCGCAATCTCTGCACAAAGTTTTCCACCAATTCGTCATTACGTTGCTTTAGCTTGACCAAACCGGTAATCTTCTTTTCATGGACACCAGAGAAAAAGTACTTATGAAATTGCTTCTCCAGATCGGCCCAGGTGACTACAGAATTTGGAGGAAGTGAAATGAACCAGGTGAATGCCGATCCAGATAGAGATGACGAGAACAACCTCACCCTCAGCTCATCTCTGCTAGCCGCCTCTCCACACTGAATGATGAAGCGGTTGATGTGCTCCATTTTCGATGTATCATCTTGGCCAGAAAACTTCGTGAAGTCCGGTACCTTGTACCGATTTGGGAGAGGAATCAAATCATATGCCTGAGGGTACGGCGTCCGATAAGAGTACAGATTAACCTTAGGCTTGATGCCGAATTACTCTTTCATCACTTCGGCAATTATCTCGGCCCAGTATGCGTCCTGATCCTGCCGATGCGTTGGTTGGACGTTGACTGGCTGAACTGGTTGATATACGCTCTCTGGTCTTTGCGGCAAATAAGCTGACCCAACTGGCATATGTGCAGTACCACCTTGTTGATCATTAGGCATCGGTTGATTTGCCGATCTATAACCTTGGACGCCCCCCAGGGCATAAGGTGGCATCATACTCACCGGCCGATACACCGATGTCTCGCTCTGAGCGTTCGTTGGGTAATGGTATTGTTGGACTCCCGCCACATTGTGACGGAACCTCTTAAGATAGGGCCCACTTGCCAGGATTAACCAACTTAATCCCAACAGATGATCCAAACCTTAATTAGTCCATCAGGTGTCGCCACTTTGCAGCGGGTCATCCACCTCTTTCCGAACATGATCACCTCATTACAATCATTACAGAAGTAATACGAAATTTTTATATTACATCAAAGTAGCGGAAAATTTAAAGTCATATTACAAACCATAAGTTTTGAAACATAACTTAGTGTCATATGATAACGATACAGCAAGCTGCTGATAGCGAAAGAATAGATAACCGAGTTACTCTTGCCCAAGAGTCAAGCAAAGACAGTTCATTCCTCATCTTCATCTACACTGACCACGGTCATGCAACAAGAAGCCAAACAAACCGGGTTGTGATCCTCATCTGCAATAGGGGTTAACAAACCCTGAGTACGGGAGTACTCCACAAGACTTATCCGACAAAGAAAAGTATTTGGTGGACAAAACAGTATGCAAGTCATAGGATTCAAGGTGTGGTTTGCAAGAGTCAAGTATTTTGCATAAATGAGCATTTATAAAAAGAATTGAAATCATTTATGTTACCCATAAGATTACTCAAGTATCGATCTAGATGTATGATCGACAACAAGGTAATAAACATCCACGAAGGGATCCAACAAGTATCCAGTTAAAGTGTATTACTACGAAGAAGAAAAAAGGGTCATGTTTCCATATCCGAGGAACACGACGATTCGAACCGGTTTATCCCAGCTGGGGCTTCCCTATCACACGACATATACAGCCGCTTAAAGCACGCATATACTACCTTTCCCTGGATCCTCTCGCCAAGACCGGGGTTCCGCCACCCGAGAGCACAGTACGCCTCCATCCAGTTCGCTAACTTGGAGGGTACACACTACTCTCGCCATCTTTTCACTCCCAGTGTGGGTTAACCGTTCTTCAAGCGAGAATAGCCAGAGTCCAGCTTCCCGGAGTATGTGATAAGTACTCCAAAGTCACAACCCTAGTCATGCATCAACGGACGGTTCCTAATCGACACAGGCGGAAAGAACCCGCTCACCAGACACCGCTGATGGATCTCCAACACCGTGTCCGCCCGGTCTCAGATTATTACTTCCATCAAGAAGACATAGCCATTTGCCGCAGCAATCCGCTATTCTTTTCAAAAACAGAACCATTGCCGAAGCAACCATGTTATCACCTATTCTCGCAGATGACAGGAAATCATCTGACTCTATCGGTCTAAGCATTGCTAAGTAGCATAAAGCAACAATCGTATATTTAAAATGGTATCAAGGTACAGGAATAAATAATTCAAGGATAGGCTATGCATCAAGTAGGAATTTGATTGAATACCGTAATGCAATAGTATAAACATAAGTGTATTTAAAGCAATCATTTAAAATACAAGGAAGTGTTTGAATGCACCGAGGCTTGCCTTGGTTGGAGGGATAGATGAACTCGGGCTCAGGTTCAAGAGAGAAAACCCCTTCACTGGAGGTATCCAACCCAACCAACGAACAATCTACACGATATAATGACATGTTTCAGATGATGCTTGAATAGTAAAAATGATGCTCAGCACAAACAAACATGCTCTTAAGAGAAGACTAAAGACAGATTGTGCCTCGAGTACCACTTCCCTTCACGAAGGAAAGCAACCCTAGGTTAAAAAGCAAATTAATTAGGCCTTATTTATCTTGATTATCTAAGTTAACACTTACATCCAAAAGAACTGACATTATATCGAGCATGTCCAACTAGTGTTTGTCACTGGACAATGACCATATGTATCAAATAATCCAAAATCACTCAAAACCTAGAATCATTAGGGTTTCTAAACATTTTATAGCTAAACAGGAAACAGGAAAAACCCTGCACAAACCCACTGACGGCTGAGACCTGCCTGCTAGCGGCATAGACGCTCGAGCGGCGGCGCTGAGAACCCCAAAACACGGCGGCGAGTCGCTGTCGGTGACCCAACCGAACGGCTACCCCTCGAACTTGCTTCGGCTTGCCGAGTCGAACCCAACGAGGTGTGCCACGACCCAAACAAACCCTCAGAGACACCCCATCGAGGGTGCTGGCGATCTGCCGGAGCTCGACCGATCGTGCACCATCGAGCACAGACCTCGATCGAAGAACTAGACCACGATCGATGAAACTGGGCCTCGACCGACCCTCGATCAGAGAAGCTAGGCCTCGATCGATGCAACTAGGCCTCGAGCAGAGACACTAGGCCTCGATCTACCCTCGATCGATACAACCAACAACTCCAGCAAGCTATGCGGCCCCCAAACAATGCGAAGCGCAAGCCAAACGAACACAGAGCTAAAAGCAACACCCTCGACAACGGCACTGGCGGTCGACGGAGATCTGCGCGACGCGCCGAAGAAAACACGCACGCGCTCGAGGGCAACTACCCCTCGAGACAGACTCAGGACGGCTAGGTGAAGCTAGCGCAAGACTCAGATCTCGAAAAGATCAACTACAACGGCTAGACGACGAACACACCGCCGCGCCGAATAAGAACAGCGGCGGCGCTCGAGGACAGAGCTCGAAGGCTCGATTCAAAGGTAACCGAGTGGTGCGGAGAGGTCAAGGAGCTCACCCTGGTCACGAAGCACTAGCAAGTGTGGCCAGAGATGAAGCAGAGACGACCGTCGATGGAGAACGTGCCGGCGGAGACGAAGAACTGCGCGGCAACGGAGATGTTCCCGGAGCTATGGTCCACCATTTGCAAGACGGAGAAACCGACAAGATTCAGAGATGAACAAGGAGCAAGAAACACAAGATACAAAGTCAATGCGGCTCCTGCGTAGCCCGGTCGAGGATTGACCAGAGCAGTGGCGCTCTCGTCGGAGTTGAGGAAGATGGATCCGCGCTGGATGAATGTTGGCTCGATGGGTTAAACCAGCTCACCCCGAGGATGCGCAAGGTCAAGACGAAGACAAAGGCGAAGGATTGAGTGGTCGGAAGCGACTAACGAGCTCGGACGAGTTCGTCAATGGAGGTGGAACGCTCGGCGGAGCAAAGCAGAGCAGATTAGAGTAGAGCGGTGGCGTGGAAAGGGAGACAGAGAGGATGGTGCCCCGCTTTTAAAGACGGCAACGTGTTCCGTGATTTCGCCACGTACCCGACAAGACGTGCGTCCCTGGACAGGTGTCGGACAGGTGCGACGTCGAGGACCACCCCGCCATGCAACTGCTCGACGAAAGGACAGAACTGACCCTGTGGCTATTTTGCAAACTGCTCAAGCTTCCAGGGGTTTTCAGGAAAAACTTTGAATACGAAAGATGCTCAAAATTTCAAGGTCTACAACTCTACTTAAACAACCATAAGCAAAAACTTTATAGATTTTGAAAATCATGTTTAGGGTTAATCCACCCCCTCTGGGAAAAGGGTTTGGATTCCAAATTTTAATTTGAGAATTTGAAAAGATGACTTGCATTCAAACAATTGATCAAACATAAGCAAGTAAACTCATTTTAGTTCAATGCATATCCAGGTTTTCAAACAAATGAATGATGCTTAATGCATATGATGAGATGATCAAATTTTAATTAAGTTATTAACACCCGGGGTGTTACACACATGATGCCCAGGTTGCATCAGCTGTTGAGGATACTGACTAGTCCACCCAAGATTATAAGTCATCGACATAAGGTTTGCCGATAATTGATAGCCACCTGGCGCCTGGATTTTGGAGTGATCGACGAACTGACTTCCTTGGTGCACTGATACTCTAGCCTGAGGATTTACCACCATCATGGGATGATTTGCCACCGCCATATCTTGCTGCATCGGCAAAGAACTCGCCGATGGCTGCCCATAAGGCACCTTGGGCATCGCCGCCTGGAGACTTCCTATTAGCAACTGCACGCTCGGAGAAGATGTAGCATAATGCATTATTGGACTCATCGGCTGTGCCGATATTGCCGACTCCATAGAGGCCTTCCCTGCCACATCATTACCTTGAATTAATTTAGCATCGGCAGATGAATCTGGAGGCATACCGTATCCCCACCAGTTTGCAGGAGCCGGTTGATTCTGGGCCATGTGTCCTGACATCGCCGATGCTACTGAGTCTGTGTTCAACCGAACGACGCTTGCAGGGCCTGATTGTGGCGGTGTAGCTTCATCGGCAGACAGGCTCACAGATTGGGGAGATGTCACTAGAACCACCGATGAATTAGTGGCAGATGCCAATCCAGGTTGATGATACGCTGGACCAACATAATGGGGTGTCCGTCCCTCCTTGAAGGACTGCATAACCGTGTTGTACACGGTGTTGGACAACACATTAGAGTGGCTAATCAACGCTTGATTTAGCGCGGAATTAACCATATCTTGCAATTTGCCAGGATTGGCATCGAAGGTGACCTGCCGTGGCAACGGCGGATCTTGCATCTGGACAGCTTCGTCGCTCCTGTTAAGGCTGAAGGACTTTAGGTACAACTGTCTGTACTCCTCCATAGCTTGCTCCATGGCTTGTCTCTGATCGCTCTTCAGATCTGCCTCTGAGACTTCAATGACGTTCCTCGGATTGACTTCTGTAGAATCGCCCATGATAGCAATCAAAGATGTATCTAGCGTCTCACCGGGTGTGCCAAAAGAGGTGTTGACACAAAAAACGTCGGATCTGCGAACACCTCGGGCTTATACCCAAACTCGATATCCAAAGGTGTGCCAGTTGATTTGACCAGTTAATCAATAAGGACGATAACTAGAACAACGATGAACGAGACGACAGCGATACGCCCGGACGTCAAGGCTCAGATTGCTCAAAAAGCGGAACTCGCGAGGTAGACGGAGATCTTGTAGATGCAGCCCGTCGAGATCGTAAGAACTCGTAAATAAACTATAACTAATGCGAAAAAGGTAGATGCTGAAAAGTAAGACGAAAATAATAGATTTGTTTGATTGTATTGAATATCTCTCATACAGGCCCTAGGTACATATTTATACTCCAATAGGAGGAGTTGTACACAGACACGACTTATACCTAAACAAAACTCCTACTTTTAAGGAAATAAATGACTCGTGTAAGAATCGGACTCAATCTGATATAATAATACTGGTATAAAATCACCAGTTTCCTTGTCTATTCTCTTCGCGATGACACTTTCCATCTGCGGATTTCTTTCCATCCGCAACCTTCTTCCATTACCATCGGCATCTTTCCACTGACATCAGCTATATCCTGCATCCATCAGCAACATTCCCGATCGGCAACGTTCTCCTGTTTTCATCGGCAACACTTTTCAATTGGCAAAATACTCTTCTCTTTATCTTTGACGTTTCTTCAATCTCCTGCTTCTATCGACAATCTGAT
This sequence comes from Microstegium vimineum, assembly GCA_022036555.1. Classification (NCBI taxonomy): domain Eukaryota; kingdom Viridiplantae; phylum Streptophyta; class Magnoliopsida; order Poales; family Poaceae; genus Microstegium; species Microstegium vimineum. Next base: position 9,801,354 of record CM039139.1, on the reverse strand, counting down.
TGGTGATATTCTACTGCCGATAAGGAGAAGCAACCATCCTTCTACCGATCAGTGCATCCGGTTCAAATTGACACATGCAAAAAATGGTGTCAACAGAAACCTTGAACGGAGATGCGGGAGTAGGTTCATGGATATCTTAGACAGCTTTCAAATCACTGACTCTGAACAAGAGGACTGACATACTTGGGTGTTTGGGAAATCAGGGGTATATTCTACAAGATCAATGTATAGGCCGGGACATTATGTTTAGGGGGGCTATTCAACAAGAGAATGGAAAAAAAAACTCTGGCAAAATAAGATGCCTATGAAGATCAGATCCAAGATAAACTGCAAATGGGTGTTAACTTGAAGAAAAAAAATTGGCCAGGCAATGGGAATTGCTGTGTGTGTGGAGTACCTGAAATCAATGAACATATCTTTAACTGCATCTTAGCGAAAACAATATGGACATGCTTTAAATAGGCACTTGGGTGGGATAAAGTTCCGGTAAACCTTCAGGGGGTCTTTGAGCATTGGATGCCGCTTAATTCCAAGCATGGCACGGACAAGATCAATTGATATGGAAATGGAAGGCGTAGCTTCTCGACATACTGAGCCTTCTTCAGCGGGGGGACCCCAATGCTAGGCGCTAAGGAGGTCTGGGCAGCCTCAACTCTGCCCATGGTGAAACTCTTCTTTTGGCTAGCGCTTCTAGGTACCTCCGCTTGGCTTGTAATGACATTTTAACTATTCTTAATGAAGCACGTCCAATACATGATTTAAAAAAACATATTACAGTTAGATTAATTATAATATTTATTTATTTATTTATTTATTTGATACTATTGTTTTATAATAGGGCCCCTTTTATAATGTAGTAAAATTTGAAGTTGTTTCACTCTGGCTCCTCGAAAATGGTTTTAACTTTGACTACTCGTATGGAGCAGTTTTTTAAGGGAGTTAAAACTATTTGAAAGGTATTTTATAAAAATTGTTCCAATGATAGTTTTATAATAGTGTAAGTTAATTTACGAGGAGAAGCTAGGAGAACCTATCTTTCGCGAGTCTGGTTCTTTGTTGCAAATTTTTATAATCTCCAAGAGTTTGCTATTTAACTTGACATTCCTTTATTATTGTCAAAACATAAAAAAATAGCCTCCAACAGTTTGACAAAACAACTTGGCATATCTCCCCTCCTCACGTGCAAATATGCCAACCAGAGGCATCTTGACATCGCCTCTTCTCCCGCCGCTGCCCGCCTTTTCTCTCGGAAAAAAAAAGTCTTGTATGTCGTTTTTTTTTCATTTTTTCCAAGTCCAAAAAAACAAATTATTGGAGATGGACTATTGTTTTACTTGACATTGTTTTGGTGGTTGGCAAAACACAAGATTTTTCAAGTTCAATATAGCAAACTCTTGGAGATGTTTTAATGACTTTTTGATAGGGCTTTAGGCAGCTTGGAAGGTACGGTAGAAAACCAAAATCTAAGTCATGTCAATTATAGATCCTAAGGCCATCCTCGATGTGACTTTATGATTCGGTTTCCATCATAACAATATTTTAGAAATAATACAAAAAAATATTTTTTTTCTTCATTAATACAATACCACGGGTCAGTATATTTAATATTCATGAAACTTTGATAAAACTCCATTAAGATTGGTCAAATAAAACAAAATTTCTTAAAAAATGTATATGAAGAGACCATATTGTCGTGCCCTAAGAGCAATATAAGGGAGAGTTTTAATGCCCCGTTTTTCAAGACTGATATATTGAAAATAGTATAGGTAAATTTTGTCCCTATAGAACTTAATTTGTCTTATAAAAAAAATTATCATCTCATTTCATCTATACCATAGTATCTCAACTTTTTAATGTCTACCGAGCTCACGTGAAACCTCTCCTGTAGGTGTGGCCGTTTTGCTCTAGGGACTAAAATTTAGTTTATATCATATTAAATTTTTAACGTTAATTAAAAAAAACTAAATATGAGTTAATTGTTAAACTAATTGTAAAAGTCATAGTTAATTCGTGAAATGAATATATTAAACTTAATTAATCTATCATTATCACATATTTACTATATTAATATATTGTTAAATTATAAATTAGTTAGACTTAATAGATGTATCTTATAAAAGTCTATTCGGCTGGTAAAAAAATTAACTAATTAAATAGTATTTTATGAGAGAAAATAGATTTATTAAATGATGTTATGTGAAAAAGAACAAACTGAAATAAGACCGGCATAAAAATTACCGGATCAGCGCACATTATCCCCCTCTTATGTGTCACCACGACGCGGCGCGGCGGCGTCTCTCCTCCATTGCATCGTCAGTCCCGTCAACTTTCGGCGATGCCTTTTCGGACCTTGTTTGCGCACACGCAAGTTTCTGCTGACAAGCAATAATGTCAGTGGCAACAGTAGCAGCGCCCGGTGATTTCTCCAGTCCAGTCCAGTCAAAGACCATGTTCTCATTTCGAATTTTTACTCCTTCAATCCCAGTCCAGTCCAGTCCAGTCAAAGACCATGCTCTCATTTCGATTTTTTACTCCTTCAATCCTAAAATAACTGTAGCTTTAGAGTTTGAAATTTAACTAAAAAAATACACTTATCACAAAAAAACAACTAGTTTCTAGAAGCTTTTCACATTAAAAAAATAACTAGCAAATTACAAAAGACAAGACATACTATTGTAATTTTACCGCTAACCTTAGTTTACGTAATTAATCTTATACTTACATTTATTTTGGGACAGAGGGAAACTCCTTCAAATTCATGGGAGTAGATGGATTATTCCAACCAAATTTCCTCTCGTGTTGTGATAGACTAAGGACTCGTTTAGATGCAAAAATATTTTTTTTAAATGACGTTATAACAATAATTATTATTCAATCATAGAGTAACTAAACTTTAAAGATTCGTCAAGTAAATTATAGATAAATTATACAATTAATTATTATTTTATACATATTTAATGTAATATATATATATATATTTATTTATTTGGAGCTACTACCTCCGTTCTACAGAGGGTGTCGTTTGAAAAATAGTATATTTTTAAGTGAAACATGGTTTCCTAGTGACACTGTATGGAGGAGGTCATGGCAGACAGGCATCCAAACAGTGCGTTCCATCGGTTCCTAGGACGCGTGTCAAGAATCCAAGCCATGGATGCACGGCAGCACGCTGCATCCTGCATCCGGTCTCCATGCAATTTCCCCCCAGTTGTGATAGAATTTTTTGCTAGTTTTCTTTTATTTAACTGAGCAATTGTATAGTTTTTAGTTTTTATTTACTTATATAGTCCTCCATCCGTCCCAAAAATTATGTCGAGAATCGAGTCTGTCAAACGTTCTCAATTTTGACTAGATTTATAGAAAATATATGTAACATTTATATTTCTAAATAAGTTTATTGTGAAAGTACATTCAAAGATCTACCTAATGATACTAATTATGTACCATAAATATTAATATTTAATTAAATATAGTTGACCAAAGTTAAAAATTACTGATTTTTTGGGAAACGAGAATGACTCTTCTAGGACAGAAAGAGTAAACCGGACTAGTTCCTCTTTGTTTTTTACAACTCGTTCTCTCTCTTTATTAATTTGTTAATAATCTTGTTTAGATTCAAAATTATTGTCCAACCATAGTAACTAGAGTCAAAAAATCTGTTATATATTTAAAAATTTGATGAGAGAGGGCTTATAAAGTTTTAAAATTTTGAAGGACGATACAGTAAATTGCAGCAACTACCTTGCACTTTTGGGGTGGGGGATGGGGGACTTCCCAGTTCCCACACACACTGGCACACATTGACACATATGAGCACGCCGCACACTACAGTACCATTCTTCTCGCAGACGCGTCCCTGAGAAGGAAGATGGCGGCCGCTTCGAAGAGCCATGGTCCGGCGATCGGCATCGACCTGGGGACCACCTACTCGTGCGTGGCCGTGTGGCGGCACGACCGCTGCGAGGTCATCGCCAACGACCAGGGCAACCGCCTCACGCCGTCCTGCGTGGCGTTCACCAGCACCGAGAGGCTCGTCGGCGAGGCGGCGGTGAACCGGGCCGCCCTGAACCCCACCAACACCATCTTTGGTGAGAGCTACATAGCAGTTGTTTCATCTCTCGCTTGTTATTTTCTTCCATTGTAAGACGTGCAGACTCGCTATCGCAGATCTGCGGTCACAGATCCACCAACTGTGCCTACGCGTAGCTAGATTGAGTGCAATGTGATGTCCGTCTTTTTTACTATTTGATCCTTTTTTCGAAAGAATATCACAAATAGACCTCTGACGGAAAGATTTCAGAAAATGGACCCGCGCCATCGTGGCTGGCGACGAGGTTACACGTCTCGGCGCCCGGCGCTCTGGCGCCACTGTAAGTCCCGCAGAAGCCGACGTGGCGTCCACATGGCACGAACCTCGGCGCCGAGCTCGGCACCAAGAGCTACGGCGCCGAGATCGACACCATGGATCTTGGCGCCGAACTGTTATCCATAGATCTGGATTTAAAATTAAATATATATAATTCGTTCGAAACAAATACAATAATAGAAATAGATGTCCAGCTCAACTGGTGAAGTGGCTACTCTTTGAACTTTAGGTCTTGGGTTCACAAATTTTTTGCTACATTTGTATATTTTTTATAAGCAAAAGAACTAGAATGGTGTAACAAATCTTTTTACTACATTTTTTTATTTTTATAAGCAATCATAACAAAATATTATTATTCCTTAATATTTATGTTTAATTTTTTTAATTTAATATTTTCCTACACTTGTATATTTTTATAAGAAAACGAACAAGAACCGTACAACAAATATTTTACCTAATTTTTTATAAACAACTATAACAAAAAAAATATATATAGTTCATTTCTTATTATTTATGTTTAATTTGTTTTTATTTGCTGTTTCAAAATCAAATCAAATAACAGATTTTTTGTTCCTTTGTAAAAAATACACAAAGGTAGCAAAAACTTTTCATTCTCAGGGACCAAACCTGCGACCTTAGGTTCTAACAAGCACCAGACAACCAGCTGGACTAAAACAAATTGGTCTAAAATGTTAGGAGACATATTACTTATTTCTTTCAAATTGAGATCTATGGACAACAATTCGGCGCCAAGATCCATGGCGTCGAGCTCGGCGTCAGCCACTATGGCGCCGAGGTTCGTGCCACGTGTGCGCCACGTTGGCTTCTATGGGACTTACGGTGGCGCCAGAGCGTCTGGCGCCGAGACGTGTAACCTCGGCGCCAGCCACAATGACGCCGAGCCAAAGGTCCATTTTCTGAAATCTTTCTATCAGGGGTCTATTTGTAAGATTCTTTTAGAAAAAGGGCTAAATAGTAAAAAGGACGGATGTGATGCTGCGAATTAGGAACCTTATAAAGTTTGCCGCTCCATCATCTCAGATTACCAGCTGCAACTGCAATAGATCGTTCATATATCCTTGCAAGAAACATGCCTTCAAATTTCTCTACCTGCATGTTCGCATTATATTTCTGTCATTTTTTTAAAACTTCGTTTTGCGGTGGCTTACCGTCTCCTGAGCGGCTGTTTAGTTTCTGTATAATCTCTAATCACTGTAATTACTAGATTCAATTCCTCATGATGTGCAGTGCACTGTGCGCATCTTTCTTTTTCAAAATAAACTCACTGAATTCTTGCATGCAAAGTGGAGCAAGTATACCAAGGATTTGAAGGATAAAACATGACAACTGAGATAATGTAACAATCATGGACGACAATATTATATAAAAAAAGGTTAATTCTTTTGAACTGGAGTTTGATGTTAGTGAGTGGCTACAGACTACAGTCCGTCGCTCCATCTGCATTTCCAGATCAAAACAGCAACAACTCTCCACACCCATAGAGGAACGAGGTTTGCTGAAAAATTATACTAGTAAATCAAGAAAATTGCAGTGTATTGGTAGGACCAAGCCTAATATCTGTTGTATGCAAATCAAAAATTTATTCCTTTGCAAGATTTTTTTTGATCGCATAGTACAAAGATGCACATCAAACTACTGCTGCTATACCATTTATGTTTCACTCTACTGACTACACAACTAATTGTTCACAGAAGTGAAGCGACTAATCGGCCGCCGATTCAGCGACGAATCTGTACAAGAAGATGCCAAGTTGTGGCCTTTCAAAGTCGTCGCAGGCAATGACGAACGGCCAATGATCGTGGTGCAGCATGAAGGCAAGGAGAAGCAGTTCATGCCTGAGGAAATCTCCTCCATGGTGCTGGTCAAGATGAGGGAGACAGCCGAGGTATATCTCGGTAAAAAGATCAAGAACGCTGTCATCACCGTGCCTGTCTATTTCAACTCCCAGCGCCAGGCTACCATTGACGCCGGTGCCATTGCTGGCCTAAATGCCATGCGCATTATCAATGAGCCGACCGCCGCTGCCCTTGCATACGGTCTTGAGAAGATGCCTGTCAGCAACAAACAAAGGACAGTGCTCGTGTTCGACCTTGGTGGTGGTACCTTTGATGTCTCCCTCCTGAAGATTGATCCAGGAACCAACATGGATAAGGGTCTCTTCGAGGTAGTGGCCATCGCCGGTGACACTCACCTTGGCGGGGCTGACTTCGACAACGAGATGGTGAAATACTCCCTCCGTGAGTTCACACGGAAACACGGGAAGATGGACATCCACAGCAACCAGAAGGCGCTCCGGCGGCTGAGGACTGCCTGCGAGAGAGCAAAGAGGATGCTGTCTTCCACCACACAGACCACCATTGAGGTTGACTCGCTCCATGACGGCATTGACTTCAGCACCTCCATCACCCGGTCTCGATTCGAGGAGCTCAACAAGGATCTTTTCAACAAGTGCATGAAGGCTCTACTGCCCAAAATAAAGGAAGCAAATAAGATTCAACAATATAGACCAATTTGTCTTTTGAATAGTCTATACAAGCTGATTACAAAGGTTTTAACCATCAGACTTGAGCCTTATGCTGATAAATTGATAAATCCTGCACAAACTGCCTTTCTAAAAGGAAGAAATATTTTATTTGGAATTATGTGTTTTCATGAAATTATACATGAAACTAAAAGAAGAAAAGAAATTGGGATTGTCCTTAAGTTGGACTTTGAAAAAGCATATGATAAAGTAAATTGGAACTTTCTACTTCAATATATGAAGATGAGGGGATTCACTCAGATCTGGATAGATTGGATAACTCAAGTAGTTACTGGAGGGACGGTTAGTATCAAAGTCAATGAAAAAGTTGGGTCATACATTAAAAGTTATAAAGGGGTTCGACACGGGGACCCTCTATCTCCTATTCTCTTTAACTTTGCTGCTGATTGTTTGACTAGGATGGTTGAACAGGCTCAAAAAAATGGTCTTCTTACAGGTCTAATTGACCATATCATTCCCAATGGGGTGGCTATATTACAATATGCAGATGATACAATTATTTTTCTCAAACATGAGATTGAAAATGCTAGGAACATGAAATTCCTGTTGTATATGTTTGAAATGATGGCTGGGTTGAAAATAAATTTTGACAAGAGTGAGGTTATTATGATCAATGGTAATGAGAATTGGGGTGCAATATATGCTGATATCATTAATTGCCAAGTTGGATCCTTTCCCATTAAGTACCTAGGAGTTCCAGTCAGCCCTAGTCGATTACATCTTGCTGATTGGGCTCCAATAATTGATAAATGTAGTAAGAGACTGGATATATGGAAAGGGGGTACCATGTCTTTTGCTGGGAGGTCTACTCTGATTGGTTCTTGCTTGAATAACTCACCTATCTATCAAATGTCAGTATATTTAGCCCCCAAAACAATTTCTGATAAGATTGATAGGATAAGAAGGTCTTTTTTCTGGCAAGGTGGTGGTACAAAAAGGAAATATCACCTAGTCAAATGGGGTAAAGTATGTAAGAGCAAAAAGAAAGGAGTACTTGGAATTAAAGATTTGAGAAAAATGAATTTTAGTCTGTTGGCTAAATGGTGGTGGAGGTTAGAATATGAAAAAGGGCATTGGCAGGAGATTGTTAAAGCCAAATATTTGAAAAAAAACTTTATCTTCTCTGTGTGTCACAAAGTAAATGACTCTCCTGTTTGGTCTGACCTTATCAAAGTCAAAGATATATACTTACATGGTAGAAATGTCAAAACTCAGAATGGATATAGAACAAGATTCTGGTGTGATTCTTGGGTATATGATAAACCTATCTGTGATATTGCTCCTACTCTCTTTAGGTTATGTGATCAAAAAGATGTCAGTGTAGCCGATGTGAAAAACAAAAGAATTTCTTTAACTTTTAGAAGATGGCTGACAGATGATCTACAGTCCTGTTGGACTAAAATCCAATCTGATGTCCATAATTTTATTCTTGTTGAGTCTGATAATCTGATTATCTGGAAGATGACAAAAGACAACAAGTTTTCTGTGAAATCAATGTATGATGCTCTAACTAGGAATGATGTTGGTCCTCACTTTAGGAAAATATGGAAAGGTAAAGCTCCTCCAAAGATCAAAATCTTCTTATGGTTGATGTCTAATAACGCTGTGTTGACTAAAGATAATCTTTTAAAGAAAAAATGGAAAGGTGATCCAAGTTGTTACTTCTGTGATCAAGTTGAAACAATAGATCACTTGTTCTTTACTTGCTGTATTGCAAAAATTATTTGGGCTGTGATTGCTAGATGCATTGGAGCTAACAATATTCCTTCTTCTCTATGTCAATATTGGTCATGGTGTGAGAAATGGTTGCCTGATGGGAGGAAAACTCACCTATGGGGAGTAGCTGCAATCTGTTGGGCATTATGGAAAGCCCGAAACAGAGCTTGTTTCGAGGGCAAGAATATTAAGAACCCTCTGGAAATTCTGTGTCATGCTGGTGCACTAATGAGTTTTTGGACAGGTTTGTATAATGAGGTGGATAAGGAGATGCTCATCAGCGGGGTTAACATAATGTTACGTGAGGCGACAAGAATTCTGGCGAACAAGAGCTCAGGGGAAGAGCAGAAGCGACTGAAGCTTAGCTCTGAAGACAAGGATCAAAGCATGTGAAGGATGGGAGGAAAGTCGCTGACAGGGAAAGCAAGATGTTTCTTGAATGTGATCCGGTCCTTTTCTGGTGTCTTCTGTTTGGAACCTTTATGTAGCCTCCAAGATTGTGTCTCATGCGTTCTGTGCCTAGTCCTTCGAGGCTTTGGCTGTTATGATTAGTGTCCTGAGTGGTTTTTTGGGCTAGTGTTCTTTCTCTGAGTCAGAGAGTAGTTCTGCTAGCTGTCACATACTTCGTCCTAGTCTTGTCTTTGTTCTTGCTACAATATATTGTATTTCCGTTTTCATGAATGGAAATGAAGGAAGGCCTTCGTGTGGAAAAAAAAGTGCATGAAGGCTCTGGATAAGTGCTTATGCGATGCAAAGATGGACAAGAGCAGTGTCCATGACATCGTCCTGGTGGGCGGCTCGACCCGTATCCCCAAGGTGCAGAATATGCTTCGCGAATTCTTCTGTGGGAAGGAGCTTTGCCGGAACATCAACCCTGATGAAGCTGTTGCGTACGGCGCCGCCGTCCAGGCCTCCATTCTCAGCGGCGAAACTGACGATGGGAGGTTGGTGGATATGCTTCTGCGTGATGTCACGCCACTCTCGCTTGGGATTGAGACTGAAAATAATTTTACAATGAGCGTGGTTATCCCGAGGAACACAACCATCCCCACCAAGAAGGTGAAGCGCTTCACCACCCTCTGCGACAACCAGACTGCCTTTTCCTGTCCAGTGTATGAGGGTGAGAGCGCGAGCACCAAGGACAACAATCTGCTCGGCGAGTTCGTGCTCACCGATGTACCCCTGGCACCGGCGGGTGTACCTAGTTTCGATGTCACCTTCGATATCGATGCAAATGGCGTCATGAAGGTGTCCGCGGAGGACAGGGACACTGGGCGGAAGAACAGCATCACCATTGTTAACCACGGCGGTCGATTGCGCAAGGAGGAAATCGCGCGCTTGGTGCAGGAGGCCGAGAGGTAAAGTGCAACAATCACGGCTCTAGCCAGTAGGTCGTCACTGTTATTGTAATGGCTTTTGGCTTTTAGCTTGTGTATGGCCATATCTAAACTTGTAGTTTCCTTGTTTCTGGAACCTGGTGAAATTGTAGTAATGTTCTATTTCTGTTGTGTGTCTTGCATCTGTGATGTCAAGCACTCAAGCTGGTTTAAGCTGGGAACAGGCCATAGCCTAGTTTGTGCTGTCTTCGTTTCTGAGACCTTGGTGATAATGTAGTCATCTTCTGTTTCTGTTGAATGTGTCTTGCATCTGTCAAGCTGATTTTATATATAAAAAAAAATCTGTCAAGCTGATTTTAAGCTCGGAACAGTTGCAACCATGAACTTTTTGTGAATCCAAACTCCTTTTTTTCTTTGCGAGAATCCAAACTACTACCAGACCTGTAGGGCTGTAGTAGATTGCCAACAACATAGCATCAAATGTGCTCTTTTATATCATGATGAGAAGACAACCATGTAGATCTTCTGGTACCGTACCATACATTTTTTTGTCAAGGCTAACAAATAGATTAATCACGGATCTATTTGGGCTAAGATAATCAAAGGAATTGTCATTACCACGAAAGGCTTGGCAGCGCACCAAACTTGTCAAAATTCTTTTAGAAGCCTCCAGCATCAGTTAAACTGAACGGTTGCACCACACAGGCACACATTGCTTCGTTCTATACCTGTATACTTGCGAGTTGCGACTGCAATTGACGAGGCCAAAATAAGAATTACAGTGTGGACGTGGGCTTTAAGCGCGGCAGACCAATTGTTGTTGGGTAAAATATGTAGTCGACTGTGTTCATACAAACCTGGAAACAGCCATCGTGAACCGTTCGATCAAAAATGTGCAGCACAAACCAGTAACCACGCCCGTAGTACATTTGTGATTCGCATCGGCTCGAATGTTTTGTCATTATTATATAAAAAACGGTTCGTGGTTTAATATTAAGGATATACTAGGCCATCAGGGTAAGAATGATATATAACATATTTTGAAAAAAAAGAATAGTGACATCTAATCTAATGATTATGCCTGATAAAGATCGCATGTTAGTGGATTAGTAAAAAATATCTCTGAGTGGATCTAGTTGTTCATCCGAATTCGTGTATCCACTGTATGCATGCCCGTTCGTGTATCGTGTTCATGTGAACACGTACGTATAAATTAATTTCTTCCGATAAGCTAGGCTCCCTAGTCCCTATCATATCATCGATCAAATAAAAAAAACATCAAATACCGTGCTTATTAAATCGCAATGTAATTAAAACCAAGTTACCAACCGTCACTCTTAAATTTTCGTCACCCATTGCACGCCTCACCATCACCATGGTCCCATCATCCGCATCCACATATACCCCCCTGCAGTTGGGTTCACAGCTGCAGAGTGCAGTTCGTCCAAGTATCACCGTCCGTCTAGATCGAACGTCCACACGCGGCTAGCTGACCCTCTCGTTGTCTCTCCCGCTCTGGCCCAAAAGGTGCCAACGGCCCAATCCAATGCAGCTACGATATATTACAGTGATGTAGTACAAGCACATGCTACAGCTTATAATGAAATTTATAGCTTCACCCCAAATATGAAATATTGACGGTAATCCTATTTGATATATTTAATTTAAAAATCAAGATATTATAGTCTTTAAAATGTCTTACTTGTTTTTTATTTAATTTATAGGGACCAATAACAAATGATGCTTTAACCTGAAGATGTTTTAGAGATTGATGACAGTTTTATAGCGTTTTTGCCATTTTGCTAGCAAAGCTGCATCCTAGGAGGATTTTGTAGCTGTGAAGGCAACTGGGAACGTCCACGTGCAAGCAAAGCTGCATCCTGGGAGGGCTGTGTTACTGTGTATGCATATACGAGAATTCTGTACGAAGCAATCATTCCCATATGTGCTACTTAAAAGCCTTTTGCCTGTTCAAAGTCTTTTGCCACCTAAATGTTTAGTTGTATATATCAAACATATGACTAAGATTGAGAGCACTCATAAGTCTGCTAAATGTTTAGTTGTGTATATATGAATGTCTTTTGCTACCTTAAAAATAGTTCTGAAGTGCTAAATTTTGGCCTAACTTTATAGTTTATAGATACCACAAGGGACAGGGAAATGTCTCCACTTCTGCACATACCAAACTGATACTCAACAACCCTAAACTCTTAGTATAAGCGCAGTGCTCGTCTAGCGGCCAAAAGTAAGTTCAGGGAGGCGAAACCAAAAGCTCAAGCGAGGAAAGTTATGATGAAGAGGCTAAGCTTCGAAACATCGACGGAGGTCCCCGATGAGGCATCCTTTGAAGAGTTTCAACGTGCCTTCACTTTGCCGCTTTCGCCCATGACGAGGGACGCAATGGACGCGCTCTTTCCGATTAGGCGGGGTACAAAGGGTGTAGTTGTGACGGACCCTTAGATGGGAGCTAGTCTTCTTAGTTGCTCCTTTCTATGGTCGTATAGTACATTTTATTAGACTTGCTTGTTGAGTGTACTGATCTGGTTGGTGTCTCGCTAGCAAGATTGGAAACACAGTTGTATTTTGTTCGTTTCTGTAACACTTGTTTACATCTCCTCTTAATGAAAAACGGGTTAATCATTCGATCGAGAAAAAAAGATATTCTTCTTAGTATATATTTGAAGTATCTCTTTTGCGGTTTTGCCCTTCAGAACTTATAAATTAACATAATAATCGCAAACACAAAAGTTTTGAATTAATGCAACATTCAAACTTAGAAATTAATATATATTCAATCATTATAGTACTCAGTATGGAGCCATTGATATATATATTCAATCATTGCGGTTCTAGTGACAAGGAAGATGGTGAAGACCAGTGGTGGACAAAGATTGGGCGAGCAGCATGTGGCGGCGGCGGACGAACCGTTACTGTTGGCCGCGGACACCTAGATTGGGCCGTGGACACTTATTGGGCCGGAGCGTGCGCGCAGCGAGAGGGTCAAATAGCGAGCCAAAGCGCGTGGACGTTCGATCTAGGCGGACGGTGATCCTTACACGAACTGCACTCTGCAGCTGTGAACCCAACTGCAGAGGATCTCGTTCCGAATTCGAAAGGCGGCGGGCCGGCGATCGGCATCGACCTGGGGACGACATACTCATGTGTGGCCATATGGCGGCGAGATTGCGGCGAGGTTATCGCCAACGACCAGGGCAACCGCCTCACGCCGTCCGCAGTGGCGTTCACCGACGAGGAGATGTTTGTCGGCGAGGCGGCCGTGAGCCAGGCCGCTTTGAACCCAACTAACACCGTTTTCGGTGAGTACTGCACACAAGCTGTTTCATCTATCGCAGGCATATGTATATATGTTCCTTGGTATTTTCTTAATCAGTTGTTTCGAACACAGATCTGTGCCTGTTCATGACTGAATATAGGCTATATACTAGAGAGGAGGAAATAGGAAGCACAATACAATGGCGAGCTTGCTGCATTACTTGTTTTCCACTCTGTCACAGTCGCACCACTGCCTTGCCTACACTTCTAAATTTCTCTAGATGCATGTTCGTATTTGTGGAAGTTTTTAGTTTTTACCTTGTTTTATTTTATTTTATCAGTGGAAGTGTCTTTTGGTCTTCACTCTACACGGCTGTTTAGTTTCCATTAGCCCTCCTATTAAATACCAGTGCTAGCTAGTGCCACATGCAGACCATTCGGTCAAAACAACTCATGGATGACAATGTTTGGCAGGTCTCCTCTTGAGGGGCTTCTGCATATAAGCCGAAGTTGTTTTTTTTCTCGAATACGCAAAAGGTTTGCGCATCATTATAATTAAGAAGAGTCGAAGTCGTTTTAGAGAAGTCATAAATTAGTGCTCCTCTAAAACGGCTCCGGCTCTAATGTTTGTCAGCCATAGCTGGAGCCAGCAAGAAACCCTGCCAAACAGACCCTAAGAACATGTGATGTAGTACTAGCCTTCAAAGTTCTGAGGGAATAAAAAAGAGCACAGGTGGTATAAATTTTTAGTGGTTAGCAGTAGCAAGTATATATAGTACATTTCAGAATATATGGCACGAGTTACAAATCAAATTACTGAAACTAGACTAGTATTTACGGTTCATTCACTCAACTGACGACAAGTGCATTTTTACAGAGGTAAAGCGATTGATCGGCCGCCAGTTCAGTGACGAGATCGTGCAGGAAGACATCAAGCTGTGGCCTTTCAAAGTCGTCGCAGGCCGTGACGACTGGGCGATGATCGAGGTGCAGTACAAAGGCAAGGAGAAGCAGTTCATGCCCGAGGAGATCTCCGCCATGGTGCTCACCAAGATGAGGGAGACGGCCGAGGTGTACCTCGGCACCACGGTCAAGAACGCCGTCATTACCGTCCCTGTCTACTTCAACAACTCGCAGCGCGAGGCCACCATAGACGCCGGCACCATCGCTGGCCTGAACGTCATGCGCATCATCAACGAGCCCACCGCCGCCGCCATCGCGTACGGCCTCGACAAGATGCCCGTCAGCAGCAAAGGGAGGACCGTGCTCGTTTTCGACCTTGGAGGTGGCACCTTCGACGTCTCCCTCCTCAGCATTTACCCGGGCGTCGACATTGGCATGGGTCTGTTCGAGGTGAAGGCCGTCGCCGGTAACAGTCACCTTGGCGGGGCCGATTTTGATAACGAGCTGGTGAGATTCTGTCTCCGTGACTTCATAAAAGACAGGTATCAGAAGCGACCTGAGGGCGATCCGGCGGCTGAAGACGACCTGTGAGAGGGCAAAGAGGATGCTGTCTTCCACGACAGAGACCACAATTGAGGTCGACTCGCTGCATGACGGCATCGACTACAGTGTCTCCATCACCCGGTCTCGATTCGAGGAGCTCAACAGAGACCTATTCAATGGGTTTATCGAAACCGTGGAGAAGTGCCTCCTCGATGCCAAGGTGCATAAGAACAGCGTCCACGACGTCGTCCTCGTGGGCGGCTCTACTCGTATCCCCAAGGTGCAGAGCATGCTGCGTGACTTCTTTGGAGGGAAGGAGCTCTGCAGTAGCATCAACCCTGATGAAGCCGTTGCGTACGGCGCGGCTATTCAGGCCTCCATTCTCAGTGGTGAAATCCGCGACGGGAGGGTGGGCGATATGCTGCTGCTCGACGTCACTCCACTCTCTTGGGATAGAGATCAGGACTGATTATACAATGAGCGCGTGGTGATCCCAAGGAACACCCCCATCCCGACCAAGAAAGTGGGGGACGACTTCACCACCCTCTACGACAACCAGACCAGCGTGCTATTCCAAGTGTACGAAGGCGAGAGCGCAATCACCAAGAACAACCACCTGCTGGGCAAGTTCGAACTCACCGGCATCCTTCCTGCGGACAAGGGCGTACCTAAGTTCGAAGTCACCTTCGCTATCGACGCGAACGGCGTGTTGAACGTGTCGGCGAAGGACAGGACCACCGGAAGAAAGAACAACATCACCATCACTAGCCACAGCGGACGGCTGAGCAAGGAGGAGATCTTGCGCATGGTGAAAGAGGCAGAGATGTACAAGAGGAAGGGGATCAAATTCAGGCTCGTGTAAGTAACTTGAACGTCCTCTTACTGCAATGGATGCTCAACACTAGTACTGTTAGGTGATTTCTGCTCGGCATATGCTGTATGGCCGTAGCCTACCTTACGCTTTCTTTGTTTCTGGAACCATGGGGATATATTGCAGTAATCTTGAACAGTACGAGTATCTCCGTTGCATCCTATGCCAAACGAATATCAAGTCGGAAACAGTTTCTGGGTTCAGTACGCACAGAACGTTTGTAGAAATGAATTATCTGCACCAAAACAAACGGGGAAAATAAACTAAAGTGTTCATTCCATTACGGCATCATGGACCCAATGCAAAACTTCACTTAATTAGCGGCAACAAGCGCTTGGCTATCATCCTCCACTGGCAGCCATGTCCACTCTCAGGTAGTGGCGTCGTCTTCGTGCCGGGTTCACCGGTGGTCGTCGGAAGGGCTTGGACACCCTGTTCGCACTCGTATCCTGGACGCTCTGGAAGGAACGGAATGCACGCTGTTTTCGCGGCGTGACGACAAGCACTAGCGTGACCTTGCAAATTATCAAGGCGGAAGGGGAGCGATGGATTGAAGCCGGTGCCGTCGGTTTGAGAGTTCTTGCTCATGGATAGCTACTTTTAGCTAGCAATAGTGTGAGAATATTTTGTTTCCAATATGTAATACCTTAAGGAATTTGTAATGTCGTTTGCGGCACTTTTGTAATTATATACTGCTTCCTTCTAATACAAAGATATGCACACTCGTGTGTATTCGAGAAAAAAAATGTGCCTTTTATATCATGAGAAGAAAAAGGCATGTCGATATTCTACACTGATGCCATACTGTTTGTACTTAAATGTTCTGTCATCACCTGTCCATTGTTTAAGCTAAACAAACAGATTTCCACAAACTGATTGTCCTCTCTAGACCTCAGGAATAGTCATTAGTCAAGCAAGAGCCAAGAAGCATAGTACTGAAATCGTCTCACTATCATTGTGCCTACATGAACTGGATTTATCCAGGTGCCGGAGTCCGGAGATGGTAATTGATGGTCTTTGCTGCATTGTGCGATCATGTCACAGGTAGGTGCAGGAGTAGACGAGTTGTTGGGTTAAGGCTTTGAATAAGGGATTTGCTAAATTTCAGAGGCCTAAATTTTAGTTTTTTTTTAGGCGACGGTTATTGCATATATTTTATATTAAAATTATAGTTTTAGTTTGTTGTAATTTATGTAGACATAGATTGTAATTTTTTGTTTCAGAAATAAAAAAAACTGTAAAACAAAACTACAAACCTGACAAAATCTTATATATGTTGGCACAAATATAATTTAACAATTACAATTATTTCTATAGGAGGATAAAGACAAAAATTTAATATGTTATAACATAAAGACAAATAATAAAATATAAAATTAACAACTAACTTATACTAGTTGGTGATATATTAGTGTTGTCTAAAATCATCTTAAATTTCAGACACCTAAACTATAAAAAAAATGTTTGAATAAACAACAAGGATGCAAAAAAAACTAAACTAAACTAAACGGGTGGATTGAGTCAACCAAGCTCCGTAGGTTCTCTACCTACCACTCGGAGACCAAGCTCAAGGCCCAGTTCGTGGATTGAGCCCAAGTTTTCAGAAGCGGCACAGGTGTCTGCCGGCAAGCCCCTTCGGCGCGGCGAGCACAACAGCCGGCTTTGTTGGCGGCGCAGAAGGCAGGCCGTCGGCCGTCGCATCACGCGGGTCAAGGCGCGGCGCGGGGCCTGGGCGCGCCGTTTCTCGTGGTGCCGCCTTGTGCTCTCCTCGCGGTTCAAGATGGTATGGGTACGTAGCCGACGGGTATGGTCACCCATATCTGTACCCGCCAAGTCAAAATCTATTTCATCGGGTTACCCACGAAAGCAGACGGGTAAGTAATTCATTCCATATCCGCACCTGATGGGTAATTCTTACCTGACGGGTATTCCATACCCGATAATACACTCGAGTTCACATATAAATTATAACAACATCCAGCAAGTTAAATATAACAAATTCCAACAAATTAAACATAAGAACTTCCAGCAAATTAATAGCAGTACACTAGACCACTAGCACATCAGCCGCTCAGCACTTAGGAGTGTTTGGGCCAAATTTCATGGGCTATATGGGCTACAATCACTTAGGATGGTTACTCAATTTTGCGGGTATTTCTTACCCACGGGTATGCGGGTATGGGTACTGCTATTCCACACCCGTACCCGCCATACCCGATGGGTAAAGGATTTCGCCCAATAACGTACCCGTGGGTAGAAAATTCATTCCGCACCCGCCTCCTTAGCGGGTAAAACCCGTCGGGCTCTCGGGTTTCGGGTACCCGTTGCCATCTTGACTCACGGTTCCTCTATCTTGAGCACCCCCGCCACCCCTGCTCAGCGCGGAACAACGGCTCATCTTCTTCGTCTCACTTTAATTCCGCGTCGGCGGGGGCACCGCCAACACGGTGCACTGGGCAAATCCACGTCTGCACGCTTCCACTGGAGTTCGCGCTCGCATCAGGTCCTACGGTCACGCTCGCCCCCGAATTACGTACAATGGTGGCCGAGCGGCTCCATAAAGGCACCAGCCACTGGGTTCTGTTCTCTGTCGAGACGGCTATCTTGATCAGGCTCCATTTTTGACTCCTGCTGCTCTCGATGGTTTGTCTATTAGTAGAGCGGAAGATATGGTTAGTGACGAAAAACGACGATTGCTCTCTCACTACTGCAGATGAGGACTCATACACAGAAACTGCAAGCTCCAGTTAGGAAAGAAAGCCTTGCTAAAAATTGAGGTGGATACATCGCAAGCAGACATCCCGCTGACACCAAGGAGAATCTATCTAATGCTACCATGTCAGACACCTCAGGTTTAGGTTTAGTACCACCTTGCCAAGGCTAGGGGCCATGACCACCTTATAAGGGAGAGCATCCCTCTCCCACCAGTCCGGGCTTTTGGGAGGAATTGGACCTCTTGCCTTATAAGTGGATCATGAGCGCATGAACGTCCGAACCTATGGTGGAGTGTTGGGCTGAGCCTGAGGGTGCGGTAACAAATGGTATCAGATCTCGGTTCGCCTTATTGTGGGTGGGATGTCAGGCACCTCAGGTTTAGTACCACCTTGCCAAGGCTAGGGTGCCATGACCACCTTATCAGGTTTAGTACCACCTTGCCAAGGCTAGGGGGCCATGACCACCTTATAAGGGAGAGCATCCCTCTCCCATCACCATCAATCCGGAGTTTTGGGAGCAGTTGACTTAGTTGGAGAACAATTAGAATGTTTAGTTAGGATGTGAGGAATCTGACATATTATTCTGGGTCATATACAGGTAACCATTCAGGTTATACTGACTTTTACACCCTCCAATTCTCATTGTTCTCTAGGATTAGTTACTAAAATACTTTGCCTCTCACCGATCTACACTCTATAGGCAAGAGGAATGTTTGAAAAAGTAAAACCGGAAACAAGACAACAATTTGCTGAGAACAGCTCTATAGCAATACTTAAGGATGCAAAATAGAGGAGTGACGGTAAGTTGTTCATCAGCCTTTTAGATTACCAACATTTTTAACTTTGTACATAAATTTTAAACATTTTAGGGGTTTAGGATACCATTCCAACATTCCTTTTCTGAAGGTTATAATGATTCTTGTGCAAGCAGTGGGACTGTCAACTGAATATGGTTGGTTTGATGCTCACTGAATATGGAATAGCTAGTCTCTTTGCCCTAGCTTCAAGCCTTCAACTAGCTTTTATAAGTATATTTGTTTTTTTTAAAAAAAAAGGCACTACTACTGTATTTCCTCTCCTTATTGACATTTATGGGGGATCCTCTTAATGAAAAACGGGCGAAACGCCCGATCGAAAAAAAAACATTTATGTGGGACTTTGGTAGAACTAATGACAATTAGAAGTACTAATACCAGACCATCACAATGTTAATTTAATATGTTTATTTGTATTACATTTCTGAACTTTTCCATGTTTATTCTTAAGGATGTTTAATAGCAAGAAGGAAAATAGGCGGTGGATTGCAATAAGAGGATTATTGTGAGGTTCGCATGTTAATAGGCAATGTGCCAAATATACAGTAAGGGTCCAGACGTCCAGTGAAGGAGTATGCACCAAAATATTGCAGCTATTCATTTTATTCAATGTCGGTATCAGTTATTAACTTATTATATAGTTGAAATGGATCCTCATAGTTCATTGTAGAACACCTCAACTATTCTTCTTTCTGTCTATGTGAAGGGTAGAAACCTTGCCAAAACATATTTGGAGCACCTGGGCGTGTACTGCATTAATTCTGAAGTTTTTCTACACTAACTTTCATCGTCATTACCTGAATGATATGGCTGCATGCGCACATGAATCTACCTCTATCTTTGACTGTTTGTCTAAAGATGAAATTTTATTGCAGATTCTGATCTTTCTTAATTTCTCTTTTTCTAATGTTGATGTTTATTTGTTGGACAGGCTGAATCTCTAACTAGTTGTTAGTAAAGTAGGACTCAGGATTGTTCTGCTAGGGCCTCACCTGCCTCTAGTCTTTGTATCCCTTTATATAAACAGGAGCTCAATAGAGCTTTCGTAGGATACAAGTTTGCTCCAAGAGCATATTCCTAATGCAGTCCAAGTAAAGCTAGTCTAAAACATAAAGCAACAGCAAATGTCCAAAAACTGAAAGGACTAACAACTAAAGTGTAACAAACTAAAGTACACTAGAAGCCAAGACTTATCTATCAATTCTCCCCCTAAGCCTTGCTTCAGCCAATTTTGACGATCTTTTTGAGTCCGATCTTGCCTCTCATAGTTTCGAACTTGGTTCTTCCAAGTGACTTGGTGAGAATATCGGCAAGCTGCTCATTTGTGCCAATATGATCGGCCTTGATGCTCCCCTCTTTCAGGCAGTCTCTGATGAAGTGGAACTTGATCCTTATGTGATTGCTCCTATCATGGAACACTGGGTTCTTGGCAAGTGCAAGTGCCGATTTGTTGTCCACCTTCAACTCCACAGTTTTCACTCTCCTTCCTATCAAATCGGCAAGCAACTTTGATAGCCATAGTGCCTGAGTTGCTGCTGTAGTCATGGCCACATACTCAGCCTCACAGCTGGAGAGTGCCACTACCTTCTGCTTGACCGATTGCCAACTGACCAAGCTATTGCCTAGGAAGAAAAGACAGCCAGTTGTGCTCTTGCTGGAATCAATGTCTCCAGCTAGGTCTGAGTCACAATAGCCCAAGAACTTTGCCGATGGGAAACTTGCCGATGAGAGCCTTGCCAATGAGGACCCTGCTGATGAGGGTGCTTTGGTGAAGTGGAGGCCATAGTCAAGGGTACCAACCAAGTACCTGAGAATTCTCTTGACTGCCATTTGATGTTCATTGGTTGGTCTCTCCAAGAACCTGCTCACAAATCCCACTAAAAAAGTCAGGTCTGGTCTAGTATGAACCAAATACCTCAAGCTTCCAACCAATCTCCTGTATTGTGTTGGATCCACTTCTTCTGCTGTGCTCTCCTTGCTCAGCCTCAATCTTTCTTCCATCAGTGTGGCAGCAGGGTTGCAATCGGCCATGCTCCCTAACTCCACAATCCTCTTGGCATAGTGGCTCTGCCTCAGAGTGATCCCACTACTACCTTGTTGCACTTCTACTCCAAGATAGAAGCTAAGTAACCCAAAGTCACTCATCTCAAAGATGAACTGCATCTCCATCTTGAAAGCCTTCACTTCCTCTTCCTTGACTCCAGTGATGATCAAATCATCCACATAGACTCCGACTAGTAGAACAGAGCCATTTGAGCCTCTTCTATAGATGGCAGCTTCATGCTTGCTCTGAACGAACCCCATCTTCTTCAAGGTTGAGTTCAGCTTTGCATTCCATGCCCTGGGTGCCTGCCTCAGCCCATACAGTGTCTTGTGGAGCCGATAGACCTTGTCTTCTTCTCCCTAGACAACAAACCTAGGTGGCTGCCGCACATAGACCTCCTCCTTGAGCTTTCCATTGAGGAATGCCGATTTGACATCTATGTGATGGACCTTCCATCCTTCTTGAGCAGCCAAGGCCAGCAGCAGCCTGACTGACTCCATCCTTGCCACAGGGGCAAAAGCATCCTCATAGTTGATCCCTTCCTGCTGCATAAAACCCCGAGCCACAAGCCTTGCCTTGTGCTTGATCACATCTCCATCAGCACTCATCTTCAGCTTGAAGACCCACTTCAGGGTGATCGGCCGATGACCGGCTCGAGGTGGCACCAGCTCCCAGGTGTCGTTACGCTCAATAGCGCCCAACTCTTCCTTCATCGCAGCTTGCCAAGCTGGATCATCGGCAGCTTCCGCGTAGGTAGTCGGCTCGCCCGAGCAGGAGAGGTTCAGCTCGGCGAACAACCTCTGAGCCAGCGGCGGGGTGGCCTCATCCCCGATGAGGTCAGTGATACGTTGGTAGCGCGGTGGCTCACTGCCATGGTAGGCGTCCACCCTTTCTTCATCGTCCTCCGGGGGAGTCACGTGCTCAACCCGAGGACTAGAGCCACTTGTCGTTGCCGATGGCGTTGCTGCCGATGGTGCCGCCGCCGATGGAGCAGCTGCCGATGGTGCCGCCGCCGATGGAGCAGCTGCCGATGGTGCCGCCGCCGATGGAGCAGCTGCCGATGGCGTTGCTGCCGATGGTGTCGCTACCGATGGAGCGGCTGCCGATGGCGCGGTAGCCGATGGTGCCGCTGCCAATGGAGCGGTTGCCGATGGCGCGGTACCTTGTGACGGCTCCGGTGTAGTGAAACGCGGGTGCCGATGGCGATGGTGATGCCGATTTGGGAGCTCCAGGCACCACCTCTTCCCAGGGGTACTCGACGGTGAAGTCGCTGCTGCCTTCCGCCGATGTGCTTGCCGATGCCGATGTCCAGTCCCAGCCGCGGCCCTCATTGAACACAACGTCTCGGCTGATGCGCACGCGCTGGGACACTGGATCGTAGACCTTGTAGGCCTTCGCGCCCTCCGAATAGCCGATGAACACGCCGGCCTCGCCGCGGTCATCCAGCTTGCGAAGCTGGGTCAGGCGCCTGGTGTAGGCGACACAGCCAAACACCTTGAGGTGGCCCAGCGTCGGCGATCGGCCATGCCATGCCTCGTAGGGGGTGATGTCCTCCAGTGCTCGCGTCGGGGCACGGTTTAGGAGTGCACCACCGTCATCACTGCCTCCCCCAAAATCTTGCCGGTAGACCGCACTGCTTGAGCAAAGCTCACGCCATGGCCACCACCGTCTGATTCCTGCGCTCAACGACCTCATTCTGCTGAGGAGAGTGAGGGGCACTGAAGTGCCTTTTGATACCTTGATCGGCGCAGTAGGAGTTGAACTCGGCGACGGTGAACTCGCCGCCATTGTCCGTGCGCAAAACCTTGAGCTGGTAGCCGCTCTCCACCTCTGCTGCAGCCTTGATGCGCTTGATTGCCTCCCTAGCAGCATCCTTGGTCGGTAGCAGCGCCGCCCACATGTATCGGGTGGCGTCGTCCACCAATAGGAGGATGTATCGATTGACTGTGGATGTCGGCGGCGTCACAGGTCCGCAAAGGTCGCCGTGCACTAACTCTAGGTGCTCCTGGGCACGGTATGCCGATGCCGATGGGAAAGATCGCTACTTCTGCTTGGTGGTGACGCATACGTTGCAGACCTGCTCCGCGTGGTCGATCTTGGGGATCCCACGGGCCATCTCTCCTCTGCTCAGGCGCCGTAGTGCATCAAAATGCAAGTGGTCGAGCCTCTCGTGCCATTGTCATGCCTTGTCATCCTTGCGCATGGCGAGACAACAAGGTTGCACAACTTCCAAGTGAAGGATGTAGAGGCGGTTAGCTCCTCGAGATACCTTGGCAAGCAGACGGCGACTGCGATCCCAGATGCGCAGCACGCCATCAGCAATCTCCACCTTGGAACCTCCTTCGTCCAACTGCCCGAGGCTCATGATCGAGTTCTTGAGGGCAGGGATGAAGTACACACCTTGCAGCATTCGATGCTCGCCGGTCTTGCCTTGGAACACGATGGTGCCGATGCCGCGGATGTCCACCTTGGACGCGTCCCGAAGCGCACGGTGTCGCGGACGTCGGTGTTCAGATCGGCAAAGAGCTCGCGGCGCCCCATCATATGGTGCGTTGCTCCGCTGTCGAGGTACCAGCCTCCCATCTTCTCTTCTTCTTCTTCATCGGCACCGAGGAAAGCTCGAGCCCTTGGCTCCTCCAAGGTTACTTCTTGCGCGGCCAGAGAGGAAGCCGATGTACCCTTTCCAGCTCGACGAACGCGTGTGCCATGAACAGCCCGCCGTCTTCTTCGCACTCGGCGTACTGGGCACGCCCAGCGTATCCACCAGCACCGCCACCGCGGCCTCCACCTCGGCCGCCACGATCACCTCCACCGCCGCGGCCTCCGCCGCGCTCTCGTCGTGGCAATCGGCAATCGCGCGCCCAGTGGCCCTCCAAGCCACAGTTGAGGCAAGTGTTCGGCCCACTGTTGTCACCCGGGGGGCGCGAACACCGCCGCCATCTCCGCGGCCAGCGCCGCACCTCGGCCACGCGCGCCGCCACGGCCCCGCTGGTTCCTTCCTCCGCGACCTCGCTGCTGCCTGGGAGCCGATCCATTGGTATCGGCAGAGCCATCGGCATCGGCAGCGCCCTTCTTCTCCTTCTTCCAGCGCTCTCTCCACTGCTCCTCAATGTACATCAGCTTTCCTCCGACGACCATCGGCCCGATCGGTGCTTGCGCCTCGAGATCATCCACCGCCTTGAGCCTCCCAGTCACCTCCTCGAGCGTGAGCGCCTCAAAGTCGAGGAATTGCTCGATGGCGACGACGATCTGCGCGTACTTTGCCGGCATCGATCGAAGGTACTTCTCCACCACACGCTCCTCGGTGATGTCCCGATCGTCGTGGATGATGAGTTGCTGATGCAGAGTCGACAGCCGGATGGCAAATTCATCGACTTGCTCATCGGGCTGGATGTCGATGTTCTCCCAGTCTCGGCGAAGTCGCTGCAGCGTCGCCCGTCGGACCCTGTCCACGTCGATCCTTGCTACAGCGATGGCGTCCCACGCCTCCTTTGTCGATGCCTTGTCCATGAGCGGGATGCCCTTCTCCTTGGGCACAGCAGCCACGATCACCTCGAGCGCCCGCCGATCGTCGCGGTACTGGACCGGACCTCCCTCGACGGACTCCCACATGTCGCGCGCCTGCATCCGCAACTTCATAAGCTGCGACCACTTATGGTAGTTGGTCTTGTCCAGCATCGGCCACGCCGTGCTGCTGCCGGAGTCGCGGTAGACCACCCTGTCCCGCGACTCATGGCACCCGTCGCCGCGGCCTCGCCTGCGGTCGCGCGGGGACTGAGAGCGACGCCGATCCCTCCGATCGCGCGGGCTCTCAGAGCGTCTGGCATCCTTCTCCACCTGCTCCTCCTCCTCTGCAGCGATCTCCGCTCGCAGCGCCTGCGCGGCCCTTGCCGCCTGCTCTGCTGCTGCTGCAGCCTGCCTCGCCGCCTGGATCGCCGCCGCTGCTGCTGCCTCTGCAGCCAGCAGACGCGCAGCCCGGGTGTTGGAGCCGCCCTGCGCCCCCTCACCGGTGACAGATGCACCATCCTCGATGGCCACGGCCTTGGCCTTGATGGCAGCCGCGGCAGCGCGCTCTGCTGAGGAAGACATGACTGAGAGAGTGGAAAGGTGGTGTTCTTGGCTCTCTAGCAACCAGAGCTCTGATACTAATTGTTAGTAAAGTAGGACTCAGGATTGTTCTGCTAGGGCCTCACCTGTCTCTAATCTTTGTATCTCTTTATATAAACAAGAGCTCAATAGAGCTTTCGTAGGATACAAGTTTGCTCTAAAAGCATATTCCTAATGCAGTACAAGTAAAGCTAGTCTAAAGCATAAAGCAACAGCAAATGTCCAAAAACTGAAAGGACTAACAACTAAAATGTAATAAACTAAAATATACTAGAAGCCAAAGCTTATCTATCACTAGCATCAGAAACGCAATTCAGGCTGGTCAAGTTGTCATCAAATGGGTTCCAAGGAACGCTGTTTCTTGTGCGTTCTTTCACGGTACTCATAGCGCTCATAAATAGCCTTCATCTATGAAGAGCAGCGACAGTAATAAAAGTTACTTTTATAATTTATTTCATGGTTAATACTGACTGTGTTCTCTGTTAATACACAGTGACGCGGATTTAGCTTTACGCTTTCGAATTTCTCCATGACTTGCTGTCGGTTTACACATTAACATGGTTCTGGACTAGCATGAATGTTACTCACCTGGGTAAAGCTCTTGAGCACTTCGTGCATGATCTGATTGAAGAAAGCTCTCTTTGTACAAGTCTCTGTTGTGTTAGGACGGTAACAAATGGTTTCAGCGAGCGCATTGTACATGTTCCTATTAGAAATGTCATACCTTCAGCCTGTGTTCGAAACAATGTCAGTACAAAGTACTATCCAGACTTTATTCCATACTGAATAGTAGATGGTTCATATTTTGTCATTCATATACATTAAGTACAATGGATCTAAACAGGAGTGTTGATGGACCGGGACTCTCGGACGAGGCGAAGATTGCCCCCCGTGGGTTGGGCGCTCCCGAGGGGGCCAGGACGATGCATGCCTTTCGATGAGTGCCCATGGGCTTGTGTCCGTTGTCCCGATTATCCACACCCGACAAAAGTATAGGGGTACTTTTGTCTTTTTGCAGGCACCTCCACGCTGGCACCTAACATGGCACATCACGTTAGCAAAAACTCCCGTTTTTACAAACTTATACTCTCTCATTCCAATTTATAATTCGTTTGATTTTTTTACCCTAATTTTGACCATTCATCTTATCTAAAAAAAATTGTGTAAATATAGTCAAATTTAAATCATTGATATAGACTATTTATTAAATAAGTAAACCATAAAAAAAATGATATTTTACACAAAAATTTAAATAAGACGATGTGGTCAAACTTAGAGTTGAAAAAGTCAAACAAACTATAATTTAGAACAGATTAAGTAAGATTTATTGTTCTCTCTTAACAATATTGTAAGCATCCGTAAATGTCTTTCTCTCTTGACAATATTGCAAGGGCATCCGTAAAAGTCCCTATTGGAGAGATGGAGTTTTTAATAATTGCAAATAGTTTTTTTTAAAAAAAACTCGCCGAAGCTCGGCAAAACCCTACTCCTACCAAAGAGTGGCGGCACAGTTGCTCCCTAGTTCCCTTCCACTTTTTCCCTCCGAAACTGTGAGGGTGGGGATGGCGGCCGCCTTGAAGGGCGACGGTCCAGCGGTCGGCATCGATCTAGGGACGACGTATTCGTGCGTGGCCGTGTGGCGGCGCGACCGCGGCGAGGTCATCGCGAACGACCAGGGCAACCGCCTCACGCCGTCCTGCGTCGCGTTCACTGGCTCCGAGAGGCTCGTCGGCGAGGCGGCTGAGAACCAGGCCGGCCTGAATCCCGCCAACACCGTCTTCGGTGAGTACCACGCTCCCATTTGACTCACTAGTACGGAGTAGCTCTCAGTAGCTGTTAACTTGGGGGATGGGGAGTAACTGAGTAAGAGATTAATTAGGCACTAATCAATTATCTCCATTATCTCGGGGAGCAATTAATTTTTTGGGGGTTTCGGGGAGATTTTGGTAGCTGTTCAATCACAACATTTTTTTCTCTCGTCGCACTGTATTCAGCCATTCAGGACTAGATCGATATGGTCTTTCAATCAATGTAAACAGCGCTGAAATGAACAAACTTGGCGATCAATTCGTGGCGCTGCTACTGAATTTGGATTTTGAAGGCTACCTCCTTTTGATCCCTATCTATCGCTGCCTACCGCTTCATTCAGCCGCAATTCAAATTTCTACCTTGAGTTCTCAGAAGAAGAGAAGAAGAAAAAAGTCCGTTTCTTGCCCTTCTTACTCGCAGGTTTTATGTGTCGTCTACATGATTTGTTTAGTTTCCTAAGCATAAATGTACACACTATATATACTGGCATACTGCCATGCGAATCCTTTGTTAAACTCATCTCACTGAATCTTGAATGCAAATGGAGCAACTACCAAAATTGCATGGCTTATTTTTCAGGCTTAAAGTTGACAAAACTGAGCCCCCCCTCCAAAATTCAAATCAATCAATAAAGCAAACTAGGTGGAGTCGATTGGAACTAGTTTGCACTTTGCAGTAGCTGATCATTTATAGCACAGCTTGCAACTATTCAATGGACGCAGCATTGAGTTTTCTTAGTCTATTTACTGATTCCAAATTTACAGTATCTTGGTTACTCTCCCAGAAAGTCCAAATGAAGCCAGTATCACGCTAGTTCCTCTTTTTTTTTAGGCTAACAGAAATATTTTGAACTGAAGTGACAAGAGGCGCAGATCAAATACTAAAGCTAAGCTATACATGGTTCACTTGGTTGACTACATAACTGATTTTCTTACAGATGTGAAGCGACTAATCGGCCGCCGATTTAGTGATAAGTCTGTACAAGAAGATATCAAGCTGTGGCCTTTCAAAGTCGTCGCAGGTCGTGAGGACATGCCAATGATCTTGGTGCAGTATGAAGGTGAGGAGAGGCAATTCGCACCCCAGGAGATCTCTGCCATGGTTCTCGCCAAGATGAAGGAGACGGCTGAGATCTACCTTGGCACAGCAATCAGGAATGCTGTCATCACTGTCCCTGTCTACTTCAGCAACTCCCAGCGTCAGGCCACCATCGATGCTGGTGCCATCGCTGGCCTCAATGTCATGCAAATCATCAACGAGCCCACTGCGGCTGCTATAGCCTACGGTCTTGACAAGATGCCTGTCAGCAACAAAGGGAGGACGGTGCTTGTCTTTGATCTTGGTGGAGGTACATTGGATATCTCCCTGCTTAATATTGATCTGGGCCTTGACATGGGTCTCTTCGAGGTGAAGGCTGTCGCTGGTGACACTCACCTTGGTGGTGCAGATTTTGACAATGAGATGGTGAAATTCTGTCTACGTGAGTTCATAAGGAAACACAGGAAGATGGATATCAGAAACAACCAGAGGGCGCTTCGGCGGTTGAGGACTGCCTGCGAGAGGGCGAAAAGGATGCTGTCTTCTACAGCACAGACCACCATTGAGGTCGACTCACTGCATGATAGCATTGACTTCTCTTCAACTATCACTCGCTCTCGCTTTGAGGAGCTCAACAAAGAATTTTTCAACAGCTGTATTGAGGCCTTGGAGAAGTGCCTCTGTGATGCCAAGGTGGACAAGAGCAGCGTCCATGATGTGGTCCTCGTGGGTGGCTCCACCCGCATCCCCAAGGTGCAAAGCATGCTCCGGGGCTTCTTTGACGGGAAGGAGCTTTGTCGTGGCATCAACCCTGACGAGGCAGTTGCATATGGCGCTGCTATCCAGGCCTCTGTCCTTAGTGGTGAAACTGAGGATGGGAAGTTGGGTGATATGGTTCTGCTTGATGTTATGCCACTCTCTCTTGGGATTGAGGTAATGACAATTGAGACTCAGATAGTGACAAATGGTCTGATGGATGTGATGATCCCACGAAACACAGTCATTCCCACCAAAAAAGGAGAAGGAATTTTCCACTGTCTATGACAATCAGGCCGGTGTCATCATCAAGGTGTACGAGGGCGAAAGCAAGCTTACAAAGGACAACAACCTGCTCGGTGAGTTCAATCTCGCCGGCATTGACCCGGCACCTGGTGGTGTACCCCGTATCCATGTTACCTTTGAAATTGATGTGAACGGCGTCATGGACGTTTCGGCGGTGGACAAAACCACTGGGCGGAAGAATAACATCACCATCACCAACCACAGCGGGCGGCTGTGCATTGAGGAAATAGAGTTCATGACGCTGGAGGCCGAGAGGTACAAGGGGAAGGGGCTCAAGTCAAGGAAGGGGAAGGGGAACAGATCAAAGCGTGGAAAGTGATGCTGGTACCCTATCATCGCCAAATTGCATCAGCAGGATGTCCTGCAATGAGGTGGAATTGGATGTAGGGCGTGCAAAGGTATGAACATAGCGGCTGATGTCCATGAAGTCGCCCTGATATTGCTGCTGATGTTTAGTGCGAGTTTCTAGCTTGGAGTACGTATGGACATAGCTTAAGTTACGCTTTCTTAGCTTTTGGAAACGCGGTTTAACTGATGATATTAAAAGTATTAATCGCATCTGCTAATCATTGAATGCCCATGCATCTGCAGAACTAATTTTATGTTGGGCATATTTTCTGCGCTCTATGCACATATAAATCTGTCTTGTGTCTGGTGCATCTTAAATGATTGGTACATCCTTTAGAAAAGGAAAATGCTTGTGGACTCAAAACCAAATTCACAAGGTGCAATGCCACTGAAACAACAGTCGAAAACAAGAAAAGAACAGTCGTTGAAACAAGAGAACCAAAATAAACATAAGTTGCGCCACAGCCATACTCGTACAAATGTCGAACCACAACTAGCAATCGCGTAAGTACTAGTCCAATGTCAGCCCCCAATGTAAGCATTAACAGTGCAATGACAGATGAGTTACTTAAGAAAGACAACTGCTAGCACAAGACAGGGTTGCAGAATCACTTGGGACGCAGGTTCTCACGACCAACTTGGCCTTCGTACATTTGCTTCAATACTTGATTCGCCCATTTGTACCTGTTGGACTCCTCCTGAATCATGCGCTCCATCTCCTCCGCGCTCAGCCTGCCCACGTCGTGAACTCGTCGTAAGTGATGGTGTCATGGTGATCTTGTTCTTCTCCAATCTCGTTTTGTCCTCCGCCGACACGTCCAGGATGCCGTTGGCGTCGATGTCAAAGGTGACGTTAATCTTCGCTCGATGCCTTCCAGCCTGAACTTGGCGAGCAGGTTGTTGCGTGCGTCCTCATACTCTCGCCCTGGTACACCTTATACAGTTTCTAAACCATGAGAATTGAGAAATATTTTTTAAGTTTATAAAAATTCTAGAGATAGATTGGGACACAGGAAACCCAATAAAATATTTAGAGCTCATGAATGTATCTCTACACACTTCAAAAAATGGATTTAACTCTAGAAAAAAGGGGGAATTTTTTCTAAAACAGTATATTTGATTCCAATTGCACTTTTAAACTTTTCACAAAACATGAGATAAAGCCAGAAGGAATCCAGCCAAAGGAATTCAGGGCCTGTTTAGCTCTTGACCAGAGTTTGTCGCACCGAGTTGTCTGCGGCGCTGCATGTGCAGTGAGCAAAAACACTACGCGCTGCTGTCTATGCTGGTGCGGCACTGCGGCGCAGCTTGGCATGCTAACACAGTAACACTAGTGTACCGAGTTGTGGCGCGTTCTGAGGTGATGAGACCCTTAGATCAGTTTCAATGGAGTTGTGACCAAATAAGCATGTACCGTAACCAAATAGACCCTTAGATCAGTCTCAATGGAGTTATCAAAGTTTTATATGCATTAAATATGTTAATGGTGTACTATATTAATAAAGAGAGAGGTGATGAGAGCTTTATGGGAGTAGAGAGTTTTATGGGGATGAAACTTCTCTACACTGTTTTCAAAATATGGCTGTGTTAAAAATTGTGTTACGAAACTTCCATTGAGGATGACCTTATTCCAAGTGACCAGGTTGGAAGTTGACAAGAAGTATAAGACCAGTCTTAGGCTAGTCTCAATGGAGAGTTTCATTACAGTATTTCCAAGACTGTCATGTCATCTAGAATGAAATAAAACTTAAATGAAACTCTCACTCTCAATGCAAAGTTTTATTCCAGAGTTTCATAGACATTTAATTCTATGACTTATAGAGAGTTGATAATCGTATCGAAAAAATTTCATTCCCATGACACTCATTTTTTCTCTCTCTTCATTAAAATATTATCACATCAACAGAAGTGCACATGTATCGGGCAATTAAATGCAAATGAAACCCCCACTGAGACTGACCTTAGTGCATAGTGTCGTAGAGTTGTTTTCAAGATTATCAAATAAAATAAAATTTGGATCAAACACCTTCCGTCAATGCAAAGTTTCATTCTAGAGTTTCATAAGCATTTAATTCTTCGATGACTCATAAAGAGTTGGTACTCGTGTCGAGACGGTTTGCCGTTATTTTTTCTCTCTCCTCTTAACTATGATGTCATGTCATAAAAAATGCCCATGTGATCGACAAACTATTT
The DNA here is from genome assembly GCA_022036555.1 of Microstegium vimineum. Lineage (NCBI taxonomy): Eukaryota > Viridiplantae > Streptophyta > Magnoliopsida > Poales > Poaceae > Microstegium > Microstegium vimineum. The sequence continues at coordinate 9,769,652 of CM039139.1, read as the reverse complement.
AATACAAATAAAACTTGCATTAAGACTAGCCTATATAAGTTTTCAATGCGTGCCTTCATTGCCTTCATGAGTCTCGTATGGTAAAGACGATTCCTTGAGTAGTTTATCAACATATAACATTACCAAATATATACATTACAAAAATGCATTTCGTTGTTTATCTAAGGGAGATTTTGCTACGGGGCATTACTTTTTTTTTCAAATTGCTATCGGACACTCAATTGCTGTAGGACACTAGACAGAAAAAAAAATAGTGCCCCACAGCAAAAATAGCCCATTTTTTATAAGTTAAATGTCCCACAGCAAAATTTTCCTTTATCTAATTATACTAATTATACCGTATATATAAATATTAGTGACTGACACAAATTTGACTTCCTTGTGTTAGCTAGAAGTCAGTTAGACAGACGCAAGACATCCAACACATATATGGAACAAATATTAGGACAATATCATCAAGTTTCAATAATAAACAAAAATAGATAAAGGCTATGCATGGCCATAAACACAAGCCAAGAAAGCCAAGCCAAAAGACACGTTATACTGTGATAGCAATGTTTAGCATCCATTGCTGCAATAACAGACACGCTCGAGCCTTGATTTGAACCCGTTGCTCTCTCTACTTCTCGGCCTCCTGCACCAAGCGCGCGATTTCCTCCTTGCGCAGTCGACCGCCGTGGTTAACAATGGTGATGCTGTTCTTCCGCCCAGTGTCCCTGTCCTCTGCGGACACCTTCATGACGCCGTTTGCGTCGATATCGAAGGTGACATCGAAACCAGGTACACGCTTCGGTGCCGGGGGTACATCGGTGAGCTTGAACTTGCCGAGCAGATTGTTGTCCTTGGTGCTCGCGCTCTCACCCTCATACACTTGAAAGGAAACGGTGGTCTGGTTGTCAAGGGAGGTGGTGAAGCCCATCACCTTCTTGATTGGGATGACTGTGTTCCTCGGGATAACCACACTCATTGTAAAATTATTATCAGTCTCAATCCCAAGCGAGAGTGGCGTAACTTCACGTAGAAGCACATCCACTAATCTCCCATCGTCGGTTCGACCACTGAGAATAGAGGCCTGGATGGCAGCACCGTACGCAACAGCTTCATCAGGGTTGATGCTCCTGCAAAGCTCCTTCCCACTGAAGAAATCCCGAAGCATGCTCTGCACCTTGGGGATACGGGTGGAGCCACCCACCAGGACGACGTCGTCGACGCTGCTCTTGTCCATCTTGGCATCGCATAAGCACTTGTCCAGAGCATTCATGCACTTGTTGAAAAGATCCTTGTTGAGCTCCTCGAATCGAGACCGGGTGATGGTGGTGCAGAAGTCAATGCCGTCATGGAGCGAGTCGACCTCAATGGTGGTCTGTGAAGTGGAAGACAACATCCTCTTTGCTCTCTCGCAGGCAGTCCTCAACCGCCGAAGCGCCTTCTGGTTGCTATGGATGTCCATCGTCCCGTGTTTCCGTGTGAACTCCCGCAGAGAGTATTTCACCATCTCGTTGTCGAAATCAGCCCCGCCAAGGTGAGTGTCACCGGCGATGGCCACTACCTCGAAGAGACCCTTGCCCATGTTGGTTCCTGGATCAATCTTCAGGAGGGAGACATCAAAGGTACCACCACCAAGGTCGAACACGAGCACCGTCCTTTGTTTGTTGCTGACAGGCATCTTCTCAAGACCGTATGCAAGGGCAGCGGCGGTCGGCTCATTGATAATGCGCATGACATTTAGGCCGGCAATGGCACCTGCGTCAATGGTAGCCTGGCGCTGGGAGTTGTTGAAATAGACAGGCACGGTGATGACAGCGTTCTTGATCTTTTTACCGAGATATACCTCAGCTGTCTCTCTCATCTTGACCAGCACCATGGAGGAGATCTCCTCAGGCATGAACTGCTTCTCCTTGCCTTCATGCTGCACCACGATCATTGGCCGTTCGTCATTGCCTGCGACGACTTTGAAAGGCCACAACTTGGCATCTTCTTGTACAGATTCGTCACTGAATCGGCGGCCGATTAGTCGCTTCACTTCTGTGAACAATTAGTTGTGTAGTCAATATAGAGTGAAACATAAATGGCATAGCAGAAGTAGTTTGATGTCCATACTAATATGAATTTCTTGAACATAAGTGAAGCATTCCAGTAAACCTAAAGTGAAGCATTTCTTGAACAAATGTTCCTTTGAACAGCAGTAGAAATGGCATACAGTGAAAATTGGACATTTGTTCCTTTAAATGGCATTCTAGATCAAACATTTGTTCCTACTAATACACTGTAATTTTCTTGATTTACTAGTATGAATTTCCAGCAAACCTCGTTCCTCTATGGGTGTGGAGAGTTGTTGCGGTTTAGATCTGGAAAAGCAGATGGAGCGACGAACTGTAGTCTGTAGCCAACTAGCCACTCACTAACATCAAACTCCAGTTCAAAAGAATTAATGCCGAGACAAAATATTAACCTTTTTCTTATATAATATTGTCGTCCATGATGGTTACACTATCTCAGTTGTCATGTTTTAATCTTCAAATCCTTGGTATATACTTGCTCCACTTTGCATGCAAGAATTCAGTGAGTTTATTTGAAAAAAGAAAGGTGAGCACAGTACACTGCACATCATGAGGAATTGAATCTAGTAATTACAGTGATTAGTGATTATACAGAAACTAAACAGCCACTCATGAGACGGTAAGTCACCGCAAAACGAAGTTAAAAAAATGTCAGAAATATAATGCGAACATGCAGGTAGAGAAATTTAAGAGGCATGTTTCATGCAAGGATACATGAACGATCTATTGCAGTTGCAGCTGGTAATCTGAGATGATGGAGCGGCAAACTTTATAAGGTTCCTAATTCGCAGCATCGCATAGGACATTTGCACTCAATCTAGCTACGTAGGAACAGTTAGTAGATCTGTGACGCAGATCGATCTAGCTGCAACAGCGAGTCTGCACGCGTGACGATGGAAGAAAATAGATGAAACAGCTGTGGTACGCTCTCACCGAAGATGGTGTTGGTGGGGTTCTGGGCGGCCTGGTTCACCGCCGCCTCGCCGACGAGCCTCTCCGTGCTGGTGAACGCCACGCAGGACGGCGTGAGGCGGTTGCCCTGGTCGTTGGCGATGACCTCGCCGCGGTCGTGCCGCCACACGGCCACGCACGAGTAGGTCATCCCCAGGTCGATGCCGATCGCCGGCCCGTCGACCTTGGCCCGTCGACCTTCGAGCTTAGTCACCGCGTTCCCGGGTCGACCGAGTCGAGAAACGGGGACGAGGAACATGATACGTCAATTTTCAATATTGTTTAGAACGACGAGTATATAGCTTCAGCACGTCCCAAATTAATATGGACCGTGATCCAAGTTAATTTGGGACGACGTTCCCGGAACGACGAGAAGGAACGAGGGAGAAGTGTAGGAGCAGGAGTATATCAACGGGATCTGACCTCTTGGCCTTCTGCCGCGAACAGACAGACACGTACATTTGAGTTGAATAGCAAATAAATTTCCTGATTTGCAATACAGTACAATACTTTTTAGAGTCTATTTCGTATTGGGCTGCAGGCCCATCTACGTATTAGGTGGCAAGCCATCTAGTCAAAGACCAGGAGCCGCCGCCGCCAGCGTTCGTTTGGCACCCAACACCGCTTCGTCCGTCCGACGATCCAGTTCATCTGGAACGCGTCCCAGCCACGATCCGCCGTCCGTACCATGCCGTTCCCGTACCGGACCATGTTCCTGGGAACGAGGATCGCCGCGTCGTCCCGCGTTCCCGGTGACTAAGCCTTCGAAGGCCGCCATCTCAACAGTCAGAGGAGAGCAAAGTAGAAAGCACTCGGAATTTATGGAAGTGCTACTAGCGCACGGGGTGTGCCTATATATGCGGAATTAATGGATGCCGCTCCGTTCTCTCCACGATTTCTTTGGCTGGGCTTTTCCTTTAGAAGGCCATCTCATCGGCTCATTCCGTTACCAATTCCTAAAATTCATGTTTAGCCAACTAATCTACACCATATAAAAATATATTTTAATATAAATATAATGATATACTAATATCATAAATCTTAATATTTTTGTTTCTAGAAAATTTTGCTAAAGTTCAAAATGTCTGACTTAAGACAAGTCTAAAATCTATTTATTCAGTATATCCATAGACATAGTAGTATTTGGTAGGTGCAGCACCCACGAATCCAAACTATCATCACTAGCTATCGACTAGGCACAACCTATTTCTATACCTAATAATAATAAAGAGCCAAAATTCCATCCTCTTTTTTGTCTGGTATTTGTTTCGTCTGTCAATTCACGGCCCACCCAGCCCATTCACGTATTTCCCTCCTCTGCCAATTCAAAGCCCACCCGGCCCATTCACGTATTTCCCTCCTCTGCCAATTCGCAGCCCACTGCAGCCGCACCCACAAGCATGCCCACCCAGCCCATTAACACTACTTGCAGCCCACTCCAGCCGCACCACAACTCCACAAGCACATGATTTGAACCTGGGTCTGTTGACTCAGGATACAATCGGTTCACCATCACACCATAGACAATTAAGTGATAAATAATGAATCTTTCTTTATTTATCATTGTAAAATCTTCAGCTTTTCATATTTTAACACCCTCAAGGTTCACAAGATAAATAATAATTAATTCATAAATAAAAGTACAAAAATTTAGGATTTTATATATGGGAACGTATGCTATGGAAACCAGATTCTCATAGAAACTATGGAAACTCGCACGTGGATCGTTGGATCTAAATCCGATGGTGGGAGAGATTAGGAGAGATTAGCAATTAACCCCTCACACAGTGTGTCAATCCACGTACTAATCTCTCCCTACACTGTGGGAGGGGTTAAATGCTAATTTCTCCCACCATCGGATTTAGATCCAACGATCCACGTACAAGTTTTTATAATTTCCACGGGAACCTGGTTTCCATAGCATATGTTCCCTTTATATATAATAAAACAAATAAATAAAAGTATGAAAGTATGAGATTGCATAATGTAGAACAAACAAATAAATAAAACTATAAAATTATGGTATTGCATATATTAGATGAAGATTGGAGACCAGTTATAGAAAGAGTATTTTTTTTCTAGAACAGCCTGTGTTTCATTAAAAAAAATTAGAGTTTGTTACACGACGCATACAGTTTGGACTCACCAAAGAACAACTGTTGTTGCCTACAGTGAAAACGAATGTATGCAAAACTTCGTTCTACTTAGAAAGAGTAAAAAATATAAAGATATATAACATTCATATATACTCAGTTTACATGAACATTGATAGTTTTTTCTCTCCAGTTGCAACGCACGGGCATATTTGCTAGTTAGAGCTAAAAGTTGTTTTTTTTCTTTTTTCCGTTTTCTCAATATTTTCAACTAATTCATCATTTATTATAAAGACAATAATGATAGTTATGAATTTTGGTATATTCATTCAATCATTAATAATAAATCATTTAAACAATTTGTAAGAACAATTCTAACAATTAGGAAGGACAGTTCTAACACATAGGATGCATCGAAGAAACTGTGGCGCAAGCAAGGAAGAGGGGGCCGCGCTTTCCAAAGGCTAGGCAACAGAACAAACACAGTAAGGAAGACGAAGGAGCTTTGGGCTGTTTGGTTGCTCCAGGCAGTTAAATAGCCAGGCAACAATCATATCCACAGGCACACGAAAATGAACGTATGAGATCTTTTCCTAGGGCCAGGCAAGTTCTCAGACCTTAAACCAAACAAGCCAAACCGTTATAGTATAGTATAATTAAATGTTACAACAGCTAAATGGATTTATCTTTTTGATTAATTACCTTGCCACTACTTAATTTTAGAATGTATTGGAACCTTATGCAAGTTCTCCCTAGAAGTACATAGTTGATATTGAAGTAACCATATCTGCAGTACCAATTTCGGTCGTGGATTCATTGCCCTCTGCACAAAGATCTACCTTCGTGAAAACATGGTACACCACCAAGAGTGATTATTCCATCATTTAAAAAGAGGAAAATGATCATTACATGGCCCAACAGATCAACCCACCAAAACAGGGAACTGGGCAAAAACTGCAATTCACAAGCTAACAAGCGACAGTAAAACTTACACAGCTCAAAAACATATCCAAACAGGCAGTATAGACAGGAAACATAACTGTGATGTGCTGCCTTCATAGGATGAGAAGAAAAACAGTATAAATATACTGCTGATAAATTACTGTTTGACATTGAATTATTTGCTGACTATTGTCCATTCTAAACAAACACATTAATGCCCCATTTCAGCAAATCTACTTTGAAGAAAATAATTGTCTTCCTGAACTTTGATACAAGGCAGTAAAGCTTGATGGGGAAATGATCTCAAAATCTATGAACCTAGAGGAACTTGCCCCGCCCAAGTCGCTGGAGATGGTAATTGATGGTCTTCCCTGCGTTCTTTGGCATTCCCTTCTGCAATCACGTCGCAAGCAGGCGTTAGGAGCAGAAGAGTTGCTGGCTTAACGCTTTGACCAAACAATGTATAAGGATGACAAAACAATGTATAAGGATGCAAAACACAAGTAGTGATGTGGATAATAACCTGTGTCTGAGTGCATTGAACCAAAAGATCCTTCTGCCTGAGGCACTTGTCATCATTCTGTTTGTTTAAGGCCAGGCAGTTGAGGAAGGCCACCATTTCTGGCATGCAAGGCTTGGCAACAGCACCAAACTTCTTTGGGTTTATGTACAAAGCACCAGCCTTACGACCCATTCTGTTGCTTCACCTTCACCTTCATAGATTTGATCAATATGTGTGATTAGCTCAACAGCGTGCAATGTGAATAGCCCTAAATCCAGGTCGCCACCATCATACACTCAAAAGAGCAAAAATTCAAGGAGCAATAAATCAATGTGGGAGATGAAATGTTTGAAGAAAACCCCAGGGTAAAAGATGAATGGGTGGTGCTTGGATATATTTGCAATAAATATGTGCTAGGTACACCATGGACCATATCAACACCAGGGTTCCAAAAAGCGGCACTCAGCGCACGCTGAAGCCCTAAGCGGACAGGCATAGCTTCGCTTTGGGGCATAAGCGCTCCCAAAGCGGCGCAACCGCCATGGTGGAGCAGCGGCTGCTGGGGCGACTGGCGAGAGGCGAGAGGCGGGAGGGGGAGCCGCTGATGACGATGCCGAGCCAGGGACTACCCCGCCGCCGTCGCCTGCGTGCCGAGCGCGGGAGGGTGGGGGGAGGAGGGGACGGAAGATGGAGCGCCGGCGCTGCGAGGAAGATCGACCTCGTTGGGTTCACAGCAACCAGCTCCACCGACGAATCTCCGCAAAACGCGTTGAGAGAGAGATGCCAGAGATGGAGGAGCTGAAAAAAAGTAGATCTCACCGGCTCCTTCTCCCTTCTCACGCGGGATGGACGCCGCTGCCCCTGAATCCACACGCTGCGACTCCTCCTCCCTCCTCACGCGCGTAGCTGGCGACGGAGAAGAAGCCCAGGTGGCCTGGAACGACGGAGGGAGGCAGGGCGGCGATGAGAGGCGACTCAGGCGAGACGGCGCGGGAGGCAGGGCGAGAGAGGGCGGATCGTACGAGCAGTTTCTGGAAGATGGGGTGGACCGTGGATGTCAAAGTTGGGCTTGAAGTGACTTGAGGTGAGGGAGGGTTCACAGCCCATTGAAGTCATTGAGGAAGGACATCACAGAAAGGCCCATATTTGCGATATTTATGTGATCTTCACTTTTGGTTCAAAACCTGCTTCAACGCTCGAGAATTTATTTTACCAATGTTGCCAAAAAAAAATTATGATAAATTCCCGCATGAATCGAATCGTTTTATACCTCTCAGAGAAGGAGTAGGGTAGGGCCAAAATCTCGAACAATCTCTCATATCAGACTGACTTCCAGCGAACTACTGAAGGCTCTGATTATCATCGGTTGGTGTACAGCCGTGGAAGTAATGAAACAGCAAGAGTACATGTATCATGTATGATCTCAAATCACTTTTGAGTTGAGCTTTCCAGTTGCAAGTATACAAAAAAACACACCTGTATGTATGCCTACTGCCGCAACAACCAGAAACATTTCATCAAACTTTGGCCTCTGAACACTACCCTCCAAAAAAACTAAAAAAAAAATCTACCATGTAAAATGAGTGTTATTTACACTGTTTAGGCCTGAAGTTATCAGGTTCCAAAAGTTTTAATAACAACTTCTCTAGCTTGGCCGAGCCTTTGGTCGGTCTGAGAATAAAGGACCTTCCCAAGAAGGTACACGGATCTTTCTCGCCTACTGAGCTACCCAAGCACCATCCACCCGGGGTGAAGCGGCCAGGTGCTCGGCCCAACAACTTGGTGTCAATCATATCCAGGACTGAGTTATCATTGGCAAAGGAGTGTGCAAAAGGTGCCCCGCTGTTTGCCATTGCATCAAAATGCTCTGTTGTGAGGTTAACAGGGAGCGTCCGAGGTGGGTTATCCCATGCCATGAAACGAAGATCACTGTTGACAGTAGTGTTCTGGTAGTACTCTGAGTTGCAGATGACTGTGTGGAAGTAGCCTTCTGAGGATGAGAGGAAGTTGGTGAAATACATCAGTAGTGTGCGAGGAAGGTTGTCCCATCCCAATAAGCAAAACTCCAGGAATGATCGACTAAGCATCACCCAAGACGAACCTGTATCAAAGGAGTTGCCTTAGCCACAATAGAAAGGATAAAGGCTCAAGTAAACTTTGATCAAGAAAATGCTTCTCAACTGTTGAAGTTCTATAATTCTACTAATGAGGTAAATACCCCCACAATATAACCAGGCAGAGCATTCATGATGTCAGTTGCAAAAATTGTCGGTGAAACAATGATTGAGCAGGCAATCAACATCATAAAGGTCATCAGGCAGCATTCTGAAAGATCTTAACCAACACATATATCAGCTGTAGGCAATATAAGATATACATGTTGCACCAAAAACCATCTACCTAAAGGATGCAGTATACTGTGATGCAAACATCTTATCATGCAAGGTGATTTTATAAAGGATTTTTGTACAGCTTGGGTTACTGGTTTATTACCTTTTAAAAGAGTTGAGGTACCTTTTTAATATGTCAGATATAAAAATTACTCAACAAACACCTAATAACTTCACCATAGCAATTAGACAGACCCAAATTGGTAGACCGATAATTCCATATAAGTAAACATTGCCATGACCCATGACAATTCACATCTATTATTGTCTAATAGATGGAACAAACAAATTATCACAAGTATGCTTAAAGAGATTCTTCTGGAGTACATAAAAGATAACTAGGCAACATTGCTACAGCAAAGCGTTCTCTGCTACCGGGCATTAGAATTGACCATTTGATCAGTCAAACATAGATTCAGTAGTCAGTAAAGATGTCAGACAGTACCTACAAATATTTTGAAAGCTGAGGGCATACTCCTTTTCTCCTTTGTTGTTACAACCTCAGTTTTATTTGGGACCTGCAATGCTGGATCTACAATGATTGGCCGGGCTCTTTGATACCTGCACATGCAACCCGAGAATCATAATAAAAAACAAAAAAAAGAGGTTAAGAATTAAGAACGACAGAACATTGAAACCGTGTGCTTACTCTTTCCAACCAATATTGCTTGTGTGATCAATGAAATTGAGGTCTCTTGGCATGTATGAGAAGATATGAAGGATGTCTGATAAATATGAGGGAAAGAGCATAAAAAATTAGTTTCAAATTTTCAATAATTGGGAGAAAAAATCAGTAAGGACGTGGAGTACTTCAAACAATTGATGTACTTTAAATCAACATACTGGATGAAGGTTAGTAACTTTTTCTTTAGGAAAATTATGCATAGATGTTGACAGCCTTGATAGGTTACACATTAAGATGGACCTAACTTTGATGAGCTCGATTCTCTGGCTGCATCATGTTATGAAGTTAAGACGTTAAGTTGATTAACTTGGTAGTTGCTACAATGCTAAGCTCAGTTGCGGGATTATAAGGGACAATATTGAACATAGAATTGGGTTCACGGAAGTGTTAAAAATGACCCACAAAAGGCTGAATTTGATTCTGCTAGATCTGTCTGTTAGATAGTACTAGATGATATTTCCAGAATTCATAGAGTAGCTTATACCCTGTCTATTTGAGGTGTGTGGCATAACAGCTTGCATTTTGGAACTAAAAAGCTGGCAATCCCATGCATGTATGTAATTTTGCCATCTATGGCCCTGTTTGGTACCGCTTATCTGGGAAGTGCTTCCCAGATAAGCTGCACAAATAGGGTAAAAACAGCTGTCAAAATAAGCTGGTCTGAGACAGCTTCTGCTTTTTAGTACAAATGGGAGCTGTGGGAATAAGCGTGGCCAGAATAAGCTGCTGAAAAGCGTTGTGTTTGGCTATTCATTCCAGCTTATTTTGGCCATAAGCAACTTATAAGCTATACCAAACAGGGCCTATATCTAGCCTGAACTTGGTTCTCAATAAATCTGAGCCTCATTAAATGAGGAATCATAAGCACTATTCAGTACCCCACAATAAACAGACCAGAAGAGGCCATTACAATTCAAAACCTGTCAGTCTGGCAACTTGTAGTGATATGAAACCACATGACATAAATTTCAACAGAGTACTATAGAGAATCAACTGGCAGACCCCAGCTGGTGAAACTGATAGGAAATTCAGAGAACAAATAAATTCGAAGTGTATAATGTTGTTCACTATGGGATTGCATGACTCAATAGTTCCTTAAATGAACAGAAGATTTTTTAGATAAAGGATAAACAATATCCGGCCTCTGCATCCAAGGATGTACACAGCCAATTATTACAACGTCGCGGATCACCAAAAAAGAGAAAGCTAGAGCACACCAAGCACTGGCAATAGAAGATGGAACCAGTCAGCCCGAAAATACTGAACTCTTTCAGCTGGAATTTGCACACCAAGCACTGGCAACCACTCGACATTATGTAACAGTTATCCTTTTATGGGACAGAGCATATAACAAATTTTATGGTACTCAAATATATCAAATTGGCATCACAGGATATGAGAAGAACTTGGCACCATAAATTAAATCAAATGGCACTGTGTAGTACGTATATGGAATAATGGAAACCAAAAGTGGGTGGTATAGCTAGTTTAGCATGATGCTACAATGTCAGTGTCATGCTAAAACATAAACGCATTCGTATTGACAGTATTGTGGGTGGGGGCTAGAAGCTATCCATATTGAGGAGGGAGTAGAATCTTACCGTCTTGGGGCATGAGCGGGTAATCGGAGGCGCTGAGATTGATGAACCAGCTCCAGCCGTCGAACTCCCGGAGCAGCGCAGCGGCGGCGTGGAGCGTGGCGGCCAATTCAGTGGGGCCCCTCCGCGAGATGGCGCCCCACTCCCCCGCGGCCGCCACCCGGACGTTGCCGTACCGGCGCGGCGCCTCCTGGCCGCGCACAAAGGCCTCGAGATCCGCCCGCTCGTCCTCCCCCGCCACGCCGACAAGGTAGTAGTTCCACGGGTGGTAGAGCGCCCGCAGCAGCCTCCGGATCCGCGGGCCGTCCCCGGGGCCCGCGCCCGTGATGAGGTACGCCAGCCTCGGCGGCGGCCTCCGCTGCTGCTGCTGCGGCAGCCGCGGCGCCGAGGACGAGGACGACGAGCGCGCCGCGCCGAGCGCCGCGTAGAGGATGGGGAGCGAGACGAGCGGGAGCGCGAGGAGCAGCGCGCGCATCCACCGGAGGCGGTGCGCTGGCGTCAGCTTCCTCATGGGTCGGGTGGACACGCCGCCCCGGGCTGAGGCGCCGAGGGCTAGAGCTCCCGCGGCATTCGCTTTGCTCGCCGGCGCGAGGCGAGGCGTACCGCGTACGGGGCTACGGGCAGGGAGAGGGGCGGTCGGTTGCTTGCTCGGTGGCTGGTGGAGACAGACGGACAGAAGGCGAGATGTAGGTGAGGCCGCAGCGCGCAAAGCAGAGCAGGACGGGGCAGGGCAGGGCAGGGCAGCGGGGTTTCGTGCAAGGAAACCGGGCGGGTTGTGCGCCGGCGGTACGGTACGGGCGCGCAGCGTATGGCGTGTCGTAATTATTGCCTGCTGCTGCTGCTGCTGCCTGTCTCTGCCTCAGTGGAGGGAGTCCTCCGGAGTCCAAAACTTCCAAAACCCAACAGCTGAATCGAGAGTTTCAGACAGAGAAGGGAGCAATTAGCAAGGCGAATGGTTCACTAATCTTGGTGTAGTCACGAGGAAAACACTCGTGATAAGCTGTAGATTACAGCGGAGATTAAGAAGATTAATCTTCCTTGTATTGAAGAAATCTACAATGCTAATAATCACTTGACAGTTTGATATATCGGTTTTTTTTTTCTCACAACAAAACAACTAAAAAAATAGTTTATGAGCCACAATAAAATTGGCTTATGAGCCGCAACAAAAAATAAGCCAAACAGTATCGATGGCTACAAGGGGCGAAGCACCCGTTGGGCGTGCAAGACCAGCCAATCCTGATGTCGAAAGAGTCGATGCATACGTGGAATTTCTTGTTTGTAACAAACTTTCGCGATCAGCGATAACAGGTGCCTAGGAGTACTAGTAAACTGGATCTACATATACTAGTAGCTGGCCCTGTCACTGTGCCAGCATTAGCTGCGGTAAAACCGCGTTGGCCCGTGATCCACCGTACTACGAAGCAAAGCAGGAGCTGCTCCCTGGTGGACGGACCTCAGCACAGCACCGATCGTTTCAATTTCAAACGCTCTAGTATAGGCCTGCGGCGTGGGCGTGCGTGCGTACCTTGGATGGAGGCATGGAGCCATGGAGACGGAGATGGAGGGTTGCTTTGGGCGTACTGCCGGCAGTACTGTGGTATGGTGTAGTACGTATACTTGTTTGCGGTTTACGGAGCAAAGCGTTAACTGGAAGCAAAAGATCGCCAGGTCAAATGCACAGTCTGAGTTCTACTTGTTGCTCCGTACTCGTAACATGACTAAAAACTTCTCGTTATCGTGATGAAAAGTGGCGACACAGCTAATTATCTTTCTACTAGCTACTAGGAGCACACGCTTTTCACCTACTCAAAAGGAGGAGACCGCCTCAAAAGGAAAAAAGAGATGAACATATTCAAAAGTGCGATTTTTTAGGCCTCTTTTCATGCCCTATATAATAGAGTTATTTGTCTATTCCAACAAAAAGATTCACAGGCGGGCATGTGGCGTCACTCCAAGATGCTAGAAGGAGATGACAATGATTTCGTCCATGATGATATATGGTACACCATCAAATCCTGTACCGGTGCTACCAAGACAAGGTCATTAGCCCTTTGATGAATAGTTTGAGCCCACACTCCATTATTTGTGTAGACTATACTTCACAGCTAATAAAATTTGTTATCTGACGAACTGTCAACTGTGCATGACATTATAATAAATCGTAATATACTACCATATCCAGCCCTTAATGCCAAGTTCTGTTCCTCCTCTCTTGTTAACCTTTTCCGTGTCGTGTACGATCACTGTACTCTGTAGACCATGCAAAGCTGGGACTGGGAGCGTGCAGGGACAGCAACCTCGTGGAGTTATTTTATCCTGTTGCCATCGATGCAGTGGGTAGAGGGGCACGAGAACAGAGTATTTTCCCCGGCGAAGCACTTGAGGTCTGCAGATACGAACAAATAGAAGAAACTGACGAAGGAGACCCTCAGCACTTTCACGCATCCACACAGCTGCCAAAACAAAAATGTCCAGCAACAGAGCCATCCATTCAGAATTTCAGATACACCATGTACACGGAAAGATCAATGGCCAATAATACTGCAGTCCACGAATGCCGATTCTGATATTTCTTAGAGAGAGAGAACAAGATGGGCTTGCGCCTCTACTCAAATTTATTAAAAAAAACATACTAGTACAGAACAGTACAAAACTGATATTGTTAACGATGCTTAACTCTAGTAGAGTGGATTTGAGGCTCGCCCAGATAGCTGCCATCTTGGGGGAAGGGCTATGGCATGCCCAACCTGAACAGATCAACTGTTTCACCATCCCATCCGTATTTGCTGATCCAAGCAAATCTCACAATGTCCACATTAGGAAATGGTGGCGAAATCCAAGTTGGCTTTTATAGCTCTCTTTTTTTTTAAAAAAATGGAAAGGATATATGCTCACTTTCTCTCGCGTGGGCTGAACATGGGCCGGAGCCTGCTTGCTGTGGGACACATCACACGAGCCCTCCCAAGGCCCAGCTCGTGGGGAGCCGAATTGGTGTCCACGGACTACCGACTTCATGATCTAGCACTTTGTTGCTAAATCAATAGGTTTAGCGAGTTAACAAAAACAAGTAGCAACCTCCTCTCCAATAATTTTATATGTTTGCTTTAATTTTATAAGTTTTTGTTGTTGTTGTTGTTGAGATGCTCTTAGGAAATCTGCTACTATAAATTATGAAAGCGAAACGAGTTTTTGCTAAGGTAAACTCCACGTAACTAGTATTTTAGACACAACTACACTGCACCTTTGTTTGTCACGGTCTCATGGACGGAAGAAAAGTCTACAGTGTCTCAAGAAAAAGTAAAAAAGGTTGGAAAAGTTTATAGGTAATAATGCCACGCCTTTGACTGACAGATTAAAAGAGAATGAGTGGCCATTATCCCATCTTTCCACAGGCTCCGCCGCGCCTTCTGCTGCCTACTCGTCTCCAGATGATGATCCATAGATATGTGCCCATTAGCCTCGGCTTGGGTCAAACCTGTTCATTGGACGTGCGATACACAAATCGTATTAGATAACGACGCCCACTTGGGGAAAAAAGCCAGAAAATGACGCCGGTTTGTCGCCAAACGAGCATCATTGGTCACCGCGCATCGAGCGGTCTGGACTCGATCTAGTAGAGCCCAATCCAGTCGATATACTAGCGTGGCACGACACGTCGCCTCGACGTGATGTCCCCCCCCAGCTTTGAACTCTAATCCTCTGACCGAGAGCACAAGCCGCTAGCTCTCCGATGCCGATCGATCATCATCACACGCCAAGGCGGCAGCAGAGCTCTCGAGATTCATGACGCCTCGCGCGGCTTTGGTAGCGCCAGCCGTCAGCCAGGCTTCCTTCGGCAAGTGATGATCAGTTTGGACGGCGAGCCCCTGTCCCCTGATGGCAAAATTCACGAAACCAACGCATGAGCCGTGGCCGATGGACGATGCCGATGGCTCACGTTCTGGCCATTTCCGCAAATCGCACGCGGTGCTGGTGGGGTGGTGGACTGGTGGTGGTACCAGCCTACCAGTAGCGCCAGGCGAGGCGAGTATATTCTGCACCTCCTGCAGCAACGACAACGTGATCCAAACCACTTTTATTACGCTCAAACAAGTCCCTTGCAGCTTGCAGCACCAACCAATGCATTGACGTACAGTACTACCGCTCCGCTCCGCCCCGCGCGCTCCGGCTCCGGCGCAGTGGACTTTGGAGATCGAGAAGCGCCTCCCCAGATTGGAATCCTCCCAGACCTCTTATCTCGGCTTAGGCACTGTTTGGTTCCCATAAGTCAGTGACTTATAAGTCATGTTTGTTTGGTTTTTAATGATGATTTATAAGTCATGCAGAAAATAGATTGTAGTGTGATCCACAAACAAAAAAGGTGTGGTGTCATGAAGGAAATGAGTTGAAGTGTGATTCCCAAATAAAAAAGGTGTGGTCCTATGTGAAAAGGAGGTGACTTATAAGTCCATAAGTTGGAGTGGAGCAACTTATGAACTAATAAGTTTTATAAGTTGGGGTGACTTATAAATTAAGGTGTTTAGTAAAATAAATCACTTTTTTCACTTTAAACTTATAAATTACTTGACTTATGAAAACCGGCCTTAAATAATCCGTCCTCGTCAGCCGCCCGCGGTTTTCTCCGCTGTTCACGCCAGCCAGCGGCCAGCCTACCCGAACCCAACCAACAGGCAACAGCCGGCCCCGGCCTCCCGCTGAACCACATGGAGATCCCCCCGGTTTGCCCAAGCAAAGCCGCGGGGACACGCCAGGGGAGAAGAAAAGTTGCCGCTCGCGACAACAGCCCACAGCCCGGACAGCCCACAGGAGTAGACCTGTCATGGTCGCCGGTGTGCGACGAGACGAGCGGCCAGGGCGCCCGCGTACAAGACGGATGGATATGAGGCTCGTGCACGCGACGTAGCTGATGCTGTTCGCGCGCTCACGCGGTCGCTGGCAATGAATTAGAGGTCACGTCAGCATGGTAATCCACACTCAGTTCAAGAATAAATCAACCTTAGAATCCACTCGATCAATTTTTTAAAACTTTAACTAACTTTATATAAAAAATAACAATATATATGATATAAAATAAACACCATATAAAATATATATTATGACAAATATAATGATACTAGTTTGATATAGTAAATTCTAATGTTTTTTTAAAATTGGTTAAAGTTTAAAAAATTACTTAAGATAATTTTACAAATATATTGATTTACGCATATAGGGGGTAATCACTAACAAGGGGGACGGTGTTGCACTAAAATAACCCAATAGGACATGACAACTCACCACCCTTGCTATTTCAGCCTCTAAATTTATGGTAGGAAAACAACACTTTTGTATCCAAATGGAGAGATCCACGGTTTGGTAGTTGATAACTCTTTTTTTTCCATTCCATGTCCCTAGCCTCTAGGTGCCCGTACAATCATTTATAGCGGTGTTGACGCAAAACACGGTTACATGCCACAAGCGTAGGATGTGTGGATTAGAGGTTGGAGCAGACCGTCAAATTTGACAGTAAACAAACAAACAAAAAAACTCGGGCTACGGAGGATTAGATAACTCCTGAGCTATTGTAGCTTAAGTTAGATGACTTTTCACCTCAATCCGCTTTATTCACCAAAAATCGGGGTTTTACCCAATTTATGGGTCGGTGGGATAGTTTTATATTGTCAATAAGCCTTCCTGTACGATCAGACAAGGCCAGACACCCTCCCGATAGTGCCAGGGGCAACTGCTTCTAATGGGTCCTAGTTTAGGATTCCAACAATTCCAGAGACCATCCAATTGCCTTCTTGCCTGAGAAGAGAGGATTGGAACTCACACTCAGACTTCTAGCTTCAGACTCAACTTCAAACCGGAAGTTATATAGAATTTTTTTTCTAAAAGCCAGGAAAACTTGATGTAGCACATGCCAAACGTGTCTAGGAAACCTTCACGAGCAATCGTCGTTTTTTGATGGGTTTTTCGACGCGACATTATACCGGAAAGGGCCCCTCGAGGTTTATTATGAAAGGGAATCCTTTGATTGCTCGATTAGGAAACCCTGCCTATTGAAGTTTTGCTCAACGAAGTCTCTTCCCCGTTTCTTTGATGGTTCACCCTCTGTTCCGCCTGAGAAAACCCTCGAACCCCATATCCCGCCCACACATAGAGGTTCGTAACCCGGTGAGTAGGTAGTGCCACAAACTTGTGCTTTGGGAACACGAGGCAGACGAAAAAGGGTTTTTTTCCACACCGTTGACTAGAAATTCGCTCTCTCGGGCCTTAAAAATCCTGGTCAGGGACAACCTCTAATGCTTAACCAACTGGTCTAGCACCTAGTGGCTAAACAAACACTGTTATTCACATAATTTGTGTGGAAAATAAAATGAACTAAAATGACATTTAACTGCAATTAGTTAACTGACCCGAAAAACACCATCTGTACCCATCTCCGTCCTTACCTATGGCTCATGTTCCTTTTTACAAAGTTTCTTATTATAACGCGACCTTTGATTATTTATTTTAATATTTTATTTTTTATGATTATAAGCTTGTGATTGTTACTTTATTAGATGGTACACATATTTATTTTTAAATCTAACTGTATCATGTTTGAATTACAATTTTAAAACCGTCGTGTATTGGTTAATGTTGTAAGCCTATATGAGCTGAGCCGCGGGAGTAATTGCTAGAGCTGTTCGACGGAAGTTCCCTGTTGGCAGCACATACTGTTAGCACTGATCAAATCTGTCATTTGAAAAGGAGGTTTTGTTGGACAATGTCAAGGGCTGTGTTTAGTTCCCACAAAATTCGTAAACTTTGGTACTATGAAAAAAGAAAATTCTCCTATCATATCAAACTTAAGGTATATGTATGGTCTACTAAATATAGACGAAATCAAAAACTAATTGCACAATTTAATTTAACTTTGCGAGATGAATCTTTTAAACCTAATTAGTCTATAATTAGACACTAATTACCTAATACAAACAAAAAGTGCTATAGTATTTTTTTAATCTTCTTTTTGACATCTAAACGCAGTAAAGGAGAAAAACTCGTCCACATTACAGCAGCTGGACATCCCTAGGACAGGACACAGCCACGGCTTGTACTCCCAGCTATCCTTTTATTACCCGAAAAGATCCCAACTAGGATCAAGGGAAAGCCGCAATCTCTAGTCAACCCAGCGTCCCAGGACGTATACTGTTTTTCCCCGTACTGCTCGCCCGTCAAAAGAAGAGTTTTCTTTGTACTCAAACCACTTAAGAGTAAGTTTAAAGTTTAATAGTCTCAGCCAGCTGCTAACCGTAAGGGATCTTACAACTTTCTTACAGTCACTTATATAATAATTGCTTCTTCACAATCAATACATGACCCATATGTTTCTCTCACAGTTTCTTAGGTTCATGTGCCACATTTAACGGGCTTACAACCCCTTATAATACTTACTCTAATCCAACTGCAATAATACACCTAATCCTTGAGGTCGTCGACGTGGGTTGGCAGTAACAAAGTCATCACTACGACACTGCGTACCAACCGTGCAACGTCTCCTGCATTTGCAGTATTTTATTTTTTATTAAATATAAATCTAGTACAGTAAGTACTAGTAGTACGTAATATCCCAAGACCTTGGGAAACAAACACCTCATAAAAAAAAAACGGCGAGCAATAGCAAGATGGGTGGCAGTGGCACACCGATAAAAAAGAAGCAAAAACAAGGAGCAGGGATGCGCGAGCGAGACTCGGGGGGCGAGCCCATCCACCCACACCGCTTTCTTTGCCGCGGCGAATTACTACCAGGCACAGCACAGGCAGCAGGCGCGGGCCGTCCCCTTCCGTTCCGCCTCGCCTATGCGAGTTGCTCCAGCCGTCACCGTCAAGTAACGGCCCCCCACCCCACCCGCGTCCAGGCTCCTTCTGGGGGAGGCCGCGGCTCAGCGGGCTGGCTGTGCCCCCACCGGCGCCCTCCCCCTTTAACTCTCCCCGCCTCCGTTACCGTCTTCCCCCTTCCCACCTCCCCCACCCGCTGTGCCTGTGCTCATCCATCGATCGAACCGCGCCGCGACGAGCCCACGCCCGCCGATTCGACTACGTTTGATTTTTTCTTTTTTTTTTCATTTGATTTGATTGCAACGCACCGCAGCAGCAGGAGGAAGGTATCCTTGGACCGTCGTTCGGCTGGATGGTGGAGGCGGTTCGTCGATTTGAGAGCTCCGGGTTTCTTGGACCTGCGTAGGTACGTGCTCCTCTTTCGTCCTGACCGGATCTCTGCTTCTGTGGATTCCTGCTTCTTAGATTTGGGGGTATTGATCCGATTTTCCGCGTGATTTGTTTCCAAAGGTAAAAACACCAACCCCCATTCCCTCTCGGCCGGCGGATGGACGCGAGGGAGGTGTGAAGCCTGGTCGCTAACTGATGCTCGTGGAGCGATTCGGAGGAGTGGAGCGCGCCGTGCGGAGGCGGTGGAGGAGGAAGCGCCGACGATTTGGACAGCGCAGCGACGGAAGGGGAGCAGCAGGCGGACGAGGAGCGAGCCGCCAGGAGGACGACGGCCGCCGCCGCCGCCGCCGCCATGGGCGAGTCGCTGCTCACCGCGCTCTCCATGGACACCGCCACGGCCCACCACCCGCACCAGGGCCCCTCCACCTTCCTCTCCATGGACACCGCCTCCCACGACGACTTCGACTTCTTCCTCCAGCCACAGGGGCCCTTCCGCCGCTGCCTACATGCCGCGGCGGTCGCCCCCCCTGACATCAACCTCCCCCTCGCCGCCGACCCGTCTCCGCCCCCTCCGGCGTCGCACGACGCCAGCGTTGACATGCTAGATGTTGGCCTCGGCGGCCCGCAGCACTACGACTCGGATTCGCCCCCTGCCGCCGGGCCTGTCTCGGCCCCAGCAGCAGCAGCCGCGACCACCATGGTCGTCGTGTCCCACACCAAGGGCTCCGGTTCCAGCGCTGCGCGCAAGTGCGTCAAGAGGAATGATAGCATCTGGGGAGCGTGGTTCTTCTTCACCCACTACTTCAAGCCAGTCATGTCCACCGACAAGGGTGGCAAGGCGAAGCCTGCAACCACCACCGCCACCACCACACTGGACGCTTTCCTGGTGCAGCACGACATGGAGAACATGTACATGTGGGTGTTTAAGGAGCGGCCGGAGAATGCCCTGGGGAAGATGCAGCTGAGGAGCTTCATGAATGGGCACTCGCGCCTTGGGGAGCCACAGTTCCCGTTCAGCGCAGACAAAGGGTTTGTGCGCTCACACCGGATGCAGCGCAAGCACTATCGTGGGCTCTCTAACCCGCAGTGTCTTCACGGGATCGAAATCGTGAAGGCGCCAAACTTGGCAGGTGTACCTGAGGCTGATTTAAAGAGGTGGATGGAGCTCACTGGGAGGGATGCCAATTTCTCGGTCCCAACTGAGGCCAGTGATTTTGAGTCTTGGAGGAATTTGCCGAGCACAGACTTTGAGCTCGAGAGGCCAGCAACCATGGCTCCTGCAAAGAACAGCGCACATGGGCACCACAAGAAGTTGCTGAACGGTTCTGGCCTTAACCTCTCGACACAACCATCCAATCACAGTTCTGGGGATGGCATGGAGATCACAGCCACCTGTAACAAGCGCAGGAAGTCTTCCTCACCGGCTGCAATGGAAGAGGATTGCAGCAATTCGAATTCAGACAAGGCCCAAGACATGGATGTGATCCACACCTTCGAGCCATCATGGACGAATGACTTCTCGGGTGTGATGCGCCATGCCTCAGGACCAGTAACTGCTGCAAAAACAATATATGAGGATAGCAAGGGCTACTTGATCATTATCAGCCTTCCTTTCGCTGATTTTCAGAAGGTGAAAGTTTCATGGAAGAATACTCTTACAAATGGGATTGTTAAGGTATCATGCACTAGTGTTGGTCGGATGCCATTCCTGAAAAGGCATGATCGGACTTTCAAGTTGGCGGATCCTGCTCCTGAGCATTGTCCACCAGGAGAGTTTGTCCGGGAAATTCCACTGCCTACCCGGATCCCTGAAGACGCCACTTTGGAAGCATACCGTGATGAAACAGGGACAGGCCTTGAGATTATTGTCCCAAAATTCCGTGTCGGTCCTGAAGAACATGAAGTGCATGTGTCCATGAGGCCACCCTCGTCATGGTGCCAATGAAACTTGTTCAAGGTGTGTGATAGATGCCCTTGTAGTAGTTACTAGTCCATTCTTGTTAGCACTTGACTGATGTTTTGTTTTCTCCTAACCCTATAGCTCGCGGGGAGACACAAATGGTGCGGAGGTTCCCTGTTGTTACCTTAAGGCTAAGGCTACTGTACAACAAACGCAGCTCGAGTTTTGCTAATTTTGATGGGAAACAGTCCTAATTGATTGAAGCATTCTGGTAGTTGGCCATTGCAGCATTTGGAACATTTTAGGAATATGCTACAGATCACAAGGAACATTTCTGCATTACTTAGTTCAATATGTTTGTCTGGGGATACCTAATGTATTATATTTTGTTTTCATTGTGTCAAAAGACTAGTTGTCTGCTCGATGTGCTGCATTCCGTGCATCACCTGGCACGAGCAATCTGCTTGATCTACAGAATAGGCAACTGGATGTATAGGGGATTTATAGTCATTTTCCATAGATTGAGGTTTGCTTTGTGGGAAAATTCGTCTCAAATTGATGGAAACTAGGAAAAAGGAGAACATGCCAGTGTCTTTAGGATTTGCCAAAAGTTTTAAATGGGAATTAGTGGTGCTGTAGCATTCTGTCTAGTTTCCAGGAATTTCTGGAAAGACAAGTGTGATCTGTTGGAAACTGTATCTTATCTGTCATCAATATAGAAGTGGTCAGTGTCTATCAGCAATGCCTCTTATATACTCTTACCACGGGTGTTGTTGGGTTCAATCTCAGCCTGAAGCTTTTGGCGGTCAATGAGGTTAGGTTTGCTGTTCTGCTTCTCAAGACTTCTTCCAGTTAATCTGTCTAGTCCGGGCGCGTCCTATGTTTTACATCAACAATTAGTTTAAAGTTTTGGCTTCATGCGATGCCATTGAGACGGCACAGTGAACGCTGACACAATGTGCTTCCCTGAAAGTGACAAAAAAGTTTGGGGGGATATTTCACCCCGGACCCCCGGAGGCAGGGCCTAACCGGCCAGGTTGAACACCCAGCCATCCTCTGGCCGCTCGTGTTGTGTGTGCGCTCCATCTTATCAGGTTATCAGCCACGCAACAAAAGAAGGCATCGTTTTCAAGCCCCGCGCAAGTTGGCGTGTTGTTTTCCTTGCCCTTCTCCTTTGCCAGCTTTTTGAATTTTGATTTATGATCGGTCCATGTCAGGTGTCACGCACGACGCACGTAGACGTACAGGCGACCGGCGCGGCGTCGTCGCCTCTGCTCAAGTCGCGAACAAAATTGAAGGCCCTCGTTTTGTTACGACGTTTTCCCATTGCTCCTGCTTAAGGATGAAAACGGATCGGATACGAACGGATATCACTGATATTGTATTTGTTTTCATATTTCTGTTCGAATTCGGATTCGAATACGAAAAGTATCAGAAATACCGGATAGGATACGATTAGATATCGACATCATAAATATACCAATTTTATTATTCGGATACGGATATGGTATCGGATGTTAATATGCGGACTCGGATACGGACAGATCTAAACTCCTCTAAACGAATTCGGTCGGACGGACGGTCGAATAAATATCCGTACCGTTTTCATCCCTACTCCTGCCGTTTGAGATGATGCTGCACTTGCTAGCTGGACGTACTACTACCACTACGGTACGAGTACGAACGAGCTGTATGTATCAATGTATGGTGGTTTGTTTCTCCACCAAGAGATCGAACAGGCGGTACTAGCTAGTTTCTTTCGCGTTCTCATTTCTCCCTCTCTCTATGCGAAGCTAGCTAGCAGCAACGACTCACAAAACAGCAGTACTATCTAGTTTACCGGAGGGTAATGACGTACGGATTAATAAATCATTTGCTAATACAATAATCTTGGTTGACTCGAACGTACTGTTGCGCAGGAGGTGGGTGGCATTTGACAGCGACTGCATGCGAAGTGGCACCTTGGCGCAGTCGCCCTAAGCTCGCAACGTATGTTATTGGTATGGCCCTCTTATCTGCATGCACCTCATCGTTATCGTCTCGATAGGCCGGCGAGCTGAGGTTGGCCTGTCCGGCACCCAGGGGCCGCTTCTCTTCGATCCCAGCTGCGACTGCGATCGCGATCGATCTCTGCCGAAAAAAGAAAGAGTAGAACCGGCGCAGTTGCAGCTTGCCCTCCCGGAAAAGGAAATTGCACATCAACCTTGGAGCAAGCAAGGTTGAGTTGATAAGCCGGGGGCGCCCTACTTTTCCTCCATCGTGGACGCCGAGTGCTTGCTTGCTTATTAATTCGCACTAGGTCTAGGTGTCGCCTCTCACTGGCTTTTGGCTGCAAATCTTAATTTGCCGTCGATTGCAAAAGTAGCTAGGTGCCATGCATGGGGCTGCATATATCTGCGTCCACTGAGCGTTACGAGATGATTGTCTGGTGGCTTTACCTAAAAACTTTTGCTTTAAGTAGAAGAGAAATTCAACCTGGGAGAGGTCACTTTCGTCGTCCATGGCGGTTAATAATTTGGCCTATGCTGTACTCGTACGGGCAGGCGTTTGCGTGCTGCTGTATATATTGTCCTCCCAAGTCCCACCTCCGAAGACAAAATAATTGCTGACGCCTCCTCCTGTATACTACTGTATGTATATCAACTAGGAGCAGTGTGCTCTATACTGGAGTCTGGAGTGGAGTATATACTTTTTCATTTTCTAGAAACGAAGTGGACTTTTGCTTCCTTCTCGATCTGAAAGGAGGTATACGGACTGCAGGGGACGGCCGGCCGATCCGGACGGGGGGCATCGCCTGAATCATTTTTGTGTTTGTGTTAGATGCTTGTCGCCTGCGGATTGATCGCGCGCGCCACCATCTCGGCACCGATAGCTAGCTAGCTTCCACGTCAACCGCACTGGGACGATCGACGACGACGGTTGTCAAGTTGGCACCAGAGAGCCATCAGCGCATGCTGCATGTCTTTTTGGCAGCAGCAAGGGTCAAACGCCAGTCGATCAGTGACTGCATGCCCATGCTTATACTATAGTTTTGTTTCATGTGGGGAGTGGGGTTTACATATAGATTGGCAAGCAGCGAACATTTAAGGTGGGGTTTACATATAGATTGGCAAGCAGCGAACATTTAAGGTATGTTTGGAACGCAGAAATTTTGCAGCATAAGAATCAGTTTATTTTTATATAAAAAATGTAAGAATAAGATATTTTTCCCGTGTTCCAAACATAGCCTTACATATACAGAAGGAAAGAGAGGTGAAACCGTTAAGAACAGATAGGTGAAGCCCAAACAATCGAAGCTTCTCTTCGTCAGTCTTGGTTCTTCGTCAGTCTTGGTTATGTATATTGAGAGCAACGTGAGGGAGGGGTGGCTAGCTTAGCATATGCATGTCAGCATGTAGGCTATGTGCGGGGTACTGCAGATCAACGACACATTAGGGATACAATACAAGTGATAAGATGCAGGTGGAGGTCCTAACCAGCCAGGTTAAGAATGGAAATGGGCCAGGTCGACCCATTGGGTAGTTGACCCGACCCATAAAGACAAGGTCATTGGGTCATTAGGGCCGGCCTCAAAGTCTAAAATGAGTCAACAAGGCTGGAATCTATTGACCCAATGGGTAACATGGGTCGACCCAATCATTATATAATATTTATTTTTATTTTTCTAAATAAACATGATTGGTCATAATTAAATAACTTAGAAACATTGGAATACGATAGTATTTTTGAAGTGGAAATCAGGAAATAGATCATTTGTAAGTTTACTAATGCAAGAAGATCCTCTCAGATTTGCAGTGCAGTACTTGCAATATGGCAGTGCTAGCTTGTTGCTTTAGACGGCCATGTATCAAACATGTTTGAACGACGGTACAGGCAATGATTCGTAAGAAGTGCAGATCGCATTGTACCATGCCCATGTGAACATGCATCGTCGATACTGGACCTTGGCCCTCGGTTCTCGAACATTGCATTGCGTGTTTATGACTCTGTCTGCCTACACTATTACACGTACAGATCCCATACATGTAGTTTGATGACCCATTTTTATGAGCTAGCAGTGCTAATTAGTAGCTCATTTTTTTATCTCATAAAATATTAAAATAATATTTGAAATCTATAATAATAGAAATATATTTGGGTCGACCCGCAATACTCATTGGGTCGATGAGGCCATAACACTTAAGTGAAATGGGTTGACCCATGACCCCTATAATTGGCCTTGGGGCCATAGGGCCGGGTCAAAAGCCAAGGCCGGGTCCACCCGTTCCCATCTTGCGCTGCAATTTGCTCTGTTGGCATGCTTTCCCAACTCCCCAGTCGGTTCAGTGATTGATTGTGGCCGATCTCACGGCCACGCACAATTCACAAACAGGTCCAGCGTTGCCATGCTAATAGTAAAAGAAAAAAAAAAGAGATACAGAAGAAAGTTCTTAAAAAAAACAGAAAGAGATACAGAAGAAAGTTCTTAGAAAAAAACAAACAGAAAGAGATATAGAAGAAAAAAAAATCCCTTGCTGCATTTGATACATGCGCTTTGGGCATAACTGCACTTGGCTGTAAGAGTGTGGCAGTCACAACTGCTCAAGAGAAGACGACATCACTGTTAATTTGTTTCCAATTCCATCCAACATCCAAGAGATTTGGATTTGGTTTAGCATCGATCGGCAGATACACTTAAAAATCGAGTTCTAATTAAAGTAATAGGAGTATAATGTAACTACGACTACTGCGGGGATATAATGCGCTTGTTTAATGGTACAGGATCCTGTTGACTCGAACAGGAGATGGGGCCTCGACAGCGATTGCGAAGTGGCAGCTTGGCCCCGTCTCCTCCCTCCCGCCGCAGCAAGGGACCCCATATCTGCATCTCATCGTTTCGATAAGTGGCCTCTCACCCTCCCAAAGGCCATCTTCAGTGAGTTCCTTTGCTCCCTCCGTTGTTATTAGGAAGAACAGGCCCTCAGTTGCAGCTGGTCCATGAAAGAGAATAGCAACTTGGCCAGTTGGCCTGGGCTCGGAGCAGCAGGCGGAGAGGTCACGAGTTTGATAAGCCAGGTCGCGGGACTTTTGTTCACGTCGTGCCGTGCCGTACGTGCTTATTGGGCAGTCCGGCGCCAGTACGTGGGTGTCGATCGCTTATGATAACGCTACTTTTCTCGGCCTGTGGATAAGCGTCCCGTGTTACACCTCCTTCGGTCTTCCTTCATCATGGTTTTGGACTTTGAAAGCCAAAGGCCAAAGGACGAAGAGAAGAGTGCTTTTTGTGGATTGCTTGCTGCTTAGTACGTACACCTACTTCGTGCAACAGCGATTTGTGACGGACAATTTCTCCCCGCCGGTGGAAAAAAACAACGATTGCTGTGCTGTCGATCTGCTGGGATTGCCTGCAGTTGCTGCACTAGCTCGCCATCGCCATCTGCCGATCTGCGCCCACTAAGCGTTGTAGGAGATTTGTTTAGTGGTTTTACCGAATTTCTTTCGCGTCAAGAGTTTCGTTTCAGACTTTCAGTCGCTTTCGTCCTTGACCTTTCGCCTATGCTAGAGGATTTGCTTCCTGAAGTACACAAGTACAATCATCCGAACTTACAAAGATAAAATATCTGCTGACGTGTTCAGTGGGTAATTTGCATCAAGTAACATGTTTGGTGTCTAAAATACGTACCAAACTGAAAATACCACTCACATTTACATCCAAACTAGCAACACTTGCTATTATAAAAAAACTTAAATAGCAAAAAAAAATACTTTTTTTTTTATTTTTTTTACCTATTTCTCTCACTATTGACACAAAAAAAAAATCTAGCTTAAACTAAAAATACATGGTGTGCCATCGTTTAGACATTGCTATCCTAAATAGCCATTTAGCCTATATAAATGCCACGTTAATTTTACATTGTGGTATGCTTAATTGTCCATTTATCATAAGTAGTGGTTAAACGAGTGTGCAGATTAAGTATACGTGCATACAGACATACATGGGACATTTTTTTTTTCACGATCATGCATAGCACGTATATCATTAAGAAGAAGGAGAGTTGTTACAAGGTGGACACCTGAAGACCAAGCCTGCGAGGAGCACAAGGGCCTAACAGGTGGTACCCTGCGACAGTTTGCAGTGACTGAAACTGAAGCTATTACATGAAAGAGTTTTGCGACTACACAAGGACGCAAGGGCAGCATACACGGGACATATATATTTCTATATTTGAACAACCACGAATATGGTTGCTTTAATTAACGTCTCTTCATTTTAAATTATATTAATATACATAACAATAATTGATGTAAGTTCTTTGATAGAGAAAAATCAACATCGTCAATATAATTCTATGCGCCATCCCAGCGCTTGGTGTTGGTCCATGACCCATGAGGGGGTTAGGCAAGCTTGAGGAATGAGGGAAACAAAGTGGTACTTTTGGCAATATGGATGTAGTACATATTCATCCAGGTGAGTCTGAATTCGTCGAGGGTGTACAAAGTGGCATGATTTAAGGTTCAAGTAGACGCCAGATTATAATAGCACAGTTTAAAATAGCTCCATGATATTTTTATAACGGCATATATTTAACGCTTTTTCCTGTCTGCTTTTGTTAGGGAGAGAAAGGTAGGCAAAACTCCGCTGCTTTATCGCTATTGGTAATATAAAGCCCAACGACTTACACTCTAGGCCATTCTCTGCAAGTCCATGGGCCGGATTTGGATCTTGAGAGTGCAAAGTAGTGACAATATATGACTGATGGACAGCTAAAAGGAGCTAGGCAGACATGCCTGTTTATCTTTGTGAGGAAAAGTAACGGATTGGGTGAAAAATGGTTCTTAATGTCCTTGACTGCGCCCCAGTCTTCCGAGCAAACGGAGTATGTAGGATGCATCTGAGCTGGCGCCGCCGGACACAAGACGATTGTCCTGTCGCTCGTGCCGATGGAGCGCCGGCGACATGGTGACTGATTTCGGCGTCAGCATCGAGTATTTGCTAGTTGCCCGCGGGCTGCGCGAGGAGGGGAAAAGTAAAGCCAGGCTGATTAGTTTGTTCACATTGCTCCAGCTATTGGTGGGCCATATTCTTGCGCTCGAACATTTGGGCCCAAAATACTTACTGAGAGACTTGTCTACTTTCCTTTTCCGTGCGCTGATGAGTGTGTGTATGTGTCAGTGTGTGCACATTTTTGGCAGATACCAGTTGACGTGACGACATCGTCTCTCAATTCCACAAATTACAAAATTCTATCTATACATCATTCAGCGAGGACCAGGCTCATTCTTCTAGTAGCATGTACGTAAAAACTAAAAGGAGACCAAGCGGAAACTGCAAACCAATTGACAAATCTGGCGGATTTGTGAATAGTCTGAGGCACACGCACACAAAATCGTTTGTCTACTACAGTATTACTGATGTTCAGGAATGGCACAGAGGTGATGAGAATGCCAGAACGTGAGAAGTGACAGAAACAAAAAGTATATTGATATATCTCGACTCCTGAACTCGCAGAGACGTTTAGTTACAATAGCATTACGGATGTTCACACAGATTATTTACTCTATCTACTAAGCCTAATACATATGTTTCACCCTACTGAACAGATCACACAAACAGACCTTGACTAGCACACTCTGGACCTGCACTCAGAGGCATCCCATCCAGCTCAGCACCTTTGATGACATGACTCGCTTAGTCGACCTCCTCAATCTTGGGCCCGGCGCCACCGCTGGGCACGTCCTCGTCCATGCCCGCGCCGCCCTGGTACATCTTGGAGATGATGGGGTTGCAGACGTTCTCCAGCTCCTTCATCTTGTCCTCGAACTCGTCGGCCTCGGCGAGCTGGTTGCCGTCGAGCCACTTGATGGCGTCCTCGACGGTGTCCTCGATCTTCTTCTTGTCCTCGGCGGGCAGCTTCTTGTCGTCCCGCACCGTGTTGCGCATGTTGTACGCGTAATTCTCCAGCGCGTTGCGGGCCTCCACCTTGCGCTTCACCTCCTCGTCCTCCGACTTGTACTTCTCCGCCTCCTGCACCATGCGCTCGATCTCCTCCTTGCTCAGCCGGCCCTTGTCGTTGGTGATGGTGATCTTGCTCTTCTTCGTCATCCCCGTCGTCTTGTCCTCCGCCGACACGTTCAGGATGCCGTTGGCGTCGATGTCGAAGGTCACGTTGATCCAGCCCCAGCGAGAGCGGCGTGACGTCGAGCAGCAGCAGGTCCTGCACCTTCTGGTTGCCGTCGCCGCTGAGGATGGCGGCCTGGACGGCGGCGCCGTACGCGACGGCCTCGTCGGGGTTGATGCTCTTGCAGAGCTCCTTGCCGTTGAAGTAGTCCTGGAGCAGCTGCTGCACCTTGGGGATACGGGTGGAGCCGCCGACGAGCACCACGTCGTGGATCTGCGACTTGTCCATCTTGGCGTCGCGGAGGCACTTCTCCACGGGACTTGCGGAAGAGGTCCATGTTGAGCTCCTCGAACCTGTCCCGGGTGATGGTCTCGTAGAAGTCGATTCCCTCGTACAGCGAGTCGATCTCGATGGTGGTCTGGGCGGTGCCCTCGTACAGCGAGTCACCTGCTTCAGAACGGCGCAGGGTCTCGATCGCAGGTTTCGTGCGGCTTCTATTCTATCGTTGCGTTGCGCCGGGTTGGCTTCGGTGGGGTTTGCGGTGGGTTGGTGCTGGCGTGTCTGCCAACTTGGCGGGGCCTATGGATGGATGCGGGGGGAGACGGAACGGATGAGCCGACCAGGGGCTCGGCCGCTCGGGTGACTTCTGGCGCCAACTGGGAAAACGCTCGAATGTTTGGTGTCCACGAACCACTGAGAACGGCTTAGTTATCACTTTCTTCATTTGCTCCTTAGAGAGAATTGCGTTCGATAATGGAGTACATACTCTCTTCATCCCAAAACTAAAAGTCGTTGTAGCTTGGATCACCGTTACAAGACTGAAAAAAAAAACCCACCATACCTCTATTCCAGTAGTATATTTTCCTTATCCGTGGTCATTGATGAGCTTACCGGAGGCTAAAATACGCTGTCGCCGGCGCCGGCTCGTGGATGCACAGCGCCACCTGGCGCGGGCAGTCGGTGACGGACCTCGGCGTCCGGGCGTCGTGGTGCGGTGGAGCAGGGTCATGTTGCTTCTACGTTGGGGCCGAGGCCGGGGCAGGGGCGGCAGCTGCGGAGCGCCCGGTGGGTGCTAGAGGAGTACCAAATCACGGACCCACGGTGCTACCGCCGCGCCGACGACGAGGAGGAGGACCAGTACTGGGTGCTCTGCCGCGTCAGGAGGAGACGCCGCCGCCGGGCTGGAACAAAGTTCTGGAGTGATGATGGCCAAGTCACAGCCGCCGCCGCGCACGGCACGTGAAAGGTGAAAGGTCGAGGTGAAGTTTTTTTTTTCATTGAATAGAAAAGAATTTGACCAAAATTGAGTCGCCCCATGAATGAATTGGCGGTAAAATTGGTTGGCAGATACGGCTCCAAAAGTTCGGCAGGCTTTTTTTTCTAGTATAAAATATAATTTCACGCCATCAAATAAATTCTCTGTGTGTATTTCTAATAACCATGAAAGAAAATACACAAACCGAGAGGGAGGGATCAGAGGATGACGCACGGGCCCCACATGTCACTGAGACGGAGGTTGACATTCTATGTGACGGTCAACGCCAGTGTGGCATCCTATGTGGCGGTCAACGCCAGTGTGACATGGTCAAAACCGTTCAGCGTGGGTCAAAACAACCTTTTCCTCGTCTAGGTGCTAAAAGTGAATGGTTTTGACAGTTGGGGTACTGATACTAGACGGTTTTGTAGTTGAGGGTTAAAATTAGACCAACACAATAGTTGATGAGCTAAAAATGGACTTAATCCTTCTTTAAATGCTAAAACAACTTATATATTGGGACAGAGGGAGCAGTAGTCTAACTTTCTCCCACTTTTTTGTTTTGAAACGTTGAGAAGGGATGTATGCACATCTTTTTCTTGCGTGTGGAACTTATATAAACAAGCTTATACTTTAGTTATGCACCAGCATCGACTGACGATAAAAGGTAATAATGATAGCTTCTACTAACAAATAAGCACCAGGATAAGTCTATAGTTAATCATAAAATCTCATAATAAGCACCGTCAGATAGACCATGATTTTATGGGGAAGAGCTAGTTCCATAATTTTTCAATGAAAAATGAAATTCCAATGAATTTTCTAAGACCTAGATTTTAGGATCTTTAATTGCATTATTTTTTAATGTAAATTATTTAGATATTTTTTAAAATGCATATTTATGAATTTTTGGATTTTTTAAAACAATATATTTCTAGTCTAATTTACCTTCCTAGTCCAATTTATTCGTATGCACTCTCTCGCTTCGTATGCACGCTTCATGTTTGTTGGTATAAAAATGATAGCCTCTTCATGAAGTATGTCGAAGTTGAGATTGAAAAATTCTTTGCATGGTCTAAGTATCTTAGGACTTTCTCAAAAAATGGCCTTGTGCTTATTGCTAGGATTAATTCAAAAATATTGCTTAATCTTACATCTTAATACTTAAGAGTTTAAGTATATTTATATCTCGTGGATGGTTTTCCAGAAAATCATTATTAGTTTCTTGTTCCATGGGTAATTTTAGATTTCCATGTTAAACATGCTTCCTGTTAGTCAAGTCAATATTATGTTTCAATCATTTTATATTTCACTTCATACGTTTGGAATGATGACTATATTGATCATCAATTATTTGGAAAGTGCAGATGGAAAGTATGAAACATTTAATGAGGCTAATTCTCCTCAGTTTTTTGCCCTAGGTGGCTGAGGCGTCTCCCTAGCATGCAACACCATTTTGTGGATGGCATATAATTGTTTGCACTTCAACAACTCATTGTCAGTGGTCTACTATTTGGGGTTGAATCGGATTTTTCAGCATTGATAGATGGAGCTCACATCTACCAACTACCGAACCGGCTCACGAGCTAGGTGTGGCCTGTGTTCATGGGCTCAATCACATATATGCGACGGCCAAACATTTGTTATTATCTGAGGTGCAAATACGGCGATGTGTAGGCTGAACACATGAGACGGTTCGGAAGCTGATATTTGAGTTGTAAATTTGGTGCTTTACTTATTGGAGGAGAAAGATGTAACATAGGGCAAGAAGCTTTAGGGCATAGCCAGGTCTCCGTGGCGAAATGTTTGAATCTTCATAGTGAACCATTTTATTGGAATATTTAGAAAACATGTAATTGCACAATTACTAGTATTGAGTTCTATTTATAAAGATGGTTCACTATGAAGATAATTATGTGAAATTATACAAAGATGTCATAATAAACAACACCAGTCTGTAATACGAATGTTACTACCTTTTTAAACTACACTGCACTTTAGACTACCCACAGTGGTGAGCATCGATGTTCACTGACACAGCCCTCGGTCTAAAACCATACAATGTGCAAGCATTGATGTGGGGTCCATTAAAAAAACAAACAGTGATACATGCATTCACTTTTCTCCTCTGTATACTTTCTCAGCATCGGATCACCAACATTCCTCGATGCCAGTATTTTTTCTCCAAGCACCGGTAGCTGCAGTGTGTACTCCGATGCTTAAATGCTCTCTTTCTTGTTTCAAGCATCACACAAGTCACACATTGTGGCTAGTCTTATAGAGACATCGCACAACAGCTAGTGCTAGTAGCAGCTCAGACATGTCATCATCAAGGCCACAACACCACGCATGGGGCCCATTTGCACGTCACCCCATTTCTTCTCTGCCTCCGCGCCGTCTGCCTCTGTTCTCCTTTCGCGCAATGAGGCAAAAACCCAGCGCCTTGACTCCTTGAGGGCTCTGTGTTGCGCCGCCGCATCACAAGGGCTCTGTTGCGTGCTTGCGCTGCGACGCGGACTGTCTGGGCTCTCCGGTGTCCACGCAGCGGCTGCCTGCTGCCGTGGGCCTTAGACACCGTAGAAGCGGACAGAAGTGAGGTGCAAACATCGCTCGTTCGTGTGCGGTCGTCGACGCGTCGCACCACATGACACCAGTTGCTTTTACCGCCTTCAGGTCACGGTGTGGGCCGCGAGGCCGAGCCGAAGCCGAAGCAAGCCGAAGCCGAGCATGTAGTCGACCCATCGGCGCGTGGGCACCCAAGCGAAACAATCCACGGGAGGCGTGGAGTGGGAGGCGCTGGGTATAAACCCCTGCCTTGCATGCCAGCAATCGCCCACCGCGCGCGCTCGGAAAAAAGTTAGGTGAGAAACATTCCTATGAGAACATGGTAGAGATTGTTTGGTTTACATGTGGGACCACGTGTTATTATAACAACAATATAATATGCTCCACTCGTCAGCTATACATCCCCACCGTGTTGTGGTAAGGATCATTCCTATCCAATTTGTTTCCACGCGCTCTCTCTCAAGCCTCCGCCGCTCCTCTCTCGCCTCCGACTGCGATCCAAAAAAGGTAAACCAAATCCTCCGGCTACTACTACTAGTTTGCGGTGTTTTCCCTTGGCATAAAGTTTTCGTGAGGAGCAGTCTCGATTCGTGATGTCTTAGATCTCCGAGCTCTCGCTTGTGTGTTGTTGCCCCATATTTGTTTTTGTTTTTGCTCTTGCTCTCGCCGGCCTCTCTCACCTCCGTCTCTCTCTCTCTCCTGGATTTGGTGGTGAGGTGGTAGTGTGAGTTGTTTCTCCTGTTTCTCCCCGATCTCCGCCGAACGCTGAGGCTTGTGTTCTCTCTCGCCTGGATTTGGTGGTGTGACTTGTTTCTCCCTGTTTCCCGAACGCTGAGGCTTGTGTTGTTGCCCCCATGTTCTATTTTGGTTTACTCGGGAGGGAGGACGGCTAACGAGCACCGCAACTCCATGGTGAACTGAGTTCATCTTATTTCTTTCCAAAATTCTGCCTGTATGGTGAAATCGATTCACTTAATTAGAAACGTTCGAAAGTGCTGGTCCCTTTTCCTATTTACTTGTACATCGATCTCCATGTTGATTTTAGTTTACACGGTTAGCATTTTTTGCCAGATTGATTCTGTTTTCTTGTCTATTATTATAATTTCTTGTCAAGAGTATTATACTGTTATTATATATATGACATATCACTACTACAGAACACACCTTTCGGCGATTTCCAAAATTGGCTTTAGCCCCGGTGAAAATTGCGCCCGAGGCTAAAGGGACCTTTAGTCCCGGTTGGTAACCGGGACTAAAAGTTTCATCCCAACGGCATACTGGTCAGACATTGTCAGGGGAGACTTTTAGCCTATTACCAACCGAGGTTAAACCTTTAAGCCCGGTTTAAGGCACAAACCGGGGCTAATTTTGGGTCTTTAGTCCCGGCTGATTCTATGGACCGGGACTAAAGGTCCCCCCTATATTGAGCTCTCTTCATCCCCCTGCCCGAGCCGGAGAGCTCATTTCTTCCTCTCTGTTTAATTTCTTGCTCTTGTTCTTGGTGTGTTCTTCATTGTTCTTCATCTCCTCTTCGGTCATTGCTTCATTCGATCACTTCTACATCTCCATCAACTCGTTGAAAGGTTACTATCTTCTCTTATGTGTTTAGCGACAACATATATTGTTTCTTGTTCTAGATGTGATTTTTCTTTATGATTTTCTTTTTTTTTTGCCATTTTAAGTTTCATTCACTTGACATTGTTTGAATATTTTGAACAAGGCAACTTGGTTACAAGCAAGCATGCAAGAACAAGAAGGCCAAACAAGATGTATCCTCCATGAGAGTTGAAAAACGATGGAAGAATGTTTAACTCAATCAACCAAGATAACACTCAAGGATTTGATAGTATCACATTTGGTGACAATGGCAAAGACAAGGTGAAAGGGCTTGGGAAGATTGCTATGTCGAGGCTTTCATAGAACATACATTAGTATTTGTATGACTCAAAAATGACACATGATGATGTTCCATTTCGAACTATATTGAAGTCGGGTTTCATGTCACACTATATTTGTTGGACCAAACATGTAGAAACCGAAATTATGATGGAAGACGAAGAAGAGCAATTGGACCCTGACGATATTATTGCTCAATATGGTGACTTCAATGATACTGCAATGGTGGAAACAGAAGAAAAAGAGACAGGGGCAGGGGCAGAGGACACACTCTCTGAAGATGATGGTCAAATAAGTTTGTCAGTGAAAAAGTTTAGTTCTAAAATGAATGATCTTGATGAGTTATAAAACCTTTGTATTCAAAAGTTTTTCATATATATAGGGTCATTTAGTGTCTCATTAACAATTTTCTATTTAAGGGTATACTTAAAGGTCGCATAATTGGACAATGAATGGTGAAACACAAATAGTTTAACCTTTGTAACCAAGCATTTTATTTTTTTAATTGAACAATATACTTTTGCATTAACTAAATTCTAATGGTTAGTTACATTTATATTTGATATTATAAAAAAATAAAAGATTTTATGTTATACATTTTTCTAGTGTATAATAAAGCAAAAGGAAATTTAATGGTTATTTTTTAAAAAAATTGGTGGCATGTAGATCTTCATTAGCCCCCTGAAAAAGGAAATTTTGTTTGGCGCCTAAACATGCCTTTAGCCCCCTGGAAATTTCGTTTGGCGCCTAAACAGGCCTTTAGCCCTATGAAAATTTCGTTTGACGCCTAAACAGGCCTTTAGCCTCGGTTGGTAATACCAACCGGGGCTAAAGGTGGCCTTCCTATATAAGCCGCGGCCGATCTCCTGTCTTCCTCCTCCCCTCTGTCTTAGATCTCGCGTGTGGCCGGCCTTCTTCCTCGACGTAGCACAACCGCCGCCACGCCGTCGGACGAGCCTGCCGCCGTTGGAGGAGCCCGCCACCATCCGAGCCACGCCGTCGGAGGAGCTCGCCGTTCGAGAGCCGCCGCCGCACACCTACTGCGCCGCCGCCGCGCAACCCGCGCAAGCCGCCGCTGCCGCGTGCACCGCCGCCGTCTACCTCTCCACCACCGCCGCGCCTCCACCTCGCGGGCCCGCCATTCGAGAGAGCTAGGCCGGGTCGGTCGATCAGCAGTCACCGGAGAGAGATCGAGAGATCAGAGAAGAAAAGGAGAGAGAAGAAGAAAAAAGAAGAAGAATAGAAGAGAAAGAAGAGGAAAAAGGAGAGAAAAAAAGGAGGGGGAAGAAGGAGAGGAGAAAAGGAGTTTACAAAAGAAATATAGAAATTGACTCAACTGTATTTATGTTGCTTTTTTCACAAATTAATCTAACATTTGTCTAAATTATTTTGTAGGGCTAAAGGTGTGTAAAAGATAAAGAAGAAGGAGAAAGAAGGAAGAAGTAATATATTCTAGTTTTATTAAATTGATTTAGGAAATTTATTTATGTTGGTAATATATTCTAATTTTATGAAATTGATTGATGTAGTAATATAATTTAGTTTTAGGAAATTGATTTAGTTTTAGTAATATATTATGTGTACCGCATTCATGCTTTTGATATATATATGGATTTGTTAGAGAAATATAGAACTTCCATTATTTCTATATATGATTTGATATATATATATATATATATATATATATATATATATATATATATCTTCCATTATTTCTATATAGATAAATTTGATATATATATGGATTTGTTAGAGAAATATAGACCTTCCATTATTTCTATATATGATTTGATATATATATGTATCTTCCATTATTGCTATATAGATAAAGAGATAGATGGATACTGAAATATATATGAAATATAATCTGAGTATATGTGATTTAATATATAGATGGCTGGACGTCGTAATCTCCCACCACTGAAAGAAATTGGTTGGAATGGTTATTGTACTTGGATGGGTTTCGATCCGGTATTTCCGGTAGTACAGTGGAATTATCCGAACATAGTAAGTTAATAATCAATATATGTTTCATATGTATCACTAGATCATCCAAGTTAATTAACATGTCTTATATATAATGTAGATGATTAATCTAGTTGTTTGGCTTAAATCAATACTTGTCTATTTTGGAGTTGACAATGTGGATGTTCAGATTAATCATGTAAACAATGGTTCAGAACTTCAATGTTGTATTTCATTTTCAATTGCCGTTAGAATGGGTCATGGTCATGGTCGTGGTCGTGGCCGCGGTGGTGTTGGCGGGCGCAATGTGTTACAAATCTCAGAGGTGGGAATACAGACAAGCCAGCGGGGTGTTGCTATTAAGTATGTCGTTTATGCTTGTGCTGTCACGCTCTCAAGAAATGAGATCATACTTCCTACTCTGTTTTCAGTGAAGATTGAAGCTATTAATCGCAACATGTATCCTGATATTCAGGGTTTATGTGCACGAATAGCTCAGAACTCGCCAAAGGTAAGTTTAAGACTCATAAATTATACCTAGATTTTTTGTTATATGTTATCAATATTGCTCTCATAATTAACCCTATACTTATAGGTAGAGGAGTATGACATGACCTACGCAGGGTGTAGTTTTGAAGCCATTCTGAACCAAGTACTGAATGCATTGGGTTATGACTGACAATATACTGATGAAGAGCCAACACTAACTACTGTAGGATTTCAAGCAAAGTTGGTTGCGACTAAGAAGGAAGACCTTCCAACTATCGACCACCGTTAAACGTTGTTAGTACACCATGTGCTCGTAAGTGTGAAGCTACTGAGAGTGCACTATTTAATACGTTGTTGTTCATCGATGAGATTATTGATTACAAGATAGGTGACTTACACTTCTCCGAATTGGTAGTACTAAATCGTTGAACTATTGTATTGTACAATAAGATTGACATTTCTATGAATTTCGGTAATATTCCGAATTGTGTTTAATGTTTAAAACTAACTTATAAGTGCGTGAATATATGCATTAGCAGCGAATACATGTATTAGAAGCGAAAAATACACACATTTGAATACCTAATCTAATTGGAAAACAAAAATAAGAAATACCAAAATAAAAAAAGGTCTACCAACCAAGGCTAAAGGGTGCTGCCACGAGTGGCCCACCTACGCCACCCTTTAGCCCCCAGGTTGGGATTACCAACCGGGACTAAAGGTCGAGCTTTAACCTCGGGCCTGCGAACCGAGGCTAAAGGGGAGACATTTAGTCCCGAATCCTTAAAAGTCCCTTACAGACCGAGGCTAAAGCCCGATTCTATACTAGTGTCTCGAGGCTAAAGCCCGATTCTATACTAGTGTCTCTATTTCGCTTCTTGTCAGAAAAGTTTGTAATGCTTGCTAATTTGTTGAATGTTAGCTTCAGGTCGAGATGCCGAGGTCAATGGACGAGGCGGCTCGAGCTCGCACAAGGCTAAGGGAAACGCAATCGCGTCTTTGAAGATGTTCTGCCGCTTGAACGCGAAGGTCGCCCGGGGCAGAATTTTCATAAGAACATATTTTCGTACGGTATTAATGTTAAGTCACACTAGTAATGTTAAATCTATAGCTAAGCCACACCAGTCATCGAGATATATATAACTGATATTCTGTTACTATAAATTCCCACGAGCACTTCACCTCTGCAACGCGATTTATTTCTGGTACACGCACGTGTAGTATATATACGAGACACGTGCGGCCGCAGATATGGGGAAACACGCGCGCTAGCTGATCGATCGACGTAGCGGTATGCGTAGCCGCCGATCGAACTGAAGGTACGAACGCGCGCGGTTCACTCTCGCACGTAGCTCCCGATGCGCACGACGTTGCCGTCCATGTCCCGCACGAAGCCGGACTTCTGGCCCCAGGGCTTGTCCTCCGGCGCGCTCACGGGCACCGCCCCGTTCTCGACGGCGCGCTTGTACGCCGCGTCGACGTCCTCGTAGGCGAAGCAGACCTCCAGGGAGCCCCGCGCGGCGGCCGACGAGTCCGGCAGCTGCACCTCCCCGGAGAGCGCGTCCGTCTCCCGCTGGTGCAGCGGCGTGAACGCGATGGTCGTCGCCCCGCTCTCCAGCTCCGCCCACCTGCAAAAATTACATATATATATATATATTATATATATATATATATATATATATATATATATATATATATATATATATATATATTAACCCAATAAATTACCCAAGGCGCGCGCGCACATCTGGGACGCGGATGGGACTG
Organism: Microstegium vimineum; assembly: GCA_022036555.1. Lineage (NCBI taxonomy): Eukaryota > Viridiplantae > Streptophyta > Magnoliopsida > Poales > Poaceae > Microstegium > Microstegium vimineum. The sequence continues at coordinate 9,730,296 of CM039139.1, read as the reverse complement.
GGGGTCAGAGGCTCGATCAGGCACGCGGCACGCGCGTGTGTTTTACTCTAGCTACTTACTTTTGCCCGAGGCGGCGGACGGTGTAGCCGAATGCGGCGTCGTAGAAGGATGCGGCCTTCTCCACGTCTCTAACGTACATGATGATGTACGCCAACTTGGGTTTCAGGCCACCGGAGGCCATGGCTCGCCGATCTACTTCCTGTTCCTGGTACTCCTTTTGCTACTTGCAAATATATATGGGTGGACACCGATCGTCTGCGCGCGCGCGTGCCGCGGCCGCCCGGTTTTCACGGCGTACTTACGTGGCAGGTGGTGGCACGCATGCAAGCGGCGAGCTGCCCGCTCGCTTCCACGTACGTTTGTCACCGCCAGTCGGTGGCACAACAGGAAGGGATCAGGCTCGGTGGCACGGATGTAGTTTTTTTTTTTTTTTTCCTTGAGGGTACATGAACATTGAGATGTGTGCACATACGTATCTCAACATTCATCAAAAGGCACATGCAGCATGAGCATGATTTAACTTTCCCTCAGTGGCACAGGGCAAATTGGAGTTCGACGGCTCCGATTCAGGTCGTTAGTTATTAGGAATATAATAAGGGGTTGTTTGGTTTTCATGACTAAAACTAAAGTGGACTAAACTTTAGTCATTTTATTAGGGACTAAAGAGCCAAACAGAGTGACTAAAACACTTTACCTCCACTAGTCACTCAAATGTGACTAAAACATTTTAATTCACTTTAGTCATAAGAACCAAACATGCCCTAAAAAATATTAAGTTGTTAAACTCTGAAAAATTAGATATATCATATTATAGATTCTAAAATGCATTCTCTGACATAAACTCTCTCAAAAAATACCATAAGATCATCTCTAGTAGTCTTTCTAAATTTACTTTGTCAATCAACATTTGAAGAGTTATTTGAGAGTAAAAAATGTTTTCTATAGCTTTATACCCTCATAAATCCTTTCATCTCAGCCTAGGCATTAGGTTCCTCGGTTTTTGAAGAAATTCGGTTCTTAGAAAATAGGAACTGATCGGTTCTCAAAAAATCTTAGAACCGACAATTTCGGTTCAGTTTCGGTTCTAACCGAACTTTTTCAGCAATGGTCAAGAAAACAATAAATATGCATGTTCCCAGACAAATTTATGCAACCCTATATCCATTTTTATTAACAATAATTTATAAGCCAACAATAGCAACATAGTAACACAAATATATAACATTTCAAATATGAAATACCACACATAAACCAAACATAACTTTCAAAATACAAGTAGATGAAGTACGACACATGTAATTCAGTTCTTTCGGTTAGTTCGGTTACCAAGTGTAGGAACCAAATTTTTTTCGGTTATTTTGGTTCCTCAATATCGGGAACCGAATTTTTCGATTTTGATTCTTTCGGTTTTGCTTCTGGTTCTTTCAATTCGGTTCCTCGGTTTCGCTTATTTTTCCCAAGCTTACTTTCATCTATAACTATTTCAGAATGTCAATTCAGATTTTGGTCACTGAATATGGTTCATTCATGATGGGATGCAAGGTGTGGACATCAGCCCTTCCTACAACTATGACGAAGTAAAAACATTCATCATATAAATTAACTCAGCTTTGTGATAGAAGTGAAGATATATAGTTTGACAATTGAGACCCCACATGTCATAGTCATTGGTTATTGGGTAACGCTTAAAAAGCATGTCATAGCCGTCATTGGTGGTAATGCTTAAAATAATGAGGGTTGGGGGGAGGGGGAGGGGGAGGGATCAAACACATAACCTATTAGTTTGGAACCAAGTTGGCTTACCATTGGGACGAAAGACTTTACATGCTATAGTTGGAAGTTTACTATCCATGTCAGTGAACACTCGTGGCCTTTGCAAATTTTAATTTTGAATTTTAAAATTTGTGAACTTATTATTGAGAACTACCCACTCGGATTGTAATCAATCTTAAATATTTTTTTATAGATTATGTCAACATCCAAATTTTAAGGTTAAAATTTGAAATCAGGAACTTAAAACAATATTTTGAAACCCTAAGTTGTTTCAGATCCACTACTTTACAAAACCAGAAATCGTGATTCAGACCCCCAAAAATTGTAAGTCATGACATCTTTCGCACGCTACGCAGCCAGCTGGATTCGAACCCATGACCTCACCTCATCCTCAACCACTGCACCCCTTAATCAGCTGTGTTTATAATGTTTTCCACATATTATTCTAAATAGAGTGTAAATTGATTGTTTAAGACTCTAAATGAATTCAAATAAAAAAGTTGTCAACTACAAAGTTTTATAACCTTTCGAGATCTACAACGTTTATTTTGGTAGTTTCTCCATCCAAGATCGTTTATAAAATTTAATTTCAAATTTGAACGTAGTTTTCCTTAACAAGATGATTTCAAATCAAAAAAATTGTCAACTATACAAAGTTTCATAATTTTTTGAGATCTTCACATTTTATTTTGGTTATTTCTCCATTCTAGAAAGTTTGAAAATTTAAAATTGCAAATTTGACAAATTCAAACATAGAGTAGTTTTCCTTGACAAAAATATTTCAAATTAAGTTGTCAACTATAAAGTCCTATAACTTTTCTAGATCTACAACTTTCATTTTGGTTGTTTCTCCATCCAAGATCGTTTCAAAAAAGTCCTATAACAAGTTTTCATTGACAAGATGATCTCAAGTGAAAAAGTTATCAACTATAAAGTTTTTATAAATTTTAAAGATCTACAACTTTTATTTTGATCAATTGTTCATCCGATAAAGCGATGGTATCGTTATTCACAAATTTTATATATCTCTCATATGGTTCCATAGGGTTCCATAAAACTATAAGAAAGATATGTAAATTGTGAACAATGCTGTTTTCACTTTGTCATATGAAGAAATGACCCAAACAAAAGTTATACGTCTTGATGAGTTCTATAACTTTTATGTTCATGACTTCTTCGACTGAAATTATTTTATATTTCAAAATGTTGTTTGAACTTGTAATTTTTGAAATTTGATTTTTGAGATGTACAAAAAAATATGACCAAAATAATAACAGTAAGAACACAATAACTTAAGAACTCTATCAATGTGCAACTCGTGAAGCATGCCGGGTGAAAAGGAGATGCATATTTTTCAATTAGATTTCATGATATCCTGCTGCAAAGGAATATGTTTAATAGATATTCAAATCCTAGCGATTGCCATGAAATAATGTAACAATTTGAGTTTAACTTGTCCTTTGTCGAAAATGGAACTACATATATTAAATAAAATTTATGAGTTCTAGTCGCCTATAATTCAAATACACCCCTCATTCTCAAATGTAATGGATCAAAGTTTGTCCTAAGTCAAATATATTAAGTTTAACCAAATTGATAGAAAATAGAGTTAACATCTAGCATATCAAAGATGTAAATTATGATAATATTTTATAATATCTAATGATGATAACTTGATGTTGCAAATATTATTCTTTACACATTAGATCAAACTTAGAACCATTATAACTTAGAACAAACTTAGATTTCTTATATTTTGTGATAGAGGAAGTAGATGCTCATTCCTCTACAAAATTTTCCATATAATGGATGTTTTTTTTTTCTTCATTTCATATAGGAAAGCAAGCCTTTTCATATGAAAGGGAAACTGCATCTCTCCATTCCAAACACCATATGATGTGAACAAAATATAGGAATTGTATTCCTTTGAAATTGCTACGAAAATCCTCCAATCCAAACAAAGCCCCAAGTCAGCAAAAGACTGTCGGGCATGCACTTCCATAAAGGGGCAAAGTCAGAAGCAGTCCCTCAACGCAAACATCATTATTTCAACACTATTTTTTATTTAACTAACCAAAACCAACACCACTTCACAATCACAACATGGAATAATCCTGGCTCAGCAATAATTTAGAAATGGGCAAGCCCAATCGACTCGCAGCTTACACCCACCGACTTCACAGCAGTTGAGTGCCTCAATGGCCTCCTCAGCATGCTCAGGGTGCTGGAAGACAACACAGCCGTATCCCTTGCAGGCCCCGGAGCCATGCATCGCCATATGCCACATCCGCAGCTGGCCAAACCTGCTGAACAGTGCGGCAAATTGCTCTGGGTGGTAGCTCCGCGGCAAGTTGTTCACACGCACGAGGCACCGCATGAACTCGAGGCGCCTCGCGTTCCTTTCATTGTGCGTGGGAGGTTCTTTCATTTCTTCCTCTCTATGCCTTGGGCACTTATAACGAAGTGTAGTTGTGTAATTGCCCCAAAGAGCATGTCGTGCTCTGCAGGGAACATATGTGACTGGGGAAAGAGTACGGACACTTCAGCTCCAAATGCACTTCCTGGTCGTCTCCACAGATGATGCAAAATTTTGCATCTGGATCCCTCCAAAAACATATGGTGGAACCTGTGCACAGAATCATTTCCATAAAAGCAAAGCCAATAGAAATTTGTGATGACACAAGATACATGCGCTGATGCATATCATATTGTACATTGGGATAAAGAAAGAAAATAAGGCAAAAAGAACTATAATCAAGCTAACTATTGATGAATCCAGTCTCTGAGGGAAATTTGTGGTCAAAATCATTGATCACAGCCCAATAAAATCATATTGAAATTCAGATTTGCCACATGAGAATAGCATGAAATATATATTTCCACAATACTACACTTAAGTTATTGTGTTAATACAAGTAGCCAAAGTTGCATCTTGGTACCATTCATTGAAAGTCAAAATTACAAATAATTTGTGACATGAAAGAGCATTAAACATAATAAGATATAAGCAAGTCAATACATATATTCCCATTAATGTTCCTACTATGTATCCTTGGCTCCTATAGCCCTCTCTTCCTAGACTATGCTTCAGGTATAGCATATCTATAATAGTGTTCAAATGGGTGCACTAGGCCATACACATGTTTCAGGGGCTCTGACTGGTTACCACATATAATCGCTAGTTTGACTAAGTAACCTGAAGTCATACAATTCAGTTCTAAGAGGTAAAAATGGCTAACTGAGTCTTACAGCAAAGGTCAAGCACAGGCACATGTATAACATCAATGACTAAACCTTTGTTTCACTTCCACAGACATATTGTGGAACCAGGACAAAAACTCATTAGCACTTGAAAAAAAAAAACTTTGCATAGAAATATGCATGCATGTGCTGTGGAGAGACAGTAATTTTTGCATGTTGATACAGTAGCTCTTTTCTTTATCCCAGCTTTATGATGTATGTATATAGACTAAGAAGTCCATATAAGGCGAATCTCCACAGACACAATCGCAGATAGACCATCCACCCCCATATCCCAGTCTGAACATCAGTTCAAACTGGAGTAGCTACCATTCACAAGATGGCCATATGGCATGGCTCGTGGGAGTGAGCATACATTGTGCAGAAAGGAATGAGAATGCTGAGTGCAAGCTAGAGAATGGAGGTACTACATCAGCAGAGGCACTACTCCCTATCTCCAGCAGTAGCATACCAGGGCACAGATAAAAAAAACACATTGATTCTATGATCTATCTCGTACTTAGTCAGACTAAACTTACTATTACATTTCAATGCCATGAACCATGGCTGAGATGCTTTTGCATTGCCCCTGATGCTTCAGCATAAACCATGGCTATTTCATCCTGTTACTGAATGGCAGTAGCCAGTAGTTACAAGCCAGCAACAAGCTGCCTTTGTTGTTTTTTTATCAATTAATCAGCTCAAGCTCACTGTTTGAATAAGATGTGCTGTCATAAATAATTATAATACAAAAACACAATGCAGTGAACTTCAGATAGTAAACATATTATAGTACTTCAGATATGTAAATACAATTCCACATATATTATATTATTTCAGATAGTAAACTTCATCCTCAAATGTATACTTTAATTGGCTACTGGCACTGTTTTAGGGACTATGGTTGTGGTGTTTTATGAAATTCATTATAAAATGGCGTGAATACAACAAGTAAACATAGAATTAAGTCACTTACGCCCCTCCTTCGGCTCCATCGGGCTCATATCTTTAATCAAAACCGCCTTCTGCTGATGCTCCTTTTTACTCTTCTTCCGCCGAAGAATGGTCATCTCCCAGAGACTTAAGAACCTCATAAACTTAAACCTGTACAGGTAAGGAACTTCCAGCCTCGAATTTCTGCGTCCTGAAATCAAGAAGCATGTTGGTTGACAGTGCAAGGTCGCAGGAAACGTTACTGAACATGAGCAATTGAGCATATAAAAGAGCTAAGTAGAGTTGTAAATTGGTATGCAGTCAACCAGAATCGATTGATGAACACTGGAAATTTGGGCTAGATTAAGCAAAGGATTCGTTGAAAGAAGAACGCATGTTGCAGCGGTCCAGCCGCGTCTTCACCACCATCTTATTTATCCTGTCTTTTGTAGCCCTCGATCTCTTGATGCTTCTTTCCCTCTGTCTCCCGACGGGGGCCATCACCGATTCACCACCTTCCCTCCCCCTGCGGCGCACACGGACGTAAGCGGCGAGGTCGGCGGGCGCCGGCGGTGCTCGGGATGACCAGCGGTCACAGGGAGGGATGGGATCCCTAGCCCGAGGGCCCATTGCTTCGAGAGTTCGAGTTAATAACGGAAGAAGAGAGTTACATATCTAATTTTGCTAAAAAAACTAAAAAATTGGTGGTCAACAGTTTAATATTTGGGTTTGATATTTTTGCTAAAGTTATAAATAGGAGCCCGCACTTGGCAATTTGGAGACCGTGAAAAGGAGAAGATATGTTTTTTTCTTCTTTTTTTCATGGCGGACACTGGGCGGCGTCTTTTTTTTTCCTTTTTTTTTTCACGGTGGAACAAAAAAATGTCGCGAAAAAAATAACGACCGGGTCCACTGGTCCATAATTTCCGTTTTTTGCCAAGTCATTATGGGAACTGTTGAAGATTGCATATTTTTTCTTTGACATATCTATTTCAGAGTTGGTAAATTTTATGTTTTGCCAAACCAAAATTATCAAACTGTTGAAGTTGCTTAGAACGAATGAGAGCACGCATGGGCTGGGCCAAGAGAAAATTGTTGGCCGCAAGACCCTTAGATTAGGTCATATAAATATGGCCCGTGTTCTTCGAAAAAACACATTAGCCAGACCGGTAAGTCGCACGGGCCGCACGTGTAGGTGCAGCAGGCTCAAAAATGGAAAAAAACCGCTGAATTGCAGGTTCTATTGCTGTGCGTAGCCCAAGAAGGTTCTGCGGACCGGATCGTTACGAATCCCAGACTGTCCGGCGGCTCAGCACTTTATCGGTCCGTCCCCTCCGCCAGCCGTACAAGAGAAGTTCGGATATTCCTCGTTCAGCTTGAGCATTAGGGATTCCAGATTTTCATCCCGTCCTTGCCGCCGTGCTGCGCGCCTGCGCCCCGGCCTCTCATCTTTCCCTGACCCCGGTTAGCGCCTAGCGCCACCGACCTTGTCGCCGGCTTCGGGATCTGGAACGGTGAGTATGGTCTCCGCCAGGATACGTGGGGGAAAACGCGTCAGCAAGTACAGTTCCACAGAAGCGAAGAGAAACAGGATTTCGAGGAAACGCGTCAGCAAGTACAATTCAACAAAAGCGAAGAGGAATAGGATTTCGAGGAAGCCACCGGAGGACAAAGGTGCTTCCTTACTTGTTGAATCGTTTGCTTCATTTTTCATAGATCTGTAGACCTACCCATTTACCCATCTTCAGCACTTGATTTTGTTTTTACGCATGTCAATAGTATAGCTCTACCTGGGTCTTTCTTGTGCCCATCTTCAGTACTATGTTCCTTGAAGATACGTGGTGCAATGACATAGTATATCTCTAGTATTTGCAAGTTAGGTCTTGTTTGTTTTCAAATTTTGTTTTACTTAATGTATGCGTCTTGGAGGTAAGTCGAGACCATAGCACTTCATTTTGTTTTGCTACATATTATTGCAGTGCTCCTCGTGAGCCTGCACCCTGCAGAAACAAATTCACTACTCTCTCTCTCTATTTTAAATATAAGATGTTTTACTTTTTCTAGATATATTGCTTTTACCATGTAACTAATAAGAAATAGTGTATATGAAGCTATGTATCTAGAAAAACTAAAGGACTAAAACATCTTATAATTTGGAATGTTGGGAGAATTTGTTAAGATATATAAGCAAAATCAACAAGGCTCTTATTTAGTAATTAGTATGAAGCAAATTGAGTGTGCACATACCAAAAAATCCAGCGAGTAAACAGAAATTTGATACTACTAGATGACCACAAGCGAAACCCTTCGATTGCCTTCCTTCACTTTGTCCTTCGGACTATGAGCATGGTAATTATTCTTTTTAACATGTAACCACCTTGGTTGCGACGAAATCTAACACATATGTTGGCGTTTGTTCTTGCTGACAAAAGAGGAGGAAGTATGGAACCTTGGCATGATTCGGTTTAGTATCATGGCCTACCAAAGGTCCTCAGAGCAAGACATCTGCTACATCTGTGGAGATGATACTGACAACCACATGGAGCACTTCTGCCCTTTCAACTACATCTTTGGGCGGTATGACGATGATACCTGCAGAGGAGAATGCCCTGTTGGAGAACACAGAGTAACCTCCAGGACCACCGCAAGTTCCTGCGTCGTTTCGTACACGTGACCAACCTGCCGCCGGGCTTCAGGGTGTGGGAGCTCGAGAACCTCTTCAGCCCGTTCGGGCCGCTGCTGATGTGGGACGTTCCCTTCTTCAGGAACGACATTTGTGGGTGCAATAGCAGGCCTGAAGTCCGCATGAGCTTCGGTGTTGTCGTCTTCAAGAGGCGTGAGGATGTGGAGAGGGCCATCCACGAGCTCAATGGCTATGAGGCTGGTGGACGGAAGCTGCGCGTTGATTGGGTTTACCCCTCTTGTGTGTAGCTGAAGATTAAACCTTCAAACTTCTTTGTTCTCCAAGTGAGTTTTTTTTTTTAGGTAGGGAGCAGTTAGTGCAAGTTAATAAGTTGCCTTAATAAGACTAAGAGTCAATTATGTTATGGGGCTTGCCCTGGTGTTTGTCATGTGAACATATCTCATAACGCTGTTATATAGGATCAAGGTCTGAGATTGTTACCGAGTTCTGAGTTTGTTATCATTATGTTAAGTGAGTTTGTTATCATGCTTATCTATACTTCTTATATAAACAAACCCCACTAGTCTAATTCTCTTGAACCTTCTTGCGCCACATCATCAGAGGGTCTCACAAGTCACTAGCTCCAAATCACGCAGTTGAAGCCCAAGCGTCATGCACCTCTCTGTTTCCTGTCTGCTGGCTGGCCTGTAAGATTGTAAGTCTGTTTCCTCCTCCCTTGATTCATCAATTACACGCAGGCCGACGGTGGCCTCACGCCTCAGACAAGTTCTTGCAGATGGAGAAGGCCACGAAGGTAAATTGGAGGCAAACCTGTACATGTCCTGCCTCAGAGCCATCACCGGTGCGATCTCTACGTCGTCGTATGAGGTTGAATACTTGAATTAGAGCATCTCCAACAATTTGTTATTTTTCACTTGTTAAATCTGTCAAATCTTATGTTTTAGCAAATTGCTATAATAATTTACCAAGTTGGAAAGAGATCATCTTCAACCATTTGCTATTTCTCACTTGCCAAACCAAAAAAAAATTAAAAAGGAAGAAAACTTGCATGCGGGAAACCGAGAGAAGGACTCGCGGGCGAGAGGATAGCAAGCCGATGCGCGCTCACAAAAATGGCAAACCGATGTAATATTTTGACAAACGTGTAGAATTGACAAATTCAATTGACAAACTGTTGGAGAGTGTTTTTTGATTGATTTGCTAAATTTTAAAGGATGACAAGTGATTTAGCAAACTGTTGAAGATGCTCTTAGATAGGGAAGAAGTCAATCGATAGCTGATCTCAATCGACGTAGCTTGATCCGTTCGCAGACAAGTTGTTGATTTCGGCAAACGCTATAGGTAGAAGCTTTGGTGGACAAAGCCGAAGGAGGTCAGGAAGATGCGTGGTGCTGGATGGTTGGGCTTCGATGATTTTTTTTCCTAGCTATTTGTTTTATCACTCAATTTTTTTATAACGTGATCTAATATTCTATTGACTTTTCTTTTATTAAGTTACTGATTTTTATGAGATCCGATACAATAAACATGTAAACGAAACTCATATATATGTACAACACCTACTACCTAGGATATTATATTGCAATGCCATATATTAAAAAATTATTTCTAAAAAAAAATTCCTGCGGCAACGCGCGGGTATTCTCCTAGTTAGTTAATTATATAGCTATTTTCTTGCTAATAGACCTCTTAAAAAAAATTCCCTTCGTTGTTTAATATTGTAAAAAGAAAACAAAATTCTGTGACACAAGTGCAAGTGCTTAGCTCATCTCCACTAAATATTTCTTTTCGACGAAACTTAGTGGGTGCGAATCTAAGGAATTGGAATAGAATTGTTGCTTCTTTACATGATATTAACTTACTGGAGGAAAGGGACATCTTTGTTTGGGGTTGAACGCATCTGAAAACTTTACGGTAAAGTCCATGTATGCTGCGTTAATTAACAATGAGGTTAGAGTGTCACAAGATATATGACAAATCAAAGTACCCATAAAAATAAAAGTTTTCCTATGGTATATAAAAATAGATGTGATTTCAACTAGGATAACTTAGTCTGACGAAACTGGAATGGTGACAAGCATTGTTTCTTCTGTCACTCTCCAAAAATCATACAACATCTTTTTTTTAGATTGGGTTTATGTCAAATTCCTGAGGTGCTTTGTACATATATTTTTTGGAATTTCAGCCCCCGAGGTGTGAATGACATTTTCATTAGGTGGTCAAAATTATCAAACAAAAAGTATAATTCATTGCTATTAATAACAACTTTTGTATTTTGTTGGGCACTTTGGATAACAAGAAACGAGGTGGTTTTTGACAAATGCAGACCAATTTTTTTTTTCAGGGGAACACACTGGCTTCGGCAATGGATAAGATTGCAGCAGCATAATGATCTAAGGGATCAGTTGATCCTAGTTGGACAACATCTAGAGACGTCGGCTCTGCAGTTTTTTTAGTTCCAATAGTTGGTTGTCTAAAAAAAATATTGGTCATGTTTAGTCAAAACCTTATTTCTGTTTCGGTTATCAGTTTGGTTGGCGGTAAACTTTATTTGCAACCTGTGTTTGTACCCTTGGGCGAAACGTATCAGTTGATAGATGAAGCCGGTATAAACTATCCTTTATCTAAAAAAAATAGTTATTTTCTTGCTATCCCTTACTTTGAGTAACCAAATCAGAGTCTGTGGCAAGAACAGGAATGCAGACAACAAATACTTTGGAACAAAATGCATGCATACAAGTAAAATAGTTGTATCTTATTCTCAATTGTACACATCAAGCGAGTAACAATTATATTATTTATCAGTATAAGTTACAATCCTCATCAAAGCCATAATGAGGCTACTGGTTATCTGTGGCCTTCACTCACTTATCGACTGGCTTACCTTTCTCCCTCAGCTTGGCCACAACTTCCGTCATGGCCTCCTTCCTCTTCCTGTTGGCAAGCACTTTAGCCTGCACTCCGCTAACATTCGGGTCTTTCTTCTCTTCTGCCGGCCCTGGAGGTGGAGGCCGCCTCTTGGAAGCAGCACCGGTGATGTCAGGGTCCACCATGGTGCCAGCAGCAGCAGCGACCAAGCCACATAGAAGTGCCCTAGAACAGCAAAGCAACACATTTATCAAACTCACAGTTCTTGGGAGATAAGAGGAACTGAATATGTGATGAGATACTTCCTGTTGTCGGATTTGGCCCCAAAAGTTAAGTTATTGCTGCTGCTACTCTTCGGAGCAGGTGAAAGGTCCTAATCCAAGGCTAGAGGGGGGAGGGGTTGAATAGCCTAATTTGAAATTCTAAAATAAAACTCAACAAGTTAGACAATAAAGTGGCGAAGCTTTGACTAGCTATAGCAAACTAAAAGATGTGAAGCCTCCTATCACAATTGCTATCCTAATAGCTTTAGGATCAAACAATTCCTACTCAAATCTAGAAGCCCTCTAGGCACAACCTAATATACTAAGCAAGAAAAAGAAAGGTAATGCAAAGATGAAAGAAGTGATTTTACCACCGAGTAGAGGATTTAACCAATCACAATGAGATCACCAAGATCATCAATCAATCACACAAGGATGACACTTGATTTTTCACCAAGGTTCACTAGTTTGCCCACTAGCTACGTCCTTGTTGTGTCGGCTCACTTACTTGGAGGTTCAAGAGCTAATTGGCATCACACGTCAAACTCGTCACCAGGTGCCTCACAACCAACACAAGATAAGGGCTCTCCAAGACACGCGCAATCCACTAGAGTTACCTTTGCGATCTCCCGCGGGGAAGGCACAAGAACCCCTCACAATCTTCACTTGTGGTCGACGAAGCACAATCATCAAGCTTCTCGAATCCACACCGCTTGCTCCAAACCGTCTAGGTGAAGGCAATCACCAAGAGTAACAAGAAACTAGTAGCGGTATCAACTCCCAAGTGCCACTAAGATGAATCACTCATGCAATGCACTTGAACACTCAAATCTCAAATGGATGATCAAAATCAACTAAGAGATGAGTGGGAGTGTGTGTGGTTTGCTCAAAAGAGTATGCAACCAGCCAAATGTGCAAGAGTGGTTCCTAGAACCAGTCACATACCCTTATATAGCCTCCTCAAAGAAACTAGCCGTTTTTCTCTGTTTGGAGCTGCAAACCGTGACCACTGGACCACATTTGGTCACACCACCGGACTATAGAAGGTGGTCCGGTGCTATTCAAAATCTGACCGTTGGCGCGCTGAAAGTCACCGTCGGACCACTCGTAATAGTCCGACGCCCCTGGTCCGACACTTTGGCCTCAGCCAAACGTCTGAGTCCAGTAAGCACCCAGGCTCCAGACTCCTGGTCCGGAGCTCACCACCGGACCATATCCTCCTCTGGTCTGGAGCTTCTCCAGTCCTTTGACGATTTCATACAGTGAGTGCCAGTGCTCCGGACCACCAGTCCGGAGCTGACCACCGACCATTACGCCTGGTCCAGAGCTTGCCTTGAACTCCTGCTGAGCCACCGGACTCTGAAAACTGGCCGACTGATGGTCCGATGCACCACCGGACCACTAGTCTGACGCCCTTCTGTCTGAGCCTTGCCTGAGTCTGAACCACCGGACCACTTCCAATAGTTCGGTGTTCACATACTGACTGGTCTGGAGCTTCTGTCTTGATCAGAATCTTCTTCTCTTTTCTTCTCTTGATCTCATGTGCCACCACGAAGTGTTTCATTGACTTGTGCATGTGTGTTGGCATATTTTATCAAGTTTACAAGGGATGTTTCATTAGGATTAGATGCAATGCAATGCAATGCAATGAACTCCTAATGACACTTGATAGGTGTAACCACTAACTATTTCCCCCTCTTTATAGTACGGTTACCTATCCTAAATGTGATCACACCCACTAGGTGTCTTGATCACCAAAATAGAAAAGCCCTAGTATACCTTTGCCTTGAATAGCTGAGGGTTTCCTCCTCTTATTTTCTTCTCCAAGTGTGGAACCTTTGCTAGCTCTCTCCTTAGCTTCCTTTGCTCCATCACTTGTCACCTTCTCTCTTCACATTGTGTACTTAACCTATTCATCCACTTAGAGCTAGATTAGTACTTAGGTTTCATCAATTATCCAAAACAATAGAGATCTTTCAGCAGGAGGTTTGGGAAAAATCTTCAGAATGGTGGTTGTGGTTTGTGATGCAGAGAGAGGCATGGGAGGCGCCATTGCCGCCCTGGTGCTTGGTACCTCCAGAAACCGAAAGGAGCACACATGTGTTGTAGCCATTAACATGGATGCTTCTTCCTGCAGATGCAAACAAGAGAAGTGATAGATACGGCCCCACAAAAGGTGTTAAGTCGCCTTACCATTGGTTGCAAAAGCTTCAGAAAAGATAAGGCACGTGGAACGTATACATATTCTTTCAGTATATGCCAACCCTGCCAAGGAGCGACGCTTTTCTCAGTTTTATTTCAACCCATTATTACTTTGCTTGAGGTCAAGAAGGATTCATTTTAGCTCAGATCCCCAATTGTTTCAGTACTGCATAGTCAGTCTCTTAAGCAGGTTTGAGGTTTGGGGGTAACTCCTGTGTACGACAAGCGAATGCAGTCTACAGGCTACAGGGTAAATGTGAAAAAGGGTGTGCTAATTTAACCGCTTTAGCACTTCGACTGTTCTTCATTTTTTCCTACAAAAGTTTTTTTGTGACTTTTTCCTACAAGAGTTAGCATATATTTAAAACTGTACAATCACTATGTCTCAAGAGGTCATGTGTTCTTTTATTTTCTTAGAAAAAGCCTTACGATCAAAATTGCTCCAACACGTTATCAGTGACAAGGAAATGGAAACGGAGATCAGAGTGACACTGAGACTACGAGTAGACATTACAGTTTGGAAATGACTTTTTTTGTTGTTGTTGCTTGTGTTGGCTGTATCTATCACTTTTTTTTTGAGCAAGGTTGTATTTATCACTTACACTGCGACTCATCGGTCTAGCTAATGTTTTTTTTTTCAGAAAGACGGCCCATATATATGACCGAATCTAAAGGTCTTTGCGGCTCAAGATCGGCCCAAACCATGAGTGCTCGCTTTCGTCCTAGGCCGTGGTGAACACAGAACTCTTCTTCCATTAGAACTCGAAGTCCCCTCGAAAAAAAGAACTCGAAGCGTTTCTCAAAAAAAAAACTCGAAGCAACGGGCCTCCTCGGGTTAGGGATCCCACTCCCACCGCTGCTCATCCCGAGCACCGCCAGCGGCCGCCGACCTCGCCGCTTACGTCCATGTGCGCCGCAGGGGGAAGGAAAGCGGTGATGGCCCCCGTCGGGGGACAGGGGGAGAAAAGCATAAAGAGATCGAGTGGCACAAAAGACAAGATAAACAAGATGGTGAAGAAGCGGCTTCCGCTGCAACGTGCGTTCTTCTTTAGTTCTTTCAACGAATCGTTTGCTTAATCTTCCCTTGATCCGTACGCCTGCCCAAATTTCCATTGTTCAGCTATCGATTCTGCTTGCCTGCGTACCGATTTTTAACTCTCTATTTTGCTCTTTTATATGCTCAATTGCTCACGTTTAGACGTTCAGTGATCTGGGCATGTTTGGTTCCTATGACTAAAATTAAAATAGACTAAACTTTAGTCACTTTAGGACTAAAGAGCCAAAGAGAAGGACCAAAATGGGACTAAAACACTTTAGTTTCACTAGTCCCTCAGGGTGGACTAAAGAGACTAAAATATTTTAGTCCAATTTAGTTTTAGTCATGGAAACCAAACAGGCCCTAAGACGATGGCATTTACCAGTTTAAGACCGGCCCATCCGGCTGTTGGAAAAAGGCTTTCTCCGAACAGACCCCGAAGATCGGAGGTAGAGGGACCTTCGCCTACCGCCGAAGGAGCAAGCCCGTCGATCTTCGAGGTGATCACGGGTAGCCTTCGCGTAGGCCGAAGGTCTCCCGCAGTTGAGACGGAATGCCGTATGAGTGATTTGGGCCTCCGCGGATGATGAGGGCCCTTCACCGGGTGAGTAGGATTGGGAGCTACGCGGGTCGGGCCTTCGCGCTGCTGAAGGGCCCGACAGAGGTGGCGGCGGAACAGGACAATGAAACGGGGAAACCCTAGAAATCGGGGATCTTGTCTCTCTTTATTACGCTGGGTGATGACCCCTTTTTATAGTACACTGTTCACATTACAATCATGATTATACAAATACCCTTCTACCTACTCCGGAATATTCCGGAGGTCTCTCTAATACCCCGGGGGTCCTTCGGTCACATTATACCGATTGGATTTATTGGGCCGGAAAGCGCGCTGGTGAAGGCTCATTCGTCTGGGCCCGGTAAACGACCCCGGCGGCTCCCTCCGGGACGCCCCTTGGCTCGTTCGGACGTCCGGTCATGGCTCCTTCGCCCCCTCCGCAGCCCCTCTCCGGACTCTTCTTTCCGAGGGCCTTCATCACTTCGGGTCGGAGGTCCCGGCCGATTGCCCTGGAACCTTCGCATAGTGGTCGGCTCAGCTCCGCCGTGGGACGAAGGCTTCGCCACCTTCGTCCGTGGAGCGAAGGCTTCACCTCCTTCGCCGTAATGGTACCTGCACACACAAAAAGGTAGACAAGCCTCTGTGCGCATTAGTAATGTTTCGTTCCGCCAAATGGCACAGCCTCCATTTGAGGGAATTTTCGCTTCGTTCGATTTTTGGCCCACAGGGGGCCTTCGCGACTTATGTCCCAACAGTTTCCCCTTTGAGGGGCTGGTCCGACACACGCGGGTGTGGCCCTCAAAAACAATCGTATGGGAGGCGCGAAGGTGTATTTTTCCCTGTGGGCCTCTTTCCCCCTCGTGTCGTGTTGTGTCGGGTTCTGATTGGTTTTAGGGTTTCTGCCTGTCTTGATGTGACGTGACGTTTGGCCTTCCTATAGACGCGATCGAGGCGGTGGCTCCCCCTCCTATAAAAGGGGGTGTTGGGGTATGCGGAGAATTACTAATTCTTGCGTCGTTGTCACTTGCTTTCGCTTTCCAAGGCTACCTTCGCTCTTCCTGTTGCTCCTTACTCCGGTTGTGGCTTCGTTTGGCCGTTCCGCTTCTCGTTGGTCGTCGTTCTCCGGTCCGTACTCCGGTCTCGTCGGGGTTCGATCTGCTGGTTGGTCGAGGGTCTTCGAGGAGTGCATGCTTGCTTGTGCTGAGGCTCAGTCCTTGGAGGAAGATTTAGATCTGGAGGAGAGTCTGAGCAGTGTAGAGGCTTCTGTTGGGGATCTTGTCAGTGCTAAGGAATTTTCTCCGATGGTTGGGAAAACTTATGAGATCGGGGTTTCGCTCATGACTCAAGGGATGATTGAAGGGCTGCTCCAAGACGGTGCTTTTCCTGCTGACAAGTACCGTCTTCCGAAGGGTGAGTCTGTTCCTGCTCCCAAGGGTGATGAGGCGGTTGTCTTTCGCAATTTTTTCTTTTGCGACCTTCGCAACCCTTCGAGAGATTTCCTTCGGGATGTTATGTTGAAATTTGAGGTTCAACTCCACGATCTTACGCCGAATGGCGTTCTCAGCCTTGGGTCAGTTTTGCTGGGCTTGCGATTCATATGGGGCGGAGCCTGATGTGGATACCTTCTGCGCGAATTATGAAATCCAGTTCCAGCCCAAGAAGGATAAGGTGACTAAGGAATTAATCCAGTTCGGCAGCTGCACCTTTTTCCCTTCGCGGGCTCCCAAAATTTCGTTCTGCAAGAAGAATAAGTGGGTGGGGGAGTGGATCCGCCACTAGTTTTGCGTTACCTTTCCTGAGGCGGAGGATGCTGTCAATCCTTTCGTATCTGTGCTACGCCCGATGAAACCGAAGACTTGGGTGTCTCCGCCGAGTAAGGTTTCTGAAAGGCGGGCGAAGTGTGACAAGGCCTTCGAGCTGGCTTGTCGTTTTTCTGGAGGCCGTGATCTTGTCGAAGAGATGTGCGGCGCTGGTTACTGGGCTTTGAGTGCTACCCAACCCAAGTTTCTTATCAAGACGATTTCTGTTCCGGTATTTGGTGACCCTGAGGGCGTCCCTTTCCCTGTTTTTGGGAAAGAGCTCGGTGAAGTCACCTTGGAGGAATTTATCCGTGGTATTGAAGTGGAGGCCACTGTCATTGTTGGAGAGGTGACTGAGAAGGAGTTCTTAGCTCGGCGGTCGAGCTCCAGGACCATGCCCCGGTTAAACCATGTGTACGAGGAGCTGTGTATTAAGTATGCCGAGAGGACAGTTCCTGCGAAGGTTACTGATGCCATGCGAAGGTTACTGATGCCATTCTTAGAAAAGAGACGGAGGCCAAGGGGAAAGAATCTGAGGTGGTGAAGGCCTCCAGCGCCGGTGGTACTTGAGAGATCTCTAGTGTTTTGGATAATTGATGAAACCTAAAGTACTAACCTAGCTCTAAGTGATTGAGTAGGTATAGTACACTCATTGAAGATGATGACAAGTGGTGGAGCAAGCAAAGGTGGTGGAGACCTAGAGCTCACACTTGGAGAAGAAGGAGAATGGAAAGACCCTAAGCTAAACAAGGCAAAGGTATATGCTAGGGCTTTTGTTTTGGTGATCAAGACACCAAGTGGGTGTGATCACATTTAGGTTAGACAACCGTACTATTAAGAGGGGAAATGCAAAAGTGATTGCGGTTTGTCAAGTGCCACTAGGTGTTATCTATAGTGCATGTGCATTTAGGACCTAGTGACATACACCATGCTAATTGTCAAGTAAAACATGCCAAGAAGTGTTCACTAAAGAGGTATCTTAGTGCTTGGCAACTTAGAGCAAAGGTGGAAGAATCAGAGAAAAGAAAAGGGCGTCGGACGCTGTCCGACGCGTCGGACGCTGAGGACTTTGACTCAGTGCGTCCGTCGGCCTTAGATAAGAAGCAGAAGAATTCCAGAAGGCGTCGGATGCTGAGGCACAGCGTCCGTCGCAAAACGAGTGTAGCGTCCGTCGGGCTTCCAGTGGGCTCTGCAAGCGAGTGAAGCGAAGACTTGCGTCGGACGCTGGCACGGAGCGTCCGTCGCCCACACAGCAGCCCAACGGCTAGTTCTGACAATGTGTCGGACGATGGCGATGGAGCGTCCGTCGCCCCTGTTTCGAGCGTCCGTCGCCTACTTAACAGGGCAACGGTTTGAAGACTTTGAGGGAGTCTATAAATATTTGGTGGCCGGCTCTAGGGTTTCTCTCTCGCACATTTGAACATCTTAAGACTCCTTTGAGCTGAGCAAACTCTCTCCCACTCATCTTCATGCTTGGTTAGTGAAAACCCAATAGAGATTGAGTGATCCAAGTGCATCTCGCATATAGCTTGCATCTAGTGGCACTTGGGAGGCGTTCTCGCTGCGGATTTCTTGTTGCTCTTGGTGATTGCCATCACCTAGATGGTATGGAGCAGCAGTGGTAGATTGAGAAGCTTGGTGATTGTGCTTCGTCGACTACAAGTTGATTGTGAGGGGTTCTTGTACCTTCCCCGCGGGAGATCGCAAAGGTAACTCTAGTGGATTGCTCGTGGCGTTTCAATAGCCTCATCTTGTGTTGGTTGTGCGGCACCCGGTGACGGGTTTGGCGTGTGAGGCCGATTAGCGCGTGAACCTCCAAGTGAGTGTCTTGCCACAATGGGGACTAGCTAGTTGGCAAACTAGTGAACCTTGGAAGAAAATCAAGTGTCAACCATTGTCTCTTGGGATTGATTGATTTCATTGGTATTCACTTGATCGGTTCATCCCCTACTACTCTACGGCGGTATAATCACCTTTCCCATCTTTGCTTACCTTATTCATATTTGTCCTAGTATATTAGGTTGTGCCTTGAGGGCTACTAGAATTGAGTAGGAATTGTGTGATCCTAGAGCTTATTAGGATAGAAATTGTGGTTAGGTGGCTTTGCATCCCCCAGTAGGCTAGTGCAAGTCTAGCTTCGAGACACTAAGTGGGTGGACTGAGTCTTTGCGTGTCCTTTACCAGGATACCGGAGGTTCTTTTTGTTTATTTTTGCGCTGCCATCTTCGATTTTGTCTTGATTTTTGATAAATTCTCTTTTGTTTGGTGTAGACCGGATACGTGATCGCTTGAAGGATGTTAGTGTCTATGAGTTGCTGCATACAAACCTTCGGCGTCAGTGTGCGGTAAATTTTTTTTATGATTTGATTGTCTATGGGGGTGGGGGGTTGTTTGTTTGTTCTGGTGCTTTTTTACACGTGAACTGTTTGTGCAGGGCCATCATCTGGGGGCTGTTATGGAGGAGAAGTTGTCTTTGGCTCTTCTCACAAGCCGAGATGACTTGTCCTTCGCGAAGAAGGACATTGGTCAAAAGGAAGAACGCATTTCCGAGTTGGAGGAGGAGGTGGCTGGCCTTCGCTCCCTTTCTGAGTCCAATGAGGAACTTAAGAGCAAGGTGGATAGGTTGGCGGGTGCTCTTGAAAAAGCAACCGACAACGAGAAAACTGCTCGAGAGGAGCTTGAAAGGACGAAAGCTATTGCTACGGCCCTTCGCAAAGACCTTGATGGTGAGCGGTCTCTTGCTGCGACGCTCCGGACGCAGGTTGACTTGCTGAGCGAGCGACTGGAGGATGCCAGACTTGCTGGTGCTTCGGCCGTTTCCGCTTATTTGAAAGCGTTGGCTGAGTTTGGGGGGTTGGTTTCTTCGCCTGCCGACGACTCTTTGGCCCTTTCCACCTGCAACTGGCTGCGAGCTGAATTTATTAAGCTTCTGAGCTTTATTGCGAAGGCTGGTCACTTCACTGCTCTTTCTAGAGTGTCTAATTTCGCGAGGGCTTTGGTGGATGGGGGCTGCGAGCACGTGGCTGCCTTGAGGGGTAAAGCTTACCCAGATCCTATACCGCCCTCTACGCTGGCGAAGCCTGTTTTCAGAGCTATCACGAAGTTTATGTACTACTGTTATGGCCAGTTTGGTCGGGCTGATGCTTGTGGTCTAGCGGAGGCTAGACGCCAGGAGGTTTGCTTTCGACTGTTGCTTTCTTTGTTGTCTTGGCGTCTTTTTTTTCTTTGACTCGTTTGCTGACTCTTTCTGTGAACTTATGTAGGATTTGGCGAGGGCAGGCGCTGGTTCATGCGGAGGTGGTGGCGCAACTGGTGGTACACATGTTGCTGCAGCGCAGGATCCTCCTTCGACTCTTCTTGGCGCTGGTGCTGGTGCAGCTCCCGGTGTACCTTCGGAGGCTGAGGACGATGTTGCTGCCTCGGAGGCGAAAATGGATATTCCTATGCCCCCATTTGAGGAGGTGGGGCAGTGAGTCTTAGCTTAGGCTTCATTTTCGGGCCTGCGTGCCTTCGCGGTGACCCCCAATGGGGGTGATGTAAATAACATATGTGTTACTCCTATGGTGGCTTTTGCTATTTAAGATGTGCTTTCCTTTGTATTGATTTTTGTGTTCGTCCCGCGCAGGTTGCCTTTGAAGGCCCTGTGTGGGACGTTATGTCTTTGACGTTGATACGCGACGGTGTTTATGTTGATGGAGATTTGTGGGATTATTGGCGATCCAGTCACGCAAGGCCTTCGGTTGATAGGATGTTTGAGTTTGTTCTCTATTCTATCGATGATTGGAACGATGTATTTGTTTGTTCCTTAGCCTGGCGAGGCCCTTTGGACCCGATGTAGCTTTATATTGTTTGTGTGGTCTTCGCGCCTCGTGTTGTGTTGTACTGTTTTACTCTTTCGCGTTGAACTTGTATCGTCGTCGGCCCGTGATGGGCAATGTATTAAAAGCGCGCGAAGGTGTCTTTATACGTCTCATTTATTACAGTTCTTTGGACCTTCGCTTTTGAGACTCTCTGTAGGCGTTTTTGCATCCTTGAGGGCTTCTCTTGGTTGATGGCTCAAGCTCTTTAGGGGTTTGTGGTTGAGTGTTGATTGCCTTCGCTCTTTGCGTTTGATTGTTAGCTTCTTCCGGTATTGTTGTAGCAGACGACTTCTTTCCGTCTAGACTTTGATTCCTCCGATGTCACGTTGCTATTACGAATCTTCTCGCGGTGATTTTTTTTTTGTTTAGACTGCGGGCTTGGGGGATACCCCAGCCTGCATG
Source organism: Microstegium vimineum (assembly GCA_022036555.1). NCBI lineage: Eukaryota > Viridiplantae > Streptophyta > Magnoliopsida > Poales > Poaceae > Microstegium > Microstegium vimineum. Next base: position 9,708,717 of record CM039139.1, on the reverse strand, counting down.
GTGTTTCCCCCTTTGTAGGTGTGTGGGTATGTGTTTTGCTTTTGCTTGATTTCATTTAGTGCGGAGGGGGGGGCTTCTATACTTATAGGGTGCTCCTCCTACTGTGCACATGGGGGCTTTAAGTACCCTGTGCGTGGTTGGTGGCAGTTTTACTGTCGTTTAGTTCGCATCGGCGAAGGCCTTTGATATCGTCCTAATTATTTTTAGTCTTGCATCTAGGGACCTTCAGTCGACAAGATGTTGCCTAGGCAAAGGCTGCCTATTATATATATATATTTGGATGGAAGTGAGCTCTGCGCTCGTTACATTTGCATGGCATTGCCTTACATTTGGCACGAAGGTCTTCCTAGTTTCTTTATTCTAGGTCTTCGGCTGCTTCTTGCTCCTAACCTTGGGCGCCTTCGCCCGATTCCTCCATACCGCACAGCTGGACGCGTCTGCCGGCTCTCTGCCCAGGCTTGGTCTCAACCTGGGAGTTGTTGATGTAGAGTGGGCTTCGCCACTGCTGGCACTCGAAAACCTGCTTGGGGTAACCTTTGGTCGGGTTGGCCAGGTGCCTGACCGCGGGTGCCTTCGCCTGTTTATCCACCACCCTTGCTGAAGAAGCCGTGCAGCGGGACGCGTGCTGACCTTTGTGGCTTCTTCCGCCTCAACCTGGGTGGTGGTGTAGTGGGTTGGCCTCCATGGCTTCTGACACTTGAAGGCTTGCTTCGGGCTGTCGGGGGGTGGCTTGGGCTTGTTGGCGGTGTGGTGGGGGTCACTTTCTCTGTGATCGCGTCCTTCGAACTAGGACGAGGGGAGGTTACGAGCCTTCGCGCGGTAATCTCCCATCGCCGGTTCCGCTACCTGGTTATAGACAAGCGGAGGCCGGTTCTTGACCGACGGTGCCCCCCTTTTTACGAGTCTTCGCACCGTATTCTTGGGGCCTATCCCCTCTCTCTGCGTTTTAAAGAAACGCCTGCTTCCATGGCTGTTTTCCGGGGCTGCCTCTGGTTCTTGTCTTTTCTCTAGGAGGGGCGAAGGCTTGGGTTACCGGTTTGGCTCCCTTCTCGTGTGTTTTGCTAGCTCCTCTCAGTTTATGTTTTAAGAGAGGTTGTGAACTTGGTGTTTTGGGCTGGCGGTTGAGCTGCCTTTTATAGTGCCCCGAGGCCTAGCTTTTACTGGTTAGGGGTAGTTGGGACGGTGGTGGTTGTTTGTTGGCGGTTGAGCATTTACTTTTGGTTGAGTTATCGTTGCCTTCACATTGAATGTTGCGGGTCCCCTTTTTTGTCTGCTCGTTTTTGCAGAGCTTTTGAAGATTTTGCCTTGGTGGTTATGCGAAGACCTTCGCCTCGGTGTCTGACTTGTCAGGTCTTTTTTCCAAGTTTTGAATGACTTTATAGTGCGAAGGTTGTATTGTTCATACATTTTTCGGTCTTGGTGCCTGACGTGTCAGGACTTTTCCGAGTTCTGAACGCCTCTTAGGGCGATGGGGTTATACCATTTGCTCGAGCTTTTGCGTCGGTGCCCAACTTGTCAGGACTTTTTCCGAGTTGTGGACGCCTCGTGGGCGCGGAGGTCGTACCGTTCGTTCAGCCATTTGGCTGTAAGTGGCGGAGGTCCTCTAAACGTGTTAGAGTGTCGATTGGTGTGGCCTCATTGCTGGTCACTTTTGACGTTTCTGTTTAGGGCATTATGGGGATAACCTCTTTATAACTTTAGAGGATTTTTACAAAGGTGTTGCCTCGTTAAAAACCTGACGCCCCTGGATGGGGTTCCCCTTGTGAGGAAAAGAGTACGGTGCCTTGCGAAGCAACTAAGAAAGTAAAATGATGAAAGAAGTAAATCTACCTACAAGCCGACATTCGCTTATATTTCCGCAATGGTTGCTTTTACATTAGATGTAGAATCTCTTTAGGTTACTGGAGTTCCAGGTGTGCGTGGTCGTTGTGCCTTCGTTGTCTGTTAGCAGGAAGGCTTCTGGTCGTCCTGCGGCCTTCGCGATGAAAGGTCCTTCCCACTTGGGCTGAAGTTTTCCAGTCATTTCTGCATTTGGCTTTCTTCGGAGAACGAGGTCTCCGTCCTTGATGTTTTTGTGTATTACCTTGCTATCTCTCCAGCCTTTTGTTTGTTCATGGTACTTGGATATATTCTGTACTGCTTCTAGCTTCGCTCCCTCTATTGCTTCCTTGGAGTACTCTTCATCCAGTGTCATTGTGTGTTTGGTCACTCTCAGGCTTTGGAGGTTCACTTCTTCTGGTAACATGGCCTCTTCGCCGTAGAGTAGCTTGAATGGCGTAAAGCATGTTGCTCTGGAGGTCGTTGTGTTGTGGGACCATACCACTCTAGGTAGCTCCTCTATCCATTTTCCCTTGAGAAGGTTGAACAATGTTTTGGCGATGGCGGAGAGATGATCCTGTTTGATCTTTCCACGGCCCCGTTTGATTCCGGGTGATAGACTGATGCGAATGCTACCTAGGTTCCGACGCTTTTGCAATATTGCTTGAATAGGTCCGAGTCAAACTATTTGCCGTTGTCCACTGTGAGGGTTCTGGGCACTCTGAATCTACAGACGATGTTTTGCCAGAAGAATTTCCTTACTGATTCGGAGGTTATCTTCACCAATGGCTTTGCTTCTATCCATCTTGTGAAATATTCCACGGCAACTACCGCAAATTTGTTTCCCCCTTGTGAAGGTGGTAGGGGTCCTACTAAATCCATGCCCCATCGTTGCAGCGACCATGTTGCGGGTATGAGTTGAATTGTTGCTGTCAGTAGTCTTTGGTGCGTAGATAGGTGCTGGCAGGCTTCGCAGGTTTTCGCTACCTCTTCGGCGTCCTTGATGTGTGTTGGCCAGTAGAATCCTTGGCGTATTTCTTTCATAGACAAGGCTCTGGAGCCTATGTGAGATCCGCAGATGCCTGCGTGTACTTCTTGCAAGAGATTTTTTCCATCTCCGCTTGTGATGCATTTTAGCAGTGGTTGGACTACTCCTTTTTTGTACAGCTCGCCATCTATGATGGCTTAGCTTCGCGCTCTGGCAGCGATTCTTGCTTTTGCAGCTTGATCTTGAGTGTCTTCTTCGCTGTTTAGGTATCTTCGGATTGGCTCTCTCCAATCTTCTTCTTGCAGTGCTAACACTTGTCTTGCTGATTGTGCTGTCAAAGGTTCAGTGAGTTCTTGATAGAATGTTCCCTCGGGTAACGGTGTTCCATTTGCTGTTGCCTTCGCTAGCTCGTCTGCTTCGACATTAGACCCCCTGGGTATGTGTTCCACTGTGAATCCTTGGAACTTTCTTTCTGTTGTTCTTACAAGAGCAAGGTATTTTGTCAGCTCAGGTTCACGCGCTGTGAAGTCTTTCTCAACCTGGCCTGCCACTATTTGTGAATCTGTTTTAACTCCGAGTCTTCGTGCGCCCATTCTTTTCACCTTTGCTAAGGCTAAGGCTATGCCTTCATATTTTGCTATGTTGTTGGTGGACTTGAACAGCAGTTTTGTTGCGTACTTTGTTCGTACCCCCGACGGTGATATCAGAACTGCGGAGGCCCTGGCTCCTTTCTTTCCCCAGGCTCCGTCAGTGAATGTTGTCCAAGATTGGTCTTCGTTTGGAATTGGTATCGCTTCGTGCGGCGTCCAGTCTGCCACAAAATCTGCTAAAGCTTGTACTTGATGGTCGTCCTGGGTACATAGTTGATGTTGTATTGTGATAGTTTTGCGGCCCATTTTGCCGTTCTGCCGGAGGCTTCCTTGTTCTTGAAAATGTCACCTAATGGTTGTGTCGAAGGTACCGTTACCTCGTGGGGCTGAAAGTAGTGCTTGAGCTTTCTTGAAGATATTAGGACCGCATAGGCTATTTTTCTACTTCTGAATAGTTCAGCTTTGCTCCTGACATTGCCTCGGAGATGTAATAGATCGAGAATTGATGTATGGTACCTTCGAATTCTTTTTCTTATGTCAGTACTGCGCTTACTGTGTGCTCTGTTGCTGCTACATAGAGTAATAAGGGTATGTCTGGGGTGGCGGTTGCGACAACCAGGTCGCTTGCTAGGTAGGCTTTTAGCTGTTGGAATGCCTCTGACTGTTCTTTCCCCCATTGGAACTTTTCTGATCCCCTGAGTACCTTGAAGAATGGTAAGCTTCGCTCTGTTGATCTGGAGATAAATCTGTTCAATGTTGCGATTCTTCCTGTTAGCTTTTGCACTTCCTTTCTGGTTGTTGGTTCGACCATTGCCTTGATTGCTTTTGTTTTGTCCGGGTTGGCCTGTATGCCCTCCGGAATTATCATGCATCCAAGCATCTTTCCTCTGCTTACTCAGAAAACACATTTCTCTGGGTTTAGTTTGAGGCATGCTTCCCTTAGATTGGTGAAGGTCTCTATGAGATCGGACAAATGTTCTACTTCGCTTTTACTTACGACTATGATGTCGTCAATATAGGCTATGATGTTGCGCAGCAGTTGAGGCCCCAGTACTACTTTTGTCATTCTTGCGAAGGTGGACCCTGCATTTTTCAACCCTTCTGGCATTCTGACGAAACAGTATGTGCCGAAGGGTGTTGTGAAGCTTGTTTTGTCTTCGTCCTCTTGTTTGAGCCAGATTTGGTGGTAACCCAAAAAACAATCCAACATTGAGAACCTTTTGCACCCTGCTGCCTTATCGACCAAAGAGTCGATTCTTGGTGGAGGGAATGCATCTTTCTTGCATGCTTTGTTCAAGTCTGTGAAATCGATGCACATTCGCATCTTGCCGTTCTTTTTTGGGACGAGCACGACATTGGATAGCCAGTCCGAGTACTTGACTTCCCTGATGACCTTCCCGTCTAGCAATCTTTGGACCTCAGCCTTCACTGCTAACACTCTGTCCTCTGACATCTTTCTTTGCCTTTGCTTCCTCGGCTTGCAGTGCTCGTTTACATCCAATGAGTGCTCTATTAGTTGTCTACTTACTCCGCCCAGATCAGATGCTGACCAGGCGAAGATGTCTCCGTTTTTGGTGAGGGTGGTGCGTAGTTGTTCCTCTTCCTCTGTTGTTAGCTTTGCGCTAATTATGACATTTCAGTCCGGTACCTCCTCTTGGAGTGGGACGACCTTCGTCTCTTCTTGGCTTCGTAGGTCTGTTTTTCCCCCTGGCATGTCGAGGGATATTTCAGTTGCCACTGAATTTATATTTCTTTGTGCCTTGTTGATGTTTCTTTCTATGTTTCTGGCTTCTTTCTGACTTGCGTGGATTGTTATGACTCCATGAAATGCTAGGATTTTCATGCATAGATAGCTCATATGGATTGCTGCGTTGAATTTTGCTGTGAATCCTATGCCGAAGATTGCATTGTAGGCATAGTGCAAGTCGACGACGTCGAAGGTGATGTACTCCGTTCTTGCGTTGTTTTGGTCCCCGAAGGACACTGGTAGGGAAATCTTCCCTAAGGCGTTGATTTTTCAGCCTCTGAATCCTATTAGTGGCGATTCTGAGGGCTGGAGTTGGTTTCTGCTTAGCTTCATCTGGTCGAAGGTATTGACGAACAAGATGTCGGCTGAGCTTCCTGTATCTATCAGGATCCTGCTGATTTCCCATGCTGCTATGTTTGCTTTGATCACCATTGCGTCGGTGTCTGGATAGCTTTCTAGACGGAGGTCTTCTTCTGAAAAGGTAATGGGGGTCTTCGACCAGTCTGTGTGTCGTATCGGACCTTCGACAGAGACATTGTTGACTATCCTGTAGTGGTCTTTCTTTTGCTTTTTGGTCTCGAACTCCATGGCCGAGCCTCTGGGTATGGGTAGTATCATCCCAATTGTTGGGAGGGGGTTGTGCGGGTTCATCTGGTTTTAGGAAAGGGGCTCAGTTTTTGGTACCATCCCCTGGGGCATGTTTTGTACTTGAGGTGGTGGGGGAGGCAGTGCTTCATACCGATGGTTCTGCCCTTGCGTTTGCTGCGAAGGTTCTATGAATGTTATGCGAGGCGGGTGTGGGTAAGCGTTGTGATGTGGGGTTGGAGGATTCAGTGGTCTCCATGCTGGCAAAAAATTTGGGAAATAAGATGCTTGCATCGTGAAGGAGTGTACTTGGGTCGAGTTCAAACTCGGGTAAACTGGACAGTACTGTTGCGGTTGCTGCCAGGCTTGGGATGTGTGGTTCACTTGCCTTGTCTGCATCTGGCTTTGCGAAGGCTGTTCTTGCCTTGCTTTCATCCTCTGTTGTGTTTCCTTTGCCTCTGGGCAATCTCTTGTGATGTGACCCTTGTCTTCGCCATGAAAAAAGCACCATAATTTCTTGGTCCTTTGTCCTTGACCCTTGTTCCAGGGTTTGCTCTGGTTCTGCCTTCGATCGGTACCTTGTCCTTGTTGCTGGTCGGGCTGATTTGCATGAGATTTTTCTTCATTGTGTTGCTGCTCATTAGACACATTGAAGACATGTGCTACCTTCGGTTGTTGCCAGTTGTTGTTGTTGTCCGTTCTGGGTGGCCTTCGATTCCCTTGAGATTGGTTTGAGCCTTGCTGCTTATAGAGGTTTTGTTCTTCTATTCTTCTTCTTAGGTCATTGTCTGATCTGCAGTACTTCTCGAACTCACTGTATAGTTCAACGATGCTTGATGGCTTTTCTCTTGCTAGGTGACCTACGAGGGGTCCTATGCGAAGGCCCTTGACTGCGGCCTCAATCATAACTTCCTCCGACACGTTTGGTGCTTTAGCCTTGAGTTGGATGAAGCGCTGGAAGTACTCTTTTAATGATTCCCCTTGTGCCTGCTTGCACTGAAACAGATCCGATGAGGTTAGGGACTCATTGGCGAAGCCTTTGAAATTCGTTGTGATTTTGTCGCGGAGGTCTTTCCATGAGTAGATTGTACTTGGCCTGAGCATGGAGTACCAAGCTAGTGCATCGCCTTCTGCTGCGATCACAAAAGATTTTGCCAAAATGGCGTCATTTCCACCTGCGGAGGCTACTACCGCTTCGTAGCTCATTATGAATTGCCTTGGTTCAGTCTTGCCGTTGAACTTTGGTAGTCCGATAGGCTTGTACTTCTGAGGCCAGGGTGTGTTTTGCAGACCTTCGGATAGAGGTGATTTGGAGTCCATTCTCCATCGTTGATGATTTTGATCATAGTCACTTGTGTTGTATGCGTTCGTGAGTATCGGTTCACCGTTCTGTAGTGGCATTTGAGGCCTTCGGAGCTGCTCGCCCATGGGCTGCTAAACTCCTCCGCCCTGGCCTTGTTGCATGCTTTGTATTTTGCCTTGAAGGAGTGCGAGCTGTTGTCGCACCTCCGCTGCTTGCTGTGATAGCTGCATCGCTCTTTGAGTTGCCTGCTGTTCTGCGACTAGGCGATCTCTTTCTTCCTGCGCCCTTTGTAGTTCTTGCTGCAGGTTTTGCAAAACTTGCTCTTGTGTTTTCTCTTGGGGTGGTGGTTCATCTTCGTTGTTTTCATTTGGTTGAGCGTCATGCGCTGGAGGTGGTGATTGCTCGCCCCGTGCTAGGGATGGTCGTGGTGCAACCCGCGGTGGGGATGGCAGTGGTGCGGGACGGACGCGCTTTGCTCCTACGGCTCTTGGCGCTCTGTCTGTTGTGGCGTAGGTGCTTCGCACGTTGCGACGTACTCTTTGTTCTCCGTCATGATAGGCATCTTCTTCATGGTAATCCGTTATCATTGCTCTCTTGGATGTCATCGTGGGCTTGACTTCGGCCAACCACGGTGGGCGTCACTGTTGGAAAAAGGTTTTCTCCGAATAGACCCCGAAGATCGGAGGTAGAGGGACCTTCGCCTACCGCCGAAGGAGCAAGCTCCGTCAATCTTCGAGGTGATCACGGGTAGCCTTCGCGTAGGCCGAAGGTCTCCCGCAGTTGAGACGGAATGCCGTATGAGTGATTTGGGCCTCCGCGGATGCTGAGGGTGTGAGTAGGATAGGAAGCTACGCGGGTCGGGCCTTCGCGTTGCTGAAGGGCCCGACAGAGGTGGCGGCGGAACAGGACAATGAAACGGGAAAACCCTAGAAATCGGGGATCTTGTCTCTTTTTATTACGCTGGGTGATGACCCCTTTTTATAGTACACTGTTCACGTTACAATCATGATTACACAAATACCCTTCTACCTACTCCGGAATATTCCGGAGGTCTCTCTAATACCCCGGGGGTCCTTCGGTCACATTATACCGATTGGATTTATTGGGCCGGAAAGCGCGCTGGTGAAGACCCATTCGTCTGGGCCCGGTAAACGACCCCAACGGCTCCCTCCGGGACGCCCCTTGGCTCGTTCGGACGTCCGGTCGTGGCTCCTTCGCCCCCTCCGCAGCCCCTCTCCGGACTCTTCTTTCCGAGGGCCTTCATCACTTCAGGTCGGAGGTCCTGGCCGATTGCCCTGGAACCTTCGCATAGTGGTCGGCTCAGCTCCGCCGTGGGACGAAGGCTTCACCACCTTCGTCCGTGGAGTGAAGGCTTCACCGCCTTCGCCGTAATGGTATCTGCGCACACAAAAAGGTAGACAAGTTCTTTGATGTTGCCTCTGTGCGCATCTGTTTCGTTCCGCCAAATGGCACAGCCTCCATCGGAGGGAATTTTCGCTTCGTTCGATTTTGACCCACAGGGGGACCTTCGCGACTTATGTCCCAACACCGGCCATTCCGAGAGTTCTGGTCAAACCAGGTAGGTGGTACTCCAGTTACCCAATTGGGCTTCGGCTGTGATACACGGGGATCTACTGGATTGTTGGGCCACAATGGGAAGGGGCACAAGCACAGAGATAGTGGACTAGACAGACCAGCAGTGCTCTTGCTGCTCGGTTTGAACGATTTTTTGCTCAGTTCGGGGGCAAAACTGATCACCGAGCCGGTAACCAAACCTCCAAGATGGAAAATTCGAAGCCGAACCGAGAAATCGACACTTAGTTCGGTTCGTTTTTTTAATTTTTAAGTTAAATTTGCCCGCCTTGAGGGCCTGAATACTTTGTTCGCAAGAAAGAGTTAGTGTTTCCCTTATTATAATTGACGAAATTGGTGCGATGCTAGAAAATCGTGAGCCGGCCGATGCGCGGAACAGCGGAGGCCACATCTGTGGGAGTTACAATCGAAGCAGCTTGCTTTCACTAACATAGTAACATTCAAGGGGCACATAAGTGTACATAATGTTGCAAACATTTAGATTGAAAACATAAATCATGGGCATTGATTTTTTTTCCTTGCAAAACACTTCCGCACCCTTTATGACTATATTCAAATTAAAGCACTAGTTAAGTATATACGTATATGGGATGACTGTGACCGATAAACAAAGATTCGTGGTAGCGCTGCCTGCCTGGCTCAGTTCAGGACCAGGTTGGCAAATGCTCCAAAAAATAATAAGAACAGAGCAACTCGGAATCCCGCACGGTCCCGCGGCACCACAATGCTGACCAGTCGATGAAATTGACGGCTGGACCGTGGACACCACTGGGGCACGTGCAAAGAAGCATCCTCCTGTGTCCTGTCTGCCCCAGTGCCACCCTCTCCTGTTGTGCTCGTGGCTACCTAGAGGAGGTGTCTTCTGTGTCACTGTGTGGACGTCGCTATCAACAAAATACCGTAGAATTTTTATAGAGCTTGTGTGTTTGTAGTAGTAGCCTAGTAGGTGCAGTGTTCCTTCCTTGCGCACACAGATTGCACCAGCCACCAGGCAGTTGATCGAGTTGCCTCTTTTGCTGAATCTGCCATAACTTTGAGCCAATGGTTGATCCTTTTAACAAGTTCAACTAGCTAGTAATAATATGATACTATTGGCGGGATTGTTATTGACGCGTTAGTGTCTTACAATATCCAATATCCATGGTCTACGACTAAGACTCTGTTTAAATTCACTATCTGATAATATTTATCTAACTAATAGAAATTATCTAATTTGGTATAACTAAAGAGATAATTATTATCTAAAGCTAAGGCTAATAATTAACTAGTCTATTGTATATATGTTTAGATTCAAAAGAAATAGTTATTAGCAAATAACTACAGTACTATATAGAGATCCAAACAAGGTCTAAGACTCTGATTTTAATATCCATCATCTCTAATCCCACTTGCTCCTCTACTTTCGATATAAACGTTATTTAAAGATCTGGCACACTGGATAGGGCCTCGATCTTTTCTTGTTAAGCTGTCTGCCGACTGCCGTTTCCTCCAAGAAAATATAGTCTTTTTTTTTTGGTTTAGCTCGCACCTATCCCATGCTTCTTGTCATTTGTACTCCGAAAGAAAATTGGACGTGGTCGTCTGCAAGTTTATTCATTTCATATCTATCTAAAGTGGGATGTACTTGTGGTTGGCTGTCATTAACGCAGGCAGAGTGACAGTAGTTTCTGGTTATGACAAATGCACACAATTGTTCCGTAGGCTCAGGACGAGTGCTGTCAGGTTGCGCCGACCGTAGCCTCATGTTCCACGTCAATAACACGGTTTGTGCCCGGCTTCCCGCCGCTGGGGCGTGCCCGAGTGAACTTTCGTGGCAAAGAGGCACAGACGACAGACGAGTCCCCTGTCCAAGGCTGAGCTCTGTTACACGTAAGCACGCGAGGTCAAGGTCGTCGCTGAAAAGTCATCTATAAAAGAAAACTCCCAATGTGCACATGCCACACACGCAGGTTCGGCGTCTCCATCCACATCTGCAGGCTGTCGCAGCCGTCCGTCGCATTCCTCGCACTAAAGTTGAGTATGCAGCCCGCGGGCTTTCGGTCCGGTCCAAAGCACGATTGAAAAGCCCGGTCCGAGAGCGGCCCGGTCCGTACCCCTACCGTGCTCGGGCCGGCCCGAAGCCCACAGCGGACCGGACTTGGGCTGCCTCCTAGGCACGCCGGGAGGCACGGCCCGGTCCGGTTAGCTTAGACGGCCCGGTTAAAGGCCCGGTAGCCAGGGAGGCAATATAAGCCTCCCTGCTACCGCCCCGCGCCCCCTCCCTCATTCCCCGTCGCCGCTCCTCCCCCCACACCCGTAACCCTAACCCTAACGCTCTGCGCCTCTGCCGCCGAGTCGCCGCCGCCGCCGCAGTCTTCCGCCACTGCCACCGGCCACCACTCGCTCGCCGTCACCGCGCGACCTCGACTCGACGTCGTTCACCTGCTTGGACTCCTTGGAGTCTTGGAGACCTCCACCGCCGGCGCCAGATCTGGCTCTGCTTGGAGATCTTGGAGGTCAATCTCGTCTTTTGGGGAGGTGCCGCCGCTCGTCTTCTTCACCATCTCTCCGGTGCCGGGCTCCGGCTCCATGCAGGTAAGATGAACAAGAACCCTAACCCTAGCCCCCCCCCTATGTTCTCCTCCTCTGATCTCGCTCTGATGACTGATCTCTCTCCCCCTATGTTCTTTGCAGGTCGCCGGCCTCTAGCTGGTGCCGCTGGATCCGTTGAAGAACGGTCCCGGATCTGGCTCTGCTTGGAGATCTTGGAGGTCTCCACCACTAGATCTTGCCTATGTAGCCCTCTACTCCCTCTGATCTCTCATTCTTCACCATCGTCCACCGGTCGATCTCGTCGTTTGGGGAGGTGCCGCTGCTCATCTTCTTCTCTATCTCTCCGGCGCCGGGCTCTGGCTCCATGCAGGTAAGAACAAGAACCCTAACCCTAATCTAGATATAATACAGTCTCTTTGTCTCCCCTCTGATCTTTGCAGGTCGCCGGCGTCTAGCTGGTGCCGCTGGATCCGTTGAGGAACGGTGCCGACTGCGAGAGGAGAAGAAGGTTGTAGCTGGTGGCCATGGCCGACTCTGATGGTCCTACCATCAACGATGAGCTGAGGGCCTTAGGCCAGATCCCCGACGACCAAGACGACATGGGAGATGCCGCTCATCTCTTGTTCGGTAGGAGTGCTACTCCTACCAACCAAGATGATTCTGTTGCTGGTGAGGCAGCGCCGTCCTCTAGCAACGCAACTTCACTTGCTTCGTCCACCACCGCTGGTAAGCGTCGGTCTCCTATCTGAGCTGACTTATATGAAGTCAAAGAGATGGTTGATGGTGAGAATGTTGTTGTTGCTGTTTGCAAGATGTGTCGTACTCGTTTGTCTTCTAAATCTGCTAATGGTATTGGGCATTTAAAAAGACATGCTATTGCATGTAAAAAGAAAACTAATAGGTCTAATGCAATTCAAAGTAGGCTTGCTTTAAACCCTGATGGATCTTATAGAAACTGAGAGTATAAGCCTGATGTTGCTAGGTTGAGCTCTGTCGTTTGATTGCTAGATTGGATCTGTCTCTATCTATAGCTGACAATGAGGCTTGGGATGATTACATTCAGCATGCTCACAATCCTAGATATAAGAGAGTCTCTAGATTCACCACATCTAGAGATCTGTCTAGGCTTTACAATGAAAAATTGCTTAAACTTAAAACTGATGTTTTGTCTGTTGTGTCTTCAGTTTGTTTGACTTCTGATATATGGTCTGGTAATGCTAAAGAGGACTATATCACTATTGTGGCTCACTACATCACTTCTGATTGGGAACTTAAGAAATTTGTTATTGGTTTTAAACTGATTGAAGTGAGCCACAATGGTGTTAACATTGTTGAAAGAATAGTAAATGTGGTTAGAGACTAGGGCCTGCTTGACAAAGTATTCTCTGTTAGTCTTGATAATGCATCTGCTAATACAACTGCTATGCTTGGATTGTCCTGTATGCTTGATGGTTACTTGGGGTATGATATTGATCCTAAAGATCCTAGTAAAAAGTTGTATTATGTTGTGCATCAGCATTGTGCTTGCCATGTTCTTAATTTGATTGTTAAATCTGGTTTGAAAAGGCTTAAACCTTGTCTGGAGTCTTTTAGAAGTGCAATTAATTTTCTAAATTCATCTAATCAACGCATTGCTCAATTCAAGGAGTACTGTCTTGCTAAGGGAATGCGTCCTCATAAATTTTGTTTGGATATGGATGTTAGATGGAACTCAACCTACCTTATGCTGAAACATTTGATGCCATATAGATATGTCTTTTCTGTTTTCATAAATGCTCAGTTTGGCTATCCAATTTTGAATGAACAACACTGGTACATTGTTGAAAGAATATTGCAGTTTCTTGAATTGTTCTATGATTCAATATGTGCTCTTTCTAGTGTTTATTACCCTACTAGTCCTTTGGTATTGCATCACATTCTTTTGCTTGCTACCCACTTGCATGACTATGAAGATGATTCTAATCTTGCTGAAATTGTTGTGCCAATGAAAAAAAAATCTTAAATACTAGAAAAAAATACCTCTGTTGTATTCATTTGCTTTTGTTTGGGACCCAAGGGCTAAGATCAGAGGTTTGCAAAATGTGTTTGAGTTGTTGTCTCAGTGTAACTATATTAGTTACATTGATTATCTTGCAGGGTATATATATAGCGTACCGGCCCAAGCCTCCGGCGACGGGCCTCCGCTCCGCTCCGTCAGAAGCACGGCCTATATCCTGGAGTGAATTTGGAACAACTCCAACACAAACCATGGCGGGCTCTGCGCTCGACCGTCCAGAGGCGTTTATGCAACACGAACCAGAAGAAAAGTCTGACCTTCGGCGATGCCCAGACCTGCCAAAGCTCACGGGCCCCTAGGAGAGAGCTGCAACGATTGAAGAAAGCTTTGTATGTTGCAGCCGTAGAATAATTCCCATCCGTAGTCCATTTCCATTTGAACTGGTCTGGTTGTCCAGGCTGCAGGTGGACATCCCTGAGAAGCACCCAAACGTGAAAGAAATCTCGGAGGACTTGAACAGTCGTTGCTCCCCTGACATCCCTTGCCCATTGATGGTTCTGAACTGCATCACGGAGCAGACGGTTGCGGTCGATTCTGGAGGAGGCGTTGAACAATGCCGGCGCAAAGGAAGACAGTGGACCGACTGAAGCCCAATTGTCATGCCAGAATTTTGTGGATGCCCCATCCCCAACAATTACTGACAAGCTAGCGGAGCTCATGGCACTTACAACTTTCTCGGTTCGTGAAGGCAACCGAGCCCGGGAGCAAGAAGGGTTGGTTCACCTGATCCATTCCCAACGTAGCCTCAGTGCGTAGCCGAAGAAGCGCAGGTCAACAATGCCGAGCCCCCCGATCTCCTTTGGGCGACATACCGTAGACCATGCGACTTTGCACTGTCCAGCCACGCATGTCTGGGAACCAGCCCATAAGAAGGAGCACGCGATGCTTATGTGAACTGGGATGGCAGACATACAAGCCTTCGTCAATAACAGTCTGCCCGCATTGTTGAGCAAACCTGCTTTCCAAATGGGGATTTTTGCAGCGATTTTGTCCACCAATGCTTGTTCCTCCGCGCGCTTAAAGCGAGAAAGAGAGAGGGGGATTCCCAGGTATTTACATGGGAATGGCACAATGGTGCACGGGAACGCGGTCTGGACCGTGGCGACTATGTCATCATCGCAGCGAATAGCCATGGCCTGGCACTTGTCGACGTTAGTGATCATCCCCGACGTGCCAGCAAAAAGCTGCAGGATCTGTGTGACGTAGCTGAAGTCGTTCACCGAAGGGGCCAACAGGACCACCAGATCATCGGCGTACAGCGATGTGCGGTGTTTGATGCAGTCACCGGGCAAAGGCGACAGAACAGCGCGTCGGTCAGCCTCCCAAAAGAGAGAGTTAAGCACCTCTATGGTTATGACAAAAAGCATGGGTGAGATAGGATCTCCCTGGCGTAAACCTCTCATATGGGCGATGCGTTGGCCCGGCCGATCGTTCACAAGCACTTTAGTACTCGCCGTTGACAGCAGGATTGAAATCCAGTTTGTCCATCGCCTGGAGAACCCGACGTGCTGAAGCACTTCAAGAAGGAATGGCCAGGCCACTGAGTCGAAGGCCTTCGCAATGTCTACCTTGAGGGGGATGGAAGGGAACCTTCTGCTGTGCAACCAACGACAGGCCAGCTGAACAGCACGAAAGTTGTCATGAATGACCCGTCCTTTGATGAAAGCGCTCTGATTTGGTGCAACAATACTGCTGAGCCTGGGCGCCAACCTTCTGGCGAGACACTTAGCGAACAGTTTGCTGAAGCTGTGCATGAGGGAGATGGGACGGTAATCCCTAAGCGTGGCCGCCACCTGCGTCTTCCTGAGGAGGATCATGAAGGCGTCGTTCAGCAGATGGAAGCTTCTTGCGTCCAGTGACCATAGTGCGTTGAAAGCGTCGAGCACGTCCTTATTGATTGTTTCCCAGGCCACCTTGTAAAAAATGCTAGTAAATCCGTCCGGTCCGGGGGCGCGGTCCGACGGCAACTCCTTGATAGCGCTCCAGACTTCCTCCTCAGTGAAACAGGCATCAATGCCAGTGAGATCAATTCGTGGCAGCAGATGTTCGAGATCAATTGAATGCGACCGACGAAAGGGAGTGCCAAGGATCTCACTATAGTATGAGTAAACAATCTCTGCTTTGTCCTTGTTGGTCGAGCACCATATGCCATTGTCCAAGATGGTCGGAATCAAGTTTTTTCCGGTTACGATGGCAGGCTTGGAGATGAAAAAACTTCGTGTTCGCGTCCCCCTCCTCTAGAAATCGGATCCTTGAACGCTGGCGCGCAATAGTCCTTGCCATTGAGGCTAGACCCAGACATCGCTGTTTTAACGTTCTGCGCAGGGCCACCTCAGCGTCCGACAACAGGCGGTAGTATTGAGTTGCGTCTAGTTGCGCAACAATCTCTCTCGCTCTGAAGAGCTCAACCCGGACACTTCCGATCTTCTGCATACTCCAGGTTTTCAGTGCCCTCGCCAAGGCGCGAAACTTCTGATCAAGGCGCCTACAGGCGTCAACACCATGCATGGGAATGTCCCAGGCGTTTTGCACAACCTCGTTGAACCCATCGAGGCGAACCCAGAAGGATTCAAACCTGAACCGTGGCTTGGCCCAGGGCACAGTACACAACTGAAGCAATAGAGGTGCATGGTCGGAGCATTCAGACGATAGACAACGTAGATGGTGGTGTGGGAAGGCCTCAATCCAGTTAAGCGAAGCGAAGGCGCGATCGATACGCTCCAAAGTAGGGGAACAACGCTCGTTGCTCCAAGTGTATAATCTCCCGTGCAAGAACAGCTCGTCCAGACGACAGTCATCGAGAAGAAGACGAAAGCGACGCATTGCCCTCAGATTAAGCCTGTCGTTGCTCTTGTCCGCGGCCATGTAGTATTGGTTGAAGTCCCCACAAATGATTAACGGGTATACGGATGTGTCTTGCACCTCCCGAAGCTCATCGAGAAACGCTGCTTTGTGCGCTTCTAGTACCGGGCCATACACCACACACAAGCACCAAGGCGCATCTGGAGATTCGGCATGAGAGACGACAACGTTTATCGAGTGTGCACGGATCGTGTGATCGTTGGCAACCCAGATATCACGACACCAAGCGACAATGATGCCCCCCGATGCACCCACCGAAGGCAGGCACAAATAATTGAAATCAGTTCCCATTAGCTCAAAGACCATAGCCTGAGACAATACATCTAGTTTGGTTTCGACTAACCACAGCGCGGAGACGCATTCTTGACCCAAGAACTCACGTACGACAGCTCGACGCGTGTGCATATTGAGCCCCCTCACGTTCCAGATCATGATGTTACCTCCTAACATAAAACACACACAGAGCGACTGCTACCCAAAGCACTCAGATGGCCTGGACCATCCGACGGTTGCACCTGTTTCTGTAACACCCCGGGTGTTAGTCTTGTTAATCTCTTAATTAAAAATTTGATCATATCATCATATGCATTAAGCATCATTCATTTGCTTGAAAACCTGGATATGCATCGAACTAAAATGAGTTTACTTGCTTGTGTTTGATCTTTTGTTGTATGCGGATCATATTTTGAAAGTCTCAAAGTTTAAAATCTGAATCCAAACCCTTTTCTCCGAGGGGGTGGATTAAACCCTAAACATGATTTTCAAAATCTATAAAGTTTTTGCTAGTGGTTGTTTAAGCAAAGTTGTAGATCTTGAAATTTTGAACATCTTTCGTGTTCAAGGTTTTTATTGAAAATCCCTGGAAGCTTGAGCATTTTTGCAAAATAGCCGCAGGGCCAGTTCTGTCCTTCCCTCGAGCAGCTGCATGGCGGGGTCGAGCTCGACGTCGCTCCTGGCCGACACGTGTCGACAGCCGCGCTACGCCTGTCCATGGACTCCCGTCCTATCGTGGGTACGTGGCGGTCGCACGGAACCCGTTGTCGTCTTTAAAAGCGGGACGCCGTTCTCTCTTCTTTCCTTTCCACGCCACTGCTCCGCACTGCTCCACACTTCTCGTTCGCTCTGCTCTGTTCTGTTCCGCCGAGCAGTTCACCGCCATTGTTGACGAACTCGTCCGAGCTCGTTGGCTGCTTCCAATCACTCAATCTTTTGTCATTGCCTTCGCCTTGATCTTGCGCATCTTCGGGGAAAGCTGGTTGAAGTCGTCGAGCCCGCATCGTCCAGCGCGGATCTATCTTCCTCAGCTCCGACACAACCGCCGCCGTTCTGGTCAGTCTTCGGTCGGGCTGCGCAAGAACCGCATTGCCTTTGTATCTTATGTTTCTTGTTCCTTGTTCATCTCTGAGCCTTGTGTGGTTCTCCGTTTTGCAAATGGTGGACCATAGCTCCGGGAACATCTTCGTGCCGCGCAGTTCTCCGTTTCCGTCGGCACGTTCTCCATCGAAGGTCGTCTCTGCTTCATCTCCGGCCGCGCTTGCTAACGCTCCGTGACCAGGGTGAGCTCCTCGACCGCTTCACTGTTCTCGTTTGTCCTTGTATCGAGCCTTAGCGCTCTGTCCTCGAGCGTCGCCGCTGTGCTTGTTCGTCGCGGCAGTGTGTTCGACGCCTTGTCGTTGTAGTTGATCTTTTCGGGATCCAAGTCTTGCGCTAGCTTCGCCTAGCCGTCCTGAGTCCGTCTCGAGGGGTAGTTGCCCTCGAGCGCGTGCGTGTTCTCTTCAGCGCGAGTCGAGCAGTTTCCCCGTCGACCGCCAGTGCCGTCGTCGAGGGTGTTGTTCGTAGCTCTGTGTTGCGTTCCGTCTGAGTTCGCCTCGTGCGCTTTGCGTTGTTCGGAGTCCCTTTAGCTTGCTAGAGTGTTCGTTTCTTTAGTTCGAGGTCAGATCGAGGCCTAGTGTCTCTGCTCGAGGCCTAGCTCCTTTGATCGAGGCCTGTGTCCGTCGGCATGTGTGTGTGCGGTCGAGCTCAGTTCACCGCCATGGTCGTCGACGAGGTTGGTTGTGTAGGTTTTAGCCTCGTTTCTGTGGGCGTCTTGCTCGCGGTTGTTTTCTAAGTCGTGATCGAGGCCTAGCGTCTCCGTTCGAGGCCTAGCCTCGGGATCGAGCGTCGATCGAGGCCTAGCCTCTTGGTCGAGGGTCGGTCGAGACCTTGTGTCTCTGATCGAGGTCTAGCTTCTCGAGTCGAGGCCTCATTTCTTTCGATCGAGGTCTGACTCCGTCATCGAGGGTAGTTCTTCGATCGAGGTCTGTTCTCGATGGTGTGCGATCGGTCGAGCCCCGTCCGATCGTTAGCACCCTCGATGAGGTGTCTCTGAAGGTTTGTTTGAGTCGTGGCGTACCTCTTTGGGTTCGGCTCGGCGAGCCGAAGCAAGTTCGAGGGTCAGCCGTTCGGGTTGGTCACCGCCGGCGACTCGCCGCCGTGTTTTGTGGTTCTCGACGCCACCGCTCGAGCCTCTGTGCCGCTGATGGTCGAGTCTCAGCCGTTCGAGGGTCTTGAGCAGAGTTCTTCCTGTTTCCTGTTTTTAGTTCTGTAGCATGCCCTGTTTTGTTATAACATGTTTAGAAACCCTAATAACTTTAGGCTTTGAGTGATTTTGGATTATTTGATATATATGGTCATTTGTCCAGTGACAAACACAAGTTGGACATGCTCGATGTAATGTTGTTTGCTGAGTTTCTTTAGGGTAAACTGTTTTAGTTTTCTCTCGATAGCATGCTTGTTTGTGTTTAGCATCATGTTTACTATTCAAGCATCATCTAAGACATATCATTTATATCGTGTAGATTGTTCGTTGGTTGGGTTGGATACCTCCAGTGCAGAGGTCTTCTCTCTTGAATCTGAGCCCGAGTTCGCTTATCCCTCCAACCAAGGCAAGCCCCGGTGCATTCAAACACTTCCTTGTATTTAAAATGTTTGTTTTAAATACACTTATGTTTTATACTATTGCATTACGGTATTCAATCAAATTCCTACTTGATGCATAGCCTATCCTTGAATTATTTATTCCTATACCTTGACACTGTTTTAAAAATACGGTTGTTGCTTTATGCTGCTTAGCAATGCTTAGACCGATAGAGTCAGATGATTTCCTGTCATCTGCGAGAATAGGTGGTAACCTGTTTGCTTCGGCAATGGTTCTGTTTTCGAGATGAATAGCGGATTGCTGCGGCAAATGGCTATGTCCTCTTGATGGGAGTAATAATCTGAGACCGGGCGGACACGGTGTTGGAGAGCCACCAGGTATGGATATCTGGTGAGCGGGATCTTTCCGCCTGTGTCGATTAGGAACCATCCGTTGTAGACGTCCAAGGGTTGTGACTTTGGAGTACTTATCACATACTCCGGGAAGCTGGACTCTGGTTATTCTCGTTTGAAGAACGGTTAACCCGCACTGGGAGTGGAGAGATGGCGAGAGTAGTGTGTACCCTCCAAGTTAGCGAACTGGATGGAGGTGTACTGTGCTCTCGGGTGGCGGAACCCCGGTCTTGGCGAGAGGATCCAGGGAAAGGTAGTCATATGCGTGCTTTAAGCGGCTGTATATGTCGTGTGATAGGGAAGCCCCAGCTGGGATAAACCGGTTCGAATCGTCGTGTTCCTCGGATATGGAAACATGACCCTGTCCTCTACCGCGTAGTAATACACTTTAACTGGATACTTGTTGGATCCCTTCGTGGATGTTTATTACCTTGTTATCGATCATACATCTAGGTCGATACTTGAGTAATCTTATGGATAACTTAAATGATTTCAATTCTTTTTATAAATGCTCATTTACGCAAAATACTTGATTCTTGCAAACCACACCTTGAATCCTATGACTTGCATACTGCTTTGTCCACCAAATACTTTTCTTTGTCGGATAAGTCTTGTGGAGTACTCCCGTACTCAGGGTTTGTTAACCCCTGTTGCAGATGAGGATCACAACCCGGTGTGTGTGGCTCCTTGCTGCATGACCGTGGTCAGTGTAGATGAAGATGAAGAATGACCTGTCTTTGCTTGACTCTTGGGCAAGAGTAACTCGGTTATCTGTTCTTTCGCTATCAGCAGCTTGATGTACCTTTATCGTATGACACTAAGTTATGTTTCAAAACTTATGGTTTGTAATATGACTTTAAATTTCCGCTATTTTGATGTAATATAAAAATTTCGTATTACTTCTGTCATGATTGTGATGAGGTGATCCTGTTCGGAAAGAGGTGGATGACCCGCTGCAAAGTGGCGACACCTGATGGGCTAATTAAGATTTGGATCATCTGTTGGAGATTAAGTTGGTTAATCCTGACAAGTGGGCCCTATCTTAAGAGGTTCTGTCACAGTTTCCGTGCAAGAGGATTTGCATTGCTTCATCTGCTTCACCTGTGAGAGCAACCTTGAAAGCGGCATCATGGAACTCTTGGAAAGATGCCTCATCCGGGCTCTTTGTGGGGACCTCGTAGCCAAGCTTCCTCATGAGGACGAGCCTTGCATGTGCCTCTGGCTTTTCAGCACGGCCTTTCGCTGCCAGCCTTGCGCTCTGCTTAGGCAGCCAGTCCAGTGAACCCTCATCCTGCGGTGCCTTTGTCGCGCGCGGGTACGCTCCGGCCCAAGCCTCCGGCGACGGGCCTCCGCTTCGCTCTGTCAGGTCCTATATCCTGGAGTGAATTTGGAACAACTCCAACAAACTCCACCTTGAGACAAATTCATCTTGTATCATAAATCAACCCTTCATCCTGAACATAACAAAGATAGAAAAAACACTGGTGCCAACAATAGTCTCTTGGATTATCCAATTAAACCAACTAAGCTTGAGCACAGCTCAAACTTAGCAACATGAATAGGCTTTGTCATCATATCAACAGGATTATCATGAGTACTAATCTTGCATACCTTCAGCTTACCTTCTTCAATCACATCACGCACAAAATGATACTTGATATCTATGTGCTTAGTTCTCTCATGGAACATCTGATCTTTAGTGAGATAAATTGCACTCTGACTGTCACAGTGCAAACTTATGCAAGATTCAACTCCACAAAGCTCAGCGTACAAACCTTTCAGCCAAATTAATTCTTTGCACGCTTCACAAATAGCCATATATTCTGCTTCAGTAGTAGACAAAGCAACAACTGACTGTAAAGTAGCCCTCCAACTCACAGCACAACTGTCAACAGTAAACACATAACCTGTAAGTGATCTTCGCCTGTCCAGATCAGCAGCATAATCAGAATCCACATAGCCAATAAGACTCTTATCAGTTCTTCCAAACTTTAAACAGGAATCTGCTCTGCCTCTGAGGTACCTGAAAATCCACTGAACTGCCCTCCAATGTTCTTTGCCAAGATTAGACATATATCTACTAACAAGACTCATAGCATATGACAAATCTGGACGAGAGCAAACCATAACATACATCAAAGACCCAACAGCACTAGAATAAGGAACCCTTGATATGTATTCAATCTCTGTATCTGTACTAGGACACTGAGCAGCTGACAACTTAAAGTGAGGTGCAATAGGGGTACTAACAGCCTTAGCATTTTGCATGTTGAAACGCTGAAGAACTTTCTTGATATAATTTTGTTGACTAAGAAATAGCAAACCAGATTTTCTGTCTCTACTAATTTCCATACCAAGAATTTTCTTAGCACTACCAAGATCTTTCATATCAAAACCACTACTCAATAGCTTCTTTAACTTAGTGATTTCAATCTTACTCTTGGCAGCAATCAACATATCATCAACATATAACAGCAAATATATAGGTGATCCATTAACATGCTTGATGTAAACACAACTATCATACTTAGATCTTTTAAAATTGTGTGCTAACATAAATGAATCAAACCTCTTGTTCCACTGACGAGGGGACTGTTTCAAACCATACAAGGATCTCTTCAACTTGCACACATATTTTTCCTTGCCAGGCACTATGAACCCTTCTGGTTGGTCCATGTATATGTCCTCCTCAAGCTCTCCATGCAAAAACGCAGTCTTCACATCTAACTGCTCAAGCTCGAGATCATGTGAAGCAACAATACTAAGGAAAGTACGAATTGAACTGTGTTTTACCACTGGAGAGAACACATCATTGTAGTCAACATCCGGAATTTGATTGTAGCCTTTAGCCACTAACCTTGCCTTATACTTTGAAGGCTCGCTTGAAGATAAACCCTCCTTTCTCTTGAAGATCCATTTGCAGCTGATGGTTTTCTTATTCTTAGGCAAAGGTACAATCTCCCATGTACTGTTCTTCTCAAGAGACTGCATCTCCTCATGCATAGCAGAAATCCAATTCTCAGTATCACCACAACGAATAGCTTCTTTATAGGTTGCTGGCTCATGAACATTCTCCACCTGTTTAGCACAACTCAAAGCATAGTAAGATAAATTACACTCTTCAATAAGACGCTTAGGAGGTGCAATTGTCTTTTTTGACTTGCGTTGAGCAATAGGTAAATCCTCCTCTAACTGCAAACTGGGAGGAGTTTGCTAAACATCATCATGAGCATCATCCTCAGCAACATCATTATCATGGTCACCATGCTCATCAACAGGCTCCACCTGCACACCTGTATCATCATCAACATGCTCCACCTGCATGCGCATACGCTGCAGCTCTTTTTCTGGAACATGATCTGAGGGCAAACTGTCAGTAAACATCACAGATTCATTGAAAATAACACTCCTGCTCATAAAAGTCTTTCCTGTTTCAGGATTCCACAATTTATAACCTTTGACTCCTGAACTATAACCAAGGAAAAGACACTTAACAGCTCTAGGCTCTAATTTTCCATTATCAACATGAGCATAGGCAGTGCATCCAAAAATTTTCAACTGTGAATAATCAGCAGGCGTACCAGACCATACCTCAATGGGAGTTCTTTTATTTAGTGGAATAGAAGGCGACCTATTTATCAAGTAACAGGCAGTATTAGCAGCTTCAGCCCAAAAACGCTTGCTCATCCTGGCATTAGACAGCATGCAACGGGCCTTGGATATGATGGTTCTGTTCATGCGTTCGGCCACACCATTCTGTTGTGGAGTATGGGGTATGGTGTGATGCCTAACGATGCCTTCCGATCTGCAATAATCATTAAATTCACGCGAACAAAATTCTTCACCATTATCAGTACAAAGCAATTTTACCTTCCTTTCAGTTTGTCTTTCTATCATTACTTTCCAGTCCTTAAAAGCAGCAAAAGTATCATCTTTCTGTTTCAGAAAATAAGGCCAAACCCTTCTAGAGTAATCATCAATAATTGTAAGCATGTAATGAGCACCACCAAGTGAGGACTTACGGGAAGGGCCCCATAAGTCAGCATGAACATAATCAAGAGTACCTTTAGTGGTGTGAACAGAAGTGTTGAACTGTACCCTTTTATGCTTTCCGAAAATACAATGCTCACAAAACTTTATTTTACTCGAAGTGCAGCCATCTAGCAGGTTTCTCTTCATCAATTCTGCCATACCATGGTGACTCATATGTCCCAAACGCATATGCCAAAGGTTAGTTTTACTAGGTTCATCATTAGTAACAGCAGCAACAGCGGAATCAGAACCAGGTAAAGTACACCCTCTAAGGACATATAACTTTGCAGAATTAAGATCACCTTTCAAGCAAACAAGAGAACCTTTTGATACCTTCAGAACGCCATTTGAACCGGAATATTTGTAACCTTCTGCATCAAGCGTGCTCAATGAGATAAGATTTCTGGACATCCCTGGTATATACCTGACGTTTTTCAGTGTGCGTGTCATGCCATCATCAGTCTTGATCTGAACTGATCCAATCCCCACAATGTCACATGGGTTATCATCTCCCATCCGCACAACATCCCCTTTCTGCACAGGCTTATACGAGCTAAACCAATTTCTGTTAGTGCAAATATGAAATGAACATGCGGAATCGAGAATCCATTCATCATGACCAGCAACACAACCAGCAAATACTACCAGACAATCTCCAGAATCATCATCAGACGCAGCAGCAGCAACAGAGACCTTACCAGCCGACTTGTTTTTCCTCTTCTCCTTATTCTGTACTTTTCTGCAATCCTCAATATTATGATTTGTCAGCTTGCAATAAACACAGAACTTTTTATTACCATGCGGCTTGGACTTTGAACGGCCTCTCCTTTCGTAGTTCTTTCTTCCATCATTGCCATCATTGGAGGATCTATTTTCAGTTCTGCCTCTCACATGCAAAGCATCGCCCTTGGAGGACGACGTCCCGTCATTCTGCACCATGCCTCTCATCTTCTCCCTAGACTGGAGAGTCTCATAAACTTCCTTTAGGGTTAGTTCATCACGGCTCAAAAGTATGGTGTCACGAAAATTTGCATACGAATTTGGCAAAGAACATAGCAGTAAAAGACCTTAAGTCCTCATCATCATACTTCACCTCCATCGACACTAGGTCGGCGACGATCTTCTTGAATTCAGCGATGTGGCTCATCACGAAATCCTCCTCCTTCATCTTCAGGGTGAACAGCTTCATCTTCATCTGCATCTTACTGGTTAGATCCTTGGACATACAGATCGATTCCAGTTTCAATCATAGTTCTACAGCAGTTTTCTCTTTCAGACACTCCTGCAAAATATCATTATGAAGATGCAACTGAATTAGGGCGAGCGCCTTCTGATCCTTGCGGGTCTCTTCTGGCTCCGGCCCAAGCCTCCGGCGACGGGCCTCCGCTCCGCTCCGTCAGAAGCCCGGCCTATATCCTGGAGTGAATTTGGAACAACTCCAACACCAACCAAACACACCCATATGCAGTGGCGGATCTAAGGGGGGTGGGTGGGTGGGCTCCAACCCCCCCTACAGCTAATATATCAATGCAAAAAGTAAAGAAATTGAGGGGGAGGTAGACAAGAAGGAAAATTAGAGAGATTAGAGGAAGAAGAAGAGATTAGCCCTTCTTTCAATCTTTCTGAGAGGTTGAGAGAGAAGAAAAGAGGAGAAAAAGAAGAAAAAATAGAAAGATTAGAGGAAGAAGAAGAGATCAGCCCCCTCTTGAATCTTGTCCTGGATCCGCCACTTCATATGAAATATGATGGGGACTAGATTCAATGAGTTTTCTATTTAGTTTAATTATGAGATGTGATGAAATGATATCGTCTAAGTTTTTTTTAGATGTGATGACCCCAGTTATTTATTTACTAGGACCATTGTCGTGCGTTCAAACAGAAAAGGTACCATATATAATAATTTAAGTTTGAACGTGTTGTCCAAATTGAATTTTGCGCAAAGCTAAGAATAAGAGGGGCACCGGGCACGACAAGCATATATTAGTGGCCAAGTAGTCACCTACACGTATCCTAGCCACGTTTAGAAGCAGTGACGAAGCCAGGTATCTGACAAGGTTTGGCTGTCGCCATACTTAAATTATGCCGGAACAAACAAAGTATTGACTGTATATATGTCAAGTACATGCTAGCCTACTCCTGCTGGTCTAGTGGCTTGGCTGTTGGGCTCGTAGTGATACATAAGGACAAGGGTTCAAAAATCTAGAAGAGTTAGAAAAAATTATAATAATTTATAACATCAAATAGATATATTGTAAAAATATAATTGATAAAGAATTTAATGATATTTAGTTAGTATCATAAATATTATTATATTGTTATATAAATTTGGTTAAACTTTGGATATTTTTAGTTTTTAAGATTTTTGGGATGTCTTGTGCGCATCGTCGATTTGTGTTAAGCTTAAGGAGTGGAGTAATCATTTACACACCGAATAATAATCCATGCTAGCTGATGGGAACATAAAAGTTTGATGGTGACTGATCGTAGTTAATATATCAATATTGGGTGTTGCTATTTTTCAGGCGCCTAAAAAATTGTTTTTGTTCAGGCGACTCCTTCCTCCCGCACGCGCCCCCGCCGCTGCCCACCGCCGCGAGCGTGGTAGGGTCTCGCCGGAGCGGCAACGGAGCTCCGGCGAGACCCTACCGCGCTCGCGGCGGCCTCCCCCGCCGTCGTCTTCTCCGACCACGACGCCCCCCGCCCCGACCTTCCTGGCCGCCTCTTTCACTGCCAGCTCCCCTAAGCCGCCCGGCCACCATCCCCACCGCCTGGCCTACCTACCTCCCCCGGCCGGGCCCTTCTATACCCGCCGGAGTTGGAGAAGAAAGAGAGAGAGAGCTCGTCGGAGTTAGAGAAGAAGATGGCGTGCACAGATCCAAGAGGAGGGGGAGGAGCCGCCGCCGTAGCTGGGCGTGGGCCGCGTCGGTTGTGAGCGTCGCCGGAGGGAGAGAGAGGGAAGAGCGGCGGCGCGGGCGTGGAGCGTGGAGCGTGGGGCGCGGGCGTGGGGCGTGAGGGAGAGAGCGAGCGCGGGGGGAGGCGTCGCCTGAATGCGGTCAACTTTTCAGTCGCCTGGCGTTTAGGAAATGTGATCAATATTTTCTTCGACGACTCAGATGCACTTACACTGTTTTTAAGCGTAACACAGTAGCGCATCATCTTTATTTCCTAGATAAGAGAGTACTTGCTAACGCAAGGCTACTTTACCCAACGTTAACGGTTAACGTACACAAGCCACTTCATTCTTACTGAAGTGTGTGTGCACATGCACGTACGCACGCACTCATCCACGTCATCATGTGCATGTGGTGCGCGTTACACTTACACATACACACGCGCGCGCGTATCAAGCCGAGACCATCAAGCAGCAGGATGCACGACGATCTTGGTGTTCTTCGTCATGTCGGTGGTGGCGCGGGCGGCGCCGCCGTTGCCGCCGGCGAGCGGGAAGTAGAAGGGGTAGATCTCGTAGCGCACCCTGCAGCTGCTGTAGTTGATCTGGCACCCCTGCTGCGCGCCGCAGTAGTCGCCGAACCTGGACACCGCCGTGGACAGGCACTGCGCGCACGCCAGCGGCGCGAGGTCCCGCGTGCACTGCGCCAGCCCGTAGATGGACACGAACGGTGTGTACTGCTCCTTGTCCCGCCCGAGCCCCGCGCTGCCCGCCGCCGACGCCTGCGCCGTGGTCTTGCCGATCACCTTCCCCACCGCCTTCTCGAACGCCTTCGGGTTGTCCATGGCCTGCACGTTCACCAGGATCACGCCCGCGCCCGTGTCCGCCTGCCCCAAGAAGTTGCCGTTCTCGTACCGCATGAAGCAGTAGTCGTACCTTCACGTATATGTGTATCAGTGTATGTAAGCTTATGTGTGCGTACATATATACAGGCATGCATACAATGTGTACATATACCATATACCATATACGTACCATATTCTGGCGTCGGAACTGTAGCTGCAAGTGGTGGGGAGCTGCTTGGCGGCGTCGGCAAGGCAGGCCGCGCAGTCGCTGGCGGATACGTCGCCGCGGCATTGCGCGAGGCCGTAGATGAGGGTGTTGCCCTTGCCGGCGGTGGACGTGGCGTAGCCTCCGGTGGAAGCCGTGGCGACGAGGTCGGCGAGGACGGAGTTGATGTTGGCCACGGCCTTGTTGCTGCCAGCGTAGCTGCTTCCCGAACAGTAGCTGCCGATGGAGTCCGCGGCCAGCATGCCCAGCGGGAGCAGAGCCAAGGAGACAAGCAGCACGCAGCAGCGCATTGTGCGAAACTCCATGGTTGGTAGTTTATGGTATGAATCAACAAAGCTCTCTCAAGTTTTTTTTTGCAAGCTATCTTAGACTGCGTGCTAGTGATTTGTGTGGCTCCATTGAGAAGAATGGTTGGAGCTTATATAGAGGGATCGGAGAGCGGATAGGAGATCGAGGATCGGAGAGGCGCTTGCTGCTTTGCCGATCGACGTTCTTTGACTGTTTCCCTGGTTGCATGCAACTTGATGTGGACATTAGCAGCATGAGACTGTAAGCACATACATGCAGAGTTGCAGTCCTAGTGCTGACCGCTGAGTCAGCTGCTGGTCTACGGGTGGGCAAGGGCAGACGTGCACTTGCCACTTGCAGACATTATTGAGCTAAGCTAGCTGGATTGGCGGCTCGATCAGCGACATGCATGTTATGACTCGATGACTTGGGCTTTGCATGGCTTAGACAAATCCAGATGAAAGTTGCACATTATTACAGTTCACAGATAAAAGTTCCCTGTATTTCGATTTAATTTCCTGGGAGTCAGAAAAAAAAAAAGAGAGAGACTTATAGCAGGTTTCCTTTGTTATATTTTGCATCCGGTTTAAATTGTTTCTGCGATAGTCACCTAGATGTGGTATATATTACTGTAATGTTCGATAGACGACCGATACACAAGTTGCAAGTTGCTGGAGTGATGTGGATGGTAGCTAGTAGTGACAATTTACCTAAACCAATCGCACGTTCAACTGTACAGAGCATGGAAATTTGGCAGAGTGAATGAAGGCCGAAAAGGAAGAAGAGGAGCAGACGCATCAATCTTGCATGCATGGTTCCACTCGTCCACCCAGAAGGCACGACGGGGAGCTCATCCAGAAGAGCTCAATAGGTCAGGATATTTATTGCAAAAAGTCCATTTTCCCTTTCTCAACTTTTGCGAAAGTTCATTTATCTTCCCTGAGTTCTAAAACCGAACAAACCATCTCCCTCAACTTTTGAGATCGCGTGTTTTATCTCTCTGGTCCAATTATAATCAGTTTTAATTGCGGTTTTTTTATTTTATTTTGACTCAATCTTTAAAAAAATCATAGTAAATCACAGAAGAATCATAAAATAGAAAATCTAATTTTATTAGACTCCACATGGGTATATACACAATGTACATATAAATCTATAACAAAATCTTTATCTTATCATATTATATGTTCACTGGGTAGATCTACCCATGTGGAGTCCAATAAAATAAAATTTTACACTTTATGATTTTTATGTGATTTACTATAATTTTTTAAAGATTCAACTAAAATAAAATAAAAAAGAAAAAGAGAAAACCGTCTTCAAAACCGCTTTAGAGAGGTAAAACGTATGATCTCAAAAGTTGAGGAGTATGGTTTATTCGGTTTTTAAGTATATGGAGAAAAACGTATTTTTGTAAAAGTTAAGGGAAGGAAATTGGATTCCCCCCCCCCCCCCCCCCCCCCCCCCCCCCCCTCTATTTTATTTAAGATAAAAGCATAGAACCCACCACAGTCCTTCACTTGGGCCTCCTTTGCTTTTACTGTGGTCCGTTTACCGGCTGGCCATATACGAGGCCCTAGAGAAGCCCATCCAGATGTCGAGAGGCTTACAGGGCAGGCCTCACCAACGACAGTTCAAATAATTTAGTTGTGTGTCGTGAGTCAAACATAGAACACGGAACTCTGTTCAACAGCTGCTTCGTCGTATACGTACCCGTAGCTGGGTTCTGTAGCGTAGCTCCAGCCTTTTCCTCCAATTTGGCAGAACCGCACGACCGGACATACGCCGCCCCAGCGCCCCTAGTGCCAAGCTAACCAACCGACCAAAGCCAGGAGCAGAACACTGAAGAGTATATACTTTTTTCCCCGCGAAGAATATCCTACTACTCGTAGTAAAGAAGCCTGGGCAATAACAATTTGCAAATTGACATACTCCCTTCATACTATTATATAATGTATTCTAAAGATTTTATGTTAAATTAACAGAAAATACAAATAACTCACCTTGCGCGTTTGGTACCAAATCGATCGGTTTAGTTCTTCGGTACCTAGTCAAATTTAAATCTCATGAAACTGATACCGTTTGGTTGCTAAAAAAAACTCGGTACAAAAACAAATTCATTATCAACACTATTGGTTCAGTTTCGGTATTTACCGAACAATACCAAACTGACCATAGAGATATGTACTAGCAGGTTCAAAAGCTAATTTTGATATGATTTCATAGAGAATGATAGTGCAAAATACGTACACATATAAAAGTCTACAAGACTATAAGAGTGAGTACCAAAAAAATACATATAGTCTACAATACTACAATTAATAATATAACAACACTTAAACTCATCATATTTAAGGTAAAATTGGTAAATTCCGACCACTGAGGTAAAGAACGGTAAATTCGGTTTCTAAGAACTCGGAACCGAATATTTTGGTTTCGGTTCTCGATATTTTGTGCCCATGGTTATATATAACCTTTACTTTAGACATTATCATCAAGTGATGTGAGTGGAGATTGGTTGACAAATGGCATGTAAAAAGGTATAATACCTACTAAATTTGTGCTATTATTAATATAAAACTATATATAATTTTTAGAATGCTTGAAGATGGAGAGAGTACATGACTATGGCCGTTTGATATAGCCCCAAGATCTAAATGTCGATTTTAGATTTTATACATTAACTTAAAAGGTTTAAATATTTATATTTACTTCAAACTCTGTACTCGATGCTGCTCTAATTTTAGATTAAAGATTTTGTAGAGTTACAAATACTCAGCTCTAAAAATTCCACAGATTTTTATTGGCCGAAATTTAGCTAAAATGGTCTATATGTACGTATGAAGTAATTAGAAAAGCATTTGACGACGACGATAAGGGAGCAACCACACGACAGGAGGGAGGGAGGGAGGGAGAGAGTAGGAGTGTAGGACTCGATCGGCTCATCTCGGCCGCTGTTCTCGTTAAGAGCAGGCTAACAGTACGTAGAGCCAATGACTGACTATATGTCGTTGCTATAGCAAAGTCTACTCATGTATGTAATACTAGTTGCCTGCCAATACATCCTCGGAGGCCGCAAGGCGTGCCTTGCAGCTGCATGCCGTATGGTATAATAGTCGCCGGCACGTTCGAACAGCGACGCCACGAATTTGAACTACTGCATTGGCGTATTGCAGTTGCAGGTGTGCCGAAGGAAACCAAGAGCTGCGGCCGGACGCTGAACCGGTGCGTGCGGGGGTACATATACCATCGACCGTTACCTAACAGCTGAATACTTTTAGTCCTTGTCCACGTGGCTTGCCAGCTACGCGCGACTGCGTGTCCGGCTCCACCGACACCGAGGGCGGCCGAGCATGCAGCCAAGCAGGGCAGGGCCGACAGTCCAACGGACCACAAGCGCAACCACAAGTAGCTGCTTCGCACGTCGATACTACGTTCGTGGGAGACGTCAAACCTGCACAAGAACTCTGGCTTCGCGACCGGCGATCGATCGCGAGGGCACTGCGGTGGGACCAGGTGCGGGCACTGCAGCGCTGAGCTCTGCGTATTTTATCACTAGTGACAGACAACACCAATATGACCTCGGGATCTCCCCAGGTCAAGCTCTGCGAGCCAGTGAAACACATGGGCTACCGCTGCGGAATGGAAGATTCTCGTGTCTGAAGCAAGGAATATCTCGGCGCACTTTCAACAAGCCCATAAAACTTTGATTGTTTTTTTCTTCTTATATTATATACGTACTGTATATATGACGTTTCACTTTAAGGATCCGCTGAGGCGAGTTGACCTTTGTTTATATAACCACTGATGCTCTGCGCAACTAGTGTCTGTCGCTCTGATGAGGAACGGGCGAATTCTTCTTTGCATCAGAACCTACACAAGATTGATTGGCATCTACTAGTTCAGTCAAGTAGCATGGGCAAATATAGCAGTGATGCATTGACAAACAGAGAAGGTCTCGGTGACGTATCACACACAATTCATTCACAAACAGGTCAAGGACGAAACGGAACACAAGTCCTATGTATAGAACAGGAAAAAAAAAAAGAATCGCAACGACCAGCAGCACCTGTTGCAACTGACGCCGCCACCGCAAAAAATGTACTAGTGCTCGAGGCAGAGCCCGGCTCTAGTACTGACGTTTTAAGGCTGGATTAATTCACCCAGATCAAGGCAGTTGCAACCACGCAATCCTATTTTTTCATCACACGCCGCCATGCTATTGAGGCACTCCGTACGTTCATCACTCTGCGTAACCACTAACCACCCACTAATTCCATCTCTGAGATGAAGAAAAAAAAAAGGCAAAAAGCTATGGCCTTTTATCGGTGGTTTAGATTGAACTGTCCGATTGTGATGTGAATTCAGTGCAATAATTTGAGACTCCCCTTTAACCTCATGTGGTTCATTAATCTAATCTATCCGGGCCCACACACACGACGAATCGCGGCCGCCCAGGTCTCCTATCTACGGGCTACGCCTCTCATCATGCGCTCCTGCGCCGGAGTATGTCGCAAGCAAACGAGTCGCCACCACGTCTGCACGGAGCCACCGCACCCTCACCCTCACCCGGCTCCGTACCCGACAGCACGTACCGGGTCCGTCCCCGCCCAACAGCGCATCAGCTCGGAACAATCCGGCGGGCCGGCGACCGCGCGCCAGAACCAGAGGCCCGATCGCCCCGGCTCGTGAACCGCATGGACCCGCCGTCCCACGGAAGTCAATCCCTCAAAGCCCCACCTGCCAGCCACCCGATCGCGCCGCCCCCTGCACTCCGCGACGCACGCACCTAACGCCTGCCTAATCGCGGTAGTAAACAAAGATCGCTCGGTGACGGTGGGGGTGCGGGACGGGGGAGTCCAGGTCCGGGCGCGCTGCGCTGTCGCCATCTATCGCACGCGGCACCCGTTGGAATCTCGCGCGCGGGGGGCACCGGCACCTTTGCTTCCATTGGAAGCGGAAATGTCTGCTCCCTCCTCCGCCTCGTCGCCCCTCTGCACGGATTACTGGTTTCTTATTGGTAATAACCAGATCGAAAAAGGGGAGGAATTGAATTGTGGAGTCGGGTGGTGAGATCTGATTTAGATTGGTTGATTAGCCCGGTTGGTAGAAGCAGTCGGTGGTGGTGTGGTGGTGCAAGAGCAAGGCCGTGACCGACTGCTTCTGCCTGCCTGCACCTGCATCTCTGTTCGGGTGTGCGAAGCGCGGGCTCTATAAATACGACTCAGATCTGGAGGCACCTCCTCCTCGTCCGCCCCAGTCTAATCCGATTCAAACCGCCCATTCCCCGTGTCCGAGCCAAGCAAGCCGAGCCCAATCCCCCTGAGCCAGCTGCTCGGTGAGCCCCCTTCGCCTCCTCACGTAGCTTCGGTTGCTGGCAATCGCGCGATCGTCTGGCCTCGCCTCGTTCCGGTGTGTGATTTCTCTGACGGGTGATTTGGTTTGGATCTGGTCGGACCAGGGCGATGGCGCTGAAGGAGACCAATGGCAGCAACGGCGAGCACATCTCCACCCGCCCGCCGCCGACACCTTCGCCCTCCGCTTCTCCAAGTTCTTCCAGGTGAGACCGCGATCTCAACCGCTTGGATCTCTATCTCACTCGCCGCGAGGTCTGGGGGTTTGTTTGCCTGGTCCGGATCCTGATTGTTGGTGCCAAATTGCTGTTTGATCCAGGCTAACCTGCGGATCCTGGTCACTGGCGGGGCGGGCTTCATCGGCTCGCACATCGTAGACAAGCTCATGGAGAACGAGAAGCACGAGGTACGTGCGCCCCGGACGAGATCCCTTATCATTTCGTTGCTTGTTTTGCGGGATCGGGCTGTTGGACCAAATCCATTTTGATGGTGGCCGTCTAGATCTCATCGGAGTGATAAGAACAGGAACTGAGTGGGTCCAGATCCACGTGAAAGGGACGTGAGTTGGAGATAATTGTGCCAGATCTCAGGGGCGCAAGCTTGCTAGTTACATTTTGCATCATGTGGGGGCAGTTGCTGTATAGAACTTTAGCTGGAAGCTTTGCTTGAGTATTACTGGGTACTTCTGTGGATCTGGTTGCTAATGTGAGAGGTCACTGAACTGAGTGAGATCCAGCAGGCCTGCTTGCATTACTTTGTAGAGCTTAAGCTATGGCATTGCTATAGTCCTGAATGTTCCTTTCGTGGATCCAATTGGGAATTCGAGAAATCCCAGAGATCCAGTGTCAATGCTTTAGAGATCTTGTTTACGGCTACTTCATTTTCAGCTTCAGCCTCCTGACATAGTTTCTGGAAATCACGAGGAGTGCCATTCTAAGGATTGAGAGCTAATTACTGTAGAGTTGTTTCATGCTTCATTCTACACTTGGTTTGTGGGGTTGAGCAACCATTGAATTCTAGGGTCCTTGCTATAGGTCTTGTCTTGCAGACATTTGGATGTTGACTTTGTTCCTTTACGTTCAGGTCATTGTTGCTGATAACTTTTTCACTGGTTCAAAAGACAACCTGAAGAAGTGGATCGGACACCCAAGATTTGAGCTCATCCGTCATGGTAAATAACTAGCTAGCTATGCATGCTTAAGATATTTTAAGTCTTCTCTTTCAGAGGATCCTGAAAGTTATGAATCCTGGATAGTCAATGACAAATAAACTGCTATTTGTCTATGCTGTCTCTGTGTTGTCCTAACACGTCCTATGTCGTTTGTTCAATGCCGTTAATAATTTATAAATTATTATTGAAGCCCTAGTTGTTGACTACTATACTCTCACTTAGTATAGGTATCTATTTTCGTCATTTTGAAAGGGATTGAATCATGGTTAGTCAATGCAATTGAAGTACCACATTTATTGTATCATATAGTCAATGTATGTCCTGAGTTGTCTGTTGAATGAATTTTCTTTCCTCTGCTCTTAATTGGCCATTTTACTATTGATTTGTAACTTCTCATATTTGGAATGCAAGCATGTAATTCAAGTTAA
Organism: Microstegium vimineum; assembly: GCA_022036555.1. Taxonomy (NCBI): domain Eukaryota; kingdom Viridiplantae; phylum Streptophyta; class Magnoliopsida; order Poales; family Poaceae; genus Microstegium; species Microstegium vimineum. Next base: position 9,674,100 of record CM039139.1, on the reverse strand, counting down.
TTTCTGACACTGGTGGTGTAACTTCATTGCTGATCATTAAAATGTAATGATGGGACAGATCATGCACTCAAATTAATAGTTTCACGTTCTCATGCGAAAGCCGTCTAACAAATCGCTCTTCTCAGTTGTTCCTTTTTTAATCAGTATGTGTTTCCTCATGAGTTAGGCACTTATTCTGTAAATTCTTTCTGTCTGTTTTAGATGTCACTGAACCACTTCTTGTGGAGGTTGACCAAATCTATCACCTTGCTTGCCCCGCTTCACCAATCTTCTACAAGCACAATCCTGTTAAGGTATGCTAGTTCTCTGCTCTGTAAGAGGTATATGGTTTCGTAGTTTTTCCTGATATCTCCTGATATTGGTGTTCGTAATTGTCTGAAACAGACCATCAAGACCAATGTTATTGGTACCCTGAACATGCTGGGACTTGCAAAGAGAGTCGGAGCTAGGTCAGTGTTCATCATGCCATAGATTCTTCCAGTGCCTCATGTGAAAAACTCAATTACAGAATTTATTTCGAATTGTAGGATTTTGTTGACATCGACCTCTGAAGTTTATGGTGATCCGCTTGAGCATCCTCAAACCGAGGCCTACTGGGGCAATGTTAACCCAATTGGTAAATTTGTTCATCTGACAATTGAAATATATTTGCTTTGTTTTTCATAAATTATCTTTCATGTTCTCTTACAGTTTTTATTTAACTTCTTTTTCTATCAGGTGTCAGGAGCTGTTACGATGAGGGTAAGCGTGTAGCAGAGACACTGATGTTCGACTATCACAGGCAGCATGGCATTGGTAATACTTCATCTCGCACTTAAACTTCAATATTAGCTCATAGCCCTCTTTGTTATGTGATATGTGATAACTCTGGGCTTATGATTTGTCCTTAACAATATTTATCATTATGTCTGTAGAAATCCGAATTGCCAGGATTTTCAACACCTATGGGCCTAGGATGAACATTGATGATGGCCGTGTTGTTAGCAACTTCATTGCTCAGGCTGTGCGGTAATGGTTGTTGTATTTCTTTTTTTTTTGTTCCTAGCTACTGGCAGATATTTTTGGCGGCTAATCTTTTCACAATCTTGTAGTGGTGAACCTCTGACTGTCCAGAGGCCTGGAACACAGACTAGGAGCTTCTGCTATGTTGCCGATATGGTTTGTCTTCCACTGCATTCTCAATGGTTTGTTGTTGGTCAGAACACTGTCAGTGCATTATATCAACTATATACCATTCAATGCAGGTTGATGGTCTTATTAAGCTGATGAATGGAAACAACACTGGACCGATTAACATAGGGAACCCAGGTAAAAAAACCATTTGTATATTCACTTTGGTCATATATACATTCCTGTGGTAATAAAGTTGGGTCCCATCTTCTTTCCACTAATTGGTTGTAATGTGTTGTGCTCCAGGTGAATTCACCATGCTGGAACTTGCTGAGAATGTGAAGGAGGCAAGTTGGATTTCTGTATAATCGCAATGCTTTCCAAAGCTTGGTAAATCTTGACAGATTACTGACATGCCTACTTAACTTTGCAGTTGATCAACCCTGATGTGACAGTGACGATGACCGAGAACACTCCTGATGATCCCCGCCAGAGGAAGCCAGACATCACAAAGGCGAAAGAAGTTCTGGGGTGGGAGCCCAAGATCGTCCTGCGGGACGGCTTGGTCCTCATGGAGGATGATTTCCGGGAGCGCCTGGCTGTGCCCAAGAAAACCAAGGCCTAAACTGCCCTGCGGTTGGCAAAGAATATCCGGGAGCATACTCATAGTTGGGTTCGTCATTATTCGTGGCCACATTTCATTATGGAATTTGAGTTCCAATAAACGGAATATACCTTTGTCGTTCACCTTGAAGGATTGTATTATTAGAATTTTCATACAGGGCTGGCCGTTGAGTCTCTGCCTACGCAGATCTTGTGGTACTTGTGTTTGTAGCCTATATGTACTCCCTGATTCGATTATAGCAATGTTGATGCCATTTTGAGCTTTTTGTCCCTTCCTTTTTGCTGCCTAGAGACTGAGCGCTAGCTTCAAATTTGTGATTGTAATGGACTGCCATGGCAAGGTGTCGTTGTCTGTCTGAAATTCTAGTATGGTTTAGGCGCTTTTCCAACAAGAGCCGTGGTTCGGCGCTTTTCCAACGAGAAGCCACTGAGTCCAAATCTAGTCTGGTTTGGCGTTTTCCCAACAAGCTACTAGAGCCGTGGTCGGTGATTCGGCGCTTTTCCAACGAGGAGCAGAAGAAGAGCTTCAAGGAAAGTGCAGGTAGAAACACGGCTCGTGCCGTGGAACGGATAGTATATTCCTTTTCGTATCAGCCTGTTCCGTGATTGTTTTTTGTTGATGATAAGCCAGCTATATTGTATTATACCATAATTAATAAGTCGAGTTGATAAGGCAAACAAAAAATATTGATAAAAACTATAGTGTATACATATAGAGAAATAGGTAAAAGAAACATGTTCTAGGGACGGGACATAGGGAATATTTTCTGAAAAAAATAAGTTAGGTGAGGACGTGGTGGGGATTGTTCGGTTTACATGTGGGTCCTCGTGTTATTATAACTACATACATGTTAAATGAGATATTTTGTGGTCCACGTATCAACCACACATCATTACCGTGTTGTAGTGATGACGGTCCCTACCGAATTTGTTTCTCATTTTCTTATCCACCCACATGTCGAGTCTAGAGAAGATAAGATTTTCCCAATCCTCTAAGCATAGGGAATTGAGGACATGCTTGGTTGTCAAAAGATTTAGCAACAAAAATAGCTAAAAGTTGGACAAAATATTTGCCATTGACAAATCAAATATGAGATGATCAAATTTTGATATAACAAACCAAAATGGTATTAAAAGCGTTAACCTGTCTTTTGTGATTGACCATTAACAAATCATGTTCTCTCAATCCGATGAATTACGAACGGTGACCGAAACCGGAATGCCACCAAGTTTTCCCGTGGTGTCGACTCGCGCATCCGTCCCCTCCTGGGTCGCATGATCCAACAGATGGAGACGAGAGCAACTGGAGCCGTGGAGCAGATCTGGCTCCAGGCTCAGCCACAGTTTAAAAGCCAGCCGATACACGCAGGTGACGCAACGACTACACGAGAGCAGAGCAGCGAAGTTAACCACGACCACGAGCAAGGAATGATCCAACGCTTCCGTTCCAAGCAACCAATCACGTACGGCATGTGCGCTGCCCGCTAGGCGCTACGTGCCCAGCTCCCGGCGAGGGGTTGCGCGTCGGTGCCCGCCATCTAGCACACAGGAAACCCAATGATCACCTCTCATCCCATCTACTACGAGTAGTAGGCAGCAGACACCGACTGATATCCGCATAAATGCATCCCATCTACCGTATATCCGCATAAATGCATCCCATCTACCGTCTACGGAAAATTTACTTCATATTTAGCAGACACCGACTGATATCAACATTCCTGCATCCCTGCCATCCGCGCTCCGTGCGAGAAGACCTGAGCTGGTGTGGGTGTGGCCAGCCAGTGCTGGACGGACGGACGGACGGACGGAACCGAACAGACGGGCGCGTCCACGCGGCAAAGGGAGTCCGGCCGGACTCGCACTGCGCGTGCCGCATTTAAGTAACCAGACCCTCCTGCCTCCCGATCTCGGACTCTCCTCACCGCTCTCGCTTGTAGCTTCCCATCATCCCCCACCCCGGGCTCTTCGTCGCGGCGGGCACCACCGTCGTTACCCAACCGTGATTTCCGTCCTTCACCGCCGCGGCCCGCACGCGACACGCGTCGCCGGCGCGACCGCGGTACCGTCCATCGGCTCGGCGGCGCTCCCGGATCCCGGTGAGCGCTTTTTCTCTCGTAAGCCCCGGCTCTCGAATATATTTGATCATGCGAATTCTCATACTGTTCGTGGGGGCTGTTGCCTCCTCCTTGTGGTGGCGACTGGCGAGAGCGGTAGATCTGATCCTCGCGGCTCTCCGTCCAGCTGCGGTCGCGTGGGTGGGTTACGTGGGTACGCAGCGTGACCTGGCATTCCCCGCTTCAGTGGGATGGCCGATGGGTTTGGTTTGCCGCGTGAGTCGTGGATCATGATGGGCGGGGGCACCGTTTGGTGATTGCTTGGCCTAGGACATTCGCTGTCTTAAACGTTTTAATTAATGATGCTTACTGGTAGAGTTAATGATCCTTAGTAGTAGTAGTAGTTAATTGCGCTTCTGACATACAAAACTCAAGTCCGTAAACCAACGTTACGGAGAGGGAGAGTTTGCCTGTTCTAAGCATGAATGTTGAGGTTTTTAAGTGTATGTCATTAAAAAAAGAATAAACTCTCACAGTTGCCACTGGTCCGAACTCTTTTGTTCTCTATGTCACTTCCGTCAAATTTATCACTAACGGTGTTAAACAACGACTATGAAAAGTTAAAATATCCTTTGGGTCTGAATATGCAATTAATTTTGTTAGCATCTTAATGACTTCAAATGAAACAACTCAAAAGTAGAAAATTGTAGATCTCGATAATAACTATATTTTTTATATAAAAAATATATTCATTTAATTCCGTAAAAAAATATGATTTAATTTTATTAATATGTCTGAGAAAAATCATATTTTTTGAACAAAGATAAATGAAGATAGATTTTTATATAAATATTATAGATCTCGATGAGATCTATAACTTTCTAGTTTGAGTTTTTTTCATTTGAGGTCGTCAAGATGCTAAAAAAATTAATTGCATATTCAGACCTAAGGAGTATTTTTGACTTTGACACGTACAACTTAACACCGTAGACAAATCCAATGGAAGTGGTATGGATGACAAAAAAGTTTAGAGCGGTGGCTGTGAGAATTTATCTTTTATGATGGCTTTTGTGTAATTGAAAACTTTTTAATGACATACACGTAAAATTTCATGAATGTTATATTCGAGTAATTTCAATTTCAGATTACATTCGAGTAGTGCGTTCTCTCTTACTAAATTGTTTCCATATTTTCTACACATTGTTTGTCAATGAAATAGTATTTGCTATCGAAGGCAACCAGATCCCTGCCTTTACTTTCCCGTCATTTAACTTCCTCAACTTTAGAGAAGAGCAATCGATATGGCAGTGCTCCTGATGTAATTGTGTTTTGTAACACATTAACAGGTCAGAGAATTACCAGACAAAGATGGCGGCTTATGAGCCCAATAACATTCTCATCACCGGCGCTGCTGGTTTCATTGCATCGCATGTCGCCAACCGCCTGGTTAGGAACTATCCCCACTACAAGATTGTTGTCCTTGACAAGATTGACTACTGCTCCAATCTAAAGAACCTCAATCCTTCACGGTCTTCACCAAATTTCAAGTTTGTCAAGGGTGATATTGCCAGTGCTGACCTGGTGAATTACCTTCTGATCACCGAGTCAATTGACACCATCATGCATTTTGCTGCTCAGACACATGTTGATAATTCTTTTGGCAATTCATTTGAGTTCACAAAGAACAATATATATGGTACACACGTCCTTCTTGAGGCTTGCAAGGTTACTGGTGGTCAGATCAGGAGGTTTATTCATGTCAGTACTGACGAGGTGTACGGTGAAACTGATGAAGATGCTGTGGTTGGTAACCATGAGGCCTCACAGTTGCTTCCAACAAATCCATATTCAGCTACAAAAGCTGGGGCTGAAATGCTTGTGATGGCATACGGAAGGTCTTATGGTCTTCCTGTGATTACCACTCGTGGCAACAATGTGTATGGGACAAATCAGTTCCCTGAGAAACTCATCCCCAAATTCATTCTTTTGGCCATGAGAGGTCTGCCTCTTCCAATTCATGGAGATGGTTCCAATGTCAGGAGCTACCTGTACTGTGAGGATGTGGCCGAAGCTTTTGAGGTGGTTCTTCACAAAGGAGAAGTTGGACATGTGTATAATATTGGTACTGTGAAGGAGAGGAGGGTGATTGATGTGGCGAGGGACATATGCAAGCTCTTTGGCTTGGATACTGAGAAAGTCATCAGGTTTGTTGAGAACAGGCCCTTCAATGACCAGAGGTACTTCTTAGATGATCAGAAACTAAAGAGATTGGGATGGGCAGAGCGCACACCATGGGAAGAGGGCTTGAAGAAGACCATGGAGTGGTACACCACCAATCCTGATTACTGGGGAGATGTCACTGGTGCGCTGCTCCCTCATCCAAGGATGTTGATGACTCCTGGAGTTGAGAGGCATAACTGGGCTGAAGAAGAAATCAACAAGTCTCTGGCCTCTTCGCCAGATGAGGCTAGCACAACAGCTCCTGCCACCAGTACCAAAAGGACCACTGATGCCCCTCAAAAGTCTTTGTACAAGTTCTTAATCTATGGCAGGACTGGATGGATTGGTGGCCTCCTTGGGAAGATTTGTGACAAGCAAGGGATTCCATATGAGTATGGGAAAGGACGCTTGGAGGAGCGATCCCAGCTGTTGGAGGACATTAGAAATGTGAAGCCAACTCATGTCTTCAATGCTGCCGGAGTCACTGGGAGACCGAATGTTGATTGGTGCGAGACCCATAAACAGGACACTATCCGCACCAATGTTGTAGGCACTTTGAATCTTGCTGATGTCTGTCGCGATCAAGGTCTGCTAATGATTAATTATGCTACAGGCTGTATATTTGTGTATGATGCTAAGCACCCTGAAGGGTCTGGTATTGGCTTTAAAGAGGAAGACACGCCCAACTTTACGGGTTCCTTTTATTCCAAAACAAAAGCAATGGTAAGTTCAGTTCTTTTTTTTATCAACGATTTTTATTTAACTTCTTCATTATCCCTGAAGATAATTTGTGTGCTGTTCATCATGGTGCAGGTGGAAGAGCTATTGAAGGAGTATGATAATGTCTGTACTCTTAGGGTCAGGATGCCTATATCATCAGATCTAAGCAACCCTCGTAACTTCATCACAAAGATAGCTCGTTACGATAAGGTGGTGAACATTCCCAACAGCATGACAATTTTGGATGAGCTTCTGCCTATCTCCATTGAGATGGCGAAACGGGACTGCAGGGGCATATGGAACTTTACCAACCCTGGCGTTGTCAGCCACAATGAGATTCTAGAGATGTACAAGAAATACATCAATCCTGATTTCAAGTGGACCAACTTCACACTTGAAGAGCAGGCCAAGGTCATAGTAGCACCTAGAAGCAACAATGAGTTGGACGCATCGAAACTGAAGGCCGAGTTCCCACAGCTGCTGTCCATCAAGGATTCTTTGATCAAGTATGTCTTTGAGCCAAACAGGAAGGTTCCTGTTAATTGAGGGTTTAGGTCACGGGGATGGAGGTTATTTGTACTCGCTATTATTCGACTCTAAATTAGCCACTGTTGCATGGTACTGCGTACTAGTAGTTGTGTTCGATTCTTTTGGGGCAATAGATTGCATACCTCTTTCTGGTCAATCATTATATACGCAACCACATCTACAAACAGGTAGTGAGGTAGACAAACCCCAACCACACGCTTCCCCCCCCATTGCCCCCCTCGACTTCCCGTTGTCACGGACGTGCGTCGTGGTTACTTGACCGCAGAGTTTTCCTCCTGTAACTACTTGTACCCAATATATAAATATCATCTATAATCAATGGAATAAATAACTGGTTCATTCTAGCTATTCGTTGTCTTTTTTTATATTACTCACATTCTACTCGCAACAGTTTATATGTTCTAGTCTTCTAGAAGTGGCTGATATGCTGAGACAAGTCATTAATGAACACTACAAATTGATTAATACATTATTTATTAATTAACTACCAAGAGTAGTTTGTACATGGTCTTGTAAATTCTATTCCTTTGTTGCAGTTTGCTCCTTTTTTTAGTTCTTGGTGTTTCTATGCCAAACGCAGTACCATATTTTCAATTGGTTTTCTATTCCCGTCAATCCTCAATGGTGCATGCTGCAGTGTTGATGACACAAAGAATTCTTGTTGACATTGTGCTTCCTAAGCCCCAGAAGGTTGTGTATGTTCAATCATCACCCCTTGCTATGAAAACGTTCTGTTTTGTGTAGTAGCTCTGGATGCTGGATCATGGGAATGGTTATCGAATTTTTTTTTTTTTTGACAACAGTTAGCGAGTTATGCTGGCTTGCAGTTTGTACCGTTCGGTGCCTCGTGAGTCGTGACAGACTTTAGGGGGTGCCTATTTGGAATGCAAAAAAAATTACAAGAATTAGTGACTCTAGTGTTTATTTGTAAATTGTAACGTAGGAATTTCACAAAAAATAGTTTATTTTTATTGAACAAAACAAATCTCATATTCCAAAGTGACAAAGATATACTATCTCCATTCTAAATTATAATATCTCTATTTTAAATTATAAATTATTTTAAAAATCTTAGAGAGTCAAAGTATATCAAATTTAATCAAACTTATACAATAATATAATTAATATTTATGATGACAACTAATTATCATTAGCTTCATCAAATATATTTACATAGTATGTATATTTGATTTATAAATTTTTAAATTAAACTTGACATTCTAAAATTATTAAATGACTTAATTTAGAATCGAGAGAGTATAATGGAGTGGGAAAAAAAAGAGAGAATTTTCTCTGGAAGCGCTGCTGAGATCCGCATCCGCGTTCCCATCCGGCCATCCCCAATTCCCCGTCCCGCCATCCGCGTGGCGCGAGAAGCGCGAGAGACGCCGCCCACCTACTACCGTCACGTCCCGTCCGTGGTCCGCCCGTCAGAAGCTGAGCTGGGCCCGGCTTGGCAGCGGGCAGACGAGCACGTGCACCGCGTCCGCGACTCCGCCAGCAAGAGCAGAAAGCACGCGGCGAAGCGGCCAGGATTCAGGAATTCCGCGCCCCGCGTTTATAGTCAGACAGCAGCACGGCCACGGCCTCTTCCTCTCGATCTCCGCCCCGTCGCTGCAGGCATCGTGATCGGCCGGCCGTGGTTCCCGCCCCCTCGCTCCATCCTCCGACACCGCCCGCACGGGACGCGCGTGCCCGCCCGCCCGCCAGACGTCCTTCGCCTCCGCGACAGGGTTGCGCCCCCCGGCTCGGCTCGGATCTGCCTCCACTGCGGCCTTCCTGGATCTCTGCCACCGCTCCTCGTGAGTCCCTGCTCCTTGAATCTGGTCCCTTCGCCAATTCTCGAATTATTATCTCGCGTAGTGGTGGTGACCGGCGAGCTCGATAGATCTGATCCTCGTGGCTCGCCGCTTCAGTCTGCGGCAATGTGATCCATTCCTAGGCTCGTGGCGAAAAGGTGGCCGATGGAATTGGTTGCCTCGCGCGTGGCAGAGTTGGTTCTCTAGGTTTGAGGATAGTATCGTGAGGATGGTCTCTTTTTTTTCTCTGCCGCACCGAGCTAATTATGCTTTATTTGCAGTATTAATGGTCCTTACTGGTAGGTTAATTATGTAGCATGCAAAACTCTTAGTCTTAGGCAAGAGGATCATACCCCACGTATCTGAAATCAACAGAGAGTTTCTCTGTTCTGGGGGTCATTGTTAGTTTCAGATTAGATCCGAGTACTACATTTTACTATTACTTAATTGTGTCCATGTTTAAAATAATTCGCCTGTGATGGCAAACAAATCTCTTCTTTTTATCTGTACTTTACCAGATGAGTAGTCCTTTGTGAGAGTAGATCTGATCTCATTGTGTTTGTTAACAAATTATAATAGGTCAGAGAACTATCAGGCAAGGATGGCGACTTACGAGCCCAAGAACATTCTCATCACCGGTGCTGCTGGTTTTATTGCATCGCATGTCGCCAACCGCCTGGTTAGGAACTACCCGCACTACAAGATTGTTGTCCTCGACAAGCTTGACTACTGCTCCAGCCTAAAGAACCTCAACCCCTCGCGGGCTTCACCACATTTGAAGTTTGTCAAGGGTGACATTGCAAGTGCTGATCTGGTGAACCACCTTCTGGTCACAGAGTCGATTGACACCATCATGCACTTCGCTGCTCAGACTCATGTAGATAATTCATTTGGCAATTCATTTGAGTTCCCCAAAAAACAATATATATGGCACACACGTCCTTCTTGAGGCTTGCAAGGTTACTGGTCAGATCAGGAGGTTTATTCATGTCAGTACTGACGAGGTGTACGGTGAAACTGATGAAGATGCTGTGGTTGGTAACCATGAGGCCTCACAGTTGCTTCCAACAAATCCATATTCAGCTACAAAAGCTGGGGCTGAAATGCTTGTGATGGCATACGGAAGGTCTTATGGTCTTCCTGTGATCACCACTCGTGGCAACAATGTGTATGGGCCAAATCAGTTCCCTGAGAAACTCATCCCCAAATTCATTCTTTTGGCCATGAGAGGTCTGCCTCTTCCAATTCATGGAGATGGTTCCAATGTCAGGAGCTACCTGTACTGTGAGGATGTGGCTGAAGCTTTTGAGGTTGTTCTTCACAAAGGGGAGGTTGGGCATGTGTATAATATTGGTACTGTGAAGGAGAGGAGGGTGATTGACGTGGCACAAGATATTTGCAGGCTCTTTGGCTTGGATACTGAGAAAGTGATCAGGTTTGTTGAGAACAGGCCCTTCAACGACCAGAGGTACTTCCTGGATGATCAGAAGCTGAAGAGACTGGGATGGGCAGAGCGCACACCATGGGAAGAGGGCTTGAAGAAGACAATTGAGTGGTACACCACCAATCCTGATTACTGGGAGATGTTGCTGGTGCTTTGCTCCCTCACCCAAGGATGTTGATGACTCCTGGAGTTGAAAGGCATAACTGGACTGAGGAAATCAAATCTCTAACTTCTTCACCTGCAGAGGCTAGCACAACAACTCCTGCAACCAGTACCAAAAGGACCACTGATGCCCCTCAAAAGTCTTTGTACAAGTTCTTAATCTATGGCAGGACTGGATGGATTGGTGGCCTCCTTGGGAAGATTTGTGACAAGCAAGGGATTCCATATGAGTATGGGAAAGGACGCTTGGAGGAGCGATCCCAGCTGTTGGAGGACATTAGAAATGTGAAGCCAACTCATGTCTTCAATGCTGCCGGAGTCACTGGGAGACCGAATGTTGACTGGTGCGAGACCCATAAACAGGACACTATCCGCACCAATGTTGTAGGCACATTGAATCTTGCTGATGTCTGCCGTGAGCAGGGTTTGCTCATGATTAATTATGCTACAGGCTGCATATTTGAGTATGATGCTAAACACCTTGAAGGGTCTGGTATTGGCTTTAAAGAGGAAGACACACCCAACTTTACGGGTTCCTTTTATTCTAAAACAAAAGCAATGGTAAGTTCAGCTTTGTTGTTCCTTTTTATCAAAGATTTTACATCTTCATAATGCCTGAAAGTAGTTTCTCTGATATTGACATGGTGCAGGTGGAAGAGCTGTTGAAGGAGTATGATAATGTCTGTACTCTTAGGGTCAGGATGCCTATATCATCAGATCTAAGCAACCCTCGTAACTTCATCACAAAGATAGCTCGTTACGACAAGGTGGTGAACATTCCCAACAGCATGACAATTTTGGATGAGCTTCTGCCTATCTCCATTGAGATGGCGAAACGGGACTCCAGGGGCATATGGAACTTCACCAACCCTGGAGTTGTCAGCCACAATGAGATTCTAGAGATGTACAAGAAATACATCAATCCTGATTTCAAGTGGACCAACTTCACACTCGATGAGCAGGCCAAGGTCATAGTCGCACCTAGAAGCAACAACGACATGGATGCATCGAAACTGAAGGCTGAGTTCCCTCAGCTGTTGTCCATCAAAGATTCTTTGATCAAGTATGTCTTTGAACCTAATAGGAAGGTTCCGGCTATTTGAGGATTTAGGATACAAAGGGACGTTGAGGTATTGGTTACTATTAGACATTAATTTAGCTATATAATGTTGGGTGTGGTACGGAGTTGTGGTCGATACTTCTGGAACATTTACAGTCATACCTCTTGTTTATCAATTTTATTATGTATCAAATTTTAACAGAACACGTACGGAGTAGATCCTTAATGTTCTATATTTATAATGGATGATATGCTGAAATGTGGTTATCGATGAACACGATAAGTTCATTCTATTATGCATTTTATTTCTTTGTTGCACTGTGCTTTATTTTCTTTCCTTTTTCTTCAGAAGTTTTTCCGATCAGTACTCTGGATTTTATGCAGTAGTGCTGCTGGCTTGTTCTTGGGGATATTGTATTCAGAGCCTGTGAAGATACTCAGCGCCCCGTGTAGCCGCATGCATGTTCAACTAGCGCTGCTAATGGGTTGAAATCCTGTGCCAAACCCTACACCATTCCATTTGACTAGAATGATTTTTTCCACGGAATGTGCCTCGCATGATTTCAGAGTTCTGCCAAATGCAGACTACACCATAAGGCCTTATTTGGATATGTATATATCTCTTTCAAATCACATGTGTTGGAAGTATATTTGAACTAATTTATACTTCAATTCACTCCAATGCATATGGTATAAAATAGATACATGTGCATCCAAATAAGACCTAAATCATTTTCTACCTAAACCGATCAATATTTTGGTTTCGACCCCGTAGAGCGTAGAGGCACATTCCATCCAGCCACACCCACTGCAGGCTGCAACTCCTGCTGGTCTGCAGCGTGGCGGCGAGCAGCGACACGGTGGCGGACTGGCGGTGGCCGAGGACGACCCAAGGTTGCTGGCCACCTCTCCGCAGAATTCGGATGCGGCGACCTTGCAGGATTCAGATGCGACGATTTGAATGCGTAGGACTAACTAGTTGGTTATTTTCCCATCTCCAAAAATCCAATCAGTCAGACTAATTTGAAGTGCACTAGTCACCAAGAACTAGATGTCAGAATCCAAATAGGTCCTAACAGTGTCCTTGCAGCAAAACATATCCAATCCATTAGCATTTCGTTTGTCCATATGGATTTGACATGTTGAATAGGTGTCTACTTGAAAAAAGGCATCTTGATGAGGTGTTTATTAAAAGAGACGCATGTTTCACAACAATTGCATCTCGAATCTGGAGATTTATTCAAGAGGTGCATGTTTCACAACAAAGGGGATGTTTGGTCTACCCCTAAAGTTTAGTGGTTCCTAAAGTTTAGTGCATCAACTAAAGTTTAGAAAACACTTTAGAAGGGTGTTTGGTAGTTTAAGGCCTAAAATCACCTAAGTTTAGCTCCTAAAGTTTAGAGGGCGGTAACCAAACATCCCCTTAAAGTTTAGGGGTTGTAACTAAACACCCCCTTAGTATCTAAGACCCCGTCCTCAATCTCAAAAAGGATGAATTCTCCTACCTCCCTTATTTCCGTCCCAAAAGGATACAATTCAATCACCATCTTCTATTCATCTAATGCAACCATTTATCATCTAATACAATTCAATCACCTCTTCTATTCATCTAATGCAACCATTTATTTATCATCTAATACAATTCAAGACATCCCTTTCCCTCTCTGAAACAATTTATCATCTAATAAATTCAAACGCTATTTATCATATATAAGACCACCATCCTTTCCATCTCTAAAAGGATACAATTCTACCCCCCTCGAATCCATCCATCCCCCAGAAAAGTACTAAATGTAACATGTATGGGCTCCAAATTGGTATACATTATGTATGCAAAAAACTTTATAAAGGCTTGGTCAGACTTCAGCTTGTAATGACTTTGCACTATTCTATTGCATCCTTTTTACCAGAGTTACTAAGCAATCCGATTTTACCAGATAGAGCCATATAGCATTTCACACAAGCTGACCTCACCAGATAGAACCATGTATCATTAATCATTAATTAAGCAGTAAAAAGCACAACAGATTGACATATTTTGCAATATAATTGAACGAATAATAATTGGGAACAAAAGGAAGACTCCTGCATCCTCATCTAAGCAACAGGTATAACCACCAGTTCAGATGTTATGAGAAGGAACAAAATAATAGCTTATGAGTTCCTAATATGACATGCTATATCAATGCCATCATGGTGGCCAAGAATCCCAAGACTGTTAAACCAGGATGATTCAAACCACCACCACCACCACCACTGGGGATCACACAGCCAAGTTTGATGTTGAAATAAGTTCCACATCTAGCATCACCATTGACAAAGTATTTAAGCTAGCAAAAGGGGAGGATTTCAGTTAGAAACTGATTTTCTGGGCAGAGGCACATGACACCATCTGTGCCATCAAAGGCTCCAAGCAAAGTTGAGGGAATGAATAGCTGATCTCTACATCCTGCTTCATGACACTAGTCTCTAAGCTGTCAATAGCAGATCTTGAAGCAGGATTTGCACCATGATGCTTCAATCAGACTAGTGACAGCCAAGTCCAGAGTTACCTCGGACTTTGTGGACACCTGAGGTGATGATTATGCAAGCAATGAATCAACTTTTAAAAGAAAAACACCTTGAAGCTCATGAAATCATTAATGTGCCACAGGATAGCTTAAGATGCCCAAATTAATTATCACAATGCCTTACGATATGCAACAGCCACCTGCAATATGAAAAAGGGTGGGCCATTAACCTCATTGCCACAAAGCACAAATACGAACCTAGAAAAGGACTCGAGCAGCTGAAAAAAATGCATACCTCCTACTTAGATGGCTGGAGCTTGAACCGGCCTACAGCAGAGAAACGTCGGAGCACTACCAGAACAAAATCCCACAACTAGATCACCAGGGAGCATCTGAAGCCCAGTCTCTTACCTCCAAGATATATTATACAGTTGGGAGTCAAAGGAAATGTGGGCACCTTCACACATAACCAACTTTCACATGTTGAGCAACTTGGGTGATTCTTGTCTCCTCAGCATTAGCCATTAGGTACAGAAACTAAAGGCAACCAAGTAATTTCCATAGAAGTATACAGCATCACCCAACTCTAGTTCTATTGTAAACACATAAAACCCACAAATTCAGTAAAGCAATACCCCCCCACAAACATAAAGGTTTGTTGTCCCCTGAACATAGTAGCACAAATAGCTGGAATGAAAGGACTAATGTGCTTCATATTTGATGTCGAATATCAAATTTGTGAACATATTTAGTTGGTCTGCATCGCATCAGCATGATACTTCTCCAAGTCAGCATCGAGATCTTCAGCCGACCTTGGCTTGCTGCGCTCTTTGCCACGACGACCACCACCAGATCCACCACCACGCCTCCCACCCCTCTGATGGGGTCTACGCTGCGGTATACCTGCTGGGGCGCCACCCCTCGGTGCACTGTGATATTTAAATGTAATTTAGTAAATTTTATATAATGAGAATAGGCTAGATTAAAAGAAATAAGAAACATGGCATCTATATAGGTGACGATAAATTATACATAAGTCCACATCTAGCTGCATTATGGGTGATCAAATGCACCATACAAAGGTTAATCAACTATGGAAATATCCACTGACTCGCATCAAAATTTAATTAGATGAACTATGACAAGATACAAACACGTTCATTTTCATGCCTTAAAGTTAAGCCCATGTCAAAATAGCTGAGAATTATCATTAACTTATAAACAATAGATGTTATAACAAATCATATCAATTTATTGCCTTGCTAGATTGACAGATGAGTTGGAACTGGACAGGAATGCTGTTCTTTAACACAATTGATATAACAATTGAATAACTAAAACATGATAATCTAGTCACTTTGAATACTGACAAACATGCCCCCCTACAGATGATATTGACATGGACTGATGATTCAGGATGAATAATCAGATGAGAAATATACCTCCTCGCAGGATTCCTAGCATGTCCACCATTAGAGACTGGAAGAGCAACAGCTGCAGTTGGAGTATTGGTCCCAACTATCTCTATCTTCATGGGCTTCCCATCAAGTTGGACATTGTTATATTTCTTAACCGCCGCTACAGCATCAGAACGCCTTGAGAATACAACTTCAGCTGTTCCCTGTGAGGCACAGGGTACAACAAATGTAAGAGACCCGGAAATTTGGTGTCGGTGAGAGACAGGTAAAAGACCGTAAGATAGCATCTGCACCTTAGACCTCCCACTTCGATCATAATTTATCGAGAAGCGCTTCAGATCACCAACCTCAGAGAAAAGCTCCTGCGTCATAATGAATATGAAACAAGTCAGATAATGTTTAACAAGGCGTTCGACTTTACAAAGAATTCATCCAATTGTGGCATGTGATAGACTAATTGATCCACATAAACTTCACTGTAGGTTGAGATCTTAGAACATAACTAAAATAAATATCAAGCATAATTTAAATCACAGTTAAACAGAACTGGTACTTTTTGTACATAATAAACTTAAGTACATAATCGATGTTTCCCCAAATAAGTATAAGCACGACAAGAGAAGCAAAGTAAACAAACCAAACAGTACAAATTTGTGGATAAAGCATGAGCATATTTCTTAAATGTTTGAAGCAGAGACAATACTATAAAAGCTTTAAATCCTATAGCGTTATGCAGAGCCACTACCACGAAGTTATTAGAGAAAACAAATAACAATCAATACACAGATATAGATCTCCACTGGATCTAAACACCTCCTTTAGGAAACACAATAACAATATCTAAACATGTTAACCAAGGTAACAGAAAAACACCAGAATTACAAGCCATACATGCAACAGCTACCAACTGCTGATGTCCAGCGTAACCACAATAGATCTGCGGTAGTACATAGCCCAAAAAGGAAAATATGTGCCGGGCTCGATCTTCAGGAGCGCGAATCTAGACAATCGCACATCTGGACAGCTATTTACGGGCTTCTAAAAGTTAAATTCAGAAGCAACAACAGAACACTCCTCGACCAGGCAAAGTGTATACCTTGACATCATCGTTCGAAACCCCAAAGTCAAGGTTGGAGATGTAAAGCTTGGTGCCCGTCTCGAGAGCCGAGACCCTCCCGCCGCCGCCTCCTCCTGCGGCAACCGCAGGGTACATGTCGTGCTGCCACGCAGCGTCTGGGGCCTGGATCGATCGCGTCACATCATAGTGAGAAAACCACCCGATCATCTCTCCCGCCCGACTCAGCGAAGTCCGAAGCCCCCGCATCCTCCGCCGGGCGACGCGGAGCAACAGCCCGTTCGATTCGTTCGTACCTTCGGCGGCTGGTAGGGCGCCTGCCTGTTCCCAGACCTCTTGAAAGGGCGCCTGGTCGGCCCGACCCCGCTGCCGCTGCCGCCGCCGCTGCCGCCGCCAGGGGCAGATCCACCGCGGCTGCGGCGGCCCCCACCAGAGGAGGGGTTACTCTTCTTGTTGTTCTTGATGATGTCGTCGAGGGTCATGTCGAGCGTCTCCGCCATGGCTGCTCGCGCGGAGCAGATCTCGCGGGCTGGGCTAGGGTTAGCGGGAAGGAGGAGGGTTGACGGGGAGAAAGCGGCGAAATCTGATTAGGGTAGGGCGTTGGGTGGGGAATTGGAGATTTTTTTGGGTGGGAAAGGCGGGCGCCAGATAAAATATAGGCGGGGAGACGCGTAGAGAGAACGCGGGCGGAGGCGGTGGGGTCGCACGACGACGGCCCACGAGAGCGTGACGCGGCCGGTCACTGCCACTCATTGGTTAGGTTGGCTCGAGGTAGGGCCCGTTACGGTTTCTGCGGCCTGCAAGTGCAGTTTTGTTACCGGAAAAACGATCTACTTATATTGATAAACGGGGTAAATAAATTTATGTTACATAGGAACTATCTTTCCTGTTCTAGAAATCCGTTTTTTACGTGAACCAGGCAAAGCTGCTTTATCATTGGAGATGTTTGGCAAGGATTGCTGAAAAAGGTGATCTAGGATTAGGATTCACGTGGATTAGGCACCGTTTGGGGAGCTCCACTCCTTAATTCTCCAGCGGCTCTGCTCCTTGATTTTCCGATGGAATAATTTATTTGAATTCTTACGCTGGAGTAGGGTAGAGAGCTGATGGAAATTGATTATCTTGATTCCCACCAGAATTTAACAGGAAACATGATAAAATCGGTTTTTTAGCTTCATCTCGTAGTGTAAATGGAGAAGTTGTTCTCTGGTGCTCACATGAATCAGTTTGTGTGTTTAGACGTTTGGCTAGTTGAGCGTGATTCT
Organism: Microstegium vimineum; assembly: GCA_022036555.1. NCBI lineage: Eukaryota > Viridiplantae > Streptophyta > Magnoliopsida > Poales > Poaceae > Microstegium > Microstegium vimineum. Next base: position 9,656,087 of record CM039139.1, on the reverse strand, counting down.
CTTCAGAGAAGTTGAAGCTGAAGCTCTCCCAAACGGGACCTTAGTTTCATCGTGTGTTTGTTCAGCACCTTCAATTCACGCAATGGTATTTTATTTGAAATGGCCTATTTTACCCTTAGGATATGGACCACTTGTCAATTTCTATCGTCATTCTTCTCCCCCAAAATGAAATCATGCCAAGGAAAAGAAATTGTGCGGCCAGGGGGAGGCAGCGCGTGGCCATCGACTCCCATGGCTGGAGGCGGAGATTAGGACGGTGCGTTTAGAGCTCGTGGTAGGGTGGGGATGTGTGTGTGGGGGTGGTGGGGCACGACTACGAGCGACTGGATGGGGAGGGGCACAATGGCGAGCGCCCGGGCGAGATTGGAAGAATACTTGACCGGAACATGTGAGAGAAGAAAGAACGAATCGTTTTCAACTAGTGACAGTGGTGGGTAATTTCTCCAAATTCACCAAACTTGAGTTGTTGGAGCACCTCTCAAAAGATCCACTGAAATGGTGAATCCAACCCTGAGATCCACCGTTTTGTTGAATTTGAATCTTGTAGATCTAGAGCGTTTGATAAATATTTTAGTAGATCCAAACTCCTAAATCCGAATCTGGTAATATGTATTCGTAAGACCATTATATACGTGCAATATACGGAGCACAATATAATCATCGTTTTCTGTAGAGCTTACCCAGTCAAATGGCAATATATTCATTTTTAGTTAACGACCGAGAGGATATCACTACCTCATCATATGTTAATTTCACATATGCCGGTGTGCCCGGGAGATGAAGTCATGGAGTTGACAAGGTGACTAGACATTAGAGTTTCAAGAGAGGTGACAAATAATAATGTTGTGTTCGTTTGATCTCATCGCCCTAGCTTACTAGCTTTGATATAATATTTTTCTCTCACAATAAAACAACATCAACACACCTTCAGTCGGAAACAAAGGAAGTACATAGAGAGGGCATTACACCCAACTTCTTTAATAGTGTTATTTTTTAGCATTTATTCTCTCTATCCTGAATAAATGTTGTTTTCTTTGATTTCTATGTCATAAGTTTGACTATATTTATATAAAAACATATTTGCAACATTTATATACAAATCAATTTATTATGAAAATAAATTCAATGATGTATCTAATAATATTAATTACGTACCATATAATTTAATATTTTTAATAAATAAAAAAATAAATTATGTGGTACGCAAGGAAGTGTGGAGCGGCCTACCTGCAGCGTCATGCATGTGATGCTAGGCGGTGATGAAGCAAAAAAGATCTAATGAAGGGATAGCAACCCAAATAGAGTCGTGCCAAGTAGAGCTCGGTTTAGATACACATTTATTCATGTCAATCTACATGTATTGGAGTGAAATTTAAATAAATTTTCACTCCAACACATGTGTATTGATGTGATACATATGCATCTAAACAAGTTATCAGAGCATGTTTAGATCTCAGAGATACAAGGTAACCCATTTTATGAAAATAGATTAAACATGCGTTAATTAAGAGCTAAAAGGAGATAATGAACTCTAAATAATTAGTCCTAATTAGCTCATATTTAGGCTTTCTAATTAGTTTAAAAACAAGGACTAGTTATTTGCTTCCTGATCCAAACATCCTCTTACTTCCTCCAGCGAAAGCTATTGACCTATCAATTTGTCGACTGAATATTGAGGGAGTTAATTATACTAAGAACATGAACTCTTCCAATAGTTACAATATTGTAGAAATAAGGCTATCCATCACGGCAGAGCGAGGACAAATATTGGCACATCACTCGTCCAAGCCAGATAATCTCGTCTTGCCCAATGTAATACATAGGTTAAATACTCATGTCAATAATTGGGCTTATTCTAGTTGTATTTAAGGGTCAACATCGGCTCAAGACAATCTTGGTTTTGCCCCTTATCAATAATCATTTGGAATGATGTACCTCATCTTGTTGAGGATTTGATGACCAGTGATTCCTTTGAGTTAGAGCATCTCCAAGAGGTAAACATACTAGCTAAATTTAGTGATTTAGTTACTCTCTAAAATAGATAATACTAGACTACTCCAACAAACTATGTAAAATGAAGAGTCTAAATGGCTAGTGAGGTAGGCTATCCAAAGATAGAGAGCGAATGAGGTGGAATGAAGATCTTCTAAATTTAGAGAGTCATTTACAGAGTCTGTTGGAGACATCTTTTCCTTTCACAATAGCCAAATTTACATTTAGAAAACGATTTAGCTAACCTCTTGGAGATGCTCTAATGAAGATAGCGTTTAAAAAAACACATGTCTATTGAGGTTGGAATATTAGGAGAGCGCTAAAGATGCTCTAAACATCATGATATGTACATAAATGCATGCATTATCGTCTATCGGGTCTGCTTGGCAGGGCTCTTCTCTAGCTTCGGCTTCAACTTTTCTGGAGAAGTCATATCAACTATTTTCTAGAAGAAGCCGTTTTTCAAACAAAAAATATTCAGTTTTAGTGAATCCTTCCAAACGGTTCCGCCTCTTCTACAGGAGCCCTATCAAACACTCCAATAATTTCCTCCATGAATTTAACAACATAATATTGCCTGCCTTCACAAGTTCACATCATGGGAAAATAAGAGGGAAACAAAAAACAATGTGTTCCTCATAGCAGCAGTGACCCACCGAGCATCTTGTGCATCGATGAGAAGGAAAATAATTCCAGGCTAGTGCGGCTTCACGTGTACAGGTCTGGAAACAAGTTGGCATGCATGTGGTACAACTAAGCAAGCCTCAGAATGATTGGTATATATATCTGTAACAATGCTTTCGCATTCAGGTGCAGATGAGGCCTCCCTTATCTCTCTTGACTCTTCAGCCTTAATTTGGAAGCAAATGGAATGCACATCCAAAAGATAGAAATCCATCTATAAATAACTAAACTGGTATTTAAACAATATCCTCATAGATAGATTTCTCATCATATGAAAAGTCATAGATTTTTTTTAAAAAAATGAATTTCTAAAAAGGGCTTCAGTGTTGTTGTACGCTGAACAGAGGGGGGAGGGATTAGGATGCACGTGGACCGGATTCATGACTCAAAGCATTTTCCTCTTATTAAGAGGTGATGCGACGATATATAAACTAATATACATACAGAAATTTGAAGCATTATGGGTTATTGTCGTATACTACAGCGACTTCCATACATGATCCAGCAAGCTCAAAGGAAGTCTCCTTTATTTCAGCTATCGCAACATTCTCCATGCCACAGATGGCGAACCTCCATAGAACTGGGCTTGTGGCGGCCATCTGCAGCCAGCAGGAGCTCCGCCCTCAGTTTAGTTCTGCTGCGTTGTACAATACATACTCATTGCGCATCGTTCATAGTGGCATAGTGAGATTGATTGCTTACTTGTATTAACTTACATAGCATATATATCCTATTAATTATATTTAATTCTGAATTATGCAATGTAATTTAATGTCGTTTGGTTCAACTGAATAGAGAGTTGTATAGTACTATAAGCTTGATTGGTTGTATGCATAACCGTCTAGTTTGTATACTGGATGCATAGTGAATGCAATGCAATGCTTGTATAGCTGGCTACGGTCGATTTCTAGGGAATAATGAGATGCAAGTTCAATCTACTTTGAGGATAATGCTAGCTCACATAAAACTATATATTCTAGAGAAAGAGTTATACAAGTAACCAATGACCGGTCGGCTGCATTCGACATGCAGTGCAGGTGGGCGACCTCAAGTGCTAGTAACCAAGGCCGGCTAGCTGCAGCAGACTACGGCCGAATGCACGGCTGTCAACAAGGCTGGGCGCATGGCTGCTGGCTGCTGCTGTAGCTCGGGGTGCAATTGGCCAACGAGCCAAGCTACAGCCGTGATGGTCCGTGTCTAGGCGGGGAAGCCGCCCACCGAAGAAGGAAAAAGGCCCTGACGTGCAGGCGGTGGACTCCGACGTGCTACTATAAATATGGGCAGGGGCTATTTGGAGAAGAAGCAGTTTTCTATCTTTTTGAGAGGTTTTCTATTCTATTTTAGATGATGACTAAATTATGGAATTTAAGGTGTATTATTAGTTTGCCGTTGTTCTAACTTCTAGGCTTAAGCTAGAATGTACAAAGGTCATGTTTGGATTCTCTCTTCTAAACTTTAGAGGTCTACACTTTAGGTCTAAATTTTACAGCAAAAATTCTAAATAAGTGGTCTAAAATTAGCTCTAAACTTTAGGTCACCTTGTATTAGAGTTTTAGACATCAAAAGTGAATGAAAGTGCTCTAAAATTTACAGGCTTCTAAAGTTTTTAGAGGCAGGAATACAAACATACCCTAATAATATATATATATATGGTGAGTTTTTCCTACTCTTGTATCTACTCTCACCTGCTAATGGGTGCGTGAGGGTCCTCCAACCAGCCCGTGGAAAAGTAACGGGTTAAGATTGCGGTGACACATGCTGATAACTCCCGTGAAAAATAGATCTGCTTATTTTAATTGGTTGGCCGCATGGTCCGTTTACTTCGTCGCTAGTATACACATATGCTTTTGTATGAATAACGTATCGTTGCATACTTTAATAAGATAAATGAGTATATTAGTTTGTATACTTGTTTTGCGTATTAATTTATGATTATACATGAAGTACTTGTTTTTTTGGTAGTATTGGTAGTACGTATGAATATATGCTGCTTTTAAAAGTATGAGTGGATACTATTTTTAAGAAAAAAATGAGTATATGCTTTTGAAAGTATACTTAAACAACATGATTGGAGTATAATGGAAAACCATTATTTTCTCTATACTTTGGAACAGAGTATGATACATACCTTTTATAATAGAGTATTTATACATACTTTTTGGAATAAGACATCGATCCGAACATATTTTTAGAATAGAGTATCTGTAATTTTGCACATACCTTTTAGAATAGAGTATTTGTTCATACTTTTTATAATGGTGTATGCATACATACACATACACCAAGAGTAAGATGGAATCTAAAACATATATAAAGTATCAATACATACTTTATAATTACGGAGTATTTGTGCATACAATCTTTAGAAAATGAGTATGTGTATATATACAAGAATGTAAAGAAATCTTAATGCTCTGTTCGCTTGCTTTATCAGCGACTTATCAACCTACTTTTCTCTCATAACAAAATAACCAAAAACCGCCTCAGCCACCAAAACGATCAAGTGAACAAGGCGATACTCATCATCAAAAAGAAGAAATTATTTCTAATACCAATACCAATATCCTATGTCTGCGTCTATGTTGTTGTCTCACGTTGTGGCCTCTGATCCATAAGTTGGTCTCGGTTCACGATCTTGTACGCGCATCAAGTATGAAGTGATACATACTCCAATCTGAAAAAGGACGATGTGATGATATTAAATGTTGAATTAGTACCGCTGCAGTATCAAGCGATAATCTGACAAATAAAGACGCAAACAGACAATACAGCGTCAGGTCTGATACTTACCTGAACATTGATCAATCATAAATAGTCTCTGGTAATGAATGAATATGAAAGCACTTATGTGTGACTCTGCATCAGAGGATTTAATTAGTGGAATGAGTAATCACATAGGCCAACTTAGATCCATATTCATAGACATCGGATAAGGGCAGAGATAAAACCTTCTCTCGATCTGCATCCTGCAAGGATATGGAATAAAGAAAAACAATCTAATAGCGAGATTTGAGAGCTACCTAGATTCTGAGGCCTTGCTCCATCGATCCACTACACAGCCGGAGAGACCTGACCTGGTGGAGGCGGCACACCCCTCCGCACGGGAAAGGACGCGCGCGTCGCCGCAGGGGAGCACCGTCTGTGCGGGATGGGCATGCCGCAGCTGGATGCAGGGGAGGGGCCATGCCGCCGCTGCCACCACCGGAGGGGCATGCCAGCTGCCACGGAGGGCGCTGCTCCATCGGATAGGGGCTGCGGCGCTCCTCCATCTGAATCCGAATGCCCGATCCCAGCGATAGCGCCACCACACCCGTCCTGGAAAGCCCTAAACGAAGGTTGCCCTTGCTTATATTGGTTGGATTAAACGGGTCCGCTTTTTTAACCCGTTGGCACCGTGGTCTAATGTCGGGCGTGCTTTCACGCGCGCCGGCCCGGCTGGACGCTCGTGACCTCGCGTGCATTTATCGAGTATAAAGGAGTTTCCATATATATATATATATATATATATATAATACAGCCGTCAACAATTCTGTTAGGAACGTCGAGCTTGCGGTTGGTATCATCCAGGCTTCTTCCCCCCAACGACCTCAGTTCCACACTTCCACAACAGCACCAGTGGTCAGTGGATTCCAAAAGTGGAGGCACTGTCAGCTCCTACCTGGAATCAACTACTAAAAAGGCTAGGAAAGTAGCCAATTCGAGAGAAAGCACCGGAATTCAGTGCCTTATCAGTTGGTGAGTGGACACCATACTGCCTCCAATTAAAGACACGATCAGAGAATAGTATATCCAGTTCATTGGGCATATACTACTACTGTCGTACAAGCTTGCCATCAGCCCATCCAAATTTCGCTAAGGCTCATGCCGGGTACAAAACCAACGAAAACCAATGAGGAATAGGCTACAAAGTTGTGTAAATTACAGTTTCAAATCGACATTTCTTAGTCATTTGGGCAGTTTTGAATGGGCATCGACCACAGAAATATATCTCACTAGATATAATAACAGTTGTAGACATGGTACAAAATCACAAACCCTTTCACCCGTCGGTTTCAGTATCCCGAATAACACCAACCACTGGACCCTCACATTTCCTGGCATGTAACAATTCTCAAAGTATAGCTCTATGGAAAAGAAACCGGTTTCAGCGGAAGCCGCCTTCCGTCCAAGATGTGCTACCGGATGTCCCGTTCTGGTTGCTCCCCTTGTTGGAGGTGCTGTGATTGTTGTAACTAGGACTATCAAAACCATCATCCTTCCCATCATCCCAGCCAGCCCAGGAATCACTGCTCTGGTGCGCTTTCGCAGGCTCATCCTTCTTGCCTTGGTCATCCCAATCGTCCCAAGAACTGGAATTGTTGTTCTTCGATGAAGAATTTTGGGAGGAATTCCAACCATTGCCATTGGTCTCATGCTCAAACCTTTGGTAAGGCTCACTGTTCTGCTCGCTTCGTTGCCAATCATCTCCCCAGCCACTCACTCCTCCTTCCTTGGCGTATTCCTCGACCTTTTGTGAAGCCAACGCCATAACTCCTCTCATGATCCCCCAGGTCTTGCTCCCAATCTCTGCAGTTTTATTGGCAACAACACTGACAGTTTCATTCACCTTCTGGTCATAGCCCCCTTCCTTCATCTGCATTCCAGGCGAACACCATTATCAGAAAGAAAAAAACAGTGATGTAAAACACATGGATTACAAAAAAGTTCAACAAAAATATGCTTTGATGTAGTCTAGCACCAAGATTGTTGATCAAGGACAATGACATGTGATAAAGATTGTTCAATGAATTTCATGCTACAAAACAAAGAACGGATATTTAGTGTTGATAGAAGAATATTGCATATATACAAATATAATGCAGCATTACTAAAATATAATATAAAAACATTCCTGAGCATGACCTTGTCTCAAAGTGTAATGTTGTTGCAATAAGTATCAAACAAAAAGTGTTTGAAAACAAAAGACTAAAAAAAAGGTATATGAGCTCAGTGAACCCCAAAAAAGAGGGATTCGAACTCCATAGCCAACACATAACTAGACCCCGGAATCAATTGTTGCACAGGAAAATAGGTAAGTATTAGTCACCTTTGATTGGATTTCTTTTGTGCCGACTTGGACAACACTGGCAGCAGACTGGGCAGCAGATGCTGCAACTAATGAAAGGCGTCCAAATCCCTGAAAAAGATGTTATGGTAAGCAACTATAGCAGACCAATATACAATTGCACAACAAGGTATAATGCTGGAGTCACCACACCTAACTAAATGTTCACATGACCAAAGTAAGCTGAGCGCAATAATGCATCAACTGCTATTCAACCACACAACATATTGGCTGAGCTCAAACACATGCCCACATGCATATCCAAACCTATTTTTGCTTAAACAATTCAAACAAGTGGTGCTGGCCTTCTGTAAATATGTTACAGGGGAGCTCATATGTTGCTGTACTACCAGTAAATGGAATGAACAAAGCATTATGACTATGTTGAGGTGTTCAATAAGCTTGTAAAACTTGATTAGACCACAATACTAACAAACCCCAGATAGAGAAATTGATTTATGTATACGGAGTATAATATAACAACAGTTACAAGTTGCAAAATTCTCCGTTTTTACTGACGAATAGTAGCAAGTAACAAAATTCAGAGCCCTACCATTGTAGGCAAACATATACTCCATAAAATTGTTTTTTTTCTTACAAATTTATGATAATATTGTTATCCGATCAATGGAAAATCTGATATGCTCTTTATCTTTGTGATCAATAGTGTGTGAAATGGATTTGTTCATTACAAGTAGCGATAGCACAAAGATGATCTTTTTACCTGAGAGACGACCTGCAAGACATCGCCCTGTGCAGGACCGCCGTTCCTGTTAGCCGACGGCGCTGGGCTGGATCCGAACCCAACATACTTGCCGCCCTGGGATGGCGGGATCCCCTCAGGCTTGGACTCGTTCTCCGCCATCGTCCTGGCGAAGAAGTCCTCCTTATTAGCCGCCGACGCCTCCAGCTGCTGCCTCGTGTACATGTCCTGCGTTGATTTGGACCTCGGCGGCTGCCTCCCTGACTGCGCCCCCGCGGCGGCGAACGATCCAACAGACTGATTCCGCCTCATGTCCGGCCGAAAATCGTCGTCCCAGTCGTCCCACCCACCGCCGCCGCCGGCGGAGGCGGCGGAGGTGTGCACGGGCGGCTTCCTAGCGGGGGCGGGCGCGCCAGATCCGGGCGTCTCCTTGACAACGGGCGGGTCGGTCCACGGCTTGCCCTCAGCGAGCGCGGCGATGCGGTCGCGGTAGGCGGCCGCGGCGTTGGAGTTGTACTTGGCGACGTGGGGCGTCTCTTTGGGGACGCCGCGCGCTGTGAGGAAGGCGTTGAGGCGGTCGTTGCCGCCGGCCTCCATCTTGCGGAGCTGCGCCTCGGTCCAGGAGTCCATGGTGACGGAGCGCACGAAGCTGATGTGCACGCCGAGGCCCCGGTGCTTGCCCGAGCACTCGAGGCACATGAACACCCCGTAGGAGACGCTCGCCCACTGCGGGTTCCGCTGCGGGCAGTCCACGCAGGTCTTGTTCCCCGTCTGCGCCTGCAGCTCCCGCAGCCGCCTCGCCGCCGTGGACGCCATCGCCGGATCGGATCTGCGCGCGCCTCCGGATCCGCGGCTGGGTGGGTGGCGCCGGGCCGGGCTGGACGCGGAGGGGAAAGGGGAGGACGAGGCAGAGAAGAGGAGTCGCCGACACGGGACGGGGAGGGGTCAATCAAATACGGTGACTCGGACGCTTCTGCCCCTGGCTGCGCGTGGGCGGTGCCTCAGGGCAGAGCCGTAATATCTCTCATCGCTTGAGGGGCAGCGCCGGGACCCTGGCTGGTGGGGCGTGGCCGAACCGAACAGGGGCCCACTCCTGACACCGACAATATGGGCCCAGCGCGCAGGGATGGAGAAGGAGAAGGAGAAGGAGAAGGAGAAGGAGAAGAGCGTGAGCCGTGAGGCGTTCGGGCCACCGAGATGAGCGGGCGGCCAGCCAGGCGCGGACGGTTTCCCGTACCCGACGCGCTCTCGGCAGATTAAAAGGAGGCGGCGGCCCACCTGTGGCGTCTCTTGGCCCTCGTCCTCGCAGAAATCGTCGCGTGCGTCGCCGAAACCCGGACACACTATCTCGCCGGTTTCGCAGAGCCCCTCGATCGACGGCTGGGAGCTTTGATTATGCCGGCGTCGGAGATGGAAGCGCCTGCGTCCGCGCACGCCGCCTCGGCGGCGGCCGCTGATAGTAGCCAGGAGGAATCGGCGTCCGCGCCCGTGGCGGCGGCAATCGAGGAGGCGCAGCCGGCCGCAGCTGCGGTGCCCGCGTTGTACGTCGGCGATCTGCACGAGGACGTGGCGGAGGAGCACCTGTTCGACGCCTTCAGCAAGATCGGCACTGTCACGTCCGTGCGCGTCTGCCGCGACAACGCCACGAGCAGATCTCTCCGCTATGGATACGTGAACTACTTCTCTCGCGCCGACGGTACGTACGTGCTCTCGATCGCACTTGATCCGGCCCGGCCGGACGCGCGCAGCAAATCCCTTTTTTTTTCGTGTCGTCGAGCTATTTAATTTCGGATGCTTTTTTGCTTGGGGATTGGATTTTGATCAGTGAGGAATAGGGTAAAATCAGATCGATCTGCCAAAACATGGAGGCGGCCCGGGTAGCAAGGCCTCACCTCATGCTTCCTGCATGCATCCATGCAAAGTTTTCAGCTCAGTCTACGTACTTCGGCATTATTGCTTTCCCACATGCTGTTTGCTTTATTATTACGTGATGTGTATGGAACTTATCACAATAAGCATGGAAGATTCACGGATACGATGATACTTGAACTTGAACTAGGGCGAAATTTAATAGTAATCCGATTGTTGATTGTTTGCGTAATTTTGAGCACTTTTTTTTTCTTTTCTAGAATGATGAGAAAGTGTCCTGCGTGATTCTTAGAATGAAGTGGCTATATCTCTTGTTGCATGGTCTTTGAACAGTGCACGTTATTTTGTTTTGATTAAATAATAAACTGATGGTGGTTTCATTGATTGTTTTCATAAGATGAGATATGAATAGTTTTTTAGTTTTCTTCTTATGTAATGATTAGGAAGTGATGTTTGTCTTTTCCAAGTGACTCTTAGACGATACTAGAGTAAAGTGATCACATCTCCCTTCAACAAATTTGCACTGGTACGCTATTAGAAGTTAATTATGAGCAGCTCTCTACTTATGTGTTGCATCGTCTTGGATAACACATTTTATTTTAATCTTAACTTTGTTCATGCTAGTGGTGTGCGGTACTACAAGTTTGTTTGTATCATTCTAGTACGAGGATTTGTGCAGTAGGGAGACAATCTAAAGAGATGTGGTGGCTGTCTTCTAAACATTGTCGCCAATCACCGCTAGTTTCCTATTGTTGATTTGTAGAGAAGTGGTATTTTATTTGGAGAAAAAATATTGACCCTGAGCAGTATTTTTCTGCGTATAAATAGTATTTGTCCTCTCACATCAAATTAGCATAAGCATCAAGTATAAGCTAAATTTTAGTGAAACGAACAACACCATTATATATTTATACGACTTTATGACAAGTGAGAATTTAAAGCTTCTTGAAAAATATTATTCTTGTGTTTTGTGTATTGTTTAGCCATCCATCATTGTCTTGCCATTATTGTTTTGTTCAACATGTTTTCACACATTTTGTTTTCTACATAGAATTAAATTGATGTGCTTTTCAGTATTATCACTCTCGAGCATAGAACTTGGTTGTTGCAGGCAATTTTCTATAAGTAATTTGTGCTATAGTTTAGATGCTTGCATTATTTTAATTTATTTTTTCTTCATTACAGTTATCATGTTTTTTACTTTCATGTATGTTGTTATTCGTTTTTAAGAGTTATGGATAATACCATAAAGTGTTTGTTGACTAATTAAATATCTTCATGGAGGGGATTCTGACTAGCTTGCAAACATTTGTCAGCTGTGATGGCTCTTGATAAGTTGAATCATAGCTTGGTTTTGGATAAGCCAATAAGGGTGATGTGGTCCAACCGGGATCCAGATGCTAGGAGAAGTGGCGTTGGTAACATTTTTGTTAAGGTATAGTTGCAATACATAAGCATATATTATTTATGTGTATACCTATATATACTATATATACATAAGTACTAATTAGTTGTGTTGTATGAAATTCATAGAACCTTAGTGATTATGTTGACAATGGGAGCCTTCAAGATTTGTTCTCCAAGTTTGGAGATGTTTTATCTTGTAAAGTTGCAAAAAATGAGGATGGGACTAGCAGAGGATATGGGTTTGTTCAATTTGCATCACAAGAGTCGGCAGATGAAGCAATTGGGAACCTTGATGGCTCCATTTTCAATGATAAAAAATTGTAAGTTCATCTCATTTTGTATTAATTAATACCATTGTTTATAGTATTCTTTGCATATATAATTTTCTTGACAAATTATGCAGGCATGTAGCTACTTTCATAAAGAAAAGTGAACGGTCTACAAATAATGACGACAAGTTTACTAACTTATATATGAAGCATCTAGATGATGACATAACAGAGGAACTCGTTAAATTGAAGTTCTCTCAGTTTGGTTCAATAGTAAGTGTGAAGATTATGAGGAGACCTGATGGGTCATCTTTGGGGTTTGGATTTGTCAGTTTCCAAAACCCTGAAAGTGCCATTAGAGCACAAGAGACCATGCATGGGATGCTACTAGGTATGTTCATTCTAAAGCTAACATTAAAGTCCATTGAATGCAATCTTATAGTTTTATATTTGTTTCTCTTGTCCTATTTTTTTATAAGGATCAAAAGCCTTATATGTGGCGAGGGCTCAAAAGAAGGAGGAAAGGAAACAATATTTACAACGTTTACACGAGGAAAAGAGAAATGAAATATTAACTAAGAGCAATGTAAGATGCACTGATATGTTTTAATCCAACGCTATCTCATAAATTCACATTTGTGATTGATATTCATGTTTTCATTGACTAAGTATATATCTATTGTTGATAGGAATCAAATGTCTATATCAAAAACATTCATGATGAAGTTGATGACGATGCTCTTTGTGCTCGCTTCGCTGAATTTGGCAACATCACATCAACAAAGGTCATGCGTGATGATAAGGGCATTAGTAGATGCTTTGGATTTGTATGCTATAGTACCCCTGAGGAGGCAAAGAGCGCGGTAAACAACATGCGAGGTATAATTCCATGTTTTTTTCTAGATCCAATTGGAAAGCATATACCCAATTGTTTCAATCAAACTAATAACATGTACGTTTACTTCAATTTGGTTAAACAGGTGTTATGTTTTTTGGAAAACCATTGTATGTTGCTATTTTCCAAAGAAAAGAGGAGAGAAGAGCTAAGTTGCAGCAACATTTTGCTCAACTTGCGAGAATGGTTGGACCTACAAACTCTATGATTCCCACTGGATATCCACAAGTTTATTTTGCCCATCCAAGTACTCATATCTCTCAAGGTCCTCCAAGATATGGATTTGTGTACCCACCTATGGGGCTTAGTCATGAATGGAGACCAAATATGTTCCCTTCGGCACCAAATCTTCAGCAAATACATTCACCAATGGTACCTTCCTTGCTTGATATCAATTTTTTCATATTGTCTAGTGATTAGTTTGTAAACTCTTACTCAACATACTATCATATCATAGATGTCAAATTCGCCAAGGCACTATAGAAGCAACCGGGGAAGGATGAATGGGAATATGATGCCTCTTCCTCATGCAGTTCATGCAATGAACTATGTGACACATGCACAACCAACTAAAGAATTCATGTCCATGTCTCGACAGGTATTTGATCTACACCTCATGTTTAATTAATGATGTGTACTTTATATTTTTATAGATATAGATATTATATGGCATATTGAAAAGTAGCTCATTTTGTTGCATGGCTACTTTGTCATCTATGCTTGCACATGAACATTTTCACAATTATCTCAGTTCGATATTTTTTTATACCTATGAGAGCCTTATTTATGTTTTATTATTGCCAATCATATTTGTTTATTTCCTTTTAACTAGACAACTTAACTATATGTTGGAGCTTTTGCAGCGATTCAACCATCCAAAGTACTTCTCTAATGATGTCATGGCTAATGGTTTGGGCATCCATCAAAGTGAACCCGTTTCAACAATGAACGATTCTTTTAGTAGCTATTTGGCTTCCGCTTCACCCGCAGAACAAAAGAACTTGCTTGGGAACATGCTCTATCCACTTGTTGAGAGGCATCAGGTAATCCTCATTCTATGATCAATATATCATATGTTTTTATCTAAACACATATTTTTTATCCATAACAAAGGGACTAGGTTTAATGTGACAATTGTTCATTGTAGCCTGAACTCGCAAGCAAAATCACTGGGATGTTGTTGGAACTTGACAATTCAGAGGTGGTCACGTTGCTTTGCTCGTCAGAGATGCTGTTAGTCAAGGTCGACGAATGTGTCCAATTGTTGCAGGCAACTAAGCCTAAGACAGAGGACCATGAGGCACTGCACCCAGGATTCATGTTGGAGGCTCCTAGTGTAAATGCTAGCTAATTAGTGTTTGACTCGTGCGAGCTTTGGCGGCTTGTGTTTAGGGATGGTAACTAGCTAGGCGCTAGCTGCTGCATTTTTCTTTTCTAGTTTGTGAAGTTTTGCCAGTTGGGTTAATTTACCGAGTCATTGATTGATATAGAACTTGATAGTAATAAGAACTATATTCGGCTAGAAACTTTTTATATGGACATTTATATGGATCTAATTCAATTAGAACATTTATGTTTACCCAACGTTAGGAATAGTTGTTCATGTTGTATACCTTTTCATTCGGTCAACATGTTACAATTAGAACCCTTCAACACTAAGAATATTTGTCCATGTCATTGATTTTTTTAGTTATATATGTTCATGGATATTTGGAAGGTAGGTGACATATTTTGTGGTGAGTTTTTCAACTAGGTTCTGGAGGAGGTTCCTAGTAGGATGGCATGCTACCTGATCTTAAAATTTCTACCACTAATAACTATTATGTAGTGAGAATTACTACCGTTGGACACATAATTTGCAAGTTTGGTATTAAGCAACAGGATGGATGTTGCTTCTTGTTCTACTAGTGTAAGGCTTGCTAACCTATAGAATGTAGACAATAAGCACATGTGGTTCAACCATGGATGGAAGAACCATATATATAGTACTTGCAGGTGCTATGAGAATCATATCAGTTCTTGGGGGTGTAGTACACTAAGCAAAAACATAGAAATGTTGCCATGATTGAGTAGTCAGAGCAAGGTAATAAAAAAATGGTATGCTAGACATGTTCTATCCTACACCTATTTTATTCTATCTTTCTTATATAACATCAATATCAATAAAAAAGTCATATGTTGAGTGTTTTGTGGCAAGACTTGTCGTATGATCGAGAGTTTTATGCTACATAATACATCAACTGTATGGCGACTCATCTGCACTAAAAGAGGAAACAAACTTGAAAGTTACCTTAGATCATCCCTAACTCACCACAAACGTGAACAATTCGAAATCAAAGCTAAGTTACTATCTCGGGTGCCACTCATCTACACTAAAAGAGGAAACAAACTTGAAAGTTACCTTAGATCATCCCTAACTCACCACAAACGTGAACAATTCGAAGTCAAAGCTAAGTTTCTATCTCGGGGCTAGTTGTGGGTTGAAGAACCATAGAGAAATCTACAGAAGTAGTATACTGGCAAAAAGCGCTAGGACACTTTTGTTGTTATTATTCTCTTATAGGGTTGTAAAAGATTACCTTTTTATAATTTAGCTGATGTAAAGCCAGCGACGTGCATTGGCCCTGCCCCTAATCCTAGAGCCGGTGTTGAGATTAGTGGATAAATGCTGAAGCACTTTGCACACATTGAGCCTTGTTCTGAAATGATTAAGTCATCTTTTGTTTACTCATCCACGAGTGATTGCACATGCTCATGTCCTCCAATCCACCACCTCTGTTATGAAAATAAGACAATTTTTTTGCGAGCTAAAAAATATAATTTTATGTGTGAATGAAATATATTTTTGCATGATTCTAATGATAATTAGTTAGTATAGTATAAGCATCATACTTTTTATAGATGTTGTCAACTCGAGATAAATAACTTAGAAGAAAGTCAACATTGTGTTCTTCTAGGACGCAGTGAGTTGATTTTTACAAATCTAATACTATCCGAGTGTGGAGCTGACTAGCGGAGCCATCGTTTCTTGCCGGAGCGTCGCCGTCCATCGAAATTGCTAGCTTCTGTTGAGAAAAGGGATGCACCAAAGAACCATCATGGTGCCACAGAATGACGAAATCAACAGAAAAAAATGGTTTTTTTGGCATCTTGAAAGGATCAAAATGCCCAAGAGGGGGGGATGAATTGGGCTTGTTTTAAATTTCAAAAGCAAATATGAAAACCTATCAAATGCCAATCACCCCCTAGTGCCTACTAGTCGTGTGTCCTAGCTAGAAAAGCGGTAGCAGTTCATGGAATTGAAAAACAACCTAAGCAATTCTAGTAGCAACGGAAAGAACAAGACGGAATGTAGTGCGGAAATGTAAAGAGCTAGGGAAAAGGAATTCTCGTTGACGAAGCGATGTTTTCCCGAGGTATCGAGGTGTCGACACACCCCCCCTAGTCCTCGTTGGAGCACCTCGCAAGGTATCGCTCCCCCTCTACCTGCGCAAGGGTAGAGTGCTCTCTACGGGCTGATTCTTCGCCACTCCGGCTCGGTGAATCGCCCACAACCGATCACAGAAGCTTGGAGAAGAGCCGCCGACAATCTTCCGGCCATCACTTCCTCCGAACACCACCAAACCGTCTAGGTGCTG
This sequence comes from Microstegium vimineum, assembly GCA_022036555.1. Classification (NCBI taxonomy): domain Eukaryota; kingdom Viridiplantae; phylum Streptophyta; class Magnoliopsida; order Poales; family Poaceae; genus Microstegium; species Microstegium vimineum. The sequence goes on along the minus strand of CM039139.1, from coordinate 9,639,526 downwards.
TCGAACACCAAGAGTAACAAGCACAAGACCTTCACTTGACCAACTCAAGGCTAGGAAGGTGGATGGATGCACACAAGTCACTCCTAATCACTTTAGGAGGGAAGAACAAGATGAACTCTCTCAAATTTCTCTCTCTCTAGGCACTTGGCTCTCCAAGGGTTCTCTCAAGGTGTAACCAGCTGAAACAATGGCCAAGATACGTCCTAAGGACGAAGGGGGCAACTATAAATAGTCCCCACCTCCAAAACTAGTTGTTTTCTGCTTTTTCTCTTCTCTGCGAAGCCACCGGACTAGTCCGGAGCTAACACCACCGGACAAAGCAGCCTGGTCCGGAGCTCACTCTCTGCTGAGAAACAGACACTGTCAGACCACTTGCCTTAGTCCGACGCCCTGGTTCGACACACTGGTCCGGAGCTAGGGTGCTCACTGAGTGAAAACATTTTCTCTTCTTCGAACCTCCGGACCACTCTCCTTGGTCCGGAGCCCTGGTCCGACGCGCAGGTCCGGAGCCAGGGAGCTCACTGAGTTGGATCACAGCTCTGCCTGTGAGCGTCGGACCCTCCGTCGGACTAGTCCGGAGCTCACTCCCAGGGCAGGCTTTCACTGACAGAGGCCACCGGACCACTTGCCTATGGTCTGGTGCTCTTCCAGACAGGTGGTCCGGAGCTCTGTCTCTGAACTGGCTTCTAAGGCAAGGCCGTCGGACTCCTCTCCTTGGTCCGACGCTTCCTTAGCAAACTGGTTCGGAACTCTTTTCTCCCCTTTTCTCAACTCTTATCACTAAGGTTTCTTCAGGGATTTTGCTTCTACCAACTTAAGACATACCAAGGGATTATAGCAGGGTCTCTAGGACTGGTTGTGACAAGTGTGCATATATCCACTTTCCTAAACTCTCCTAGGTCAAGCTACTAATCTCATACCCCCCTTAATAGTACGGTCAAAGAAAAAACAAAGCCCTAGCTATACTTAGTGCCCTTCTCAACCTTATGGCACTAAGGACTAGCCTAGTCTTCAACTTGTATCATCATCCTTTAAAACCGAAACGATTTCCATCTTGGGGGCATGAATATCCATTAAGCCCATTCAAATTGTATCACTAATGACCTAACACAAATGACTTTGCCTCTGCAAAACACACGTTAGTCATAGTGACCTAGCATTGTCGTTAATCGCCTAAACACAAGGGACCATGATTCTTCACATCTCCTCCCGCAGCTTCCGCGACTAGAAAGAATCGCATGGTGGCCTGTCCGGCGCCTGTATCGTCTGAGCTGGCAAGACAACACTCCATTTGGATACAACCTTTTATGTATGGAAATTAGCAGCAGCACCAAGGTCCAAAGCAGTACGAGTCGCACATTCCCTCCCACGATATGTTCAGATATCTTCTTTTTTATTAGTGGAATTTGTTTAGCTATCTAAACTGCACGGTGTTGAAACGTTCATCGGCCAGGCCATCAGGGCAAGGAGCCCAATCTAGGCCGAAGGGGGCCGTGGTCCCTCGTCGATCTTCATACCTCCTGTGGAATCACTTGAGTTCACAGGCCGGGCGTCTGGATCAATCGACTGCTGCAACTTGTTAGCCACCGTCCACCTAGCGTGACAACAGTAGGACGAAGGAAGTGAGGGTTGGCATTGGCAAGGCAAGCCCCGAATTGTGGACACGACAGAGGCATGGAAGCAAAAGGTGAGCACGGTGATCGGCAAACAACGGGTGTTTCCTTCTCGGCTTCTACCTAGCTCTCCCCACACCCCGCCTCTCCGCGCGCGACCTCCCCGGCTCCCCGCACATTTTCTTCTCCTCACGTCACCGCCGACAGCTTCTCTTCCTCTTCCGAGATGGTACGCCCCACCGCCTCCCTATCCACTCCCCCCGCTTCCTTCCGTTTATTTGCTTTCTGAAAGTGCATGTTTGGTTTTGGTAATTGAGTGACAACTTAGGTGGACTAATATGTGTTTAATGTGAGACACACAGGTGATTTAGTCCTTAGGTACACAAGTGTGAGCAACCAATAAAGTCATGAAGAGATGGCTTGTGCATATTGATGGTGCTCAACTTGATGATGAAGGAGCTTATTGTACATGGTACATGACATGGAGTCATGTGACAAGGTGGAGAAGATAAAGACATGACTTGGCTTGATGGACCGGTTGCAAGCGTAAAGGGCAAGTTGGAGGCTTGAAGCGTTTGACCGCGTGGCGGGAGGCTTGAGCAAGGTTTGACGCCGATGGACAAAGGCAACGGTGAAGGGCAAATGAAGTCAAGATCGATGAACCAATATGTCACGTGATGATAGGGGTGGATCATATCATTTATGATAGGTTGGTGCATGTGTTGCATCAACATTGGAGAAGGAGATGAAATGGAATGCGCAAGGCAAAGGTATAACTTAGAGTATTTCATTTCACCAGTCATAGATGTTTAGAGAAGTGTTTGACCGAGTTGAGTTATAGGAAAAGTCGTACTATCAAGAGGGATGCATAGTAGACTAGCTTGATGAGAATAAGAGTGCTCAAGTTACTAGTCTAGAGACGTTTGAGAGAAGCGGTGCAAAACGCACACTTAGAAGAGTGCTTCAGTGGCTATCTGTTGAGCCACAGGTACTACTAGTCTCCCACCGGTAGTACCGGTGAAGACCGGTGGTACTGGTCAGCTCCCGGTGGAGCTTTCTCGCACGCGAGGGCACTTTGAAGATGTGCTGAAAAATGAACTACCGGTAGTACCGGTTGGCTAACGTTGTGCAACGGTCGGGAGGCTCCAATGGTCGGAAATGTTGGACCGGTAGTACCGGTGATTCCACTGGTAGTACCGGTAGTGCGTCGGGAGCTACGAGAATAAGTAGGCCGCCCCTTCCCTTGGGGCGGCACCCAACCCCATTATTCCACTCCCACACCTGAGAAAAAGGGTCCCAAGTATCTCTCTCTCCCTCTATGCTCATAGGCTTCAATCCATGGTGGATTTGTGAGAGAGAAGTGAGATTTGAAATTGAAGAGGATCGATCTACGACTTGAGCATTCGATTTCCTCTTCTTGCCGGTTTGCTTTGCATTTGTTACTCTTGGATTCTTGGAATCCTAGCCGGCTAGTTGTTCTTATAGATTGCCCGTGTTGATTCATTTATGAGGGAACCCCGAATCGTTTGTATTACCCCTTCGATCCTTAGTGGAAATCTTGGGCTAACCTTGTGGTTGCTTGAGGGAGGCAAGGAGGTGGAAGAGACTCAGACCTTTGTGGTCACCTCAACGACCTTTGTGGTCACCTCAACAACGAGGAGTAGGCACTCCTTTGTGGGGACCGAACCTCGGTATAAATCTTGAGTCTCGTGTGTCTGATGTTGTGGAGATAGCTTCGACTATCCTTTGTTCTTGTGTTCTTCGTGTTCTTTCTCTCTCCCTCAAAGTTCATAGGTTGGGAAGGCCCGATCTACAAATTGGAGAGGAACTAATCCAAGCAAAGTTCAACATCATCATCCTCAACCTCAAGGAGTGTGGGGAAAAACTCGGATCCGGATTCAAAGATCATCTTCCTTGGATTTCGGAGCTTCAGCGCTACCACTGGTATAGTACCGGTCAGTCAGCCACCGGTAGTACCGGTCCTACTACCGGTAGTACAGTTCGATGGTTTGCATTCTCTACTCACTAGCTTATACTTATTGTCTCATACTTGTGCTAGTGTTTAGTGGTTGCTTTAGTGACTAGTATAGCTTGTGTATCTTGCTAGTTACCTTCTTGCTTGTGTAGCATAGAAGTAGCTCTTGAGTGACTAATTGGTTTGTGTAGTTTTGTTAGTCACATTTCTTAGCTTGTGTAGCTAAGCTTTTGAACTCTCTAGTTTGGCTTATGTAGTCTTGCTATTGAGCATTTCTAGTGAGCTTAGGTTTTGTGCGTTTTGCTTTTACTAGCATGTGTAGGAGCTCTCGGCTTGTTTAGAGTATTAGTTGCTTAAGTTTGTGTGACCTTGTAACCTAGACTTGTTAGGTAAGCTTGCTAGCCCGGCACCTTAGTAAGCTTTCTTTTCATAATTTGCTAGGTGCTAGTGTTATAAGTAGAGGGGTGTTGTTTTGTCTAGACCGATAATTTTAATTCCGTATTTCTTTCGGTTAATTTTTACAATAAGTTTTTAGATACGTCTATTCACCCCTCCTATAGACCAATTAGATCCTTTCACTTTCTTTTTTCACTTTTCTGGTCCGTCTAGCACTAATTTGGTGGTCTTGCGAGTTGGATTTCCCGGTCGAACTAGCTTTGTTCACCGGAAAGTTACGGGAGCGATATGCCCGTACGTGCAGGATCATGCACTTCTCGCCTTTTTTATCATTTTTTACAAAGGGTCGTGGAATGTTGAGACTACCACTACATTTGGGGAAATCGGTGCTGCCGATATCTTCGGCAAACGTCTGGTGCCTCATTGCGCATAGGGTGTTCGACGGAATAAAACTGTGTGCGTCGCTTCGATATTTATCTCCGGCGTGTCTCTATGTAGGCCAACGCGGCGTCCGGGATGGCTGTGGACGACGACTGCAAGCGCAAGTTCCTGGAGCTCAAGGCCAAGCGCACCTACCGCTTCGTCGTCTTCAAGATCGAGGAGAAGCAGAAGCAGGTCGTCGTGGACAAGCTCGGCGAGCCAACCCTCACCTACGACGACTTCGCCGCCACCCTCCCCGCCGACGAGTGCAGGTACTGCGTCTACGACTTCGACTTCGTCACCGAGGAGGGGTGCCAGAAGAGCAAGATCTTCTTCATCGCGTGGTAAGTCCTCCGTGTCGTTGCACGGTTATGAATAATCCATGTTGCTGCACCGGCACCACATTTATTTCACATCATTCTGAATCTAGCTCGGCAAATTAAACCATGTAGTGGTGGTGGTGTTTGTTGTTCTTTTGCCTATGTGATACGAATACCAAGGTCCCCAGACACGGCAAAGATTAGGAGCAAGATGTTGTATGCAAGCTCCAAGGGGAGGTTCAAGAGGGAGCTTGACCGCATCCAAGTGGAGTTGCAGGCAACGGATCCCACTGAGATGGGCATTGATGGCCATGCTAATTGAGTGTCCGGGATCGGATACTGTCTACTGACTGTGTTTAGCTAGTCTCCGTCTGCGTTGTGTTGTCAGAGTCTTCTAGCTCCATGTCTCCAAGCTAATGACATGCAAGTGTGCAGGTGTTGGACTTTTGAACAGCCTGCTTATGTGAATGCAGTGGAAGCTTGCTAATGGCGTTAGGCCATATCCTTCTCCGATCTTCTGTCGTCGTATATGCACATGTTCACTGACTCACTGTAGTGATCACCATCGTTCAATATAGACCTTATCATCATTCCTGGCAACTTAGCTGATTTCCTATATTTTTGTTTCTTTCGAGTGCATACATGGATGAGAGCATCTTCAGAGATTAGCTAAAAAGATTAGCTAAAATACTAAATTTTGTTACTCTTTAAAATACATAATATTAAACTCAAAAGTTGATGGCTAGTGAGGTAGGCTATTCAAAAATAGAGACAAATGAGGTGAGATGGGGAACTATTAAGTTTGGAGAGTCATTTACAGAGTTTGTTGGACATTTTTTTTAATAATATACAAAATTTATCTTTAAAAATTGATTTGACTAATCTCTGCTCTAAGTATCAGGGCTACCAATAACACGTGGCTTACTCATTTGTTGCTACGGTGCACGAGGTGCCAATGAAGCAAACATGATAAGCTAATTAGTTGTTAATTAGTCTATTTGGCATGGCTCCTCTAGGCCCTTCTATGAAGGAGTGAGAATTAGGATAAGGAAGCTCTCTTCCATATAAAAAATGACTCCAAGAGTCTAACTTGTCATTTTTGGCAACCGGACTCCATGAGCCTAGGCATTAGGCTACAAAGAGCCAAATCGGTTTTATTACCGTAAGTTTATCATCAAACAACCAACAATAGTTGCACTGCTAAGAATCACATTTGATGATATCATTTCGCAGCTTCGCTAAGAATCTCACACGGAATCATGTGTTTAGCACAAAAGACGGCCACACTCATAGGACTAGGTAGCCTAGACAGTAGATCGCAAAAACTAAGCATCATACAAACCGACAGGGCTGGAATTGCGAGTGTGGGACAATCAACATTGTAGCTGAACTGCTACAAGCTCACAAATGAATGCATAGGACGATCACATTGTAGCTAAAGCTCCAATATGCACGCTGGGACAGTTTGTAGTGGTCTGGACAAAAGTGTCAGATTGTATGGTGCTTGGTATCGCACTATCTGATACATTGATTTTTGCTACTAGAACCACCCCTTGGAATGACCGTCACAGGACATTCTCAATTGTTCTTCAGCAAGCCATCTAGAATAACAAATTAGAGTTTGAAGACGATTATGGCAAAATAGGAGTAAAACGTAAATAAAAAAAAATATTTTGATTGATCGATTACATACCTCAATTGGATGTGAACATTTTATTTGTAGGTGGAAGGTTCATCTCGAGAGTAGAGTCTAAATGCATCACACGAAACGACTCAAAGCAAACATGGAAAGTGAGTTTTTTAACATGTTTTGAACACAAATTCAACAATTTGGCGTCATTCGACATGCACACTTCAGACAATCCGATGCTTTACAATTTGGACCAGTTTGGTTCACACCCTATAAGGTGAGGTCCTTTGTTTAGCCCGTCACTTTTGGGTGTGAAAATATAACCCTTTTTTTGGCATGTGAACCAAAATTATCTAATGATAGTTACAAGTCACCGGACAACGGATATTTGATGCCAAAATCGCATAGTACTGAAAAATGTAGAGTCAAATTTCGCATGAAAAACAGTCCTTTTAAGCTAAGTTTATATAGAAAGTAAAATCTTTTGTTGTTTTGTAAAAATAGAGGTAAAAATCATAAAATGTATTTTAAAGTAAAATCATGAAGTTAAATAAATAAGGAAAAGTAATTAGCCAAAACTTTAAAATGGTCCCCAAGCCCTCCCCAATCCCTCTCTCTCTCTCTCAACGACGCCCAACGAGTTCCTCCCCGATGTTCCTCTCCCAAAAGCCTATTCCCCGTCGACCTACTCCTTGCGCCCCGCGCCCCCTCCATCTTCCTAGTGGCAGAGACAACAAGTTCCGTCAAGGTGCCTCCTCCTCATGCTTTCCTCCTCCTAGATCTGCTCTTTAGGGTTCTGACAAACTCTCCCTCTCATCTTCACAATTATGACGACCTTAGAAAGGAAGGTTTGAGGGGATAAAGACCAGCAAGGCGGGGAGGATGGTGAGGGCGGTTAGGGATGGCGGCAGTGGAGGCAGCCATGCATCCAGGGGATCGGGGCCGCGGTATCAAATCAGGGAGAAGAGGTCATGGGATGGCGAGAGGGGTAGAAGGAGGTTGCATGTGGGCGTGAAGCTTTGGCCAGGCCTAATGTATCGTCGCGGGGGCAAGGAGCGGGAGGAAGGGAGAGGGGCGAGGGCAAGGATGATTGTGTGGATTCGTGACTGAGAACGGTTAGAGGAGTGGAGGGCGCACCCGGCTAGTCCAATGGCTTGGTGTTCATTTCTGCCATGGATGGTGAATGGCTAGTGGAGGGGGGGATGACGGTGAGGACGACTTGTCAGTGAGAGAAGGCGTGGACAGAGAGAGGGGAAGGGTTGCCTGACAGCTGGTCCCACACCCGCCAATGGCCGCCATCTCTTTCGTCAGTTTTGTAATACCGCTCACACGCTGGACACCACGTCTACGAATCCACTCTCCCAAACCGTTATAGGGGGTTCTTTGCCTAGTTTAAGCGGAATTTTAGGTGTACAATACCCGTTTTTGTAGTTTGAAGGTTAGACACAACCAATAGTTCAGGTTAAGGGGATGTTTGGTTTCAGTTCTCTAAACTTTAGTTGCATAAACTTAGGTGATTTTAGGCCTAAACTACCAAACACTCCCCTAAAGTGCCCCTAAACTTTAGTTGATGTACTAAACTTCAGGAGACACTAAACTTTAGGGGGTAACAAACACCCAAAGTAAACTTTTTCCTATTGTAAAGTGCTTTTAATCCATCCGTACTTTTTCTTACATATGGGTAGGAGGTCTCCGCCGGCAAACCGTTTCCCCATCTGCCGACGCCGCCAACCTCAGTCTGTCCTTATTCTACAATCAATTGAAGAAGCACAAGGGTGATCGTCTACTACATTGGGCACGAATATCATTATGTCAAAGATCTACTGGCATTTTTGTTGGACGTACGAGTCTGTTACGTTTTCGCGAAGAAGAATGTGATACATGTACACTACTGCAAAATCCGGTAGACATCGCCGCTTCTTTTATTGCTCCTTCGCGGCGATCAGGCTCGAGGGATCGTCACACACGGCGGCTACGCCTGCGCCTGCCCCGCCTGGCCTGCGGGCTTACGCGGCGAGGTCAGTCTGCTCGATCAGTTGCCCATCTGTTTCGAACACTTCGCGCGTTTGAATGTTTTGCGCGGAAATTCTCAGGGTTGTCCTTCTCCGTGTCCGCGCAGTGCTGTCAGCGCTGGAGTTCGAGAGGCACGCGGGGGCGAAATCGAAGAACCAGAACGGTCACATCCTCCTACCCAACGGCAAATCGCTCTACGACCTGTTCCACGAGCTCAGGGACGTGCCCGCCGAGGCGTTCGCGGAGGAGTTCCGGGCGGCCACCGGGGTACCCATGACTGTGCCCGCCGCCGAAGCCTCGTCTGCGCCGCAGGGGCAGCAAGCGGGCGCGCCCGCGAGCTGGGAACCCAATGGGGTTCAGGTTGACGGTGTGACGGCGGAGCCCCCTTCAGCCCCTTGCGCCTGGGCGGGAGACGTGGAGATGCTGGTCGAGGAGGAGAAGGCCAACTTGATCCTGCTTGGTTTGAAGTGAGCGATTCCTCTGATCGAATTGTTATAGCAACTATCTATGCGATGGTGTTATGGCAATTATCTCTATTAGTACTTGTTGCAAGTTTATTCCAGCCTTAGTCCTTTCTGTTTTTGAGCAGGGAAAGCAGTTCCACGACTGAGTGCGACACTATGTGTGGCGTTGAAGGGCCTGCGGCAGAACAGATCAAAGATGAAACAGGTGGTAGCCCTGTGATGCATGATGTTAAAGTGCAAGTGACAGAAAGAAAGTATCAGCCAGACAGTGACCTTAGAGATGTTAAAGGATTGCTGTCCACTGGCCTTCTTGAAGGTTTCAGGGTGACCTACAGGAAGGATGAGGTGTGTGTTGTTCCTGCTGGCATTACAATTGTTGATTCAGTAAACTGATTGAAACCTAGGGTTTTATATCCAAGAACAACATTTATGCTTCATTTTTTATTATCTTTATTAGGTGGAGAACGTTGGCCGGATAAATGGACAGGGTTATTCTTGTGGCTGCCCAAAGTGTAATTATAGTAGTAATGTAAGCTTTTTGGTACTGTTTGTGTTGCATCAATTGATAACTTTACGCCTCTTTGTAAATTGTCTGATACCTGACCTCATGGTGCCTGATAAATTGTAGATTATGAATGCATGCGAGTTTGAAAAGCATTCTGGTCAGTCATCTAACAACCAGAATGATCACATCTTCTTGGATACCGGGATTTCTCTATACAGGGTGGTGAAAACACTAAAACTTTATAAGCTTAACATGCTTGGGGATTTCATAGAAGAAAAGATTGGTTTACCTCCTAATTTGGATGAGTATAACAAGTGGAAAGGTATTTTAGCTAGCACCCAAGTATTTATTGGTTTTGTGTGTTGCTCAGCTTGTGCTAATTTTTCCCTTGTCCTATCTTCCATCTTGTTGATCATTTAGCTTCGTTTCAAAAGAGGAAAGATAAAGATTATTTAGATGCTGTGGCTTCATATGGTTGTTCGACTCAGAGGTAGGTTGCATTGCAAAATTTCAATAGGACTTAAGGTCAGATTTATAAATACCTATATACCGTGCCGTGTTATTTCAAGACCTATTTATGTTCCTATTTTCTATATATGCATCCATAGTTTTACCTACTATTGTTTCGGGGCTTCAGTTTCTGTATATGCTCCGTAAGCTCATAAACCTTGCAAAGGATGACTTGGGGCAGTGGGATGCATTTTCAGTGAGAATTGATTCTTAACTTTGAAGTGACCATCCGTATCCTTGCTAATTTATTTTTCTATCTCTTAACTGTTTTAAAACCTTTTGACCATTTCGATGAAGTGTACTGCCAATTTGCCGTCAATTACATTTAAATCATCGTAATTCCTTATGCTAACTTCACCTTGCTTTGAAACCCCACTTCTAGTTCACGGGGTCGGCTGCGGGGGAGATGATTTACAGTTTGAGAAGCTACTTGAAAGAATCTGCCAGCAATACCATCAACCTTAACTGGAGTGCATCTAAAAGGCGGTCTTGGAGACAATCTAGACAAGGAGGCACTGAGACTTCAACTCCAACCTTTAGTGGAAGCCCAGGTAAAGGGGTTTCGGGTCTCTCTACTGACACTTCAGAGAAGAAAGGCACTGAAGAAACTCGCAGTGAGAACACAGGAGGTCCTCTCAGCATCGATGGTGTTAAGTCTGATTCTCCAGTAAGCCCTAACTACTGTAAACATGATTCCACAAATTTAGGGCTTTCTTTATCAAGTCCAGTAACAATCGCGCAAGGGCCACTCCCAAACTGCAGCATAGACTCAAAGTCAAAAGAATCAAAAACAAGGTGAAAGATTAAATCTTTTGTAACATTTAACGGATCTTTCTCCAAAAGCTGGTGAAAGGTGTTCTTTTACATGACATTTTGAAATGATGCATAACCTACCTTTTCCTCAGGGATACCACTTTGCATCCACTGATATTCAAGGAGGGTGGCCTTCCAGATAATACTTTGTTGACTTACAAGTTGAAGAATGGAGAGGTGCTCTTGATATTTATGCGAACTATATTGGCCCTTTTTTCCACAATCACCTGAATCTGTAGCACTCTAATGAGGACTCATGCTTCACTCTATTTTAGGTTCGAAAGCAAGGGTATAAGCGGGGAACAGGTATCATCTGTAATTGTTGCAGCCACGAGGTAGAAAACTAAGCAATTATCGAATTTTGTTTCTTAGGGTGTAATTATTCTGCATGCGGACCAATTGATGTTTTTGCTGTTCTCTTTCGACTCCAGTTTACTCCTTCACACTTTGAAGAACATGCTGGCATGGGGAGAAGACGGCAACCGTAAGCACCACCATTAAAAAAAGGAATTTGTCTATTTTTTTTTTGGTGGATCTTGCTAGTTCTTTTTTCGAGATCGATTTTGGGAAGAGCTATTACTCATAGAAGAGCTATAAGTTCAAAATGGCATTCGATTAACTTTTTGTAATAATCTAGACCTAAAAAAAGAGTTCTTGGGTGTTTGAGTTCATCTAAGTGGTGAAAACTTGATGTTTCAGGTATCACAATATTTATACATCAGAAGGATTATCACTTCATAAGCTAGCTCTGCAACTGCAAGATCATTTGGATTCAAATGAATTTGTCAATGCTAGTGTTTCCAGCTTCAGTGACTACCCTGACCTTACTTCTTCAGGTAAGTTAATGGGCATTGTGTAATGTGTACTCCGAGGTTCATTGTAATAACCAATAGCTTATTTATGTTTGTGTCTATTTCATTAAACTACCTAGTGCAGATTATTTGGTTTGCTGCATGTTGAGCAGTTATGGCTCATGATCTCTTTCGAATTAGCAGCTATGCCTGCACCCTTTGTGAATGCTCAGGCATATGTTGGCTGATGCCTTTGTGTTGGTCTGTTTAAAAGAGGGTACCCTGCTGCAATAATGTACCATCAGTTCACCTTGTTGGAAGATGACTCTGTAGTTCTCTTGGCCATAGGACCTGCCTGCTAAGAACCTAAGAGATTCCTTCCTTGTTTTTAAGGAATCAATTATTTGAAAGTTACATTCTATGTAATGACAAAGTAAAAAAAAAAGGGAGGGAAGGGAGGGGGCATTTAAGTGTCTGCAGCCTTTGTGAGTGCTAAGATCATACCAGATTTAGCTTTGCCCCATCCTGTTAACTAGCCCTAACCAGCCAAACTTTTGGAAATATTAATGATCACCAGTTGTCATAACGAATTGCTTTCAAATGTCTGATGGCTGCAGTATTAAGCTCTGTTTGTTAGTGTGTTTTTCAACTTTTGTAAGAGATAGATGTTTATGTCTGATGTTCTGTCGATGGTTTTTTGTGGACTGGATCGTTGGGTTAATTTGAGGAATTGGACTATTTTAGGACTATGAGGTTGATACTTGATACCTTACGTAGATTGAACTTTGAGCATGGAGACACTGCTGGTGTTGTCATGTTAAACTATTTGCACTGAGCACTTGCCATTCCTAAAGGATGGAAGGGTAATACGGTAATCCCCTCATGGAAGTTTTTCAAGGCAAGACACTAACTTGTGAGCAAAAAGTTCTGCAAAGGTCAGGGCATGGTACACGCTACACACTACACAACAACCACACTTTACGAGGAGAATAGTATCTTTCTGCTAGATTCCCTCCTGTGTATTGGAAAGGTTGTATATCCTTACTCACGGGGCTTTTTTGTCTAAGGAAAATACTTCTAGAGAGAAAAGGATGATGGGTAGCGACTACTGACTAAGCAGTGCTCCTGCAGCATCTTACCTAGCCGTAGTGTTGAAGTGAAGGAGTTGTGAGTAGTGAAACTTTTCGAGCGAGGGCTCTCATATTTTTGGTGGATTTACTACTTTCATCCTTCATTTGTTTTGCTTTACTACTACCATTCTTGCTGTACCCAGAGCTTGCAAAGTCATCTACTACTGTCTTGAGATGGATACAATATTGCTTTATATTGTTTGTTCTAGAGAGCGTTTTATCTGTATAAGATTTAAAGTTGTTTTTTTTGGTTGAAATGAGGTTTCTTTTTCCTCTACAATCATCGGTGCCTCATATCCTGGCTTCACAAACCATTTTTTTTGTTTTTTACTTAATTGGTTTGATACAGTCTTGTCACTAAATCTATTAAGTTGTATTATAACTTATGAGCCCTGATTTGTTCCTTACCATCTTTGTTTTTTCGCACTTGCATGAATGCACTGGTGATCTACTGTGTATAAATTATTCCTTCAATTTTCTGTTCTTGTGTGTTCAAAGTGCATAGTCCACTTGGTTTATGCACCTTCTGCAGATACAGTATTTTTCCAATATCTTTATAAATGAGCAGAGTAATTATGCTTGGACTTCACACTGCCTGTGCCTGTCAAAAGAACTGACATGGCCTCAGTAGTCAGTATCCCTTTTTTTGTTTGTTTGGTCACATATAGATTTTTAATTGAAGGCTATGTTATTAGATTTAATTTTATTACCTTTAGGTAATGAGGGAGTGATTGTTGAGCTTATGTTTACAAATAATTTTGAGCCTTTGTGTTGTGCCAATCGGTTCCTTTTATTACAGGTTGTGGCAGAGAACCTTCTACTACCAGTGGACGTATTGTTCCCCTGAAACGGACTTTACAAGAAAGAGTGGTCGAAACAGAGAGTTGCTATTTCTGTGGGTAAGATACTACTATGTCATGATTCTTAAATCATTGGGGGTTGGGGGAGGATAACCATTGCCAGGAGGAAGGCCGGGCAAAGTCTGGCGTGGAGGGAGGGAATTGGATTTGGGGCGAGGTTTCCCCCTCTGCGCCCTATGTTGAAGGAGACTGAGAGTAGAATTGTCTGATAATTACTTGATCCTTCCATGGCTGATTACAGAGTATAAATAGGCTACCGGAGATAATGAGTCTCCTAATTTCTAGCTCCCTGAATTCCAGCCTAGCCATTAATCACCTAAATCCCAGCCTAGCCACTAATCTCTGCTGAAGCTGACCAAATCTGTGCCCCCTCTGGTCACCTTGCAACCGCTGGATGCCCCACATAACATCTCTCCCCCCTTTCGGAGCAGCTCGCCTACGAGCTGCGATAGACCTACTTGACGTGACCTAAGGTTAAGCCTTTTACATCTAGCCTTACCTTTGGTCACCATGCAACCCCTGGCTGCCCCACATGACATTCTAATAAGTATTTTTATTGATAAATTAATAGGATCAGGTGAGATCCTTTATATGAGTATTTATATCTTTACATAATGTCAGGTATGGCCACACAACGATTGGAAATATCGATCCAGACACGATTATCTTCTGTAACCAGGTTTGCTCTGCTTAATGCTTATGTCCAATGTATTGCCTTCGATAGATTGTTGGCTTGTGAGTTCGGACTTGTTACTATTTGCAGTGCGAGAGGCCATGCCACGTGAAATGTTACAACAATAGAGTTGTAAAAAAGAAGGTTTGTGACCTTTTCACTTATATGGGCGAAAGGAAGGCCTGCCATTGTGAATGGTACATCTAAATGATTAAACTGAACATTTCAGGTGCCTCTGAAAATTTTGAAAGAATACATGTGTTTTCGCTTCTTGTGCTGCCAAGAATGCCAATCGCTTCTTGCCTGTCTAGAAGAAGGACTGGAAAAGTGTGAAGAGATTGCCTTCCTTAGACGGATAGGATCCAATATTTGTTGGCGGCTTTTAAGTGGAATGGACACAAGTAGGGATGTCAAACTCTACATGCCTCAGGTCATTGATATCTTGAAAGTAAGTTGTTCTTTCTCTTATAAGTTTTGCATAGCTTCTTGGCTGCTATAGTCTCACCTTGATCTCTGTACTTCATAGGATGCATTTGTAGAATCTATTGATGAGCACAATGACATCTTCTCGGATATGGTTAATTGGTATGTTCTAGCTTATTTTGCCAACTTTTATGTCTTGTATGAGTGGGTTGTGTTTAGCTTTAGTCTTTTTCCATAGATTGAAGTATGTAAACAATCTAAACTTCATTGTTGCAGCAAAAATGGAGACCGAGATTTTCGAGGAATGTACTGCGCAATGTTAACTGCAAGGTAGTTCTTTTCCATGCCATGCCTTTCATTATTATGCTATTTTATTCTTCTGGTCTTCATAGTGATACCTCTGTTATGCCTTCAATCCTTGTGTTTTTATGCTTCTGCATGCAAACTTTACAAAGAGCACACATATAAACTGCAGATTGTTAGTGTCCTCACACTGAGTATATATATTTTTTGTTGTGTATTCTTACTTTTTTCCTATTTTGATTTTATTGCAGCACGCATGTTGTGTCTGCTGCAATTCTGAAAGTGCGCATGGAACAAATTGCAGAACTGGTCCTTATTGCCACTCGTAGAGAGTGCAGAAAAAAGGTGGAATTGAACTTGAACCAGACACTCCATAGCTGATATTGTCTATCTCATGTAATATGATTCTACATGTTCCACTCCCAAAAAAAAGAAAGCGAAGCATAACTAAAGAATGTCGATGAGTCACTGACAACATTTTTTTCAAAAAGAAAATTATTTGGTATATATTTAATCATCAAGCATTAATTGTATCAGCGGATATTTTGGGTGCTGTTCCACTTCATGTTAATTTTCCAATCCTTATATCTGATCCCTGGGTCCCTTCACCTACCCGTATGGGAGTCCAATTTTCTTAAGGACTGACATGCGATAATGTCGTGTTGTTTTGATAATTCCAAATGAAACCATTTCAGCTACTTTTCCTATTGAGTCTTATTGTTTGGCGTTTCTTTGTGCAGGGTTACTTCATACTTCTCCTAAAGTCAATCGAGGCAAATTTGAGAGCCTGGAATGTAAGCCTTCTTACTGCACCTGTTGACCCTGAAATGGCGCAAATCTGGTCAGAGAAGCTCGGGTTCACCATTTTATCAGCTGAAGAGGTAACCACATTCTCTGTCCCATATTCTTCTGGTTCATGAAATGGTGAAATTATTCAATTAATTTTTTGAACCAAGACTAACTGAATATTACAAATTGTTCCCTTTGTTTTGCTAATACTAACAGTATTACCGCTCACCTGTTGTTCTGTTGACAGAAGGAGTCAATGCTGGAGTCGCATCCCTTGGTGATGTTCAAGAACCTAGTCTTGGTGCAGAAATCACTTGCTTGAGCAAATCTAATCTGTGTTTGCTTATACTACTTCAGAAATGGAAGAGAATTTACCTTTGTACACAATGTAGTAGGTCTAGGAGATGATTCAGGGCACAACCTCTCTAGAAACCAGACAGTACGGACATGAATTTGTCTATGTACCTTTTTCTTATGTTAGATACTCCTATGTAAGTCTAGATGTATTGTGTACTTGGCGAGTCGGCGTGTTGTTAGTTGCGCGTGTGCAGGTGTGACTGCAGCATGTCGTTTACGATGGGTACGAGTTTGCATTTAGTAACGTTTCTACATTTAAATGCATCGATGCGTATATCAGAGTACGGAGTAACACTTTAGAAGAGTGGATCATCTCAACATTATGTCATTACTCATTACACGCCAAGTTTATCTAAACTGAACTTTTTAGAGTTCCAGCGATTTTCTTCTAGCCTGGAATATCAGCCAAATCTGTGGGTTAGTGTCTAATAAATTGCAAAAACAGGTAACATGACGACGATCAACCATGTAAAGAGAGGGTAGAAATAGCAAAGTTAACTTTGCACTAATCAGTAATCACCATCATGCGCTAGAGCAACGACGAGGATATCTTTGAATGAACACAAAAACAATGGAGCCAAAGCCAAACACAGGAGAACTGTCCCCAGCTATATTCTGCATTGGACGGCCATGCCATACCAAGGCTACACTTTGAGAACTGTCCTCAAACCAGAGCTACTCTCTCGGGTGTCCATCATCCAAGTTTTGGGCCATGAAAGAAGAAAGATCCACGCGCCTAGCCGCACCATCCGACGGTCTTGTTCGTCGTGAAGCCAGCATGCGAGGAACGGGTGTCCTGGTCAGGAGTGGCCTTTGGCTGCCTTGGCTTGGCAGGGTCAACGAAGATAACCCATCCATCCAGAAACTTGGCGTTCATCTCCTGCCGCGCTTTCTCGGCCTCTTCTATGGTGGCATATCTCACGAAACCGAAACCCTTTGACCTCCCAGAAACTCTATCCGTCACCACGTTTGCTGCACAACGTAATACAAAAGCACGCTACAATTAGGAGTGAGGAACAGGAGCTCATGAACGGAGGCCTGAACATCACTGCTCGAAGAAAGCTTGCTTTGTAAGTACCTTCGAGGAGCCTCCCGAAAGGAGCAAATGCACCCTGGAGCTTCTCATCGGTTGTTAACCTTGAAAGGCCTGTGCCCAAGCGAATGAAAATCAGGAGCCTCAAAACGATGTATTCTTATGGAAAACATTACAAGTGAAATGAACTGGGACCTGGTGCTTGCTGAACAGAGCTGCAAAACTACTCTCTCTGTTTCAAATTGTAAGTCATTTTATTTTTTTCTAATATAGCTTTTGTTACACACCTTAATATACACGATGTCTATGTCTATACTATATACAGAGAAAAACAGAAATGACTTACAATTTAGAGCACCAATCTAAATGGAATAAGGGTATTTTTATACTATGATAAAAGAGAAATCAAGAAAACGCACAGATGCAATAGATTTGACGGCACAGGAACTACTGGATCTTTTTCTCAAAAAATAAAGAGCTGCTGGGTAGGATGTAATCTGGAAAGTCTGTAACAGGTTTAAATGCAATGATTCATCGATAAAGCTCACTGGTTATCCCTAGTTCCCAGTTTGATCGCTCACAAACATAGCATAAAGGTACATCCAAGTGCCCGCAGCTCTAATTTGGGCAAATTCACACAAACATAAGCAGGATATTTTTATATAATTATCATTATTGTGCATTGAGTTGGGCGGGGCGGGGTGGAGAGACGTTACCGCTGACGAAGAGCTTGGGTGTGGTGAGCGGTGGCACGTTGGCGACCTCGGTGCCGTCGCCGAATATGGAGGACGGAGGAGACGAGCCGAAGCCAGCGGGGGAGCAATAGGTAGCGCGGAGTACTGAGGAGGAGGCAGGGGTGGAGCTGCAGAAGAGGCGGCGAAGTAGGGCCGGGGCGGCGGAGGAGGCGGCCATGGCCGTCGCGGGCAGCTAGAACCCTACCCGCCTCGTGCTCCTGGTTTCGGGCTTTCGGCTTTTGGGTCGCCGGCGAAGGTTCGGCTAGACGCTGGCTCTGGCCCAGAAGAGCTTGCCCCGCTTGCCTGTTTGGGCTTGTAGGCCCACCTATTGGCCTGCTCGGCCCCATTTCCGCATTTCTGTATTGCCTTCTTGTATTTCAGAGAGCATCAGGAATGAGCTACATGAACTTTGGAGAAACATTTTTATTCTACTGTCTCTCTCCAAAATTCAAACCGACCCTAATGTTTTAGTTTCAAGGCAAACCTGTGACCATGGAGTAAGAACCCATTGAGGCATGATGGTTGCAGCTGAAAAGATCTTCTTAGATGGTTCGAGAGTGCCCGCAACATGATAGAACTTTGAACTTGGCGCAAGGCCTAGAACGAATAGTGAGTTACAGATTACTGGCAAATGTACAATCATTTGGATTGGATGTAACTTAAGATTTAATGGTTGGAATCACTAGTTGCACAAGCGTATCAAGTAACCTCACTGCGAGTCTGCAACAGTCCCCAAATTTTCAGAATTTGGACCTTTTTTGAAATATTTTCAGATTTGGATCCCTGGAGAAACTAATTGTAGATTTGGACCCTGGGGGTCAGCGCCATGTCCCACGGCGCCGAGCTTTGCGACCAGAACTAACGTGACAGCCGACGTTGCAGGAAGGTCGGCGCCGCGGAGCACGGCGCCGAGGTATGTAATACAAAAACACATTTGCAGTTCTGTTGGTCGAGGCTCGAGGTGTTGAGCCTTTGGTCGTGGGTTCAAACCCAGATCTATACATTTTGCTATGTTTTTAAGCAATATTTTTTATAGAATACATTTTGTTTATAATTATGAATTAATTTTAATTATAAGTAAGTATAATATTTTTATATGATGTATTTATTTAATTATAATTATGGAGTAACTATTTATTTATTTATTAGTTTATATATCTAGCCTTTGTAAATAGAACAAGTAATATTTGTTTCTAGTTTTCTTCAAAACTACATGTGTAGCTCAGTTGGTCAAGGCATGTGGTATTTTAGCCTTTGGTCATGGTTCAAAGTAATGAACATTTTGCTATGTTTTTAAGCAATATTTTTTATAGAATACATTTTGTTTATAATTATGAATTAATTTTAATTATAAGTAAGTATAATATTTTTATATGATGTATTTATTTAATTATAATTATGGAGTAACTATTTATTTATTTATTAGTTTATATATCTAGCTTTTGTAAATAGAACAAGTAATATTTGTTTCTAGTTTTCTTCAAAACTACATGTGTAGTTCAGTTGGTCAAGGCATGTGGTGTTTTAGCCTTTGGTCATGGTTCAAAGTAATGAATCAACACAATTTTTACTACTTTTTTATAATTTGTTTTTATTTAATTTCAAAATAAGAATTATTTAATTTATTTTTATAAGCTCTTGAAACATTCCGTTTTATAATTTATTTTTTATTTGATGTTTGAAACAATGAGTTTGGTTGTTCTAATGCTTTGATTTTGAAATAACTTTTTATCCATCAATAAATTTTAGTCGAGATATATAAACTAATAAATAAATAAATAGTTACTCCATAATTATAATTAAATAAATACATCATATAAAAATATTATACTTACTTATAATTAAAATTAATTCATAATTATAAACAAAATGTATTCTATAAAAAATATTGCTTAAAAACATAGCAAAATGTATAGATATGGGTTCGAACCCATAACCAAAGGCTCAACACCTTAAGCCTCGACCAACTGAACTGCACATGTGTTTCTATATTACATACCTCGGCGCCGTGATCTATGGCGTTGAGCTCGGCGCCGTGCTCCACGGCGCCGAGCCTTCCTGCCACGTTGGTTCTGGTCGCAAAGCTCGGCGCCGAGCTGTGTTACCTCGACGCCGTGGGGCATGGCGCCGACCCTCAGGGTCCAAATCTGCAATTAGTTTCTTCAGGGTCCAAATGTGAAAATATTTAAAAAAAAGTCCAAATTCTGAAAATTTGGGGCAACAGTCCAACACAGGCGGTGAACACAGCACCGTCCAGTAATCTTTCATGAGTGTTTCTTCAAAATTATCGTTCATTTATAGTGTTCGTGCAATTACAGTCATCACAATAAGATAAGGCAGGGCCGCCCATGGACGGCAGCCCCAGAAGCGTATACACACTGATCAGACCCAAAGCTAAGAAAGGAAGGCGGCCAAGAACGCCCGCCCGCCCGCCCACCGGCGGGGTCGCAGGTTTGATTTCCTCACGCGGATGGGAGGACCTTCTTGACGATCTCGTCGCTGAGCGAGGCGATCTGCGCGTCGAGCGCCTTGACGGCCTCCTCCTTCTGCGCCTCGAGGTTGGACAGCGCCTCGACGAGCTCGGCCTCGACGCGGCTGCGGCCCTCCTCCAGCTTGGCCTCCAGCTCCGCGGTGGTCTCCTTCTTCATCTTGTTGAGCGCCGCCGCGATCTCGGCGCGCGCCGCCTTGAGGATGGCGGCCGCCTGCTCCTCCAGCTGCTTCACCTCCTCGGAGGCGTCCTTGACGTCGCCCAGCTCGCCGCGGATCTTGGAGTCCCGCTCGTCCATGAACTTGCCCAGCGGCGTGAAGTAGAGCTTATCCAGCGCCACCATGAGCAGCAGGAACTCGGTCGCGATCGCCGGGAGCGTCAGGTTGAAGTCGAACAGCTGGGCCTTCTCCATCTGCTCCGCCAGCGCCGGGAGCGGCGCGGCCGCCACTGCCGCCGCCGCTGCCGTCGCCAGCAGCCGCGGGAGCTGCTGCGCCAAGGGCCGCCACATCGGCCGCGCCGAGCTGCTGCTGGAGGAGGAGGAGGAGGAGGAGGAGGAGGAGGAGGCCACCGGCTTCAGGAGCTGCGCGGCGCGGCGCGGGGAGCAGGAGGTGGTGGCTGCAGCCATCATAGCCGTGGCCATGGGTGCGAGGCCGGGGAGAGGTGCGGTGGGGGCGTGGAAGAGCGGCGGCGGCGGCTGGGATGTCAGTGGAGGTGTGGTGGGGAGAAGGGAGGGGAGGCGGGCGGGCGGCTATCTATCCGAACGGGTTGGGTTATGGTGTCCCGACGAACGGCGGCCACACGATGCAGATGCTCGCTTCGCTACCACGAATGCCCTCCCCGATATTCTATTTTGTGTTTCGTATAAGAAAAGGGCCGTGCCATTTTTGGCCCCAAATCTCTGAAGCCGGCGGCAGTAAGCCAGAGTCTCATGGGCCATTGTCACGAGCTTTTAAAGCAAAGAGCAGAAATGGATAGATTCAGGCCTAGAAAAACAGGGAATTTGGGATAGAATTGAGGAAGAATGGTAGAGTTATAGAATTGGGACATGCATGCATGAAACTAGGGATGCACTACATGAGACAAGAGCCTCATTGAGGTCTAACTTAGACACTTGTTGTCGTTGGAGCAGATTGATTGAACCTCAACACCATTGTCGTCGTCGTCGCTTATGTCAAATGAATCCGGCACGTAGTTCACGTCACGATTTGTGCTTCTCCACACGCGGGTTGGCCAACTCCCTCTCCAGCAGATGACGCCATAGTAAAAAGAAATCACTGACGAGTGTGTATACGCAGCGACGTCGTTTCGTTGCAGGAAAGACGAAACAACCGCTACCTCGTCATGCCTGCACCGCCCCGTGGAGTAAATGACGGATGCCTCGGAATACTTGCACAACCCGATATTGTAAGCAATTTGAAAAACATCCAAACGGGAATTATGTCGCTGGAATCAGAACAGAAATGTTTCGTGCCTCCTTTGGTGGGAGTCAAGACGCTGATATAGTGGCTTCCCACATGGCCCAATTTTTTTGAATGGCCATAAAATCTAAAAATCTAAAGGAGAGCTTATGATTTGTGCGAACAACCACGTTATGTTGCAAAAGTGGTTGTAGTTTCAAACAGACCAGGTCCTCCCTTGAAATTCTCTCTATGATATATGTTTATAGGTGTGGTGTTTCATTCTTCGCTGAGGTCTTAATAGTTGTTGCTAAATTATTTTTGTTAACAATTCTCTCTTGAATAGCCAAGCAAGTGCTTTAGGATCAGTGATACCCAAATGCCTAGAAGTGTCTTTATACAACACTTAAAATGGTGTGGTGCGCAATATAGACTAATAATAAGTATTATACCAAAATTCTACAAGTGAAAGCCATTTACTCTATTCTTTGGGACACGAATGAATATCATACCTTAAAATCCTCCCAAACAGTGATTTTATCTTCGAGTCTGACCCATCAGACTGTGGAGGATATGCAACGCTTATCATCAGATTGTAAGAGAAAACAATCGTTGCCATAAAGTACCAGTGAACACCGCATATCTGTCAGT
Organism: Microstegium vimineum; assembly: GCA_022036555.1. Taxonomy (NCBI): domain Eukaryota; kingdom Viridiplantae; phylum Streptophyta; class Magnoliopsida; order Poales; family Poaceae; genus Microstegium; species Microstegium vimineum. Next base: position 9,617,238 of record CM039139.1, on the reverse strand, counting down.
AGCTTTTGGCAGACCACACTGTGTTTAGGACCTCAACTTTCCAAAAAAAAAAACATCCCATCCCCATCACATCGGATTCTTATTCCCCATCACATCGAAATACCGTCAGGAGTACTAAATCTAGATGAAATAAAAAACTAATTGCACAGTTTTGTTGTACTTTGCGAGACGAATATTTTAAGCCTAATTAATCAATGTTTGGACAATTATTACTAAATAAAAACAAAATTGCTACGTGGCAATTGCTACAGGATTTTGCTTTTCCATTTCGCGGATTTTGCATAGCAGTAGCAGTACAAGGTTTGTGCAACATGCATAGCAGTACAAGGATGAGCTAATGGCAAGAAATATCCATACCTGCTTTGAGAACTTATAAATGATCACAAGAATGACATCCCATTTACTAGACTTGGGCAAACCTTCGATAAAGTCAAGATCGACAGTTCATCAAGCTTGCTCAGGTAAAGACAGAGGTTGCAGTACGCCAGGAAGCTTCACATGTTTCACTTTAGCCTTTTGACATATTTCACATTGCTGCAAGACTGTAGTTACCGAATGTTTCAACTTTGGTCAAGCAAACAAAGATTTCACTCTGTCATAAGTAACATGAATGTCCTCTCTGACCGCTACCACGAAGAGTCTAAATAAATATATTGTTCTTTGTTATTCATTGTTTCAACTTTCCATTTGCATTCCTTATATTGGGCATGTTTGATGCATCAACTAATTTTAGTTGTTAGACATTCAAACGACGCAGCTAAAAGATCAACTAAGATTTAGTCGAGTTTAGCTATTTTAATCTAGCTAAATTCAACTAAAGTTTAGCCAAGTTTTATAATTGGAGCATTCAAATACTTGAGCTAAAGTTTAGCTAGAAAAATTAGTTATGACCATAGATACAAACTGATGAGGACATCACAGGCTTAGATATGACCATGTCAACCACTTCTATACCAAAGGTGAAACTATTCTATATGAGGTTTATTATTGTTACATTTGATGAATTGGTGCTGCACCACAAAGTGTGTATATTGTCATTTTCAGAATTGATTACATGGATCAAGGAAGGGTTAGATTACATATGGAAAGCATGGATGATCAATGAAGTTGATTGGGGACCAAATCCAAGTGTTCCTAACGTCCTCCACCAGGCCACCACGTCACTTTGGATCTAAGGAAACAAAGAGTCCAAGTCCAACACGTTTTGCATGTTCAATTCGGACTACATAAGAGTCCAAACTAGCGACGGTTGTCACGACTTCATACGGACTCCGATTGGGACGTTCTAGCACTTTTTGGAAAGTTTATCAAGTCTACTTTCCAATGGGTCCGGACTCATACCTATATCCTATCAGATGCGTGCGTAGTAGATAATTTAATACCGAGATCTTTTCTGCCAACGGTGCTGCGTCACCCTATTTTGGGCCGATGGCCCGTGTATCAAGTTGAGTCCATTAGGGACTCATCCTAGGGTTGTAGGATGACACCAGGACCCTTGTGGTCGTCCTCCCTCCTCCTTATATCCCCCTAGAGCCGCCACAAACAGATTGGGTTTTGTTTAGATGAAAGTTTAGCTGCTGCTACTTCCTTGTAGATGCGTGTGTCGACTAGACCATCCGTTCTACTTGATTCGGAACCCCACCTTCATGAGTATCAGATTTGAACCTTTATCTCTTATTTGCAATTGAGTGCTTGTTCTACTTGTTCTTGCTTGTTCTTCGATTGCTTGCAGGAATAACCCTAGTGGTTTGGTTGGTTGTGATCTGCAAGATCGTGAGCAACCGCTGAATTTGGTGTATCGATTGCTAAGGCGCAGCGTCCTTGGACCGTTGTAGTCGGATCGTGAACGTTTCTCCAGTTAAATCGTAGTTATCTATCTCCACCGAAAGATCGGGACACCCATACACTCATCACAAACAAGACCATACTTCTGCGATGTAGCTTTATTTAGACTAAGGGAAAAGATGTAGTGATGACTATGATCAACGATAGTGATATCAACTTCATCATTCCACATCAGCCAAAGGCCACCTGAATGGCCTTGAGCTGGAACAACAAAAGCATTGTGGAGATTAAAATGTTTTTTCATAGAAGTTTTAGTTATTCTAGAATTACAAGTTTCTAAAAGAAAGCATACCTATGCCTTAGTAGATCGCAGTAGGCGGGTGAGATGCTGCATAGTTGAACTGCGAAGGCTCCCGCCTCAGCCTCAGCAGTTCCACGCCAAGTGCATCATGGCGTTCTGGGCGCCGAGTTGGCTGGCGCCGAAGCTTGTTCAGGAGACCCACCCTCTTCAGGCATTCGTTGCACTTCTACTGCGATGTAGGAAGCTAGTAGAAGTGCAACGAATGTCTGGAGAGGGTGGGTCTTGATGTTGTCCAACTCGGTAGCGATCTTCGGGAGCGTCAGGTTGAAGTCGAACAACTGGGCCTTCTCCATCTACTCCGCCAGCGCCGGGAGCGGCGCGGCCGCCACTGCCACTGCCACTGCCGCCGCCGCCGTCGCCAGCAGCCGCGGGAGCTGCTGCGCCAAGGCCCGCATCGGCCACCGGCTTCGGGAGCTGCGCGGCGCAGCGCGGGTGGATGCGAGGCCGGGGAGAGGTGCGGTGGGGGGGAGGGGGGGTGGAAGAGCGGCGGCTTGTCAGTGGAGGTGTGGTGGGGAGAAGGGAGGGGAGGCGGGTGGGCGCTCCGAACGGGTTGGGTTATGGTGTTGAAGGAGCCCGTGGAAAATTCAACGCTCCACTCTCCGCCGTCCATCCTCCCGCGGCGGCCCAAATCGAACGCCTGCAGCTCGCGCCAACTCATCGATCCGCGCCACACCCATCTCCACCAATCTCCTTCCATCGTGCTCCTCTACAAAAGCTCCCCTCCCCTCCCCGCAATCCCCCATTCCACACCAAGAAATAGAAACCTCCCCCCGAGTCTCGAACCAACCGCATCGACCCCCGTCTCCCTCGTCCCCGACACCCCCGACCCGATGGCGCCCAAGGCCGAGAAGAAGCCAGCGGAGAAGAAGCCGGCGGCCGAGGAGAAGGCGGAGAAGGCGCCCGCGGGGAAGAAGCCCAAGGCCGAGAAGCGCCTGCCCGCCTCCAAGTCCTCCGGCAAGGAGGGCGGCGAGAAGAAGGGGAAGAAGAAGGCCAAGAAGAGCGTGGAGACCTACAAGATCTACATCTTCAAGGTGCTGAAGCAGGTGCACCCGGACATCGGCATCTCCTCCAAGGCCATGTCCATCATGAACTCCTTCATCAACGACATCTTCGAGAAGCTCGCCGGCGAGGCCGCCAAGCTCGCGCGGTACAACAAGAAGCCCACCATCACCTCCCGCGAGATCCAGACCTCCGTGCGCCTCGTCCTCCCCGGGGAGCTCGCCAAGCACGCCGTCTCCGAGGGAACCAAGGCCGTCACCAAGTTCACTAGCAACTGAGCGACCTGCAGCATCCACGGATTTGTTAGGGTCTCCCTTTCTAGTAGGGTTCTTCGTTGTGTCCTCCCTTTCCCCTATGTATTTCTCTGAAATCGTTGATGTTCTTATCGGGAACAAAGACCAATAGCTAGCATCCCTGCTTTATAAATCGTGCCGGATTTTGTCAAATATAGTTGTATCGATGCCTTCTCCCTTTGCTAATTTTCTTCTGCTCTGGTAATTTGGGGATCTAAGATTTACACCGAAGAATGGAGCGAGGTCACGAGGTTGAAGGCTCATGGGGTTGTTTCAGTCTCAGCCTCTCCGGTTCTTCAGCACGCAGATATTTGTGTGCAGTACAATGTATTGCAGCCATATGGTTCACTGTGTGATGCGTGATCATATCATCTTTGCTTGTGAGGGATGTGAATTTCAGGGTTTGCAAATAGTATCTGATGCTATCAGAGTAGATTTCTTTTGATGGTCACACACTAACACAGTGACAACGATGATTGGTTGGTTAGCTGTATGTTTTCCATTTTTGTTAGCCCAATTGCTTCGTTGTTCCTCCATAAGTAGTTAGCCATAACAAATGCTGATGAATTTGGTGTATTCGTGCATCTAGTGTTGAAGCAGCATTCTGAATAGCTCTGGCACTTCACCTCCTGAATTTGGTGGAATGTGTGGTAGGCTGTCATCTTCACCTCCTGAAGTACTACTGTCAATTGTGTTTTGCAGATGATTCCCATTGGTTAATATGGACCTCAATAAATTGAAAGCTGCTGTAAATGTTTCCAATATATCCTTTTTTTTCCTTTTTGGTAATTTATTTTTATGAACTTTCTACTATCTATGCACTCTAAAGGGCAGTCCTGATGAAAGAAACTGATACGATTTTCATAGTGCAAGAAATCATCTATAGAAATCATATTCCACAACGGAGGTGTCTTCGAGTAATAATTATTCTCTCTTTTAACTCTATCTTCTTCCTCCAATGAGAGTGTGCCACGAGCTCCCTATAAACTAGTGGTTTATTCTCAATGGCGATTTCATAGTTTCTTGGTGCATTGGATAGAGTGAAGACCTGATTTCTTCATGAGGGCATCCGCAATAGTAATAGCTAGTACTAACTATTTGGTGAGCTGATGTGGAGGTGAGAGACAAGAACAAAGACTATTTTATATCACTGAACCTACATGTTCTTGGTAAACGTGAAATAGACTAGCTATTTGCTCGTCGCTAGTGACTATTCTCTCTTCTACTTTTCTCTTGCCACGTCAGATCTAGCTAGCCAAATAGCTAACCATTGCGGACGCTCTGAAGAAACCATTTCTAGGATTTGTGCTCTCTTTCCTCATTAATTATGTTGTCATGTCAGCATTTTGCCTACGTGGCAAGTCATTTAATGAGGATAGAAACCATCATCAATATACCATTGGGACTGCCCTGATGAGTGATGAAGTTGTACAAGTTCGGTTCATTGGGAACATACACCCCTATGTCTTACCAAGCAGTATGTTGCCAAAGGCTGTCTATTATTAGAGGAGTTGTTTCTGTCGTTCACTAGAGGAGCTGCAGCTCTTTTCCACGTATGGAGGCGGAACCTGAAATTGTGGCTTCGCTGCCCCGGCTCCGGCTCACGCGACGGAGCACCGCGTGGGGAACCCGGCCAAACGACGTCTTAGTGTGGTTCTGGCATACCACATCCATTATTAACTCCGTTTTATTGTGTTTTTGTAGGATTGTCATTCACAAAAGAGAAAGAACTCTCATCATTGGGCGGTGTAGAGGAAGGAATATAACTTTGTTGTATACTATTATAGGCCCTGTCGTGCTCTTTACCACATGCAGTTGGGAATCTTAGTATTTTTCTTATTAAATTTTAATACTCTCTTCGTTCTAAATTATAAGTCGTTTTAACCAAAATAGCTTATTTTCAGTTTTGTGTTGGTCTCTGTATCTTATCATGTGCAGCCTGACTTATGTGAGACCAGCAAACTGGAAGGATGAAGGGATTTGGTTTTGTCAGACATTCATCGCAATCAGAGGCAGAGAAAGCTGTTTAGGCAGGGTATATGCGATCTGCTCTCCTCACTTGCTTCCAATACTAATTTGATTTATTACTGATGCTAATTGTGATGTCTACAAACTGCTAGCTGCAGTTGTATAGTTGCCATTTATCCAACACAAAACTCGGAAAGCTCTCAACGAAAATTTATGCCACGGAAAGCTCGGAGAAACCAGATGTCACTTGAATTGCCAGAAGCACCTTCGAAAAATTGAACAGGAACGTGCAATATGCCTACCTCTCAACTCTCATCACTAGTATTTTTTTACTCCCTCCGTCCCAACCAGGCTCAGTGAAAGTATCCGTGCTGTATCAGTAGTTAGCATGTCCATAAATAGTGGTGAAAGGCAAGTACCGCGAGCTCCAAAAGTTATCCAACCAGAGCAAATCTTAATCCAAATTTGCACATCGTCATTTACTACTTGTAGCCTGAATTTGCATAAAACAGGAGGACAGCACCAAGACAAACATCGACATAACACAGACATCAATTTCGAAGAAACTAGGCATTTCTCCAAACCCACACATTCATTCCATCTACAGCCTACGCATCACATGCCTGTTTGGGCCCTGACAGCCTTCTTGGGCGACTTGGCCTCTTTGCTCCCGCCGCTGGACGCCTTCTCCGCCGTCTTCTTTGGCAGCAGAACAGAGTGGATGTTGGGCAGCACGCCGCCGTGGGCGATGGTGACGCCGCCCAGCAGCTTCCCGAGCTCCTCGTCGTTGCGGATCGCAAGCAGCACGTGGCGTGGAATGATGCGCGTCTTCTTGTTGTCCCTGGCAGCGTTCCCAGCGAGCTCCAGAACCTGACCACGAAAAGGAAGCAAGTGGGAATCAGCACCTCAGAAAAAATACTAATACGCCGCTGCAGGATTAGATTCAGTACAATGGTCTAATTGCAGACGCGGATCGTGATGTGAGGTTTACCTCAGCGGCGAGGTACTCGAGGACGGCGGCGAGGTATACAGGGGCGCCGGAGCCGACGCGCTGCGCGTAGCGGCCCTTCTTCAGGTAACGCCCGATGCGGCCGACGGGGAACTGGAGACCGGCCTTCGCGGACCTCGACACCGACTTCTTCCTCGGCCCGCCGGCCTTGCGTCCGCCGGCTCCCTTCTTCGCCTTCCCTCCCGCTCCGGTGCCAGTGGAATCCATGGCCGCGGTGGCGCTTCGAGTAGCTTCTCGGGTCAGAGGAGGTCTTGGGAGGGAGATCGGAGGAATGCGAGACTGCGAGATGATCGGCAATGGCTGGCGGTGCCGGGAAGTTAAACGCGGAGGCTAGTGGGCCCGTCGATCCGCGTACGAGGGAACGGACGGTCGGATCTGAAGAGGCGCGGACGGCTGCGATGGCTTCATCAGGCACGATCCGTGGGAGTGGTCGATGTGCCAATCAGATACGAGTAGATTTCGGGAGCGCCAAAAACTTGCGCCTCTCATCTCCCGCCCATGAGAGCAGATGGCTTTTTTTTTCATCCAGATAAGTTGGAACTCGAGAATCGCCAGTTTTTTTCTCCTTATGAAAGTTTGGAAGAAATTACTTTTCACCTAAAGTTTTTAAGTTTGAATAAGTTTCAGCCTTTTTCGAAACATTAGCAAAAAATTAAGATAAAAGAAGGCGCAACAACGAGAAAACTTTTACCCCAACTTAACTGTCACATATTTTGTTTTAAAAAAAACACAAACTCATTTAGGAGAAAAGTTTAGCAAATAGGGAAACAACTGCTTCCTCTGTCCTAAGGAAACTACAATCAAAATTTATCTCAAAAAATTACAAACACATAATAACAACAAACCTAGGATACTAGCCATGACATAGTTACTAGTCAACTACTCTTAGATGACGATATTATATATATCTAGGTCAAATTTTCTCAACTTTGACCAGATTTGAAAAAAAATACGTGTAACATTTATAACTATAAATAAATTTATTATAAAAAAAATATACTCAATGATCTATCTAATCATACTAACTATGTATTACAAATATTAATATTTTCAAAAAATTACAAACACATATAAAAAACAGACCTAGGATACTAGCCATGACACTATTTACTAGTCAACAACTCTCTTAGTCACAAAATAGATGATGCTATGAGGTGCATGTAGGTCCAACTTTATTTATTTTGACTAGGTTAGAAGAAAAATACCTGTAATATTTATATCTCCAAATAAATTTATTATAAAAATATACTCAACGATCTATCTAATCATACTTACTATGTATTATAAATATTAATATTTTTATATATAATTGGTCAAAGTTTTAAAAAGCTAACTTTTCGACAAGCGAGAATGTCTTCTATTTTAGGATGGAGAGAGTACAACACAATATTAACCGCCTCTCCTATTAAAATATGTTTTCAACTCCGGTAAAAAAAAGTCACCTCTTAAAAAATAGCAACAAACTTACCTCTCACAATGACACATAGTTGCCCTATCGCTCCTAAAATCAGTGAGTTTTCAATTTAGGGTTCATTAAACAGTTTTTTAGAACCTCAGCTCCTAAAATCTAAAAGATAATTTTATATCAAAAGTACTAAACTATTTTCAATGTTTCTAAAAAAATCAATTTAGGTGGGCTGTGAAAACTCTTGGAGATGCTCTAATTTTAGATAGCATTTTTTTTTCTAGCGCTTAGGTGTCATTTGGTTCATTGGACGTAGGTAGCAGCAACAATACTATGAACAAGTACATATGGATTTTGTTACGATGTAACGATTAGAAATATTTGTTTGGTTGCAGAGTTGTCATAAGCAGCATGTAAGAGGAACTTCAACAGAAGAGCTATTTGTGTTATAAAAGCCAAATTTACATAATTGGACAAAAAATAGAGGTCTAAGAGCAACTCCAAGAGACATTGTATCTCACTAGGCATCAGTAAAATTAAGAAAAAAGAGGCTCCAAGAGACTCGCTAATGATATTTGTAAAATACAAAACTGGCTATCCCGTTTTTTTCCGGTCGGCAAATTAAGCCAGCGGGCTTCGCTAGCCATACGTAGCGTCCGGCCATTTCTGATGCCCTCGTGGCCTCCTTTTCCCTCATCTATACCTCTACTCGGCTGTCAGGGACAATTCAGTTTTGCTGCACCGTTCATCAGTCACGTGTCCAATCAAAAGCAATCAAGCGCGGCACAGATGACCTCTGTATTGCTCGTATCATGCATATCTTGGCATCTGGTGATGAAGAACGCAACACAAATTGATTGTCGTGTTGTTTTGGATGAAACACAAATTGATCGTCGTATTGTTTTCTAGGCCTGACACACATTTTGAAGCCTAAAGAGTGACGGATCGGGATCAAAATTGATTGAATTAGTGATGACGTGGTCACTTTAAAGAATGAAGAATATAATTTAGAAAGTCTGTTGGGAACCGTACCTATTTTAAGAGTTCATATTATTTTACAGAGCCAGTTTAGAGAGCTAAATTTTCATGGTCTCTTGGAGTTGCTTTAACAGCTATTCTATTTGTTCCCTTTCTAAAATACCAAGCAGGCTACTTCTAGCTGGGTAAAGAAAGCAAGTCGCAGCAGCTTGCTATCCGCCTCCGTGCGTGTCTCTTTCCCGCTGCTCTTGTCCTTCTCGTACGAACGGACGACGGATCTTGTTTACACGCAAGAGTAAATGGCAAATTTATATCGGTTGTTGGAATGGTCTAGTGTTTTAGAGAGATTTGTATTTTGCAAAATCGTAAAATCATAAATTTTGTTATTTATTTTTAGCTCTTCTCTTATAGTTGCTCTAAGACCCAAAAGAGAGTGCAAATGATTATTTACATAGCAAGTTGCAGAAAATAGCCACTTGCCGCTGTGATCGATTACATACCACAGCCAAACATGACCATGTGAACCGACTATGGGTCTCAGACGTTGAACCAAACATCAATTTAGTTGTTGTCATATTATAGTCTAATAACATAGGGTTGTTCAGTTGACTAAAAATGCATCAGGATTTGTTCCAACTGCTAGAAACTTATACTCAAGGTACGAATCTAAGTACATGATAATCAAACAAACCCTTATTTCCCACTTAGGGAATATTTGGTTCGTACAGCAGATTGTTTCGCCAAACATTTTGTAAACTTGGACATGGTGTGTCAAAGAAAGTTCGGTGAACAAAACTAAAAGTAAAGTTGTGACAAAGTTTGAAAAGAAAATTAGTATATAACGTCTGAGAAACATGGTGCCAACCTAACAGCTGCTAAACACGCCTTAATTTTATCTTATATATGACACCTCATTTGAAGTGTGAGAAACAAACGGCCTGTTTGGAACCATGTCAACCAAACAGTCCGGAATTAATATTAATGCTTATCTTCTTTTTTTTACCAGCTACTACACCGTAGCACACGAACAATGGAATCTACCGAATTCAACTAAGTCTCGGTTCACACGCACTACTCTTTAAAATTTATTCATAATCATAAGTAAGCATGTTCTGTACTACTCGAAGATCGAACATTCAGCCATAAGTCCATAAAGCGACAACCGTGTGATTCTTCTATTTCTACACCTTGCTACAAGGACCCGTACAGTCTCACTTCGACCAGCATCAGGGCTCAAATCAAAATCCAAATTTGCGCATCGTCATTTACTACTTGTAGCCTGAATTTGCATAAAACAGGACAGCACCAAGACAAACATCGACATAACACAGACATCAATTTTGAAGAAACTAGGCATTTCTTGTACTGAGAATTAAAGATAAGTTGCTACAAGACCGGATAATATCCAAACCCACACATTCCATCTACAGCCTACGCATCACAGATTCACAAAAGATGAGTTGCTACAAGACCGGCTAATCTCCAAACCCACACATTCCATCTACAGCCTACGCATCACAGATTCACAGGCCTGTTTAGGCCCTGACAGCCTTCTTGGGCGACTTGGCCTCCTTGCTCCCGCCACTCGACGCCTTCTCCGCCGTCTTCTTGGGAAGCAGAACCGAGTGGATGTTGGGCAGCACGCCACCGTGGGCGATGGTCACACCATCCAGCAGCCTCCCGAGCTCCTCGTCGTTGCGAACCGCAAGGAGCACGTGGCGGGGGATGATGCGCGTCTTCTTGTTGTCCCTGGCAGCGTTGCCGGCGAGCTCCAGAACCTGACCACAAAAGGCAAAGAGAATCAGCACCTCAGAATCAACACGCCGTTGCAAGATCAGATAGAAGCAAAACACACGGTTTCATTGCAGAGCGCAAGTTGGGATGCTGTTTACCTCAGCGGCGAGGTACTCGAGGACGGCGGCGAGGTAGACGGGGGCGCCGGAGCCGACGCGCTGCGCGTACCGGCCCTTCTTCAGGTAGCGCCCGATGCGGCCGACGGGGAATTGGAGCCCGGCCTTCACGGACCTCGTTACCGACTTCTTCCTCGGACCGCCGGCCTTGCGCCCGGCCGCTCCCTTCTTCACCTTCCCTCCCGCTCCAGCGCCGGTGGAATCCATGGCAGCGGCTGTGCTTCGAGTGGCTTGGCTTCTCGAGGCAGAAGAGAAATGGCACAGGAGATTGGAGGAATGCGAGGTGATCTGGAAATGCAGGCGGCGTCGGGTATTTAAACAGCGCGGCGGTGGAGGGTGGTGGGCCCGTCGATCCGTGTGCGATGGCAACGGACGGTCTGATCTAGGGGCCGCGGAAGGCTGTGATGGTGCCAGCGGGGCACGATCCGTGGGAGGGGCGTCTCGGCCAATGAGGTGCGAGCAGATTTCGGGGGACGGCGAAATATTGCGCCTTTGTTTTCCCGCCCTTGACCTTGAGAAGTGGATTTTCGGCAACACGCGCCACGAAGCAGGTGAATTGTTTTGTTTTGGCGGTGGAAAGTACAGGCAGCGGTCAGCACCGAAGAAAAAGAGGAGCCAGATAAATCTGAATGGAAGATCGCCAAATTTTGTTTTTTTGCTAATATTGAAGGAATTTAATTCCTCCTAAATTTGAAACTAAAAGAGCTTTCATACTCTTTTCTTTAAAAAAAAAAGAATAGCAAAAGTACGAAGAGAGAAAGGCAGGATGGAGAGACTTAACCTAGGTTGAGCAAAAATATTCATCAAAACTCAAACAAAAATGATAAAACATATCAAGAGTTGACACGGCTACACAAGGAGAGACTCACTATCTACCTACTACTCTGTCCCACAAAAAAAAAAGCGTTATAAGATACATGTAAATTAAACTTTTTTAACTTTAACTAAATTTATATAAAATATGTGCAATATTTATATCTCCAAATAAATTTATTATTAAAGTATATTAACGACATATCTAACCATCCTAATTATATATTGTAAATAATTATAATAGTTTATATATAATTGATCAAAGCTAAGAAAGTTTGAATTTTAGGGATGTGACAATGAATTTTATTTAGGGATAGAGTGAGCAATTCGTGAGTACATCACGATGGACTAGGGCCATCCCTATGGCGCTATTGACATTACGACTCAACAATGTGCGAACAGGGTGGAATTCGTGACTTCCGCGACTTTGCCCCCAAGAACAGGGACTGTGGGAATATGGGATCCTCACAATCCAGACGGGAAAGGAAGAAGGATGACACACATATGAGTAAGGCCAGAGGCCCCCTTGTCCTTGTTTACTTCATTTTTTTTCTCTTTTTCTTATCCCCTGTTGTAACTAGGGCCCCTAGATGGGAAGATAATCTTTTATACATCTCTAAATGGATCAATCTAGTCAACAAATTGGTGGGATATTGTGAGATCATATGAAACTCTTAAGTAGTGTTTGGTTCCAAGGATAATGTGGAACATGATGGGATGGTTCCATATTTTGTCGTGTTTGGTTGGAAGGCAACATGGGTGAAGTCATCTCACCAGGGAATACTCTCCATATATGCAGGGCCTCTCCGTCCATCCAGAAGAGGCAGACCAATGTTCATGGGATGGAGGCACAATTGAACAACGACTTGACCCATGGGTTTGCAGGTTGGGTACTAGACCCTTAGACCCACAAACATGCTGGGTCTAGCTTATTATCCATTAATAGTCCCATTGGTAGAGAAATTGACCCACCCTAAAAGTGTAAAAAACTATCGAGTTTCAGGTACCCGTTGTCATCTTTAGCATCGAAGCATTTTTTAAATGTCGTTGAACCCTAGGACCTCGATAGTCTCCCATTTGTAACCCGTACTACAACATTTGAGCCCTTGTGCTCATAAGCACGAACAAAACTACCTGAGTGGACATAGAATGCATTGCTTGAACCAGTATGGATCCTAAATTTCTAAGTGCTAGCCATCCGAAGACATACACATGATTGCAAATTTTCAGGTCGATGCTATGAAATGTAGGTAGTATGGAGCATAATGATCTCCACTTCATCCATTGAATCATCATCATCATCTTATGAACTATTTACTAGCTAAGCCCTTTCATCACATTCTCATTCCATCTCTTCTTCATGTCCTGCTCAACTAGCTTGTGGACCAACTTAACCATTCATCTCCAATGAAACATGTTAGTAGTGATGTATCAAGAAAAGAGAAACATGTATTGGGAAAAGAGAAATGTGCATTTGGGTCGACAATGGTTGGGAGGTAGGAAGTTAGAAACCAAATACGCCCTAAGTCTTTGTATTCGTAAGAGCGTCCGCAGTGTATAGACACGGGGTTTTGTCTTTAGGTGGGTCCTACAGTGATGCCATGGCCTCTAGTATTTAGTTTACAATGTATAGAACCAAGTCTAGATTTATAATTGGGCTATCATCTCTGCTTTCTCTCTCTTTCCCGAGTCTAACTTCTGACACAAAAGAGAGAGAGAGAAGAGAATATGAGCGGGTTCTTTGAATAGACGTCAATTCTTCATGGAATCATGTACGTAGTGTGTAGGACTCGGTACTATGCTCCCATTTATTAGATCAAATCGATTAGAGAACGCCCACCACAGACACCTTAAGATGCCTATATAGGTGAAAGCATCTAGGCCCCTAGAGTTTTGGTGACTAACGACAATGCAAAATTACTATGACTAACGTGTGTTTTGCAGAGGCACATTGGTAAGTTAGGTCATAACAATGGATATTGATTGGGCGATCAATGGTATTCATGCCCCAGATATGGATTCACTTCATTTTTCAAAGGATTGGTGACATGTTTGAAGCATAGACTAGGTCTAAGTGTCAATTGGAGTTGGAGATATACTTAGAGTAGTTTAACACCTTTATTTTCCTTTGGTCGTACTATTAAGGGAGACATGGGATTAGTAGCTTGACCTAGGAATGGTTAGTGATGTAGGTGTGGTGCACACTTGTCAAAACTAGTCATAGATAGTCTACAAACAACCCTTGCATGACTTAGAGCAACTTCCATTCATGAAGTTTCAAAATCCGAAGTGATTGGGAGCCTTAAACAAGCTCTAGACTAGTTGCCCAGTGGGGTATGGACCAATTGGTACTGGTCCGGTTGCCTAGGGTTTGCTCAGTGAGAGTCACGAGGCTCTGGACTCTAGGACACTACGGTCTGGACCAACGGAGATGGTTCGGAGGTGTCCAGAGAGGTCCAGAAACGAGGGTCGTATGGACCAATTGGTACTGGTCTGGAGGTGCGAAGAACAGTGAGACTATTGTTGGATATGTGTGGTCCGGACCAATACGAATTGCTCCGGTTGACCGCACTGATCCGGTCTGGAGGTAAGTAGAGATAAGTTGATGTGAGTAACGACTAGTTGGATGGTTGGGGGTATTTATAATTGTCCAACTCATCCATATTAGCTCTCTTGCCCATTTGTTCAACTGTGGAAACTTGTGAGAGACCAAGAGCCTAGTGAGGTGGTTGAGATTAATGAATCCAACCATTGGGACCTCATTAGCGGATTAGGGAGTGACAAATGTGCATCCATCTTCCTCACTAGCCAAGCTTTGGTCAAGTGAGGGTCTTCTACTTGTTACTCTTGGTGATCGACAACACCTGATGGCTTGGTGACCATCCGAAGGAGATTGCGGATAGCCCTACTCCACATGTAATCAGTTGTGGGCGATTCACCGAGCCGAAGAGGCGAAGAATCAGCCCGTAGTGAGCACTTGGTCATTGCGCGGATCAAGGGGGAGTGATACCCTTGCTGAGAGCCCCATGTGTTTGGTTTTGAGTAATTGATGAAACCTAACTAAGTACTAACCTTGATCTCTAAGTGTGAATCATGAGATAGGTTGGTACATACCATGTGATGGAGCTAATGGATCAAGGTGGTGATTGCAATGGGGTTGATTCTATCACATTTGGTGACAATGGAAAAGGCAAGGTCAAAGGGCTTGGTAAGATTGCAATATCCAATGACATGAGCATATCCAATGTGTTGCTAGTAGAGAGCTTGAACTTCAACTTTCTATCCGTAGCTCAACTTTGTGATCTTGGTTTCAAATGCATCTTTGGAGTTGATGATTGTTGACGGTAATTACGAGCTATTTTATCACCATCAAAATACCGTCAACATCCTCATATTCAAAGGAAAACAAGAATAACATAAACATAATTTACCCAATAACTAGTTCTACATGTCCCATGACTATTTAAGTGCAAGTAATAACAAATGGGGACTTTTGGGAGCTAGTGGGCCCACTTAGGGGGTCGGCCGACCACCCTATGGGGCTACTAGGCCTCCCAAGCCCCCATGATCCATGTAACACCCTCCAGAGCACTTTCTACCCCTTGGATCCAAGTGTGTTTTCTCCCAACGGTTCAGATTCACATCACGAGGATCCATGGGCCCACATCAAGGATATTAGAGAGATAAACATCTCAGAACAAACACCCACTAAAGATGACAAGTGGGACCAGCGTACAGGAGGCAGAGGTGGGCCAGGGACCCCATAAGAGGGTCGGCCGACCACCCTGTGGGGCCACCAGGCCACCCACATGCCCCCTATGCTGTGGGGACACCTCCTGGAGGAAGTAGCAGGGCCCACCTATCATGGGGTGGTCGGCCGACCACACCCAGGTGCCCAAAAGGTGCTCCAAGCTCCTCACCACCTTCCTGCATGCCTCCATGCATCCAATTGATCTCCACCGTTGATCTAAGGTGGTTGCAAGGATGGTTTGATCCTACGGTGGCTGATGGAGGTGGCGTGGATCGCTGACGTGGCACCGGAGTAGCCCCTACTCCACCTCTAGCTATAAATACCCCTCTAGGACCTCACTCTCACTCATGCCTCATTGGAGAAACACTACTCCTTAGTCTCTTAGCGGAGCTCTCTAGTAGTGCTATGATAGTTGGAGGAGAGTGAGGAGCGCCTGGAGGAGAGCCGGGCCTGTTGAAGAATCATTGCCCTAGTTGGTTTCGGTGATTAACGACAATTAGAGTTTATTATGGCTAACGTGTGTTTTGCAGAGGCTATGCGTAGCTTAGTCATAGTGATCAACAGGAATGGGCATTAATGGTCATCACTTAGCCCCCAAGATGGATATCGTTTCGGATTTCAAGGAGACATGATGAAGACCCTAGAATGATAGGCTAAGTGCCATAAGGTGATGAAGGGCACTTAGAAATAGATAGGGCTTCTCTTTTTATCTTTGACCGTACTATTAAGAGGGGTTGAGACTAGTAGCTTGACTTAGGAAAGCTTCATGAACTAGGTGTGGTGCACACTTGTCTTCCATAGCTCTAAGCAAGCCTACGTTGATCGTAAGATAGCCTAGAACAACTTCCATATTCATCGCGACGAAAAACGAAGTTGATAGAAGTGTTTTCTGGGCGTCGGACGCTCCTGACGGAGGCGTCAGACACTGTCCGTCGCGTCGGACGAAGGCGTCGGACGCTGGGTGGTTGAGTCCACAGCGTCCGTCGACCTTCCAGTGGAGATGTTTTTCTGGCTAAGTTTTTCAGGGTCCGACGGACGCTGTCCGTCGGTCAGGCGTCGGACGCTTGGAGAGCGTCCGTCGACCTTCCAGAGAGGGTGTTTTTCAGCCCGAGCCAGAGTGCAGCGTCAGACGCTGGGATGAGCGTCCGTCGCCCCTGTGACGGAGCGTCCGTCGCTAGGAAAAGTGTGTCAGAACTAGCCGTTGGGCAGGGCATCGGAGCGTCCGTCATCTAGGCGTCGGAGCGTCCGTCGCCCAAACTATGAACAGAACTAGCCATTGGGGCATGCGACGGACCGTCCGTCGCCTAGTCGACAGAGTGTCCGTCGCCAACTTAAATTGCCAGCCCGAGGCAGTTTTCTGAGGGGTTATTTATAGCCCCTCACACTTCTCTCCCACCTTGCCTTTGCTCATTTGAGTTGCTGAGTTTGTTGAGAAGGTTGGGAAGAGAGCAAGAGCCCTAAGAGAGAGAGAGAGTGATTCGCGAATCCATCCATCCTCTCCTCTAGTTCATCCAAGAGTTCAAGTGTGCATCCTCTAGTTGTGAAGCTTGAGTGAGTCAAGCGAAGATCAAAGCTTGTTACTCTTGGTGATCGACATCACCTAGACGGTCCGGTGGTGCTCGGAGGAAGGTGATCGCCGGAGGATTGTCGGCGGCCCTTCTCCATCGACGTTTGTGATCGGTTGTGGGCGATTCACCGAGCCGGAGTGGTGAAGAATCAGCCCGTAGAGAACACTCATCCCTTGCGCGGGATTGAGGGGGAGCTATACCTTGTGAGGTGCTCCAACGAGGACTAGGGGGGAGTGTCGACTCCTCGATACCTCGGCAAAACATCGCCGTGTCAAGCATCTCTTTCCCTAGCTCTTTCTTACCGCATTACTTTCCACACTTGTCTTTCAATTCATACTAGAATTGTGTAGGAAGTCTTTGCTTTCTATTGACTTGCTACCGCTTTCTAGCTAGGACACACAAGCGGTAGGCACTAGGGGGTTAATTGGCTCTTTATAGGTTTAATTCTTGTTTAGAAATTAAAAAGAGCCCAATTCACCCCCCGTCTTGGGCATCTTGATCCTTTCACCTGTCTAGAGTCTTCTCCAAGTTGTACCTCGGCGGATGCGAGTCTCTTATAAATCCAGCACTTGTAAGTGATACATCCAAGTTCATTTGGTCAAAGAGTGAGCGTGAAGAACGCTATCACTTGGTCATGGCTAAGCTCAATTCTTTTTCCATGCATGCAAATGAAAATGCATATGAAATGTACTCACGACTTAACATTATTGTAGAGGAATTGAATGGGCTCGATCTCAACCAAATGGCACCGGCCGATGTGGTACGCAAGATCCTTTGTGTCTTGCTCATTGAGAAGTATGGCCACATCGTCACGGTTCTTCACCAAGGAGATCTCTTCGCCGCTACACCAACATAAATCTTGGGCAAGATCAATGCCCATGAGATGTACATGAAGATTGGTGATGGTGGCTCTTCTTCCTCCTCCAAGAAGAAAGAAAAAGAGAAGGAGGAGAAGAAGGACTTGGCACTCAAGGCATCCTCCTCGAAGAAGTACAAGATGCAACTTGTTTATGAGAGTGCAAGTGATGAAGAAGATGACGATGATCTCGCTCTCATGGTGAAGAAAACAACTAAGATGTTGAAGAAGCTAAACAAGAATGGAGTCAAGTTTGACTCAAAGAAGAAGAAATTCTTCACAAGCTCTTCAAGAAAGCCTCTCTCCAAGATGGATTGCTACAATTGTGGTAAACTTGGGCACTTGGCTCATGCTTGCCCCGAAGAGAAGAAAGACAAGTACAAGAACAAGAAAGTAAACAACAAGTTCAAGTACAACAAGGGCAACAAAGATGAGTCAAGTGATGAGGAGAAGAAGGATGACAAGCCATTCAAGAAGAAGAAGAACCTCAACTTCCACAAGAAGAAGAAGAATGACAAAGCCTACATTGTTGGTGATTGGCTCACCGACATTGAAGACACAAGTGACTCATCCGGAGATGAAAGTGAAGAAGAGAAGGTGGCCGCCTTGGTGATTGGGTCATCCACTCCACCGCCACCCCCTCCATCATCTCCGGGCTCATCCTCTACACACTTATGCCTCATGGCTAAAGGTGACAAAAAGGTACAAAAAGAGGATAGTGATGATGAGGCTAACTCTAGTGATGATAGTGATGATGAGTTTGAGGCACCTTCCTATGATGAGCTAATTGTAATTTGCAACAAATATACTAAGCTCATTAGGAAGTATAAAGCTAAAAGTGAATCACTAGAGAAAGCCAACGATAACTTGCATGCTAAACTTGATGACTTGTCTAGTGCTAATGATGATTTGAAGCTTGAGAACAAAACTCTCTCATCTAGCACTAGGGAGCTCAAAGCCTCACTTAAGCAAGCTAATGAGAAACATGATAAGCTTGAGAGGTCAACACAAGAGCTCCACACAAGATACAACTTGCTAAAAGATGACTACAACCAAGTTAAGAATGAACATGGCACACTTGTGATAGCTAATGAATTGCTTTCAAATGATCTTGCTACACATATTGCTATTAACCCGATTGTTAAGTGTGAAATAGCTACTTATTGTGAGGACTTGCTTGATGAAGTTGCTAGTGAGCAAAATGCTAAGTGCAAGGGCAAGAAGGTAGTTGAGGCCGAAAAGTATGATGACTATGTGAAGATGAGGCAAGAAAAACTCCAAGCTCAAGGAAGAGCTAACTAACCTCAAGACAAGCAAGCCATTCACTATCAAGTCGGCCAAGCAAGATGACAAAGATGCAATGACCTTGATTAACTCTCTCAAAGAGGAAAATGCAAAGCTCAAGGTTGAGAAGATCAAACTTAGAAGTGGATTGGAGAAGTTCACCAAGGGCCACAACCTCCAAAGTGAGCTCTTGATGAACACTATCATGAAGACCGACAAGACCAGCATTGGGTTCAAGGAGAACCAAGTCATGAAGGCCAAGGTCAAGATAGAAGCCAAGAACTACTACAAGAACAAGGCCATGAGAAGCAACTATGACACACCAAAGCCCAAGCCCAAGAAGTGCTATGGATGTGGTCAAGAGGGTCACTTTGAATCCCAATGCAAGACTCCACCTCCCAAGACCTTGCCTAAGCACATAAGGCCTTTTGCTCATGATGCACATTTCATCATCAACAAGGACTCCAAGGGTAGACCTCAAGTTGTGTTTCTCGGTCCTAAGATGAAGAACAAGCCCAAAGTTCTATGGGTTGCTAAGGAGTTGGTGGACAAGGCTATGGGACCTCGCCAAGTGTGGGTTCCCAAACAACAAGCTTAACTCCAAGGTGAACTACAAGACCGGTGGAAGTCATTGGGTGATTGATAGTGGATGCACTCAACATATGACCGGTGACTCCCGGATGTGCACCACACTTGAGGAAGATTGTGAAGGGCAAGACAAGATTACCTTTGGGGACAATTCAAAAGGCAAAGTGCAAGGCCTAGGCAAAGTGGCAATCTCAAATGATCAATCAATTTCAAATGTCTTGCTAGTACAATCTTTGAGCTTCAACTTGCTATCGGTGGGACAACTATGTGATCTTGGTTTACAATGTCTCTTCACTCCAAATGAGGTAGTTGTGTCCAAGATTAAAGATTCATCATTAATATTCAAAGGGTTTCGGCACAACAATCTCTACCTAGTGGACTTCACCTCAAATGAAGCTAGTTGCAAACATGTCTATTCTCCAAGAGTTCTTTGGGTTGGCTATGGCATAGAAGATTAGCACATGTGGGAATGTCAACTTTGAAGAAACTTGTCAAGAAGGAGTTGGTTAGAGGTGTGGAAGGATGCTGTGTTTGAGAAGGACAAACTTTGTAGTGCATGTCAAGCCGGCAAGTGTTGACACAAAAAGCGTCAGATCTGTGAACACCTCGGGCTATTACCCAAATCTCGATGTCGAGGGCGTGCCAGTCGATTTGACCAATCAATCGACAAGGATGATAACTAGAACAAGCTGAACGAGACGACAGCGATACGCCCGGATGTCAAGGCTCAAATTGATCAAGGGTAACTAGAGCAGAGCTAGACGAGGCAAACAGCGATGCGCCCGGATTGCCAAAGCCTAAAGGTACTCCCACGCGGAACTAGCAAGAATTTGACAGAGATCAAGATGATGCAGCCCGTCGAAAGCTTGAAAGAACTCGTTGAAGACTATAACTAATGCAGTAGAAAGGTAAATTGCGATAAAAAGTAGAATAAGATAAAATTGGTTTGTTTTGAATTGGATTGTCTTTTTTCATAGCCCTCGGGCACATATTTATACTCCCGCATGGAGAGTTGTACAAAGATACGACACATATCTTTCCTAAAACAAACTCCTACCTTAAAGGAAACTGACTCGCGCAGGATCCAGATAACAATATTTATTTCCTAAACAAACACACCTATTTTAAAGGAAAATAAACGACCCATGCAAGAGTCAGACTCAACCTACTATAATAATACTGGTAAAAGACACCAGTTTCCTTATACTTCCTTTCGATGGAAACTTTCCATCGGCAGACCCCTTTAATCCGTACCTTCCTTCTTTGGCCACTTGTAATCCCCTGCTGCCGCTAGGTGCTAAGTTACGCCCATCGGCATCGGCAATACTTTCCCGATCAGCAATCGGCAGCATCTCTTCATCGGCAATCGGCAACGAGCCCTTATCGGCAATTGGCAACCATCTTCCATCGGCAATCGGCAACGAGCCTTTATCGGCAATCGGCAACGGCTCTTTATCACCAATCGGCAAGGACTCTTCATTGTTAATCGGCAGTAGCAGCTCATTGGCAATCGACAATGACTCTTCATCGGCCATCGGCTTCAGCAAGACTTCACCAATTGACCTTTGTCGGCAAAGATCATCCGACCTCCATCGGCAAAACACTTAGTCTTCCCGCAGCACTCTTCCATCGGCACTATCGACTCCTGATACCGATGGAGAACGGCCGCTGACCAGTCAAGCCTCAACCCATTTGACACGTGTCAAAAAACGGTGTCAACACATGCCCCCCAGTTTCGGAGCGTATAACTTTACGTGCCAAAATTCTCTCCACTGTAGCCGTTGTTGTAGCCGTTGCTGTAGCCGTTACCCCCGAGATAGGTGTATGGTTTCCTCGATCTCCGCGTGTGGAACCGCAATTTAATAATAAAACCCCTCGATTGTAGCACAAACAGTTACAGACCACCTCGATCACCGCGCGTATCTACCGCGGGCCTCTCCACATTCCTGCATAGTGTGAAACAAAACCCCAAAATACCCCTGAACAGGCTTATAAAAGTTACTGGGATCCACACCATCCTTTTTACCCGAGTCCATTTTTACTTTCACCTTCCTGCCTTCATCTTCAACCTCCGGCCGCTCTGAAGAACACAGGCTCGAGCAACAGTACTCTTTCGTGATCCAAGGACGAACCAAGCATCCCTCTGACTCCAAATGGTGATCCAAGTTGACATCCCGAAGGTAAGACTCATTCTCCATTCAATCCAACCTCTCTGCATGGTTCTTTTCCCCGCAAAAACTTGGTTCTATCCCCATTCTTTTTCTGATTCGTCTCTCCTTCTTCGAACCCTAGGAACTGTACAATAAGGTAGTAATTCCCCTCGCCGGTTCCAACCTCAGCTGCCTAGGTCCAATGGGCAATCCAGACCCCACCTTCATCATTAACGCAGAAACCAACCAGGTACCGCTTAGATCTGAGAGCTTTGATCTAGGACTGTGGAAGGACACATTCCGCTCATGGCCCAAGCACACTAAAGGATGGAAGAACTGGTTCTTGAGATTGGCTAGATCACAGCAAGTGTACTGGCAGGAGCGTGACTTGGATCAGTGCATTAGGCTCTCAATTGCCGATACAGAGAGGAACGAAAACTTGATAATGGCAGCTTCATACTTCTGGTCCGACAGCATGAACGTTTTCCTCTTCAGGCATGGACCAGCTACTCCCACCCTTGCCGATGTCTACATGCTGACCGGCTTGGATATCACCTCTACCGATACGCTTAGCCTCTTCAACAGAAAATCTGAGTACAAGGTGAACACCCGTAGCATCGGCGGCTGGACAGGTTATATTCAGGAACACCAGAAAACTTGATCGGTAACCCAACGGGAGCATGCCATCTTCTTAAACATGTGGTTGGAAAAGTTTGTCTTCTGCGGCAAAACCATCAGCCCGACCACCATGCACCTCCCAGCGGCTGAACTGCTTGCCGATGGAACGAGGCTCCCTTTAGGCAGGTATCTCCTCGGATCAGTTTACCGATTGCTGCATCAAGTATCCAATAAGCTATTGCTAGGAGAGCCCATCGGCAATCTCGGAGGCCCCTGGTGGTTTGTCAATCTATGGCTGAACGCACATATGCACAAGGCTCTCGGGTTTGATCTATTTGCCCAACAATTCCCGAGGGACATATCAGAAGATTACCGATATGACGATGACGAATCGGCAACTCGGCCTCCGCTTAACTTTGGAGAGGCCATCATAGTGCTGCCAGGTACCGATGCCGATGTGGAGCACTTCGGCTACTATTTCCAGAAGTTCTACAACGGACTTCCCTCCTCAGAACAGGCCTGGTGGCCATATCTTGACGAACACAACCAGTTCCCGTTGCTGTTCAACTTGTCTGACATGAGCTTGCCTGAGAACCAAGCAATCATGAAAGCCAGCATCACTCCCCGAACCATCCCAGTGAATATCTTTAGATCTGGGAAGAATACTTCACCATCCTATGAGTTTTACTACCCACCGGCAGCAGCGAGACAACTGGCATTTGGCCAACTGCCGATCAAGCTCTGCTTCTCCAGAGTAGTAAAACCTAGGGAGACAATCTCCAGTAATCTAGACTGGAATAAAGTCATCAGCCTTCATGCCGATGCCGATCTGTCAGACCTTGACTTGTCTTCCTGGTCGCCAACCTCCTTCATCACCAACGAGTTCAAGTCTTGGTGGCAAGAGTGGAAGTGCCAGTTACTCGCCAAGTCTTCGCACTATTATCGGCACCTGATTGACGCCAATTACATCATCCCCGATGACGCAGTAAGTCTGCTATCTGATATACTTTCAATACTTTATTTTGTCATCGGTATCGGCACTTAAACTCTTTTGCGTCTGACAGGCCGATGATCCGGTTCCCACAATGAGTAGCAGTGGCAAGCCCTTTAATCTGCGGATAATGGGCCCCATATCTATCATCGGCACCAAAGCTCCGACATTGGCTGCTTTCATGCCGCAACAGGTACCTACGCCGACATCTACAACAGTTCAGGCTACATCGGCTGCCGCTGTTGCTTTGACGCAAATTTATGCAGTAAACTCATCTTTACTTGTACCGATTACATACTGCTTCATCGGCAACATTTATCTTGTATAACTTGCTTTGTATTTTCAGGCACTATGGTCATCGGCATCTGCTTCCAGTAGGCAAACACCTTCCAGCCCAGCTACCGATGTCCCCCGGTCTTCATCCAAGCGGGTCGGCTCCCCTGCTGCTGCGCCGACAAAAAAGAGCACCTGAGGCTGGCTTCTCCTCCACCATCGGCTCTGACTGCGCCATCAGCTGCCGATGAGTAAACAGCAGGACCACCTGTGGTTCCAGTCGCACCACCCATCGGCGGGTCGTTGATAGAGCCTCCATCGGCTTCCGTGCCTGATCAGCCGATGGATAACGTCCCCGACCAGGAGACAGCAGCTGCTGCAACAACTGAAGCAACTTCGACATCGGTACCGACAGGGCTCAATGAAGAAGCAGCACCCGCCGTATCAGCGGAGGTAGCATCAGCATCGGCACCGTCAGCCGATGGAAGGGCAGCATCGCCACCACGTGAACCGGTCGCCACGTCGGAAGCAGCGCCGATAATAACACCACCGGCGTGCCGATTCCTTCTCCGGCTCAATCATCGGCATCCGCGGCCGTTGTCCACGATGAAGCTGGACCATCCAGCATACCAAGTCCCAGGCAGGAGATTCGCTTTAAGACGGTAAGTTAATCACCCTAAAGTTTTCAGTACAATTTCCCGATCGGCAAACTCTAACCTCTGTTTTCAGGCTCAAGATTCTCCGGACAGCCTCTTCTCCTACAGCTTAAGCCTTCAGAAGGAAGATGAACGCCAAGGCCGCCTTCAAGCGGACAGCCTATTTTCCTTTGTCGTCAACGTCCCCGATGACGATGAAGAGGAAAGCTCCGTCCTAGCTCTATCGGCAGAAATGAAGTCCAGACTTGAAGAACTGCTCTCCTTGCTGCTGCAAGACACATCTCAACTCGTCCAGGACTCATCGGCAGCAAGGATTATATTCAAGGATATCCAAAGCCATCTTTCCGCCGATGCAGCAGAAACCCTTCTTCAGGCAGCCTCTATCGACATCAAACAGATCCAGTACCAGAGGCTTATTCGTCGCATCGCCAATAGAGCTGCCCAAGCCAAGAGCGAGGAAGAGAAGCTCAAATTCAAACACCTTGCCGATGAGAAGCACAGAAGCATTGGTCAAGCAAAAGTCTCTATCGGCAACCTTGACCAAGAAATCTCTCGACTGTCGGCAAGGAAGGAGGAGCTACTGGCCGAGCTACAAAAGGTTGAGGGGGATCTGACGGCTGCCAACCAACAAAAGACCCAACTGTCCGATTCCATCGGGGCTTTGCGGCAAGAAAGAGACCATAATGCCCGACAAGCCATCCTATGGAAGAAGAAAATCAAGCCGGTTGAGGGCTCTGCCGATGCCGACGCCAAGGAGATGGATGAAATAGAGCAAATCCGCCTGCGTGCGATATCAGTTATCCACTCCTTACTGTAATGTCTGTTGTATCGGCAAGGATGTAACCTGATACTTGATCTCGTCTTGTAATATAATGTCAGCTTGTTTTTACTGATGTTTTTATAATTTTTCTTTTCATCGGCATTCGACTGAGCACTATGCATCTACCCATATGCTAGGGTAATATCTTTTTAAGTATTTGCCGTTGATCGCCCTAGAAAACGCCACTCCTTCGAGAGTCTCCAAAATGTACGCATTACCAGGAGCAGACTGTTTTATCCGATAAGGACCTTCCCAATTAGGGGACCACTTCCCAAATTTAGAGCTCTTAGTCCCAATCGGTAAAATCAACTTCCAAACCAAATCGCCATCGGCAAATTCCTTCACCTTTACTTTCTTGTCATACCATCGGGCAACCCTCTTCTTGTTCTCTTCAATACTAATTAATGCCCTCAACCGATGACCTGCCAAATCTTCTAACTCATCTTTCATCAGAGTAATATAATCATCGGTCGTCAACTGATCCTGAAAAGATAATCGCCTAGACCCAGTTTTAATTTCCCAAGGTAGGACAGCATCTGTCCATAAACCAACTGATACGGCGAGACCTTGGTTGCACCATGACAAGCCATCCGATATGACCACAAAGCTTCATTTAATACCATATGCCACCTTCTAGGGTTTTCCTCAATCTTGCGTTTTATTAGCTTAATGACTCCCTTATTAGTCGCTTCGGCTTGACCATTAGCCTGAGCATAATAAGGAGAAGAATTCAACACCTTGACACCCATGCTAACAGCAAAGTCATCAAACTCTCCCGATGTGAACATGGTCCCTTGATCGGTAGTGATAGTCTGAGGAATACCGAATCGGTAAACAATGTGCTCCTTAACGAAATCTACCATGTTTGCCGATGTCACCTTCTTCAAGGGGATTGCTTCGACCCACTTGGTAAAGTAATCGGTAGCAACAAGTATGAATTTGTGCCCCTTGCTCGATGGCGGATAAATTTGGCCGATGAGATCAATAGCCCATCCTCTGAACGGCCAAGGCTTGATTATAGGATTCATTGCCGATGCAGGTGCCCTTTGCACATTACCAAACTTCTGACATTCCTGGCACCCTTTGAAATAATTGAAGCAATCTTCAAGGATTGTTGGCCAATAATATCTATTCCGCCTAATCATCCACTTCATCTTGAATGCCGATTGATGCGCTCCACATACACCTTCATGGATCTCGCCCATCAACTCTTTTGATTCCTCTTTGCCAAGACATCTAAGTAAAACCCCATCAATTGTTCGATAATACAACTCATTATCAAGGAGCACATACTTAGTAGCTTGGAACCTCAGACGCCTTTCAACTTTCCTGGATGGATCCCTCAAGTAATCGGCAATCTTCTTTTTCCAGTCATCGGCAACTGTTACCGATGTCGTGATTTCTTGAATCGGCTGATATCCTGAAGCATTCTGTGCCAACCGATTGGCCTCTTCATTATGCAGCCTTGGAATGTGCTCAAGGCGGTATTCTCTGAACTCTTTTAACAACTGCAAACACCGCTCATGAACAGCAATCAAAACTTTACTTCGGCACTCATACGTCCCGATCAATTGGTTAATCACCAACATAGAATCACCAAAGATTTCAACAGCATCAGCACGCACTTCCCTGAGCAACTCCAACCCTTTAAGTAAAGCCTGGTATTCAGCCTGATTGTTTGTTGAAGTGGCAACAATCGGCAACGAAATCTCATACCTCTGTCCTCGGGGTGAAATCAAGAGAATACCGATACCTGCCCCATCCTTGCATGTAGACCCATCAAAGAATAGAGCCCAAGGAGCAATCTCAACAAAGCTCACCATATTGCAGTGCTGAGTGACAAAATCAGCCATCACCTGACCCTTAACAGCTTTAGCCGATTCATACCTTAGGTCAAACTATGATAGTGCCAAAATCCACTTACCGATCCGTCCACTCAAAATCGGCATTGACAACATGTACTTGGCTACATCATCTTTGCAGACAACAGTGCATTCGGCCGACAGTAAATAATGTCTTAATTTAATGCAAGAGAAGTATAAACATAAGCACAATCTTTCTATGGTCGAATACCTGGTTTCAGCATCCACCAACCTTCTGCTTAGGTAATATATTACACGCTCTTTCCCCTCAAACTCTTGAATTAAGGCTGATCCGATAACACCGTCATCGGCAAACAAATATAACCTGAAAGGCTTCCTGTGTTGAGGTGGAACTAAGACTGGAGGATTTACCAAGTATCTCTTAATCTCTTCTAAAGCTGACTGCTGCTCTTCTCTCCATATAAACTCTTGATCGGCTCTCAATTTTAACAGAGGACTAAAAGATTTAATCTTACCAGACAGATTGGATATGAATCTTCTAATGAAATTAATCTTGCCGATCAGAGACTGCAACTCAGTTTTGTTGGCAGGAGCAACCACCTTGTTAATTGCATCGATAGACTTTCTGCCGATTTCAATACCTCTCTGATGCACCATGAAACCCAGAAACTCTCCTGCCGATACGCCAAATGCACACTTGTTAGGATTCATCTTTAACCCATGTTCCCTGGTACACTCTAATATTTTCCGCAAATCGGCAAGATGCTTTCTGAAGTCTCCAGACTTAACCACCACGTCATCAATGTAGATTTCAACTATTGTACCGATGTACTTATGAAAGATAAAATTCATCGCCCTCTGATAAGTAGCACCGGCATTTTTCAAGCCAAAAGTCATGACCACCCATTCAAATAAGCCGACGTGACCTGGACATCGGAAAGCAGTCTTGGATATGTCTTCTTCGGCCATGAATATTTGATTATACCCAGCATTACCATCCATGAAGCTAATAATCTGATGTCCAGCAGCAGCGTCGATCAGCAGATCGGCAACGGGCATCGGGTAGCCATCCATCGATGTAGCCTTGTTCAGATTCCTGAAATTAATGCAAACACGAAGCTTTCCATTCTTTTTATACACAGGAACCACGTTAGAGATCCAATCGGCATATCGGGATTGCCGAATAAACCCAGCTTCGATTAACTTGGTAATCTCAGCCTTAATATCGGGTAAGATAGTAGGGTTGCATCGGCGTGCCGGCTGCCGATGTGGCTGGAAACCAGACTTGATTGGTAACCGATGTTCAACTATAGATCGGTCTAAACCAGGCATTTCTGTATAATCCCAAGCAAAACAATCTTTATTCTCTTTCAATAAATCGGTTAACTGCTGCTTACATTGGGAATCTAACTTAGCACTAATAAAGGTAGGCCTAGGTTTACTACCATCGCCGATGTCGATCTCGAGCAAGTCATCGGCAGATGTGAAGCCCTGCCCCAATTTTCCGTCATCGGCGAACTGATCCATTAAGACTCCTCCTCAGGACCGACTGCTTGGATCGGCTTGATGCGGTAATCGGCAACTTTAAGGAACTCTTTATTCCAGGCTTCGCCAGATATGCACCTGGTCTGCTCATAAGTATCCAACTCTGCCGATGCAATAGTAGATGGGGCTTCACCGCGGACGACTTCAATTTTGTCCCCGATCCACTGTACCAGGCTCTGATGCATAGTAGAAGGGATACAACAATTAGCATGGATCCAATCCCTCCCGAGGAGCAAGTTGTAAGTGCCTTTGCCGCTGATTACAAAGAACGTTGTCGGCAAAGTCTTACTGCCGATGGTTAAGTCAACACATACGGCTCCCATGGCAGTTGACACATTGCCTTCGAAGTCCTTAAGCTTCATGTCGGTCTCGACTAAGTCCTGGTCACCTTTGCCAAGCTTTCTGAACACGATATAGGGCATTATATTGATCGACGCGCCACCATCTACTAGCATCTTGGTCATTGGCTGACCATCCACCTTGCCCTTAACAAACAGAGCCCTTAAGTGTTGCCTCTCATCTTCGGCAGACTTTTCAAAGATAGCCGTCATCGGGTCCAGCACCAATTGTGCCATATCGGCAACTTCTTCATCATCGCTGACAGGCGCCATGAACTCCATCGGCAACATGACAACCATGTTTATATCTGCCGATGGGCCCCTGTCCTTACGCTTCGGCCTCCATTGCTTTTCTCCTGAGGGCTCTGCACTGTCATATAGGTCGTCGCAGCGCTGGCGCTGGCGCTGAATCCTTCTCTTCTGGGTTTTAGTCAAACCCTTGGGGCACCATGGAGGAAGCTTGGTCTTCCAGACAGGTTGGTACTGCTTCCCACTGCTTGCATCGACACTTCTTCCGATGTTAGGATCTCTGGAGAATACCTCCTCATCGGGCACTCTAGCATTGGCCATCTCCTCCAGCTCCCCCTGGTCAACACGCCATCCAAGCCGATCATGGGCACTGAGCTTGCCCCCAGTCGGTCATGTGCCGATCTGTTTTCTTTGAGCGGCCTGGCGTATCTGGGTGCCTGATCATCAAAACAAGGTCTCTTACCTGACCGATCGGCAGCGTAGTACCTATTGCACTCTGGACAGTTATCGCCAGTGGGCAGCTTGATGCCTTCTTCCCAGCAATGAACGAAGAAGGGACACCTCCAGTGGTCTTTGTGTCGAAGCCATTCCCGATGCTCCTCTTCTTCTTGCCGATACCGTTCTTCACGTGATTGCCGATGACTTCGCCTTGGCTGTTTGTGCGTGATCACAACTCCAGGAGCCCTGTCAGCACTGTTACCTTCATCGGCAACCTTCTTACCCCTTTTGTCATCGGCAAACCTCCTTGCATCGTGTTCAGGCGCTTGGTAGTCAGAATCTACCGATGAATTCCTTCTGGCAGCTTCCGATGTCAGCACTCTGGTCTTTTCACTGATCTCCACCATATTGTTTGGGAATGGGTGCTGATCTATCTTCATCGGTTTCTGGACTTTAGAGTTTTCAAACTTGATACGCCCAGACTCGATCTCCGACTGCAACTGCTGCCTGAATACTTTGCAGTCATTGGTACTGTGTGAGGTTGCATTATGCCACTTGCAGTACCTAATCTTCTTGAGCTCTTCGGCCGATGGAATCACTTGGTTGAGCGCCAACTTGATTCGCCCCTCTTGCAGCAACAAGTCAAACATCCTATCAGCCTTGGTGATGTTGAAGGTGAACCTCTCAGTCTCCTTTTGGCCGAACGGACACGACACCGGCTTCTTATCCTTCACCCATTCGGCCGCATCGACACTCAGCTCTTCATCCGATCCGGAATCTTCTTCTTTCCCGATGAAGGTCACCTTCTTGTTCCACGTCTTCCTGGGCTCAAAGGCTTTGATATCCTGATCGGCAATCCTCTGCACCAGGTGACTTAGGCTCTCAAACTCTTGGGACGCGTACTTGTCCTTGATGTGCGGCAGTAAGCCCTGGAAGGCCAAATCTGCTAGTTGTCGATCATCAAGCACCAGACTGTAGCACTTGTTCTTCACGTCCCGCAGACTCTGCACAAAACTCTCTACCGATTCGTCATTGCGTTGCCTCATTTTGACCAAATCGGTAAGCTTCTTCTCATGTATGCCAGCAAAGAAGTACTTGTGAAATTGCCTCTCCAGATCGGCCCATGTAACTATAGAATTTGGAGGCAACGATATGAACCATGTGAATGCTGATCCGGACAACGATGAAGAGAACAACCTCACCCTTAATTCCTCCCTGCTGGCAGCTTCCCCGCACTGGATAATGAAGCGGTTGATGTGCTCCATTGTTGACGTGTCGTCTTGGCCGGAGAACTTGGTAAAATCGGGCACTTTGTACCGATTTGGAAGAGGAATCAAGTCATATGCAGGAGGGTACGGAGTCCGATAGGAGTATGTGTTGACCATGGGTCTGATGCCGAATTGCTCTTTCATGACTTCAGCAATCTTACCGATCCAGTACACGTCCTGCTCTTGCCGACTCATCGGTTGATTGTCGACTGGTGGAGTCGGCTGATGCGCCTCTTGAAGATGTGCAGTAGTCGCGGGTGCAGCACCAGTCATCTGCACGCTATGTATCGGTTGACTTACCGATGGATAATTTGGCATACTTGGCGGAGTCGGCTGAACTGTCACATTCATCGGTTGCTGTACCGATGATCCGCCCTGAGTGTAAGCTGGGCCTCCATAATAATACATCGGCGCGCCAGGCTGCTGAGCTGGTGGCTGGTTGACCCATCCCAGATTATAAAGCATCGGCATATGGCTTGCCGATGGCTGATAGCTGATCGGAGCATGCGGCTCTTGAATTCTAGAGCAATTGATCACCAGATTACCCTGGGGGACCGACGCTCCAGCTTGAGAATTCGCCACCAGAGACTGACTGCCGGTGGTTATAATGTGTTGCATCGGCACAGAGCTTGCCGATGGTGGCATCAGGGGTATCTTGGGGATTACTTGGAGATCATCTGACGACACTTGTATGGTTGGAGCTGGCGCAGACTTGTGCATCATATGAGCCATCGGCTGTGACTGCGCTTGCCGATGCCGTAGAGCCCCTCCAAGCTGAACTGTCTCCCTGCACCAGATTAGAGCCAGCATATAGATTCGGAGGCTTACCGTATCCCCACCAGTTAGCGGGGGCTGGCCCTGAAGTTGCCGACGCGGCTGGATCTGCGTTGAACTTGGTAGTGTCGCCAGTGTTCGGTCTTGGTGATGTAGCCACATCGGCAGACGGTTCCATAGGGGTGGAATATGCTATT
This sequence comes from Microstegium vimineum, assembly GCA_022036555.1. Lineage (NCBI taxonomy): Eukaryota > Viridiplantae > Streptophyta > Magnoliopsida > Poales > Poaceae > Microstegium > Microstegium vimineum. Next base: position 9,585,530 of record CM039139.1, on the reverse strand, counting down.
GGGGCCGCCGATGGGCTTGTAGATGCCAATCCAGGCTGATGATATGCTGGACCGACATATCGCGGTGCATGTCCTTCTTTAAATGTTTGTGCGACAGCATTGTAGACAGTATTGGACAGCACACTGGAGTGGTTAATTAAAGTTTGACTTACAGCAGCATTAACCATCTCTTGTAGCTTACCAGGGTTGGCGTCGTACGTGACCTGCCGTGGCAACGACGGATCCTGCTTCTGAATTGCTTTGCCACTCCTGCTGAGGCTGAAGGATTTGAGATACAGCTGTTTGTATTCCTCCATAGCCTGCTCCATGGCCTGCTTCTGATCATCTTTCAGATCGGCCTCAGACACTTCAATGACATTCCTCTGGTTGACATCGGCGTGATCAACCATGCCGAATGTATAGATTTGTATAATCTGTCCCACCGGGTGTGCCAAAAGAGGTGTTGACACAAAAAGCGTCAGATCTATGAACACCTCGGGCTATTACCCAAAGCTCGATGTCGAGGGCGTACCAGTCGATTTGACCAATCAATCGACAAGGATGATAACTAGAACAAGCTGAACGAGACGACAGCAATACGCCCGGACGTCAAGGCTCAAATTGATCAAGGGTAACTAGAGCAGAGCTAGACGAGGCAAACAGCGATGCGCCCGGATTGCCAAAGCCTAGAGGTACTCCCACGCGGAACTAGCAAGAATTTGACAGAGATCAAGATGATGCAGCCCGTCAAAAGCTTGAAAGAACTCGTTGAAGACTATAACTAATGCAGTAGAAAGGTAAATTGCGATAAAAAGTAGAATAAGATAAAATTGGTTTGTTTTGAATTGGATTGTCTTTTTTCATAGCCCTCGGGCACATATTTATACTCCCGCATGGAGAGTTGTACAAAGATACGACACATATCTTTCCTAAAACAAACTCCTACCTTAAAGGAAACTGACTCGCGCAGGATCCGGATAACAATATTTATTTCCTAAACAAACACACCTATTTTAAAGGAAAATAAACGACCCATGCAAGAGTCAGACTCAACCTACTATAATAATACTGGTAAAAGACACCAATTTCCTTATACTTCCTTTCGATGGAAACTTTCCATCGGCAGACCCCTTTAATCCGTACCTTCCTTCTTTGGCCACTTGTAATCCCCTGCTACCGCTAGGTGCTAAGTTACGCCCATCGGCATCGGCAATACTTTCCCGATCAGCAATCGGCAGCATCTCTTCATCGGCAATCGGCAACGAGCCCTTATCGGCAATCGGCAACCATCTTCCATCGACAATCGGCAACGAGCCTTTATCGGCAATCGACAACGGCTCTTTATCACCAATCGGCAAGGACTCTTCATTGTTAATCGGCAATAGCAGCTCATTGGCAATCGGCAATGACTCTTCATCGACCACGGCTTCAGCAAGACTTCACCAATTGACCTTTGTCGGCAAAGATCATCCGACCTCCATTGGCAAAACACTTAGTCTTCCCGCATCACTCTTCCATCGGCACTATCGACTCTGATACCGATGGAGAACGGCCGCTGACCAGTCAAGCCTCAGCCTATTTGACACGTGTCGAAAAACAGTGTCAACAGCAAGCAAGTGGCAAACACTCATCCAACCAAAGCTTTCATGTCAACCTCAAGAGTCCTAGAGCTACTTCACATGGATCTATTTGGACCTACCACCTATGCTAGCCTTGGTGGCAATCTCTTTTGCTTGGTGGTAGTTGATGACTACTCTAGGTACACTTGGGTGTTCTTTCTTCAAGACAAGGGAGAAACTCAATCAATATTCAAGAAGTTTGCAACTAGAGCCCAAAATGAGTTTGATGTGAAGATCAAGAAGATAAGAAGTGACAATCGGACCGAGTTTGTGAACACCAAGATTGAAGACTATTGTGATGAAGTTGGGATCAAGCATGAAGTATCCGTCGCCTACACTCCTCAACAAAATGGTGTAGTAGAGAGGAAGAACCGGACACTTATCACTCTTGCAAGATCAATGCTTGATGAATACAACACCCCGAGAAGTTTTGGGCCGAAGCAATCAACACCGCATGCTATGCGGCCAACCGGCTATTTGTCCAAAGGCTTCTCAAGAAGACCCCCTATGAGCTTGTGAATGGGAAGAAACCGGATATATCCTTTTTCCGAGTGTTTGGTTGCAAAGTGTACATCTACAAGAAGCGCCAACACTTGGGCAAGTTCCAAAGAAGATGTGACATTGGTTTCCTTGTTGGATATTCACTTAAATCCAAGGCATACCGTGTATTTAACAAAGCCACCGACTTAGTTGAAGAGACGTATGACTTGGAGTTTGATGAAACTAATGGCTCTCAAGAAGAGCATGAAAATCTTGATGATGTAGGTGATGAACCCTTGAGGGAGGCAATGAAGAATATGCCAATTGGTGCTATCAACCCGCAAGAGGTGGAAGAAGTTGAAGATGAAGCAAATCAAGATCCTTCTCCACCCCACACGCCTCAAGTTGATGAAGGAGATCAAGTGAGGGAAGCTCAAGAAGACACTCACATTCCTCAAGATCAAGCTGAGGTCGAAGCAAGCAATGTTGAAGCACCGCAACCTCCTCCCCAAGTGATTAATAGAAGATCTACACCTATGCTTCAAGCTCATCCACAAGACCTCATCATAGGGAGTCCATCAAGGGGGGTAACAACTCGATCTAAACTTGCTTCTTATGTTGAACATCACTCCTTTGTTTCCTTTGTTGAGCCTTCTAGTGTGGAGGATGCACTTGCGGATCCGGATTGGGTGAATGCCATGCACGAAGAGTTGAACAACTTCACCCGGAACGAAGTGTGGACACTAGTAGAAAAGCCCAAAGGAGCAAGAATCATTGGCACCAAGTGGGTGTTTAGGAACAAGCAAGATGATCAAGGCGTGGTTGTGAGAAACAAGGCAAGATTGGTGGCAAAGGGGTTCTCCCAAGTTGAAGGCTTGGATTTTGGGGAGACCTTTGCACCGGTTGCAAGACTAGAAGCCATTCGTATCCTTTTGGCATATGCTTCACACCATAAAATGACACTTTTTCAAATGGATGTGAAGAGTGCCTTTCTAAATGGTTTCATCAATGAACTTGTTTTTGTCTCACAACCTCCCGGGTTTGAAGACCCAAATTGTCCTAATCATGTGTATAGGTTGTCCAAGGCACTCTATGGATTGAAGCAAGCTCCAAGAGCTTGGTATGAGAGGCTAAGGGATTTCCTACTCAAGAAGGGCTTCAAGATCGGGAAAGTGGATACCACACTCTTCACCAAGGTGCTAGATGGAGAGATCTTTGTTTGCCAAGTGTATGTCGATGACATTATATTTGGGTCAACAAACCAAGGTCATAGCAAGGAATTTGGTGCATTGATGTCCAAGGAGTTCGAGATGTCGATGATTGGCGAGCTAACCTTCTTCCTTGGCTTCCAAGTGAAGCAATTGAGGGAGGGCACCTTCATATCTCAAGAGAAGTACACTTATGATGTGCTCAAGAAATTCAAGATGGAGGATTGCAAGCCAATCAAGACCCCAATGCCTACTAATGGGCATCTCGATCTCGATGAGGGAGGTAAACCGATTGACCAAACTCTCTATCGCTCTATGATCGGAAGTTTACTTTACCTCACCGCTTCTAGGCCGGATATCATGTTTAGTGTGTGTATGTGTGCTAGGTTTCAAGCAAGCCCTAAGGAGTCGCATCTCTGTGCGGTTAAAAGAATCCTTAGGAACATAAGGCACACCCCTAGCATGGGTCTTTGGTATCCCAAAGGAGCCCCCTTCCAACTAGTTGGCTATTCCGATTCGGATTATGCCGGGTGTAAGGTTGATAGGAAGAGTACCTCTGGTGGGTGCCACATGCTAGGAAGATCACTTGTTTCTTGGTCCTCAAAGAAGCAAATCAGTGTGGCATTGTCAATCGTCGAGGCGGAATACATTGCCATGGGAGCAAGTTGTGCACAAATCTTATACATGACCCAAACATTTTTTGATTACGGCGTGTTTTTAAAAGAAGTTCCACTCTTGTGTGATAATGAAAACGCCGTAAAGCTTGCAAACAACCCGGTTCAACACTCTCGCACCAAGCACATAGATATTCACCATCACTTTCTTAGAGATCATGTGGCTAGGAAAGACATAACACTAGTTGGAGTTAAGAGCGAAGATCAATTGGCAGATATCTTCACTAAACCACTCGATGAAACAACCTTTTGTAGGTTGAGAAGCGAGTTAAATGTGCTTGATCACTCTAATTTCACTAAAAGATGAGTTTGTGTGAACCATGCATTCATATGTAATACAACATGTTTAATTTGTTAATGCACATAGGCTTGGCTAACGCGGTTAAGATAACCGCCCTCAAAGTGTGTGACAAAGCTTAACCGCGGTTTAAACTTGCAAGCAACCTAGATTCAAATTTCGTACTTCATAGCATATGCATGTGTGTTGTTTGCTGTTTCTTTTCGGTTAAGTTTGAGCATCCTCTGTGTTCGTCCACTTAGGGGAGCATTCCAAGCTCAAGACACTTCTATACCCCTCTTGTGGCCATATGATGACTCCTTGGTGCTTCCATTCGAATATTTTGAGCCAAAACTAAAATCTAAGCCCATGGCAAACTATTTGAAAATGAGTGTTTGAGAGATGGTTCTCATATCAAGTCCAATCAGGTGTTATTTGGATCTTATTGGGATTGGAACTTGGTTGGGAGAAAGACGCAAAAACAAAATTTGAAAAATTCCATTTAAAAGGCGTCGGACGCTGCCGACGGACGCTCGGTGTCAATTGCCTCAACGTCCGTCGCGATCGTCCGGAGATTGAAAGTTGCCCGCTTATAGGGCGACGAACGCTCCCCCCAGCGTCCATCGCGGAGCGTCCGACGCGGTCAATGCGCTTGGGCGTTTCAAATCTGTTCTAGAAGCCCGACGGACGATGCCGTCGGACGCTCTCCGAGCGTCCGTCGCAGTCCGACGGAGCGTCTGTCGCTCCGCGTCGGAGCGTCCATCGCGAACTTAAGGCGCAGATTTTTTTTAAAATCCCCGCTCTTCCTCTGTCTCACCCGGTCGTTCGTAGCTGTCCGTACGCCGCCGCTGTGCCAAACCCTAACCACCGCCGTCGTTCCTCCCTGCGCCACTCCTCCCAGCGCCGCCACTCAGCTCAGCCATGCCTCATCTCCTCCCTGTCCCTGTGCCGCCACCTCTCTCTGCACCGCCACCGCGCCAGCGCATTTCTCCCAACACCGCCGCCGGTGAGCGTGCCCGTAGTTCCTCCCCTCTGTTGAGGATCCCTTGTTTGTCTTTCTTTGGGGTGTCTGGTTGCGAATTGCGGATTGCGGACTGCGGATTGCGACTAATTGACCAAGGGAACTTACCTCTTCTTCTCTTTGAACTCGTTGGTCCGAGGTATGGTTTTTAGTTGGCATTTCGATCCTTTCTTATCTAGATTCATGCTTCTATAGACCCTCTCCTCTATAGTTATGTGCTTATGGTTATACTCCTATCTATCTAACGCGCAGGGTCAATTGATCAGAGAATCAGTGTGTCAGTGGCAGTGAACTCGGGGCAAAGCCCGCGAGTACGGATCGAGGCAAAGCCTCGCAAGGATAGTCCAGGGCCGGCGTGCCACTCTTGCAGATTGGTTGTTCTGTGGATTGTCAGGGTTTCAGTGTCAGTGGGCAGTGGCTTTGAGGGTGTGATTTTTGAGGATCCTTTGGCAGAGTTCTGATAGCAAAGTCCGACACATGGCAAGAACGAAGAATGTCAGTCCCGTTCCCGGTAGTGGTGGTGACCCTCCACCTCCACCGCGTCCACCCACTGACCGGGGAAAGGGCAAGCAAAAGGTCATGTCACGGAAGCGCAAGAGGCCATTGATGGATCCTGATTCAGCGGCAGCGCTTGCAGTGGCAGAGGCCGCTGAGATAGCGGAGCGAGGAGGACGTCGCGCCGGTTTGAGGCTCTCGCCTCGCCGTGGAGCGCATCGTGAGTCCCCTACGCGTCCAGAGACAGAGCTCGTCGAGGCTACGGAGGCAGGAGACAGAGCCAGTCCCAGAGACTGAGCAGACAGAGGTCGTGGGCCACTCCTCGATTGGTGAGCTGATGAGCCACCGAGTTACCCGATCCAGAGGCTCTGGTGCACCACCTAGTCCTCCAGGACCTCAGCTCCCAGACCCAGTGAGGCACCAAGTATGAGCTCTCACAGCGAAGCAAGTCCAGTTACTCCGCTTCGTGAACTTTCAGTCCTGGTTCCCACCTCAGAGGGATCCTCATGTCGGACGAGACTTCTATACCACGGTTCACGAGGACTTCTACAGAGCTTACGTCGACACTGACGCTCCTCTTAGGGCTCACAGGGTGTGCCCATCTACCCATATAGAGGGGATCGGTGGTCCAGAGATCCTACAACACCTACAGTACATTCAGGGTCTATCAGATCTGATGGGACAGTCAGGAGCATATCAGAAGGACTGGGTGTATCAGTTTTATGCCTCTCTATGGATCTCCCCTGATCACGAGTTCCTACACTTCGGATTTCAGGGACGTGACTTCAGGGTTTCAGCAGCTAGGTTCAGAGAGCTTTTCCACCTAGAGTCTTCTCCTACGAGGATTCATAGCTTGTGCTAGTGGGATCAGGAGGCCCCTCGCCGACCTCACGATGGAAATGTGCCATCTACAGATTTCGTGAGGCCATGCTTTCAGCTGCCATTCACTGAGGGTTCGAGCCGTACACCGCGAGACCTCACTCCACTTGCTCGGATCCTCCACGAGGTACTCAGGCGTACCATCCTCCCTCTTATTGGAGCTCGGGATACTATTACATGTCTACAGCTATAGCTCCTTGCTCATATCATCCGGAAGGAGAAGTTTGACCTCTGGGATCTTATTGTCAGCGAGCTTGAGGATATTATAGATGCAGGGTTCAGGGGTCACTGGCAGCTACAATTTGCTCATTGGATTTCATATCTGATAGTTGCCAAGACCAGGTCAGGAGCTATGAGAGTCACTCTCACGAGGTCAGCCACTGAGTTTCCAGTATACTCGATGAGTCAGCTCGTGATGCATGGAAACCTACCTCACCCTAGCAAAGCTTACAAACCAGGCACCAGGCAAGCCGGTGTGCCACCTCAGTCAGCAGAGGTCACCGACGCTATAGTTGAGCAGATTGCTCAGGCAGAGCTTGCAGATCTAGATGCTGAGATAGATACAGCTGCCGAGACAGTCTACAGAGAGGACCTAGACTCTGACAGCTCCGACGAGGACTACCAGCCAGTGCGTGAGTACGCACCGATGCCTCATGACCATGAGGCAGGAGGGTCAGGCACAGCTATAGCTCCAACTCCAGGTTCCAGCACCTCAGAGGCTACACTGCTTACTATTCTGTCGAGGATGCAGGAGGAGCAGTCACGCCAGGCAGAGGAGCAGAGACGACAGGCTACAGACTTACGGAGGCTCACAGAGCAGAAGTTGGCTGCTCAGGCACAGACTCAGGCTAGGCAGGATGAGTTCCAGCGCCAATTCTTAGCCTATCAGCTGCAGCAGGCAGAGATTCAGAAGACACAGACGTTGTTACTTGAGCGTTTTCTAGCCTCCAGCTTCGGGCAGACTTCCACTTCTCAGTTTCAGTTTCCCGGAGTCTCGCAGCAGCAGCAGTTCACCTCACCTCCACAGCAGCCTCCAGTAGTGGTAGTTTCGACTCCAGCGTTACCGTCCGGAGGACAGCAGAGTCAGGCACTAGCTACTCCTCCGTTCCAGGCACTAGCTTCTCCCGCGTATCAGTCTCCGAGGACCCAGGTGTCTTCTTGGTTAGCTTCGCCCGGAGAGTTTCAGACAGGATTTACTCCTATCCGGGGAACTACCATAGCAGAGGCCTCGCGAGACCTCTCAGCCTCATACTTAGAGATCACGGAAGAAGATTCCCCAGGAGCAGCTCAGCTAGTCTCACCTACCGCAGGGGTTGAGGTGGATCCTCCGGCGACGGGCACTCACCTCTCTTCAGTTGCCTCGTCGGAGATCGCACCCGAGCAGTCCACACAGACAGTTACCACTCCTCCGGCTACAGTTCAGACAGATGCCATCTCACTAGACGTTGAGACAGCCATTACAGAGGCTCAGGATGAGGCAGTTACAGTGGCAGTCTCCTCTCCAGCTCAAACTCAGCCAGCAGAGGTTGCAGCAGCAGTGTCACTAGTTGCACTAGCAGTGACACCTTCCCCCTCGCCTCGAGTCTTCACTCGTCGGGTTCCCAGGCCCGCTACTACAGAGGCAGGACCGTCAGAGGCACCAGCTGAGCCTCAGGGGGAGTCCGTTGAGATAGCAGCGCCAGAGCTTCTAGTGCCAGCTCCAAAGGTCACCCCAGCTGCGCCTACTCCTGCAGATGCAGAGCCAGATGATGAGTCAGACCTTCAGGACTTGATCATGCTCGATCGCAAGGCTGCAGCTCCTCCACCTTCTCCAACCCAAGATGCTTAGTTTTTGGTGCTAGACGCCAAAGGGGAGAGAGGGTCGAGTATAGAGATAGGGGGAGGGATTTGGATCTTTGTGTGCTTATTTTCCCCGTACTCTTTCATCATGTCTACTTTTATGCATTTGTTTCTATATGTGATGTGATGAATACTTTGGTTGATGTTTATGTGAAATATGGTTGGATGTGACAAACTCTTGATTATCACTAATATATCTTGTGAGTTGTCTCATGTTTCATGATATATCTCTATGCTTAAATGTTAATTGAGCTTCCGCGCTATACTCCGATACATCTTTTGAGAATATCATGAGGTACTTCTTTTACATTCATATCTATGAGTACCATGATTTGTGATTTGGCTTGGGTGAGCAAGTATGCTTCATTACAAATTCACTAACCCTTGCTCAACCATTCCAAGTCACCATAAAGTCTAAACCATAACTCTTATTCATACTCGAGGTTTTATTGTCGTCAATCACCAAAAAGGGGGAGATTGAAGAATCATTGCCCTAGTTGGTTTCGGTGATTAATGACAATTAGAGTTTATTATGGCTAATGTGTGTTTTGCAGAGGCTATGCGTAGCTTAGTCATAGTGATCAACAGGAATGGGCATTAATGGTCATCACTTAGCCCCCAAGATGGATATCGTTTCGGATTTCAAGGAGACATGATGAAGACCCTAGAATGATAGGCTAAGTGCCATAAGGTGATGAAGGGCACTTAGAAATAGATAGGGCTTCTCTTTTTATCTTTGACCGTACTATTAAGAGGGGTTGAGACTAGTAGCTTGACTTAGGAAAGCTTCATGAACTAGGTGTGGTGTACACTTGTCTTCCATAGCTCTAAGCAAGCCTACGTTGACCGTAAGATAGCCTAGAACAACTTCCATATTCATCGTGATGAAAAACGAAGTTGATAGAACTGTTTTTGGGCGTCGGACGAAGGCGTCGGACGCTAGGTGGTTGAGTCCACAGCGTCCGTCGACCTTCCAGTGGAGATGTTTTTCTGGCTAAGTTTTTCAGGGTCCGACGGACGTTGTCCGTCGGTCAGGCGTCGGACGCTTGGAGAGCGTCCGTCGACCTTCCAGAGAGGGTGTTTTTCAGCCCGAGCCAGAGTGCAGCGTCGGACGCTGGGATGAGCGTCCGTCGCCCCTGTGACGGAGCGTCCGTCGCTGGGAAAAGTGTGTCAGAACTAGCCGTTGGGCAGGGCGTCGGAGCGTCCGTCGCCCAAACTATGAACAAAACTAGCCGTTGGGGCATGCGACGGACCGTCCGTCGCCTAGTCGACAGAGTGTCCGTCGCCAACTTAAATTGCTAGCCCGAGGCAGTTTTCTGAGGGGTTATTTATAGCCCCTCACACTTCTCTCCCACCTTGCCTTTGCTCATTTGAGTTGCTGAGTTTGTTGAGAAGGTTGGGAAGAGAGCAAGAACCCTAGAGAGAGAGAGAGTGATTCGCGAATCCATCCATCCTCTCCTCTAGTTCATCCAAGAGTTCAAGTGTGCATCCTCTAGTTGTGAATCTTGAGTGAGTCAAGCGAAGATCGAAGCTTGTTACTCTTGGTGATCGACATCACCTAGACGGTCCGGTGGTGCTCGGAGGAAGGTAATCGCCGGAGGATTGTCAGCGGCCCTTCTCCATCGACGTTTGTGATCGGTTGTGGGCGATTCACCGAGCCGGAGTGGTGAAGAATCAGCCCGTAGAGAGCACTCATCCCTTGCGCGGGATTGAGGGGGAGCTATACCTTGCGAGGTGCTCCAACGAGGACTAGGGGGGAGTGTCGACTCCTCGATACCTCGGCAAAACATCGTCGTGTCAAGCATCTCTTTCCCTAGCTCTTTCTTACCGCATTACTTTCCGCACTTGTCTTTCAATTCATACTAGAATTGTGTAGGAAGTCTTTGCTTTCTATTGACTTGCTACCGCTTTCTAGCTAGGACACACAAGCGGTAGGCACTAGGGGGTTAATTGGCTCTTTATAGGTTTAATTCTTGTTTTGAAATTAAAAAGAGCCCAATTCACCCCCCCCTCTTGGGCATATTGATCCTTTCACCTATTTGGCGTCTTCTCCAAGTTGTACCTCGGCGGATGCGAGTCTCTTGTAAATCTAGCACTTGTAAGTGATACATCCAAGTTCTTTATAGTATTTGATATTCTACTTCTGGTATAGCTGTTATACATCTTTTCGTGCTTGTTCATCACTTTACTTTAAGTAGAGTGCTTTAATCTTATGCAAGGGTTAAAGTAGTAAGAATAGTGTAGACGTGGTGTCTAGACTAGATCTTAGCTTTGTAAACCGCTTATCGCGCGGATTGTTTATGGATGCTAGTAGAAGGTGAAAACTCTATCTAGCCTTTGTATTCCACCATGCATGTCAGATAAGTTCTTAAAAGGTAGGGCTTCAATACAACATGATGGCGCGGTCCGGTTAGAGTTTTGCCCTCTTTCTGATCTATCCCATCGCCTCCTGCAAGAGAAGGGCTGATAAAGCCAGTATAACCAGCTATACCTTGTTAGATATCTTTGCTATATCGAACCTCTCAACCCAGTTATCATAGTATCCCTTGATCCATCATAGGACATATCCATAATCCTAGTTAACTCACTTCTCGTTCCCCGTGGAAAATACGATACCTGGAATACTCCCGGTGAAGTGCTACAATGGTATAATCTATGCGCTTGCGGATTTATCCAATAGTCATAAGAAATACCAACAATGATGTAGAGATCATAAGTATAGATGGCTCTAACTTGATTTTCAAAGGATTCTTCTCAAGCATCTTATGGCAATGGAGTCGGTTGCTATAGTAGCAAGCCGTGTTGATAGCTTCGGCCCAAAAAGAATCACTCACATTATATTCACTAAGCATAGATCTTGCCATATCAATGAGTGTTTGGTTGTAAGTGCTATATCTTGAAGAAAGGTGCAAGATTGAGAAAATTTGAGAAGAAATGTGATGAAGGCTTCCTACTTGGTTACTCAATGACAAGCAAAGCATATAGAGTATGGAATCTTACTCATGGCATTGTTGAGGAGGTACATAATGTGGAGTTTGATGAAACACAAGGATCTCAAGATGAAATTGACAATCATGATGATGTGAGAGGTGAACCATTGGCTAATGCAATAAAGAACATGGATATTAGGGACATTAGGCCGAGGCAAGTGGATGAAGAGCAAGACAATGACTATCTAGTGCATGCTCCATCCAATGAGCAATCCAATAACAATCAAGCTAGTTCATCCTCTCCAACTCAAGATCAACAAGAGGCTAGTTCATCATCTCAATCCAATGACCAACCAAGTACAAGTAATCAACTTCCAACACTCCAACCTACATCTATTGCAAGGGATCATCCTTTGGATCATATTATTGGAGATATCACAAGAGGTGTGCAAACAAGATCAAGATTGACTTTATTTTGTGAACACTACTCATTTGTATCATCTATTGAGCCAACCAAGATTGAAGAAGCTTTACAAGATATTGATTGGGTGAATGCTATGCATGAAGAACTCAACAACTTCACTAGGAATCAAGTTTGGGAGCTAGTTGAGAGACCAAAGAATCACAATGTTATTGGCACAAGATGGGTATTTTGCAACAAACAAGATCAAGATGGAATAGTGGTGAGAAACAAAGAAAGACTAGTTGCACAAGGATACACTCAAGTAGAGGGTCTTGACTTTGGAGAAACATATGCACCGGTGGCAAGGCTAGAAGAAATAAGGATTCTATTGGCTTATGCTTGTGCTCACAACATCAAGCTCTATCAAATGGATGTGAAAAGTGCATTTCTCAATGGGTACATCAATAAATTGGTATATATTGAGCAACTACCCGGTTTTGAAGATGACAAGAAACCCAACCATGTGTACAAGCTAAGAAAGACATTGTATGGTTTGAAGCAAGCACCTAGAGCATGGTATGAGAGGTTGAGGGACTTTCTCCTCTCTAAGGGATTCATTATGGGCAAGGTTGACACTACCCTTTTCACGAAGAAGATTGGCAAGGACTTGTTTGTGTTGCAAATCTATGTGGATGACATTATCTTTGGATCAACCAATCAAGACTTTTGTGAAGAATTTGGCAATATGATGGCAAAAGAGTTTGAGATGTCTATGCTTGGTGAACTTAGTTACTTCCTTGGTCTTCAAGTCAAGCAAATGAAGAATGACACATTTGTGAGTCAAGGAAAGTATATCAAGGACATGATCAAGAAGTTCAATCTAGATGAAGCAAAGTCTATTAGCACACCAATGGGAACAAATGGTAACTTGGATAGTGATGCTAGTGGCAACATGGTAGATCAAAGGCTATATAGATCAATGATTGGTAGCTTGCTCTATGTGACCACATCAAGACCGGATGTCATGTTTAGTGTATGTATGTGTGCAAGGTTTCAAGCTTCTCCTAGAGAGAGTCATTTGAAGGACACAAAGAAGATATTGAGATATTTGAAGCATACACCAAATGTTGGGTTGTGGTATCCTAAAGGATCAAACTTTGAGTTAATTGGATACTCTGACTTGGACTATGCGGGTTGCAAGATAGAAAGAAAGAGCACATCGGGCACATGTCAATTACTTGGAAAATCACTTGTCTCATGGTCATCAAAGAAGCAAAATAGTGTGACACTCTCTACCGCCGAAACCGAGTACATTAGTGCGGGGAGTTGTTGTGCACAAATACTTTGGATGAAAGCTACTTTGAATGATTTTGGAGTCAAATTCAAGAAAGTGTCATTGCTATGTGATAATGAAAGTGCAATCAAGCTAACCAACAACCCGGTTCAACACTCAAGAACAAAGCATATTGATGTCCGCCACCATTTCATTAGAGATCATCAATTGAAAGGGGACATTTCAATAGAAAGTGTGGGCACCAAAGATCAATTGGCCGATATCTTCACCAAGCCACTAGATGAGAAAAGATTTTGCAAGCTAAGGAATGAGTTGAACATACTTGACTTCTCCAACATGAGTTGATGCACCCCCACTTATATGACATGCCTCTACTCCAACAAAGCAAGGTACTAGTTGATTTGAGAGCATCCATGCATACTTTGCTAGGACTTGTGTAGAGCATATAGACATCACTCATGCTTCTAGGCTCATTCATGAAAACCAAAATGTCTTTGATGCTTATATGGTGCCACTATTGCTTCTATGACTTGATATGATCTAGTGGTAGCATATGACATGTTGATGGGCTTGCAATCCTAGTGTTTGATCCATGTCTATGAGCTTAAGTGTTTAATTCAACATAGGCAAGATAACTATATTAGCATGTGTGAACAAGCTTGTCTATGGTTTAAACCGAATTAAATATCTTGGGCAAGTAGCTTAGTTCAAACCAAAGTTGAAGACGATCTTTCACCCTATCTCACACTAAGGGGGAGTAAAACTTGAATATCTATAATTGGTCCCACCTTTTTGTGTCAATTGGATGACAAAGGGGAAGAATTTGTGAAAATATATAAAATTGACCAAAAGGGAAGCAATGTGAAAGGGGGAGAAATTGAAAGATAAAGGGAGGAAAATGAAAAATCTTTTTGAAAAGAACACACAAGTAGGGGGAGCAAGTTCATGAACACTATTGTTGCATTTGAATGCTTGCATCCTCATATGTATTGTTGCTGTTGACACCATTTTTCAGCACGTGTCAAATGAGCTAAGGTATGACTGGTTAGCAGCCGTTTATCATCGGCATCGGTAAAGTGTGAGCCAATGTTGCCGATGGGAGTGTCGTAGGAAGGCCAGGTGTGCTACCGATGGAGACTAGATGGTTCTTGCCGATAGTATTGCTGATTGCCGATGAAGAGTTTTTGCCGATTGCCGATGAGGGGTCATTGCCGATTGTCGCTGAAGGGTGGTTGCCAATTAGGAATGATCAGTGAAAACGGTTACCAGCACAAGGTCGCTAATTGGGAGGTGTTGCCGATTGCCGATCGGGAAAATGTTGCCGATGCCGATGGGCGTGATTTGGCACTTGGTGGCAGCAGAAGACTACAGGTGTTCAAAGAAGGAAGTTGCAGGGATCTGCCGATGGAAGGCTTCCATCGAGGAAAAGTATAAGGAAACTGGTGTTTTGTACCAGTATTATTATAGTAGTTTGAGTCCGACTCTTGCATGGGTCGTTTATTTTCCTTTAAAATAGGTGTGTTTGTTTAGGAAATAAATATTGTTATCCGACTCCTACGCGAGTCAGTTTCCTTTAAAGTAGGAGTTTGTTTTAGGAAGGATACATGTCGTGTCTTTGTACAACTCTCCATGCGGGAGTATAAATATGTGCCTGAGGGCTATGGAATAAAAAAAGAATCCAATTCAAAACAAACCAATTTTATCTTATTCTACTTTTTATCGCAATTTACCCTTTTACTGCATTAGTTATAGCTTTCAACGAGTTCTTCAAGCTTTCGACGGGCTGCATCACCCTGATCTCCGTCAAATCCTTGCTAGTTCCGCGTGGGAGTACCTCTAGGCTTTGGCAATCCGGGCGCATCGCTGTTTGCCTCGTCTAGCTCTGCTCTAGTTACCCCTGATCAATCTGAGCCTTGACGTCCGGGCGTATCACTGTCGTCTCGTTCAGTTTGTTCTAGTTATCATCCTTGTCGATTAATTGGTCAAATCGACTGGCACGCCCTCGACATCGAGCTTTGGGTAATAGCCCGAGGTGTTCACAGATCTGGCGTTTTTTGTGTCAACAGTTGCACAAGTACTTAAATTCAAATATTCATGCTTGTGTGGTGTTTGCTAGTGATACAAAATGATTGATGATTGATCAACTAGCATGCATAGGTTGGTAAGCTAGGTGTGTAGTGATGTTCAAGTGGTATCTAGAAACCTTGCTCTTAATGTTGATCTCACGGGGTTTCTAGTGTTTACTTGATGACTAGCTTATTATGGTGCTAAGGGTGATTCAAATTTCGCACTTCGATGGTATCACACTTCAAAGGTCTACTCTTACACCTTAGCATCCTTTGGTAACCATTTACTCTTCCACATTGTCTATCCATGCATATGTGCTAACTTGAACCAAACTCTAGAAGCACATATGTAGGGGGAGTTAATAACTACCAAATCGAATTTGTGTGACTTGTCCAAAATTTAAAATCCTTGATCAAAATGCTTGGACAAGCAACTCAAGTTCAAAATGATTATATTTCATATCTTTATAGAAAGGTTGTCATCAATTACCAAAAAGGGGGAGATTGAGAGCCCCATGTGTTTGGTTTTGAGTAATTGATGAAACCTACCTAAGTACTAACCTTGATCTCTAAGTGTGAATCATGAGATAGGTTGGTACATACCATGTGATGGAGCTAATGGATCAAGGTGGTGATTGCAATGGGGTTGATTCTATCACATTTGGTGACAATGGAAAAGGCAAGGTCAAATGGCTTGGTAAGATTGCAATATCCAATGACATGAGCATGTCCAATGTGTTGCTAGTAGAGAGCTTGAACTTCAACTTGCTATCCGTAGCTCAACTTTGTGATCTTGGTTTCAAATGCATCTTTGGAGTTGATGATGTAGAGATCATAAGTGTAGATGGCTCTAACTTGATTTTCAAAGGATTTAGATATGAGAATCTATACTTGGTTGATTTCAATGCTAGTGAAACTTAATTGTCAACTTGCTTGCTATCCAAATCTAGCATGGGTTGGTTATGACATAGAAGACTTGGTCATGTGGGAATGAGACAATTGAACAAATTAGTCAAGCATGATCTAGTTAGAGGTTTGAAAGATGTGGTCTTTGAGAAAGATAAGCTATGTAGCTCTTGTCAAGCCGGTAAACAAGTTGGAAACACTCACCCTAGTAAGAGCATGATGAGCACATGCAAACCTTTTGAGCTCTTGCACATGGACTTGTTTGGACCAACCGCATACACAAGCATTGGTGGAAACAAATATGACTTTATGGTAGTTGATGACTTCACTAGTTATACATGTGTATTCTTCTTGAGTGACAAGAGTGACACATTTGATACATTCAAGATCTTTGTCAAGAGATGCCAAAATGAATTTGAAACAACTATCAAGAAAGTGAGAAGTGACAATGGTAGTGAGTTCAAGAATACAAGAGTTGATGAGCTATGTGTAGGAGCTCCTGGTTTGCATAGAGTACTAGTTGCTTAGGTTTGTGTGACCTTGCAACCTAGACTTGTTTAGGTGAGCTTCCTAGCTTGGCACCTTAGTAAGCCCAATTAGTATAATTTGCTAGGTGCTAAAGTTATAGATAGAGGGGTATAATCTTGGCTAGACCGATAGTTTTAATTCCGCATTTGTTTCGGTTAGCCGTGACACTTAAGTTTTATAAAGGACTATTCACCCCCCCCTCTAGTCCGCCATCTCGACCCTACACTTACGCGGGTGCTCCAACGAGTTATCGAGGAGTCGACACTCCCTCCTAGTTCTCGTTGGAGCACCCGCGGGTTCTCCTTATTTCTACTTGCAATTACTTTCAAGCTTCACTTTCATTGCTCTTGATATGCTTATGATCATGCTTGACTAGAATTGCATAGGACGTTATTGCTTTACTTATTGTCTAGTTACCTCTTTTTTTAGTAATATTGTCAAGTTACTTGCTTTGCTTAGCTAGATTGACACTTGTAGGCACTAGGGGGTAATTGACATTGTGTAGGTTTTAATTTCAGCTTTAGAAATTTAAGAGAAGCCCAATTCACCCTCCTTTGCCATCTTGATCCTTTCAATAGGCCCCAAAACTTGTCAATGAGCAACTAGAGATGAAAGATATCTTTAATCAACGAGAAATCATAACGTAGTAGAGACTCTATAGTGGAGCCGGAGATGTGTCCATGCTCTTCCTCGTCATTGCCGCTATTGTGTTCCATACATGTCATACACCATGTTGGAACACAGGCAAGTTTACCCTAATCAGGGAGATTTGAATCTTCGGCACACTAATAAGTCTAAGATGCATTTTGAGTGTCGGACATAGTCACCATGAGTAAGTTTTAATATCCAGTACACTTTAGTTTCCCATAATATAATTAACTATTCATAAACCTAGAAATGATGCCTTTTTTAAACCAAATATGACTTGCTGAGATTCGTATAAAAAAGCAACTTACATAAGTTCAAATAAAACAATAAATCTACAATATCTATCAAATATAACACTTAGATAACATTGGCCTGATTGATCTCACGGGGAATAATACAACCGCAACTTGAAGGCAAGGCTGCCATTGCAATATGAAACTACATTCTCCTGATGGTAGTTGTACCCATTCATCATTCCAAGAAGACATTTTTTTCTCTTCATGGCTAACATATATCTCAGGTCGTATATTCAGCATTTATTTCAACATATTTGTAGCTCAGATCACAGCCCCATGCCTTTCCATTTCCTCCTCCACTCCCTGTCAATTACACAATGAACATCACAGCCCCGGTAAGGTAGCAATTTCATAAGGTTACTTTTTTTAGTAAGAATTTGGTAAGGTAGTTGAGACGGAGCACCAAATAGCCTCGTACAAAATGATGGGTAACAAATGGCATCAGCTTAACAAACAAAAATCCAAGTATTTGTTGCAAGCATTTGTTGAACTCATATGATGCCAGTTTAGTCTGCCTGGCCACTGTGATAACATAGGAGCAGCCAAACTACCGATGAACAAGAAAAATGCCATCAAATCAAATGCAGGAACAACAATTTTTTGTTGAATGCGAGGGCCCTACTGACGAACCGGATTTTTTGAACAGTTGCAAAGATAAATAAACACCATAATAACTAATAATCTTCACTCGAATTTGCAATAAAGAAACTGAAAGCTTACCAACTGATATATCAATGTTCACTGTACCATGGGCATCTCCAGCATCTTTGAGATAACTGCTAGCAGTGGATCTAAAGAAAGAGAATAAGCATTTAGATCCTAACAGAAGAGCTAAACAAAGCCTAGTCTATTTACAGTGACCAAAACGATGAAACATGGATTGACTATGCAATAAAACTATCTAACCTGTCAAAGGGGAGTGGTTGGCCATTTTTCATTAGTGGAATAACTCCCAGAGAAATATCAAGTCGATTTGCGTCAAATAGAATGCCTGAATAGCCAACTGAGCAAGCAATTCGTCCCCAATTTGGGTCTCTTCCAAACACAGCTGCCTGTCACAAATGAGATAATCATTCTCACCTTCTGGGGGGTGAAAGAAAAGAAAACTGCTTTGGCTGATATACTACTGAATTGCAGAAATTGGTAGATAAACAATTGACATACTTTAACCAGAGAAGAAGATGCTACTGAACGAGCAATTTTAGCAGCTTCTGCCTCATTGTTGGCGCCACTTACAGTTACCTGCACAAGAGAAGGCACATTAAAACATTATGTCATATATTCCTGAAAAACTAGACATGAGCTATATAGTATGCACTAAAGTTTTAACTTTTCAGATAAGCCTAATTGTTTGTTAAAACCTATAAGCCCAATTATCATGTATAAAATAAGCCCAATTTCAGATAAGCCAAATTGTTTGTATAGAACTTATAAGCATCAAAGGATTATGTCACCAAACCTCAATTAGGCATGTTGCACCCTCACCATCCCAAGCTATGGATTTCGCAAGACCTTGCATTACCTACATGGAAGGAATAAGTCAGCATAGGAACTTAACAGGTAAACAATATCAGTTAAGGGGGCAAAAACTAAGGTGCATAAATGTGTTAATGTGGACAACATAAAGCTCATTTTGGTCTATCACATGTAACCTAGAGCGAAAAATAGCTGAATAATGGTTGTGCAGCATTAAAGAACATCTGAACATAAGCGCTTGCTGACATACATGAAAATATTAAGGAACAGGGAGTAATACTTACTGCATCTAGGCATGCTTGGAACTGTTGAGCCTCAGTGCTATCAAGACTATGAATTCCAGATAAACCAGACAACCCACTTGCCATAGCAATAACACAGTCATTGGTACTAGTATCACCATCCACCTTAAGATTTATTGCACAAAACAGATTATTGGTTTCTATGTCTACTATATGAAGAACATATAATCCATAACAGTACTATGAAATAATGGACCTGGGTAAAGATACTGTCAGTTAGATTGCCACATTTGCACAAAAACAAATTTCGTTTTAAGGAAAAAAGTACTTCATGATCTAATACGCACACTACCTATTGTAATTTAACCCTTTAAAGTAGAAGTGTATAACTCAGAGTAGTATTTGTTTGGTTCAAGAAATGAACAGCATACTCCAAATATATTGAGTATGTTCACGAACAAACTTGTGGTGTCCCCCCACCCCTAGTAACAATCTGGGATTTATGTGCATGTGCCACACCGTTTCCTTCTACATAAATGATCGATGGTGCCAAAATTTCCTACCCATGTTGTATGATTGCTTACACGCGATCAATACAATATACAAGAGCAACGACTCACTGTAATTTGGTTGAAACTTCTACTCACTGACGTCCTGACCATTTCTCTCCAGATATCACTGCTGACTTGAGCATCTGTGGTTAAAACCTGTAATAGAAAAAATGGCTAACAATCTTTGCTACATGCCTCAATAGAGGGAGGGAGAAACGGAGGGTGGGAACATACACCGAGCATTGTTGCCATGTTTGGGTGAATCATTCCAGAACCTTTAGCCATTCCACCTATTCTGATAGCCACTCCTCCAATCTAGTTTTGAACAAGAATTGATGACAACAAAATCCAAGGGAAGAACACTACAAGTAAACCAAGAGACTCAAAACTCAGTCTGGACAGCAATGCTCTTGCTAACAAGGTCGGTAGTTGTAATGGCCACAGCAGCAGAATTTGCACTATTGAACAAGGTATAGTAGGTTAGCGATACTAAGTAACATTAAAATTATATTTATGATTATCATGATGGTTTAACAGTTTAAAGGCTTGAGCTATAGTGCTAGTCATGATACTGGATATTATTACCTCTGAACCGAAGAAGACAGTGAGCCCACAGTCTAGGCAGTGAATTTAAAAGTGCCTCCTACAATGTCAAAGCCCAGAAATCAGATAGGCCATGCTAGCATCACTGGGTTAATGTGAAACAAGTATGCCCAGTAATATTGAATGTATCATTGTGTACCTTCTTTATCCTTTGACCAATGACACCAGTAGACTGAATCAGTATGTTATCTGTGCTCACATTGAGAAGCTGCAGCAGTGGTTAGGAGTTAAGCATAGCAGTAAATGACTTTACATGCAAACAAACACTAAAGGGCAGGTCCCTACCTTGGCAACAGCATCTGCACTATCCACTGCATCCTGATAGCCAAGATCACCCTGATAGCCAATCATTTGAGACAACAGCTCAATATCAGTCACTTAGTTCCAATATACAGTTTTCATAACTGCTACTGATGAGTATGACAGATATGGTACTTATAAACACTTACAGTTGCAGCATTTGCTTGTCCAGCATTAATTAACACAGCACGACCCTATGCAACAAAGTGTCGCAGAAGGCAATAAATTAACGAGTGTTTATCCCAAATTGATCAGCAAAGTCCTTCAGTTTGAAGGCAGATGAGAGGCAGGGTTAGCTTACTGTTTTCGATGTACTAAGGACATGCTTGCAATACAAAACAGGTGCAGCAGCAACAACATTTGTTGTAAATGCTCCTGAAAGGAGTTCAGCATAAGAACTGAGCCTAACTAATACATTACCAATCGTATAAAGTATAGCGAGTAAATTCAGAAAGACAATACGCTCTGCAACATTAGCAACAGTAACATATCCAGTTGTTCAGTTCATCGAAATCCAAATTAGCATCAAGCCATAGACTAGGCACCTAGCGTGCCAAAGTGGCGTTCAGATATTACAACTTACAAGAACATCTTGCTACCTGAGGCATGCCACATGTCAGTGACCATAGAAGTTCATAAGAGTCACTCATACCTGCTACAGTGGCGTCGACGTCGCAGGCGACCAGTGCCAAGTCAGGCTTCTCGCCCTTGGCACGTAACCCACCGTAGATGCCCGCCGCCTTGAACCCCTTGGCGGCAGTGACGCCCCCTTCCACCTGCATTTCACACCAACAAGCAACCAAGTTCAGTCTTAAGCCCAACCAAAGCCCACCCATCGCTGTCCTGTGCCCGCGCCTGCGAGCCTTGCCATTTCGTCAGTCACCTGTTTCCAAGGTCCCTCGGGGAGGAGGATCGGTGCTGCGGAGATGAACCCCTCGGCGGACGCTACGGAGCAGACGACGACCCTGCTCGGAGCTGCTTGGGAGTTGATCCTGAAGGGGCGGGGCTGAAGCGGGGCGCGGGAGTGGAGAAGCAGGAGGGACGGGGGCGGCATCACTGCTGCTGTAGCCTGGAGGCGGCTGGTCCTGGTCGTGGCGCGCGGAGCCAGGAGGGTGGGACTTGGGAGCGTAGCGGGAGGCGGGCCGGCGACTTATCGGGCAAGGCCGGCCGCCGGGTTGGTGCGTGCCAGTAGTTGGCGGCGGCGGCGGCCTGGCGGGGCAGGTGGGTCTTCGGCCTCAGGAGCCCGGTCAAAAGAGCGCTTGCCCAGGGTTCCGGCAAACCGCCCCGGACCGGTTCGGTTTGGGTACCGGTTTGAATTCAAATTTCAAATTTGAAAAAAAAATCGAAAATGCTGAAAAAATTCCTAAAAATAGTTCATGATTTATAGAGTCGAATGGTGTACAAATTTTTTAAATTGGAGTTCGTTTGCTATTTATTTTGACGTGTACAAGTTTGAAAAAAATAGAAAAATGATCTTTTTTATTTTTTTTTAAACTTGTACGCGTCAAAATAAATAGCAAACGAACTCTAATTTGAAAAAAATTTGCACCATTCAACTCTATAAATCATGAACTATTTTTAGGAATTTTTTCAGCATTTTCGATTTTTTTTTTCAAATTTGAAATTTGGTTTGGGGCGGAACCGCCCAAACCGGTCGGTAACCGCCCAAATCGGACGGTAACCGGCCCTAACCGACCGGTTACCGGTCCCAAACCGTTTGAACTACGCCGTTTGAATTCAAAATGCGAACCATTCGGTTTGGGGCCGGTTTGGGCGGTTACCGTCGGTAACCGCCAAACCGCCCGTGGACGGTTACCGGTTTCGAAACGGTAAGGTGAACCCTGGCTTGCTATGCTGAAAGAGCCCCAAACGGGGCCGTAGGCCCTAAAGGCCTGAACAGGTTACAGGCCCACCTGCTACGCTCACAAAATCCTTACAGTGAAATCCTTTTTTCACGCACTACAATATTTCATGACTGCTTCATTGAACACGTGAGTAATATCTTCATAACTTATGCAGCAGAGGCGGTGTGAATTGAGCGTAATTTAACTCATTGAATTGCAATTTAAATTCTAGACTTTACACGAATATCATTTTTCTGAATTTATTTCAAAACTTAACAATGCTACTTTTTCCATAGTGGATGATGTATCCATCGACAACGAGACATCTATAAAGTTAGCAGCAGTATTTTGAAAGTCCTCGTAAAGTCATAAGCGGATCAGCTGATGCGAAGTGAGTAGTTGCCACTTCCCGCAGCTAGACTTTGCGAATATACCAGTATAATCATGAGTCCCCATCTCCACCCTAGGAGGCTTGTCAAAAGTTTTTATGAAAGTTATGAAAATCATTGTGTTTAGGATTTATATGAAGGATCTAAAATAAATTATAGCAACTGTGCCTTCTTAGGGTTCGCTTGGTTCAAGAGCGAAGTCAAATGGGATATTTACACGAACAAATAAAAATGAGAAGGATCGATGCCGGCCTCTGACTTAAGCTATAGGTTTGAATTTAGACCTGTAATTGGTTGTCATGTTGATGTGCAACTCAACAGCAGACAGACAGGGCTGCATCAACACCTGCCTCACAGCCTCAGCCTTCCTTTTTCTTGGATTGTATCCGTAGTACAAGTACTTTATCATTACTTACCATTATAATAGATAAATTATATCATTATTAGTTCGTGACGTAGTACTTACTGTAGTATATATCCATTATACTATAATAATAAGCTCTCGAAGAGCGTGAGTAATTTTTATTTGTCCCACAAGTGAAATTGAGTTCTGATGCTGTAACAGAGGCCTGATGACACCAACCGCAACCGGAGATGCCATGTCTGATGTCTCGTACTCCTACCGTCTACCAACTGAACCATGGCAGCACACGCTCCGGCCGGCTACAGAGTACCGAGGCAGCGCCAGTGATCCTCCGTGAAGGCCGTGTCACGGTGGCGGAGCGCGGCCTCGGCCGACACGAGCTGCACGACGGCCGGGGACAGCGGCGCCACGCACAGGCCTCGCCGGCGCAGATCCGTCGCGCCACCCTCTTCCTCGCCCGTGTCCTGCCAACAACACAAGCCAATCGAAGCTTCAGTTTCAGTGCACATCTTTCGTGTGAACCACATTGCAAATTTAGAACAAAAAAAGTCGCTTTATATGCTATATATATGATCCCGTAATCAGGTATCTGCTGCTGTGACTCTGAAGAACTAAATTCAGGGTAGGAGGCGGTCAGAATCTGCATGGAAGAAAAAAGATGGTGAAACGGCGGGGACAGAGAGAAACCGTGAGCTGCGTGCTGCTCGTGTCAAGTAGTGTGGCATGGCCATATTCAGTAAGAAGCTGACGCAACATCTGCTGCTCACCTGGATCTGCTCGTGGAGATGCTTGAAGCAGGTGGTTGCCTCCTGGAGCACTGATGCCGTATCCGTCTGCACACACGGGTAGATCTTATTCAGGTTTCAGAGACACAAACGCACATCAGATTGGCAATGCAGATCACAAATACCAAGTCGAAGAACTGCGACCTTGCCATACGGGGAGACTAGCTGCTGCAGCGCCGTGATCTTGTCCCCCAGCTTCTGGCTCCTCTTACATGGTGCCTGCACAAAGTATATGATAACCCAACAACAAAAAAACATTCAGAACGCAGAACGTTCAGGTGATGTTGATGTCCGGGATCAGGCAGGCATGGAAGCCTCCTGGTGTGCATACAAACGGGTTTACATGCGAACAAAACAACACCTTCATAGACTGATTTCTTGTTCGTTTCGGATTGCACCGCTGGCCCTGCTGTGGACCTTGTGCTGTCGTCGCTGGAGTCGTTGTCTTGAGCCTCTTTGATCCCCTGAGACGGCTGCCGTCACCGGTCACCGTCTCCCCCGCTGCGTGCATAGCAAAAAGCGTTTGCGCCTGAAGGCCGTGGAGTGGCGGCGACATGTTCAGAGAATCGAACCGGCCATACTCCGCTGCCAGTCTGCTCATCAGTGCACAAACAAATTCAGTTCAGTTACTTTGAAGTGACACGATGAGAATGTCGAGAAAGAAAAGGAACACCACTCCCGAACGAAGCCCAGCGACATGGAAATGGAACTCACATCCTGTCCAGGCCCACGGATCCTGCCTATGAACTAGAGCTCTCGCACCTGGCTGCACGCATCGAAGAAAAGCCACGATGACTAGAAAATTCCAGAGGGAGACGCGGCGAGGAGGATTGTGCTTAGGACGCTAATCAGATGTTGTGGTGTAGTGGGTAGAAGAACGTACCGTAGTCGTCGCCGTACTGCTGCAGCAAGAGCAGTACCGTAGTCGTGGCGCAGAGCAGTTCCACATTGTGTACCGCCGATGAAACCCTGATGGGCCTCACCAGTCACCACCTAGAAACAAAACGCCATGCCGTGGTCAGAGGAAAGGAATACAAGAACATGGTGGAATTAATAAGCTTTTATTTTGCTGGTGGTCCGGGTCCTCCATATATCGATTCCAGCAGAGAGAGACGTGGAAAACCCAGCAGCGAAACACTGACAAGAGCAATTCAAGGAATCGAAGTACCTAACACCTCCCCAGCTTCTAGCAGGGACCCAGGCGACAAACCACGAGAATAATCAGAAACCACATGACCGAAACCCCAAAAGAGAGGCCCAAAAGACAGGCACGAGAGAAGATCGTCAACAACAGCACAGCATGTTAGCAACATGAAGGAAGGAAAACAAAAACAGAGCCAAGCAGAAGTTCATCTCTCGTGATACTGAATTCCCTCCCACTAGCTAGCTAGCATGGGTCCGACATATATACACTACACATTTGGCAAGCAATGCAAGAGAAGGCCGTGAAAGGGTTGACCAAGCAGTACAGGATCCATGGGCGCCCTCGCTACTTACATGCACCGGCAACAGCCGGGTGGACGATGCAGCAGACGAGCGGGGAGAGGAACGGAGGAGCGAGCCCGGAGCGTCGGTTAAATAGAAGAGCGCGGTAGCTAGCAGCAGGACGTGCGCGCCGCCGTGATGATGAGCAGCGATCAATGCGTGCTGTGCTTCGGCTTCGTCTCCTCATCTGCTGCCGTTTCCACTCGGACGCAGATGGGCAGGCAGGCAGGCAGGCAGAGAAGAGAAGCACGCACGCAGCCGGGGCAACGGAAAAGGAGGAGCCCACAGCTCAGTGGAGTCCTTACCGGGTCGATCGATCGATAGATAGAGAAGGCAGGGGGATTCATTAGCCCCATATAAATAGCCATGCCCCTGTTCTTTCTCTAATAAATAAACAAGAAACTCTAGCACTGATCCTGCCGTTTCAGGCTTTTGTTTTCTTCCTGTCCAGCTCCGAAAACCCCTTTGACTTCTTACACGATTATGATTAGATCAGATCAGATTAGATGATAGGCTCGTCACTAATCCCTCCAGAACCGCCGCGTATTATCCAAAACCGAGAAGATTGTCAGATGATGAATTTCTTTCCCATCCCTCCAGTAGACCCCGAATTCAGCAAAGCAAGCTCAGACCATCCAGATGCCCTCCCTCGTCCACATTCCCGATTCATTCAGAGTTTCCAGTATAAAAAAAATGGCGTGTAGGAAGACATCACGCTGCTCTGAAGTCGGAGCAAACAACAGCCGCAAGATTCTTCACGGCATATCCATATGCATATAATCTCACGAAAACAGGGCAGCTTGCAAAGGACCAGAGAAAAGATAAAAGGTGCTTGGCATTTCAATACAGGAAGAACCGAATACGCTAAAACTACACTACTGGAGTATGGAGGACTGGACTGTAGAGAGGCTCAGGCCTTCTCCAAGACGGCAAAGGATATTAGATGCTTCCTACAGCCAGCATTACAAAGCAAACATTTTTTTTTCGCGGCCGCGCCTGCGGTCCGCCGACGCGAGTCAGAACCTGTCGCTCCTCGCAGCTGCAGCACTGCAACAGCCTTATATTACCTGCACACCAGGAAGCAGGAAGCAACTGTTTCATCTCACAAAGTCATGGGCTCATGGCACTAGTAGCAGCCAGCAGCACGAGATTAAAGAATGCAAGGACAACTCTGACCCGGTGTGTTTAGTCATCACAAGGGTCGATTCATTAGACTGACAGAGTGCTAATATTTTTCTTCAAACCAGTGATTGGATAGAAGCTACTGTACACGACACAAGATGCGTGACCCACATTGACCGCAACTACTCTTGTATCGACCCTTCTAGGCTTAAACTAGGGACTAACTCTAGTTTATGCAGGTAAGGTGTGAGCAGAAAAGGGCAAATGAAGTCCATGACATGATTCGAACCATGAATCTCTTCCCCAGAAAGCTTACATTTGGATGCTGCTAGTCCACTACAAGAATCAAGAATCATCTATGTGGCAGGTAAAACCATACTCAATTCAACAGAAGCACACAGCTTGGTCATGCTTTGATGCAACATGTATTTCATTTTTCCCCTCAAGAAAAAGACAGGGGTTTCATCTTGCCTTCCACTAGCCAATGACACACTTATCGGCTTTTATGGAATTAGACTAACATATATAATCTTTACATCTCATAATGCACTTGTTTACTACTAGGTGGCAGGAAAAATCAAACACTAGCAGGTATATGATAGCTTAAAGAGATGCAGACTAGAAGGCAACCTTGCTAAATGGCAATGCTAACCATGCAAACTAGGTCAATTAACTTCACATTGAAAGTTGAAAAATCAATCCAGTGTGCCCAATTACACAACTAAACTGCCGATGATAGTCGTATGTATACTTCTATTCAAATTGTACATGTTGCATCTATTTAAAGGAAATCAGCTTAACCTCTTTCAAAAGCAACCATAAATCAACAGATTCTATAGTTACAAATAGATACAGATGCAGATCTAAAGGGTATCTAAATGATAACCATCAGTCGAACAGGTCTACATCTAAATCAGCAGTAAATAGTAAGAACAATTTTAGTCCATTGATGAATAGTATGAAAAAAAAATATACTATGTAGTTACAAAGAACCCTTTAACATCCCTGGTGAAAAACAGCTGAAAAGTAGCAGCAATAGTTGTTGAGATATAGTGCACATGCACATTTCAATGGAATGTGTTACAAGGTAGGTGAAAACAACATTTTATTGATTGTTTTTTTTTCAAAAGGATGGCAAAAGCTTTGCCGCAATTTTTATTAGTAGAGAAAAAAAGAAAGCAAAGGCTGGCTCAGTTTTTAAAGTGGAAACCGGGCCCAAAAATCACAGACTAGATGAGGTGTTCCCTGCGACCAACTACATTTTATTGATTGTTATTATGCTTTATTTACCATTATATGACATTTCTTCTCACAAATCCGAGAAACCTCCATGCAAAAACCATTTAAAACCTATAACAAACCACATATACAATTGGTGGTGATACTGAACCATTCAAAACACATAAGCCGCCCATGACAGCAAGTTGCAATGTGTAAACAAGAGGATGCAGAGCACTGGAAAAAATCAGCAAGTACCTAGGGTATCCATGCCTGATCTCTCAACTTTGTATCCCAAGACGCAAAAATACGTTCACATGAGCAGCAAGAAATTAGAACCACACTTAACAAACAGCATATATGTAGTGTATCGAATAAATATTTCCACCAGAGTCATGAGCCTAAAGGTTCAAATGGTTTAATGATCCATCAACAATGACAACTCAACGACTGAACGAAACTATTTCTAATATTTGAAAGAACAAAAGAGCAACTAGCAACTAACCTGTCATACATCAACTGCAGATGAATCCTTTTATTCCTCGTCCTCTTCTTCTTCAGAGATCCATCCCTTTCCATTTGGATAAGGTGGACACCACACATCTGACCCTGGTCGGTCTTCATGAAAAAATTTACCTTCGTTGTATGAATCCCTCAAGGGTACTTTGATTCGATTCCTCAAATCATCAATGGATATGCCTTTTCGGTCACCGCGACTGATTAGCTTTGGAAGGGGCTGTTTTCTTATCATGCAATCAATGTATTTCAAATACTGACGAGAGTCAGATGAATAGCTTCTAATTTGAGTAGATAAACGATCCCTCCCCGAGTTCTCGTCCCATCTTAAGTCCAGCCTATCCAGATAACAATGGTCAAAAGAATATTCTATTTCATTGCAGACTTCTTCATTTCTGACGGCTTCAGAAATGTTAACAGCAAATCTTGCAAGACCATCTAAAGCATCGCTGAACCTCACACCATCACATTTGTAGATGCTTTCGAAGGCATGGACCATAGAAGCGAGACCAATTCCGACATCTTCTAGAGAGTGTTTGGAGATGTCATAGTAGTTGAAACCCGAGTTAATGATTGAGCAACCAGGAACTTTTATATAGCTTTCCTCATTCTCCCCACTCGAAGATTTGATTTCGAAAGCACCATGCCGGTCACCATTCCACCCCAGCAAATATAGATCCCTAGCATTGATAAATAAAGTGATTTCGCGATCTCTGCACCTAACTTTTAAATGAAAGATTCCTTTCTCTGGGGTGGTGAAAATCTCAGCGCCAGATCCGAAATACTCTGACAAATCAATGACCTTACTCTTTGCTTTGCACCACTCTACCACTTTTTTAATTGCTCTTGTGTAACTGCGTTTGGACGCAGGTAAATTATAATAATCCAAAATGATAGTCGCTGTGTTCCCAGGGGCCCTTTCATCAATTGGGTTTCTGGAGTAACTGGATACCATTCGAAACTGATGGAACGAAAAGTATAAAGCCTTGACTGCTACCTGCATTATGATCAGAGGCCGAGAAAAATTATGATCAATATGACAAATATGAAATAGTACTCCATAAAATAGGATTCACATGCATTGCACTAATAGGAAAAAAATATGAAATACAGAAACTAGTACTCTATGAAAAGTTTCTGTATGAATTAAGAGATATATGCATGGTTGTCCCCACTTGGTTCCAATTATGAGTTTGCCCTCCTTTTTTTTTCAACTTTGCAACTGGAGAACTGTTGCAATAATCTCTTGAATTAATGATTGCAGAGCCGAATCGAAAATTAAAATAGCATATTCTTTCATTAGTGCCAATGTCCCATAAGTGGATTCTAAACTTGATACTACTTTAACTTATGCATGACTACATGCTTTTCCAAACAACATGAACTAAAAAGCATCGAAGGGTGCATTTAATAATTTGGTACATAATAGCTCATGCAGTCCATTCTGAAGTAGGTCCTATTAATTACATATGAAATCACAGACCACAAGGCTTAGTGCCCGAGTGGTACAGTACCATTAAGTTATTGAACAAAATTAGGTGCAAAGCACTATGTTAGAATGTGAAATCTGGGAATTTTTTTTCTTATTAATGTAGAACTTAGAGAAAATGCTTAAATGCACGAGGTATTACTTGAGTAAGACGATTGACTTTATTTAGTGAGAGTATACGTGACTATATAATTATGTTCAAGGTTTAGCATGCCATGCAATCAATACACTAACACATCGACTATGACATATTTGCATCACATAGTAATGTAGAGTGTATTGAACTTGGTGGTAGACAAACCTTCTTATTAGAGTTAACTTCTTGATGACCCAGTTGTTTTTCTCCCATTGCTTTCTGTAACTGCAATGATACTCTTTGCTTCTCCTCCTGCACCAAATAATGTTTCAATATATATTCAAAGTGACTATCTTCAAAATGACAAAAATGCCAATCACCACCTTTGTGTTCTTAAACTCCAGCTCATCCTGCATCCTCTGGCATTCTTCCTCATGTTTCATCCTTAGTGATTTTATTTCAAGTTCCGTCTCTTTCCTAAGCAATGACAGCCTCTGCATATATATATTTATACAGATTTCATTAGTATGGAAATCTGCATGAGCAAAGCATCTTGCGGAATTTGTTACTGACCTCCCTCAATTCATTCTCAGCCTGAGATTGAATGAGCTGCAGTTCTTCTTTAAGATAAGCCTGGAGAGTTGACTCATTATGCTCTTTGTCCTGCTGAATTCTTGCCACCTGAATTCCAGCAGATAACCACCTTCATGGTCATTTCAGGAAAAAGTATAATCAATCTGTCCGAAATTGTAGGTCTGTTTGTCTTTTCTATGTACATTCATTTTGCTATGCATCTAGATGTCTATATCTAGGTGCATAACAAAATGAATGTACCTAGAAAAAACAAAACGACCTACAATTTAGGACGGAGGCAGTACAGTTTTACTCAAACTAGCTATTGTGCAGCAAGTCATGGTATCCTATTTTTTTGATACCATGTAAACAACAATTAAATGAGATATATTATTTACTATTGGTATTTACTGGAGATGCTATGTAGGTCCATACATTATACCAATAACATTCTGAAAGTCTAAAAGTTAAAAAGGAAAATACTTTTAAAATGCTTTTATATGCTTTCACTCTGATATCTAAGCTACTGCAGACTAAATGGAAACCAAAATGCTTTAGAAACTTCAGGCATCATTAAATGGGCATGAGCATTAAAAAATGGGCATGAGCATTGAAAGTCTTCCCTATGCTTAAGAAATTTTAACATGCAGTTATGTGTCAACACTTTGCATCATTAGATGGGCATGAGCATTAAAAAAGAGTAATCTTAATTTTTTAAAATGACGAAAATCAAACACATAAAACTTACCATTGCACCATGTTCATCCTTAAGATGCATGAAATATCTTTTGGAAACCTTCTTCTCTGATATTTTTTCATTGCATTTGTTTTCCATTTCTCTTTTGAGATTCTGAGCCTGAATTTTTTAGCATTCATAAAAAATATAGCATAATAAAGGCTTGAAATTCTAGACATCAGCATAAATAGTTTCTGAAATA
Source organism: Microstegium vimineum (assembly GCA_022036555.1). Classification (NCBI taxonomy): domain Eukaryota; kingdom Viridiplantae; phylum Streptophyta; class Magnoliopsida; order Poales; family Poaceae; genus Microstegium; species Microstegium vimineum. The sequence continues at coordinate 9,554,017 of CM039139.1, read as the reverse complement.
AAAGAAGTTAACATAAATAGTTTCTAAATAAAAGGAGTTAACGTACCTTTTCTTTTTCTGCATTTGTGAATTCTATCTTTTCAATTTCGTATTTCTTATGGATTTCATTGATCACCTATAAAATTCATTTGCAAACTGAATTTGTTTGTGATTGAGATGCCAAAGTGCTGCACAACTAATAGACATTTAATACCTGGTAATTTTTGAGAAAGGGCTTCTTCAAATGATTGGATAGTTTTATCTTTTTACCTTCAAGCATGAGATCATACTGTTTTTTTGCCTCACTAAGTTGGCATTCTCCTTGCAGATATTCAGCATTGTTATATACTGATTGCACTTGGTGTAGAAGCTCCTGGTTATCTGATTCTAGCTTCAAAAACTTTTGGAGCAACTCTTTCTGCAGAATACAGTGAGTAAGGAAGCTTACATGTCATCAATTGTTTGTAAATAGCAAATAAATGTGTAACCGGGCCAGATAGTTGACAAACTTTGCAATCTTCATGGGGTAACTTTCCGACCCGATTGATGCCTGAAGAAGTTTCAGCTTCAACAGGCACTTCCATATGATGAACCATAGCAATCGAACCCTCCAATTGCCTGATGACGGAATCTGCATATATATACAGTTATATTACTGATATAGGGTAATAATGTTATTGTGTTGCATGATAGGCATAGCTCAAAGTTGAAATCACTGAATCATGGAAATAAAATAAGTGTGACTTGGGCAATTTTATGGACTATCCTGATGCAATTTAAGCATGTGATCGATATTATTTTTAAATCATCATTTGATAAAAGGGGAACCTAATTTATACCTTTTTCTTTTATCATAGTATCATTTGAATACAGTTCTTCCTGGTAACTTTGATTCCTTTTTCCTTTTTCTGGTTGCATCAGCAACATTCCCTGTTTACCTGAAAATATGACCGCAGAAAGCTATTGTCACAGTATTTCAGAATTATTTATCACACTGCGGATGTTCTATCTATTAACATATGATACCAACATAGACAGAAGTAGAGAACATATGAACAGTTTAGTGTCAAGTTACTAAGACTGATTAACCTGAAATGAAGCAGTTAAATTCATCTAGAGCTTTGAAATTCTTCCGAAGCATCTCTTCAAAAAACTTCTTATCTTCCTCAGCTGCAAGTTAATTGTTTCACTAGTCAGATCTGAACAACAAACATGCAAAGTAAATGCTACCATAAATACTACCTTGTTCTTTCTCACGAGCGTGCTGCTGCATAGTTTCAGTTAGTTGGTCACACCAGGTCTTTGTTGAGGAGGTTTCCGAATCTAATCTTTGACAGAGCTTCGAATCTTCAGTTTGCTTCACCTTAAGCTTTGCATTTCTATTCACAACTTTGAAACCAAGCTGAAGATAATACAGAGGGTTATCATCACATCACATCCCATAACAAAACTAAACTAAGCAATTTAATGGTACGAGCTATATCGATTCAATAAGATTCCGCCACAGTGCAAGAACGTTGCAAAGTTTGAGAAGTTATACCACTACTGTTTCCAGATAATTCCTTACGGAAACCAAACCCCAGCTAAATTTGTCTGCAACCAAATAAAAAATCAGAAATCAGCAATAACTCATAAGTGAGATTATTCTTAAATAAATCCAAATCTGGGAGAAAAAAAAGAGAACCGATAATATTATGATCCCCCAAGCTCCCTTCGGTAGTGGTCGCAGAGAAGCTGTTCGCGGCCTTGATGGCCGTCGAGGTGGCGGCTCGCAAACGCCCGAGGATCATATCTTCCACCGTAGTGCTGCTCTACAGCCAGAGGCGGAGGTAGTTTTAGATGCTCGGATAGCACAGCACGAAGGGAAGGGAAGGGCGGGCGTACCTTCGTCGCGGCGAAGCGTGAAAACCTAGAGACGCGGCACTGTCCGCCGAGTTGCACCGCCGGAAATGTGACTTCAAAGTTCCAAGGCGAATCGCCGGGCACTTCTGAGGGAACTCGAGCGCCGGGCAGCCTTGCTTCGCGCGCGTAACGTCGATTCTTCCACCGTAGTGCTGCTCTACAGCGGAGGTAGTTTTGGATGCTCGATAGTACAGCACGAAGGGAAGGGAAGGGCGGGCGTACTCGTCGCCGGCGTCGCCGGCGAAGCGTGAAAACCTACCGATCGCGGCACTGCCCGCCGAGTTGCACCGCCGGAAATGTGCGCGTGAGAGACTTCGAAGTTCCAAGGCGAATCGCCGGGCACTTCTGAGGGAAGTAGAGCGCCGGGCAGCCTTGCTTCGCGCGCGTAACGTCCACGGGCCAACAAATTGGCCGGGCTTTACTTCCGGCGAAGATAGAGGCACGGGCCGGCAAGCGGCGGCGACGCGTGGAGATTGGGGTGGGCGACGACGGGGCTGGCTGGACTGCGAGTGGCCAGGCGAGATTTTATTGGGGTTTTTGTTTGGGCTTGTCGTGGGTTTCTGTTGCCTTTGCGCACAGCCGATTGGAGGGAGAGAAAGGCCTACGGGCCAAAAGAGAGGAGGGGGAGTGTTTTTTCCATTTTTATTTCCTTTTACTTTTACTTCAAAGCCATTTCAAATTCATTTTTAAAATTATTTGAATTTTGAAACCACCACTCAATACAATAAATCAAAATGCACCTTCATGTATGCTCAAACATGTAGCTACTTAAGATAAATTTTAATTTGATGAAAAAAATTATCTTCCCTAGTTTTCATGAGCACAAAATTCATAAATAAATCATTTTAAACCTATTTTCAGAAAGCAATTTTTTGGGTGTTACATACTTTGAGGATTTTTTACTTTTTGCCCTTGCTAGAATATAATGTTCATTTTCCCATATTGTTTGTTTATAATTAGTTCCATGTCCCTTTGGGTATTCAGTCTCTCTGCTTGCTGCTCATTTCATAAAACATCAATAAAAACTAATTAGTGATTTGGACTATGTTTGATTTCTTACCGGATTAATCCATTTCTGGTTTCCTCTCTGTCGATGTTTTACCACCGATAGCTTACCATGGGATATCCAGGACATTTGTTCGGGCTTCGACGAATAGTGAAGCTTGATGGTTAATGCAAACAGACACATGATTTATACTGGTTTAGTCCCCAACGTAATCGAGTAATAACCTTATGTCAAGTTGGCGTTAGCCGAGTTATGTATTATTGCTCGAAGTATTGTGTACAGGGTGTGTGTATGTCGCCTTACGTGTTGTGTGTGTTGTGTTGCTCTATGCTTAGATCAGATGTTTTTTGGGTGGTACCATTGATGACCCTTTAGTCTAGACACCGGTCTAGGGTTGATTCTAGTCCTACTCGGGTATAAGTTCATAGTCCTAAGCTATGCTTCAGTCTTCTTCTCTTGTCGGATCCGAGTAGTATTCGGTCCTTCACGTCTGTTTCCTCTCACGGGCCGTGTAGCCAAGGCCCATGGCTCGGTAACTAAGTTAATGAGGAGCTCATAGGACTTCCCATCGACAGGCCCTCGAGCATTTCATGATTTTGCTTTAGGACGTCGAGTTGTTAAGATTAGAGCCAAGTTCTTCTTGAAGTGAAATCATGAGATGGTCTTCTGTGCTTCCTTCTTTGGGTTGTTGGGTTGGTTTGCACTTTTTTTTTGTGAAAAAGTGCACTCACTGAGTGTAGCCCCCGAGCCTTTGGTTGCTTGGTACAAGCATCCGGAGGGTCAGAATTTTGAAAGGTGCTTTCCGGGGTAGGTATTTCCAGCCCCCGAGCCTTCTCCGAGTTCTTTTCTAACGAAAAGAAGTCGACAAAAGGGTCTAAAATACTCTTTCTTGGCTTTTCTATGTCACGGGTGGGTTCTATATACCCACGGGTGTGAAAGCATCTATGCCCCATGGTTTCGGTGATTAACGACAATGCAAAGTTATTATGGCTAACGTGTGTTTTGTAGAGGCAATTAGAGTGTTAGGCCATAGTGAAATGGAATGAATGGACAACCTTGATTATCTAATGCCCTCAAGATGGATATCGTTTTGGATTTCTAAGGATGAAGATGAAGACCATATAATGACTAGGTCTAAGTGCCATAAGGAGATGAAGGCACTTAGAGTGTATTAGGTCTTTGTTTTACCTTTGATCGTACTATTAAGAGGGGTTAGAATGAGTAGCTTGACTTAGGAGAGATTCATGGTATAGGTGTGGTGCATACTTAACATACTTAGCCCTAAGTGAGCCTGAGTTGACCCTAAGATAGCCAAGAACAACTTCCATATTCATTGCTAAGTGATTTGGAGTTGGTAGAGGTGCTTAGGAGGCACCAAACACTGGTGCACCTGGTACCGGATGCGTTTGGTGTAGTCTCGGTGCCTAGGGTTTGACATTGTACTCACCTCAGTGAGGCATCAAACACGTCCGGTGCTCATAGAGTGCTTCAAGATGACCGGACGTTGGCACCAGACTTAGTGCCCAAAAGTTGGGTGAGTCTGGTGAGTGAGTCCCGTGACAGTCTAGAGAGGTTCTAGAGAGGTCCAAAGGCCATCGGACGCGTCCAGTGGCAAGGCACCGAACTCTAGGGTGTGTTTGGTGTGTTTCTAGAGAGGAACCCGAGAGGACAGAGAGGCACCGGACACGTCTGGTGCAGGGGCATCGGTGCGTCCGGTGCCTCTTAAATTTGAACAGTAACTAGCCGTTGGGCTAGGCACCAGAGCGTCAGGTGCTATGCATTGGAACATCTGGTGCCCCTTAAATCTACGCGATCTGCAGGCCTGCGGGCTGTTTGAGTTGGGGGGTATATATACCCCATGGCTTGCTCTCTTCTCTTGCCTTTGCTCATTTGATTTGCTGAGAGACACCTTGAGAGTGAGAGAGAGAGCAAGAGCCATAGTGAGAGTGAGATTTGAGAATCCATTAATTAGAGACCTCATTAGTGAGTTCCAAGAGTTCAAGTGTGCATCCATCCATCTCATGAGGCTTGAGTGAGTCAAGTGAGAGTCCGAAGCTTGTTACTCTTGGTGATCGACATCACCTAGATGGTTTGGTGGCGATCAAAGGCTTGGTGACCACTAGGAGATTGTTGGTGGCCCTCCTCCACATGTTGTGATCGGTTATGGCGATTCACCGAGCCAGAGTGACGAAGAATCAACCCATAGTGAGCACTTGGTCCTTGCGCGGGTGCTCCAACGAGGGCTGGGGGGAGTGTCGACTCCTCGATACCTCAGCAAAATGTCGTCGTGTCAACATCCTTCTTCTCCCTACCTCTTTACATGCCAAAATTACTTTCAAGCATTACTTTCCGCACTAGTTCTTACTTGCTTGACTATAATTGCTTAGGGTGTTCTTACTTTCTTTGAATTGCTACCCGCTTTCTAGCTAGGACACACTGTAGGCACTAGGGGGAATTGCCATTTGATAGGTTTTACCTTTTCACATTAGAAATTTAAAACAAGCCGAATTCACCTCCCTCTTGGGCATCTCGATCCTTTCAATTGGTATCAGAGCCTCGTGCTATAAATTAGGCTTCACCGCCTAAAGCAAGATGTCCCATGGGGATGGACCATCGCCCTTCTTTCATGGGGAAGACTTTCCTTATTGGAAGGTGCGGATGGAGGCCTATCTTAAGGCCATGGATGTAGGTGTCCTCAAAGCCGCCACCGAGGGGGTCTCCCCATTTGGCAAGGACATATATCATGAGAAGAACAATGCCAAGGCAAAGAATATCCTCTTTCGTGACATTTGCAAGGATGTTTTCAACTATGTGCATAAAGCCCAAGACACACATGAGTTGTGGACCACTATTTGTGCTCTTCATGAAGGCACAAAGAGTGAGCATGAAGAACACTATCACTTGGTTATGGCAAAATTGAACTCTTTTTCTATGCTTCCAAGTGAAAATGCAAATGAAATGTACTCACGACTCAATATTCTTATAGAGGAGTTGAATGGCCTTGGGATCACCCAAATGTCTCTGTTCGATATGGTGAGGAAGATTCTATGTGTGCTCCCCATTGAAAAATATGGACACATTGTGACGGTTCTTCATCAAGGGGATCTCTCAAACACAACTCCTACTCAAGTGTTAGGGAAGATCAATGTGCATGAGATGTACATGCACATCAACATCAAAGATGAAGGCATATTGTCGGATACCTGAGAATAGAGTACCCTAACACCGCACTTTGCAAAAACAAAAACACCCTAGCACCCTGCCCCTCCTCAGAAGCTCTCCGCCTCATTCGAGCGGGGGCGACATCATCCGTGATGCCTCCCCCCTCAGAGGCTCTCCGCCTCGTCCGAGCGGGGGTGATGTCACCCGTAACACCTCCTCCCTCGGGGGTTCTCCGCCTCGTCCGAGCGAGGGTGATGTCATCCGTGGCGCCTCCTCCCTTGGATGCCCTTTGCCTCGTCCGACCAAGGGCGTTGCAGTATCGGTCAAAAACACATAGCACCGTTCGTCCTCCCACTATTCGAACATGACCAGCCGGGCGTGGCTCGCCATGACTACCCCTGTAGAGGTCACAAGGTACAACGACCATGCTGCATAACCTCTGAATGACACTCGCCATGCCCTCGCCAGGTACGAGGGGGTCATGCGAACAGGGATCGCCATGTGTATAACACTATATGATGGAACGCGGGGGTGCTTGGCCCTGTGCTGCCAACCTCCACCCATGCCCTAATCAGGAAATAGTATGCCCCCGATTACGGGGCGCATGGCTACAACCCTACCAAAGGACGAACAGGTCCCCGACGGCGTGTCTACATGCGTAGTCTTCCCCGGGAAGGAAGGCAGACGAAGGCCTGAGGCGCCCCCAAGTCAGCAGCCCGTACCGGGCGCACGTCTTCTGCTTCTCTCTCTCTTCTGTACCCCGCCCTCTCTCCCTACGTATAAAGGGGGAGAGGGGACCCTCGATCTCTCTCTCTCTCTCGACACTTGGATTCTCATCCCCTTGCACTCACATGAACTCTCACCAGAACTAAATACGCCATACGCACGAGACCTGGGAAGCCGCTTCCCTCTCTCACCCGCTTGTAGCTCCCCTCTATGAGCACCCCCGCTGGGTAACATGACCTCGAAACACACTGGACGTAGAGCGTTCGTGCCTGAACCAGTATACATCGCCGTGTCTCCCTCGTGCAACCATTCGATCTCAGACGTGCTTAGAAATTTACTAGTTGGCTGTCTAGATCCCGCCATTTTAGACACCGACAGTTGGCGCGCCAGGTGGGGAACTTTGCGCGTCACCCGCATTTTTCGAGTTTTTGATGGCATCTCATCACATCGACTTCGCGCCAGGCTCCATCGTCTGTTTTGGCAGCCTGGACTTCTAGTGCTTCGGGCAGGGGGCCGACCTAGTCCTCTGTCGCCCCACGGCACCCTCGGAGGTAGCCGTGGACCCTATCGCGACATCTATGGCCCTCTTTGGCCTGTCTCCCTCCGGGGGACAACCCGCTCAAGGGACAACCGCCCCGAGAGCCGACTACTCCGGATTCGAGCGCCAGCTTGACACCCTGACGCACTCTCAGCCGACTCGAGGGTCCCTCCATAACCTCTCCTTCGCGTTCGCCAATGTGGCAACGCATCTCACGGGAGGAAAGCCGCTCTCCCCCGAGCTCATCTCGGCGCCTGTTCCGGAGGCGCTACCATACGTCATGCGGAATGCCGCACCGTTCTACTTGGAGGCGGTGGCTGCGGGTTTCTGTGCTGACCCTGCGGAGGGGACATTCATCGGGCTTGCATCCCACCACCTTCGGTCAATCTCTGACGTCCTCACAAGCTCTGAGGCCACCTCGGACCCCGACTCCAGCCGCGGGAGCGTTGATCCCTGGGAACCCCTGGACTTCGAAGGCCTAGGGGACAAGGAGGCCTTTTACGGTTTCCTACACGCCAGCGATAACCTGCTCGGGTCTGGCTCGAGCGACGGTAGCATCGGCTGCGTACGTGAGTGCTTCATGTGCAACTCACCGCAGCATGGAGCGGCAGGCGACGCCACCGTCGTCGAGGACGAAGAGGAGGAGGAGGAGGAGGCTCGCACGCCCGTGGGTAGGACATGACCAACCGCGCCTGCTCCACGAGGCGACCCACAGCCCTCGGACGCTCGACAATGCTAGCTGCAGGAACTCCACGACATGGAGCTGAAGCTCCAGGAGGGGCAACGACGCATAGCATTCGAGCACGAGGCCGACCGAGTGCCCGAAGAGCCCCGTGCTCGGAGGGAGGCCCGAGCAGTGCACCAACGCATCATCAACGATGAACACGGGACGCCTCAGTTCGCGCGAGCTGCCAAAATATCGCGGCAGCGACGGTTTTGCTCTGCAACCTCCCGGTTCTCGACACTCCCAAGGGGAAGATCACCCACGACGAGCTGAAATCCCTTTTGGAGTGCACCGCGGTCCAATAGGCTGAGAGTTCTGCGTCGCGAAGCCGTGGGCTAACCTCCAGCCAGTGAGCCGACCCGACGCTCAACGACCGCGAAGGCTCGGTTCATCAGGCTCCCACACCGGACGCGCGTCGACGTCCAACGGTCCACGCCCGCGTGGGCGATAAGCGCGACGCGCGCGACATGCTCGACGCGCGTAAGCACGCCAAACAGGATGGCACGAGCAGAGGCTACCACATTCGTCGGGGTGGCCGGTACGACAGTGAGGAGGATCGGTCTCCCTCCCCTGAGCCGGCGGGTCCCCTGGCGTACGTCCGTTGTATCCACCTCGTGCCATTTCCGCAACGCTTCCGCAACCCACCAACGTCGTCCGGTACTCCGGGGAGACAAACCCCGGGCTCTGGCTCGATGATTACCGCCTCGCCTGCCAGGCAGGCAGCGTGAACAATGATGATTTCATAATCCGCAACTTGCCTCTTCACCTCTCGGACTAGACTCGCACGTGGCTCGAGCACTTACCCCCGACACCATCGATGGACGGAGCTCCTTGCGACGTGCGTTCGTCGGGAACTTCCAGGGCACCTACACGCGCCCAAGGAACCCCTGGGACCTTCGGAGCTGTAGGCAGAAGGCGGACGAGTCCCTCTGGGACTACATCCGTCGCTTCTCCCAACAGTGCATGAAGCTCCCCACCGCGGCCGACGCGGATGTGGTCGGGGCATTCCTCGCCGACACCACTTTCAAGGACCAGGTTCACGAGCTTGGTCGTAGGAACCCTCGCACCACAGAGCGACTCCTGGATATCGCCACAAGCTTTGCGTCGGACGAGGAGGCGGTTGGCGCCATTTTCCACCCCGACAAGGGGAAGGGCAAGGGCACAGAGGACGCCATCGAGGGCACCTCCAACCGCGCCCAAAACAAGAACAAGAGGAAGGGTAAGCCATAACATGGCGGTGGCGACAACCTAGTCGCGGCGGCGGATCGCAAGGCCCCCCGCCCTTAGGGCGGAAAGAAGGGGGACTCTTCGACGAGATGCTCACCAAGCCCTGTCCGTACCACAACGGGCCAGTCAAGCACACACTCCAGGAGTGCGACATGCTGGCCAGGTACTACTTGGCCGTCCCCAAGAAGGACGACAAGGCAAAGCAGCCGGAGGACCAAGATGGGGATGGGGGTCGCGAAGACTCCTACCCCCACGTGAACAAATGCCTCATGATCTTCGGGGGCTCGGACGCCTACTGCTGCAAGCGCCGACAAAAGCTCGAACGACGCGAGGTGTTCGCGGCGGCTCCGGCGACCCCAGTCTACCTCGACTGATCAGAGTCCGACATCACCTTCGGCCGCGATGATCACCCTAACCACTTCCCCAACCGGGTCGCTATCCGCTGGTCCTGGATCCGATCATAGGGAACGTTCGCTTCACCAAGGTACTGATGGACGGAGGTAGCAACCTTAACATCATGCACTTCAGCGCCTTCGAGGCCCTGGGGATACGCAGGGACAAGCTCCATTCGTCGGGGGCTCCCTTCCAGGGCATCATCCCCGGAAGACAAACGGTACCCCTGGGGCAGATCGACCTGCCTGACATGTTCGGGGAGCCGGACAACTCCCGAAGCGAGATCCTTACCTTCGAGGTCGTGGGCTACCGCGGAACGTACCACACAGTGCTCAGAAGGCCATGCTATGCAAAGTTCATGGCCATTCCCAACTACACCTACCTTAAGCTCAAGATGCCAGGACCATGCAACGTCATCACCGTCAGCTCCGAGTTCAAGCTGGCGTACCAGTGCGACGTAGACTGCTGTGAGAGCGCCATGGCCCATGTACAGACCAAGCTCCTGGTGGCCGCGATCGAGACCGCGGACAAGGAGGAAGCAGACTCGAAAGCGCCGGAAACTTCACGCCCCTCGAAGGGGTAAAGGAGGTCCCGCTAGACCCATCCGAGTCAGAGTCCCGGGTGTTGCGCATCAGCGCCTCCCTCGATCCGAAATAGGAAATAGTGCTCGTCGACTTTCTCTGCGCGAACAGCAACATGTTCGCATGGAGTCCTTCAGACGTACTTGGTATACCGAGGGATGTCGATGAGCATGCCCTGGTAATCCGACCCGGCTCTCGACCAGTGAAGCAATGCCTGCGCCATTTCAACGAGGAGAAGAGGCGAGCCATCGGCGAGGAGCTCCACAAGCTTCCGACGACTGGCTTCATCAAAGAGGTATTTCATCTCGAGTGTTTATCTAATCCTGTGCTAGTCAAAAAGAAAAATGGAAAATGGAGGATGTGTGTAGACTATACTAACCTGAATAAAGCATGCGGCAAAGATCCATTTCTGTAACCGCACATTGACCAGATCATTGATTCCACCTCGGGGTGTGAAGCGCTCTCCTTCCTTTACGCATACTCTGGTTACCACCAAATCCAGATGAAGGAGTCCGACCAGCTCGCGACCTCCTTCATCATGCTGTTCGGTTCCTTCTGTTATGTCACTATGCCTTTCGTTCTTAGAAATGCCGGAGCCACGTACCAGGGTGCATGCGCTCAGTTTTTGGGGACCTCATCGGGGGGACCGTCCAAGCATACGTGGACGACATCGTGGTCAAGTCCAAGCGGACAGAGACCATGATCGGCGACCTTGAGGCGGCATTCCAGGCCTTGAGGCTCTAGCGTGTGAAGCTCAACCCTGAGAAGTGTGTATTTGCGGTGCCGTGGGGCATGATTTTAGGCTTCATCGTTTCCGAGCGTGGAATCGAGGCGAACCCCGACAAGATCTCCGCCATTATGAACATGGGGCCGATTCGTAACATAAAGGGAGTACAACGGGTCATGGGATGCCTCGCATCCTTAAGCCGTTTCATCTCGCGCCTCGGCGAACGAGGCCCCCCCTCTATCGGCTCCTTAAAAAGACGGAGCATTTTGCATGGATGCCTGAGGCATAGGAAGACCTCGACCATCTCAAGGCTATCCTCACAAGCGCCCCGATACTCATCCCGCCGACCGACAATGAGGTCCTCCTCCTCCTCTACATTGCCACTACCACACAGGTGGTGAGCGCTGTCATCGTCGTCGAAAGGGAGGAAGAGGGTCACGCGTTGAAGGTCCAGTGTCCGGTGTACTTCGTCAGCGAGGTATTATCCGAGACTAAGACTCGATACCCCCAAATCCATAAACTCCTCTATGCGGTCCTCATCACGCGGAGGAAGCTGGCGTATTACTTCGACAGCCACCGCGTCACTATAGTATCATCCTACCCCCTAGGGGAAGTGATACAGAGCCGCGAGGCCACGGGACAGGTCGCAAAGTGGGGGCTCGAGCTCATGAGCGAGTTCATCACCTACGCGCCTTAGACATCCATCAAGTCCCAGGTGCTCGCGGACTTCGTAGCTGAATGGACCCAGATTCAGATGCCACCGGCTCTGGAAAACCCAGAATACTGGACCATGTATTTCGATGGGTCGATGATGAAGACAGGGGCCGATGCCGGCCTGGTTTTAGTCTCGCCGCTCGGGTACGGCTCAAGTATATGATCCAGATCCATTTCCCCGCATCCAACAATGTCACAGAGTACGAGGCCCTGGTGAACGGGCTCCATATAGCCATGGAGTTGGGCATCAAGAGGCTCGACGCACGGGGCGACTCCCAACTCGTGGTTGAACAGGTCATGAAAGAGTCTAGCTGTCATGACCCCAAGATGGCGGCGTACTGCCGAGCGGTCCGCCGTTTGGAAGAAAAGTTCGACGGCGTGGAGCTCAATCACGTCGCCAGGAAGTATAACGAGGCAGCGGACAAGCTCGTGAAATTGGCCTCCAGACGGGAAGCAGTCCCGCCTGGGGTCTTCGCCAGCGACCTGCACAAACCCTCTGTTACTTGGCAAGCGGAGTCCGTGACCGAAGCCCCGGAAGCGCCCGCAGCAGAAGTCATGGATGTCAAGAAAGTGACGAGCGACGCGGACGGCGCACCGCCTGGCAACGATGACCCCCTCCCCATGCGGTCACTATTGGCACCAATAATGATGCACTTTTACATAATTAAAATGCTACCAACAAACTCAGGATCAAGGACAAAACAACCACATCATGAGCATATTTTATAAAATAACAAGTTCCACATGTCCATGAGTATTTGATTGCAGAAATGAAGAAATGGAGCAAAGGAGAGCCAGTGGGACCCACATAGGGGGTCGGCCGACCACCATGTGGGACCACCAGCTCTCCCCCTGGCCATGATCCAGGAGAAGCACCTTAGAGTAAATTCCAACCCTGGGATCACTCTGTGGTTTCTCCCAACAGCTCACAAACAAAGCACATGGATCCATGGGCCCACATCAATGAGAACAACGTGACAAAACAACTTAGAAGGACCAACCAAGCCAGATGACAGGTGGAGCAGCTTCTAGAAGACAGAGGTGGGCCAGGGATCCCAAGGGGGGGTCGGCCGACCGCCCTATGGGCCCACCTGGCCCCCACTTGGTCCTTGACTAGTGGGGCTGCTTCTGGAAGACCAAAGGAGGGCCCACCTGCCATAGGGGCGATCGGCCGACCGCCCCTATGACGGCTCACCTCCTGCCAACCGTCATAACCACTCACACATGTTGGAAATCACAACCATCCATCCAAAGGCGGTTCAAGGTCGGTTGGATCCAATGGTGGAGGGTTGAAGCCCCCTGGATCGATGACGTGGCGCTGGATTAGCCCCTTGTTGACGGTCCTTAAGTACCAATTTTAACCGTCAACTAAATAAGGAAATGTATCTAAATGAAACCCATAGCTAGAATTAGGGTTTATACTAATAGAATTCCATGAGTTTTGGTGAATGTCTGTTTCTGCAGGGAGTTATCAGGAAATACCAAGGAAAGGCTCACATGTCATGTTTACATAAAGATAATTATCAACCGCAGGATTTTCTATACTCTAGAGGGTTCCAGAAGATGCAGGAAGAAACGAGAAGGTGAGCGGGCCTAGGGGTAGGGCACCCGCCCTGGCCATGCAACCAATCAGCATAAATCTCGCGGATCGTGCTCCACCGCCTTTGAGGATGAATCTAAACCACTCGCTTAAGGTCGGTTTGATCCGACGGTCCACGTTTATTTGAGGAGGCTATATAAGGAAGACCCCTGACCCCTCTGAGGTTCATCTCATCTCATTATTCTTCTCTAGAGCAAAAGCTAGGGTTTCAATTAGAGAAGGAGAGAGGTCCCTCTAGTTGTCTAGATCTAGTTCATCTAGTTGTAATTAGAGGTGAGAGAGAGGAGGAGAGAGCTAGGAGGAGCCAGATCTGTCGGATCTTCCTCAACATTCTACCTTTGCAGCATCTGGTTCGGAGCAATCTCTAGGTTCTTCATTTATTATTTCTAAGTATCTTATTTCAGTTCTTACTTTATTCTATTTACGGGATCTCCGCTCGTATTGAGTGCTCTAGTTTTCGTATGGGATTAGAGTAGTAAGCGATAGTGTAGACGTGGTGTCTAGACTAGAGTTTACCTGAGTTTGTGCCCAATCCTATGGATAGTTGTGGTAGCCCAAGGGGTGACATCTCTGTAAGGCCTTTGTAGTCCACCACGTTCGGGTTGGTGTTTTCGTAGAGCTTTTGGCAGCCTCCCCCCCGACTACCTTTTTCCCAGTCTTTGTCAAGAGTCGGGAAGGTACTGTTGCTCCAAAGTAAGTAGAGTATCGTGAGCTTTGATTAGATATCCCCCTTAGAAAACTCTAAAATCTCTCTACCTAGTTATCTTATCTATCCTTGGACGCTCTTAGTTCCTATCTAGTACACTTCACGTTCCCCGTGGAAATCGATACCCTTGGAATACTCACGGGTGAAAGCTACAGCGGTATCCATACGCTTGCCGGGGAACGGTAGCTGTGCTAGTTTCGAACTAAGTCATCCATTTACCTTTTCCTTTTTTTACTTTTACCATCTTTCTCACCTTACCATATTCATCTTACCAAAACTATAAATACTCTACTCCAAAGGGCGACTTGTTGGAGACTCCACCATCTTCACACCCTATTCTTATAAATGGCTATGAGCTTCGCCCTGCTTGTATAGCCATGGTTTGTGATCAATCTTTCTCTAGTCTTGGTTCAGTTTTAACTCCATTTGAAAATATGAATTATCCAAGTATAGAGGAGACCCCAAACAAGACCAATTTGAGAGTTACCAATCCAAGTGGAATTTTGAACTTACATGAAGAATCAACCATAGAGATTGGAGAGGAAGATGATATCAATGAGCATGGAATCTTTTCCATAACTATCTCTTTAAATCCATGTTCATATGAGACATCTCCCATACCCATTGGTCTATTTATTACCACACATGACATCTTCAACACCCTTGCATTTTCTGTTTACAAATACTTGAAAAGGGTGGTTGTCGATGCATATGTTTATCATAAATATTGCAGATCTCATTGTATTAAATCTTGAGATAGGTAATAGTAGGGAAACCTTGTAGCTAAAAACACATCTTAAAAGGTTTCCCTAGGACAAGCTTAGTGTTCTAAAACAAGCACCTCTTAGATCCTAACATAAGTGTTGACACCGGTTTTCGGCATGTGTCAATATGGGCTAAGACTTGTGTTGATCGGTAAAATTGAGTACCGATTCTCTATTGGCATCAGGGTGTCAGTGGTTAGATTACCGATTATAGTAAGACCGGAATGCCGATGGTGAGCTTGATTAAGGAATTGCCGATAGAAGCAAAAGATTGTGGCCGATGAAAATAAGGTATTGCCGATAAAGGTAAAAATGTTGTCGATGAAGATAGGGATTTGTTGCCGATGGAAGCAGGAGAACACTGTTGATAAAGGCAAGGGGATGTTGCCGATAGGGGCAGAAAGGTGTTGCTAATAGTAACAGAAATGCTGCCAATGGAAGCAGAGAATTGCGGATAGGAGTGGAAAGAGAAAGAGATCTGCCGATGGAGAATTTTCATCGCGAAGGAGACGAGAAGGGAAACTGGTGCTTTGCGCCAGTATTATTATAGGGTATTTTTTAGTCCGATTCTTGCATGAGTCGTTTATTTCCTTAAAAATAGGGGTTTTGTTTAGGAAGGTATGAGTCGTGTCTATTTACAACTCCCTCTGCCGGAGTATAAATATGTACCTAGGGGTGGTGTAAAAAGGATATATACAGAATCAATCAAAGAAGTCTATTATTTTCATCTACTTTTCCAGCAACCCCATTTTTTTTGCATTAGTTCTAGCTTATCCACGAGTTCTTACAAAGTTTCGATGGATTACATCTATTAGATCTCCGTCAGCTTCGTAAGTTCCGCGTTGTGAGCAAATCAGAGCCTTGACGTCCGGGCGCATCGCTGTCGTCTCGTTCAAATTTGTTCTAGTTATCATCCTTGTCGATTAACTGGTCAAATCGACTGGCACACCTCAGATTTTGGGTTTCAGCCCAACATGTTCGCAACCTCGACGGTTTTCGTGTCAACACGTCTTTTGGCACACCCGGTGGGACCAATAACACATCTTTCGATCCACAGTTTAACCCATCTCAAGCTTATGGGGGATACTGGTGTCAATCCGAGCAATGACATTGAAGTCTCCGAAGCAAATCTGAAAGATGATCAGAAGCAAGCTATGGAGCAGGCTATGGAGGAGTATAAGCAGTTGTATCTGAAATCCTTCAGCCTAAACAGGAGCGGCGAAGCTATCCAGAAGCAAGATCCACCGTTGCCACGGCAGGTCACTTTCGACGCCAATCCTGGTAAATTACAAGAGATGGTTAATTCTGCAATAAATCAGGCGTTAATTAGCCACTCCAATGTGCTGTCCAATACTGTATACAATGCTGTTATGCAATCTTTTAAAGAAGGTCATACACTCCATTATGTTGGTCCAACGTATCATCAACCTGGATCAGCATCTGTCACAAATCCATCGGCGGCTCCAAGGGCAGCTTCCCAACCTATGGATCCCACTGCCGATGAGGTTACGCCACCAAGATCGAACCCTAAAAGAATCACTCGGTTCAACACAGATTTGGTGGCGTCGGCAATGTCAGGACCTGCGATCAAGAGTCAGCCAGCTCCCGCCAACTGGTGGGGATACGGTATGCCTCCAAATCCATCCACTGACGCTAATCTGATCCAAGGTAACAATGCAGCGTGGAAGGGCCCCATGGCATTGACAATTCCTGTGCAGCCGATGATCTCGATGACACATTATACTACACCCTCTCCAACTGTGCAGTTGTCGTCGGAAGACCTCCAGATGGTGATACCCAAGGTTCCTTATATGCCACCATCGGCAAGTCCTTTACCTATGCAGCAAGGCACGGCTACTGCAAGTCAGCCCATGGTGGTGGCTAATCCTCAAACTGGAATACCAGCACACCAAGGTGGCCAGTTTGTTGACCACTCCAAGGGACAAGAGCGACAGGCGCCAGCTAGCTATCAGCCATCGGCGAACTACATGCCGATGACTTATAATCCTGGATGGACTAGTCAGGCACCGAGTCAACGATAGGTGGTACAACCTGGGTATCAGTACCTGGAGAATACTCAAAGTGGAGCATCAGCCATCGACCAATGAATATAATGCCACAGTACATCCCAGTGGGCGTTCAGAATTATCCATCGGTAAATCAGCCGATGCTTAATGCTCAGCGAGTTGGTGCTACGTCTGCGCCAAACGTCCTGGGTTATTTGCCACCAAGATACGAAGAGGAGTATCAACCCGCTCAGCCGATCAACATCCAGCCAATGCATCGGCAAGATCAAGATGCGTACTGGACTGATAAGATCGCTGAAGTGATGAAGGAACAATTCGGCATCAAGCCTAAGGTTAATACATATTCTTATCGGATGCCGTACCCTCCGGCGTATGATTTGATTCCTCTCCCAAATCGGTATAAGGTGCCGGATTTCACAAAGTTTTCTGGTCAAGATGACACGTCAATGATGGAACACATCAACTGGTTCATTATTCAATGTGGAGAAGCAGCCGGCAGGGATGAACTGAGGGTAAGATAGTTGTCGTCATCATTATCTGGATCGACGTTTACATGGTTTATTTCACTGCCTCCAAATTCTGTGATTACTTGGGCTGATCTAGAGAAGCAATTTCACAAATACTTCTTCGTTGGCGTGCATGAGAAGAAGATTACCGATTTGGATAAATTGAGGTAGCGAAATGATGAATCGGTAGAAAGCTTTATCCAGAGGTTGCGAGATGTAAAGAACAAGTGCTACAGCTTGGTGCTTGATGATCGGCAACTGGTAGATTTGGCCTTCCAGGGATTGCTACCACACATCAAAGACAAATATGTATCTCAAGAGTTTGAAAGTCTGAGTCATCTCGTGCAGAGAATTGCTGATCAAGACGTTTAAAGCTTTCGAACCTAGGAAAACTTGGAATAAAAAGGTATCCTACATTGGGCAAGAAGAAGACGCCGAGTCAGATGAAGAGCCAAGTATCGGCGCTGCTGAATGGGTAAAGAACAAGAAGCCAGTGTCCTGTCTATTTGGCCAGAAAGAAGCTGAAAAGTTCACTTTTGATGTCACCAAGGTCGATAGGATATTTGAACTTTTACTTCAAGAAGGGAGGATTATGCTATCGCCTAATCAAGTGATTCTATCAACTGAAGAGCTTAAGAAGATCAGGTATTGTAAGTGGCATGATGCAACTTCACACAATATTAATGATTGCAGGGTCTTTAGGTAGCAGCTGCAGTCAGAAATTGAGTCTGGGCGAATTAAGTTTGAAAATTCTAAAACCCATAAGCCGATGAAGATCGACCAACACCCGTTTCCAAATAACATGGTGGAAACTAGCGGAAAGACTAAGATGTTGATGTCGGAAGCCGCCAAGAAAAGCGCATCGGTAGACCCCGAACATCAAATAGATGCGCATGAAGCAAAGAGAAGGGGGTTTACCGATGATAGAAAGGGAAAGGGAGTTGCCGATGAGAGCAGCAGCGCCAAGAGGCCTCCTAAGCATAATTCGTATGGTGTCGTAATCACGCACAGGTGGCCACGGCAAGATTATCGGCGATTGCAGGAAGAGCAATATCGGCAACAGGAGGAAGAAAGGCGCCAAGAGTGGCATCGGCATAAAGATCATTGAAGGTGTCCCTTCTTTGTTTATTGCTGGGAAGAAGGCATCAAGCTACCCACTGCCGATAATTGCCCCGAGTGTAATGGGTACTATCCTGCCGATCGATCAGAAAAGAGGCCCTGTTTCAACATTCGAACATCAAGCTATGGCGGACCAATCAGAGAAAAGGAGTCAGTACATGATCGGCTGGGGGGCAAGCTCAGCGTACATGACAGGCTTGGCAAACATAGCCGTCAAGAAGAGCTTGAAGAGATGGCTAATGCAAGAGTGCCCGATGAAGAGATATTCTCTCGGGATCCGAACATAAGGAGTGGTGCAAACACGAACGGTGAGAAATAGTACCAGCCTGTTTGGAAAACTAAGCGTCCTCAATGGTGCCCTAAGGGTCTGACGAAGACTCAGAGAAGGAGGATCCAGCGTGAGCGCCAAAGAGATCTGTATCACAGTGAGGATCCTTCAAGGGAGAAATCTCCAGCTAAGCAGTGAAAGCCAAAACGCAAGGATAGGGGTCCATCGGCAGAGATCAATATGGTTGTTATATTGTCAATGGAATGCATGGCGCATTCCGATGCTGAGGAAGAAGCCACTGAGATGGCGCAATTAGTGCTGGACCCGATGGTAGCTATCTTTGAAAAGCCTGCCGATGATGAAAGGCAACATTTGAAGGCTTTGTTTGTTAAAGGCAAAGTTGATGGACAACCAGTATCCAAGATGCTAGTGGATGGTGGAGCGACAGTCAATATAATGCCGTACGTCATGTTCAGGAAGCTTGGGAAAGGTGACCAAGACTTAGCCAAGACAGATATGATGCTTAAAGATTTTGAAGGTAATGTGTCACCAGCTAAGGGAGCTGTATGCGTTGAGTTGACCATCGGCAGTGAAACTTTGCCAACGATGTTTTTTGTGATCAATGGCAAAGGTGCCTACAACCTGCTCCTGGGAAGGGATTGGATCCATGCCAATTGCTGTATTCCTTCTACATTGCACCAAAGCCTCGTGCAGTGGGTTGGAGACAGAATTGAAGTCGTCCAGAGTGAAGCTTCGTCAATTGTTGCATCGGCTGAATCAGAAACCTATGAACAGACCAAGTGCATATCAGGTGAAGCTTGGGATGCGGAGTTCCTCAAGGTTGCCGATTATCGAATCACACCGATCCAAGCAGTCGGTTCTGAAGAAAAGTTTTAATGGATCAGTTTGTCGATGATGGAAAACTTGGGCAGGGGTTCACATCAACAGATGATTTACTAGAGATAGATATTGACGATGGCAGTAGGCCCAGGACGAGCTTTATTAGTGCTAAGTTAGATTCCCAATATAAACAACAGCTGACTAATTTATTAAAAGGATATAAAGATTGTTTTGCTTGGGATTATACAGAGATGCCTGGTCTAGACCGATCAATAGTTGAACATCGGTTACCTATTAAGTCTGGTTTCCAACCACATCGGCAGCCAGCGCGTCGATGCAATCCTCTTGTATTACCTGACATTAAAGCTGAGATTACAAAATTGATTGAGGCTGGATTTATTCGGCAATGTCGATATGCCAAATGGATTTCTAATGTGGTTCCTGTGTATAAGAAAAATGGAAAACTTCGTGTTTGTATTGATTTCAAGAATCTCAATAAGGCTATGCCGATGGAGGGTTACCCAATGCCTGTTGCCGATCTACTGATTGATGCTACTGCTGGACATCAAATCATTAGTTTTATGGATGGTAATGCTAGATACAATCAAATATTCATGGCTGAAGAAGACATATCCAAGACTGCTTTTAGATGTCTAGGTCATGTCGGTTTATTTGAGTGGGTCGTGATGACTTTTGTTTTGAAGAACGACGGTGCTACTTATCAGAGAGCAATGAATTTCATTTTTCATAAGTACATCGGTACGATAGTTGAAATCTATATTGATGATGTGGTGGTTAAATCCAAGAACTTTGAGAAACATCTTGCCGATTTACGGAAAATTCTGGAGTGCACAAGGGAACATGGGTTGAAGATGAATCCTAACAAGTGTGCGTTTGGTGTATCGACGGGTCAATTCTTAGGTTTTATGGTGCACCAAAGAGGCATCGAGATTGGTAGAAAATCTATTGATGCAATTAACAAGGGGTTGCTCTCACAAACAAAATTGAGTTGCAGTCCTTGATCAGCAAGATTAATTTTATTAGAAGATTTATATCTAATTTGTCTGGGAAAGTTAAGTCTTTTAGCCCATTGCTAAGGCTGAAGGCCGGTCAAGAATTTGTATGGAAGGAAGAGCAGCAATCAACCTTAGAAGAAATTAAGAGGTATTTGGTGAGTCCTCCGGTTTTGGTTCCACCTCAACATTGGAAGCCTTTCAGGTTGTATTTATCTGCTGATGACAGCGTTATCGGGTCAGCCTTAATCCAAGAATTTGAAGGGAAGGAACGCGTAATTTATTATTTGAGTAGAAGGCTGGTGGATGCTGAAACCAGATATTCGGCCGTCGAAAGATTATGCTTATGTTTGTACTTTTCTTGCATTAAGTTGAGACATTATTTGTTATCGGCTGAGAGTACTGTCATATGCAAAGATGATGTGGTTAAGTACATGCTGCCGATGCCGATATTGAGCGGAAGGATCGGCAAATGAATTTGAGCGCTGTCCGAGTTTGATTTAAGGTATGAATCGGCTAAAACAGTCAAGGGTCAGGTAATGGCCGATTTTGTTACTCAGCATTGTGGTGCAGTGAGTTCCATAGAGATTGCTCCTTGGACTTTGTTCTTTGATGGATCCATGTGTAAGGAAGGAGAAGGTATCGGTATTGTGTTAATTTCACCCCGAGGACAGAAGTATGAAGTCTCATTGTCGATTGTTGCTACTTCGACGAACAATCAGGCTGAATACCAGACTTTACTGGAAGGATTGGAATTACTTAGAGAGGTGCGTGCCGATGCCATTGAAATATTTGGTGACTCTATGCTAGTGATCAATCAATTGATGGGTACGTATGAATGCCGAAGTGAGGTTTTAATTGCATACCGTGTAAAGTGTTTTCAGTTATTGAAAGAATTCAAAGAATACCGCTTCGAGCATATTCCTAGGTTGCATAATGTCGGTGTTTCGACCCAGGGGGTCAATCACCAACTAGTAAATTTGTATATTGCGTGCTCCCACTCCCAGATGTGATGCAAGAAGAACACAACATTTATTCTAGTTCGGGCAAAGAAGGCCCTACGTCCAGCGGGGAAGGAAGAATTGTATTATCTCGCACCGAAGTGCTCGTACAGGGGGGAGTACAAGCTGGTTTACACGGGGGTGCTCAGAGTGAGTTGAGGCCTAGGACTAGCTGGGCTACCCTAGGGGAGTCGATTGATTGTTTGAGATGTTGATCAAGCCATCACTAGATTGTCTTGGGCTTGGAGGTGACCCTCTGTTGCGTATGCTAGGGGGTTTGTGGAGAGTGCTAGTGTGTGTTGTTTGTATGACAACAAGTGTGAACCGATGTCTTGTTGTTCTTCTTTTTGTCCTACTATCCCAGCGTCCCCTTTTATAGACTAAGGGGAGGCTTGAGAGTACAGGAGCCCTAGTTTGTATCGGTATGGGAGGCGCGTCCGTGGCGCCATGCTTGCGATGGGACATTGATTGCTATAGAGGCATGCTTTTCTTGTCCTTCCGGTGCTTCGGGGCATGGTGATGGCGGACTGGTCGCTACCGAACGGCATGGCGTGGAACGATTGGTTTCCTGCAGACGGGTGCGAGCTCCGCGGTTGGAGCGGGACGGAGTGTTCCATGCCGTAGTGGTTGGAGATGAGGGTCGAGCTCCCGGATCGAGGAGTATCGAGGCCTGCATGATCTTGATGCATCCCTGAAAACATGATCGAGGGCTGTCCCATTCAAGATTCGAGGGGGTGCTTTCACCTCCGTACTCAAGGCGTGGCTACAGTGGCCGCACGATCGACGGATTAACACGGGTATGGGTGACGAGTTGATGGATTTGACCGAGGTACCGGGTTCCCATGGCGTTAGGCGGGAGCAGGTAACAACATGGGATCCCCTTTACCCCATACTGGGAGTAGGTGAGCCGATCGGGACTCCTGATCGTGGGGCATTTGATCGATCCCTCTTCCGTCACTCGAGGGGGTCGAGGTAGAGGGGATTTGATCGATCCCTCTTCTGTAGCAGATCTTGCTCACTGTCTCTCCAGTAATGGGCCGACCCATGACCGGTCATGCTTGATGGGGAGGTAGGATGGCTTTTGGATTTTGCCTGAATATTAAGCACTAAATCGCTAGGGATTAGGGTACCCCTTACCTTTGTACTCGACAGTAGCCCCCGAGCCTCTATGCGGATAAGATGAATCTGTATAGAGGCTGTTGCTGATGATCTATGGGGTTTGTTAACATGAAGTGGAGTTGAAGTACCTAGTCTCGAGGCGCAGGGTTCTGTTACGTTATCTCGCCGTGGGGGGCGCGCGAGCGTCCCCCGCGGGGGTAGCCCCCGAGGCCCCAGAGGAGTGATTAAGAATTCCTCTAGGGACTTTTGATTTGTGTCTTATCGAGGGGGATTGGTATTAACTGGAGTCATAGTGCCCCATCGAGGGGTCAACTTTGTCTGCCTGGCTCCGAGTGTTTTCGACCCTCTTTCGTCGAGGGGTGTCGTGCGTAGTCTAGCCCTCGAGCCTCGTGTGGCTGGGCTTTTGCTACCTCATAGCGTCCTTCCCACGGGTCCTTTCGCTCGGATTGTGGGGTGAAGAGCATCGTGCTATCCTCGTTCGGATGAGCCTCGATGTCCTCAGTGAGTTGGTAACGGGGAGATCCAAGTGAGAACTCGTGCCCCTTCGACAGGGGTCGACAAAAGCCCTGAGGTGTCCTCATTATGCAAAACCATGTGGATTACCTAGGTGCCAACTCTATTCGATGAGAGTCGGTGGCTCGATGCCTCCCGTCATAGGGATCCTTGGGTATTCCCTGGTTATGCCTTGGATATGTCCCAGGGGGACTCGAGAGTTCGTTCTCGAGCTGGGTTTCGTACTGGCTCCCCCTGGGTCATCCCTGACTCGGGTACTCGAGGGTGGCTGTTGAACCCTGTTCGAGGGCCAACCTTCGCCCCCTCGAGATTTGGGGGTGGACCAGAGTCTGTTTTACTTCCCTAGGAAGGAACTGCTCGAGAGCGGCTGTCGAAACCCTTTCGAGGGCCAGCCTTCGCTCCCTCGAGAGTTCGATGGATGGGTCGACGCCCGTTGCTTACTTCCGAAGACAACGCCCATCATTGCCCGTCGTCCGCCGTAAGCGCGCCTTTTTAGGAGGTGTCCGTTCGACTACAACCATAGCAGGCGTAGGGTGCGGCGAGGAGTGCGGTGATGTGATAGGTGCACCTTATCCTATGGAATCTGAGGAGGGGGTAGGTAGGTGCATTAAATGCGGAGATTTACCTGCCTTTTCGATGGATCCGCCTGTTGTGCTTCCGGTTATAAATACGGGGGCAGGGGTTCGGCTTCCTTACGCTTGCCTTTTCCTTCCTAGCCTTCTTTCTCTCGCCATTGCCTTCATCGCCCTCTGAGCCCGATCTCTGCGTGCGCGAGTAAGGAGAGGAAAGATCGGGAACGCACCTTCAACCCTTGCTTCTGAGCGCATCTGCTTTCCCGCTGCCATGGCCAGCTACACCCTGCGCGGCCTCGACGCTTGGCTCCCTTCGACGACGACTGTGGAGCGGCTGGGAGACCTGGTGGAGAGCGGCCTTCTCCGGCCCGTCACTTCGGTGGACCGACCGGAGTGGATGGTTCCACCGGAGTCAGATCGCCAGCCCAACCCACCGGAGGGCTACGTGGTCAGCTTCGAGGCCTTCCATCGGGTGGGGCTGGGATCTCCCCCCAGCCGTCTCTTGCGGGGGATCCTCCACCATTACGGCGTGGAGCTCCAACACCTCTCCCCCAACGGCGTCTCCCATGCGGCGGTCTTCACCGCCGTGTGCGAGGGGTACCTGGAGATGGAGCCCCACTGGGAGCTGTGGCTCCACCTGTTCGAGGCGGGCCTGTTCCATGCTCCGGCCGAGACCGGCCGTCGGAGGATGGTCCAGGCGGGGTGCTGCAGCATCGGCCTCAAGAGGCCAGAGGACTAGATATCGGTGAAGATCAAGTCGAGCCATTCGGGGTGGCACTCCGGGTGGTTCTACCTGAGGAACGACGATGACTTGCTTCCCGCTTACACCGGGAGGACAATCGAGTCGAAACCCTTCAACTAGAAGCACGACATTCCGCAGAAACAGCAGAAACGCCTCGAGCACCTGCTTAGCGCGATCTCCCATCTGAAGCAGGAGGGGATTACGGCGGCGATTGTCGCGTCGACCTTCCACCAGCGGCGAGTCATGCCGCTGATGGCTCGCCCGCTACGCCTTGACGAGATGCGCCCGGGGGTGGATCTCACGGGGTGCCATCTCTTGGAGGACGAGCTGCCCCTCGAGAGGGTGGTCCGTTGAGTGCGCGCCTACTTCGCCGGCGCGTTCGAGGAGGAGCACGTTGCCCGCGTCCCCATGGTGCCGGACAAGGGCCACGTCCGACTGGTACGGCACCTTTTTCTCTGTCAATGTCCTCTTGTTCGTCTTGTTTGTCTCCTATGCCTACCTCCTAACCGCCTTGCGTTCCTCAGGGGAACGTTGTCTTCCGGAAGTCACTGCCACCGGTGAAGGAGAGGAACGACTCCCAGGTGAGATGCCTTCAGGCCGAGCAAGACAAAAGAGACAAAGATAAGGCCAAGGAGGAGAGGGGCAAAAAGGCCCGAGAGAAAGAGGCGCGTGAACAACGCCGGTCACGGCAGAGGCAAGCCGACCTCCTCGAGGAGGAGTCCCCCTCAGAGGAGGATGAGGATGAGGGGTCGAGTAGTGACGAGGTTATTAAGAACAATGGCATGGCGTAGTGGTATCAGGTTAGGCCTATCGCTTCTGTTGACACCGTTTTTCAGCACGTGTCAAATGAGCTAAGGTTTGACTGGTCAGCGGCCGTTCGTCATCGGCATCCGGAAATTATGAACCAATATTGCCGATGGGAGTGTCGCGGGAAGGCCAAGTGTGCTGCCGATAGAGACTGGATGGTCCTTGCCGACAAAGGTTAATTGGTGAAAAGCTTAAGCTATAAAGTTGCTGATGCCGATTGCCGACAAAGAGGTATTGCCGATTGCCGATGAGGGGTATTGCCGATTACCGATGAGAGTGGTTGCCGATTGCTGATGGGAATTGGTGAAGTTACCAGTACAAGTGGCCGATCGGGAAATATTGCCGATGCCGATAGACGTGGGATGCCGATGAGCACAGGGTGACTTAGCGTGTGATATCAGCGGAAGACCGGTGGCCGAAGAAGGAAGCTGTGGATTGAGGGGATCTGCCGATGGAAAGTTTCCATCGAAAAGAGGCATAAGGAAACTGGTGATTTTGTACCAGTATTATTATAGTAGTTTGAGTCCGACTCTTGCATGAGTCGTTTATTTTCCTTTAAAATAGGCGTGTTTGTTTAGGAAAATAAATATTATTGTTTTAGATCCAACTCCTGCGTGAGTCAATTTCCTTAAAGTTAGGAGTTTGTTTTAGGAAGGATACGAGTTGTGTCTTTGTACAACTCTTCGTGTGGGAGTATAAATATGTGCCCGAGGGCTAAGAAAAGATCAATCCAATATCAAACAAACCAATTTTATTCTTATTCTACTTTTATCGCAATTTACCCTTTACTGCATTAGTTGTAGCTTATCAACGAGTTCTTCAAGCTTCGACGGGCTGCATCACCCTGATCTCCGTAAAATCCTTGCAAGTTCCGCGTGGGAGTACCTCTGAGCCTTGGCATCCGGGCGCATCGCTGTTGCCTCGTTCAGCTCTGCTCTAGTTATCCTGATCAAGCCCCAAGCCCAGCATCCGGGCGCATCGCCGTTGTCTGGATTGGATCTTGTTCTAGTTATCTTGGATCAATCTGAGCTTTGACATTTGCGCGCATCGCCGTTGTCTCGTTCAGTTTTGTTCTAGTTATCGTCCTTGTCGATTAACTGGTCAAATCGACTGGCACGCCTCCGGAATACCGACCTTTGGGTAATAGCCCGAGGTGTTCGCAGATCCTGACGCTTTTTGTGTCAACACCTCTTTTGGCACACTCGGTGGGACCCGATTATATAAATTATATATATTTATCATGACTAATCCAAGGAGTGTCATTGAAGTCTCCACAGCAAATCTGATGGATCATCAGAGGCAGGCTATGGAGCAGGCAATGGAGGAGTACAAGCGGTTGTATCTCAAATCCTTCAGCCTAAACGGATCGGTGAAGCAGTACAGAAGCAAGATCCGCCGTCGCCACGGCAGACCACTTCCTACGCCGATCCTGGTAAAGTACAAGAGACGGTTAATTATGCATTAAATAATGTATTAATTAGCCAATCCAATGTGCTGTCCGATACCGTATGCAATGCTGTCAAGCAAGCTTTCAAGGGACAGGCACCATATTATGTTGGTCCAGAGTATCGTTAACTCGGATCGGCATATGTTGCGACTCCATCGGTGGTTTCAAGGGTGTCCACACCAATTAGGAGCCGATCTGCCGATGAGATCGCACCACCAAGATTAAGCCCAACAAGCACTACTCAGGTGAGCACAAATCTGGTAGTTTCAACAATGTCTGGACCCGTGATCCAAAATCAGCCAACTTCAGCCAACTGCTGGGGATACGGTATGTCTCCAAGTCTATCTGCTGATTCCAGATTGGTCCAAGATATCCATGCAGGGTGGGAGGTTCCCATGGCATCGGCAACATCTGTAAAGCCGGTGGTTCCAATGATGCGTTATGCTACATCTCCAACGGTGCAGTTGCCAACAGGGAATCTGCAAATAGCAATACCCAGAGTGCCGTACGCCGAACCACCGGCAAGTCACTTGCCGATACAGCAATGCTCAGCAGTTGCGAGTCAACCCACGGTGGCAATGGTTCTTCAAACTGGAACACTTGATAATCAAGGTAGCTATGTTGTTGATCATCCGACGCCACAAGAACGACAGGCGTCAGCTGGCTATCAGCCATCGACAACTTCTTGGCCGATGCAACAAGGTATGTCGATTGTCAATCAATCTGTATCGGCAATGACTGCTCAAGTTGTGGTACCCGCGAGTCAAAGCGATCATCCGAGGGTACAACGAGAACAAACATTAGCCGGCTATCAGCTATCGGCAAATGCTTGGCCGATGCAACAAGGCATGTCGAGTGTCAATCAGCCTGCATTGGCCATGGCTGCTCAACCCATGGTACCTACAAATCAAAGCTATCATCCAAGAGTACAAGGGTTGCAAGAGTCAATTGGCTATCAGCCATCGGCAAATTCCTGGCCGATGCAACAAAGCATGCCGAGCGTCGATCAGTCTGTATCGGCAATAGCTGCCCAGCCTATGGTGCCCGCAAGTCGAGGCTATCATCCAAGTGTACAAGGGCTGCAAGAGTCAGCTAGTTATCAGCCATCGGTGAGTCATGTGCCGATGACACCTAATGTAGGTTGGATTGGTCAATTGCCGATTCGGCAACAATATGTGCAGCCTGAGCACCAAGTGGCCGGAGTTCCGCAGCATCCAGCGAGTCTTCAGGATGAAGTATCGATACATCAACCGATAAGTACTACACAATACTCGCAAGAAAGAGCGTACAATGAAGCATCAGTACAACAACCGATGAATGTAATGAATATAATGCCACAATGCAGACCGGTAACTGTGCAAAGTCGCCCATCGGCAATGCAGCCGAAGCATAGTATTCCAATAACTGGTACTATGCACGTACCGATCATTTCAAATACTTTGAAATCAAGACCTGAAGAAGTGCATCAGCCTACTCAACCGGTCGATGTTCAAAGTTGCCCATCGGCCAATCAGCCGATGCATAATATTCAACATATTGGTGTTGTTGATGGGTCGATCGCTCTAGCCTGTTTAATACCAAGATGTGGAGAAATACATCAATCTACTCAGCTAGTAGGCGTCCAGAATTGCTCATCGGTTAGGCAGCCGATGCATGACGTTCAACAGATTGGTGCCGCTGGTGTATCAATTGCTCCGACTTGCTCACCACGGAGATATGAAGAAATGCATCCATCTGCCCAACCAGTAAGCGAGTTTGCGCATCGGCAAGGCACAAAGGTGTTGTCGACCGAGAAAGTGGAAGCTTCAGACTTGGACGAAGAGCCAAATATCAATGTTGCCGAATTGGAAAGTTTCACCTTTGACATCACCGAGGCCGATCAAGATGTTAAATCCTTCGAGCCCAGGGAGATTTGGGGCGCAAAGGTGCTCTTCGTTAGCCAAGGGGACTCTGAATCAGATGAGGAGGTGAACGTCGACACTGTTGAGTGGGTGAGAGATGAGGAGCCGGTACCTTGTGCGCTCGGCCAGAAAAGGACTGGAAAGTTCACCTTCGATGTCATGAAGGCCGATGGGATATTTGGCTTATTGCTTCAGGAAGGGCGAATTAAGCTAGCCCCTAATCAGGTAATTCCATCAGCCGAGGAACTTAAGGAGACCAGGTACTGCAAGTGGCACAATGCAACTTCTCATAGTACCAATGACTGCAAAGTGTTCAGGCAACATTTGCAGTCAGAGATTGACTCTGGACAGATCAGATTTGAAAATTCTAAAGTCTAGAAACCGATGGAAATTGATCAGCACCCGTTTCCAAATAATATGGTGGAAACCAATGGAAAGACTAAGGTGCTAACATCGGATGCTGCCAGAAAAAGTGCATCGGTAGATCCTGATCATCAAGTGGCTAAACGTGATGTAGGAAAATTTGCCGATGCCAGGAGAAGCAAGAGAGTTGCCGATGAAGATAGTAGTACTAATAGGGTTCCTGGCATCGTAATCACTCACAAACAGCCGAAGAGGGAATATCGGCAATCGCAAAAGGAGCAACATCGCTAGAAAGAAAAGGAACGGGAACGGCTTCGGCAGAAGGACCACTGGAGGTGTCCCTTCTTCGTTTATTGTTGGGAAGAGGGCATCAAGCTACCCACTGCTGATAACTGTCCTGAATGCAACGGGTACTACACTGCCGATCGGTTAGGTAAGAAACCTTGTTTGGATGATCGGTCATCCAGGTACGCCAAGCCACTCAGAGAGAAGAAATCGGTACACAACCGACTGGGGGGCAAGCTCAGCGCACATCACAGGCTTGGCAGGTGTGTTGAACAAGGGGAGCCTGAGGAGATGGCCGACGCGAAAGTGCCCGATGAAGACGTGCTCTCTAGAGGTTCAAGCATCGGGAAAAAAGCCGAGGCAAACAATGAGAGGCGGCACCAACCCGTCTGGAAAACCAAACTCCCTCAGTGGTGCCCCAAGGGTCTGACAGACTCAGAAGAGAAGAATTCAGCGTGAGCGCCGAAACGATTTATATGACACTGAAATTCCTTCAAGGGAGAGGCAGTGGAGGCCGAAGCGCGAGGATGGAGATCTATCGGTGGATGTCAGTATATTGCCGATGGCATAACCAGGGACTGATTTTGGATGTTTTAACTTGGGAGCAGCGTTCGGCAAACTTTGGCGATTCCACTTATTATACTTGGAGGCACCGGCCAGTTAAATAAACAGTGTGTATTAAAAACGACACTGCCGGTGAATTTGTTAACTGCCAGAGGAAAATGATTGTGAGAATGATTCTGCCGTGCTTGCGTATGATGATTAAACATGTGGTGCAAGTATTTTGGAGGTTGCTCCTTATACTCTTTGGTGGATCTATCGGCATTGTCTGAACTTCGTTCCGATGGGAGTATAAAATTTTGTTGCCGATTATTGCTACCTCAACCGACGATCGGGCTGAATATCGGGCTCCGCTAAAGAGTTGGGATTACTCAAAGAAGATTTCAGCCGATTCGGTAAGTCATGGTGTCGGTAATAGTTGCCGATAACTAGGTGAGAGTTTGCCGATGATACTCTGGTGTGGAGGTTGATTTTACCGATTGGGACTAACTTCTAGGCTTGGAAGCTGGTTTCCTAATCAGGGAGGTCTTTATCGGATAAGACAGTCTGCTCCCAGCAGTGCTTACATTTTAGAAACTATCGAGGGAGTCGACGTATAGCGTGCTCGTTTGAATGCCGATGAAAGGAAAGTTATAATACATCGGTAAAAGTGTATTAACATTATATTACAAAGCAAGATCAAGTATCAATATTACATTTGCCGATGTGACAGAGTTTGACAAGTTACAACAGGGAGTGAATAACTGATATCGCACGCAGGCGAATTTGTTCTATCTCCTCTATCTCCCTAGCATCTTCATCGGCAGAGCCTTCAACTGACTTGATCTTCTTCTTTAGAGTGATGTCTTGTCGGGCATTGTTATCCCTCTCCTGTCGCAGAGATTTGATGGTGTCGGGAAGTTGGGATCTCTTCTGGGCGATTGCATCCAAGGACTCTTCAACCTTTCTCAGCTCAGCTTGTAGTTCTTACTTTCTTGCCGATAGTTGAATGAATGCCTATTCGAGCTCAATGCCGGAAGCCTCCACTTGGCCGATGTTCTTGTGCTTCTCATCGGCAATTTGCTTAAACTTAAGCATTTCTTCCGTGAGTTTGGATTGGGCGTTCCGGTTGGCAATGCGGCTTGAGGCCCGTTGGTATTGCAATTGGCGACTCTCAAGGAAGGCTGCTTGAAGGAGAATCTCTTCTGCATCGGCAGGTAGCTGGCCTCGGATATCTTTAAAAATTTCCTTTGTCGCAGTCGAATCCTGGACAAGCTGGGATGTATCTATCTGTAGCTGAGAGAGTAATGCCTCGAGCTTGGATTTCACTTCTGCCGATAGAGCTAGAGCAGAACTTTGCTCGTCTTCGTCCTCATCGGAAATATTTATGGCAAAAGAGAATAGGCTGTCTGCTCCAGCGGGGACTTGGTGTTCATCCTCGTCCTGAGGGTTTATGCCAAAGGAGAATAGGCTGTCTGGGGAGTTCTGGGCCTGAAAATGAAGGAGTTAAAATGGGCCGATCATGAAGCTATACTATGAATTTTTAGGTGACCGACTTACCATCTTGAAGGGGATTTCTTGCCTGGGACTTGGCATGTTGGAGGGTCCAGCCTCATCTTGGAAATCGGCAGCAATTGCCGATGAATGAGCTTTTGTTGCTGAAGCTATTGGTGCTAGTGGTATTGTTGTCGGCATTGCTTCTGACGTGGTAGCTGGCTCCCTTGATGGCAACACCGTTCTTTCATCGGGAATCTCGGCTGGTGAAGGCGCCGATGCCGATGTCGCCACTGCTGCTGCGGCAATTGGAGTCGTCCCCTGGTAAGGGCTTTCATCTGGTGTAGGCACTGGTGCCGATACCGATGCTGTTGGTTCCTGTGGTGGCGACGCCATGCTCTCATCAGGAATTTCAGCCGGTGCCGATGTCGATGCTGCCTCCGCCGCTGTAGCAGGTGGAGTTGTCTCCTGGTCAGGGACGTCGTCCAGAGGATTATCAAGAATTGGAGCCATCGACGGTCCTGCCGATGGTGCGGTGGTAGCTGGTGGCGCAGTTCAAGCCGATGGCGAAGATGGGCTAGCCAGCCTCAAGCGCCTCTTCTTCCTTGGCGCAGCAGCAGGAGATCCAGCCCGTTTCGACGACTGGGGGGCATCGGCAGCCGAACTTGGAGATGCTTGTCTGCTTGGAGCAGCCGCCGATGACCTCATAGCCTGAAAGTATTCAATGCAAGTTATACAAAATAGAATATCACGGATGAGGCATTATGTAATCGGCGTGAGTGAAGATGGGTTTACTGCAAACACCCGCGTCAGGGCAGCAGCAGCGGCCGATGTAGGCTTGGTTTTCGCAGGTGTCAGCGTAGGTACCTGTTGAGGAGTGAAGGCGGCTAATGTGGGGGCCTTGTTGCCGATGAGTGACACGGGACTCATCATTCGGAGTTTGAAGGGCTTGCCACTCCTGCTCCTCGGAGGAATCGGATCATCAACCTGCTAAGTGTGAAGGGGTCAGATGCCGATGACAAGGGTAAAGTAATAAGGAATGAATCGGAATAAAAGACTTACTGCATCATCGGGGACGATGTGATCGGCGTCAATCATGTGCCGATAGTAGTGCGACGACTTTGCAAACAACTGACACCTCCATTCTTGCCACCAAGACTTGTACTCATTTGTGATGAAGGAGGTTGGCGACCAAGAAGACATGTCAAAGTCTGACATATCGGCACTGGGAGGAAGATTGACGACCTTATTCCACTCTAGAGCGCTGGAGATTGTCTGCCTAGGCTTCACCACCTTGGAGTAGCAGAGCTTAATCGACAGTTGGCCAAAAGCTAGTTGTCTCGCCGCTGCCGATGGGTAATAAAATTCAAATGATGGAGGGGCATTCTTCCCGGATCCGAAGATGTTGACTGGGATAGCGCGGGGGATAATACTGGCCTTCATAATTATTTGATTCTCAAGCACATTCCCATCGGTAAGATTGAACAGCAGTGGGAATCGGTTGTCTTCGTCGGCATATGGCCACCAGAGCCGTTCTGTGGCAGGAATTCCATTATAAATTTTCTGAAAGAACAGACCGAATTGTTCCACATCGGCATCGGTCCCTAGCAGTACTATAATGGCCTCTCCAAAGTTGAGAGGAGGGCGAGTTGCCGATT
The DNA here is from genome assembly GCA_022036555.1 of Microstegium vimineum. NCBI lineage: Eukaryota > Viridiplantae > Streptophyta > Magnoliopsida > Poales > Poaceae > Microstegium > Microstegium vimineum. The sequence continues at coordinate 9,521,053 of CM039139.1, read as the reverse complement.
CATCATCCCTACACTGATGATCTTCCAATATGTCCCTCGGGAATCGTTGAGCGAACAAGTCAAACTGAAGTGCTTTCTTCATCTGTGCGTTCAGCCACATATTGATAAACCACCAGGGACCTCCAAGGTTGCCGATATGCTCACCTAGTAGTAACTTCTGGGATACTTGATGGAGAAGGCGATATACCGATCCTAGAAGATATCTGCCTAGGGGAAGTCTTGTCCCATCGGCAAGCAGCTCAGCTGCTGGAAGATGCATGGTAGTGGGTCCAACTGCCTTGCCGCAGAAGATGAACTTTTCTAACCACATATTCAGGAAAGTGGCATGCTCCCTCTGGTTTACCGATCCTGTTTTCTGGTACTCATGAATATAGCCCGTCCAGCCGCCGATGTTCCGAGTATTCACTCTGTGCTCGGCTTTCCTATTGAATAAGGTGAAGGTATCGGCAGAAGAGACGTCTAGGCCGGTCAACATGTGGATAAGCGAAGCATTTTGCTCTAGCTCTACTAGGGATGCAAAGCCACCTATCTAAGCAATTCTAGTTAGTTAAGTGCCTAGCACACAATAGCAAAGGCCTAAGGCACTTAACACAAGCTAGCAAGAACAACTAACAAACTAAGCTAACTTAGCAAGATATGAAAGAATGTAAATGCTAAGATAGGAGGTGATTGTTATACCGATGCCTTGTGAGGTATGGATGTCAATGTAGAGAACCAATCACAATGAATACCAATGAGTAGCCGGGAGACAAGTTGACACACAATTTTTCTCCCGAGGTTCACTTTTTTCCACCAAGCTAGTCCCCGTTGTGTTGACTACTCAAATGGTGATTCGGTGGCTAATAGGTAATGACAAGCCTAGCTCACAACTTGAGCGCCACAAGAATCCACCCAAGTGAGAGTAACTCAGTGACACGAGCAATTTACTAGAGTTACCCTTTGGCGCTCTGCCGAGGTGGGTACAAGCCCTCTCACAACCAATGAGGCCGGCCACAAACAATCACCAACTTGTGCCGACTCCTCCTTCTTGCTCCAAGCCATCTAGGTGTTGGCAAACACCAAGAATAACAAGAAAATAGTAGCAAGAACGATCACCAAGTGCTTCTAGATGCAAATCACTAAGCAATACACTTGGATGCACTCTATCTCTTTTGGAATGAACAAGTGATCAAAGAGATCAGTGGGAGAGGTGCTCAAGAGCTCACAAGAGTATGCAAGAAAGGAATTCGGCAAGAGAGGGAGCTTCAACCGGCCAAGGGCCTTAAATAGGCCCCTCTCAAAAAACTAGCCGTTATGCCTGAGTCGGGGGCGTCGGACGCTCTTCAAGTTTGCGACGGACGCTTCGACGCCAGCGTCCGTCGCGTATCTAGAGAGTATGCAGAGAGCTCCTGCGTCCGTCGGACGCGTCCGTCGCCTTGTCGTCGGTGTCACACCCAATTTCAAGGACGAAATAGGATGCATAACATTATGTGTGCCCAGGAAACAATCCACACATAAGTCACAAATTACATAGTATCATCACAGAGTTTAATACATAGTGTACATAGATCCATTACATAAATAGATAAAGCAAATGGAAGGTACATCTAGCTCTCATGGAACTCCATCTCACAGGGAAGGTCAACTGGTTGACTAAGCCTAGAAATCTTCAGGGAAGTCCTCATAGCCTCATGCTTCTGTGATGAAAAGTAAAGCAAGTGTAAGTACTCTTCGTACTTAGCAAGCTAACATGGGGTTATGAAGCTCAAAAAGGTTAACATTGGTTTACTGCGTTTAGAAATTTTAGTTGATCAAGGTTTTATTTATTAAGTAACATCAAGTTCTGCTTAAGCCCCAAATGATCCCACTTATCATTACCATCTCTGAGTAAATCATAATATCAACACCTTATTGGCATAAGGAACAATGGTAAAGATACAACAAGTTGATTAATTAATCTGTAAGTTTTCCAGGCCGCTCGTATCCATGAGCACGGCTGATATATCAGTTTATTACTCTACAGAGTTTGTGCACTTTACCCACGAGTCGTGATTTGCCCTTTCGCCCGAGGTAGCTAGCCTCTTAACCCACTTCCTAGGTAGGTCAGCAGGGTTCACTATGTAGTTTTTCAAAGAGCCTTGCTGGCAAGAGATAGACATTACGGATCCACGGGCAAGGGGTGTGTAAGGTCTCCTCCCGGTGGTACACACGCGTAGCGGTAGCCACCCAGGCCATACCAGACAACCAGCTCGTCAATGGCAAATTTCATGAACTATCAACATGCGTGAATATACTCTCATACTTGACTAAAGCCAGAGCCATTATAGCTCTCATGGTTGCACTGTTAATCCCAGCTTTTTCCCATAGGTGTTCTCATTAAAGTTAGGTTCCAGTTGCCAATAACAAATTCATCAATCCATCATAGAGTATCATAACACTTGGTAGGGATCGTGTATCATTTAGATTTGCACTAGCAATATACCCATATGCATATCCCATAGGATTCAAGGTAAAGGATATCAATACTATGGAAATATTCTACGGGTTTCAAATTAAACACATTCGAATGAAATCATGATTATGGTGAATTGGATAACAAGGTAGGTCCCATGTTATACTTGCCTTGGTTCTCAAACTCCTGCTGGTACTGCTGTTCATCGAAGAACTCCTGGTCACAAGCAAACTCCTCACCGTCTGAACTCGATCACGGCATTGCAACAACACACATTCCAATTTGCATTCATACAAAGCAAACATAGCTACTGTTAGAATAGTACACCAGCAATAGTAAACAGAAGTAAAAGGTTTGTAAACAGGTACTACGCACTGCTACGAACATTTCAACGTGAGTTTCACGAAAATTGGATTTAAAACGAGAAAGATATGAATTAAACTAGTTCTCTAAGAGCATTTTTTTATTAAACTTAACCTCGAAATTTAAATGTTCCAAACAGAACTAATAGTGGATTTAACATGTATAGAATTTCATTACGAATCTAACGCAATTCGATTCGTTCAAATCGGAGTTAAAACGCAATTTTTATAAGCATTTCAAATTGGATGGCAATTCTGTAAATAGATTTTGAATTGATTTCAAATTAAAACGAATTTCATTTGATTTTTCTGAAATCAACTGAGCTGAGGACTGCGGGTTTATTAAGAGAACAGCAGGGGCTCTTTAACAACATTGCCAGCGAAGGGGTATCGACCATTTCTGGCCGTAGATCTCGCGATGAACGACTGAGATTAGAAGGTGGGGAGAGGGAGGGAGCTGGCCGGCCGAGCACAGAAGCCAGCACGACGGTGCTCCATGGATGCCGGCATGGAGCTCGGCGGCGAGAAAGGGAAAAAGGGCCTAGGGGCCTCGGTTGGCCACCAGAAGACCACGGGGACATAGAGGAGACTGAAACGAACTCGGATATTCCATCACTTGAAGGCAGGGAAAGGAGAACCCGCGCGCGGCCATGGCCAGCGGCGGAAGCTTGCTGGCGCATGCGGTTAGAGCCATAGAGGCCACGGTTTGTCTTGGGGTTAGCGCGGGGAGAAAGAGGAGGTCTAGGCGAGTGCGATGGTGCATTCGGTTGAACACGGGGAGAAGAACAGAAGCTGTTGCACGGGGCGCCATGGACGGCGGCGTACTGTGCTCGCGGAACAGTTCGCTAGGTCCTCGATTCGTCAAATTGAGCGCATAAGAACGATGAGGGGGGCGCTTCGGTGCTTACCAAGGTGAGAATGTGGACGAAGGCGGTTCAGGGACCTCGACTTCACGGAAATGGCGACCAGCGAGGTTCGTCCGCGGCGGTGTCGCGTCTGCACAAGTTAGCGCGATGATGAGAGACCGAATCTGCGAGAGGGAGAATGAGAGAAAGTCAACGAAGCTCACCGCAGAGCGAGCGGAGTCGTTGCTGGCTCCGAACGTCGGCGTCACAGTGGAGCTCGTCGGCGCGCTTACGGGGGAAAAACAGAGAGAGGCGAGAAAGAGGGAACACAGTGGGCGGCGTTCCTCTTTGAAGCGCTGGAGAGGTGAACGGGGAAACGGGAGCGGTTGCGAAGTCGAGCGCAAGGGGCAGGAGGGAGAGGGAGTGGGACGTGGGAGCGGGGGCGGTAGTTGCCGAGAGCCTGAGACGCTCGGCGCGTTCGTGCAGCAGAGGAAGGGGAGGAGGGAGGAGTGAGGGGGGGCAGTGAGGGAGGAGCTGACGGGTGGGTCGGGCGGCAGTGAGATGGGACGATAAGAGGGGCGTCGCGTGGGTGGCTGCAGATGGGCGAGGGAGAAGGGGTGGACTGGGCCTCCTGGCCGAAACAAAACAGGAGGGAGAGAGGGAAAGGAATTTTATTTTATTTTTCTTTTTCCAAACTTTTCAAAACCTTTTCAATTTGGATTGATTTCATTTTCAAAACTTCTTTGCAACCACACTCATCACAAAAAGAGATGCAGCAGCATGTATGCAAAAACATGTTACTAACTCTCTATCTTGTTTTAATTCCATAAAAAATCTTTTTCACCTAAATTCAATGCTCACATAATTCATTAATAAATCATTTTTAGCTATTTCAAATGCAAGCAAAATTTTGGGTGTTACAGTCGGACCCTCGGCAGCGTCCGTCGCTTGTGTCAGTGAGTTCTTCAATCCGTCGGACGCTCGTCCGAGTTTAGCTCAGCGTCCGTCGCCTGCGTCCGTCGCGTGAGCAGAGAGCATCCAGAGAGCTCCAAAACCCGACAGACACGTCCGTCGCGTGGTCGCCAGACGTTCTGCAGCATCCGTCGCGAATTCTGTACCGATGCTGAGTTAGGGTTTGCCATCGGACGCTCTGACGCTCTAAGCCAGCGTCCGTCACCAGCATCCGTCCTCTCTTTCTTGACCCTTTCTTGTTTCTTTCTTTTCCAACCTTGCTCCAATGTGCCAAACACTTAGAGTACTTCCTTAGAGGAGGCGTTTAGCATATATTTTATGTCTTTTAAGCAAGGCTATGTTACTAGGTTGATTAATGCAGATGCATGAATGAAAACACGTAGTAGCACTTGATAATCGCAAACACAATACGTTTTTCCCTTCTTGATAGTATGGCTATCTATCCTAAAGATGATCACACTCTCTATAGTGTTTTGATCACTAACCAAAAAATGACCCTATGATATACCTTTGTCTTGGGTCCATTTTTGTTTTTCTCTTTCTTCTTTTCCTTAGACATAGAGCACTTGATCCATCATGATACTTCATCTAGCTTCACATGTCAAGGTGGATTACCCTAGCTAGATCATATGCTTAAGCCATAGGGTTAGTCCATAGGTTTCACCAATTATCCAAAACCAAACATGGGCTTTCACCTTGGCACTAGACTATATCGGACGCGTTCGGTGCCAGCGTCCGGTGCTACTTAAACACCTCTATCTTCTCCAAATCGAATTATGTCGAATATAGAAGTTGTTATAGGCTATCTTAGGGTCAACCTAGGCTCACTTAGGGCTATGAAAGTCAAGTGTGCACCACACCTACTCTATGAAACTCACCTAAGTCAAGCTACTCATTCTAACCCCCCCCCCCCCTTAATATTACGGTCAAAGGTAAAACAAAGACCTAATCTTCTCTAAGTGTCCATCTCCTTATGACACTTAGACTTAGACTAATCACCGTCTTCATCTCCATCCTTTGAAATCCGAAACTATATTCATCTTGGGGGCATTAGAAAACCATTGGTTGGCCATTCATTCGCCATTATCATGGCCTAACAATTTAATTGGCTCTGCAAAACACACTTTAGCCTTAATAACTTTGTATGGTTGTTAATCACCGAAACCATGGGACCTAGATGCTTTCAATTTTCCTCTATTTGATGAATGTGTGTTAGATTTGTAATTTCAAATATCTCTGTTCCAATCTATGCTTCTGTTTTACATGCCATTATTCATAATTGATATTTTTCAAAAACAAATAACTGTGGTGCCAACCCGGGCGTTCGCGCAATAATCACTAGCGGTTGTCCTCGGTTATGCATCTGTATAGAATTTAGTCCCTACTAATTGCACCATGGAGAAAGCTTCCTGCCTTTTATTTCAGAGCTTTTATTTGTATGGCGGAACAGAGACATTTTGATCTAGTAATGCAGCATCGCACCAGAAGTTACAACCACCAAAGCACGGTGCATAATAAATAATTCAGAAATTAGCTGAACATTTTGTCAGAAACTAGTGGACATGTTCATCCGCTGCAACAGTTTCCCCAACTTGTCATCTACCGAAGATCATCAGTGGATGTGGGTGGGAAATTCGTCTGTACTTTTAGCCTAACCCCTGCTGTTAAAATAATAAAATGTGAACCGAATATATATATATATATATATATATATATATATATATATATATATATATATATCATAAAGTATAAAGAATTATTACAAAATAGTTTCAATGCTCCTTATTAAACAAAGTTAGAATCAAGTTTGCACTGCTACAAGTCCACCACTCAACTTCCTAAGTTTGTAGTCTCTTGGCTCACTCGTTACAGGCACAGGAAAGCTATCAGGGTTCAGGGTAGACCCCCATCAGCATAGTCGACCAAGTCACCTTCACTGATATTAATCCAAAATCAGTCTTTATTTCTTGAGCATCGTGCCCATGGGTTTTGGCTTTGAAGGAACAAAAATGCTGCTCCAAATTGGATGACAATGCACCTACATTGAACTTCAAATCTATCGAATCAAACCTCGTTACAGCAACCACCGACCTGTTTAATGCATGTGACTCCATGATAGCACCTTTAAAGAGTTGGATTTCCTGATCCAAATCACTGGTTAAACAACCAACAGACAAATTAAAACTTTTCTGTACTTCCGATATTAGAACCTCTACAGTAGCCTCAACTGCGTCATTAAGACGTGATAAAGTTAACACGACTGTACCACAATCACCAGGAATGCGACATATGAATGGGTGAGCCCAAATGTCTGGAGGGTTTAGATATGCTGCACCATCGATCAGCTGTAGGTCATCTTTTTCTTCCTCACCTGTCTTGATCCTCATGTCATATTCGAGTACAGCTTGGTCAAAAAAATCTATCGCTCGTTTAGGGCCAGTCATGTTGATGAGAGAACCCTGCAAAACTATTATATTTAGTAGCTCTTCATATAATATAAACATAAGAAACATATAGATGCTTCTATTAGGATGTTCCACTTGTAAAAATATTTACTTAAAGAAACATTTTACAACTGATTATCAAGATCTCCATCATTTAAAAAAAATGTTACAAAGTGCGCAATGGTGGGGGCAATTGGTCCTGTTATTCATTTGATTTTGTTTCAGATCCCAAATAGTTGAGCACAGACCATCAATCGGTATTTTTCGAAAACAGAACAAAAACAGAGTGGGACGGGGTGCTCATCTCCTTGTGTGCTCGCCGCCAGCTGCCGCTGCGCCACAAGGCTAATCCGGAAAAAAGTAGGAGAGAGTCCGCGGGTGACGACGGTGCATCAATTGACCGGTGAGTTCTCTCGTTTCCGTGATCCTCGTTCATCCCCTCTGTTGGTTTCGGTGTTGCCTCTGCTGACCATGGCGGTAGATGGGGTGAATATGTGCGCAGTTTGTAGGGGAAGAGTGTCCGTGTTTTGCCAGGTAGATGATGTTATGCTTTGCACTAGCTGTGACATAGAAGTTCATAGTGCGAATGTGATCGCCTACCGACATGAACGGAGTTTTTTTGCCTCCATCAATTCAAGGAGAATTGTTGCGGGTGATGAATCAGGATAAAGGAGTGCAAATTGAGGTTCTGAGGCTACTGGACTTGGTTGGGGAGCATTGGCGATCAGGGATGCTCTGGATGGATTCTCCTTCGCAGATTAATGAATCCTGTAAGGAACCCATGAAAGGGAATGTATCTGGTATTCAGAGGAATGGGGAAAACATATTGGGGGCTGAATGGACGGCAATTCAGATTGGAGCTACATATGATCGAGGAGATGATAATTCTGTAGGTTGGCTAGAAAATCACAATGACACAAATTGGAATAGGCGAGTTTCAAGTTGGGACATTACCAGAACACATAAGCTGAAGGTGAAGGAAAATCTGGAGATTAACAAGCAGTTGTTCAAAAGTCCACCCCAGCCAATGAACAGTGATTTGTATGAATTAGATGAGTCAAGTAACCGTCTGGAAGAGGCAATGATAAGAGTCTCCAAGGTACAGTGGGGATTTGCCATGACCGAGGAACCTGTCAATGGGCTGAAGCTAGAAGACGACTTCAGTAATAACAAAGACGGGCCAGTTTCAAACCTGGGCTTTTCTCATGCTAGTATATATAATCACTCTTGGAAGCCTATCGGGCCGAGATGGGTTTGGATATCCAAAATCAGTGCTGCACAAGGGATAGGGTACTAGGAGTCTAAAGAGGACATACAGAGGTTTGGACACCTAGCTCGCAAAGTTCGGCGCATAGGTCCGCCGCCACCACTCTCAAAATCATTCATAGAGATAGTAAAGGCAGACATGGCAAGGCGCTCCTGGAAGCGTCAATCTGATGACTGGACAGAGGAAGACGACCTGCTGGGGGGAGATCTACATCATGAGCAAGACCTACGACAGAAACTGCATCGAGGCTTTGAGGGTATGGGGAATATGTTCATGGTACAGTCGTGGATTTAGAGGGCCAGAAGAATACCAATAAGGTGGGAGAGGTTTTGGTCAGGCCCCAGTTGGAAACAGGGAGATGGGTAGACGAAATCGTAGCTATGGAGAGGAGGTGGGCAAGGGAACCCCAGCTTTCAGGGGAGGACTAGAGCAGAAGGGACAGGGAACCTATGGAGGATGGAAGCCTAAGGAGCTAGTCATAGACAAAAAATCAATTGCAATAGCAGAGCAAATCCGTAGATATTAGATGCTTTCAGTGCCTAGAAATGGGTCACCATCAATCAGATTGCACAAATGAACCTGTCTGCTACAAATGTAAGGAGAAAGGGCACATGGCTGCTGAATGTAACCAGGTTAAACGCAAGATTCAATTACTTGGGTTTGGTATTCCAGGCAAGGGTTTCTACTCAATGGATATTCCAGATTCCCAAGTAAAGACAAATCAGGCAGTGGGCCCAAAAACATCTTCTGTGCTCCAAACATGCTGGGTGCAAATTAGTAACAGCCCACCAAATGCTAGAGAAGAGACAGCTGTTAAGCAGATAGCTACTTCAATTGGACAACCACTTGTGATGAATGAGCTAAGCCTTATCAGGGATGAACCAGTAAGGGTTAAGGTGAACTGTAGAGACCCTGTAGCTATCAGGTGTGGGATTGAGATTTTTTTCAACAAGATTGGACATGAAGTCAAATTTGTTGCAGAAGACGGACTGGGAAGAAATCAAGGACCCAAGGGGGGCCCAGGACCGGACAGGAAAGATGACAAAAATGACAAATTAGGTAGGAAGGATCAAGGGATACTGCAGGCTCTAAAACTAAGAAGAAATCTGACAAGTTTGATAGATTTGGAAGAATAGACAAGGAACAAGACTCAAGTCATGGAGATAGTCAAGAGGCTTTGGAAGGGGTTGATAAGAGTACAGATCAACATGAAACTGATCAGACAAAAGAAAGGGTTATGCCAATTGTTGTTTTCCACCCATCTACTGGAATGCTGAAGTTGGTTGACAATGCTATGGAGGATACAATAGATATTTGGGACCCTACTTCATCTCTAATTCAGTATAAGATAACCTCTGATGAACAACATGTTCATGAGGTGACTGCTAGTCTTGATCTTAATACTGAAAACATTGATACCCAAATAGATGTGTTTAGGGCAGAGGAGAGAATAAGAGCTGCTCTAGCAGAGGCTAATTACATGGAGTATTTGGCCTCTGTTAATAAGAGAACTGCACCTCAGGGGGAGGAGGATATGCAGGAATATGAACTAAGCGTGGTGGATAATTCAATAATGGGTGTTGCTGAGAAACCCATTCAAGAAAATCAAAAAGTTCCCCCCAATAAGAGGGGGAGACCAAAGAAAACATCCAAATGAGATTTCTCTTCTGGAATGTTAGGGGGTTGGGTCAAGGAAGCAGGAGGAAACAAATTAAGGAATACATTGAGGAACACAACTTAGAATGGTAGGTCTACAAGAAACCATTAAAGATCCCTTCATTGATAGAGAGCATCAGGACCTTTCAGGAAATAAGGTTTTTCCTGGAAATGGTCCCCTTCTAGGAGTAGATCTGGTGGCATTTTGATGGGTGTTAGAGCATCTCCAAGAGATTAGCCAAATCGTTTTCTAAATGTAAATTTAGCTATTCTGAAAAAAAAAGATGTCTCCAACAGACTCTGTAAATAACTCTCCAAATTTAGAAGATCTCTATTCCACCTTATTCGCTCTCTATCTTTGGATAGCCTACCTCACTGGCCATCTAGACTCTTCATTTTACAGAGTTTGTTGGAGTAATCTAGTATTATCTATTTTAGAGAGTAACTAAATCACTAAATTTGGCTAGTATGCTTAGAGAGTCTTTTGGAGATGCTCTTAACCATACTACTTTGGAATTAGAAGATTTCAATATTCTTGAGTTTTGTGTGGCAATGAATTTAAGAGATAGGAGATCCAATTTTAGATGGGTTATGGTTACAGTGTATGGACCTGTTAACCATGAACTGTCAGGAATTTTTTTTAGAAGAATTAGGAGCTGTCTGTCAGCAATCAGTGCTACCATTGATCATGGGAGGAGATTTTAATTTGATAAGGGAGGCATCAGATAAGAACTCTGATAATATTAACTATAAACTGATGGACCAGTTCAATGATTTTATTGGGGATTAACAATTAAGGGAACTAAAAAGGTCTGGTCAAAAATACACTTTGACAAACAAACAAGATAAACCAATCTTGGTAAATTTAGATAGGGTTTTCTTTTCCACGGGGTGGGAAGAGAGATTTTGTCACGCGCCTGATGGCACCTCCCCAGCCCACTGCTAATGGGCCAGTTGCGGCCCATGTGAGGGGCGCACACCCAAGAACGGCGGTGGTGGCTGCGCTACAGTACCACATGTACCCGTGCGTGAACAGTAACCACCGGGCAATAAAATAGGAATAGAAAGTAAATTAGGATATTAGGGTTTGATTTTGGAAAGAGAATCCAATCTATAAGGATATCTCCCAACTTGGAACACAAGACCTATAAGGACTATAATATAGGGAGGATGTAATCAATCTAATCAGGCAAGAAAAGAGCTATTGCTCCTTCCTCTATCCCTCTCTCCTCTTTGTTGCCACCGCCTCCTCTCCTCCCCTTGCACAGCCCTCCTCTTCCTCCCCTAAACCCTAGCCGCCACCCTCCATAGCCGCAGCCACCTCCACGTCCCAAGTGGCGTGTTACACCTAGTATCAGAGCCCAGACGCTCTTTATCCATTTCCTGGTGTCTAACCAGAGTGGGGTCTGATCACTCCCCTATTATTGTGGATAATGGGGAGAGTCTTGCTACTAGACCTAGATTTTTTTTCTTTGATCAACAATGGTTATTAGTAAAAGATTTCGTGGGTTTTGCCATAGAAGTATGGAAAGAAGCTGAGGCAAGGTGCCCTGAAGATTGTTACTCTCTAGATAGCTTGCATGTATGCCTAGTTATGATGAGAACCAAATTGAAAGGGTGCAACATAAGACGATTAGGGAGACAAAAGAAAGAAAAGAAAATGTTCATGGATGAGCTTTCTTGTTTTGATCAACTGGCTGAGGATAGGGATCTTTCTCAAAGGGAATGGGCACACATATATCAGATAGAGAGAGAACTGGAGAAGGTCTATCTAGAGTGAGAGCAATTAGCCTCGGGATTGATTGACTGATTTCCAAGAGTAGAGGGTACAATATATAGGCAAGGATCCTCGGGGTTTATAGTAAACACCAATCAATGGTGATCCTTGCCTTATCAATCTAATCTTAACCCCCAAGGCACCGAGCCTACTAGGCTATGTGCTGGTCCGTTACACCCTACTAGGGCGCCTATTGCTAACACTCCCCCACAGTTGAAACGTCAGCCACTTTTTGCACGTTTAGACTGGACCTAAACTCCGTGAACACTTGAGGTAGGCAGTCCCTTGGTGAAGATATCAGCATATTGCGAGGTGGTAGGAACATGCTGAACTCGTAGATCACCAATGGTGACTCACTCCTGGACGAAGTGAAGATCGATCTCGATGTGCTTGGTGCGCTGATGTTGCACCGGATTGGAGGACATGAAGACGGCACTAATGTTGTCGCAGTACACTAGTGTGGCGCGCCGAAGAGGGGTTCAAGAGAAGCTGACGTAGCCAGGTCGCCTCTGCAACTCCATTAGCCACTGCGCGATACTCGGCTTCAGCATTTGATCTTAATACTGTATTCTGGCGCTTGGAAGACCAGGAAACGAGATTGTCACCGAGAAACACTGCATAACCCAAGGTGGATCTGCGAGTGTTAGCGTCGGTGTAGACAACAAGATCAGTCGAAGTAGTCGGTCGCAGCAGGAGACCGAGGTGAAGTGTGCCTTGAACATAGCAAAGAATCCACTTCAGAGCAGCAAGGTGAGGCTCTCGTGGGTCATTCATGTGGAGGCAAACCTGTTGAACAACATATGCAATGTCTGGGCGAGTGAATGTCAAGTACTGAAGAGCTCCAACAAGACTGCGAAAGTGAGCAGTGGCGTCATTCGCCTGCTCGAGGGCTGGCCGCCGGTTGACCTCGTCGGCCCGGACAAAGGTGATGGAGCCGTCGGCGTCCTCTGGGAGTAGGTGGAGAGGAACCCATGGTTGGCGACTGGGTGCACGGCACAACAAGGGCTGGCACGTGTGAGGACGCGCGGCTGGGCAGCGCAAGAAAGCGCGCAGCTGGGGCCGGCGCAAGGAGGCACGCGGCTAGGCGGCGTCGCATGGCTGGGGCCAGCGAGCGGAGGTAGGTGCAGCGGAAGGCTAACCTAATCTGGATATCATGAGAGCAATTAGCCTCGGGATTGACTGATGGATTTCCAAGAGTACAGATCCTGAGGGTTTATAGTAACACCCAATCAATGGTGATCCTTGCCTTATCAATCTAATCTTAACCCGCAAGGCACCCAGTCGACTAGGCTATGTGTTGGCCCATTACAGCCCATTAGGGCGCCTATTGCTAACATAGAGTTAGAGATTTATTGGAGACAGAGGGTTGGCAAACATTGGCTGGTTGATGGTGACTCCAATACCAAATTCTTTCATCAGTTTGCAAATGGCAGGAGAAGGAAGGGTACTGTTTCCAGCTAGAAATTCATCAAGGTGTTATTACAGAACAGAAAGACATTATGACACATGCTTTCCATTTTTAGAAAAGATCTTTTTGGGCCTGTTGATTTAAGATATATATTCATATCTAACAATTTTTGGGAAGACAATAGAAAAATCAAGGAGGATAAAGAAGATCTGATTAAGGAATTCTCAGAAGAGGAAATTAAATATGCTAATTTTTAAATGAAGAAAGATGATGCTCCTGGTCCAAATGGATTTGGGGCTGGTTTCTTTCACAAATTTTGGGAGATGATTAAGGGCAAATATATTGATATATTTATGGATTTTCATAAAGGGATTCTAGATATCAAGAGGTTAAACTATGGGGCTATAACCTTAGTGCTAAAGGTTCATGAGGGAGCCCCGCGGCCGGCGTTCCCAGCGACCCCCAAATCCTAGCTGTCGCCGTCGTGTGAACAGTACCACCCTAGCCGCCGCTGCCTGCGACGCCGGTCGCGATGCCAACAACCTGGGCAGGGCTTGTCCAGCCGCCGCTGCCTGCGACGCCGGTCGCGATGCCGGCGACCTGGGCGGGGCTTATCCAGCCGCCCCTCCCGGTGCTGCCTGCGCCCGCGATGTCGGCTGCCTGGGCGGGGGTTGTCCAGCCGCCACTCCCGCCGCTGCTTGCACCCGCGATGCAGGCTGCCGGGGCGGGGTTTGTCCAGCCTGCACTAACACCGCCACCCCCAACGGCGCCGCTCTCCGAGGAGTCCCGGGCGGGGCTATTGAGCTCTTCGCCGCAATGCAAGCCTGTGTCGCCGCCATGCAAATCGACGTCGCCAGGATACAGGTTGCCTACGCAGGGCTTGTCCATCCGACCCTTCCGCCACTGCCTGCGCCCCCACCGCCACCACCAACAGCGTCGATCCCGTCGTTTACCTGCAAGTTATCTGCAGCAGTGCGGCTGCAGGCGGCGGCGCGCGGCCTCGTAGCGCGCCAGCGGCTGCAGAAGATGCGCTCACCTATGCACGAGGCGACCTTCGGGACGGGCGACCTCAGCATAGGGGAGCGCGACCTCGCCGGATCGGTCGACCTCAGCACAGGGGAGCACGACCTCGCTTGGTCGAACGACCAGCAACCACGCCGATCTGTTGCCGTTTTCAAGCGCGAGCATGCTATTTTTTCCGCGGGCGGCGAACTCCACCTCTGCGTCGGCGACTGTTTGGCATGCGCTTCCCTCCTCGTCTATCTCAACATCGGCAGGAGCGCTATGCCTAGCGCCGCTGTTTTTCGTCACCGACAGCCGCGAGGATGCCTCCGCTAGTCGTTGTTGCGACCAATTCCTATTGGCCTTTCGTCCAGATGGCGTCCTTGGGATCCAGGTGGCTACACACGTGTCGCTCCAGCACGCGAAGGGTGTCAGCTTTATCTTCAGGAGTCCAAAATAAAGAATCGGAGTCCAATTCAGGTTGAGAATAATAAAATAAGCCGAGATGTAAAAGGCTTATTTTTAGGTGTTAGGTTTGTGTTACGTCGAGTCATTGTTAGGTCGCAGCTCGAGGACGAGCTGCATGTCCAGGGGGGGTGTAGTGTTAGGAGAGTCAAGGGCCTATTGGGCCTTAGCCCATTAGGGTTAATGAGTCGCTTGCTTAGGGGCCAAGTAAATCCTCTCTATATAATGAGAGGAGATGTATCAATCTAAATCAATCAAGAGATTAGAAGGAAACCCCTTCCCTCTTGCCGGCCGTGAGCGGAGCCCCGCGGCCAGCGTTTCCAGCGACCCCCAAACCCTAGCTGCCGCCGTCGTGTGAACAGTACCCGTGGTTACTGTAGCACCGTGGGTACTGTAGCTCACAACAGCCACCGTCTTCCTCAAGTCCTCGTCCCTCGCCTTTGCCCTTGTCCCACGCGCCCTAACAACTGAGCTATATACATAACACTAACACTATGAAGCAGTATAGGCCTATATGCTTGCTTAATGTGGATTACAAGGGTTTTACCAAGGTTTTAACAAAGATTATCTCCTATGGCTAAGGAAGTCATTGGAGAAAATCAAACTGGATTCATCGAGGGAAGGAACATCCTTGAAGGGGTGGTTATTTTGCATGAGGTGATTCATTCTTTGAGCAAACATAAAAGCAAGGGGATGGCCACGGACCCTGAAAACGTGCAGGCAGTCGCTGATTGGCCACAGCCCCGTTCGGCGCGCGCAATCAGTGGTTTCCTTGGGCTTGCGGGCTACTACCGCAAGTTCGTCAAGGACTTTGGCGCCCTTGCAGCTCCTTTAACAGCCCTGCTAAGGAGGGATTCGCATGGAATGAGGCTGCTGGAGCAGCCTTCGTCGACCCCAAAACGGCCATTACCACAGCGCCGGTCCTAGCCCTTCCCGACTCCTCACAAGCCATTTATCGTTGAGTGTGATGCCTCAACGCACGGCTTTGGGGCTGTCCTCCTCCAAGACCAGCACCCCATCGCCTTCTTCTTCGGCCGCCTCGCTGCCCCTCAACATCAATCATCAGCTATTACATGATGCCAACAATTTAGTAAACAATCATTTCATAATATAGTACCCATTCAGGCCATTAATGTAACATGATGCAACTTTTCTACACTAAGCGTGCATATAATCTGACTCATTGTTGGCAAAAGCTTAAATAAAAATTTGACTTACATTGATGGACTCATAAAGTAGCAGCTTCGAAGCTTTTTTTTTTTTTTGCAGGTAAAACAAAATATTACATGGGAGCTATAACACAGCAACAAAAAACTAATCCCATTTGCGTATTTCTAGTTATGAAGGACATGGCATTCTATGTGACAAGAGGGTACCCCAAAAGCTAAAAGGCAAGTTCTATAGGACGGCAATTAGACCTGCAATGTTGTATGGAGTCGAATGTTGGCCTACGAAGGCTCGACATGTTCAACAAATGTGTTGCAGAAATGTGCATGTTGCGTTGGATCTGTGGTCACACAAGAATGGACCGAGTTCGGAATGATGATATACGTGATCGCCTAGGGGTGGCACCAATTGAAGAAAAACTTGTCCAACATCGGTTGAGATGGTTTGGCCATGTCCAGAGGAGACCGCCAGATGCACCAGTGCGTCGTGGAGTCCCAAGCCAAGCTAATAATATAAGGAGAGGCAGAGGAAGGCCGAAGTTGACATGGGCGGAGGCGGTGAATAGGGTTTTAAGTGCCAGAACCAAGACTTGGGTATCTTGTTGGGTTTCAACTCTAGCCTACCCCAACTTGCTTGGGACTACAAGCTTTGTTGATGTTGATGTTGATGTAGTTATGAAGGACATCAAGAGGGTAAACAAGCCTTATGTCCACCAAATAATTTAAGAGAACAGTTAATTCAACATTCACAATCTATCCAAACTTTAATGATGCAAAAAAGAGATGCCATGGAGAGTATGTAGTGAGATGTTTAGCCTTCTATTGTGAAATGAGTAATGTAATTTAAAATAAGGAATGACTACTTATCACCATCAAGTGTTGAGGTTCATCTACTTAACGATTTCAAGTACAAACATGGGGTATTTAGCCTGAAGTATTCCATACCATCTGATCTGCAGTCTAAATGATTCTCTAGGGCAGTTTTGGGGGTGGTTTATCCCACCTAACGAGCCATGTGGGTGAAACCACCTCAAAACTGCCCAAGGTATTATTACTCGAGGGGGTTAAGCAAACAAACCTCATTACTAGTGAGTATTAGAACATATTTCTTGAAATAATTGATAATTGCAGATAGGTATGGACATGCACCTGCTCCACAATGATGGGATCATCCCTGCTGACATTCACGATATAATTAAGCAATGGATCCAGATCATCCCGCACTGCTATGTATCCATACAGCTCTACTAAGCCACCATCCACAGAAATTTTTGCCAACTCTATTGATAAAAATTGCAGCATGCGACCACAATCATGGCTCATGTGAATTCCATTGTGAATGATACAATTTGTGGGATCTGAAAACATCATTGCCTCCAACCGAGCTTCATAAAAATTATAGTCATATCATAAGTTTGTAGGAAACTGATGCAGTAAATAAATACTTGAAAATAAATATGCTATTTGAGGATTACATGGACCATCGGTAATTTTTCATTTCATCTACTAAGCAGAGACAATCTATGTTCCTTTTTTCTGTGCACTCCTGAAAAGTTCCAGGAACAACAAAAAAAGCAATGAATTGAAAAACTTGTACTGTTGGCGGTTTACAGCTGCACATAAGGAGACTTTAAACCTAGATGGTACTACAGCAGTGTGACTGCCCATACTTGGGTTGCAAATTTCCTGTCCAAATACAAAGTTTGACATGGAAGCAAATTTCAGGCTGAAAGCATCATTTAATTCAGCCTTACATGGGTCCTTTGGGTCTTGATGTAATTACATAGGATGCGATAAGGTCCTATGTCCATGTCATTAAACTCTATATACCCTCAGCCCCTGCCATCAAGAAACAAAGCAAATTGCTATCTATATGGTGCTGAGTTGAAGGTTGCAAAAGTAAGGAGCAAGGTTTAGAGTGGAAGGTGCTAAGTCGTTCAATTTTAAAGACCTCCAGTGCAATTTTCTCATAACTGAAAGAGTGCAAGCCAAGGAATGTTGCACACAGCTGGTAGTGGTGGAGGGTTCCTTGTATGGAAGGATTCTAGGACAATGTTTTCTAGTCGTCCGACTAATCGCGATTAGTCGTCCTTATCGGTCCAGCACGTCCGATTAGGGTCACCGATTCGATCAGGGCGACTAGAAACCTAGTCGTCCGATTAGTCGTCGACTAATCACGACTAATCGGACGATAAGGGCATGGACGACTAGTTGGTGACTTCATTTTTATGTTGGGCTGGCATCTCGCTTTCTGGCCCATTAGACTCACTGTTTCTTTGGCCTGATAGGGTTACCCTTTATATCCTATTTTCTTCCCAGTTCCATTTTCTCTTCCCACACAGCAGCCGCCACCTACATTCTCTTTCCCGCGCAGTTTCTCCAACCATCGGTGGCTCACCTTCTCCAGCCACGGGCGCCTCCACTCTCCAGCAAAGAGAAACTGCTCTCTTCCACAGCCAGCTGCTCTTTCTCACCGCCGGCCCTTCTCCCCTGTCGGCTGCTCTCCTCCCCGCCGGCCCTTCTCCCCAGCCGGTCGCTCTCCTCCCCGTCGGCCCTTCTCCTTAGCCGGCTGCACACGGGTCTTCGTGATGAGCTACTCTGACGACGGTATGTGACTTCCCCTCTCCATCTTCTCCCCTCCTCCCCTATTTCTCATTCTGCAGCCTCTCTGGATCTCTGCTAAGTTACTTGGTGCTTGCTGTGATGTCCCTCTGCTATTCTCTGGTTCTCCATCATCCATCCTAAGTTGTGCTTCTGCAGATGTATATATAGGTATATATATATAGTAGGTATATGTCCTGATATATAGGACGACTTGGACGACCAGCACGGTCGACTAGGCTCGACTAATCGGCCTAGTCGACAACTAATCACGATTAGTCGTCTGATCGGTCCCATGGCGACTAGGTTCGACTGGACGACTAGAAAACATTGTTCTAGGATCACAACAAAAAAAAGTACAACTGTAGGACATAGAAAGATATACGCTATGCTTAAGGAAACAAATCAAAGCATGTACAGCTGCAGGATATGGAACGCTATGTTTAAGGACACAAAACCATATCCCTAATTAAAAACAAATAAAAGGAAAAGAGAATAAGAAAAAAATGATCACTTACTTTCATTACGGTCCGCAATGCGATACAGTTTTTTCCACCATGTATCCATATTCCTGTATATAGAACCATCTCGGTGTCTGCTTTCTGCAAATATACTCCTTTTTGCAAGCATATCATCAACAGTGTCCTCACTGATTTCTTCATCGACACTGACAACAAGTTTCCCACGGTGATCCTCTATTGTGCTGATTTGGTCTTCCTCAAATCTTTTGTGCTTCACAGTTTCCCCCAAAGTATCATGTTTGACATATTCCGAACTAGTCCTATAAGCATCTTTGTCACCTCTTTCATCTCCAGCTACCTGCGAGATTGTGCGCCTTGTCTCAAGGTATTTCATGCCATGGGTGATCCCAGAATACCTGTTGTCCTGGGAATAAATAATAAAGTTGGCAGAAGAGTTGTGCGGGTGCATATACTGTTTTCTAGACTCATCCCCTTTTACTCGACTGATGGTGGCCACGTTCCGGTGTCTATGAAAAAATCTGTCACCAAGAGCACAAAAAGGATGGTACCACTAGTCAGAATTGAAACCCTAAGCCTGGACTCGACTTCTATTTCTCTCGATCTCCTTTTTATTTCACAATTTTGGAAGGCATATTGGATTAACTACAAGATTCTTCGAAAAAACGACACTGCAACGGTAAACAAGCGATCCAGATACGAAAACAATATACCAACCAAATAAGGTGCAAATTTCAGCAATAGAACCAAGGAAAAATATTTGTCTCCATTTGCCCTAAAAAATCGACATGAGAACAGCACCTAGAACGCAAAGTTGGCCACAATCCACATCCAAAACTATATTATTACCATGTGAAGGCACAAACTTTAGGATCAGACAAGAAAACACACCGGGAAACACAGCGGACTCGTGGCTTGGGAGCTGCCAAGAGCGGGAAAACTCGTCCCGCAAGCCCTCGCGGGCACCGTCGAGGCAAAGCAGATGCCATGACAGAGAGGAGAGGCCGCGCGGGAGAGGAGAGGCGGTGCATCCAGGCAGGAAAGGTGGCGACGTTATAGGGTCGGAGGAGTCTGGAATAGGGTTGGGGGATTTGCATCTGAGATGCGGAGCGCGCGGCGGCGGCTGGGCAGTGGAATCGCTGAACAGGTTGGATCGGGAGGAACGATTGTTTATTTATTTAACATCATATACACCGCATATATTTAGGGCGTGTTTGCTAGGAGGCACGCAGGGTGGCCCGAACGCTCAAGCCCTGTGTGTTTTGTTCGTTTGGCCCAGCAGCTGGCCTCGCTCTTCCTATGCTTTACCTCCCTCTCAGCTTAGCTCCGAGGGAAGCTCCTTCCATCGTTTCTACTCGGCCAGGCTCATATGAGCGCAGAAAGCAAGCGGGTTAGACATGTCAGTGAGACAAACGATGTTTGCATGTAGTGAACAAAACACGTTCTTGTTTTGGCTCGTCTCTGCTTCTACGTGCACCAAACACGGTCACGTATACTATTGAGACCAGGCTCTAGCTGGCCATAGCCAGGCCAGCCGGTCAGGCCTGCGGGGTGCAGGGCACCAAACACGCCCTTAACTATTTGCCATAAGGTCACAAAGCCAACCAAACAATTGACATCTAAGATAGCAGTGGGCTTATCTTTTTTTAAAGACTTCCTATTGATGGGTCGTGTATTTATCTTTATGCACGCACATAGAGTTGGCACGTCCCAACAACACCCGGTGAATCCACTAGGGGTGCCTTTGGTTTGAGGACAATGGTAGATGGGATATGGCCATCTATTAATTTCGGGATATGGATATTCATGTTGTCTGTTTGGTTGTATGGATAGAACAAACTATTTTTCTATTGAATTGGACAGATGAGATTGATGGATAAGAATCATTGATTAATTATATTTATTTATTATTTAAAAATAACAACTAATTATACATTAATAAATATCCACAAACATTAATCTTGTCGTTATAATCACTAATTAAACATAAAATAAGTTAATTAGCACTATACTAGTCTAATTGTTACACAAAACATGCGTTAATCAACATAATAACATTTATCAAAACTTATCTTGCCATCATAATTACTAATTAATAATATAATATACTAATAATTCTTAATTTAGACATATTAGAAAAGCATGGATATGCTCATCCGCCAGATTTCTGAGGACCACGATATCTAGCATCTACCTAGAATATTTCATATCCTAGATATTCAGATTCAGCCTGTCCATCCAACCAAACAAGCCTCGTTCCTGGATATCCGGGTGCTATCCATCGAACCAAACACACCCTAGGCCACTGGGAAGAGGAAAGTGTTGGGGATATTACCTCGGCATATCCCCAGGGACCTATATGAGCTTACCGACCAGAAGACGGTCCAGCTCACGAGGCCCTGCGGCACGCGACCAACCCGTCGTGATCGCCAGGGACTCCGAAGAAGCCTTGCTCGCCAAGGAATATCCTAGTAGATAGACTCGAATCCCTTACCTTAAGAGACCGATCGTAATCTGTTATGATATGGAAACTGTAACCCTGCTCCCCGGCTATATAAGACGAGTAGGGACCCCCTCAAAAAGATCGATCTACACCTCGTGTAACCTAATACTCATATCAATCCAGCCACCAAAACACAGACGTAGGGTATTACGACAATTTGTCGGCCTGAACCTGTACAAATCACCGTGTCTACGCTCTCTGTGTTACGCTTGATTATCGTCGCCACACCTGCGCCTACAATCTACCACCATAGGGTACCCCTAGGTAGACTGCGACACATATTTCGTCGATAGTTGACGCGCCAGGCAGGGGGTGTGTGCAACGACTTCATGGCTTGTCAAGCGGTCACTTTCCCCGTGCTCCAGATTGGATCTATATCCTGGACCGTCGGATCTTCACCACATGTGCTAGACATGTCGTCACCCGCACACCGTCCCGCCATGCCGAAGTACCACCCGCGAAAGGTCGTCACCATGGACGATCTGATCAACGTCATCGACCGCTCCAACGTCGGTATCATCGACTGCATCGACCTCGTACAGACGGCACGACGCCGACTCTCTGGTCATCACGGTCGCCGTTCTCGCCCTCGCCGAACCCCATCGAAGGCGACCGTTGCGTCGACCGAAGGCACCCGCATCCCTCCGACAATGCCCTACGGGCTCTGCAACCAGGCGGTTTCTGTTCAGCGCCAGACGCTCCCACAGATCTTCGACCAGGTCCGGGCGACACCCGTCATCAACATGGTCGTCATCTCTGGGATCCCCAGTAATTCCGACCAGGCAGTATCTCTTGATGGCATGGCTTCGCCTGAATCCGCCTCTGTCACAAAGATCGAAGCAACCGACTCCGGCTCGTCAAGCGACTTCCCAAAGTTCCCTCCCGGCTTCGGAGGTATGATTTTTCAAGTCTCCTGTTGACACCGTTTTTCGGCATGTGTCAAATGAACTGAGACTTGTATTGATCAGCCACCATTTTCCATCGGCATCGGAAAGTCATAAGTCAGTATTACCGATGGAGATAAAAGCTATGAAAAGGACAAGTGTGTTGCCGATGGAAGCTGGATGTTTCAGATGTTGCCGATGGGAGTTGGGTAGCTCTTGCCGATAAGAATTAATTGGTGAAGTTAAATCACCAAAACTGCAAAGTTGCCGATGCCGATTGCCAATGAGGAGATGATACCGATGGGCATGGAGTGCCGATGGGCACAGGGTGACTTGGTGGTTGACGTCAGCGAGGGTTGCTGATGGCGAAAGAGGAAAGTCGCGGATTGAAGGGGTCTGCCGATGGAAAGTTTTCATCGAAGCAAAGACATAAAGAAACTGGTAATTTTATACCAGTATTGTTATAGTAGTTTGAGTCCGACTCTTGCACGAGTCGTTTGTTTTCCTTTAAAATAGGGGTGTTTGTTTAGGAAAATAATGTTGTTATCCGACTCCTGCGCGAGTCAGTTATTTCTTTTAAAATAGGAGTTTTGTTTAGAAAAGGTATGAGTCGTGTCTCTGTACAACTCTCCATGCGGGAGTATAAATATGTGACCAAGGGCTGCGTGTAATAATGAATCCTATCAAAAACAAATCAATTTACTCTTATTCTACTTTTATCGTAATTTACCCTTTATTGCATTAGTCTTAGTTTATCTACGAGTTCTTCAAGCTTCGACGGGATGCATCACCTTGATTTCCGTCAAACCCTTGTAAGTTCCGCGTGGGAGTACCTCTAAGCTTTGACATCCGGGCGCATCGTTGTTGTCTCGTTCAGCTCTGCTCTAGTTATCCTGATCAAGTCTGAGTCTTGGCATCCGGGCGTATCGCCGTTGTCCTGTTCAGATCTTGTTCTAGTTATCGTCCTTGTCGATTAACTGGTCAAATCGACTGGCACACCTTGGATATCGAATTTTGGGTAATAGCCCGAGGTGTTCGCAGATCCTAACGCTTTTTGTGTCAACACCCCTTTTAGCACGTCCAGTGGGACACGATTATACAAATTACACATCTATCATGGGTGATAACTCCGACGTCAACCAGAGGAACGTCATCAAAGTCTCCGAGGCCGATCTGAAAGATGATCAAAGGCTGGCTATGGAGCGGGCTATGGAGGAGTACAAGCAGTTATATCTCAAATCCTTCAGCCTAAGCAGGAGCGGCGAAGCAATCTAGAAGCAAGATCCGCCGTTGCCACGGCAGGTCACGTATGACGCCAATCCTGGTAAGTTACAAGAGATGGTTAATTCTGCTTTAAATCAAGCATTAATTAGCCACTCTAGCGTGTTGTCCAATACTGTGTACAATGCTGTCATGCAATCATTCAAAGAAGGACATGTACCTCAATATGTTGGTCCAGCGTATCATCAACCTGGATCGGCATCTATAAACCCATCGGCAGCCCCAATGGTGTCCTCCAGTCCTGTGGAATCGTCTGCCGATGTGGCTACACCGCCAAGGCCGAGTCCTGAAAGCGTCACCAAGCTCAATGCAGATCCTGTGGCGTTGGTAATGTCGGGACCTCCTATCCAGAGTCATCCAACACCTACCAACTGGTGGGGTTACGGTATGCCTTCGAATCCATCTGCTGGTTCTAATCTGGTGCAGGGAGATAGTTCAACTTGAAAGGGCTCCGTAGCATCGGCAATGCAAGCACAGCCGGTGATCCCTATGATGCATTATTCTACGTCCTCTCCAACTGTAAAAGCGCCATCAGAAGATTTCCAAATAATTCCTAAGATACCTCTGATGCCACCAGCGGCGAGTTTTGTGCCGATGCAACATACTATAGCAGCTGGAAGCCAACCTATGCTGGTGAATCCTCAGGCCGGGGTAATAGCGCATCAAGGTAACCAATTTGTTGATTACTCTAAGGTGCAGGAACAGCAGGTGCCAGTCAGCTATCAGCCATCGGTAAGTCACATGCTGATGATTTATAATCCTAGATGGACTAGTCAGCCGCCAGCTCAACAGCTTGGCGCATTAATGTATCAATACGGAAGTCTAGCAAATACTCAGAGTGGACCATCGGTACAGCAACCGATGAATATGATGACTCAACCTAATCTACTAAGTGTGCAGAATTATTCATCGGTAAGTCACCCGATGCATAACGTCCAGATGACTGGTGCCGCGCCCATGCCAACTCTCCGCATCTTCTACCAAGACCTGAAGCAGCGCATCAGCCGACTCCACCAGTCAACAACCAGCCAATGAGTCGGCAAGAGCAGGATGCCTATTGGACCGATAAGATCGCCGAAGTGATGAAAGAACAATTCGGTATTAAACCCAAGGCTAACACATATTCTTATCGGACACCATATCCTCCTGCATATGACTTAATTCCTCTCCTAAATCGGTACAAAGTGTCTGATTTTACCAAGTTCTCCGGCCAAGATGACACATCAATGGTGGAGCACATCAACCGCTTTATTATCCAGTGCGGAGAAGCTGCCAGCAGAGAGGAACTGAGGGTGAGATTGTTCTCTTTATCATTGTCTGGATCGGCATTCACATGGTTCATATCACTGCCTCCAAATTCTGTAATCACATGGGCCGATCTAGAGAGGCAATTTCATAAATACTTCTTCGCTGGCATACATGAGAAGAAGATTACCGATTTGGTTAGGCTGAAGCAACGCAATGACGAATCGGTGGAGCATTTTGTTCAGAGGCTGCGAGATGTAAAGAACAAATGCTATAGCCTGGTACTTGATGATCGGCAACTGGTAGATTTGGCTTTCCAAGGGCTACTACCGCATATCAAAGATAAATATGCGTCTCGAGAGTTTGAAAGTCTAAGTCACCTAGTACAAAGAATTGCCGATCAAGACGTCAAAGCTTTTGAGCCGAGAAAGACTTGGAACAAGAAGATAACCTTCGTTGAGCAAGAAGATTCCGATGAGGAGTTAGACATCAGTGCTGCTAAATGGGTGAAGGATAAGAAACCTGTGTCTTGTCCATTTGGCTAGAAGGAAGCTGAAAGATTCACCTTTGACATCACCAAGGCCGATAGGATGTTTGACTTGTTACTTCAAGAAGGGTGAATCAAGTTGGCGCCTAACCAAGTGATTCCGTCGGCCGAAGAGTTCAAAAAGATCAGGTACTGCAAGTGGCATAATGCAACTTTACACAGTACCAATGACTGCAAGGTATTCAGGCAGCAGTTGCAGTCAGAGATCGAGTCTAGATGAATCAAATTTGAAAATTCTAAAGTCCAGAAACCAATAAAGATTGATCAGCACCCGTTTCCAAATAACATGGTGGATACTAGTGGAAGGACTAAAGTGCTGACATCGGAAGCTGCTAGGAAGAACGCATCGGTAGATCCTAACCACCAAGTAGCTGAGCGCGACGCAAGGAGGTTTACCGATGACAGAAAAGGCAAAAGAGTTGCCAATGAGGGTAACAGTGCTAAGAGGGCTCCTGGTGTCATAATCACACATAAACAACCAAGGCAGGGGTATCGGCAATCGCAAAGGGAGCAACGTCGGCAGGAAGAAGAAAAGCACCAAGAATGGCTTCGGCATAAGGACCACGGGAAGTGTCCCTTCTTCGTTCACTGTTGGGAAGAAGGCATCAAACTACCCACTACCGATAATTGTCCCGAATGCAACGGGTACTACATTGTCGATCGGTCAGGTAAGAAACCTTGTTTTGATGATTGAGCATCCAGGTATGCCAGGCCGCTAAGAGAGAAGAAATCGGCACGTGACCGATTGGGGGGCAAGCTTAGCGCGCATGACAGGCTTGGAAGGCATGTCGATCAATAGGAGCTTGAGGAGATGGCCAATGCAAGAGTGCCTGAGGAAGAGGTATTCTCCAGAGATCCAAACATCGAGAGAGGTGCCAATGCAAGCAGTGAAAGGGGACATTAGCCCGTTTGGAAAACCAAGCTTCCCCAATGGTGCCCCAAAGGTCTAACGAAGACTCAGAAAAGGAGAATCCAGCGCGAACGCCAAAATAACTTGTATGACAATGAAGATCCTTCAAGGGAAAAGCAGTGGAGGCCAAAGCGCAAGGATAGGGATCCATCGGCAGAAATTAATATGGTCGTCATATTGCCGATGGAGTTCATGGCACCCGCCAGTGATGATGAAGAGACTGCCAACATGGCACAATTGGTCCTGGACCCGATGGCGACTGTCTTTGAAAAACCTGCCGATGATGAGAGGCAGCACCTGAGGGCTTTGTTTATTAAAGGAAGATTAGATGGATAGCTTATGACAAAGATGCTGGTAGATGGTGGCGCGTCTATAAACATAATGCCATATGTCATATTCAGAAAGCTTGGGAAAGGCGACCAAGATTTAGTCAAAACGGACATGAAGCTCAAGGACTTTGAAGGCAATGTGTCGCCGACCATGGGAGCCGTATGTGTTGAGTTGACCATCGGCAGTAAGACTTTGCCAACAACTTTTTTCGTAATCAGTGGCAAAGGCACTTACAACTTGCTCCTCGGAAGGGATTGGATCCATGCCAATTGTTGTATCCCTTCTACTATGCATCAGAGTCTTGTGCAGTGGATCAGGGACAAAATTGAAGTCGTCCGAAGTGAAGCCCCATCTATTGTTGCATCGGCAGAATCGAAAACTTATGAGCAGACCAGGTGCATATCCGGTGAAGCTTGGGACAAAGAGTTCCTCAAAGTTGACGATTACAGCATTAAACCGATCCAAGCAGTCGGTCCCGAAGAAGAGTTTTAATGGATCGGTTCGCTGATGATGGAAAACTAGGACAGGGCTTCACGTCCGCCGATGATTTACTCGAGATAGACATTGACGATGGTAGTAAACATAGGCCTACTTTTATTAGTGTGAAGTTAGATTCCCAATGTAAACAGCAGTTAACCGATTTATTAAAGGAATATAAAGATTGTTTTGCTTGGAATTATACAGAGATGCCTGGTTTAGACCGATCGATAGTTGAACATCGGTTACCCATTAAGTCTGGTTTTCAACCACATCGGCAACCTGCGCGTCGATGCAATCCTGTGGTGTTGCCTGACATTAAAGCTGAAATTACGAAGTTAATTGAAGCTAGATTTATTCGGCAATGTCGATATGCCGATTGGATTTCTAATGTGGTTCTTGTGTATAAAAGGAATGGAAAACTTCGTGTTTGTATTGATTTCAGGAATCTCAA
The DNA here is from genome assembly GCA_022036555.1 of Microstegium vimineum. NCBI lineage: Eukaryota > Viridiplantae > Streptophyta > Magnoliopsida > Poales > Poaceae > Microstegium > Microstegium vimineum. The sequence goes on along the minus strand of CM039139.1, from coordinate 9,493,547 downwards.
CAAGGCTACGCCGATGGATGGTTATCTGATGCCCGTTGCCGATCTGCTGATTGATGCTGCTGCTGGACATCAAATCATTAGCTTCATGGATGGTAATGCTGGATATAATCAGATATTTATGGCTGAAGAAGACATATCCAAGACTGCTTTTAGATGTCCAGGTCATGTTGGCTTATTTGAGTGGGTTGTCATGACTTTCGGCTTGAAAAATGCCGGTGCTACTTATCAAAGAGCAATGAATTTCATCTTTCATAAGTATATCGGCACGATAGTCGAAATCTATATCGATGATGTGGTGGTTAAGTCCGGAGATTTTGAGAAGCATCTTGCCGATTTGCAAAAAATCCTGGAATGCACAAGAGAACATGGACTAAAGATGAATCCTAACAAGTGTGCATTTGGTGTATCGGCAGGTCAATTTTTGGGTTTTATGGTGCATCAGAGAGGCATCGAGATCGGCAGAAAATCTATTGATGCAATTAACAAAGTGGTTGCTCCTACGAACAAGACTGAGCTGCAATCCTTGATCGGCAAGATTAATTTCATTAGAAGATTTATATCCAACTTATCTGGTAAGATTAAATCTTTTAGTCCATTGTTGAAGTTGAGAGCCGATCAAGATTTTACATGGAAAGAAGAACATCAGTTAGCCTTGGAGGAGATCAAAAAATATCTGGTAAACCCTCCAGTCTTGGTTCCACCTCAGTACGGGAAGCCTTTCAGATTGTATTTGTCTGCCGATGATAGTGTTATCGGATTGGCTTTAATTCAAGAATTTGAAGGGAAGGAACGTGTGATATATTATTTGAGCAGAATGTTGGTGGATGCTGAAACCAGGTATTCGGCCATAGAGAGATTGTGCTTATGTTTATATTTCTCTTGCATAAAATTGAGGCATTATTTGTTGTCGGCTGAGTGCACTGTTATCTGCAAAGATGATGTGGTTAAGTATATGCTGTCGATGCCGATATTGAGTGGGAGAATCGGTAAATGGATTCTGGCACTTTCAGAGTTTGACCTAAGGTATGAATCGGCTAAGGCTGTTAAAGGTCAGGTAATGCCCGATTTTGTTACTCAGCATTGCAATGTGGTAAGCTCTGTAGAGATTGCTCCTTGTACTTTATTCTTTCATGGGTCTACGTGCAAGGATGGAGCAGGTATCGGTATTCTCTTAATTTCACCCCGAGGACAGAAGTATGAGATTTCATTGCCGATTGTTGCTACTTCAACAAACAATCAGGCTAAGTACCAGGCTCTACTAAAGGGGTTGGAATTACTTAGGGAGGTACGTGCCGATGCTGTTGAAATCTTCGGTGATTCTATGTTGGTAATTAACCAATTGATTGGGACATATGAATGCCGAAGTGAAGCTTTAATTGCGACCCATGGAAAGTGTTTACAATTATTGAAAGAGTTCAAAGAGTATCGCCTTGAGCATATTCCCAGATTGCATAATGAAGAAGCTAATCGGTTAGCACAGAACGCTTCAGGATATCAGCCGATTCAAGAAGTCATGACATCGGTAATGGTTGCCGATGATTGGAAAAAGGAAATTGCCGATTACTTAAGAGATCCGTCCAAGAAAGTTGAAAGACGTCTAAGGTTTCAAGCTATCAAGTATGTGCTCCTTGACAACGAATTGTATTATCGGACGATAGATGGAGTTTTGCTCAGATGCCTTGGCACGAAGGAATCAAAAGAATTGTTGGGCGAAATCCACGAGGGTGTGTGTGGGGCACATCAATCGGCATTTAAGATGAAGTGGAGATTAGACGGAATGGATATTATTGGCAGACAATTCTTGAAGATTGCTTCAATTATTTTAAAGGGTGTTAGGATTGTCAGAAGTTTGGTAATGTCCAGAGAGCACCTGCATCGACAATGAATTCTATAATCAAGCCTTGGCCGTTTAGAGGATGGGCTATTGATCTCATCGGCCAAATTTATCCGCCATCAAGTAAAGGGCATAAGTTTATACTCGTTGCTACCGATTACTTCACGAAATGGGTTGAGGCAATTCCTTTGAAGAAGGTTACATCGGCAAACATGGTGGATTTTGTAAAAGAACATATTGTTTACCGATTCGATATTCCTCAAACTATTACTACCGATCAAGGGACCATGTTTACATCAGGAGAGTTTGATGAATTTGCTGTTAGTATGGGGTTCAAGGTGCTGAATTCTTCTCCTTATTATGCCCAAGCTAACGGTCAGGCTGAGGCGACTAATAAAGGAGTTATTAAACTTATCAAACGCAAGATTGAAGAGAACCCTAGAAGGTGGCATGTAGTCTTAAATGAAGCCCTATGGTCGTATCGGATGGCTTGTCATGGTGCAACCAAAGTCTCGCCGTATCAGTTGGTCTATGGACACGATGTTGTCCCGCCTTAGGAAATTAAAACTGGTTCTAGGCGATTGTCTTTTCAAGATCAATTGACAACCGATGAGTATGATATTCTTATGAAAGATGAGCTGGAGGACTTAGCAGGTCATCGGTTGAAGGCTTTGATCAGTATTGAAGAAAATAAGAAAAGAGTTGCTAGGTGGTATGACAAGAAAGTAAAGGTAAAGGAATTTACCGATGGTGATCTGGTATGGAAGTTGATTTTACCGATTGGGACTAAGAGTTCTAAGTTTGGAAAATGGTCTCCTAATTGGGAAGATCCTTATCGGATAAAACAGTCTACTCATGGCAATGCTTATATTTTGGAAACTCTCGAAGGAGTTGCGTTCTCCAGAGCAATTAACGGTAAATATTTGAGAAAATATTACCCTAGTATTTGGGTAGATGCATAGAGTGCTCGTTTGAGTACCGATGAAAGAAAAAGTTATAAAACATCGGTAAAAGCGTATTGGCGTTATATTACAGAGCCAAAATCAAGTGTTACTGATTACATTTGCCGAAATGATAGAATTTGACAAATTACAACAGGGATTGAATAGCTGATATCGCACACAGGTGTTGACACAAAAAGCGTCAAGATCTGTGAACACCTCGGGCTGTTACCCAAAGCTCGGTATTCCGGAGGCGTGCCAGTCGATTTGACCAATCAATCGACAAGGATGATAACTAGAACAAACTGAACGAGACGACAACGATGCGCCCGGACGTCAAGGCTCAGATTGATCAAGGATAACTAGAGTAGAGCTGAACGAGGCAAACAGCGATGCGCTCGGAATGCCAAAGCTCAGAGGTACTCCCACGCGGAACTTGCAAGGGTTTGACGGAGATCAAGATGATGCAGCCCGTCGACGCTTGAAGAACTCGTTGATGAGCTAAAACTAACGCAAAAAGGGTATATTGCGATAAAAAGTAGAATAAGATAAAATTGGTTTGTTTTTGATTGGATTGATTGTTTTCCATGGCCCTCGAGCACGTATTTATACTCCCGCATGGAGAGTTGTACAAAGACACGACACGACACGACAGGTGGCCGCGGGGATCTGCCAATGGAAAGCTTCCATCGAGGATAAGTATGAGGAAACTGGTGTTTTACCAGTATTGTTATTATGGTAGTTTGAGTCCGGCTCTTGCATGGGTCGTTTATTTTCCTTTAAAGTAGGTGTGTTTGTTTAGGAAATAAATATTGTTATCCGGCTCCTGCGCGAGTCAGTTTCCTTTAAAGTAGGAGTTTGTTTTAGGAAGGATATGTGTCGTGTCTTTGTACAACTCTCCATGCGGGAGTATAAATATGTGCCCGAGGGCTATGGAATAAACAACCAATCCAATTCAAAACAAACCAATTTTATCTTATTCTACTTTTTATCGCAATTTACCCTTTTACTGCATTAGCTGTAGTTTTCAACGAGTTCTTCAAGCTTTCGATGGGCTGCATCATCCTGATCTCCGTCAAATCCTTGCTAGTTCCGCGTGGGAGTACCTCTGAGCTTTGGCAATCCGGGCGCATCGCTGTTTGCCTCGTTCAGCTCTGCTCTAGTTATCCTTGATCAATCTGAGCCTTGACGTCCGGGCGCATCGCTGTCGTCTCGTTCAGTTTGTTCTAGTTATCATCCTTGTCGATTGATTGGTCAAATCGACTGGCACGCCTCCAGAATACTGAGCTTTGGGTAATAGCCCGAGGTGTTCACAGATCGTGACGCTTTTTGTGTCAACACCTCTTTTGACACGCTCGGTGGGACACGATTATATAAATTTTATATCTATCATGGCTAATCCAAGGAGTGCTATTGAAGTCTCCACAGCAGATCTGACAGGTCATCAGAAACAGGCTCTGGAACAGGCAATGGAGGAGTACAAGCGCTCATATCTTAGATCCTTCAGCCTGAACGGGATCGACGAAGCAGTACAGAAGCAAGATCCGTCGTCGCCACGACAGACTACTTTCTACGCCGATCCTGGTAAAGTACAAGATACGGTTAATTATGCATTAAATAATGTATTAATTAGCCAATCCAATGTGCTGTCCGATACCGTATGCAATGCTGTCAAGCAAGCTTTCAAGGGACAGACACCATATTATGTCGGTCCAGAGTATTGTCAACTTGGATCGGCATCTGTTGCGACTCCATTGGCGGTTCCAAGGGTGTTTACACCAATTATGAACCGATCCGCCGATGAGATCGCGCCACCAAGATTAAGCCCAACGAGCACTACTCAGGTGAACACAAGTCTGGTGGCTTCGACAATGTCTGGACCTGTGATCCAGAATCAGCTAACTTCAGCCAACCGCTGGGGATACGGTACGTCTCCAAGTCTATCTGCTGATTCCAGATTGGTCCAAGATAATTATGCAGGGTGGAAGGTTCCCACGACATCGGCAACATCTCTACAGCCGACGATTCCAGTAATGCATTATACATCTCCTCCAACGGTGCAGTTGCCGACAGGGAATCTACAAACGGCAATACCCAGAGTGCCGTATGCCCAACCATCGGCAAGTCACTTGCCGACACAACAAAGCCCAGCAGTTGCAAGTCAACCCATGACGGCAATGGTTCTTCAAACTGGGACACCTGCTAATCAAAGTAGCTATGTTATTAACTATCCGGCGCCACAAGGGCAACAGGCATCAACCGGCTATCAGCCATCGGCAACTTTTTGGCCGATGCAACACGGTACGCTGATTGTCAATCAATCTGTGTCGGCAATGACCGCTCAAGTCACCAGCCATCCGAGGGCACAACAAGGGCAAACATTAGCCGGTTATCAGCTGTCGACAAATTCTTGGTCGATGCAACAAGGCATGTCGGGTGTCAATCAGCCTGCATCGGCCGTGGCTGCTCAACCTACGGTGGCTACAAATCAAAGCCATCGTCCTAGGATACAAGAGTTGCAAGAGCCAACAGGCTCTCAGCCATCGGCGAATTCTTGGCCGATGCAACAAGGTATGCCGATTGACAATCAGTCTGTAGCGGCAATGACCGCTCAAGTTGTGGTACCCGCAGGTCAAGGCGATCATTCAAGGGTACAAGAGCGACGGATGTCAGCTGGCGATCAACTGATGGTGAATTCCTGGCCGATGCAAAGCGTGTTAAATGCCAGTCAACCTGCATCGGCAATAGTTGCTCAGCCTATGGTACTTGCAAATCAACGCTATCATCCGAAGGTATAAGGATTGCAAGAGTTAGCCGGTTATCAGCCATCGGTAAGTCACGTACCGATGACACCTAATGCAGGTTGGATCTGTCAATTATCGACTCAGCAGCAATATGTGCAGCTTGAGTACTAAATGGCAGGGGCTCCGCAGCATCATCCAGCGAGTCTTCCGAATAAAGTATCGGTACGTCAACCGATAAGCACTACACTGCAATACTCGCAGGAAAGAGTGTACAATGAGACATCGGCACAACAACCGATAAATGCAATAAGCATAACGCCACAACACGAACTAGCAATTGTGCAAAATTACTCATCGGCAGCACAGCCGATGCATGGTGTTATGACTGGTGCTGTGCACGCGCCAATCTTTTCAAGCGCTTTGACATCAAGACCTGGAGAGATAGATCAACCCACTCAGCCGGCAAGTATCCAGGATTGCTCATCGGTTAATCAACCGATGCACAATATTCAACAGATTGATGCTACTATTGTATCGGTTGCCCTGACTTGCTCGCCATAGGGATACGAAGTACATCGGCTTACTCGATTGGTGGACGTCCAGGGCGGCCTATCGGTCAATCAACCGACGCACAATATTCAACAGACTGCTGCTGTTGGTGTATCAATTGCTCCGGCTTGCTCACCACGGAGATATGAAGAGGTGCACCGACCTGTTCCCCTGGTCGACGAATCTGTGCATCGGCAAGACCAAGACGCGGAGGTGAACACCGGCATCGTTGAATGGGTAAAAGATGAGGAATCGATACCTTGTGCGCTCGGCCAGAACAGGGCTGGGAAGTTTACCTTTGATGTCATGAAGGCCGATGGGATATTTGACTTATTGCTTCAGGGAGGGCGAATTAAGCTAGCCCTTAATCAAGTAATTCCATCGGCCGAGGAACTCAAGAAGGCCAGGTACTGCAAGTGGCACAATACAACTTCTCACAGTACCAACGACTGCAAGGTGTTCAGGTAGCGGTTGTAGTCAGAAATTGACTCTGGACGGATCCGATTTGAAAATCCTAAAGTCCAAAAACCGATGGAAATTGATCAGCACCCGTTTCCAAATAATATGGTGGAAACCGAATGAAAGACTAAGGTGCTGACATCGGATGCTGCCAGAAAAGGTGCATCGGTAGATCCTGATCATCAAGTGGCTAAACGTGACGTCAAAAAGTTTGTCGATGACAGGAAAGGCAAGAGAATTGCCGATAAAGGTGGCTGTGTTGGCAGGGCTCCTGGTGTGGTAATCACGCACGAACTACCAAGGCGGAACTATTGACAATCACGAGATGAACGATATTGGCAGGAAGAAGAACATCGGGAATGGCTTCGTCGGAAAAATCATTGGAGGTGTCCCTTCTTCGTTCACTGTTGGGAAGAAGGCATTAAGCTACCTACTATCGATGACTGTCCTGAATGCAACGGTATCACACTGCCGATCAGTCAGGTAAGCCTTGTTTGGATGATCGGGCGTCTAGGTGCGCCAAGCCGTTCAGAGAGAAGAGATCGGTACAGGACCAGCTGAGGGGCAAGCTTAGTGCCCATAGCAGGCTTGGCGGGCAGGTTGATCAAGAGGAGAACAAGGAGCAGACCAAGACAAAAACACCCGATGAAGAAGTGTTCTCCCAAAACTCAAACATCGGGGAGGAAGCCGATGCAAATGATGAGAGACGGCGCCAACCCGTCTGGAAAACTAAACTCCCTCAGTGGTGCCCTAAGGGTCTAACAAAGGCCCAGAAAAGAAGAATTCAGCGCCAACGCCGCAATGACGTGTACGATGATGCAGAACCTTCAAGGGAGAAACAATGGAGGCCAAAGCGCAAGGATGGAGATCCATCGGCAGACGGCGATATTTTGCCGATGGTCTAATCGAGGTCAATCTTGGACCTGTGGGCTTGGGGGCTGCAATTGGCAAACTGGCGATTTTAATTATTATACTTGGGGACACCTACCGATGGTTTGTGTATGGGACGCCGTACTGCCGATAGGTTCGTTAACTGCCAGAAGATGGTTGTAAGAATGATTCTGCCGCGCTTGCGATGACTAAGTGTGCGGTGCACGTGTTCTGGGAGTTACTCCTCGTACTCTTTGGTGGGTCTATCGGCATTATTCTAATTCTGATCCGATGGAAGTATGGAGCCTCGTTGCCGATTATTGTTACAATCGGGCTAAGTATCAGGGTCTGTTAAAAGTTGGGATTACTCGGGATTTTAGCCGATTCGATGAGTTATGGTATCGGTGATGATTGCCGATGACTGGGTGAACGAGTTTGCCGATGGTACTCTGGCGTGGAGATTGATTGTACCGATAGGGACCAAGTTTTAAGCTTGGAAGATGGTTTCCTAATCAAGGGGGTTCTTATCGGGAGGGACATTTTGCTCCCAACAATGCCTGCGTTCTTGGAATTCTAAGGAGTCGACATACAACGTGCTCGTTTGAATGTCGATGAAAGGAAAATTATAATACATCGGTAAAAACATGTAAGCATTATCTTACAAGACTCAATCAAGTGTCAGAGTTACATTTGCCGATACTACAAATAGATTACAACAAAGAGTGGATGACTGATATCGCGCGCAGGCGAATTTGTTCAATCTCATCCATCTCTTTGGCATCGGCATCAGCGGAACCTTCGACCGACTTGATCTTCTTTTTCCACAAGATGGCCTGTCGAGCGTTCTGGTTTCGTTCTTGCCGCAGGACCCTGATGGTATCGGACAATTGGGTCTTCTGCTGGTTGGCTGCGGTCAAGGCCTCCTCTACCCTTTGTAACTCAGCTAATAATTCTTCCTTCTTAGCCGATAGCTGCGTGATCTCTTGATTGAGGCCGTTAATGGAGACTTCTGCCTGGCCGATGCCCGTGTGCTTTTCATCGGCAATATTCTTGAACTTAAGCTTCTCTTCCTCGCTTTTGGATTGAGCGGCCCTATCGGCAATGCGATGGGAAAGCCGCTGGTATTGAATTTGCTTGATGTCGAGGAAGGTTGCCTGGAGAAGGATTTCTGCCATATCGGCAGGGAGATGACTTTGGATATCTTTGAAAGCAATCCTTGCTGCCGATGAGTCTTGAATGAGCTGGGATGTGTCTTGTAGCAGCAAGGAAAGCAGTGCCTCGAGCTTGGTCTTGATCTCTGCCGACAGAGCTGGGACAAAACTCTCTTCCTCCCCATCGTCATCGGGTATGTTGACTGAGAAGGAAAACGGGTTGTCTGCTTGGAGGAGGCCTTGGCGTCTATCTTCATCCTGCGGGTTGAGGCTGAAGGAGAAAAGACTATCTGGAGAATCTTGGGCCTGAAAACAGAGGGGTTAAAATATGCTGATCGAAAGATTATACTAGAATTTTCAAGTGATTAACTTACCATCTTGAAGCGGATTTCTTGCCCAGGACTTGGTATATTAGATGGCCTAGCCTCGTCTTGGACATCGGCGGCGGTTGCCGATGACTGAGCTTCTGCCAGAGGAGCAGTCGATGCCGTTGGTGATGGTAGTATTGTCGCTGGCGTTGCTTCCAGTGTGATACTTGGTTGTGGCGGTGATGCCGCTCTTTCATCGGAATCTTTGGTTGGTACCGATGCCGATGTTGCCTTTGCCGCTACGACGGGCGGAGCTGTCTCATTAGCAAGTTCGGCTGACGGTACCGATACTGATGTTGCTTCGGCTGCTGCAGTGGGTGCAGTCGCCTCATCAGGGACATCGGCTGATGGTGCCGATGTCGATGCCGCCTCCACCGCCATTAAGGGTGTTTCTTCATCGGGGACTTCGGCTGATGGTGCCGATGCCGATGTTACTTCCGCTGCCATTGCGGGTGTTTCTTCGTTGGGAGCTTCGGCTGACGGTGCCAATGCCGATATCACCTCCGCTTCTGCAGTGGATGGAACTGCCTCCTGACCGAGGACGTCGTCCATCGGCTGATCTGGGATAGGAGCCGAGGGAGTTTCTGCCAATGACGCGCCGACAGTTGGTGGTGCAACTTGTGCCGATGACGAAGATGGGCTAGCTAGCCTCAAGCGCCTCCTCTTCCTTGGCGCAGCAGCGGAAGAAGATCCAGCCCATTTCGACGAGGACTGGGGGGCATCGACAGCCGAACTTGGAGGTGCTTGTTTGCTTGGAGCAGTTGCCGATGACCTCATAGCCTGAAAGTATTCAGTACAAGTTATATAAAAATAAAATATTGCCGATGAGACTTTATGTAATCGACGAGTGAAGATGAGTTTATTGCAAACACCCGCGTCAGGGCAGCAACAGCGGCCGATGTAGCCTTGGCGTTTACAGGTGTCGATGGAGGTACCTGTTGGGGAGTGAAGGCAGCTAACGAGGAGGCTTTGTTACCGATGAGTGATATGGGACTCATTCAGAGTTTGAAGGGTTTGCCACTCCTGCTCGTTGGAGGAATCGGATCGTTGGAGGAATGCATCGGAATAAGACTCACTGCGTCATCGGGGACGATGTGATCGGCGTCAATCATGTGCCGATAGTAGTGCGACGACTTGGCGAACAGTTGGCACCTCCATTCTTGCCACCAAGACTTGTACTTATTTGTAATAAAAGAGGTTGGTGACCAGGAGGACAGGTCAAGTTCTGATACATCGGCGTGGGGAGGAAGGTTGACAACCTTGTTCCAGTCTAGAGCGCTGGAGAATGTCTGCCTGGGCTTCACTACCTTCGAATAGCAAAGCTTGATCGACAGTTGACCAAACGCTAGTTGTCTTGCCGCTACCGATGGGTAGTAGAACTCAAATGATGGAGGGGTGTTCTTTACCGATCCGAAGATGTTCACTGGGATAGCTCGGGGAATGATGCTGCCCTTCATAATTATCTGGTTCTCAAGCACATTCCCATCGGTAAGATTAAATAGCAATGGGAACTGGTTGTCTTCATCGGCATATGGCCACTAGAGCCGTTCTGTGGCAGGAATTCCATTGTAAAACTTCTGAAAAATAGACCGAATTGCTCTACATCGGCATCGGTCCCTGGCAGCACTATAGTGGCCTCTCCAAAGTTGAGTGGAGGGCGAGTTGCCGATTCATCCTCCCCATACTGGTGGTCTTCTGGTATGTCTCTTGGGAAACGTTGAGCGAACAAGTCAAGCTGGAGCGCTTTCTGCATATGTGCGTTCAGCCACATATTGATAAACCACCAGGGACCTCCAAGGTTGCTGATGGTTCACCTAGCAGTAACTTCTGGGATACTTGATGGAGAAGACGATATACCGATCCTAGAAGATATCTACCCAGGGGAAGTCTTGTCCCATCGGCAAGCAGTTCAGCTGTTGGGAGATACATAGTAGTAGGTCCAACTGCCCTACCACAGAAAATGAACTTGTCTAGCCACATGTTCAGGAAAGTGGCATGCTCCCTCTGGTTTACCGATCCTGTCTTCTGATATTCTTGGATGTAGCCTGTCCAACCGCCGATGTTCCGAGTGTTTACTCTGTGCTCAGCTTTTCTGTTGAATAAGGAGAAGGTATCGGCAGAAGAGACGTCTAGGCCGGTCAACATGTGGACATCAGCAAAAGTGGGGTGGCTGGTCCATGACGGAATAAGAAAGCATTCATAGTGTCTGACCAGAAATAAGAGACAGCTATTAACATGTTCTCGTTCTTCTCCATATCGACAATGGAGAGCCTGATGCATTGGTCCAAGCTACGCTCTTGCCAATAAACTTGCTGCGCCCTAGCAACCCTGAGGTACCATTTTTTCCATCCCTTAGTAGGTTTGGGCCATGATCGGAAAGTGTCCTTCCACAACCCTAAATTGAAGCACTCAGATCTGAATGGGATCCGATTGGTTTCCGCGTTGATTATATAACTGGGATCCGGATTCCCCATGGGGCCTAAGCAATTGAAGGTGGAACCGGCAAGTGGAATCACTACCTTGTCGTACAGTTCCTAGGATTCGAAGGGAAGACGGGGAACAATCAGAAAAGGAACGGAGACAAATCCAGATTCGCATGAGGAAAAGCTAGCAGGAGGCTGGATTGGGAAGAGAATAAGTCTTACCTTTGGGATGTCGACCTGGATCGCCATTGGAGTCGAGGGAGTGCTTGCAGTTCGTCCTTGGATTGCGAAAGGGTACTGTTGCTCGAGTTCGTGTTCTTCAGAGCGGCTGGAGGTTGAAGACGAAGGCAAGGGGGTGAAAAGTAGTGTGGACCCCGATAACTTTTATAAGCTTACTCAGGGGCATTTTGGGGTTCCGTTTCACACCGTGCAGGAATGTGGAGAAGCCCGCGGTAGATACGCGCGGTGATCGAGGTGGTCTGCAACTGTTTGTGTTACAATCGAGGGATTTTATTATTAAATTGCAGTTCCACACGCGAGATCGAGGAGACTGTGCATCTATCTCTGGGGTAACAGCAACGGCTACAGCAACGGCTACAGTAGAGAGAATTTCGGCACGTAAAGTATTATACATCCCAAAACTTGGGGCATGTGTTGACACCGTTTTTCGGCACGTGTCAAATGAGCTAAGGGTTTGACTGGTCAGCGACCGTTTACTATCGGCATCGGTAAAATATGAGCCAATATTGTCGATGGGAGTGTCGCGGGAAGACCAAGTGCGTTGCCGATGGAGGCTAGATGATCTTTGCCGACAAAGGTCTTTTGGTGAAGTCTTGCTGGTGCCAATTGCCGATAAAGAGGTATTGCCGATTACCGATTGCCGATGAAGAGTCCTTGCCGATTGCCGATGAAGGGTCATTACCGATTGCTGATGAAGGGTAGTCGCCGATTAGGAATGATCGGTGAAGACGGCTATCAGCATAAGGTCGCTAATCGGGGGATGTTGCCGATTGCCAATCGGGAAAGTATTGCCGATGCCGATGGGTGTGACTTAGCACTTGGTGGCAGCAGAAGACTACAGGTGGCCACGGGGATCTGCCGATGGAAAGCTTCCATCGAGGATAAGTATAAGGAAACTGGTGTTTTACCAGTATTGTTATTATGGTAGTTTGAGTCCGGCTCTTGCATGGGCCGTTTATTTTCCTTTAAAGTAGGTGTGTTTGTTTAGGAAATAAATATTGTTATCCGGCTCCTACGCGAGTCAGTTTCCTTTAAAGTAGGAGTTTGTTTTAGGAAGGATATGTGTCATGTCTTTGTACAACTCTCCATGCGGGAGTATAAATATGTGCCCGAGGGCTATGGAATAAACAACCAATCCAATTCAAAACAAACCAATTTTATCTTATTCTACTTTTTATCGCAATTTACCCTTTTACTGCATTAGCTGTAGTTTTCAACGAGTTCTTCAAGCTTTCGACGGGCTGCATCATCCTGATCTCCGTCAAATCCTTGCTAGTTCCGCGTGGGAGTACCTCTGAGCTTTGGCAATCCGGGCGCATCGCTGTTTGCCTCGTTCAGCTCTGCTCTAGTTATCCTTGATCAATCTGAGCCTTGACGTCCGGGCGCATCGCTGTCGTCTCGTTCAGTTTGTTCTAGTTATCATCCTTGTTGATTGATTGGTCAAATCGACTGGCACACCTCCGGAATACCGAGCTTTGGGTAATACCCCGAGGTGTTCACAGATCCTGACGCTTTTTGTGTCAACACTTGATCTTCCTCTTGAGAGCGATAGCTTGTCGGGCATTGTTGTCTCTCTCTTGCCGTAGAACTTTGATGGTATCGGGTAGTTGGGCTTTTTTCTGGCTGACTGCGTTCAAGGCTTCTTCAACTTTTCTTAGTTTGGACTGCAGCTCTTCCTTCCTTGCCGATAATTGAATGAATTCTTGTTCAAGATTAGTGCCGGAAGCTTCTACTTGGCCGATGTTCTTATGCTTCTCATCGGCAGTTTGCTTGAACTTAAGCATTTCTTCTGTAAGCTTGGATTGAGCATTCCTATCGGCAATACGGCGTGAGACCCGTTGGTATTGGAGTCGGCAGCTCTCAAGGAAGGCTGCTTAGAGGAGGATCTCTTCTGTATCGGTAGACAGTTGGCCTTGGATGTCTTTGAAAGCTGCCCTTGCTGCAGTAGAGTCTTGTACGAGCTGAGACGTGTCTTGTTGCAGCAGAGAGAGCAGTGCTTCGAGCTTGGATTTGACCTCTGCCGATAGAGCTGGAGCAGAACTTTCTTCGTCCTCATCCTCATCGGGAACGTTAATAGCAAAGGAGAACAAGCTGTCTGCTGGAGCAGGACCTTCTTGGTTTTCGTCCTCCTGGGGGTTGATGCCGAAGGAGAACAAGCTATTGGGAGAGTCTTGGGCCTGAAAAATAAGAAGTTACGATGTGCCGATCATAAGGTTATACTATAAATTTTTAGGTAACCGACTTAGCATCTTGAAGCGAATTTCTTGCCTGGGACTCGGCATGTCTGCTGGTACAGCCTCATCCTGGAGAGCGGCAACAGTTGCCGATGAACGAGCTTCTGCTCGAGAAGCGATTGACGCCGTTGGTGCTGGCAGTGCTGTTGCTGGTGTTGCTTCTGCTGTGGCAGCTGGCTCCTGTGCTGGTGACTCCATTCTCTCATTGGGAATTTCGGCTGGCGAAGGTGCCGATGCCGATGTTGCCTCTGTCGTTGCAGGTGGTGTTATCTCCTGATCGGAGACGTTGTCTGTTGGCTGATCAGGGGCAAGAGCCGATGATGGCTCTACTGTTGGTGCATCGGTATCTGAAGTGGCTAGCCTCAGACGCCTTTTCTTTCTCGGAGCAGCAGTTGGTGAACCATCCCATTTTTGTGGTGAAGCCTAGGGGGCATCGGCAGCAGGAGATGGAGAAGTTCGTACGTTTGGAGTAGCTGCCGATGACCTCATTTCCTGAAAATGTTTAGTGCGAGTTATATAAAGTAAATATTGCCGATGAGCAGTATGCGATCGGTATAAATAGAGATGAGATTTACTGCAAAAGCCCGTGTCAAGGCAGCAGCAGCAGCCGATGTAGTCATGGTTTTTGCAGGCGTCGACTTGGGCTTGACAGTAACCTTAGGTACCTTCTCAGGAGTAAAAGCGGCCAGTGTGGGGGCATTATTGCCGATGAGTGATATAGGACTCATCATTCGGAGATTGAAAGGTTTGCCACTCCTGCTCACTTTAGGGATTGGATCGTCACCCTGTTAAGCATAAGGTCAGATAACAGTGATAGGAATAAAGTAATAAGGAATGCATCGGGATTAAAAACTTACTGCGTCATCGGGAATGACGTGATTGGCGTCAATCATATGCCGATAGTAGTGTGATGACTTGGCGAATAATTGATATCTCCATTCTTGCCACCAGAATTTATATTCATTCGTGATGAAGGATGTTGGTGCCCAGGAGGATAAGTCAATATTTGACGTATCGGCATTGGGAGGAAGATTGACGACTTTGTTCCAGTCTATGACACTGGAGATGGTCTGCCTTGGTTTTATCACTTTGGCGTAGCAGAGCTTGATCGGCAGTTGGCCGAATGCCAGTTGTCTTGCCGCTGCCGATGGGTAGTAGAACTCAAAGGATGGAGGGGCATTCTTCCCAGTTCCGAAAATATTGACTGGGATGGCTCGGGGAACAATGCTGGCCTTCATAATCACCCCATTCTGAGGCACATTCCCATCGGTAAGGTTGAACAGCAAGGGAAATCGGTTGTCCTCATCAATATATGGCCACCAGAGCCATTCTGAAGCAGGGATTCCATTGTAAAACTTCTGGAAAAAAATGCCGAACTGCTCTGCATCGGCATCGGTCCCTGGTAGCACTATGGTGGCCTCGCCAAAATTGAGTGGGGGACGAGTTGCCGATTCATCGTCCCCATATTTGTAATCTTCTGATATGTCCCTTGGGAATTGCTGGTTGAATAGATCAAACTGAAGAACCTTGTACATGTGTGCATTTAACCACATGTTTATGAACCATCAGGGGCCCCCGAAGTTACTGATGGGCTCACCTAGCAGTAACTTCTTGGACACTTGGTGTAAGAGGCGATATACCGATCCAAGAAGATATCGACCGAGAGGGAGTCTTGTTCCATCGGCTAAAAGTTCTGCTACGGGAGATACATTGTAGTCGGTCCGACTGTTTTGTCACAGAAGATAAACTTCTCCAGCCATATGTTCAGGAAGATGGCATGCTCCCTTTGGCCTACCAATCCAGTCTTTTGATGCTCTTGGATATAACCGGTCCAGCCGCCGATGTTCTGTGTGTTCACTTTATACTCAGCTTTCCGATGGAACAAGACTGAGACATCGGCAGAAGAGACATCGAGACCGGTCAACATATGCACATCGGCAAGAGTGGGGGTGGCAGGTCCATGTCTGAATAAAAAGGCATTCATTGCATCGGACCAGAAGTAGGAAGCTGCTATCATCATGTTCTCATTCTTCTCCATATCGGCAATGGAGAGTCTGATGCACTGGTCTAAGTTACGCTCTGACCAATAAACCTGTTGCGTTGTAATTACCCTGAGGTACCAGTTCTTCCACCCCTTGGTATATTTGGGCCATGAACGGAAAACATGCTTCCATAAACCTAGGCTGAAACATTCGGATCTGAAGGGAATACGGTTGGTTTCCGCGTTGATCAGATAGCTGTGTTGACACCATTTTTTGACACGTGTCAAATAGGTTGAAGCTTGGCTGGTTAATGACCGTTCTCCATCGGCATCGGTAACATATGAGCCAATATTGCCGATGAAAGAATGCTGCAAAAGGCCAAGTGTGTTGCCGATGGAGGCTGGATGTTGGTGATCTTGCCGATTGCCGATGAGCTGCTATTGCCGATTGCCGATGAAGGGGCCTTGCTGATTGCCGACAAAGAGATGCTGCCGATTGCTGATCGGGAAAATATTACCGATGCCGATGGGCGTAATTTAGCACTTGGCGGTAGCGGAGGATTACGAGTGGTCAAAGAAGGAAGGTGCGGATTAAAGGGATCTGCCGATGGAAAGTTTCCATCGAGAAGAAGTATAAGGAAGCTGGTGTTCTGTGCCAGTATTATTATAGTAATTTGAGTCCGACTCTTGCGTGAGTCATTTATTTTCCATTAAAATAGGTGTGTTTGTTTAGGAAATAAATATTATTATCCGGCTCCTGCGCGAGTCAGTTTCCTTTAAAGTAGGAGTTTGTTTTAGGAAAAATATGTATCGTGTCATTGTACAACTCTCCATGCGGGAGTATAAATATGTGCCCGAGGGCTATGGAATAAGAATCAATCCAATTCAAAACAAACCAATTCTACTTTTTATCCTACTTTTACCGTAATTTACCCTTTTATGCATTAGTCATAGCTATCAACGAGTTCTTCAAGCTTTCGACGGGCTGCATCATCTTGATCTCCGTCAAAATCCTTGCTAGTTCCGCGTGGGAGTACCTCTAGGCTTTGGCAATCCGGGCGCATCGCTGTTTGCCTCGTCTAGCTCTGCTCTAGTTATCCGTGATCAATCTGAGCCTTGACGTCCGGGCGCATCGCTATCGTCTCGTTTAGTTTGTCATAGTTATCATCCTTGTCGATTGATTGGTCAAATCGACTGGCACGCCCTCGACATCGAGCTTTGGGTAATAGCCCGAGGTGTTCACGGATCTGACGCTTTTTGTGTCAACACCTCTTTTGGCACGCCCAGTGGGACCTGATTATACAAATCTACACATCCGGCATGGCTGATCACGCCGACGTTAATCAAAGGAATGTCATTGAAGTGTCTGAGGCCGATCTGAAAGATGATCAGAAGCAGGCCATGGAGCGCGCTATGGAGGAATACAGGCAGCTGTATCTCAAATCCTTCAGCCTCAGCAGGAGCGGCGAAGCAATTCAGAAGCAAGATCCGCCGTTGCCACGGTACGTCACGTACGACGCCAACCCTGGTAAACTACAAGAGATGGTTAATGCCGCTGTAAGTCAAGCTTTAATTAACCACTCCAGCGTGCTGTCCAATACTGTCTACAATGCTGTCGCACAAACATTCAAAGAAAGACATGCACCGCGATATGCCGGTCCAGCATACCATCAACCTGGATTGGCGTCTGCAAGCCCATCTGTTGACACAAAAAAGCGTCAGATCTGTGAACACCTCGAGCTATTACCCAAAGCTCGATGTCGAGGGCGTGCCAGTCGATTTGACCAATCAATCGACAAGGATGATAACTATGACAAACTGAACGAGACGACAGCGATGCGCCCGGACGTCAAGGCTCAGGTTGACCACGGATAACTAGAGCAGAGCTAGACGAGGCAAACAGCGATGCGCCCGGATTGCCAAAGCCTAGAGGTACTCCCACGCGGAACTAGCAAGGATTTTGACGGAGATCAAGGTGATGCAGCCCGTCGAAAGCTTGAAGAACTCATTGATAACTACAACTAATGCATAAGAAGGTAAATTGCGATAAAAGTAGGATAAAAAGTAGAGTTGGTTTGTTTTGAATTGGATTGATATCTATTCCATAGCCCTCAGGCTCATATTTATACTCCCGCATGGAGAGTTGTACAAAGACACGACACATATCTTTCCTAAAAACAAACTCCTACTTTAAAGGAAACTGACTCGCGCAGGAGCCGGATAACAATATTTATTCCCTAAACAAACACACCTATTTTAAAGGAAAATAAGCGACCCATGCAAGAGTCGGACGCAAACCACTATATAAATACTGGCACAGAACACCAATTTCCTTATACTCTTTGATGGAAACTTTCCATCGGCAGATCCCTGCAACTTCCTTCTTTGGTCACCGGTAGTCTTCCGCTGCCACCAAGTGCTAAATCACGCCCATCGGCATCGGTAATACTTTTCCGATCGGCAATCGACAGCATCTTCCTCATCGGCAATCGGCAACCATCTTCCATCGGCAATCGGCAACAAGCCTTTATCGGCAATCGGCAAGACCCCTTCATCGGCAATCGGCAAATACTCCTCATCGGCAATCAGTTCCAGCAAGACTTCACTGATTTGGTCGACAAGGCTCATCAGCTTCCATCGGCAAAACCCACAGCACCCTCCTATCGGCATTATCAACTCCTGATACCGATGGAGAACGGCCGCTGACCAGTCAAGCCTCAGCCCATTTGACACGTGTCAAAAAAAACGGTGTCAACACATGCCCCCCAGTTTCGGAGCGTATAACTTTACGTGCCGAAATTCTCTCCACTGTAGCCGTTGCTGTAGCCGTTACCCCCGAGATAGGCGTACGGTTTCCTCGATTCCCCGCGTGTGGAACTGCAATTTAATAATAAAATCCCTCGATTGTAGCACGAACAGTTACAGACCACCTCGATCACCGCGCGTATCTACCGCGGGCGCCTCCACATTCCTGCACGGTATGAAACAGAACCCCAAAATGCCCCTGAACAGGCTTATAAAAGTTACTGGGGCCCATACCGTCCTTTTTACCCGAGCTCATTTTCACTTTCACCTTCCTGCCTTCATCTTCAACCTCCGGCTGCCCTGAAGAACACAAGCTCGAGGAACAGTACCCTTCGCAATCTAAGGACGAACCAAGCACTCCTCTCGACTCCAATGGCGATCCAGGTCGACATCCCAAAGGTAAGACTTATCTTCCTCCCAATCCAGCTCCCGGCAATCCGCACGAATCTGGATCTGGCTTCGTTCCTTCCTGACTGCTCTTCGCCTTCTTCTTTGAATCTTAGGAACTGTACAACAGGGTAGTGATTCCGCTTACCGGTTCTACCTTCAGTTGCTTAGGCCCCATGGGGAACCCAGATCCCAGCTATATAATCAATGCAGAAACCAACCGGATTCCGTTTAGATCTGAATGCTTTGGTTTGGGATTGTGGAAAGATGCATTTCAA
This sequence comes from Microstegium vimineum, assembly GCA_022036555.1. NCBI lineage: Eukaryota > Viridiplantae > Streptophyta > Magnoliopsida > Poales > Poaceae > Microstegium > Microstegium vimineum. The sequence goes on along the minus strand of CM039139.1, from coordinate 9,474,283 downwards.
TCATGGCCCAAGCCCACTAAGGGGTGGAAAAATTGGTATCTCAAGGTTGCCAGGGCGCAACAAGTTTACTGGCAAGAGCGCAGCTTAGACCAATGTATCAGGCTTTCCATTGCCGATATGGAGAAGAATGAGAATATGTTGATAGCTGCTTCTTACTTTTGGTCAGACACCTTGAATGCCTTCTTATTCCGACATGGACCAGCCACCCCCACTCTTGCCGATGTTCACATGCTAACCGGCCTGGACATCTCCTCTGCCGACACCTTTACTTTATTCAATAGGAAAGCTGAGCACAGAGTAAATACCCGGAACATCGGCGGTTGGACGAGTTACATTCAGGAATACCAGAAGACGGGATCAGTAAATCAGAGAGAGCATGCCACTTTCCTGAACATGTGGCTAGACAAATTCATCTTCTGCGGTAAGGCAGTTGGACCTACTACCATGTATCTTCCGGCAGCCGAGATGCTTGCCGATGGGATAAGACTTCCCTTGGGCAGATATCTTCTGGGATCGGTATATCGTCTTCTCCATCAAGTATCCCAGAAGTTACTGTTAGGTGAGCACATCGGCAATCTCGGAGGCCCCTGGTGGTTCATCAACATGTGGCTGAACGTACATATGCAGAAAGTACTCCAATTCGACCTGTTCGCCCAACGCTTCCCGAGGGACATACCAGAAGACCACCAGTGCGGGGAAGAAGAATCGGCAACTCGCCCTCCACTCAACTTTGGAGAGGCCACTATTGTGCTGCCAGGAACCGACGCCGATGCAGAGCAATTCGGCCTCTTCTTTCAGAAGTTTTACAACGGAATTCCTGTCGCAGAACGACTCTGGTGGCCATATGCCGATGTAGATAACCAATTTCCACTGCTATTTAATCTTACCGATGGGAATGTACCTGAAAACCAAACGATGATGAAGGCCAGCATCACTCCTCGGGCTATCCCAGTGAACATATTTGGATCGGGAAAGAACGCCCCTCCGTCATTTGAATTTTACTACCCATCGGTAGCGGCAAGACAACTGGCATTCGGCCAACTGCCGATCAAGCTCTGTTACTCCAAGGTAGTGCAGCCTAGGCAAACATTCTCCAGTGCTCTGGATTGGAACAAAGTTGTCAGCCTTCCTGCCGATGCCGATGTATCGGACCTTGACTTATCCTCCTGGTCACCAACTTCTTTCATCACAAACGAGTACAAATCTTGGTGGCAAGAGTGGAGGTGTCAACTGTTCGCCAAGTCGTCGCACCGTTATCGGCACATGATTGACGCCAATCATATCATCCCCGATGACGCAGTAAGTCTTCGTTCCGATGCATTCCTTATTTATTTTTACCATCGGTATTTAACCCTCTTGCGTGTAACAGGTTGATGACCCGATTCCTCCGATGAGCAAGAGCGGCAAGCCCATCAAGCTTCGAATAATGAGTCCCGTATCACTCATCGGCCATAAGGCTCCTTCGCTAGCTGCCTTCATCCCACAACAGGTACCCTCACCGACACCTGCAAAGGCCAAGGCTACATCGGCCGCTGCTGCTGCCCTGACGCGGGTGTTTGCAGTAAACTCATCTTCACTCACCGATTATATATTGTTTCAATCGGCAACATCTGCTTCGTGTAATTTGCATTGAATATTTTCAGGCCATGAGGTCATCGGCAACTGCTCCAAGCAAACAAGTACCTCAAAGTTCGTCTGCCGATGCCCCCCAGTCCTCGTATAAACGGGCTGGATCTCCTGCTGCTGCGCCAAGGAAGAAGAGACGTTTGAGGCTGGCCAGCTCATCTTCGTCATCGGCACGAGCTGAACTACCAACTGTCGGTATGTCATCGGCAGAAACTCCAACGGCTCCTGTTCCAGATCGGCTGATGGACGACACCGTTGGTCATGAAGCAACTCCACCCATTGCAGAGGCAGAGGCAGTATTGGCATCGGCACCGTCAGCCGAAGCTCCTGACGAAGAAACACCTTCAATGGCGGTGGAAGCGGCATCGGTATCGGCACCATTAACCGATGTCCCTGATGAGGCAACCGCACCCATGGTAGCGGCTAAAGCTACATCAGCGTCGGCGCCGTCAATCGAAGTTGCTGATGAGACAGCTCCACCCGTTGCAACGGCAAAGACAACATCGGCATCGATACCATCTGAAGATCCTGACGAGAGGACGACATTACCACCACAACCAAGTATCATGCCAGAAGCAACGCCAGTGATAACATCATCACCAATGGCGCCGATTGCTCCCCTAACAGAAGCTCATTCATCGGCAACCATTGTCGATGTTCAAGACGAGGCTGGGCCATCTAGAATGCCAAGTCCCGGGCAAGAAATCCGCTTTAAGATGGTAAGTTAGTTGCTTGAAAATTCTAGTATAATCCTTCGATCGGCATATTATAACCTTTCTGTTTCCAGGCCCAAGATTCTCCAGATAGCCTCTTCTCTTTCAGCCTCAATCCGCAGGACGAAGATAGGCGCCAAGACCCCCTCCAAGCAGATAGTTTATTTTCGTTCTCAGTCGATATACCCGATGACGAGGAGGAAGAGAGCTCTGTCCCAGCTTTACCGGCAGAGATCAAGACCAAGCTTGAGGCACTGCTTTCTTTGCTGCTACAAGAGACATCCCAGCTCATCCAAGACTCGTCGGCAGCAAGGATTGCTTTCAAGGATATCCAAAGTCATCTCCCTGCCGACACAGCAGAAGTCCTTCTCCAGGCAGCCTCTATCGACGTCAAACAGATTCAGTACCAGAGGCTCGCCTGTCGTATTGCCGATAGGGCCGCTCAAGCCAAGAGCGAAGAAGAGAAGCTTAAATATAAACACCTTGCCGATGAGAAGCACAGAAACGTCGGTCAAGCAAAAGCTTCCATCGGCAACCTAGACCAAGACATCTCTCGACTATCGGCAAGGAAGGAGGAGCTATTGGCGGAGCTACACAAGGTCGAGGAGGATCTGACTGCAGCTAACCAACACAAAACTCAACTGTCTGATTCCATCAAGGTTCTGCAGCAAGAAAGGGACCAGCATGCCCGGCAAGCCATCTTATGGAAGAAGAAGATCAAACTGGTTGAGGGCTCTGCCGATGCCGACGCCAAGGAGATGGACGAGATAGAACAGATTTGCCTGCGCGCGATAGACCTTATTCATTCCTTACTGTAATGCATATTGTATCGGCAAAAATGTAATCCGATACTTAATCTCGTCTTGTGATATAATATTTGCATGTTTTTACTGATGTATTACAATTTTTCTCATCGGTATTCAAACGAATACGTCGTACGTCAACCCCTTCGGGAACTTCTGGCATGTATGCTCTGCTGGAGGTAGACTGTCTTATCCAGTAGGAACTTGATTAGAAAACCCCCAGGCCTAGAACTTAATCCTGATCGGTAAAATCAATCTCCATTCTAGAGTACCACCGGCAAACTTGTTTACCCAGTTATCGGCAATCATTACCGATAGCATAACTCATCAAATCAGCTAAAATGTTAGAGTGATCCAACTCATTAACTAACCCTGGTACTTAGCCTAATTGTAACAACAATCGGCAGCAAGACTTCATATTTCCACTGGATAAGAATCAGGATAACGCCGATAGACCCAACCGCAAAGCATGCACCCCAGGACGTGCGCAACACATACTTAGTTATCATGCGCAAGCGCAGCAGAACCATTCTCACATCCGTCTTCTAGCAACTAATGCATCTATCGGCAGCGCGGCATCTCTATATGCAAACCATCGGTAGGTGTCCCCAAGTATAATAATTGAAATCGCCAGTCTGCCGATTGCAGCCCCCAAGTCTGCAGGTCCAAGATCGACCTCGATTAGACCATTGGCACAATGCTGCCGTCTGCCGATGGACTCCCATCCTTACGCTTTGGCCTCCACTGTTTCTCCCTTGAGGGTTCTGCACCATCGTACAGTTTCTTGCGGTGTCGGCGCTCAGTTCTTCTTTTCTGGGTTTTGTTCAGACCTTTAGGGCACCACTGAGGTCTGGTTTTCCGAACAGGCTGGTGCTGCCTCTCACTTCCTACATCGGCGTTTCTTCCGATGCTTGAATTTCTGGAGAGCACTTCTTTGTCGGGTATTTTTGTCTTGGCCCGCTCCTTGCTCTCCCTTTGATCAACCCGCCTGCCAAGCCTGCTATGGGCATCAAGCTTGCCCCCCAGTTGGTCGCGTACCGATCTCCTCTTTCCGAGTAGCTTGGCGCACCTAGATGCCCGATCATCCAAACAAGGCTTACTCGACTGATCGGCAGTGCGATACCCATTGCATTCAGGACAGTCATCGGCAGTGGGTAGCTTAATGCCCTCTCGCCAGCAGTAAATGAAGAAGGGACACCTCCAATGATTTTTCCGACGAAGCCACTCCCGCTGTTCCTTTTCTTTCTGTCGATACCGTTCATCTCGTGATTGCCGATAGTCCCGCCTTGGCAGCTTGTGTGTGATTATTATGCCAGGAGCTCTGCTGACACAAGTACCTTTATCGGCAATTCTTTTGCCTTTCCTGTCATCGGCAAACTTCCCGATGTCACGCTCGGCCACCTGATGATCAGGATCCACCGATGCACTCTTTCTAGCAGCGTCCGATGTCAGCACCTTAGTTTTGCCACCGGCTTCCACCATATTATTTGGAAACAGACGCTGATCAATCTCCATCGGTTCTTGGACTTTAGGACCTTCAAATTGGATCCGCCCAGAGTTAATTTCTGACCGTAGTTGTTGCCTAAACACTTTGCAGTCGCCGGTACTGTGAGAAGTTGTATTGTGCCACTTGCAGTACCCGGTATCATTGAGCTCCTCAGCCGATGGAATTACCTGATTAGGGGCTAGCTTAACCCGCCCTTCCCGAAGCAGTAAGTCAAATATCCCAGCCCTGTTCTGGTTGAGCGTACGTGGCATCGGTTCCCAATCGTTCACCCATTCAACAGTACCGACGTCCATCTCGTCAAATGGTTTAACATCCTGATCGGCGTTCGTGATATCAAAAGTGAATGTCTCCAACTCAGCAATGTCGAGGTATGGCTCTTCGTCCAGCTTTGAATGTTCTACCTTGGTCGAAAACACCTTTGTATCCTGCCGATGCGTAGATTCGTTCTCTAGTGGGACAGATAAACGTGCTCCCTCATGTTTCCGTGGTGAGCAAGTTGGAGCGATTGGTACATCAGCAGCATCGAGCATCGGCTGCCTAACCAATGAGCAATCCTGGACGCCTACTGTCTGAGTAGATTGGTGCATCTTTCTAGGTCTTCGCATTAAGCAAGTCGGAACGATCGGCCCATCGCAATACCAACCTGTTGGATACTATGCATCGGTTGATTGACCGATGGGCCACTCTGGATGTCCACTAGTTGATGTACTTCATACCCCTGTGGTGAGCAAATCGGGGCAACCGATATATTAGTAACACCAATCTGCTGCGTGTTATACATCGGCTGATCAACCGATGAGAAACTCTGGATGCCAGCCGGCTGAGTATGCTGAATTATCTCCCTAGATCCTGTCATCGAAGCATTTGGAATGATTGGCGCATGCACAGCACTAGTCATAATAACACCGTGCACCGGCTGTGTTGCCGATGAGCAAGTTTGCACCATCGCCAGCTTGTGTTGTGGCGTTATATCTATTGCATTCATCGGTTGCTGTACCAATGTTCCATTGTGCGCCCTTTCCTGCGAGTATTGCAGCATAGTATTTATCGGCTGATATACCGATACTTCCTTCTGAAGATTCGCCGGATGATACTGCAGGGTCCTTGCCACTTGGCGTTCAGGCTGTGCAACTTGTCGCTGAATCGGCGATTGACTAATCCATCCTACATTGTTTGTCATCGGCACATGACTTACCGATGGTTGACAACTAGTTGATTCCCGCAGCTCTTGCACATTTAGATGATAGCCTTGACTCGCGAATACCATAGGCTGGGCAGCTACCGCCAATGCAGACTGATTGACACTCGGTGTATTTTGCTGCACCGACCCAAGACTTGCCGATGGTTGGCAGCCAACTGATTCCTGCAACCCTTGTACTCTTGGATGATAGCTTTGATTTGTAGGTTCCAAGGGTTGAGCAGCTACGGCCGATACAGGTTGATTGACAATCGGCACGCCTTGTTGTATCGGCTAAGCGGTTGCCGGTGACTGATAGCCAGTTGAGGCTGGTTGAGCCACTACGGCCGATGTAGGCTGACTGACGCTCAACATGTTTGATTGCATCGGCCAGGCATTTGCCTATTTAGGCTAATTAACTATCAGCACGTCTTGTTGCATCGGCCAAGTATTCGCTGATAACCAATAACCGGTGGGTGTTTGTTCTTGTTGTACCCTTGATTGATCACCTGGACTCACGGGTACCACAGCTTGAGTAGCTATTGCCGATGCAGGTCGACTGACAGTTGGCGCACCTTGTTGCATCGGCCTACAAGTTGCCAATGGCTGATATCCGGCTGATGCCCGCTGCTCTTGTGGCACCGGACAATTAATAACATAGCTGCCTTGATTAGCAGGTGTCCTAGTTTGAAAAACCATTGCCGCCATGGGTTGACTCACAACTGTCGGGCTTCGTTGTATCGGCGAGTGGCCTGCCGATGGTTGAACGCATGGCACTCTAGGCATTGCCGTTTGTAGATTCCCTGTTGGCGACTGCATTATTGGAGAGGACGCAGTGTAATGCATCACTGGGACCATCGGCTGTGCAGACGTTGCCGATGCCATAGGAACTTCCCCTCCTGCATGGTTGACTTGGACCAATCTGGAATCAGCAGATAGACTTAGATGCGTATCATACCTCCAACAATTGGCTGAAGTTGGCTGATTCTGGATGACAGGTCCGGACATCGCTGAGGCCGCCGGATTTGTATTCACTTGAGTAAAGCCCGCTGGGCTTGATCTCAGTGGCCTGACCTCACCGGCAGATTGGTTCACGATTGGTGAAGACGCCTCTGGAACCGCCGATGGGGTTGCAAAAGATGCCGATCCGAGTTGACGACGCTCTGGACCAACATAATATGGTGCCTGTCCCTTGAACGTTTGCTTGACAGCATTGTATACAGCATCGGACAGCACATTGGATTGGCTAATTAATGCATTATTGAATGCAGAATTAACCATCTCTTGTATTTTACCAGGATCGGCGTTGAGAATGGTCTGCCGCGGTGACGGCGGATCTTGCTTCGGTGTTGCTTCGCCGATCCCGTTTAGGCTGAAGGATCTAAGATACGAACGCTTGTATTCCTCCATTGCCTGCTCCAGAGCCTGTTTCTGATGACCTGTCAGACCTGCTGTGGAGACTTCAATGACACTCCTGGGATTTGTCATGATACATATATTTATATAATTGTGTCCCACCAAGCGTGCCAAAAGAGGTGTTGACACAAAAAAGCGTCAGATCTGTGAACACCTCGGGCTATTACCCAAAGCTCGATGTCGAGGGCGTGCCAGTCGATTTGACCAATCAATCGACAAGGATGATAACTATGACAAACTGAACGAGACGACAGCGATGCGCCTGGACGTCAAGGCTCAGGTTGATCACGGATAACTAGAGCAGAGCTAGACGAGGCAAACAGCGATGCGCCCGGATTGCCAAAGCCTAGAGGTACTCCCACGCGGACTAGCAAGGATTTTGACGGAGATCAAGGTGATGCAGCCCGTCGAAAGCTTGAAGAACTCATTGATAACTACAACTAATGCATAAGAAGGTAAATTGCGATAAAAGTAGGATAAAAAGTAGAGTTGGTTTGTTTTGAATTGGATTGATATCTATTCCATAGCCCTCAGGCTCATATTTATACTCCCGCATGGAGAGTTGTACAAAGACACGACACATATCTTTCCTAAAAACAAACTCCTACTTTAAAGGAAACTGACTCGCGCAGGAGCCGGATAACAATATTTATTCCCTAAACAAACACACCTATTTTAAAGGAAAATAAGCGACCCATGCAAGAGTCGGACGCAAACCACTATATTAATACTGGCACAGAACACCAGTTTCCTTATACTCTTCGATGGAAACTTTCCATCGGCAGATCCCTGCAACTTCCTTCTTTGGTCACCGGTAGTCTTCCGCTGCCACCAAGTGCTAAATCACGCCCATCGACATCGGTAATACTTTTCCGATCGGCAATCGACAGCATCTTCCTCATCGGCAATCGGCAACCATCTTCCATCGGCAATCGGCAACAAGCCTTTATCGGTAATCGGCAAGACCCCTTCATCGGCAATCAGCAAATACTCCTCATCGGCAATCAGTTCCAGCAAGACTTCACCGATTTGGTCGACAAGGCTCATCAGCTTCCATCGGCAAAACCAACAGCACCCTCCTATCGGCATTATCAACTCCTGATACCGATGGAGAACGGCCGCTGACCAGTCAAGCCTCAGCCCATTTGACACGTGTCAAAAAAAACGGTGTCAACACCATCGGCGGCCCAAATGGCGTCTTCCACCCCTGTGGAACCGTCTGCCGATGTGGCTACATCACCAAGACCGAACGCTGGTGACACTACCAAGTCCAATGCAGATCCAGCCACGTCGGCAACTTCAGGACCAGCCCCCGCTAACTGGTGGGGATACGGTATGCCTCCAAATCTATATGCTGGCTCTAATCTGAAGCAGGGAGGCGGTTCAGCCTGGAAGAACTCTACGGCATCGGCAGCACAGCCACAGCCGATGCCTCATATGATGCACAACTCTGCGCCTGCTCCAACCATACAAGTGTCATCAGACGATCTCCGAGTAATCCCCAAGATACCTCTGATGCCACCATCGGCAAGCTCTGTGCCGATGCAACACGTTATAACCACCGGCAGTCAATCTCTGGCGGCAAACTCTCAAGCTGGCCCCAAGGTAATCTGGTGATCAATTGCTCTAGAATTCAAGAGCCGGCTGCTCCGGTCAGCTATCAACCATCGGCAAGTCATATGCCGATGCCTTATAATCTTGGATGGGTCAATCAACCACCAGCTCAGCAGCCTGGCGCGCCGATGTGTTATTATGGAGGCCCAGCTTACATCTAAGGCGGATCATCGGTACAACAACCGATGAATGTGACAGTTCAGCCGACTCCGCCAAGTATGCCAAATCATCCATCGGTAAGTCAACCGATGCATAGCGTGTAGATGACTGATGCTGCGCCTGCGACAACTGCATATCTTCAAGGGGCGCATCAGCCGACTCCGCCAAGCATGCCAATCTACCCATCGGTAAGTCAGCCGATGCATAGCGTCTAGATGACTGGTGCTGCGCCCACGACTACTGCACATCTCCAAGAGGCGCGTCAGCCGACTCCACCAGTCGACAATCAGCCAATGAGTCGGCAGGAGCAGGATGCGTATTGGGTCGACAAGATTGCCGAAGTCATGAAGGAGCAATTCGGTATCAAACCCAAGGTCAACACATACTCCTATCGGACCCCGTACCCGCCTGCATATGACTTGATTCCTCTTCCAAATTGGTACAAGGTGCCCGATTTTACTAAGTTCTTCGGCCAAGACGACACGTCAACGATGGAGCACATCAACCGCTTCATTATCCATTGCGGGGAGGCTGCCAGCAGGGAGGAATTAAGGGTGAGACTGTTCTCTTCATCATTGTCTGGATCGGCATTCACATGGTTCATATCATTGCCTCCAAATTCTATAATTACATGGGCCGATCTGGAGAGGCAATTTCACAAATACTTCTTTGCTGGCATACACGAAAAGAAGCTTACCGATTTGGTCAAAATGAGACAGCGCAACGACGAATCGGTAGAAAGTTTTGTGCAGAGGCTGCGGGATGTGAAGAACAAGTGCTACAGTCTGGTGCTTGATGATCGGCAACTGGCAGACTTGGCCTTCCAAGGGTTACTGCCGCACATCAAGGACAAGTACGCATCCCAGGAGTTTGAGAGCCTAAGTCACCTGGTGCAGAGAATTGCCGATCAAGATGTCAAAGCCTTTGAGCCCAGGAAGACTTGGAAGAAGAAGGTGACCTTCATCGGGAAAGAAGAAGACTCTGGATTGGATGAAGAACTGAATGTCGATGCGGCCGAATGGGTAAAGGATAAGAAGCATGTGTCTTGTCCGTTCGGCCAGAAAGAAGCTGAGAGGTTCACCTTTGACATCACCAAGGCCGATAGGATGTTTGACCTGTTGCTGCAAGAGGGGCGAATCAAGTTGGCGCACAATCAGGTGATTCCATCGGCCGAAGAGCTCAAGAAGATTAGGTACTGCAAGTGGCATAATGCAACTTCACACAGTACCAATGACTGCAAAGTATTCAGGCAGCAGTTGCAGTCAGAGATCGAGTCTGGGCGTATCAAGTTTGAAAACTCCAAAGTCCAGAAACTGATGAAGATAGATCAGCACCCGTTCCCAAACAACATGGTGGAGATCGGTGAAAAGACCAGAGTGCTGACATCGGAAGCTGTCAGAAGAAACTCATCGGTAGATCCTAACTACCAAGTGCCTAAGCACGACGCAGGAAGGTTTTCCGATGACAGAAAGGGTAAGAAGGTTGCCGATAAGGGTAGCAGCGCCAACAGGGCTCCCGGAGTGGTGATTACTCACAAACAGCTAAGGCGATATCATCGGCAATCACGTGAAGAACAGTATTAGCAAGAAGAGGAGGAGCATCGGGAATGGCTTCGGCATAAGGACCACTGGAGGTGCCCCTTCTTCGTTCATTGCTGGGAAGAAGGCATTAAGCTGCCCACTGCCGATAACTGTCTAGAATGCAATGGGTACTACGCAGCCGATCGGTCAGGTAAGCGACCTTGTTTTGATGATCAGGCACCCAGGTACGCCAGGCCGCTGAGAGAGAACAGATCGGCACATGACCGACTAGGGGGCAAGCTCAGTGCCCATGATCGGCTTGGCAGGCGTGTTGACCAGAGGGAGCTGGAGGAGATGGCCAATGCTAGAGTGCCCGATGAGGAAATATTCTCCAGAGATCCCAACATCGGAAGAAGTGCCGATGTGAGCAGTGAGAAGCCGCATCAACCTATCTGGAAGACCAAGCTTCCTCCCTGGTGCCCTAAGGGTTTGACTAAAACCCAGAAGAGGCGGATTCAGCGCCAGCGCCGCGACGACCTGTACGACAGTGCAAAACCCTCGAAGAGAAGCAATGGAGGCCGAAGCGAAAGGACAGAGGCCCATCGGCAGACGTAAACATGGTTGTCATGTTGCCGATGGAGTTCATGGCGTCCGTCAGTGATGATGAAGAGACTGCCGATATGGCGCAATTGGTGCTGGATCCGATGACGGCTGTCTTTGAAAAGCCCGCCGAAGAAGAGAGGCAGCACCTAAGAGCTCTGTTTGTCAAGGGCAAGGTAGATGGTCAGCCGATGACCAAGATGCTAGTGGATGGTGGCGCATCGATCAACATAATGCCCTATGTCGTGTTCAGGAAGCTTGGCAAAGGTGATCGAGATCTGGTCGAAACCGACATGAAGCTCAAGGACTTCGAAGGCAATGTGTCAACCGCCATGGGAGCTGTATGTGTTGAATTAACCATCGGCAGTAAGACTTTGCCGACAACGTTCTTTGTAATCAGCGGCAAAGGCACCTACAACTTGCTCCTTGGGAGGGACTGGATCCATGCTAATTGTTGTATCCCTTCTACTATGCATCAGAGTCTGGTACAGTGGATCAGGGACAGAATTGAAGTAGTCCGCGGTGAAGCCCCATCTACTGTTGCATCGGCAGAGTAGGACACTTATGAGCAGACCAGGTGCATATCTGGCGAAGCCTGGGACAAAGAGTTCCTCAAAGTTGCCGATTACCGCATCAAACCGATCCAAGCAGTCGGTCCTGAGGAGGAGTCTTAATGGATCAGTTCGCTGATGACGGAAAACTGGGGCAGGGCTTCACGTCTGCCGATGATTTGCTTGAGGTCGACATCGGCGATGGTAGTAAACCTAGGCCTACTTTTATTAGTGCTATGTTAGATTCCCAATGTAAGCAGCAGTTAATTGATTTATTAAAAGAGAATAAAGATTGTTTCGCTTGGGATTATACAGAGATGCCTGGTTTAGACCGATCGATAGTTGAACATCGGTTACCCATCAAGTCTGGTTTTCAGCCACATCGGCAACCGGCACGCCGATGTAATCCTACTATCTTACCCGATATTAAGGTTGAGATTACTAAGTTGATCGAGGCTGGATTCATTCAGCAATGCCGATATGCCGATTGGATTTCTAACGTGGTTCCTGTGTATAAAAAGAATGGAAAACTTCGTGTTTGCATTGATTTCAGGAATTTGAGCAAGGCTACGCCGATGGATGGCTACCCGATGCCTGTTGCCGATCTGCTGATCGATGCTGCTGCTGGACACCAAATTATTAGCTTTATGGATGGCAATGCTGGGTATAATCAGATATTCATGGCTGAAGAAGACATACCCAAGACTACTTTCCGATGTCCAGGTCACGTTGGTTTATTTGAATGGGTAGTCATGACTTTTGGCTTGAAGAATGCCGGTGCTACTTACCAGAGGGCGATGAATTTTATCTTTCATAAGTACATCAGCACAATTGTTGAGATCTACATTGATGATGTGGTGGTTAAGTCTAGGGACTTCAAGAAGCATCTTGCCGATTTGCGGAAAATATTGGAATGCACGAGGGAGCATGGGTTGAAGATGAATCCTAACAAGTGTGCGTTTGGCGTATCGGTAGGGCAGTTTCTGGGCTTCATGGTGCATCAGAGAGGCATTGAAATCGGCAGAAAATCTATTGATGCAATTAACAAGGTAGTTGCTCCCACGAACAAAACTGAGTTGCAGTCTCTGATCAGCAAGATTAGTTTCATTAGAAGATTTATATCCAATCTGTCTGGTAAGATTAAGTCTTTTAGTCCTCTATTAAAGTTGAAAGCCGATCAAGAGTTTATATGGAGAGAAGAGCAGCAGTCAGCCTTAGAGGAGATTAAAAGGTATTTGGCAAATCCTCCAGTCTTAGTTCCACCTCAACACGGGAAGCCTTTCAGGTTATATTTGTCTGCCGATGATGGTGTTATCGGGTCAGCCTTAATTCAAGAGATTGAAGGGAAGGAGCGTGTAATATATTACCTGAGTAGAAGGTTGGTGGATGCTGAAACCAGGTATTCGGCCATAGAAAGATTATGCTTATGTTTATACTTCTCTTGCATTAAATTAAGACACTATTTACTGTCAGTCGAATGCACTGTTGTCTGCAAAGATGATGTGGTCAAGTACATGCTGTCAATGTCGATTTTGAGTGGACGAATTGGTAAGTGGATTCTGGCATTATCAGAGTTTGACCTAAGGTATGAATCGGCAAAGGTTGTTAAAGGTCAGGTGATGGCCGATTTTGTCACTCAGCATTGCAATATGGTGAGCTTTGTTGAGATTGCTCCTTGGGCTCTATTCTTCGATGGGTCTACATGCAAGGATGGAGCGGGTATCGGTATTCTGTTGATTTCACCCTGAGGACAGAGGTATGAGATTTCATTGCCGATTGTTGCTACTTCGATAAACAATCAGGCTGAGTACCAGGCGTTGCTTAAGGGGTTGGAACTACTCAGAGAGGTGTGTGCCGATGCCGTTGAAATCTTCGGTGATTCCCTATTGGTGATTAATCAGCTGATCGGGACATATGAGTGCCGAAGTGAAGTGCTAATTGCAGCCCATGAGCGGTGTCTGCAGTTGTTAAAAGAGTTCAAAGAATACCGCCTTGAACACATTCCAAGGTTGTATAATGAAGAGGCCAATCGGTTAGCACAGAATGCCTCAGGATATCAGCCGATTCAGGAAGTCACGACATCGGTAACAGTTGCCGATGATTGGAAAAAGGAGATTGCCGATTACTTGAGGGATCCATCCAGGAAGGTTGAGCGGCGTCTAAGGTTCCAAGCTACTAAGTATGTACTCCTTGATAATGAGTTGTATTATCGGACAATTGATGGAGTTTTGCTTAGATGTCTCAGCAAAGAGGAATCGAAAGAGTTGATGGGTGAAATCCATGAAGGCGTATGTGGAGTGCATCAATCGGCATTCAAGATGAAGTGGATGATTAGGCGGAATGGATATTATTGGCCAACAATCCTTGAAGATTGCTTCAATTATTTCAAAGGGTGCCAGGACTGTCAGAAGTTTGGTAATGTGCAAAGGGCACCTGCATCGGCAATGAATCCTATAATCAAGCCTTGACTGTTCAGAGGGTGGGCTATTGATCTCATCGACCAGATTTATCCACCGTCGAGCAAGGGGCATAAATTCATACTTGTTGCTACCGATTACTTCACCAAATGGGTTGAGGCAATCCCCTTGAAGAAGTGACATCGGCAAACATGGTGGATTTCGTTAAGGAGCACATCGTTTACCGATTTGGTATTCCTCAGACCATTACTACCGATCAAGGGACCATGTTCACATCGGGAGAGTTTGATGACTTTGCTGCTAGCATGGGTTTCAAGGTGCTAAATTCTTCTCCTTATTACGCTCAAGCTAATGGTCAAGCTGAAGCGACTAATAAAGGAGTCATCAAGCTTATAAAGCGCAAGATTGAAGAAAACCCTAGGAGGTGGCACATGGTATTAAACGAAGCTTTATGGTCATATCGGATGGCTTGTCATGGTGCAACCAAAGTCTCGCCGTATCAGTTGGTTTATGGACACGATGCTGTCCTACCTTGGGAAATTAAAACTGGTTCTAGGCGATTATCTTTTCAGGATCAGTTGACGACCGATGATTATATTACTTTGATGAAGGATGACTTAGAAGATTTGGCAGGTCATCGGTTAAGAGCATTAATTAGTATTGAAGAGAATAAGAAGAGGGTTGCCCGATGGTATGATAAGAAAGTAAAGGTAAAGGAATTTGCCGATGGCCATTTGGTTTGGAAGTTGATTTTACCGATTGGGACTAAGAGCTCTAAATTTGGAAAGTGGTCCCCTAATTGGGAAGGTCCTTATCGGGTAAAACAGTCTGCTCCTGGTAACGCGTACATTTTGGAAACCCTCGAGGGAGTGGCATTTTCTAGGGCGATCAACGACAAATACTTAAAGAGATATTACCCTAGCATATGGGTAGATGCATAATGCTCAGTCGAGTGCCGATGAAAAGAAAACTTATAAAAAACATCGGTAAAAACAAACTAGCGTTATATTACAAGACAAAATCAAGTATCAGGCTACATTCTTGCCGATACAACAAGCATTAGAATAAGGAGTGGATAACGTTTATCGCATGCAGGCGAATTTGATCTATCTCGTCTATCTCCTTGGCGTCAGCATCGGCAGAGCCCTCAACCGGCTTGATTTTCTTCTTCCATGAGATAGCTTGCCGAGCGTACTGATCCCTGTCTTGCTGTAAAGCCCCGATGGAGTTAGACAGTTGGGTCTTTTATTGATTGGCAGCTGTCAGACCCCCTTCGACCTGTTGCAGCTCTGCCAGCAGCTCCTCCCTCCTCGCCGACAGTCGAGAGATTTCCTGGTCGAGGTTGCCGATGGAAATTTTGGCTTGACCGATGCTTCTGTGCTTCTCATCGGCAAGGCGTTTAAATCTGAGCTTCCCTTCCTCGCTCTTGGCTTGGGCCGCTCTATCGGCAATGCGACGAGTAAGCCTCTGGTACTGGATTTGTTTGACGTCAATGGAAGCTGCTTGGAGGATGGTTTCTGCTGCATCGGCGGAAAGATGGCTTTGGATATCTTTGAATATGATCCTTGCCGCCGATGAGTCTTGGACGAGTTGAGAGGTGGCTTGCAGCAGCAGGGTAAGCAATTCTTCCAGTCTAGACTTGACTTCTGCCGATAGAGCCGGGGTGGAGCTTTCCTCTTCATCATCATCAGGAACGTTGACGGCAAAAGAGAACATGCTGTCCGCTTGAAGGCGACCTTGGCGCTCATCTTCGTTCTGAAGATTTAAGCTGTAGGAGAAGAGGCTGTCCGGGGAATCTTGGGCCTGAAAACAAAGGTTAAAATATGCCGATTGCAAAACTATACTATGAGCTTTAAGGTAATCTACTTACCGTCTTGAAGCGGATCTCTTGCCTAGGACTTGGCATGCTGGACGGTCCGGCTTCATCTTGAACATCGGCGGCAGATGCCGATGACTGAGCCCTTGTGGGAAAGGCAGCCGACACCGTTGGTGCTGGTATAGCTGCGGCCGGCGTCGCCTCCGATGTAGTGGCGGTATCTTGTGGCGGTTCCGTTCCGACATCGGGGACTTGGGTTGACAGTGCCGATGCCGACGTCGCTGCTACTGCGGGAGGTGGAGTTGTTCCTTCACCGGAGACGTGAGTCAACGGTGCCGATGCCGACGTCGCTGCTGCTACGGAAGGAGTTGTTTCTTCATTCAGCGCCGCCGGTACCGATGTCGATGTCGCTTCGGTCGTTGCAGCAGTTGTCTCCTGGCCGGGGGCGTCATCCATCGGTTGATCAGGCACAGAAGCCGATGGAGGTTCTGCCGATGATCCGCCGGCAGGTGGTGCGACTAGGACCGGAAGCAGTCTTATTGGCGACGCATCGGCAGCTGGTGGTGCGGATGGAGCCGATGATGGAGGAGAAGCCAGCCTCAAGCGCCTCTTCTTCGTCGGCGCAGCAGCAGGGGAGCCGATCCGTTTGGATGAAGACTAAGGGGGCATCGGCAACAGGGCTAGAAGTCAGTTGTATTCTGGAAGCAGATGCCGATGACCATAGTGCCTGAAAATACAAAGCGAGTTATGCAAGATAAATGTTGCCGATGAAACAGCATGTGATCGGTACAAGTAAAGATGAGTTTACTGCATAAGTTTGTGTGAAGGCAATGGCGGCAGCCGATGTAGCCTGAGCTGTTGTAGGCATCGGCGTAGGTACCTGTTGAGGCGTGAAGGCAGCCAACGTCGGAGCTTTATTGCCGATGATTGATATAGGGCCCATCATCCGAAGATTGAAGGGTCTACCGCTGTTGCTCATTGTAGGGACTGGATCATCGGCCTGTCAAGTACAAGGTATAGGAGTTAAGTGTTGATACCGATGACAAATGAAGTAATGAAAGTACATCGGATAGCAGACTTACTGCGTCATCGGGAATGACGTAATCGACGTCGATCGAGTGCCGATAATAATGTGAAGACTTGGCGAGTAATTGACACTTCCATTCTTGCCACCAAGACTTGAACTCGTTGGTGATGAAGGAGGTTGGCGACCAGGAGGACAGGTCAAGATCTGACAGATCGGCATCGGTAGGGAGGCTGATGACTTTATTCCAGTCTAGACTACTAGAGATTGCCTGCCTGGGTCTTACTACCCTGGAGAAGCACAACTTGATCGGTAGTTGGCCAAATGCCAGTTGTCTCGCCGCCACCGATAGATAGTAGAACTCGTACGACGGTGGGGCGTTCTTCCCAAATCCAAAGATGTTTACCGGGAGAGCTCGGGGAGTGATGCTGGCCCTCATAATTGCTTGGTTCTCAGGCAAGCTCATATCGGTCAAGTTGAACAGCAGTGGGAAATGGTTCTGTTCATCAAGATACGGCCACCAAGTCCGTTCTGAGGAGGGAAGTCCGTTGTAGAACCTCTGGAAAAAGTAGCCAAAGTGCTCTACATCGGCATCGGTACCCTGCAGCATTATGACGGCTTCTCCGAAGTTAAGCGGAGCTCGAGTTGCCGATTCATCATCATCATATCGGTAATCTTCTGATATGTCCCTCGGGAATTGTTGGGCAAATAGGTCAAACCCGAGGGCCTTGTGCATATGTGCATTCAACCAGAGGTTAATGAACCACCAGGGGCCTCCAAGGTTGCCGATGGGCTCTCCTAGCAGTAGCTTGTTGGATACTTGATGAAGCAATCGGTAAACCGATCCGAGGAGATACCTGCCCAAAGGGAGCCTTGTGCCGTTGGCGAGCAGTTCGGCCGCAGGGAGGTGCATGGTGGTCGGGCCGATAGTCTTACCACAGAAGACAAACTTTTCCAACCACATGTTTAAGAAGATAGCATGCTCCCGTTGGGTTACCGATCCGGTTTTCTGATGTTCCTGAATATAACCCGTCCAACCGCCGATGCTACGGGTGTTCACCTTGTACTCAGGTTTTCTGTTGAAGAGGCTAAGCGTATCAGCAGAAGTGATATCCAAGCCGGTCAACATGTAGACATCGGCAAGGGTGGGAGTAGCTGGTCCATGCCTGAAGAGGAAGGCATTCATGCTATCGGACCAGAAGTATGAAGCTGCTATCATTAAGTTTTTGTTCCTCTCTGCATCGACAATTGAGAGCCTAATGCATTGATCTAAGTTACGCTCCTGCCAGTACACCTGCTGTGACCTGGCTAATCTCAAGAACCAATTCTTCCATCCTTTAGTGTGCTTGGGCCATGAGCGGAATGTATCCTTCCACAGTCCTAAACCAAAGCTCTCAGATCTAAGCGGAATCCGGTTGATTTCTGCGTTGATGATGGAGGTGGGGTCTGGATTGCCCATTGGGCCTAAGCAGCTCAGGTTGGAACCAGCGAGAGGGATGATGACTTTGTTGTACAACTCCTAGGGTTCGAAAGAAAAAGGGACGAATTCAGAGGGAAGAATGGGGATAAAGACCGGGTTTTTGCGGAGAAAAGAACTGTGCGGAGAGGTTGGATTGGATGGGAAATGGATCTTACCTTCGGGATGTCAACTTGGATCGCCATTTGGAGCCGGAGCGATGCTTGATTCGTCCTTGGAGTGCGAAGAAGTACTGTTGCTCGAGCCTGTGTTCTTCAGGGCAGCCGGAGGTTGAAGACGAAGGCAGGAAGGTGAAAGTGAAAATGGGCTCGGGTAAAAAGGCAGTGTGGATCCCGGTAACTTTTATAATCCTGTTCAGGGGCATTTTGGGGTTCTGTTCCACACTGTGCAGGAATGTAGAGAGGCCCGCGGTAGATACGCGCGGTGATCGAGGTGGTCTGTAACTATTCATGCTACAATCGAGGGATTTTATTATTAAATTACAGTTCCACATGCGGGGATCGAGGAAACCGTACGCCTATCTCGGGGGTAACGGCTACAGCAACGGCTACAGTGGAGAGAATTTCGACACGTAAAGTTATACGCTCCGAAACTGGGGGGCATGTGTTGACACCGTTTTTCGACACGTGTCAAATAGGTTGAAGCTTGGCTGGTTAATGACCGTTCTCCATCGGCATCGGTAACATATGAGCCAATATTGCCGATGAAAGAATGCTGCAAAATGTCAAGTGTGTTGCCGATGGAGGCTGGATGTTGGTGATCTTGCCGATTGTCGATGAGCTGCTATTGCCGATTGCCGATGAAGGGGCCTTGCCGATTGCCGACAAAGAGATGCTGCCGATTGCTGATCGGGAAAATATTACCGATGCCGATGGGCGTAATTTAGCACTTGGCGGTAGCGGAGGATTACGAGTGTTCAAAGAAGGAAGGTGCGGATTAAAGGGATCTGCCGATGGAAAGTTTCCATCGAGAAGAAGTATAAGGAAGCTGGTGTTCTGTGCCAGTATTATTATAGTAATTTGAGTCCGACTCTTGCGTGAGTCATTTATTTTCAATTAAAATAGGTGTGTTTGTTTAGGAAATAAATATTATTATCCGGCTCCTGCGTAAGTCAGTTTCCTTTAAAGTAGGAGTTTGTTTTAGGAAAAATATGTGTCGTGTCATTGTACAACTCTCCATGCGGGAGTATAAATATGTGCCCAAGGGCTATGGAATAAGAATCAATCCAATTCAAAACAAACCAATTCTACTTTTTATCCTACTTTTACCGCAATTTACCCTTTTATGCATTAGTCATAGCTATCAACGAGTTCTTCAAGCTTTCGACGGGCTGCATCATCTTGATCTCCGTCAAAATCCTTGCTAGTTCCGCGTGGGAATACCTCTAGGCTTTGGCAATCCGGGCGCCTCGCTGTTTGCCTCGTCTAGCTCTGCTCTAGTTATCCGTGATCAATCTGAGCCTTGACGTCCGGGCGCATCGCTGTCGTCTCGTTCAGTTTGTCATAGTTATCATCCTTGTCGATTGATTGGTCAAATCGACTGGCACGCCCTCGACATCGAGCTTTGGGTAATAGCCCGAGGTGTTCACGGATCTGACGCTTTTTGTGTCAACAAGCTGGGATCAGGATTTCCCATTGGGCCTAGGCAGTTGAAGTTGGATTGCTCAAGGGGGATTACTACTTCGTTGTACAATTCCTAGGGTTCGGAAAAATCAAAGAAAGAAAAGGGGAAAAGGGAATTATAAAGTAGTATAGAAAAAAGAACTTTCATGAGTTGAGGTAAAGAGGGAACAGATTTACCTTGGGGATGTCGACTTGGATCGCCATTGGAGTTGGAAGAGTTCTTGCGGATCGTACTCGGTTCGAAGAAGATGCTGTTGCTTGAACTCGCGAATGATGTTCTTTGGAGTCGCTGCTTGGGTTGGAGATGCCGAGGTTGAAGACGAGGGTAGGTGGAAAGTGAAAGTAGGCCCAGGGTAAAAAGGTAGGTTGAATCGTGGTAATTTTTATAAACCTAGGTCAGGGGTATTTTGTAATTTCCGCTCATATTGTACAAGAATGTGGAGAGACCTGCAGTAGGTGTGCGCGATAATCAAGGAGATATGGTCAGATTTGCAACTGTTTGCGCTATGATCAAGGGATTTTATTAATAAATTGCAGTTCTGCGCGCGGGGATCGAGGAAATTGTACAGTTATCTCAGAAGGAACGGCTACAGTGGAGAAAATTTCGGCGCGTAAAATATTTTACACTCCGAAATTGGGGGGCATGTGTTGACACCGTTTTTCGGCACGTGTCAAATGAGCTGAGACTTGTATTGATCAGTCGCCGTTTTCCATCGGCATCGGGAAGTCATAAGTCAGTATTACCGATGGAGGTAAAAGCTGTGAAAAGGACAAGTGTGTTGCCGATGGAAGCTAGATGTTTCAGATGTTGCCGATGGGAGTTGGGTAGCTCTTGCCGATAAGAATTAATTGGTGAAGTTAAATCACCAAAACTGCAAAGTTGCCGATGCCGATTGCCGATGAGGAGATGATACCGATGGGCATGGAGTGCCGATGGGCACAGGGTGACTTGGTGGTTGACGTCAGCAAGGGTTGCTCATGGCAAAAGAGGAAAGTCACGGATTGAAGGGGTCTGCCGATGGAAAGTTTTCATCGAAGCAAAGACATAAGGAAACTGGTGATTTTATACCAGTATTGTTATAGTAGTTTGAGTCCGACTCTTGCACGAGTTGTTTGTTTTCCTTTAAAATAGGGGTGTTTGTTTAGGAAAATAATGTTGTTATCTGAGTCCTGCGCGAGTCAGTTGTTTCCTTTAAAATAGGAGTTTTGTTTAGGAAAGGTACGAGTCGTGTCTCTGTACAACTCTCCATGCGGGAGTATAAATATGTGCCCAAGGGCTGCGTGTAATAATGAATCCTATCAAAAACAAATCAATTTACTCTTATTCTACTTTTATCGCAATTTACCCTTTATTGCATTAGTCTTAGTTTATCTACGAGTTCTTCAAGCTTCGACGGGATGCATCACCTTGATTTCCGTCAAACCCTTGTAAGTTCCACGTGGGAGTACCTCTGAGCTTTGACATCCGGGCGCATCACTGTTGTCTCGTTCAGCTCTGCTCTAGTTATCCTGATCAAGTCTGAGTCTTGGCATCCGGGCGTATCGCCGTTGTCCTGTTCAGATCTTGTTCTAGTTATCGTCCTTGTCGATTAACTGGTCAAATCGACTGGCACACCTTGGATATCGAATTTCGGGTAATAGCCCGATGTGTTCGCAGATCCTAACGCTTTTTGTGTCAACATATCCCACAACGGTTGCACGGACCGAGACCTCCGCGGTACGATCACGAGGAGCACAACCAGCCCCGACGTGATTGAGCACCTGTGCTAGCACACCCATAATACTCGGTTTTCCGAAGAATACCGAATGTTAACCATATGTGTGCCCAGGATGTCCACACGCCACATATAGTAACAAAATGGAGATTATCAAAGACAATGCTTTATTATATATTGAAACATAGTTACAAAAAGACTTACATCTATATCAAAGCATCGCGGAAACTATTCTTAGACAACTGTCTTTGGACCTCCATACTCCACAGGGACGGTTGACTGGGGGAGAACTCGCCTAGCTCTCTTGGAACTCCAAAAGAAAGTCTCCACTTGTAACTCCATCTCGTACCCATTCAGAATTTTTATACAAAGGTGGTGACAATAAGCGTCAACTCAGCATGCTCAGCATGTATAACTATGGGGATGCAAGCTCAAAAGGTTGACTCAGGTTTAAGCGATAAGCATTTTTAGTTGGTCAAGTTTTATTAATACATAACATAGAGAAACATATGTTTAACCCATTCCCATGATTAAGCATGTAGCATCAATATTCCATCTCATCATCATCTCCATTTTATTGTAAAAACATGTAATATAATTGGAAAGATCCAGACCGCTCGTGTCTGTGAGCACGGCTATCATGATAGATTTTAGAACTCTGCAGAGTTTGTACAACTTTACACTTGAGTCGTGTTACCCCTTTGCCCGAGATTGCAAACCTCTTAGCTCACTACCAAGGTAAGCTGGCAGGGTTCACTACGAAGTCTTACACTAGCCACTCTAACAAGTTAGTAGCCACGTGTCGAGTACAAAGGTAAGGGGTACCCTAAACCCTTCGATAATTTAACGCTTAACATAGCAACCATTTTTAAGATAGGAACCAACCAACCACTCAAGTCAGCAAAGAAGGGTCAATCACACGAAGGCCCCCTGCACCGGCGATAGTGACCAGTCGTGGGCTGGCCTGCTTCTGGAAAAATGACGGACCAGGGGTCGAACGAACGACCCCTCCGCCTCTACCTCGACGCCGAATGACGGACCAGGGGTCGAACGAACGACCCCTCCGCCTCTACCTCGACGCCGAATGACGGACCAGGGGTCGAACGAACGACCCCCCGGACGGGAAGCTCGATCAGCCCAACTGCTCCCGGTATGGGTTAAAGGGAATCCGCTACTGTGCCGCGACGTGCAGCAACGTCTAGTCTACTGCCACCATGCCCCGGAACGCCGGAAGGACGGGAAGGCCACGCCGCCACAGTGATCGACATCCCTTCGCCAACACTATGCCGCGGACACGCCTCCCACGCTACAACAGTTTAGGACCCTGTACCCTCAGGCCTCTCCTTTGTCTATAAAAGGGGGACGCCGAGATAGAAGAAAAGGACCTTTTTTTGGCGGCAACTCTCACATAAGCCCGCATTCGCCCGGACACTTCACACTCAGACTTCAGCTCTGATCCTCACACTCCACACACCCCGTTGCTCGGTCGACCCCTCGAGCAACCAACCGACCACCTAGGATAGCCCTGCTAGCCTCAGGCCTCAGCTCACTCTGAGCACCCCCGTGTAAACCAGCTTGTACCCCCCCTATACGAGCATTTCGGTGCAAGATAATACAATCTATCCTCCCCCACTGGACGTAGGGCCTTCTTTGCCCAAACCAGGATAAATCTTGTGTCCTTCTTGCATCACATCTGGGAGAGGGAGCACGCAATATACAAATTTACTAGCCGGTGGACTTGACCCCCGGGTCATAACACTGACAGTTGGCGCGCCAGCTAGGGGGGCTTTGCGTGTCGATCAACTCCAAACTACTCTCTCAGATGGATTCCACGATCCCATCACTTTCATTTGCCACCATCGTCTGGCTCGGCAGTCTAGAGTCCATGTCCACAGGCCAGGGCCACTACATAGTCCTTCTCTCTGCTCGTGGCATGGACGGCAATAGCTCTGGTACGCCGGGGCCAAGGAAGACCAGGCGACAGTCCCTCCGCTTGCGCCTTTGGCCTACGATCAGGAGGAGGCACGAGCGACTCCAACGCACTCATCACCGTGCGGATCCCGAGACACCGGATGCCGTTCCCCCGGCCTCAGCTGGCGACACAGTTCCTCCCCTCGGGAGCCTGTTTGACCCATGCTTGCGGGTCAAGGGCAGGAACCTCTCTGTGTGTGATTCTAGTTCTACCATATCGTCATCCCAGAGGGTCCCCGTGGCCTCTCCGACACACTCGACCCCGGCCACCACCGCATAACTCGTTTCCATACAGGCTCCACAATGGCGCCAGACTCTGTTCTGCCCTCGCAGGATTGCAGATACAGACACGTTGCGGGTCTCCAGGTACCCCGCCGCGTGCGACGATCAACCCCGTCACCGCCCCTCCACCGGACGAGCGCCCAGAGCCAAGACGAGCCCCGACCTGGGGCATGTTGCGGCGACGCCTGGCGGAGGAGCGCAGGGGATCTTTCCCCCACTTCTACCATGGCGACCCCGACTCGGACTCCCCCGATGAGGATTACGATCCCACCCGGGAATGCTTCCACCTCGATGGTCAGGCTGACCCCCAGGACGACGTCGACGACACCGCGGCTACAGGTGAAGGAGGGGGCAACGCCACACCAGCACGAGACGCCGACCCCCCGAGTCCTGACAAAGCCGATCCACCTCCGGACGTCCAGATCACGCAAGTCTGAGAGCTTCTCAGCAAGCTCAAGGAGGAACGCCTACGACTTCAGCAGCTTGAGCACGCCCTCGAGCGAGATCGTGGGCGCCCACAGGGTGGAGTAGCTCGCGAGCGGGCCCGGGAAGTCCATCGACAAATCGTCGAGGAGGGGGCAAACGAACCCCGCGTCTACAACCGCGCGATCCAAAATGTCGTTGCGGCCGCAATGCTGCTCCGCGACATGTCGGCGTCATGGACACCCCAAGCATAGCGCATCAGGAACGAAATCCAGGGGCTTCTCCAAACTGCAGCCGTGCAGCAGGCGGAGAGCTCGGCCTTGATGCGCCGAGGAGCTGCCTCCGAGCATCAGGAAGTACCCCCTTGACAAAATTGAGAGGTGTCCGTCCACCATGACAAAGCGCCCCAAGGCCAAGTAGAGCGACGACCAGTTCGAGAACGCATCGTCGACGATCGACCACCGCGGGTGAACAATCGATGCCGGTACGGTGACGCCGAGGCTCGAGGTTACAGCGCTCACTGAGGTGGGCGCTACGACAGCGACGAAGATCGATGTCGATCTCCAGAGCCACCAGGGCCCCGAGTCTTCGGCAGAACCATCCGGCGAACCGCCTTGCCTGTTCGTTTCCATCCACCCACCAGCCTGGTCAAGTACAACGGTGAAACCAAGCCGAAGCTCTAGCTTGCTGATTTCAGGCTGGCATGTCAGCTAGGAGGAGCCGACAATGACCACGTCATTATTCGGCAACTCCCACTCTTCCTCTCTGACACCGCTCGTAGATGGCTCGAGGAGCTACCCCCGGACTTGATCCAAGACTGGCCCGACCTGGTCAGGATCTTCGAGGGAAACTTCAAAGGCACCTACGAGCGGCCAGGCAACTCCTGGGATCTCCGCAGCTGTAAGCAGAAGCCAGGGGAGACCCTCTGTGCCTTCACCCGTCGGTTCTCGAGGCAGCGTACCGCGCTAACCCACATCTCCGACCACGACGTCATCACGGCGTGCATCGCCGGAATGACCTGCAAGGAGTTGGTGTGGGAGCTGGGATGGAACACCCCCAAGACCGCCAACCAGCTCATGGACATCATCGCCAACTACGCAGCCGGCGAGGAAGCCGTTGGCGCGTTCTTCCAGATACCTCCAAACAAGGGGAATGGCAAGGTGGACGAGCCCGGGGGCTCGGACAATGGGCCCAAGAAGAACAATGGGCCCAAAAGGAACAACAACGACAACGGTGGCAAGAAGAAGAAAAAGAAGAACCATCCGGGTTGACGTAACATCGAGCCCGAAGTCGAGCCCGACGATCTTGTCGCTGCGGTGGACAAGAAGAAGCCTCGAGGGCCCCCTCTCGACGGGGTGTCTTCGACAAAATGCTGAAGGAGACGTGCCCCTATTATATGGGACCGGCCAACCACCGTCTCGAGGACTGTCGCATGCTTAAAAAGCACTTCAACCCTCCCGGCTTCAAGAAAGACGACAAGAAGGGGGATCCACACAACGGGGACAACGGCAAGAATGGGGGCTTCCCTGAGATTCACGACTGCTACATGATCTATGGGGGACCCTCGACTCCACTCAGCACACGTCAGCGCAAGAGGGAACGTCGAGAGGTCTTCTCCGTTCGAGCCCAGGCCACTCGATATCTCGACTGGTCACACACGCCGATCACCTTCGACTAGGACGACCACCCCAAGCACGTCCCCAACGCAGGGGTCTACCCGCTCGTCGTTGACCTGATCGTACTCAACACCTGCCTCACAAAGGTACTCATGGATGGGGGAAGCAGCCTCAACATCATCTACGCTGCGACCCTCGACCTCCTGGGGATCCCGAGGACCGAGCTCTTGCCCAGCGCGGGAGGGTTCCACGGGGTCGTCCCAGGAAAGAAGGCACTCATCGGTCGGCCGCGTCAAACTACCCGTTTGTTTCGGCGTCCCCTCGAACTTCTGAAAGGAAGAGCTCACCTTCGAGGTGGTTGCGTTTCGTGGCATCTACCATGCCATCATCGGTCAACCAGGGTATGCCAAGTTCATGGCAATCCTGAACTACGCCTACCTCAAGCTGAAGATGTCAGGGCCCATGGGGGTCATCACCGTCGGCACCTCCTACGAGCACGCATACGACTGCGACGTCGAGTGCGTGGAAAATGCTGAAGCCATCGAAGAGTCGGCCGTCCTCGCGGCCCTCGACGACTTGTCCAGGGAGATCCCCGACCCCAAGCGACACACCGACAACTTCAAGCCGACGGAAGACACCAAGATCGTCCCGCTCGACCCCGGCCACGCGGATGGGAAGGTGCTGACGATCAGCGCCACCCTCGAGCCTAAATAGGAAGCCGTGCTCGTCGACTTTCTCCGTGCGAATGCCGACGTGTTTGCATGGAGCCCCTCGGATATGCCGGGCATTCCGAGGGAGGTCGCCGAGCACTCCTTGGACATCCGAGCCGGGTCCAAACCGGTGAAGCAACGGCTGCGCCGTTTCGACGAGGAGAAGCGCAGGATCATCGGGAGGAGGTCGATAAGCTTTTGAAGGCCGGATTCATCAAGGAGGTACATCATCCCGACTGGTTAGCAAATCCCGTACTTGTCAAGAAAAAGAATGGGAAGGATAGATGTGTGTAGACTACACTAGTTTAAATAAAGCATGTCCCAAGGTTCCTTTTCCATTACCACGTATCGATCAAATAGTAGATTCCACTGCGGGATGTGAAACTCTCTGCTTCCTTGACGCGTATTCTGGCTACCACCAAATAAAGATGAAGGAATCCGATCAGCTCGCGACTTCCTTCATCACCCCCTTTGGCATGTTTTGCTACCTCACCATCCCCTTCGGTTTGTGAAATGCTAGGGCCACGTATCAGCGATGCATGCTCCACGTCTTTGGGAAACACATAGGGCCAACCATCGAGGCCTACGTCGATGACATCATGGTCAAGTCCAAAACAGTCGGGAACCTGGCCGGGGATCTCGAGATCGCGTTTGGGTGCCTCAGGGCAAACCGCATAAAACTAAACCCTGATAACTGTGTCTTCGGGGTTCCTCGAGGCATGCTCTTGGGGTACATAGTTTTCCAACGCGGGATCGAGGCCAATCCCAAGAAGGTAACCGCAATCACAAGGATGGGCCCGATCAACGATCTTAAGAGCGTACAAAGGGTCACGGGGTGCCTCGCCGCCCTCAGCCGGTTCATCTCGAGGCTCGGGGAGAAGGCACTACCCCTTTACCGCCTCCTGAAGAAAACGGAACACTTCGCGTGGACCACCGAGGCCGAGGAATCGCTCTCAAAGCTCAAAGCCCTTCTCACCTCATCACCTGTCTTGGTACCCCCGAGTCCGGCCGAGCCCCTCTTGCTTTATGTCGCAGCAACTACCCAGGTAGTCAGCGCCGCCGTAGTGGTCGAGAGGGCGGAAGAAGGACATGCCCTGCCGGTTCAGAGGCCTGTCTACTTCGTGAGTGAGGTACTTTCCGAGACCAAGACGAGATACCCCCACATCCAGAAGCTGTTGTACGCGATAGTCCTCACTCGGCGCAAGCTCCAGCACTATTTCCTGGGCCACCCAGTCACTGTGGTCTCATCTTTCCCCCTCGGGGAGATAGTCCAGAACCGGGAGGCATCTGGAAGAATCGCCAAGTGGTCGGTCAAGCTCATGGGGGAAACCCTCTCCTATACCCCTCGGAAGGCCATCAAGTCTCAAGTATTGGCAGATTTCATTGCAGAATGGACCGACACCCAACTACCCCCGGCGCAAGTTCAGACCGAGCTCTGGACCATGTACTTCGACGGATCGTTGATGAAGACGGGGGCGGGCGCCAGATTGCTATTCATATCACCCTTAGGGGTCCACATGCGCTACGTCATCCGTCTCCACTTCCCCGCCTCCAACAACGTAGCTGAGTACGAGGCCCTCATCAACGTCCTGCGCATCGCCATCGAGCTCGGGGTTCGACGCCTCGACGTGCGGGGGGACTCGCAGTTGGTGATCGACCAAGTGATGAAATATTCGAGCTGCCACGACCCCAAGATGGAAGCCTACTGCAAGGAGGTCCAAAAGCTCAAAGACAAATTCTACGGCCTCGAGCTCAGCCACACCGCCCGCCGATACAATGAAGTTGCCGACGAGCTGGCCAAAATCGCGTCCACTCGAGGAACAGTCCCTCCTGACGTCTTTTCGAGGGACCTTCACGAGCCATCCGTCGACCTAGGCTCAGGGGCTCCCGCCCTCGAGCAAGGGGTCGATCCCCCCCCTCGACTGATCCCCCCTCGAACGGGGAAGAAGTCATGGAGATTGACGGGACAGCCGCGACGCCACCCCCCCCCGACGGATTAGCGCGCACCCTACCTCGAGTATCTGACACGGGGTGAGCTCCCAGAGGACCGCACCGAGGCCCGCCGTATAGCCCGACGCGCCAAAACCTACATCTTGTATGGGGACGGCCGTGAGCTGTATCGACGTAGCCCTTCCGGGATCCTTCAACGTTGCCTCACCCTCGAGGAGGGGAGGGCACTGCTGAAGGATCTACACTCGGGGGCTTGCGGCCACCACGCGGCGCCGAGAACGCTGGTAGGAAGCGCCTTCCGACAAGGCTTCTACTAGCCGACAGCCGTCACCGACGCCACCAGACTCGTCCGATCTTGCAAGGGATGCCAATTCTACGTCAGGCAGACCCACCTACCCACCCAAGCTCTTCAGATGATACCTATAACTTGGCCGTTCGCAGTATGGGGGCTCGACATGATTGGCCCCCTGAAGACAACCAAAGGTGGCCACACCCACCTCCTCGTGGCTATAGACAAGTTCTCGAAGTGGATCGAGGCTCGACCCATTGCCAACATCCAGTCTCGACACGTCGTGCTATTCTTCACCGACATCATCCACCGCTTTGGGGTCCCCAACGTCATCATCACCGACAACGGCACGCAGTTCACCAGCCAAAAGTTCCTGGACTTCTGTGACCACCACCACATCAGGGTGAATTGGTCTGCAGTTGCCCACCCTCGAACTAACGGCCAGGTTGAGTGCGCCAACGGTATGGTCTTGCAGGGCCTCAAGCCAAGGATCTTCGATCGGCTAAACAGACATGGCAAGAGATGGGTCGACGAGCTGCCCGCTGTCCTATGGAGTCTCCGAACGACACCAAGTTGAGCCGCGGGGTTCTCCCCGTTCTTCTTGGTTTATGGGTCTAAGGCCGTCCTCCCCACCGACCTCGAATACGGGTCCCCTCGACTAAAAGCCTACAACGAGCAAGCCAACACAGCAGTCCGAGAGGACTCCCTCGACCAGCTCGAGGAAGCCCGAGACATGGCCCTCTTCAAGTCGGCAAAGTACCAGCAGACACTATGGTGCTACCACGACAAAAACGTACGCAAAAGGGACCTCGACGTCAGCGACCTCGTTCTGCGCCGCCGACAAAGCAACAAGGGACGTCACAAGTTGACGCCACCTTGGGAGGGACCCTTCATTGTGGCAGAGATGCTGAAGCTCGACACTTACAAGCTGAAGAACGAAAAGGGTGAGATCCTCACCAACGTGTGGAACATCGAACAACTACGGCGTTTCTATCCCTAAGGCCTCGACGCTTTGTACATTTCCCACATTATGTACACTTATCACATCATGGATGAATAAAATGTTCTTGAAATACATTCTACATTCGTTCATAACTCTAAGGTAGCCTCGACTCTGCTCCGGGAAAGTCAAGCCTCCCTCAGGGGCTGACAGGGGGGGACCCCCCTCCTAAGTCCCCTAAAAACCCGAACGTTTTTTCGAAACTTGGCTTTCCCTCTCGATCTTTGCCCCGAGTACGCTTCATGACTAAGTAAAGACGCCTCGAACTCCCTAAGGGTTGTGGGCCATCGAGCCGGGGACTCTCCTACGCCTCAGGGCTACGGTATCCCCACTCGCTCCCCCCTTCCAGGGATACGAGCTTGCGTCGAACACTTAGTCCATGAGCGACTACTCAGGCAAAGAAAAGCAAAGATAGCTCGAGAAATAAAAATAACAAAACGCATCTCGAACAAAATGCATCAGATATAAGAAGCCCTCGGGGGCTTGGCATTGTATCGTTACAAAAGCCTAACTATTACATGGACCTTCTTGTCCAGATTTGGCTCGCAGGCCTAGGGCTACTCGGCGCCATCTCCGTTCGCCGAAGGGAGCACTTCAGGCTCGAAGAGCTTTGCCAGCTCGCCTCCGGGCACCTCTGCAAGCTCGATCAGCTCATGGCACCTCGCCTCGTTCTCTTCGTCAGTCAGCCTCGGGTCGGTGATGAACCCGCTGGCGACGACGCTGAGGTCATAGACGTAGCCCGAGCGGACGACCGCGAGCGCCCGCTTCACGCCCACATGCAGGGCAGCACGGACTTGCTCCATCACCTCCTGCGTCATGGAGTAGAAACGGCGCAGCAGGGAGTCTCCTCGAGCGTCGCCCTTGACCGTCGGCTCCGGCTTGACCCCGAGGTCGTCGCAGAAGGAGGAGATGGCGCCCTCGAGCCTCTCGTTAAGGCCCGCCTCCGCCCCAAGGAGGCCCCAAAGACTGGTCAGGTCCTCGTGGGCTCGGGCCTTTTCTGCTGCGAGCTCTGCCAAAACAAGCACATAACTCGATCAAAACCAAAAGAGCAGGAAAAGGGTCGAGACCGGGCAAACTTAGCAACACTTTCAAAAAGCTTACCTTGGGCATGCACCTCCAGGGTGGCGTAGCCCTGCTCGGTCCCCTCAAGTCGGCGACGGACGTCGACAAGCTCTGTGGCCTGGTCACCGACTCTAGCCTGGAGGTCCTTGATGACCTTGCCAGCGTCATCGAGGGCTCTCTTCTGGTTGGCCACCACCACCCCCAGAGAGGCCATCTGGGTCCGAGCCTTCTCCTCTGCAACGACCAGCGTGTCACGTTCGTGGGAGATGGCGTCGACGTCCCCCTGGAGCCCCCGGATGCTCTCCGCTGCCCGGGCCAGCTCCTCCTTCAACCGGGCGGCCTCCTCCTCCGCCTTGCGCTGGGCCTCCTGGGCAGCATCCCGCTGCTGCCCGACCTCGAGGACCGCCTGGAGGGCGACGTCGATCCTCGATTGCGCCGTCTCTTGGGCGGCCCGAGCAGCCTCCTGCACAGCGGCCACCTCGGCTCTCGTGTGGGTGACCTTGGCCTTGGCCTCCTCTCGCGTGGTTGCCGCCCAGGCAAGGCCTCGGCCTCCGCCTTCTCCAGCGAAGAACGGAGGGTGGGGAGCTGCTCCTGCGTCCGGAGGATAAATTGGGACTTGTCGTACGACCTCGCCCTCAACGTCTGACAAGGATGACAAGGGAGATCATCAGAAAAGAACAGTCAGGCAATCCAAGCAAAATCAAAGGAACAACGAAACCCACCTCCATTCCCCGATGCAGGTCCACGGCAGCAACCTCCGCGGCCAGGCGCACTGCGTGCTCGAACCACGCCCGGAACTCCTCTGGTGCTCCCACTCCCCGAGCTCGCCCTGGTCGTCGAGCTTGAGGAAGGTGCGTCTGGGGTCTCGAGGGTCGGCCAGCTCGAGGGGCTCCTGTCCCCAGAACCCGCTGCGGTGGTCGATCCTCTCCTAGACCTCCCGCATGACGCCCCGGCGCATTTTAGCGCCACCCCCGTGGCGTGCCACCCTCTCCGTCCAAGCAAAGAAGGGAGAAGCCCCCTCGAGCTGGGCTCCCCCAACCTTGGGGCCACCCTGCGAAGACATCGCCGGTCCCTCCGAGCCATCGCCCCTGGGCAGGGGAAGTCCCGGCCGGGAGAACCCTGCATGGTGAAAAAGACAAAACGATTAGTACCTAATACCACAAGCTCACTGCGGGTCGGCCAAGTTAGAGGACGGATTACCTCGAGATGATGATTGCCCGACCTCGAAGCGAGGCTGAGCTGACCCCGGTCCCGACGAAGAGGCCGCCGTTGCGGCCACCTCCGCTGGGTCCACCAGTTTCGCCACCGTCTCGGCCACCTCTTCGGCAGTGGCCGTCATCAACATCCCCGCCGTCTCTGCCGCGGGCGTCGCCTCGGGCTGCTCGGCCTGACCCCTCTCCTTGACCTCCGGCGTCGGTGCCGAGGTCCCCTCGACAAAGATCTCTAGCGGTGGCGGGCCCTCAGACGTGGCAGCGGCCGCGCCCTCGCGCTCGAGTCGCAGACGCGCCTCCCGAGCCGTGAGGCTCTCGGGCCACGGCCTTGGCATCGGGCGCTCCGGCGTCCTTCACCTCACTGGCGATGGTCAAGTCGACCACCTCCACGTCCGCGGCAGCTTGGAGCTCGACCCCCTCGGGCACGACCGCCATCGACGCGGGCCCCACGCCTTCCGAGGCCCTGGGTGGGCCTCCCTCCGACAGGTGGGTGGGCACGGCTTCACCCGCCACTTCGGCGGACCTCACCGGCGCGGCGGGCGGACCCGTCTCCTCCCCCGCTTGGGCCAGCTCCACGGCAACCTGCGCCACCCCTTGCCCCATCGCCTCCCGGGCCCTGGCCGCCCACGCTGCCTCTGGGGTGAGTGTCGAAGGGGACGGAGCAGCAGGACTGGCCTCAACGGTCGCCTCGACTGTAGCCTCCGTCCTCAGCCTCTTGGCCGGGGCGAGGGACGCATCCTCGGCTGAGCGCTTCGACCTGAAAAAGAGACCCATGTGCAACGGTAAGCACGGGTCATAACCAACAAAAAAAAACACTTGACCCACTCGAGCCACTCGATCGGCAGAAAAGAAACTTACCCCTTCAGGGTCATGGGGTTCCGACCAACGGACTTCGAACCGCTCGGGGGCTTGAACGGAACGCACTGGGAGCCACTCCTCCCGCGGTCCGCGGTGGGGGTCGAGGCCGCCCTCGGCGCTGTCTCCTGGGCAGGGGCCGACGACGCTCCCGTCGTCCCCCTGCTAGCTTCCTCTCGCGCTGACGGGCCCGGCACCCGTGCGCTCGACCGGGCAGGCGCTGGAGGCATGCCCGATCGACCCCCTGACGGGGACCGTGATGATCGCCCGCGCGTCTGCAGCGGCACTTCGC
Organism: Microstegium vimineum; assembly: GCA_022036555.1. NCBI lineage: Eukaryota > Viridiplantae > Streptophyta > Magnoliopsida > Poales > Poaceae > Microstegium > Microstegium vimineum. The sequence goes on along the minus strand of CM039139.1, from coordinate 9,440,865 downwards.
CTTGAGGAGCCACGGGGCGTTCCCCCCGTGGCCCGACCTTGCCAGTAGGGGCCGACCTCGACGTCGACCCCTCTCCTCCTCCGGTCCCAACGGCCACCCTCTACTGTTCGGACGCCGCTTGCTCCTCCTCGAGCCCTCCTTGCGGCTCAGCCTCCCCCTCGCTGCTCTCCTCCTCTTCCCCATCCTCCTCCGAGGGCGACTCCTCCTCAGAAAGGCCAGCCCGCCTCTGCCGAGCCCAGCGTTGCTCCCACTCCTGCTTCTCTCAGGCCCTTTTGCCCTTGTCCTTCTTTGCCTTGTCCTTAGTCTTCTTGTCCTGGCCCTAGAAAGGGGTTCGACAGCCACCTCGAGTACCTGATGACAGAAATGACCTCGGGTTATGGACTCCGGTCCACCCCCAAAATCTCGAGGGGACAAAGGCCAACCCACGAACGGGGCTCGACAGCCGCCCTCGAGTACCTGAGGTCTGAGGGGACCTCGGGTTATCAACTCCAGTCCACTCCCAAGTCTCGAGGGGGCAAAGGCTGGCCCTCACACAGGGTTCGACAGCCTCCCTCGAGGACTCGAGCCCAACGGGCAGATCCAACAAAGGCACAGGTATGTCCCCATGTTCAATACAACTGCCCACTTCCCCCCCTCCGCATTCCATAGGATAGGTCGTCACCTTCGGAGGCTAGCGGCGGATGACGAACCATCCGTCAAATCTTGAGGGAGCGAAGGCTGGCCCTTACATAGGGTTTGACAGCCACCCTCGAGTACCTAAGGTCAGGAAGGACCCATGGTTACGGACTCCGGTCCACCCCTAAAATCTCGAGGGGGCGGAGGCTGGCCCCACGAACGGGGTTCGACAACCGCCCTCGAGTATGTGAGTCAGGGATGTAGGAATACGAGGTTGCTACGCTAGCCGGAAAACAAAACTTTTCGACCTCATAAACCAGGATCTACTGCTAGTTACAAGTTATGGGATTACCACTAGACGCGCAGGTGCAGCGGCAGACGACTTGATGTAGTCGTGCGCGTCGCAGCAGGCAGTGCAGTTGCGTGGTCGTCCGTCTCAACGTCCCCTTCGCGCGGTTCGTCCTTGTGCTCCAGATGCAGCACCTCCGAGGAATCCCACATGTGCAGGGAGGAAGCGTTGCGCCTCCGGACTGCTAGGTCCGCGAGGAGCAAAAGGCGCGAGCGTGGGGAGGCGACGGCGGCTGCCAAAAGGCGTGGATCCATATCGCCCCGCGCCCACCCCTTGCTTATATAGGCGTCCTGACGAGCTCCCACGATGGAGGCCCATTAGTAACCCTAAACCTAGTCTAATTCGGGTCCAACCCGAATTAGGCTTCCAGCCGCTTAAGCGTGCGACCCTATGGGCTCACGTATACATAGACATGGCCCAAGTACTCTTACTCGACCAATAGTTGATAGCGGCCTCTAGCAAGGCGTGTCAACTCCTATGCATACGCTATGATCATATCAGACGAACCACTATGACCATGTACAAGTTATTCCCTTCACCACTCGATATATGGTTCAACTCGTGGGTTAACACTTAACCCAAGCATGGCCATGCATTTGTTGATCCAATCACATGAGTGATCCAGTGATATCTCTCTCACGAAGAGAGGGGCAAATTCCATCTTGATTGTCTATGTCTCATAGCATGTTTCCCGACCACCCAAGGACCACCTTTATAACTACCCAATAACGGAGTAGCGTTTGATAGTCTCTAAGTAGATCGTTTCACATCTTGAGTACATACCACAATCTCAGGTCTAAGGACATAACGTACATGACATGAATAGAGGCTTTCTCTTGTTGGGTCAGTCCAGCCTACATGTCTCACATGTGCCCACATTATTAGTTTGACATCTCCATGTCTATGACTTGTGAAACATAGCCATCAACTAATACATGTGCTGGTCTAATATTCAAGTGTGCTCTTACAAGAATGCCGACCAGGGACAACTTTTAGAATAACCATTCAGGTAATTGAGTTCCACAAACAATTCACATAATTGTCAATCAATACTAGTTGTCTATAATGGATATTCAAAGAACACTTTATTAATCATGGATACAATCGGAATATAATCATCTACATGATTAGCTCTAGGGCATATTCCTAACAAGGGATGACCGGGGGGGCCAGGTGCGTGCCCCTAGCTCGAGAACGAACTCTTGAGGTCCCCTGGGACATATCCGAGGCATAACCACGGAATACCCAAGGATCCCTACGCCGGGAGGCATCGAGCCACCAGCTTCCATCGAACGAAGCTGGCACCTAGGTAGGCCATACGGTCTTGCTTAATGAGAACGCCTCCGGGCTCCTAATCGACCCCTATCGAATGGGGCACGAGTTCTCACTTGGATTTTTACCCGTACCGGGCACCATTTCTATGGATACCTGCCCGACACCAGCTCACAGAGGACTTCGAGGCTTGTCCTAACGGGGATAGCACGATGCTCTTCACCCCGCAATCCGAATGCAAGGATCCGTGGGAAGGACGCTATGAGGTAGTGAAGGCCCAACCACGCAAGGCTCGAGGGCCTGACTACGCACGGCACCCCTCGACGAAAGAGGGTCGAAAACACTCATGACCTGGCAGACAGAGTTGACCTCTCGGTAGGGGCGTTGTGACTCTAGTAACGCTCGAGGGAGCGAAGGCTGGCCCTTGGAAGGGTTCGACAGCCGCCCTCGAGCACCTCTCTTTTTAGGGAAAGGAACACTTGTAACCTGGCGAACGGAATCAACCCCTCGGTGGGGCGCCACGTCTCCAGGTAGCCTTAAATCCCCTTGATAAAACACATCATAGCCCCCAGAGGAGTTCTTAATCACTCCTCTGGGGCCTCGGGGCCTACCCCCGTGGGGTGTGCTCGCGCGCACCCCACGAAGAGTCAAACCTCTTACTGACCCTGCAGGTCAAGGGCAAAAGCTCCGGGTAATCGTTACTCCCCCCCCCCCGAGAAAACACATATCATAGCCCCCAAAGGAGTTCTTAATCACTCCTCTGAGGCCTTGGGGGCTACCCCCGCGGGGTGCGCTCGCGCGCACCCCACGGAGAATCAGGTCTCTTACTAACTCTGCAGGTCAATGCCAAAAGCCCCTATGTGGATTCTCCTTATCCGCACAGAGGCTCGGGGGCTACTGTCGGGTACAAAGGTAAGGGGTACCCTAAAACCTTCGATATTTTAACGCTTAACATAGCAACCATTTTTAATATAGGAACCAACCAATCGCTCAAGTCAGCAAAGAAGGGCCCATCACACGAAGGCCCCCTGCACCGGCGATAGCGACCAGTCATGGGCCGGCCTGCTTCTCGAAAAATGACGGACCAGGGGTCGAACGAACGACCCCTCCGCCTCTACCTCGACGCCGAATGACGGACCGGGGGTCGAACGAACGACCCCCCGGACGGGAAGCTCGATCAGCCCAACTGCTCCTGGTATGGGTTAAAGGGAATCCGCCTAACGCCATGGGTGCCCACGACCGCAGTCAAATCCATCAGCTCACCACCATGTCCTAGATCTCCGTCAACTGTGCTACCGCTGTAACCACGTCGCGGGTACGGACTCCAGAGGCACCCCTCGAGACGTGAATAGGACGGCCCTCGACGACGTCTTCAGGGATACGACAAGGCCACCACGGTCTCGACCCCTCCCCTCGACCGGGGACTCGACCTCTACCTCCAACCACTCCGGTATGGGGCCCGTCCCATCCGCCCCGTCCCGCTTCAACTATGGGACTCGCACTCGTCTGCGGAAGGTCGACCCTACTGTGCCGCGACGTGCAGCAACGTCTAGTCTACTGCCACCATGCCCCGGAACGCCGGAAGGACGGGAAGGCCACGCCGCCACAGTGATCGACATCCCTTCGCCAACACTATGCTGCGGACACGCCTCCCACGCTACAACAGTTTAGGACCCTGTACCCTCGGGCCTCCCCTTTGTCTATAAAAGGGGGACGCCGAGATAGAAGAAAAGGACCCTTTTTTGGCGGCAAATCTCGCATAAGCCCGCATTCGCCCGGACACTTCACACTCAGAGTTCAGCTCTGATCCTCACACTCCACACACCCCATTTCTCGGTCGACCCCTCGAGCAACCAACCGACCTCCTAGGATAGCCCTGCTAGCCTCAGGCCTCAGCTCACTCTGAGCACCCCCGTGTAAACCAGCTTGTACCCCCTTGTACGAGCATTTCGGTGCAAGATAATACAATCTATCCTCCCCCACTGGATGTAGGGCCTTCTTTGCCCGAACCAGGATAAATCTTGTGTCCTTCTTGCATCACATCTGGGAGAGGGAGCACGCAATATACAAATTTACTAGCCGGTGGACTTGACCCCCGGGTCATAACACCGACACCACGCGAATGGGGCCCCCTTTGAGACGGCTCTCTGAAAAGACGGTAGCCTCCAAGGCACATCAAGACAGGCAAGAGAATCATTCTTAACCCGAAGCGCCCCCTAGCGCTGCGAGGTGGTAACTACTAACAAGCTAGAGCAAACTAGTTTTACAACTAAGATCAGAGCCATGTAATCCTCAAGGTTGTACGGACTTCCTGGGTTGTTGAAGACTCTATAGTGATTTTGGTAATTGATGAAACCGAAGTGCTAACCTAGATCTAAGTGTCAGTAGGCTTAGTACACTAAGGAGAATGTGAGAATGAACAAGTGATGGAGCAAGGAGGAGGCTAAGGAGAAAGCTATCAAGGTTCCACACTTGGAGAAGAAGAGAAAAGGAGGAGACCCTAAGCTATTCAAGGCAAAGGTATAAGCTTGGGCTTTCCATTTTGGTGATCAAGACACCTAGTGGGTGTAATCACATTTAGGATAGATAACCGTACTATGAAGAGGGGAAAATAGTATGTGGTTACAACTATCGAGTGCCATTAGGTTGATCATAATTGCATTGCATCCTAACCTAATGAGTAACCCTTGTAAAACTTGATAAAATATGCCAACACACATGCACAAGTCAGTGAAACACTTGGTGGTGGCACATGAGATCAAGGGAAGAAAAGAGAAGGAAATTCAGACCAAGAAAGAGGCGTCGGACTAGTTGTGCTTGGAGCTCCGAACCATAGGAGGTGGTCCGACGGCTGCTCCTAGCACTGGCTGGCATCAAGAGAAGTGTCGGACCAGTGGTCAGATGAAGCATCAGAACATAGACGAGTGGTCCAGTGGCTCGGTCACAAGCTCAGCAGAAGATCAAGACAGGCATCGGACCAGTCTGCATGGTCCGGTGCCCTAGTTCAACGGTGCAGTCCAAAGCAGGGGTGCTCCCTGCGTGAATTGTTCAAGTCACTGAGGAAGTGTCAGACCAGATGGTATAGTCCGAAGGGGTGGTCCGACGGTGTGGTCCGAAGGGCAGGGTGCGTACTGAGTGAAAAGTTTGAAACCCTGGCAAGCGTCGGACAAGGCGTCGAACTAGGCCTCCGGACCAATGGAGGTGGTCCGACGGTGGCCAGTTTTGCGCGCCAACGGTCAGAATTCAAAGCGTCGGACCAGGTGCTATGGTCCGACGGTGGTAAAAGTGGTCCGACGGTACGCTTTTTCAGAAGCCCAAGTGCATAACGGCTAGTTCCTTTGAGTGGGCTATAAAAGGGTGTGTGGCGGTTCAAGGTGCCTCTCTTGCTCATTCTGATATTGCATACACTTGAGAAGCTTGTGACACACACTCCCACTCATCTCTTAGTCAATTGATCATGCATTTGAGAGATTTGAGTGTTCTAGTGCATTGCATGAAGTGAGTTCATCCTAGTGGCACTTGGAAGTTGATACCGCTGCAGTTTTCTTGTTACTCTTGGTGATTGCCATCACCTAGACGGTTGGAGCAGCGGTGTGGATTCGAGAAGCTTAGTGATTGTGCTTCGTCGACCACTAGTGGTGATTGTGAGGGGTTCTTGTGCCTTCCCCGTGGGAGATCGCAAAGGTAACTCTAGTGGATTGCGCGTGTATTGGAGTTGCCCTCATCTTGTGTTGGTTGTGCGGCACCCAGTGACGGGTTTGGCATGTGATGCCAATTAGCGCGTGAACCTCCAAGTGAGTAAGCCGACACAACGAGGACGTAGCTAGTTGGCAAACTAGTGAACCTCGGGAGAAAAATCAAGTGTCAATATCTTGTCTCCCTTGTGATTACTTGGATTTCATTGTTCGTCCATTGATTGCTCTCTACCTCTACACAATGGTATAATCACCTTCCCATCTTTGCATTACCTTTTTCATACTTGTCTTAGTATATTAGGTTGTGCCTAGAGGGCTACTAGAATTGAGTAGGCTTTGTGTGATCCTAGAACTATATTAGGATAGAATTGCTTATTAAGTGGCTTGGCTTCTCTAGTAGGCTAGTGCTTTGTTAGCTTCGCCTCTTGTGTTACTAACTTGTTGTTGAAGTGTGTTTTAGATTTTCAAATTAGGCTATTCACCCCCCCTCTAGCCTTGGACTAGGACCTTTCAGTTGTCTATCCCAAGTACAAACCTTATGGAGAGGTACTGGAGCATATGAGAAAAATAATACATCCCCAGCCCCCCTCCTTGTTAAGTTTTAGTAAAAACATTATCATTTTAGCCATGAGTCCATCCTTCCATTATCCAAGTTCATAAAGTGAAGTTGAGTGTAACATAGCTATACAATAAACTTATTATGTTTAAACCCCCATAGGTATCAAGGATGTGGTACAAGTATTTCTAAGTATATCTCTAAGGTTTGAGTAAAATAGACACATGCATATGTATTACAAGTGAATTGATGAGTTGCTAGGTAACAAGGAAACCATAGTCTATACTTGCCTTCCAAAAAGCTTTCCAAACTCTTTATCTTCTCCTTCGGTTGGTCCTCTTGCGTAGCTCCACTTCTAATGATAACAAGCATCACAAACATCTAGAAAAGATCCTAATATCAATACACCAGTCATTATAAAAAACAAGCTATAAAGGAAACTAATGTATAGGGCTCGCTTCTATGAACTCGTGAGCGCGAAAACCAACTAAAACGGAGCTACGGTTAAAAAGATATGAGCTTTTGAAGTTTTAGGGGCATTTTGGTAAATAAATATATTTTCAAAGGTTTAGAAACTAAATCCGAGTTTTAAAACATAAATAAACCTAAAATAAAAGGGTTTTTATACAAAAACAAAGGCTGGTGGGCTGAGGGTATGAAAACTAGGAAGAACAGGGATAAAATTGCCAAAAACTGGACTTAAAACAAAGGATTTTTGAACTGAAAGGATGGCGAGTTGATTCAAGGAAAAGGCAGGGACCTTGGTGCAAAACTGCGGGCAGCTATCGGCTGGTGGCTGACAGGGCGCCACATGGCGGCGTGCGGTTGGGCGGGTCCATAGGCATGGCGTGGACCGCGTGCGGGACGCCGGTCCACCGGTCCACGGTGGACCGAGGGGGAATACCCCTTCCGGTTCTAATCTGAACCGTCCGCGCGCGGACGAACGGCGCAGGGAGCCTGCGCGGGTGTGCGGTCGCTGGAGCGACGCGGGGCGCGGCGGCGCGCCATGGGCGAGCGCTCGGCTTCGCCAGCGAGGGTGCGGGACGGCGCAGGGGACGCCGGGGAGACGAGGCGAAGACATCGGGGTGACGCGGGCGGCTCGGCGAGACCGCGTTGGAGGTCGGTGGAGGCGGTGTGGCCGCGGGATGGCGGTTGCGCGCCATGGGAGCGCTCCCGATGTAGCACCCAGTTTTGTAATGCAAAACCAAGTACATCATACATGTGTGCCCAGGATGTCAAAACACACATATACTCACAAATTGTAGAATACCAAAGTAAAGTACTTTATTACATCGATATCCATCACATTATTACATCATATTATAAGAGTTCAACATAAAAGTAAATAGCCATAGGGACATTGACTGGGAGACATCATCTAGAAGTTCTGGACATCCTCTGGAAAGTCCTCAAAGCCATCATCTGGTACCCATCTGGGATTTTCATTGTATAAAACAAGTGTAAGCATACCACAACTTAGCAAGTATAACCAGGGTACTAAAGGCTCAAAAGGTTTGACACTGTTTGACTACGGTTAGTAATTTTAGTTGGTCAAGTTTTATTAACAAGTATACTACTTTAATGATAAAAACTCATCCCAAGTGATTAAATCATTAAGCAAAATTAATATCATTCCCAACCAACCATGTAACCCAAGTAACAGCTATCAAGAAGGATCCAGGACGCTCGTAACCGTGAGCACGACTATCATGATAGGTTTACACTCTGCAGAGGTTGTACATCTTTACCCCCAAGCCGTGATTTCCATTTGCCGGGGTTAGCCAGACCCAAATACCTCTACCAAGGAGGCATGGCAGGGTTTTACTACATAACCTTTCACTAGATACCCTAACAAGTTAGTGGCCGCTAGGTTTCAATGGCAAGTATGCATGGGTGTTCTCCTTCGAGTGGCTCATGTGGTCGCACCACTATGCATGCCTACAAGACAGGAGAACTGCCAAACATCCCTCGGCACCCCCCTCTTGCGCCAACAAAATGGTAACCACTAACAAGCTAGAGACATACTAGTTAATTAGTTAAAGTCAGAGCCATATAACACTTGGGGTTGCACGGCCTTCCTGGGTGGCCGCTTCAGGAGAGTTCCTATGGAGAGGTACTAAAGCAACAAAACCCGCGCTTTAGCCCCCTTTATCATGTTGCTAAAAAGCCTCATTTTACCTTTGTTCCATAAGTCCATTAGTCAAGTTAAGCATTTGTCTTTGATACGCATAGCATATCTAGCCATAATGCAACTACTCCCATAGATATACAAGGTATAAGGATCAAAAGTCTAGTATATGAAAGCCTATGGTTCATCAATTTGAATGGACTCATGCATGAATAAAAATGTGAATTAAGGTTACATAGGTGCAAGGGCCTTAGTTACACTTGCCTTCTTCAAAGTTCTCCTGCTGTTCCTGCTAGTCAAAGAAAGGTTCCTCAAACTCAACTTGCTCACCCTCTTTTAAACATCAAGCAATCACCATACAAATATTCCAATTCATCCAATACATGCAAGCAAATAGAGTTTAATTAGAATAGTACACCAAACAGTATAAACATAAGGTAAAAGGCTTTCAAAAGTATTCTACATACTGCTACGATCACATAGACGCGAAATTCGCTCAAATCGGATTTAAAATGAGAAAGATATGCATGTTTAAAGGTTTCAATGGCATTTCTGTAATTAGACCGAACTAATTTTGAATTAAAACAATTAATTTCTGATTTAAAACTGACTACGAAGCGCGGGTTCTAATTTGCAAAAAGTCAGGGTCTAAAACAAAAGAAAACAGGACTAAAATTAAAGGAATTTGAACTGTAGTGGAGTACGGGTTGATTACTGAAAAACGGAGGGGCTTTTGTGCAAGATTGGCACAGCCGGTCGACGCTGACCTGGTCTCCGCTGACGCCAGCGTGAGGCAAGCGCCACGTGGCGTTGTGTGAGTGGTGCAGGTGTACCACATAGTGCGTGGACCGGCCGGTGTGTGCGCGGGGCCAGTGGTCCACGGGTGCACGGTGCACCGGCCACATAACCCCGAAGGGGTATCTAATCCTAGCCGCTGAAAACAGATCAGACGGGTGCAAGGGGAAAGGGGAGCTTTCCCCTCTCAGCGCACGGCGGCGCCATGGAACCCGACGGCGCGAGCTCGCCGGAGAACGCGGGAAGGGCGTCTCCGACCTCCTCGACTTCAACCAAGAGCACCGGAGTGTTCAGCGTGCTCGTGCGAGTGCGTGAGTGAACTCGGTGAGACCTAGGCCGGTCGGGATGGTGCGTCCGCAGTGGTGCCATGGCCGACGTGTTCGGATCATGCGGGAAACGGCGATGCGAGGTGATAGCAACTGAAATAAAAGCACGGGGAGGTGCGGTGTGTCCGTGCGAGTGTATTGAGGTGCTCGGTTGTGGCAATTTCCCGCCGGAGCGAGGTGACCGCGGCGGTGCCATCGCCAGCGGCCGTTGTGTGCGTCGATTCGGCGCATACAGTGCGTAATTAGACAAAGTAAAGGGTCGGGGAGAGAGAGGGAGTCACCGCGAGTGAAGTCAAGGCGGTGGCGAGTCCCGTGCCTGCTCCGAGCGCTCCGACGACGAACGGCGGTGGCTGGTTCACGGAGATAGACATGGTGAGCGCCAATTTGGCAAAACAAGAGAAAAGAGGGGTCGGTGAGGAGCGTTACAGACGTGTGGTACCATGGCAGAGCTGCTCGGTTGCTCGACGATGGTGTTGCAGCTCCGGGACGACGTGAAGGTGAGTGAGGCAGTGGGGTGCAGAGCGCGGACAGAGTGAGAGCAGGGGAGGAAAGGGGGGGTCTCGCGGCGGCTTTATAATCAGAGTAGGGCGGTAGATGCGGAGCTATTGCCGGCAGAGGCATCAAGGTGGGGCGTCAAGGCGCCCTTGATGGCCTGGCATCAATTTCCTTCAAGCCGGAGTGAAGAGGAGGGAGGCAGTGATGCCGGGCAACATCTCCGCTTCATCGAGGAAGAAGCTCGTGCGGCTGTCGAGTGGGGACGACGAGGCAGAGAGAGGGAGAGAAGGCGGGTGCGGGAGTGGATAGCCTGCTGGCGCCGGCGATGTGCCCCGCGGATCAGTGAGTGAGTGGGTGGAGGCGGTGGGTGCGAGCTGCACTCCGGTGACGTGCGAAGTCCACACGCAGAGAGGGAAGGGGGATGCGGGTGAGAGGGGAGGTGGCCGCGTGGGCCAACTGGCTCTAGGCCGAGCGTTGGGCCAAGGGAGTGAGGGAGGAGTGCGGGTGAGGGGCTGTGCTGAGCTGGGCCGGCTCTGTTGTTGGGCTAGAAAGGTGAGAGAGGGAGAAAGAGAGAAAGAAACCTTTTTTTTTTCTTTTTTTGGATTTTGAAAACAAAGCTAAATTCAAATGGGATTTGAAATTGAGCACACCCAAACTAACCTACACTTAACCAAGGACCATAGGCTCAGCATGAATGCATCAAACATGTTACTATGCTCTAAGTTATTTTCTTTTATTCAAAAAGTTTGATTTTCCCCTACATTTTCATGAGTAAAAATAGAATAAAAACTCAAATTTAACCTCTATTTGCAAAAGTTGAAACTAGGGTGTTACACCCGAGCTCGCCGGCGAGCAGCCGAGCGGGTGCTCCCGGGCTCAGTTGGCCACGCTGAAGGCACTGCGGTGGCGCGGGAGGCGTGGCGAGGCCGTCCAGGGGGTTGGTGGTTGCGGAACGACGACAGGGCGGCTCGTCCACGGCGGCGCCATTGCCGCGGATGCGAGCACGCGGCGGGATGGCGATGCCGAGCACGGAGGGCTTAGGCGAGGGCACATAGAGGGGAGGAAGCGTCGGTGAGCTCGCCTAAGGGAGAAGAGGCGACGGCGGAGCTCGCCACAACGGCTATGGCGGCGGCGCGGCTCGGATTGAGTAGGGCTTCGGCAAAGCGGCAGGGGAGGGAAGGGGCGGCCGAGGGGGGTTTTTATAGGGCTGGGGCGGTGCGGCAAAGAGGCGTTGGTGCTCCACCGAGCTGAGGGAGGCGACGGGGTAGCGCTAGTGGCCATCAAGGCGGCAGTTACGGGAGGGGAGAAGGAACGGGCGGTGGCGGTGGTTTCAACCGAAGGAGGAAGAAGGGGACGGGCGGGGTGTCGCTGTCAGGTGGGACCAGGCAGCCAGCGGCTGGGGGAAGCGCCGACAGGCGGGCTCGGGGGTGAGCAGGTCCGCGCGAGTGGGGGCTGGCTGGGTCGCGCGTGCGCAGGGTGGAGCGGGGGAGTTGGGCCGAGGGTAGCGCCAATTCCTAGGCGGGGGCGAGTGGGCCAGCAGCGCGGGAGGCAGGCCGAGCGGGCAAGAGGGCCGTGCAGGACGAGGGGTGAGGGTGGGCCTGCGCGGAATGGAGAGGAGGGAGGGAGAGGAGGTTTGGGACTAGGCCAGCTTGGCTGGTGGGCTAGAAAAGGAGGAAGGGAGAGGAAGAAAAGAAAAAACATTTTTTTCTTTTTATTTGAAGAAAAAACTTCCTCAAATTTAAAATATTTGAGGTTTTGTTGACACAAAAAGCGTCAGGATCTGTGAACACCTCGGGCTATTACCCAAAGCTCGGTATTCCAGAGGCGTGCCAGCGATGCGCCCGGATTGCCAAAGCTCAGAGGTACTCCCACGCGGAACTAGCAAGGATTTGACGGAGATCAGGATGATGCAGCCCATCGAAAGCTTGAAGAACTCGTTGAAAACTACAACTAATGCAGTAAAAGAGTAAATTGCGATAAAAAGTAGAATAAGATAAAATTGGTTTGTTTTGAATTGGATTGATTGTTTTTTTCCGTAGCCCTCGGGCACATATTTATACTCCCGCATGGAGAGTTGTACAAAGACACGACACGTATCCTTACTAAAACAAACTCCTACTTTAAAGGAAACTGACTCGCGCAAGAGCCGGATAACAATATTTATTTCCTAAACAAACACACCTATTTTAAAGGAAAATAAACAACTCATGCAAGAGTCGGACTCAAACTACTATAATAATACTGGTACAAAACACCAGTTTCCTTATTCTCCTCCTCGATGAAAACTTTCCATCGGCAGATCCCTTTAATCTGTGTCTTCCTTCTTTTGACCACCAGTAACCTTCTGCTGCCACCAAGCGCTAAGTTACGCCCATCGGTATCGGCAACACTTTCCTGATTGGCAATCGGCAACACTTCCAATTAGCGACCTTGTGCTGGTAACTCTTCACCAATCATCCCCTATCGGCAATCGGCAACTACCCTTCATCGGCAATCGACAACCATCCTTCATCGGCAATCGGCAATGACCCCTCATCGGCAATCGGCAACGACTCTTCATTGGCAATCAGCTTCAGCAAGACTTCACCAATTAACCTTTATCGGCAAAGATCATCCAGCCTCCATCGGCAACGCACTTGGTCTTCCCGCAGCACTCTCCTATCGGCAATATCGGCTCAAAACTTTCCCGATGCCGATGGGGAACGGCCACTTACCACTCAAGCCTCAGTCCATTTGACACGTGTTGAAAAACGGTGTCAACAGGTTTTCAAAACAAACATTTTTTTAAGATCCTTCTTAAAGGTAAACAAATTTACTTTTCAAACAAAACTTTATATTTTAACTTAAATAAAAAGATAAAACCTATTTGTCGCTTAAACGAGGTTTAATAAATCATTTTTCACATAATAAAACAAATGCACTCGGCATGTATGCAACAAACATGATCAGTTTAAATTTTAAAAGTTAAGAAAATTGCATTTTACTATTTTAAATGATAACCAACATAACTAAATCTTGGCTAATTTTATAAAATTCATAAAATCATTCATTTTAATTAGTGTTTTCTATGCACAACCCAAAATGAAAATTTTGAGGTGTGACAACACTCGGCCGCGACGGGCCCTCGCCCGCTCTCCACTCGTCTCCGAGCCATCAGATGGTCCTTGAACTTCAGGATTACATCGGTCGTGAACTACGATGGCAAGGCGAACCTAGAGCAGTGGGCGACCACCTATGAGATCGCCATCCTTACTGCCGGAGGAGACATCGATGTGATGGCCAATTACCTGCTAGTTATGCTATCGGCGTCGGCCAACAGTTGGCTCCATCTACACCTGGGAACAACTCAAGGAGGTGTTCATCAAGACCTATAAAGCCACGTGCGACCAGCCAGGAACATGCTACGACCTGGAGAACGTTCGCCAACGACACGGTGAGAGCCTTTGGGAATACATCCATCGTTTCTCCAACAAACGACTTAACATCTTGGATATCTCCGACCCGGAGGCCATCTCCATCTTCTCCAATGGCCTACGCACCGACGAGCTCCGAAATAAGCTGGTCCGTAAGAAGATATCCACAATAGAAGGTTTGATGAACATCGCGAATGTTGACACCAAAGGTGGCAAACGGAAAAAGACCGCAAGCGGACGGTTGTCAAGGTAGCTTTCACCGGGATTATTCCAGGTATCGTATTTTCCACAGGGAACGAGAAGTGATCTAACTAGGAATACGGGTATGTCCTATGATGGATCAAGGGAGACTATGATAACTGGGTAGAGAGGTTCGATATAGAAAAGTAATCTAACAAGATATAGCTAGTTATACTGGCTTTATCAGCCCTTCTCTTGCAGGAGGCGATGAGATAGATCAGAAAGAGGACAAAACTCTAACCGGATCGTGCCGTCAAGTTGTATTGAAGCCCTACCTTTTAAGAACTTATCTGACACGCGTGGTGGAATACAAAGGCTAGATAGAGCTGTCACTTTCTACTAGCATCCACAAACAATCCGCGCGATAAGCGGTTTACAAAGGTAAGATCTAGCCTAGACACCACGTCTACACTATTCTTACTACTTTAACCTTGGCCTAAGATTAAAGCACTTTACTTAGAGCAAAGCGATGAACAAGCAGGAAAAGGTGTATAATAGCTAAACCAGATTTAGAATACTGAATACTATAAAGAACTCAATAGAAGTCACTTACAAGTACTAAACTTACAAGAGACTCGCATCTGCTGAGGAAGAACTCCGGAGAAGTTCCCGATAGGCCCGGGGCTTTCTCTAGAAGACTTCCTTCACTCTCCTCCAACCAGCATAGCACTACTAGAGATCTCCGCTAAGAGACTAAGGAGTAGTGTTTCTCCAACGAGGCATGAATGAGAAGGGAGCTCTAGGGGTCTATTTATAGCTAGAGGTAAAGTAGGGGCTACTCCGGTGCCACGTCAGCGATCCGCGTCACCTTCATCAACCACCGTTGGATCCAACCGACTTCAGAACCGCCTAAGGATCAAGGGTGATGATTTCCATCATGTGGGGGAGTGAGTGAGGCAGTTGGGGAGGTGTAACCATCATATGGGTGGTCGGCCGACCACCCATACTGACTTGTGGGCCCTCCTGCACCTTCTAGATGGTGGCCCACTTGTAAGAGGCCAAGTGGTGGCCTTGTGGGCCCCACCATGAGGTCGGCTGACCACATACAGTGGTATGTGGGCCACCTCTACCTCCTGACCACTGGTCCCACCTGTCATATGCCTTGGATGTCAGGTCTGAGTTGAGTTGTCACATTAATCTTCTTGATGTGGGCCCATGGATCCTTGTGATGTAAATCTGAGCCGTTAAGAAGAGATACACTTGGATCCAAGGGGTAGAGAGTGATCTAGAAGATGGTTTTTAGATCATGGGGGCTTGGGAGGTCGTGGTCGGGCGACCCCCTATGTGGGCCCACTAGCTCCCAAAAGTCCCCATTTGCCATTATCTACATCAAATAGTCATGGGACATGTGGAACTAGTTATTTGGCACAATATGTTCAGGTTATGCTTGTTTTCCTTTAAATATGAGGATGTTGACGGTATTTTGATGGTGACAAAATAGCTCGTAATTACCATCAACAAGATCCCCCATACTTGCCTCTTTGCTCGTCCTCGAGTAAAGGTTAAAAGATAACAAGTCTATGCTATTCAAAGTATAAAGCAAGCATAAAGATTCACTCAAGACATTTTGTCATACCAATGGGATATGTGGTTCTGGCTAACATATATCCTTGAGAAGTTGAGAAATGGAATAGTACTCAAGGCAAAGTCATCTTCCCACTTCATATTTTAGTACTTGGAGTTTTTGATAAATTTTCCAAAAGAAATCTCATAAGTCATCTTACTTCTCTTATAGTATTCTAAGTCACTCAAAGTGTATGTTTCCTTACCAAGGCATAAAGAGGTTGCCTTCTTTGTATCTCCCTATTTCAAAAAGGCTTATCTAGAGCTTAGGTAGGGGTAAACAGCATAGCAAACTTGCATCACTTATATTGTAAAGTCAAAACAAGGATCCAAGGAGAAGAATGTCATAATCCTAGATCAAGATGTGCATGTGTGTGGAGAAATGGTAGATGGCTAATATGTACTCCTTAACTATGTATATGATCTCTCTAACTTTAGGATTACTTGAGACATGGCTATCATCATCATTTTTTTATATTTTTTTTCATAAAGAGCTTTTGCTCATCATTATTTTCATGATAGTCATATCTCTTTTGAGGAATTTTTGAGAGAGATCATAACATTTATTTCTAGAGTATTTATTGGATGAACATGGATCATGAAAATGGAAGGCATGTTTTTGCATACTTCCAGTGTAGAAGCAGCAAAAATATGTGGCGTGTACGTGATCTTGATCTTTGAATTATGACATAATTCTCAACAAGGGTCACAAGGTTTGACCGAACTCAAAGTAATTACAAGAAGCATATGAGGAAGGTTTTGAACTTGCATAAGTGGTTATGGCTTTGGTAGGATTTTTCTCACTATAGAGGAGTAGTGACATTATGGTTTTATGATATTTTCAAAAACAAATCCCCAAGACTTTAAATAGAAAGGGTACGAGTCATGAGCCGAGACTATATCACATTAAACAACAACTTAGTCCATATGATCTTACTATCAAAGTATTTTCCCACTAGCATAAGCAAAAAGCAAGAATTTATCTTTATGACGTTTTTACCCTTCAAATGTCATAGATCATGTTACTTTTCAAAATTTTAATTTTGGATGCGATCTCTTGTTTTATTCAATATTAAAAGGAAATTAAACTAAGTGATGAATTTCATAAAGAAATTATTTTTATTTTATTTTTATCTTTATTTTTGAAAAAGAAAATGAGTAAATAAATATAAAAGCATAGTGGAAAAGGGGAGAGACGTTGCAAACCAGTTAGGATAGGTGTTTGAAGTCGAAAGGATGCTGGCTGGTGGGTCCAGGCCCTACATGTGCGGTCGGCCGACCGCCCCTTGGGGCCGTTTGGCCACTTCGAACCCTGCATTCAGATCCCTTACCTCTGAATATTGCATTTCTCTGTCTATTCTGAATGTTGGCCTCCAAAGTGCATCGACCGATGCACAAAAGTGACCATTTCGGTGCAATTTTTTTCTGGAACGTGTCATGGATGTGTACAACATGATTCAATGGGTATTCTGGTGTTTTGACAAGTTGGAGTGTCGACCGACCTCCCCCATACTTGTTTTGGAGCTGCTGACTTCAGTGACAGAGAAACAACAAATGCAAGGGTTCTGGTGGGTAAAATACAGCAGAACCAAACATTTTTATTCAATTCAAACTTTTGTAGGCACACATTACATTTATGAAAGGGAAATGCACGAAATAACTAGGAAATAAACCTAAGTGATTGGAAAAATAAAACCTAAGTGTCTATCTTATTGGTGAACTAGTGATCTATGGAGACAGAGGGGCAAAGAGATCTCTCTTGATTGCCTGGCTAGACGCTTGATCTTCGCATTAGTGCTAATGCGAAGATCATTGAAGCTGTCCTCTAGATCTAGACGTGCCATCCTCTTCTCTGCTGCACGTTTTGCTAACTTGGTATTGTTCTCCCTAAGTCGCGCGACTATGAAAAGCAGTTTCTCCATGTAACTTTCTTCATCTTCATCCTCGAACTGTCCTGGAGGGCCGGAGATGGACGGAGGGTTGCTAGTCCGCCAGACAGACTTGCGGGACTCCTCCGTCTCGAGGGATCTGTGCACCCCCTCCCTCCACTCCTCGGAGGTGACTGGAGGAATGAGCACCTTGCCTCTCCCCGGTCCACCATGGGCCCTCTGAAGGCGCATCCATGGCGGTGTTGATGGCGAGTAGGAGTGGGTGTAGCCGGTGCTCATGTCACCATTGGTGGAGGAGACGGGGGCCTTCTTCACCCCCAATTGGCCAGTGGTCGGCCTTTTGGGCGTCACTGGTCGCGTCGCGGGCTTGTTGAGGTTGCGGCGCGGAGACATCGATCGGGCGATGCTCCGCATTCGCTCCGACTTCCAGGAGCTGGTCAACCGACCCCCCTAGGGGTTGTTGGCTCTGCCGGCGGTAGTTCCATGGCCAGGGGAGTCACGTCGAGGATCTCGACGGCCATGGCGTCGGCGTTGATGGTGTCTTGGGCCTTGGTAGGGCTTCCATCGAAAGGAACGAGCGGTGCTTTGCCATTGTTGCATGGTGGAGCCATGGTGGTGATCAAGGAGGTGTGAAGGATTCCAAGGGGTGATGATGGTGCTGCTGGTTGTCAAAGAAAGCAAGGTGGAAGGAGGAAGAAGAAGGAGAGGGGGTTAAGAAGAAGAGAAACAACATTCAGGGCCTTCGTTTTCGCTCAGATCGCGATGAAAACCAAGGGAGAACGGTGGCTCAACGTTCCTGTGCAACGGGACGTTTGAACGAGTTCGAACCATGATCAGCCGATCGCTTTTTGAAAGCTATGGTCCAACCGAGCCATGTTTTGAACTTGTTCGGGTCAGGTGAGCCAGGTCGCGGAGCCTCGGGCTGTTTGGCCCAAAAGGACGGTCGGCCGACCTCCTTTAGAGGCCAAATGGGCCGAGCTTTCATGCGGGGGGAGTCAAGGCTAAGTCTAAGCTAATTCTAGGGTCATTCTTGAAATTTGAATAAAAAAAGTTAAAACATGTAGATTTTAGTTCTAATTTGGATTAAGAACAAAATCTATCATATCAATTTCTTGTTCAGGAATTTGATGCTCATAGAAAATTTTGAGACGTTGGCCATTTACCTTAAAGATGTTGCTGTCGTCGTCCTGGAGTGTGATTGCTCCATGAGTCGCGACATTGACGACGAGGTACGGCCCTTCCCATTTGCTTCTAAGCTTCCCATGACCGAAGAGCTTGAATCTTGAGTTGAATAACAGAACCTTGTCCCCTGGCTTGAATTCCTTGACCTTGATTCTCTTGTCATGCCATTTCTTGGTTTTCTCTTTGTATATCCTGGCATTGTGATATGCTTTCTCTCTCCATTCTTCTAGTTAAGAGATTTGCATCTTCCTGAACTTTCCAGTAGCTGGCAAATCCATGTTCCATCTCTTGATTGCCCAATGTGCCTTGAATTCTAACTCCACAGGCAAATGGCATGTCTTCCCATATACAAGTTGGTATGGTGTCATACCAATTGGAGTCTTGTATGTGGTCCTATATGCCCAAAGTGCCTCTGGTAGCTTGTGGTACCAAGCTGTACCCATCTCATCCACGGTCTTCTGCAGAATGTTCTTGATCTGTTTGTTGGATGTTTCTGCTTGACCACTTGTTTGAGGATAGTATGCAGTTGCAACATTGTGCTGGATTCCTTGTTTAGTGAGGAACTGGTGGAAGCCTTTGTCAATGAAGTGAGATCCCTCGTCACTTATGACTAACTTTGGGTTCCAAATCTAGAGAATATCACTTCATGGAACATTCTCTTTGAATTGGCTGCATCCGCTTTGCGGCAGGGTAATGCTTCTACCCAATTGGACACATAGTCCACCGCCACTAAGATATACTCATACCCTTTTGATGAAGGAAAGGGCCCCATGTAGTCGATACCCCACACATCAAAGAGCTCGACTTGTAGGTTGTTGGTGAGTGGCATAGCATCTAGGGCATTGATGTTCCCGTGCTTTTGGCACCTTGCACATCTTCTGACATAGTCATGGGTTTCCTTGTACATGGTTGGCCAGAAAAAACCCACTCTGCCAAATCTTAGCATGAGTCCTGAATGCTCCATAGTGACCTCCGTACTCTGCTCCATGGCATATTTCAATGATCTTGATCGCCTCCTCCATAGGTACGCATCTTCTCAACAATCTATCATTGCATACTCTATAGAGTTATGGCTCATCCCAGAGATGCACCCGACTCTCCTGTACTAGTTTCTTCACATCTGCCCCTGGCGGGACATGGCCTGCAACCATAAAGTTGACTATATTCGCATACCAGGGGTTGGAGTCTGTTACCTTGAGGAGTGTGTCATCTCTGAGGAAATCGTCGATTGGCAAATTTTGTGCTTCTTTGAATTGCATTCTAGACAAATGATCGGCAACAGAATTTTCTACTCCCTTTTTATCTTTTATTTCCATATCAAATTCTTGGAGTAGCAAGATCCATCTTATTAAGCGTGGTTTAGCATCTTTCTTAGTGAGCAAGTATTTAAGAGCAGCATGATCTGTGTAAACAATAACTTTTGCTCCTACTAAGTAAGATCTAAACTTGTCTATAGCAAATACCACAACCAACAACTCTTTTTCAGTTGTTGCATAATTTAGCTGTGGCCCTGTTAAGGTTTTGCTAGCATATGAAATAGCATGATGCTTCTTATCCTTGGTTTGGCCTAATACCGCAATGACAACATAATCACTAGCATCACACATTATTTCAAAGGGAAGCGTCCAATCAGGGGGTTGAATGATTGGAGCTGAGATGAGTGCTTTCTTGAGAATATAGAAGGCATCTAGGCACTCATCAGTGAAGTCAAAGGGTGCATCCTTAGCTAGCAGTTTGTTAAAGGACGGGCAATTTGAGAGAAGTCCTTAATAAACCGCCTATAGAAGCCTGCTGTGATAGAACCTCTTAAGAACAGGGCCCACTTGCCAGGATTAATGTCCATCCAACTTAATCCAAGACAAATGACCCAAGTCTTAATTAGCCCATCAGGTGTCACCACTTTACAGTGGGTCATTCACCTCTTTCTGAACAGGATCTCCTCATTACAAACATTGCAGAAGTAATACAATAATTTAATTTACATCAAAGTAGCGGAAATTTGAAGTCATATTACAAACCATAAGTTTTGAAACATAACTTAATTATCATACGATAAAATTACATCAAGCTATTGATAGAGTATAAACAAAGCAGCCGAGGTACTCTTGCCCATGAGTCAAGCAAAGACTTTTCATTCATCATTTTCATCCACAGTGACCACGGTCATGCAGCACGAAGCCACACAGACCGGGTTGTGGCCCTCATCTGCAACAGGGGTTAACAAACCCTGAGTACGGGAGTACTCAACAAGACTTATCCGACAAAACAAAATATTTGGTGGACAAAAGGTATGCAAGTGATAGGACTCAAGGGGTGGTTTGCAATAATCAAGTGTTTTGCATAAATGAGCACTTTATAAAACAATTGAAATTGATTTAATTCGTTCATAAGATTACTCAAGAACCGATCTAGATGTATGATCGATAACAAGGTAATAAGCCATCCATGAAAGGAAACCATCAAGTATCCAATTGAAGTTTCATTAACTACGTTGATAAAAACAGGGTTATGTTTCCATATCCGAGGAACACAACGATTCGAGCCGGTTAAACCCAGCTGGGACTTCCCTATCACACGACATATACAACACTAAAGCACGCATATGACTACTTTTCCCTAGATCCTCTCGCCAAAACCGGGGTTCCGCTACCCGAGAGCACAATACACCTCCATCCAGTTCCTCGAACTTGGAGGGTACACACTACTCTCGTCATCTCTCCACTCCCAGTGCGGTTTGACCGTTCTTAAAACGAGAATAGCCAGAGTCCAGCTTCCCCAAAGGTATATGATAAGTACTATAAAGTCACAACCCTAAGACTTCAACAACGGCAAGGCCCTAATGACACAGGCGGAAAGAATCCACTCACCAGTAACCACTGGTGGCTCCCAAACACCGTGTCCGCCCGATCCCGATTATTACTTCCATCATCAAGCATTTCTCAAAAGAGCATAGCCATTTGCCGAAGCAATACGCTATGTAAAAGGGACCAGAAATCACCTACTATAAAAGTTCTAAGCATACTAAGCATTTTAGCCAAAATTTGCATCTTTAAACAAGTGTCAAGGTGTAGGGTACAATTAACACAAGGATAAGGCTATGCATCAAGTATGAATTTAATAAAGTACCGCAATGCAATAGAATAACAATAAGTGTATTTAAAACAAACTTTTAAAAACAAGGAAAGGTTTGAATGCACCGGGGCTTGCCTTGGTTGGAGGGATACACGAACTCGGGCTCAGATTCAACAACAGAAAAACCCTCTTCACCAAGGTGGTTATCCAACCCAACCAACGAGATATCTACACGATATAATGACATGCTTAGATGATGCTTGTAATGATAGACACGATGCTTAACAACACTCAAGCACGCACTTAAAAGATGAACAAAACAGATTACAACCTTGAGTACAACTTCCCTTCATGAAGGAAAACAAAACTAGAGCATAAAACGATTTAATTAAACCCTAATTAACTTGATTATCTAAGTTAATAGTTATATCCAAAAGAACTGAGCAAACAACACTAAATCAAACATGTCCATACTGTGGTTGTCATTGGACAAATGACCATTAGCATCAAACAACACAAAATCACACAAAACCTAAAAGGATTAGGGTTTCTATTTAAATAAGACCTAATTAACTAATTAGCAATGTATAACAGTTCATCCAAAAATTCCCAAACTTTTTGTACAGCAAGGTATCAGTGTATAAAGGTTACACAAAAATTCTCATAATTTTTGGAGCAATATACAGAGTATGAAAAATCATTGAAAAGTCATTTTTCATTTACTTTGAGCATTTTTACAGGATTAAAAATATACTGAACATGCACATGTTATAATTTTCCTAAATACTACACATCAGAGAGAGCTTACACAAATTTTGGCAGAATTTAAACATGCATAGATTTAAACATATGAAAATAACAAAAGTCATTACTGTGCAAAACAGGAAATTAGAAAAACTCTTCGCTACTCTCACTGACACCTGGGACCCGCATGTCAGTGTCCCCAAAACAGAGCAGCGGCACCGGCGACCAAAGAACACGGTGGCGCGTCGCCGACGGTGAACCAACCGATCAACCGACTCGTGTGCTGGAACCTACACCTCCTCCCGAACCGAACGAGGTGTGACACGCCCAAACTTAACCCTCGCAAGCACCTCACCGGCGGTGATGGCAGCAACCCGCGCTCGGTCGTGCATGCGCTGGCAAGCACAGATCAAACCCGACTCAACCAAGCATCGCAACCGACTCAGGAAGGTAACGCGAAGAAAACGCACCAAGAAAACGGGATAGAAACACGCCGAGGGACCCTCGCCGGCGACCATGGCGCACGACCGAGATCCACACGACGTACGCTTGCCAAATGACGCACGCGCTCGAACAAACAACCCCTAGCTAGACTCACTATGGCTAGGCGAAGCTAGCGTAAGACTCGGATCAGAAAACGATGGACAAACGCGTCCTACCGACGAGCGCACCGCCGCGACGGCCATGAACTATGGCGGAGCTCGCAGACAGAGCACGACGGCTTGAAACAAGAACAACTAAATGCGTAGAGAGTTCAAGGAGCTCACCCCGGTCGCGAAGCTCGTGCTAACTTAGCCGGAGGTGAAGCAGAGAGTGCTGACGACGAAGACCGTGTCGGCGGAAACTGGAGCCGAGCGGCAACGTCGATGTTCCCGTAGCTATGGTCCACCATTTGCAAAACGGAAGAGAGCAGCGGAATCAGTGACGAACAAGGAGTAAGAAACATAGAATGAAAGAACAATGTGGCTCCTGTGTAGCTCGGCCAATAACTGATTAGAGCGGCGGCGCTCTCGCCGGAGCCGAGGAAGATGGAGTCGCGCCGGGCAAACGGGGGCTCGACGGCTTCAACCAACTCGTCCAGAGGATGCGCGAGATCAAGGCAAAGATAATGGCAGTGGATTGGAGACTTGGCAGTGGCTAACGAGCTCAGGCGAGCTCGTCGATGTGGGGTGCTCACGCGGCGGAGCAGAGCGGACGACGGCGCGAGCGTGAAAGAGGACGGAAGGAGGGGTGTCGTCGCGTTTTGAAGACAGCAACACGACCATGGTGATGCCACGCACCCGATGGGACGCTCGTTGCAGAAAGAAGGCGCGCGGTGGCGTCGGCAAGTGGCCGGCAAGGTGTCGACGTTGAGCTCCACGCCGCCATGCAAGTGTTCGGTGAAATGCCTGAACTGCTCCTGGGATTGATTTGCAAATTGCTCAAGCTTCCAAGGGGTTTCATGAAAAACTTTGAATACCAAAGTTGTTCAAAATTTCATGATCTACAACTTTGACAATATACACTTTTTCAAATTCAGCCTAGAAATGAAAGTGCATTTTTGAAATTTGAAATCCTTTTAAAAAGGATTTACCCCCTTTTGAATTACTCTAAAAACTTGAATAACACTTGAAAAACTGTAAACACAACAAATGCAATTGAAATAGAGCTCTACAACTTTTCTTAAACAACCATATGAAAATTCTTTTTAGATTTTGAAAATCATGTTTAGGGTTTAATTTAACCCCTCTAGGAATTAGGGTTTGAAATAGAATTTAAAATTTTGAATTTGAAAATCATGACCAGCATTCACACAATTGATCAAACACAATCAAGTAAACTCACTTTAGTTCAATGCATAGCAAGGTTCTCAAACAAGTGAATGATTCTTAATGCATATGATGACATGATCAATTTTTAATTAAACTCTTAAACACCTGGGTGTTACAACCTTTCCCCCTTAAAGAAATCTCGTCCCGAGATTTAGGAGTGAAACAAAGTAATGGAAAAGGAAATGTGTCAAGCACCTTCTCTTTTTCATTTCCCATGTAACAACTATGACCAGGTTTTACAAACAACTCAAACAATAGAAGCATAAAACTCTAGGAAATTATCTAAAAGATAATCATCAGATTCCCAAGTAGCTTCTTCTTCTGAGTGCTGATTCCACTGAACCTTGTAGAACTTGATGCTCTTGCGACGAGTAATTCGATCTTTTCGATCAAGAACCTTTACAGGATACTCAGAGTATGTCACATCAGGTTCTAACTGCACTCCTTCAACTTCAATGGTTGTATCCTTAACTTGAAGACACTTCTTCAATTGGGATACGTGGAACACATCATGAACGGCGGATAGAATGTCAGGAAACTTTAAACGATAAGCCACCTTGCCAATGCGTTCCAGAACTGGGAATGGGCCGACATAGCGAGGTGCTAGCTTGCCTTTTACTCCAAATCTAGAGATTCCTTTCATAGGCGAGACTTTTACATACACATGATCTCTAGGATCAAACGGTAAAGGACCTCTTCTTTTATCAGCATAGCTCTTTTGCCTAGATTGTGCAATCTCAAGATTGATACGAATCTGTTTGACTTTATCTTCGGCTTCCTTAACTACGTCGACACCAAAGAACTCACGTTCCCCGGGTTCCGACCAATTAAGAGGAGTTCTGCAACCTCGACCATACAAAGCTTCAAATGGTGACATTTTTATGCTCTGCTGGTAATTATTGTTATAAGAGAACTCGGCCAAAGGTAAACATTCATCCCACTTCTCGGCAAAATTGAGCACACAACATCTCAAAAGGTCTTCAAGAATCTGATTTACTCGTTCAGTTTGGCCATCAGTTTGGGGATGATAAGCCGTACTGTACAGAAGTTTAGTACCCAGAGATTCATGAAGATGCCTCCAGAAAGCTGAGACAAACTGAGTTCCACGATCAGATACGATGGTCTTAGGAATACCATGAAGACTTACTGTTCTCGATAAGTAAATACCAGCATATGCAGCCACAATGTTGGTGGTTTTGATGGGTATAAAGTGAGCAGACTTGGTTAAACGGTCAACAATTACCCAGATAGAATCTTGGCCCTTAGCGGTCTTAGGTAGACCTACGATAAAGTCCATGCTAATATCCTCCCATTTCCATGTTGGAATAGGCAAGGGTTGAAGTTGACCTCCCGGTTTCAAACGTACTGCTTTCACTTTCTGACGAGTGTCGCACTTAGCCACATAACCAGCTATCTCAATCTTCATCTTTGTCCACCAAAACTTCCTCTTCAAATCCTGATACATTTGGTTGCTTCCAGGATGAATGGACAAACGAGAAGTGTGAGCTTCATCAAGAATAGATTGTCGCAACTCGGGAACTTTGGGCACCACAAGACGATCTTTGAACCAAAGCACATCAAATTCATCTAAGTTAAAACAACTAGGTGTCCCAGATTTCACCTTTGCTTTAAGATGTGCGATTCCTTTGTTGGTCTTTTGAGCCTCGATAATTTGATCACGAATGTTGGGTTCCACCGATATGTTAGCTAGACTGCCATGCTTAACCATAGATGTTCCTAGCCTTTCTAACTCATAATAGAGTGTGGAATTTACCGTCTTTAGGCTCAGATAGTTGCAACTACCCTTACGACTTAAGGCATCAGCTACAACATTCGCCTTGCCTGGATGGTAATGCACTTCAAGATCATAATCTTTAATAAGCTCCAACCATCTTCTCCATACTTATGTTTAATTTGCTTGTTTCCTACAATATGCTCACGACGTTCGACGACCTCCACAAAATGCTCATGGTGTTCGGCGACCTCTACAAAACGCTCACGATGTTCAACAACCCCTTCAAAACGCTTACGGCGTTCGACGACCTCTACAAAACGCTTACAACATTTAGCGACCTCTCCAAAACACTCTCATAGTGTTTGACGACCTCTCTAGAACGCATTAAGGTGTTTCTTGCCAAACAGCCTGGCCATAACCAGAAAGCCTCCGAAGCTGGCCTACCGTTTAACCATAGCGCATAGAAGTAGCTACCCTATACGCTATGATTACAACAACAGGTCTCCCAAGTGATGCCTCCCCAACAACCGGGAGACATTGCTTGGGTCGGAGGTCATGTGCCTGAATCTGTATACGACCACGATACGGTCGACGACTCTACAAGCAGCATGGCTTTTCGCCCAGCGTCTGTAGGAACGGTCTACACAGGCCCTAGTCACGCCACGATCGAGCCTCTCAGAAAAAGGCCCTGTCCGTGGCATCTCCCTATGCGAGCATGAGCTGCTCACCCTCTGCGCTGCCGGTTGTCAGCAGCATGCCTCCTTGGTAATCCCTATGGCACCTACGCGTGCAGAGGCTCTGTGTCCTACGATCTAGACCATGGAGAACCCAAGACCAAACGATTCATCGCTACGGCTCACGACTTAGCAGGCACGACATGACATACAAGTGAAACAAAAGCTCACCGCCTCGAATATAATACAACTTTGTAGTATTTTATTTACAAGTCCGACATCTTGTATCCTAGATACAAACTACTGCTGTACCGCAGCAAACAAGTCTACATCCCTAACTAAAACCTCTGCCACCTGATTGACTTCAACCTCAAGATGGTCCATCTCCTCGTCCGATGTCCCCACCGCGAATCCGGTCACCACCCGACCAAGATCCATCTTCGAGTAGTGCGACCGCAACATGGCAAAACCATGAGCAGCCACACTCTACGCCGCCAAGGCCGTGAATGACCGGAGCCTGCCCCAATGGCCACGAGCCCTCGACAGGACGCCCTCCATGGTCGCCTGCTCGGCGCGCTCAGGAATAAGCGTCTACCCGTTCACACACTCAACCATGGGGGTGACCTCCCTTGCCAGCGACCAGAAGCGGTCGTAGTAGGCATCCACCTTCGCCTGCAGATCTGGAAATTTAAGATGAACATGCCCCCGATAAGCTGCGAGCATGGAAACATAACATCAGAAGGCACCACTGTTGATATTTGTTAACGCAGACAGATAAATCACTAGGAAGTAATCCGCAAGCGCACGGATACCGGTGAGCACTTCACCCGGGAGATAGTCCAGAGTATCGTTATTTGTTTTTCCGTAGGGAGAAAGGGTGCATCTGACTAACCAAATCTATGCTATTAACCTTTAGGCTACAAACAAGGTGATTTTGATATGAGGATATAGAGAATACTACGACTGCACTCTCGTTCTAGTCTATGCAAGATATGCACTATTATTCTATTGGGGAGAACCGTCGTGATAAGAGACACCTCAGAGGATGCTTAACATGCAGCCTATGAAACCCTACCGATCCTTCTAACGGGATTGTAGAATCCAAAGGTATCTACGGAATTGTCACATTCCGAGCTACTACCACAGATCCGGCTAGACAGGGGATATCTATGAGTATCCTAGCCCAAACACCACGTTTACGCTAGAGATGATTACTCTACTCTCTATGCAAAGAGAATAAAGTAAACTCACAAACCAAAGAATAATAAAACAGGGAACTTACTAGAATTAGAAGTAGAAATACCAAAGAAATCCTAGGAGCAAGCCTCGGGTTAGGAGACTTGATCCCGTCAATACAAACTGGAGAGGAGACACCGACAGGCCGGGCTTCCTCCAATCCACACCTCCACTCTATCTCTCTCAATCTAGAAGAGTAAACTCTAATCTCACATAGAAACTAAGAATAGTTTCTCTTGAAGCTAAGCCCTAGAGAATAGATCCATAAGGGATCTTCTCTGGCGAATCCTCTCTGGAAAATATACAAATGAATAATGGATTGCCTTTAACCAGGGGGCAGGGGTCCTCCTTATATAGCCCCCTCAAATGATCGTCAGTGGTCGGATCAAACCGACCTTAATGGAGGGTTTAGATTGAACCTCAAAGGCGGTGGAACCCTAATCCACGAAGCAGGGCCTCATTGGGCCTGGGCCTTGGGCGGCCGCCCTAGGGGGAGGGCGCTCGCCCTACCCTGGTGATAGGTGGGCCCCTCCTTCCAGGGGGTTGGTTCTAGAGTCTTCTAGATTGCTCTTTTTCGTTCGGAGGTGTTATGTGTCTATGTAATCCTTACATGTGGGCCTCTTTTTCTATTTTGCAGTTGTCTCCCTGCAGAAACAGATAAACACCAAAACTCGTGGAATTCTGTCAGTTAAAACCCTATGTCTAGGTGGTGTGTTGCAATTATATCCTTTCTTCTGCTTAGTTGACACTTAGAATTGATACTTAAGAGGTGTCAACAAGCTCCCCCATACTTAGGCTTTTACTCGTCCTCGAGAAAAGGATGGTTAAAACATAAGCTTAAGGTTGAGACATCAATAATAGAAAGATTCCTTTTATACATGTACTGCGGGAGTTTAGTAGAGTCACCATATAACTATGAGCAACTGAGGAATAAAGTAGCTAGAAGTAGAGTCCCTTCATCTTTCAATCTTGTCACTTGGAGTTTTTGCATGTTTAACTTACTTTTTCTGGTGCTCTCAGATCGCTCATAAATGAATCTCAACAAGTATAGGTAAATGTGGCTGTTAACACTAGATTTTTCTATGCTTAGGAAGATGACAGGTGGGCCAATGCACAGTAAATTTGCAGAGACAGGTGTTCGGAGCATTCGGCAAGTGTCCGTACGGTCGGCTAATTTCGAAGGCATTCGGCAAGTATCCATGCGGTCGGCTAATTTCCATGGGTTCGGCAAATGATCGTGCGACCGACTATTCTGAGGAAGGGTGGTTTTCTGTTGAAGAAAGCGACAAAAACGGCAAGCAGGAGTCGATCGGGCGACAAAGATTACGACAATTAAGGCGATGAGGACTCCGGAGGAAATTAAAGTCAAAGATGTTATGTTTTTCCTTTAATATTTTGTAACTGTGTCCTTGTAGGACTCGTGTCATGACTAGGGTATAAATATAAACCCTTGGCCATTGTAAAGAGGGTTCACAACCAATTCAATACAACTGGCCCTGTGCCAATTTCAAGTCCTTTGTCGTGTCGTCGAGTTCTTCGAGAGCAGTCATCGATCCGTCGACCTCCGTAAGTCCCGACAACCTTGTTATCATGTCTAGTATCATGCGGTGGATTTAGACGTTGATGCAAGTAGTCTTGTTTGTTTTCAATGATCATGCGGGGGATCCTTGCTTGACAATCAAGAATGTATTTGCTTATGTTTTGTTTATGAGTAAATACCGTGCGGCAGGTGTTTGCTTGATATGCTTAGCAAAAGCAAGATAGTTATCGGCTCTATTAGATTTGGCAAGATCTAGTAGATTCATTAAGTTACTACGTGTTGCATGTTTTATATATGTTATATATTTGTAACACTCTTTTGCCCAATCTAGATTGATACGGTCCGGCTTTATCTTTTCTTGCAGATCTATTCGCGCTTTAACAGTTGTTTATATCTAACAAATAGATCTTACGTTCATAATAGCCGAATTGGTTTTCATATAGATTGTTACATGTTGCGGGTTCATGCATGTTAATCACGTTTAAGCTTTGATAAAGTTAAGTGTCGTGCGGCGGATACAAGCTTTAAATCAGTTTGATCGTGTTTTCTTACATGTTTCTTCATCATGGATCCCAACTCGGTTGGATTACCAAGCTTGGTTATGCTTTAACTCACAATTAATTATATTTCATTCATACGTACTTTCTCATGCATGCATGTTCGACAA
The DNA here is from genome assembly GCA_022036555.1 of Microstegium vimineum. Taxonomy (NCBI): domain Eukaryota; kingdom Viridiplantae; phylum Streptophyta; class Magnoliopsida; order Poales; family Poaceae; genus Microstegium; species Microstegium vimineum. The sequence goes on along the minus strand of CM039139.1, from coordinate 9,410,868 downwards.
TCAACTCTTTACGTAATTTACATTCGTTTTAGTCGAATGATCTATAAAACTTGTTGGCAGACAGCTTCTATAGCTGTATGTCGTCGCAAGTGGCTTCAGGGCCGTATATACGGAACTGTCTGGTTTCACCCGACATGTTCCAGTTTGTATCTGATGATTTCATTCCTTGTTAGTTTCAGGTTAAACTGACTGGCACGTTTCCGGATTTTGAAACGCCTGGGCACCCGTTTGAAGTCACGCTTTCTGGCTTGCTGTGCGTGAGGCACAGTGCGTCACATTTTGTGTCAACACACTTTTTGGCACACCCGGTGGGACTACACATTTCAAGATGCCTGAATTTGAGAATAACCAAGTTCTGGACATGACTATGGATGAGTTGCCAGAAGACTTGAGGAATACGGTTCCGCAAGCATGTGATGAGTTTCAACACAAATGCTTGATGTCCTTTTCAAAGAATAAAAGCAACAAGGTTTTTCAGAAGCAGTCGCTCCCAAGGACTCTCCTTTCACATCAGATTGATTACACCGAAGAGGAAGATGCTCGGAAGCTAACTGAAGTGGTTTACAAAGCCATGAGTGACACTATGCGAAATCATCATACGGCTTTTTTGAATACCTTTCGCACGATCATGGTCAGTACTTTCGGTCCATCTGCTAATAAATACTTTGAGGAAGTTGTTGGGCCAATGCAAGGACCGACGTTGTTCCATGTACCGAAGCACCAGGAGAAGACTGCTGAGGATAGCGGAGCGCTTAGCATGAACCAAAGTGGATTGGTTCCTCACCAGAAACAATAACCTCCCATGACTTATGGCCAGCTCGCGTTCAATACTTCAGGAAACGTCCCACAATCGGCTTTCAAAGTGTCTCTAGCAGCGAACAGGTTGCAGAAGAATATGTATGGAGACGGATATCAAGAGTTTGCCGATTACAATGCTATTGATGCTCTCCCAAATCCAGGGTATAAGAATTCAGCAGGGCTGCCTTTTGAAGGGCAAGCTCATGGAGCTCCAAATTCAAATATTGACCTTATCATGCACAGGATGGCAGACATGATGCAGAATCAGTTTGGCTTGAAGCCAAAGAACCAGTCCTATGCATACAAGTCCCCTTACCCAGAGTGGTATAACCGAGTGGCACTCCCTCCGAGAGTAAAGCCTCCTACAGATTTGACCAAGTTTTCTGGTCAAGATGACACTAGCACCATAGAACACATCAGCCGATACTTGATGCAGCTTGGAGAGGTGTCTGCAGATGAAGCCTAGAGGATTCGGTATTTTCCGTTGTCTCTGACCGGGCCAGCTTTCACGTGGTTCACATCTCTGCCGGCGAATTCCATTGGAACATGGGCACAATTAGAGCAGAGGTTCCATGTGTATTTCTTTACGGGTACTAATGAGAAGAAGCTAGTTGATCTTATGAGCTTGAGGCAGAGGGCTAATGAAACACCCAGGAGTATCTCTACAGGTTCAAAGAGACCAAAAACCTTTGCTATTCCTTGAATTTGCCAGATGACCAATTGTCAGGGATGGCGATAGCAGGCATGCAGCCGAATGTCAGGGAGAAGTTGTTCGGCATGGATTTTGATGACCTTGGTCAGTTGTCGCAGCGGTTGGCAATGATGAGTAATCAGGCTCAGGGGTTCAAGAGAGATAACCGCTTCCAGAAGGGCGATGTGGCTAATGAGATGTATCAAAGTTTCCTGGAAGAAGCAGCAGAGTATGATGAAGAAGATGAGATAGCCGTCGCCGAATTGGTCTGGGTGAAAGAGCCGACTTAGGTTAGTCAATGATGGTTGAGGCAGCAGAAGGGTACTTATGACTTCGATGTCTCTAAGTCAGACAAGTTGTTCGAGTTGTTGTTAAGAGAGGGACGCATCAAATTGTCAGAAGGGCACCCCATGCTGCGCCCTGAAGGAGTAAAAGACAAGAAATTTTGCAGGTACCACAATACTAATTCTCATTCCATCAATGATTGCCGAGTGTTCAGAGTACGAATCCAGAAGGCTATTCAGGAGGGGCACCTAAAGTTTGATGGCAAGATGAAAATTGATGCTAATCCTTTTGCACAGAACACGGTGTCTTTCTCTATGAACATGGTTGCTATAGAAGACACCAAAGGCAAGGGCAAAATGAAGGTGTTGACCTCATACAGAGCAAGAAAAGCTGGTGCTGTTGACCCTGATCGACAGATTACAAATGAGAAGTTTCAGCAACGGGCCTAGTTTTAGAATAGCTGAACTGAGAGAGGGGAAGCTTCCAGGCCCAGGGTTACGACACGGATTCTGTTAAACAAATGGTGACGAGAGCGAGAGCGGTATTAGAGACAGAAGTATTACGAAGAACATGAGTTTATGGAGGAACCTCAGAGGTACGAGGAAGAGATGTACCAGAGAGAGCAAGAGTACATGAGAGAGCAGGAGCAGTCTCATTGGGGATGCCCGTTTTTCAAGCATTGCTGGAATGAAGGCCTAAAGCTGCCTGTTAAGAACAATTGCCCCAAATGCAGTGATCAATATTCAGGGTACAGGCAGTCCAGGGTCAACTGCCATCCGATCCATGAAAGACTTGGAGCACAGTTCCTGAGGACGATCGGCGTTTAAAAATAAGCAGCTCTGAAAATCGGCGAGGCAAGAGATTTGCCGATCAGGAGTGGATCCATTATGAGGAAGGTGCTGAGGAAGAAGAGCACTGTGAGTACGTGTGGCAGAAAGGACAATGGTGCCCACCAAGGCTGAGGAAGAGCCAGAAAAGGAGAGTACAACGCTTGAGGAACAGGGAGCTGGTGCAGACAGTTGCCAAAAAGAAACAAATATGGCGTCCTAAGAAAAAATCCGAAAAGGACCATTCGGCTCATGCGTGCATGGCTTTCTTCCTTCCATCAGAGTTCATAGCTCCCGAAGGCCAGAAATCCAAGAGGAGGTGTACTCCAATTTCGATGAGAGCGAATATCAGGATCTAATGGCCCAACTTGTCCTGTCTGAACAGGCAGTTTTCGATAAGCCGGCCAAGCATCGACATTTAAAGTCACTTTATTTGAAAGGATACGTCAATGTCAAGCCTCTAACCAAGATGTTTGTTGATGGAGAGGTTGCCATCAATATTATGCCTTATACAACCTTTAGGAAGCTCAGGATGACTAATGAGGAACTGTTGAGGACTGACATGGTGCTCAGGGACTTTGCTGGTAATCCTTCTGATACCCGAGGGGCTGTACACATTGAGTTGATGATTGGATCAAAAACTTTGATTACTACTTTCTTCATCATTGATGGCAAGGGGGCATACAGTCTGCTCTTAGGAAGAGATTGGATCCATGCTAACTGCTGCATACCTTCAACCATGCATCAGATTATCATTCAGTGGATTGGAGATGATGTCGAAGTGGTTCATGCTGATGATTCTGTAAGTGTTGCTGCTACGAAGCCTACATACTGGGAATATGATGGCGTTGACTGTTTCTCTAGGAGAGTATGGAAAGAAGGTCCTGTGAACGTATTCAACAAGGATCAACAGTCGATCCAAGCAGTCGGCTCTCAAAGCAATTTTTAATGGGGAACCCAATCGATGGAAACAAAGGAAAGTTGGGACGTGGCTTTATGTCGGCCGATAAACTAGAAGAAATAAATGTTGGTGATGATGTCAAGCCAAGGCCGATGTATATCAGTGCAAATTTAGACCCCGAGTATAGATTAAAGTTGATAGACCTTCTAAAAGAATTCAAGGATTGTTTTGCTTGGGATTACATGGAGATGCCCGGACTGGATCGTTCTATTGTTGAGCATCGATTGTCGATTAAGACCGGGTATCGTCCTTACAAACAACCTCCTCGGAAAATTTTCAAAGAGGAGGTATTGACCGATGTGAAAAAAGAAGTTGAAAGATTATTAGAAGCGAATTTCATTCGGCCATACAGGTATGCGGAGTGGATTTCAAGCATAGTACCGGTGTACAAAAAGAATGGAAAGATGAGGGTCTGCATTGACTTTAGAAATCTCAATAAAGCCACTCCAATGGATGGTTACCCAATGTCGGTTGCTGAATTGCTTGTCGATGCAGCGGCTGGTTATGAAGTCATCAGCTTTATGAATGGTAACGCTAGCTATAACCAAATCTTTATGGCAATAGAGGATATTTCAAAGACAGCCTTCAGATGCCCTGGTCATATTGGTTTGTTTGAGTGGGTCGTCATGACTTTTGGTTTAAAGAATGTCGGTGCAACTTATCAATGGGCCATGAACTTTATTTTCCACGAGTTGATCGGCAAAATTGTAGAGATCTATATTGATGACGTGGTAGTCAAGTCTAGAAATCACGAAGGACATTTAGCCGATTTAAGGAAAACTTTGGAGTGCACTAGGAAGCATGGTTTGAAGATGAACCCGAACAAGTGTCTTTGGGGTCTCGACTGGTGAGTTTTTAGGATTTCTAGTCCATAAAGGAGGGATCGAAGTTGGTAAGAAGAGCATGGAAGCGAAAGATAAGGTTATCCCTCTAACTAATCTCACAGAGTTGCAATCATTGCTTGGCAAGATTAATTTTGTAAGAAGATTCATAGCTAATTTGTCACAAAGAGTTTTGCCCTTCTCTCCAGTGTTAAAGCTTAAAAAAGATCAAGAGTTTGTATGGGGTGACGTACATCAGAAGGCTTTCGATGAGATCAAAGAGTACAAGCAAAGTGGAGACAAGCAAGGTGCAATAATAGAAATGATCTTTATTTAATATTTATTGGGAGGCACTTATTACAAAGGAATGAACAATTTAAATCTAGCTAATGGATCTAATCATGCCTCAAGACTCGCAACTAGCTAAAATGTTCTAGCGACGCTCTAAGAACTTTACTCTCTTTCTAAGCTCATCTACGTCGCTCCTAAGGCTTCTTACGGCGGTGTTCAGGTTTGTGATCTGCCTAGAGAGAAAGCCTAGAGAGGTTTGGATATTGATGATCGTGTCATCTCTACTATGGAAATCTTTCTCTAGATCCGCTACGGTTTTGTGGCGCTTTGGAGATGACTCTAAGGTGTTGAGGGAGTGCTTCGGGGCATCCTTTGGCGGCACAAATTTGACTTTGGGTGCGCGGACTCCCTCGAAGTAGGGACGTTCTTCTTCTGTCGTGTACTTGACGTGATTGATTTCTCCTCCTTGGTTGGTCTTCACACCGATGATCCTCTCATTGGGTCTTGGCGGGAGGACCTTGGTACCGGCAGGTACCTTGTTGACGGGCTCTTTCTTCGGCCCTTTGAGCAGGAGTGGTTGCGGCGGTGCAGGGAGGACAGGCTGGGCGTAGTAGGATCTGTTGTGGCGCTGCTGCTTTGGAGGAATGGTGGCTAGCGGGAGAGCATTGTGGACTATGACTAGAGCTTTTGAATCTGGATCTTCTTGCGGGAGCTAGTCGGGCTTGGTCCCGTAGGGGACCATCCTCCTATCGGCGTTGCTGTTGTTGGCCATGGGAGCAAGGAGATCTAGCAAGCGTCTAAGCGAGAGCTAAGGAAGAGATTGAATGATGATGATGGGTGACATCAGGGGTTGTTTATATAGGGGTGGAAAACGGCCTCTAGAAGCATCTACGGAGCAAATCTCGCGGAGAAATGGTTGGATAAGTGTTCTGCAAGGTTTATCGGATAAGGGAGACTAGATGGTTCAGGAGTGCAAAAGGCGGCGGCGAGAGGCAGCAGGGGTGGGGCGGCCGCCCTGGGCCTTAGGGCGCCCGCCCTGGCCTTGTCTCCTCTGCTAGGCCCCTTTTCGCACTCATTTCTAGAAGGTTCTATGTACCAAAAAACATATGCATGGGCCCAAGATATAAAAATTAAAGTGATTGGGCCTCAAAATTCACTTAAAAGATAGAAATTAATTACATCTATTTCTTCTAATTCTTTATTGGGTTCTAAAAATAGTTTTTGACCATTTACCTTGAATAACGTACCTTCGTTATTTTGAAGTGTGATTGCTCCATGGGATGATGAATTGATTACCTTATATGGTCCTTCCCACTTGCTTCGTAGTTTTCCATGCCCGAAGAGCTTTACCCTGGAATTAAAAAGTAATACCTTATCTCCGGGTGTGAACTCCTTCTTCTTGATCTTCTTGTCATGCCATCATTTGACTCTTTCTTTGTAGATCTTTGAATTGTGGTATGCTTTTTCTCTCCATTCCTCTAGCTCTGATAATTGCATCTGTCTTTTCTCTCTAGTAGCCTCAAAATCCATATTCCATCTTTTTATAGCCCAGTGTGCTTTAAACTCTAGTTCAACAGGTAGGTGACAAGTCTTCCCATATACGAGTTGATATGGAGACATTCCAATTGGGGTTTTGTATGCAGTCCGGTAGGCCCAGAGTGCATCGGGTAACTTGTCCTTCCATGTTGTTCCCATCTCATTCACTGTCTTTTGAAGAATATTCTTGATTTGTTTGTTTGAGGTCTCTGCTTGGCCACTTGTCTAAGGATGATAAGGTGTAGCGACAATGTGACGGATCCCATGCCTTGCTAGATACTTCTCGAAGCGTTTGTCAATGAAATGTGATCCTCCATCACTTATCACTATTCTGGGGACTCCGAATCTTGGAAATATGATCTCTTCAAACATTCTCTTTGAATTTATGTTGTCGGCATGCTTGCAAGGTAGTGCTTCTACCCACTTGGAGATGTAGTCAACTGCCACCAAAATATACTCACAATTCTTTTATGGGGGAAGTGGTCCCATATAGTCAATTCCTGTCGACGAAATATGCGTCGCAGTCTACCTAGGGGGTACCCTACGGTAGTAGATTGTAGGCGGAGGTGTGGTGACGGCGATCAAGCGTAACACAGAGAGCGTAGACACGGCGATTTATACAGGTTCAGGCCGGCAAGTCGCCGTAATACCCTACGTCCTGTGTTTTGGTGGCTGGATTGATCTTGCGTATTAGGTTACAAGATCTATAGATGATCTGAGAGAGGTTGTGAGAGAGTTTTAGAGGGGGCTCCCTGCTCGCCTTATATAGCCGGGGAGCAGGGTTACAATTTCCATATCCTAACAGATTACGATCGGTTCCTTATGGCAAGGGATCCGAGTCTATCGACTAGGATCTTTCTTGGCGAGCAAGACTTCTTCGGAGTCCTTGGCGAGCACAGCGGGCTGGTCGCGTACCGCAAGGCCTCGCGGGCTGGGCCGTCTCCTGGTCGGCAGGCCCATAAGTTCCCCGGGGATATGCCGAGGTAATATCCCCAACAAGTCCTCGAGCACGTTGCATTCTTCTGGCGAGCCCGCAGCGTCATCCTAAGAGGGGTTCAGCTGGTCGCCATCACGCGGAGTGGTCGTCGTAGAGTCCCGACCAGGGTGGCTGGTTGAGATGCTGCTCGGAGAAGTCTCCCAACCAGGTCGAGCTGGTCGAGAACGTCGTAGCTTGATGCGCGAGCTGGTCGCCTTGCCGGATGCTGCGATTGCTTGTTGGAAAAATGTGACGTGCTGAAGAAGAAAAAACTTTTGAAAAGTCCTTCCCTGGTGAAGTGTACCCACTTAGGCTCTACAAAAACAAACATAAAAAACAGTAGAGCTTCGTCGAGAATAAATTCAGTACATTCACCGCAAGGTGAAGTGTACCCACTTAGTCCCCGAGCATGGTAGCAGGTGAAGTATGCACATGGTGTCATGCTTTATAAAATGGTTCATAAGGTATGTAAGTAAAGATTGAAGCATGAGTTTTGTATAAAACGACTACAAATACCCGTAGTCCCCGAGCCTGATATAAGAAACTAGAAGCTTCTTTTATCAGGATCAAGTATGTAGAGAATAAAGAATCGAAATACTAGTTTAGTAATAAAAGACTGTGAATACCCGTAGTCCCCGAGCTTGATGGAAGGAGCTTGGAGAGATTCTTGCATCAGGGTCATTTAGTTTTTATTCGCAGTCCCGGGTGTTGTCCTTCTGGGCAGGAGACATCCTTCAATGCCTTGGCCGCAGTCCCCGAGCCCTGCTTGGTGTGAAGCTGGGCGAAGTCCCGAGCCTGGTCGGGAATGCGACCAACGCTCAAGTCGTGGTTGCTGTCGACAGAGTCCCCGAGTGTGTTTGTGCCGCCAACTTTGTGAATCTAGCTGACCAGCTTACTGTAGCCGACCTGCTGTTGCTGCATAAGAACGAAAAAGATGCGCGTCCAGTCCCCAGGACTGTAGCATTGGTGAAATTGCGAAGAAAAATTATTAGCCATAAACCATGAAATTGACTGTAAGTGAATGTGTAAGAAAGGGGATGTAAATGGGTCGTGTTTTATCTGCGTGATTATCGGCCCGTTTTTGAGGTACAAAAGGTAGGTGGTGTGGCGGTTCCGTATTTGATCGTTGCGGTTTCCCAAAAACCCTTGAAGTCGAAGCGTCGTGCCGCTTAGTATAAAAGGCTATCCCGATGGTTGACGAAACAGGAAGGGTCGCGTTTCTTTGCCTTAATGCGATTAGGATTCGAATAGCCGGCGATTCGGTGTCATATATTCTTTGTGATCCGAGGGGATTCCAATCCGTCTTGTTCAATAATCTCTACGCTTGCTGCCAGCAGAGTTTGGGCGAAGAGTAGGAGAGTTCGTCGGCGCTAGGGTTTGGTCGGTGGAGATGGAGGGTGACGGCGCGCACTTTGTCGTGGCTCCCGCTGGATTGCTGGCTCTACCAGAGGATCTAGTCTTTGGGATCCTACTTTGTGTGATCGATGGCGGCGGCAATGTGCGTGAGTATGTCAAGATTCGACCGGTATGTCGTCTCTTCCACGACTTTTGCGATGACGCTTCGACAATCCGGGTCTTGTCTCTTCAGCGCTTTCAAGATTATTGTCGGCCCTACTACCCGTTCCTGGAGACTGCCTTCGAGTAGCGCTTTTTCGATGTTGACCACCGAGAAGCCTTGTTCTTTCGCGGTTTGGAGCGGTTGATGTTGCAGGGGCAGGATCCTGTTGGGCAGGCTCTTATTGGTAGGGCGGTGGCTGCTGGGGATGATGTTGCGATGTACTTCAGGGCCATGATGTTGTATTATGCTAACTCGGCGAATCCAGAGACGCTTGCAATCCTTGATTGCCTTGGTGGAGGTGCTCTTCCAGATGGTCGGTTTTGTGATCAAAGCTTGCGTCGTCTTCGGGAGCGTTCTCATGACGATATGCACAGAATCTAGCGGCGGTGGTGGATTCGTGCCCCGGAGGATGTGCCGAATTTGGTCGTCGTCGTTGGTCCTCATCTGTGCGCCTGGAACGAGTGCCACCGCTTTGGTGAAAATATGCCCTGGGTCATCATGTACTATAGCCTGCAATGTCAAATTCGGCATGAGTTTGATCTCTGGACTAGGAACATTAGTGAGGTGGTCGCTTATCGCATCAGTAGGATGAAGTTGTAATCGTTGGAATGACTTGTCTTTAGGTGTGGTCTCTTCTGTTTTGGAGTTTCGACTTTATTCTCAGGTTCTATTTTGCTACGGGACAACGATAATTTGTATCTCGGATACAAGTATTTGGACGTATAAGTGAAAAACTACAAAGTTGTAATATATCTGGGGCGGTGAGCTTTTGTTTCACTTGTATATCCTGTCATGCCTGCTAAGCAGTGAGCCGTAGCTATGAATCATTCGGCCTTGGGTCTCAAATGGTCCAGATCGTAGGGCTAGCGCCACTTCACACGTAGGATACATAAGGACTCCCAAGGAGGCATGCTGCTGGCAATCCGCGACGCAGAGGGTGAACTGTAACGTCCCGCCTCCTCGAGGACATGCCCGTTAACGCCTGATAGCTTTCCTAGTATATAGGCTGTCCTCACAGACCAACACTAGTCTTTTCGGCGCACTTTGCCCTCACTCATGCGCCTCAGGAAGAACTTCCCGGTTAGTCACCCATCTGAAATTGCTCTAGGCCAAGCACGCTTAATTTTTGAGTTCTTTGTAGATGGGCTTCCGGAAAACAAGTTGCAACTTGTTGGTATGAGTATCCTATTAATCCTATTAAGCCCTAGGCCGGGGTGTTACATCCTCACCCCTTAGGAGACCGATGTCCTCATCGGTCAACCCTAGGCCAGGAACGTCCCCTCTTGGCCACGTCCGTGTGTCCAGTGCCAGCGCATGTGCCATGCTGTGTGACCACTCTGGATCCACACTAGCCATGTGCACCATGCCTGCGCAACTGTAACACATGTGCCCGTGAAACCACAAGGGTCGGCTCTGATACCATTTGTAACGTCCACCTCCTCGAGGCCGGGCCCGTTAACGCCTAATAGCTTTCCTAGGATATAGATTGTCCTCACAGACCAACACTAGTCTTTTCGGCGCACTTTGTCCTCACTCATGCGCCTCCGGGAAGAACTTCCCGGTCAGTCACCCATCCGAAATTGCTCTAGGCCAAGCACGCTTAATTTTTGAGTTCTTTGCAGATGGGCTTCCGGAAAAGAGGTTGCAACTTGTTGGTATGAGTATCTTATTAATCCTATTAAGCCCTAAGTCGGGGTGTTACACGAACAACTAATGCATACTTAGGATGATACCAGAGACAGGGCCTTTTTTCGAGAGGCTCGATCGTGGTGTGACTAGGGCCTGTGGAGACCGTTCCTGCACACGCTGGGCGAAAAGCCATGCTGCTTGTAGAGTCGTCGACCGTATCGTGGTCATGTACAGATTCTGGGCGCATATCCTCATGGCTCCCGACCCAAATGACACCGCCCGTTTGCTGGGGAAATGTCATTTGGGAGGTCTGTCAACGTGGTCGTAGTGCTTAGGGTAGCTACTTCTATTCGCTATGACCCATTAACATATCAGCTTCAGAAGCTTTTTGGTTCTAGCCAGGCTGTTTGGAGAAATGCCCTGTTGCGTTTTGGCAAGGTCGTCGAACACTATGGGAGTGTTTTGGAGAGGTCGTCGATCGTTAGTAGCCGCACTGTCATGGTCGCCGCATGTTATTGATATTTTTCTGATGATGGTGATACGTCGTGGGTGTCTTTGGAGTGGTCGCACTATGCCGTGAGCGTGTTGCGAAGATCGTCGTACGCCGTGAGCGTTTCGCGCAGATCGTCATACGCTGTGAGCATGTTGCGAAGATCGTCGTACGTCGTGAGCGTTTCGCGGAGATCGTCATACGCCGTGAGCGTTTTGTTCACATAGCAGGTTCGGTTAGATGAGATACAAGAGAAACAAAGCACCTTTTATTCATTGTTTGGAGGAGAAACAGTACAAACTTATTAAACTATGCTTATATTGGGACACCATCTTGCGTTACTCGGGGCTGGCGAGCTCTATACTTGTTCGCTGGCAGGGTTGGAGGTGGTCACTGCTTGTTCTGCTTCCTTCTGTTTTTTCACGGCTGCGATGTCACTGTCTTCGGAGTTGTATGTGTCCGGGGCACAGGGCTTCTCGACGGCGTTTATCGTCTGTTGTTCGCATTCGTATGCGATCTTGAGGTTGGTACGGAGGCTGAGGATGCCTTGCTACGTCGAGATCTTGAGCACCATGTAGGTGTAGTGCGGGACCGCCATGAGCTTGGCGAGTGCTGGTCGGCCAAGTATCGCATGGTAGGCCATTTCGAAGTCGGTGAAGATGAAGGTGATGTGTTCCACTCTGAAGTGGTCTTGATTGCCAAACTATAAAGGGAGGGAGATGCGGCCTACCAGTGTTGATGCCTTATTCGGGATGATCCCCCATAAGGAGAAGTTCGCGGGCATGACGTCCTTCTTGGAGTATTCGAGTTGGCGAAAGGCATTGGCGAATATAATGTTGAGGTCACTGCCGCCATCGACCAAGCAGCACGTGGCGATGGTTGGGTCAACAATGAGCGGGAAGCGACCAGGGTATCTGTAATCTGACCGCTCGTCTTCTCCAGAGAAGCTGATGGGTTGTTCTGACCAGTCTAAATGGCGGGTGTTGTTCGAACCCTCACTCGTTGATGCTACCGAGTAGACATCCTTGCGTACCTGATGACGTCTACTCTCTCCTTCAACAACCACGACGCCTCCAAAGATGGAGTACGTCATTGATGGTGGGCGAAACTCCAGTGCTAGTGGTTCTTGGTCTCTTCCCTTGTCGGGGTCATCCTTTTTTGCTCTCTTGTCGCTTATTCCCTTTCCAACAGGTGGTGGTGTTAGGTCGCATCGATGATTATCATCATACCGCGGAGATCTGCATCGATGCTCCCTCAAAGGGCTTCGTCGCGCCGGCTCCGATGTTCGTTCACGCCGCCGGTTGCCACGTTCCTCACCGTCTCGTGGTGGGGATCTTCGCCTGTACTCTCGCGGAGGGCTTCGGTGTGCCTGCTCCGGTGTTTGCTCGCGCCAAGGGTTGTCACGGGCTTCACTATCGCGTGGTGGAGATCTTCGCCTGTACTCCCACGAAGGGCTTCGGCGTGCCTGCTCCGGTGTTCGCTCGCGCTGAGGGTTATCACGGGCTTCACCGTCACGTGGTGGAGATCTTCGCCTGTACTCCCACGGAGGGCTTCTGGAGTGGTTTCTGCTGTGAGACTGGTCGGAGAATTCAGTCGGGTGAGCCGCTTTGTTTACCTGGACCACTGCTGCCATGAGATGGGCTCCTATCTTCTTGACCTCTGGTGTGGCTGGGAGCTTGGACAACTCGCAGGTTGCTGTGGCCAGGTTGGCGCTAGGAGTTGGGTATACCGGAACGTTGCCTATCTGGTCGAACTCGTAATCCGAATCCGAATACCCAAGTAGATCGAACTTAGAGCCCTTAGGATACCATAAGCCAAGGTTAGGAGTGAAAACTAGATATCTCAAGATTCTCTTAACGGCCACTAAGTGGCACTCTTTCGGGTTAGCTTGAAATCTAGCACACATGCACACACTAAGCATTATGTCCGGCCTAGATGCACATAAGTAAAGGAGAGAGTCGATCATGGAATGATATACCTTTATGTCCATGGATTTCCCTCCTTCATCAAGATCAAGATGTCCATTAGTTGGCATGGGAGTCTTGATTGGCTTTGCATTTGTCATGTCAAACTTTCTCAACATATCATGGGTGTACTTGGTTTGGCATAAGAAAGTCCCTTCCTTGAGTTGGTTGATTTGAAAACCGAGGAAGAACTTTAGCTCACCCATCATAGACATCTCAAATCTCTTAGTCGTGATCCTACTAAACTCATCACAAAAGGATTGGTTAGTACTACCAAATATTATGTCATCGACATATATTTGGCACACAAAGATATCATTATTGACTTTATGAGTGAATAGAGTAGGATCCGCTTTGCCTATTTCAAAGCCTTGTTTGATCAAGAATTCCTTAAGGCATTCATACCATGCTCTTGGTGCTTGCTTAAGCCCATAGAGCGCCTTATGGGTCTTGAAGACATGATGTGGGAACTTGGGATCTTCAAAACCCGGTGGCTGCTCAACATAGGCCAACTCTTGGATAGGACCATTGAGGAATGCACTCTTCACATCCATTTGTTGGAGCTTGAAGTCATGATGGGCAGCATAGGCCAAAAGCATTCGAATTGCTTCTAGCCTAGCTATCGGTGCATATGTCTCTTCAAAATCTAGGCCCTCCACTTGAGTGAAACCTTGAGCCACCAATCTTGCCTTGTTCCTTGTCACCACGCCTTGCTCATCTTGCTTGTTTCGGAAGACCCACTTGGTTCCTATCACATTAGTGTTGGGTCTTTCCACCAATGACCAAACTTTGTTCCTTTCAAAGCTATTGAGCTCTTCTTGTATAGCCATCACCCAATCCGGATCATCTAGAGCTTGCTCAACCTTGAGAGGTTCCAAAGAGGAGACAAAAGAGTAAAATTGACAAAAAATTTGTCAAATGTGAACGAGTAGTTACCCCCCTTTGAAGACTCCCAAGTATATTGTCGACGGGATGATCCTTTTGAATAGTTTTCCTCAATCTTGGGTGTTCAGTGGCTTCTTGTTGATCAGCTTGGTCATCATACTCATACTCTTAAAATATTAGTTGTAGGTTCCTTGGAGTAGCAGGTGAAGGGCTAGTTGTTTCCTGTCTGCTGGGTTCGGCAGTGCCGACCTCTAGTTCGGCAGTGCCGGCCACAGGCACAGAGGCCTGACCAGGGAGCACTGCTAGCCCATCTTCTTCAAGTCTTGGGGCAGTAGCTTCATCACCTTGAGGTTCCACTTCTGTGGCCTGGATTTCTTATGGCCTAATGTCACCAATAGCCATATTCTTGATTGCTTCACAAGGTGGTTCCTCATTGCCTACAATCACTTGATCAATTTGCTCTACTTGAGAGCCATTAGATTCATCAAATGTCACGTCTATCGTGATTTCAATTTTCCCTAAGGTCTTGTTGAATACACGATAGACATGCTCATTTGATCCATAACCAAGAAGAAAACCTTCATCAACTTTAGGTGCAAACTTAGAGGTTTTGGGTTTCTTGTTAAGTATGAAACACTTGCACCCAAAAACTCTAAAGTATGACACCTTTGGTTTGTTACCGGTTAGAAGCTCATATGAAGTCTTCTTCAAGATCTTGTGTAAGTAGAGCCGATTGATGTCATGACAAGCAGTGTTGACGGCTTTGGCCCAAAAGATATCTGAAGTCTTGTACTCATCAAGCATTGTCCTTGCCATGTCAATGAGTGTCCGGTTCTTCCTCTCTACTACACCATTTTGTTGAGGGGTGTATGGCACTGAAAATTCATGCTTGATGCCCTCATCATCAAGGAACTCCTCCACTTGAGTGTTCTTGAACTCGGTTCAATTGTCACTACGAACTTTCTTGATTTGGAAGCCAAATTCCCTTTGTGCTCTTCTAATGAAGGTTTTCACCTTATCTTGCACTTGTGCCTTATCATACATGAAAAACACCCAAGTGAAACGAGTAAAGTCATCAACAATAACTAAACCATGTTTGTTACTGCCAATGCTTATGTAGGCCACCGGTCCAAAGAGATCCATGTGAATTAGCTCCAATGGTTGCTTGGTGGAGACAATGCTCTTTGGTGGGTGAGGTGCACCTACTTGCTTTCCGGCTTGGCAAGCGCTACAAATTCTATCCTTCTCAAAATGAACATTCATTAGTCCAAGAATGTGTTCATCCTTTAGGAGTTTGGCAAAGTTCCTCATCCCAACATGAGCTAGTCGGCGATGCCATAGCCAACCCATGCTAGATTTTGCCACTAAACAAGTCTCAAGCTTAGCCTTACTTTTGTTGAAATCAACTAGGTAAAGCTTGCCCTTCAAATGACCCGTAAAGATAATAGAGGAATCCTCCCTCTTAAGAACTTCCACACTCTTATCCATAAAGAGACAATTGTAGCCCATCTCACACAATTGAGAAACGGACCACAAATTGTAACTCAATGAATTCACATGTAATACATTTGAGATGGAATGATCAAGAGTAATAGCAAATTTACCAAGACCAATCACCTCCCCTTTGGAGTTGTCACCGAAGATGATATTCTCACTTGCATTTGAAGTTGGGGAATATGATGAGAACATACTCTTCTCTCCAGTCATATGATTTGTACATCCACTATCAAGCACCCAACTTGATCCACCGGAGGAGTATGCCTACAAAATAAATTAGTTCCTAGATTTAGATCCTCAATTAATCTTGGGGCCTTGCATGTTAGTCACAACAATTTTTGGAACCAAAATGTTCATGCTTCTCTTATCATGTTTCTCATCACCCACAAACTCTGCAATGACTTTACCACGGTCATTGCATTTCAACATGTAGCATGAGTACAAACTTCCTTGAGGTGACCTTGTCTTGGGTTGATAAGCAAACTTGTTTTTGGCTGCCCAGATTGAGTCCTTGGGTTTCTGAGAAACCTACTTTTGCTGGGGCATCCTCTTGGTATGGACTTTGGCTTGAGCTTGATCAGGTGAAGCACTGGTAGCCTTCCTTTTATTGGGGTGCGGCACTGCCGGCCTCTGGTCCAGCAGAGCTGCTGTCTGTGCAGGCTTATCTGCACCAATGCTTCCCTTCTTCTCAAACTTGACACACTCAATGTCTTTCACTATTTTTCTTCCATTGGCTTTACCTCCTTGAGTGTCCAAGCCCATCTTTGATTGATGGATTCCTTCCATCCTTGTATTGGACCTTCTTTGGCTCAACTTTGTCTTTGTCATTCTTCTTAGAAGTTGAGATGACATTGTTGAGCCTAGCTATTTCCTTCTTCATGGCCTCCATGTTGGCAAGGTTAGTGGAATAATCATTCAAATCAATATTATAGCATTTTCCACACCCTTGGCTAGTGGATGAAGAAGAGGCATCATTTGCTTTAGAAAGATGTGAGTTTCCCTCCCAAAGAAGAGAGTATTGTGCCTTAAGCTCTTGATGCTTTTCAACTAAGCCACAATGCTTTTGCTTGATGTCACCACACTCCTTCTTAGTGAGAGCATGATCTTCTTTATCCTTGGCCAAGGCTTTGGTCAAAGAGCTCACCTCACTCCTTTCTAATTCAAGAGCTTCCTCACTAGCAATATAAAGATCCTCTTGTTTGATAAGAGTCTTTTCTCTAGATGCTAGCTCAGCCTTCATTGCCTCTAATTCATCCAATATTTTGGCAATGAATAGTTTGGTCTTAGGATCCATGTTATTAGTTATTTCATTGATTTCTTCATCACTAGATTCATCATCACTAGAGTAATCACTAGAATCAATACTAGAGATGTCTTTGGGGGGAGGAATTATGGCTTTGGGTTTTGATTTTACCTTCTCACCCTTTGCCATGAGACAAGTGTGAGGGAAGCTTTCATCATCATCGGACATATTGTTGAAGAGCCTCGATGAAGTGGATGGCTTGTGAATAGCAATGGTGGCCATCTCTTCATCTTCACTTGAGCTATCGGTTGATGAATCCCAACCATGTCCAATGTGAGCTTCACCCACATATCTCTTCCCTTTCTTGTAGTCACCCTTATCTTCTTTCTTGCCTTTGCCAAATTTGTTGTCTTTCTCCTTATTTGGGCATTCGGCAATGAAGTGCTCGGTGCTACCACATCTAAAGCAAGTTCTTGATTTCTTGTTAGTGAACTTCCTTCTTGTGAGCTTGTACCCATTCTTCTTGATGCCCTTGTTGAATCTTCTCATGAATAGGGCCATGTCATCAATGTTCTCCGCTTTCTCATCTTCACTTTCACCATCACTTGATGTTGAAGCTTCGGGTTCATGCTTGATGGCCTTGATTGCTTGAGCTTTGTTTGAAGAAGCTTGCTTGTTGTTTATAGGACAGCTAGGGGCTGCTCTCCTTGTGCTCTTGTTGGCTTTAAGAGCCACATCCTTGATCTTCATCCCTTCCATCCTTGCTTGCATCTCTCCAAGCTTCTTCCTATCTAGAGCTTCTTCTCTTTGTAGATCAAAGGTGATGATTCTTCCAAGCACATCACTTGGGGTGAAGTACTCAAATCTCTTCTTGTCTCTAATCAATGTCACAACGGTTTCATTTCTTGGAGAATAGGCTTCAAGCATTATCTTGACAACCTTGTGGTCATTGACTTCTTCACCACCAAGTCCTCTTATCTTGCCAACCATAGTCATCAATCTATCAAACATTTCTTGTGGCCCTTCACCTTCGTTGATCACGAACCGGTTGAGCTTGGCCATCAACAAATCAATCTTGGACTGCCTTACTTTGCTCACACCCTCATGTGCAAGATGCAAAGTGTCTCATATCTCCTTGGCAACCTCCAAGCCCATCACCTTGTTGTACTCATCACCATCCAATGCACTTAGCAACACACTAGTTGCTTGTGCATTTAGTTGTATGCAACGAAGCTCGGTGGTAGTGGGGCTTGTAGGATCCACCGGAGGCTCACATCCCTTGTGAACAATCTCCCAAGCACCGGGGTGAAGACCTACAAGATAAGCTTTCATCAAGTGTTTCCACTTGGCAAAGTTGGTCCCATCGAAATGAGGCAACTTGCCGGTGGGAACATAAAATAAAGGTTTATACTCATGCTTAGAGATAGATGAATAATCAAAGGATATGGCGGAGTATTTCTTGCTGCCATCATCCTTCTTCTTCTTCTCATCCTTCTTTGCAATCTTGGAGGCTTGTTATGATACATCATCATCACCGTCGAAGCTACTTGAATCAACCTCCACATGAGAGGCTTGCTCCTTGCTTTTCTTGAGCTCCTCCTCCTTGGCCTTGAGCTTCTTCTTGAAAGCTCTAACTTCTCTTCTATGAAGCTTCTCAGCAAGCTTCAAGCTTTTGGCTTCATTGATTACTTTTTCTTCTTTTTGCAACTTCTTGCCTTCTCTTCTCAATCTTCTAGCTTCCTTTCTTCTTGCTATCTCTCCAGCGGATATACCATCGGTGGTCAAATATCTTTTTGATTCCACACTCCCATCGCTGCTTGAGGTCTCGTGCCAGTCCACCTTCTTGGGATCAACCATCACGACCTTACCCTCTTCGGCCATTACCTCGCACAGTGAAGTGCTTATTGAGGTAACTGGGCTCCGATACCACTTGTTAGGACCTGATTAGCCTAGATGGGTGGATGAATAGGCATGTTTTATAAAACTTAACAACTTTCTGTCAGTCACAGGCCGGCACTGCCGGGGTGGCCGGACTGCTAGACTAAGGGCAGCAGTGCTGGTCACCAGAACAAATTTCAGCATAATTCAAAATGTAAAGACTGAATGTAAAATGTGCTTGAATAGAAACCTTCCTAGAGGTGTAGTGAACCTCTAGCACCACCTGAAAGTGGTAGCAACACACCCACCGAGTAGATCAGGTCCAAACCCTAGAAATCACCTTGCAAACAAGATATATCAAAGTAGAGAGACAAACACAAGGGGACACAAGATTTGACCTGTGGTTCAGCTCGCCACCAAGGCTTGCCTACGTCCATGTTGTTGAGGTGCGCCACACAAGGCTCAAGATCGCCACAAAGGCTCGCTCTTTCCTCGGTCTCAAGTCAAGGGAATGAACCCTTAAGATGAGAGGAATGTATTAGAAATAGTTGGGTGATACAAACTTCCCTAGGCTACCACACGAAGGAGGCAAGCTCAAGGGCAACCTCCAGCCGACTAGGAGCAAAGCTCCAAGAGTAAAGAACTCAAACTTCCGGCCACCACGCAAACCAAATGTTTGTAGGAGTTGAAGATCCGAGGAAGAAGCTTCTTCTCAAGCTTGGAGGCTCAATCTCTCAAAGGTTGATTGCAAATCAATGGAGGAGAGTGGTTGAGCACCAAGGGAGAAGAGAAAGAGCAAGAAGAGAGCTTCTCTGTCTGTTTTTCGAAGTGAGAAAGAGTGGAATAGCAGAACTAGCCGTTGGAGGGGAAGTGAGGAGGTGTTAAATACCCCCTCACTGCCAACGGGCAAAACAAGTCGCGGTAGTGCCGGCCTGGCAGAACCAGCAAAGAATGGATCTTCGAATACTTGGCTGATTTGCCTTCTATGTATGTGGAGGTGTGATGTATTTGGATAGATATAGCATTTGGTTCACTTGTTGGCATGCGTGTTGAATCCCTCTTAATAGTACGGCATACCTAACTCAATTTCAAAGTATAAAATGAATTTAAACTCCTTTGAGCTTGTTGCCATGAACTTTTGTAATTGGAGGGGTCCGCCAACATGTTCATCAACCTCCTTAAGTTTAACCTGTTTGTCATACTTATAAAGTCTCATTAGTCTTCTAAATATGTTGTCATGACACCAAAACCCACTTAAGGCTTGATTGCACTTTCATAGGTGTGATCAGATAGGTCGTCTCCTCCAGCTGGGGTCCTCCCCCATGCCATCACAGCACCTCTATCCCGGGGCTCAGCCCGGGATCTCCTCAGATAACATGTACCCGCCACAGGTACCTCTTGTGGGGATGCCCAGGTCGCACCCCCGGCAAGACTCGTCCCCGGACTCGTCGTAGAACCTGTCCGATCGACTCGACCCTCACCACACACCCAAGACACACGCCAAGATCTCCCCAGTTGTTACCATAACATACAGTGGCACACCATGCCTAATCCACGCACAAGCAAGTCCTCTAATCATCAAGGTAAAAGCATGAATAGAGCATGTGACATGGTAATATAAGCGGTGTCTATCCTATAAGCGGGTGTGCAAGGAAAAGGTTGCGACAAGGTATCGGCTTTGCAATCAATCTACCATGCAACCTATTTAGAGCATTTGCATAAAGTAAAGCGCTAGCATTCTACTCAAGATCATGATATGCCTAATAGGTGCTATGATGGTGGGTGGGACGTGGCACCTGTCCAGTCGTTGTTGGCGTCCTCTGTGTAGTCTGGGTCCTCCTCCTCAGCTGTCGACTCCTCTGGGTCTAAATCGCAACACATACCACGACTTAGACAAATCTACAGATAATCACAAAGATGCAATAGAGAACAAAAAGACCCAAAATCACTCAAACACAGGCCTAAAACCTAAGGCTTGTTTTTAGAAGAATTTGGACACCAAGTTTGTATTTTTCCGAAATCATATGCATTTTCTATGAATTTTCCAAGTTTCAAAACATCAAATTTACAATGAAAAGGGTGGAGAAAGGGTCTTAGGCCGACTGTGGCTATTCGGCCCGGCTGGCTCTAGCTTGGGGTCTGTTGGCTGCTGGGCTTCGGTCTTCTTCCGGCTGGGCCGTGTCGGCGCCGAGGCCCAACCCACCGCTTCCTCCCCTTTCTCTTCCTTCATTCTTCTTTGGGCCGGCTGGCACTGAGGCCCATCTCTCCCTCGCCTGGCTCCTCCCCTTTCTCCTCTCTGCTTTGCGCTGGTCCGCACGCATGCGTGCCGGAGCGCGCGGCCGGCTCCTTGGCTCCGCCCCTGCTTCTCGGCAATTATCGAGGCTCTGCCTCCAGCGTGCCGCGACAATGCACGCATGCGCTAGGTCTTGCCTCCTCCTCTGCTATGTCCTCCCTCTCTCCTTCTCCCGGCCCATGGTGGACCTCCCGCCCGCGCCTGCCGCCTCCTCTGCTCCACTCGGACGTGGATGCGCTAAGTGCACACGCACCCGCCCAAGGTTCACGGCTTTGGTCTTCTGTTGCTTGCTACTGCTAGGGGGGTTCTCGAGTGCTTGGCACGGCCGTGTGTTGAACGGCGAGGCAACCTCGCCGAGGTCTCGGCTGCGACACCACAAGGCAGCGCAAGGGCACTCTACGGCACGGACGTCCTGCGGCCGCGGCGAGCGCGTGCGTGGGGCGCTGGTGTCCCGTGGTGCACGTGGCGAGGACTGGTGGTGTGGTGGTGCCCAAGGTGGTGCGCGACGCGGTTCGCCGCGTAGGCTCGAGTTGAGCGATGGGTTGCATTGGCCAGGGCGGTCAGGGTCCGAGCGGCTTCAACCGACTGAGTGGCTAGGTGTGTGCGGTGACGGCGGAGCTCGACGGCCTTTCCTCGGCGCGAGAGGTGACCGGAGCAGGGCGGAACGGCTGCGACAAGGCGTGGCGGTGGCGTCCGTGGAGCTTGGCCACGCTGCCAAGGCAAACGCGGCGGGCTCGGCTCAAGGTGCCACAAGGGTGGTGGTCGTGCGTTTGAGGGGGCCTAGTGTGGTGGAGGTGACTGCGTAGGTTGTAGAAGCTCCGGGTGCAAGGTGCGGTGTGAACGTGGTCTCGCCATGGCAAGGTTCGGCCATGGCGAGCGCGGACAGAGGGGTGAGGCGAGCGCGGCGACTCACCGTGGGTGGCGGGGTAGGCGGCTAGCGGTCCAGGTCGAGGTGAGGCCGTGTCGAGCCGGTGCCGTGCTGTGCCGTGCAGAGCCGCAACACCGACGTAGTCGACGGCCCGGTTCTCCCTCCGGCGAGCTCGAACAGCTCCTTCTTCCTTCTTCTCTTCCCGGGAAGGTCTAGGTGTGGCCACTGGGTGGCGGCGGGGGTAGAGGGGCGCGGTGCGCCGAGGCGTTGCCTCTTATAGGCCGGCGCCGACCATGGGGTGGCAATGGACGGCTGTGGTGATCTGGTTTGAATGGAGGGCGGATGTAGGGCTCTCCCTAGGGTTTGGGGAGCGCAATGGTGAGTCCGCGGCTGCGGCGCTCTCCAAATTCGAACGCCGGTCAAAAGGGGGCACTGCCGTGGCGGTGTCATGGCCTGCGCTAGCATCGGCCGGCGGCGTCAGCAGGCATTTGGCGCTGAGCGGGGGCGGCTGCGAGGGGAGGTGCGAAGTGTGGTGCTTTGGCGGCTTCCAGGTGGGGCCGCACGGCTGTGGAGGTGCGGGGTAGAGGCGGCACCAGCGCGGCTCTGCCCTCTCTGCTCTGCTGCGAGAAAAAACAGAGGAACGGAAAGGGTAAAGTGGGAGGTGGGGGATGATAAGCGGGCCCCATTGGTCCCACTCGTCAGCGGCCTTAGGTGGGGGAACGGCTGCTACTGGTGGTGGCGGGCCGTGCCGACGGCTGGGCCGGAAGGGTGCTGCTAGGCCTGCGCTGTGCGGCTGTCTGCTGCTGGGCCACGCGGGGCAATAGGCTGGCCGGCTGGCTCGCGGGTCCGGTTTTGCGGGCTGGGCTGGTGCTGGGCTTGGGCTGGCAGCTGGGATGGTTGGCCTGCAATGGCTAGCTTGGCTTGCTAGGCCTTTGGCCATAGCCCCTCTCCCCTTTCCCCTTTCCTTTTCCTCTTTTGTTTTCCAAAGTTAAACATGTTCAATTGGTTTTGATTTCCAAACTAAAACAAGGTTAGCTTAGTTAATTTAATTTGCACCCAAAAATCCAGAAGAAGATAATCAGGGTTGATTTAATTATCATGCCATGTAACTCTGACTACCACTAATGGGATATATTTGTGCAACTACAGGGGGGCTTCCTATCATGACAAACACCAATATGGGCTATGCAAGGAAAATTTTAAAAAGTTCGTATTTTTGTGTGTTTTGAAAACTCGGGTTGTTACAGAAGGGTCTCCCAGTCTCCTTGTACACTCCCTACATGTCGAACATACCAATGTTTAGCTACTACCATCAAAGAGAATGGAAATAGCTTCCATTTCAAGGTATCTCATGTCATGCCTTGAATATGAAGACATGAGCACAATTGCTCGAACTCACGTAAATGGGTGTAGGGGTTTTCATCTTCTTCCCTAGAAAAAGGTTGTGCCTGAACCATCGCTATGAAAGCAGGGCGAAGCTCATAGCGAACAGCTAAAATAGCTTCGGATGATTTTGGTGTCTCCAAACTAGCACCCTTTGGAGCACCATATTGAAAGAGGGGTGTTTGATCCATGATATGAATGATAAAAAATAAAAGATAAACGGGCGACTCGATTCTATGTTAAGAACAGCTACCGTTCCCCGGCAATGGCGCCAAAAAGCTTGTTGACACAAAAAGGTGGCACAAAGGGTAAACCGCAAGCGCATGGCTATCAAGGTAGCTTTCACCCAAGAGTATTCCTAGGGTATCGAATCCACGGGGAACGTGAAGTGTACTTAACAAAGAACTAAGTTCGTCCTATGATGACACAAGGGGCTTATGATAGGTTTGGTAGAGAGGATATCTATGGTTATGAAACTAGCAAGGTAAGGTAAGATACAAAGGTTGTTCACTTTGGGCCACTAGGCCGCTTAGCAACAGAAAGCGATGAGAAGGTTGCTAAACCTCCTAGTTCAAGAAGGCCTACGTTTTAAGAACTTGGCCGAACGTGGTGGGATCAAAGCCTAGATAGGTCTGTCACCCCTACTAGGTACCACAAACAAACCATTGGACAAGCCGCAGACACAGGTAAGCGTATAGCCTAGACACCATGTCTACACTATATCTTACTACTCTAATCCGGATCCCAGTGAAATTGACTAGAGTACCGGTTTAAGGGTGGTGAACCAATGAACAACTAAAGTAAATACTTTACCAGAACTAAAGATCAATTACCATAAAAGAATCTCAAATGCAGACTTACAAAAGAGAAGGCCGCATCCGCCGAGGTACAGCTTGGAGAAGACACCAGACAGGCTTGGCTCTCCTCCAGACTCTCCTCACTCTCTCCCTATTTTCTATGCTACTAGAAGAGTAGGGCTTCGCCTTGTAGAGAGAGTAGCTCCTCCTTGGTGTGTATTGAATGAGAGAGAGTGAGGGGGCATTTATAGTGGAGAGGTGAAGTAGGGGCTACTCCATCGCCACATCATCGATCCGCGTGATGGGTGGTGTGAGCCCTTGGATCCCAACCGCCTTCAGATCAAGGGTGGAGAGGATTTGAGCATATGCTTCTTTGCATGCCTCCATGCAAGGGAAGTGGGCGCCCCATATGCCTTAGGGGGGTCGGCTGACCCCCCTTATGGGTGGTGGGACCGCCCCAGTCCTCCTAGAAGATGGCCCACCTATCTTGGAGTGGGTGTGCACAAGTTGGACCTCTTCTGGACGTCGGTTTGTACTCTTGTGGGCCCATGGATCCATGTGAAGTTGATCCAATGGTGGAGGATCACTTGGGAGTGTTTCTTCTGGATCATGGCCAGCGTGGGAGAGAGGAGCGGCCGCCAAGTCACCTTGGGGGGTCGGCCGACCCCCCTATGACATGTGTACTACTGCCAACCTTCTAGAAGCATGGCCTACATGTCATGGAGTGGCTAGAAATCTTGGTGGCTGATGTTTATAGGTCGGCCGACCTGCACAAAGGGGTAATGACCCCCTTACTATGACAAGTGGGCCCTTCTATCATGTGAAGTGCTTGGGGAGACTGGTGGGCCCCATAGGGTGGTCGGCCGACCCCCCTATGGTGGGTCCCACTAGCTCATTTCTCTCCATTTCCTGTAGTCCTGCAAGAAATACTCCATGGACATGTGGAACTATTTATTTGATAAAAATCATTATGTCTTTTCTTACTAGCTCCTGGAAAAGGTGTTTTGTTGACGGTTTTGATGATATAAAAACATGGTGAAATTACCGTCAACACTTATCTACTTCCTTGGTCTTCAAATCAAGCAATTGAAGAATGGCGAATTTGTGAGTCAAGGCAAGTACATCAAGGATATGATGAAGCAGTTTGGCCTAAAAGATTCAAAAGGCATTAGCACCTCTATGGGCACTAATGGACACTTGGATAGTGTTGCTAGTGGAAATATGGTGGATCAAAAGTTATATCGTTCTATGATCGAAAGCTTACTCTATGTGACCGCTTCAAGGCTAGATGTCATGTTTAGTGTATGCATGTGTGCAAGATTCCAAGCCTCTCCAAGGGAAAGTCATTTGAAGGCTACTAAGAGAATATTGAGGTATTTAAAGCATACACAAGATGTTGGATTGTGGTATCCCAAGGGGTCTAACTTTGAATTGATTGGATATTCGGACTCCAATTATGCGGGATGCAAGGTTGATAGAAAGAGCACATCGGGCACATGTCAATTGCTAGGCATGTCACTTGTATCTTGGTCATCAAAGAAGCAAAATAGTGTGGCACTCTCTACCGCCTAAGCCGAATACATAAGTGCGGGTAGTTGTTTTGCTCAATTGCTTTGGATGAAAGCAACTTTGGATGACTTTGGAATCAAATTCAAGCAAGTGTCATTGCTATGCGACAATGAAAGTGCGGTGAAGCTAACCAACAATCGGGTTCAACATTAAAGAACCAAGCACATTGACATAAGGCACCACTTCATAAGGGATCATCAACAAAAGGGTGATATCACAATCACAAGTGTTGGCACCGATGATCAACTTGTCGATATATTCACCAAGCCACTTGATGAGAAGAGATTTTGCAAGATAAGGAATGAATTGAACATTCTTGATTACTCAAACATGTGTTGATGCACCCCCATATATATGACATGCCTCTCCTTCGAGCAAAGTGTTGACACCAAAGGTGGCAAACAGAAAAAGACCGCAAGCGTACGGTTGTCAAGGTAGCTTTCACCGGGAGTATTCCAGGTATCGTATTTTCCACAGGGAACGAGAAGTGATCTAAGTCCTATGATGGATCAAGGGAGACTATGATAATTGGGTAGAAAGGTTCGATATAGAAAAGTATTCTAACAAGGTATAGCTGGTTATACTGGCTTTATCAGCCCTTCTCTTGTAGGAGGCGACGGGATAGATTAGAAAGAGGGCAAAACTCTAACCGGACCGCGTCATCAAGTTGTATTGAAGCCCTACCTTTTAAGAACTTATCTGACACGTGTGGTGGAATACAAAGGCTAGATAGAGCTGTCACTTTCTACTAGCATCCACAAACAATCTGCACGATAAGCGGTTTACAAAGGTAAGATCTAGCCTAGACACCACGTCTACACTATTCTTACTACTTTAACCTTGGCCTAAGATTAAAGCACTTTACTCAGAGCAAAGCGATGAACATGCAGGAAAAGTGTATAACAGCTAAACCAAATTTAGAATACTGAATACTATAAAGAACTCAGAAGAAGTCACTTACAAGTGCTAAACTTACAAGAGAGTCGCATCCGCTGAGGAAGAACTCCGGAGAAGATTCCCGACAGGCCTAGGACTTTCTCCAGAAGACTTCCTTCACTCTCCTCCAACCAGCAGAGCACTACTAGAGAGCTTCGCTAAGAGACTAAGGAGTAGTGTTTCTCCAATGAGGCATGAATGAGAAGGGAGCTCTAGGGGTCTATTTATAGCTAGAGGTAGAGTAGGGGCTACTCCGGTGCCACGTCAGCGATCCACGTCACCTTCATCAACCACCATTGGATCCAACCGACTTTAGAACTGCCTAAGGATCAAGGGTGTCGATTTCCATCATGTGGGGAGTGAGTGAGGCGGTTGAGGGGGTGAAACCGCCCTATGGACGGTCGGCTGACCGCCCTTGCTGCCCTGTGGGCCCTCCTGGACTTTCTAGATGGTGGCCTACAGGTAAGAGGCCAAGTGGTGGCCTTGTGGGCCCCACCTATAGGTCGGTCGACCCCCATGTGGGGTCTCAGGCCCACCTCTGATTCCTGGCCACTGGTCCCACCTGTCATATGGCTTGGATGTCGGTTCTGAGTTGAGTTGTCACGTTAATCTTCTTGATGTGGGCCCATGGATCCGTGTGATGTAAATCTGAGCCATTGAGAAGAGATTCACTTGGATCCAAGGGGTAGAGAGTGATCTAGAGGGTGGATCTTGGATCATGGAGGCTTGGGAGGCCTAGTGGGCCACAGGGTGGTCGGCCGACCCCCTATGTGGGCCCACTAGCTCCCAAATATCCCCATTTGTCATTACCTGCATCAAATAGTCATGGGACATGTGGAACTAGTTATTTGGCACAATATGTTCAGGTTATGCTTGTTTTCCTTTGAATATGAGGATGTTGACGGTATTTTGATGGTGACAAAATAGCTCGTAATTACCGTCAACACAAAGCAAGGTACAAGTTGTTTGACATGTCATTCATCCATTATTAGGACTTGTTAGTGCATCTAGACATCACTTTATTAGGCTCATTCATGAAAATCAAATGAACTTGATGCTTATATGGTACCACTATTGCTTCTATGTCTCTATGATCTAGTGGTAGCATATGACATGTTTGTAGGCTTGCAATCCTAAAGTTTGATCTAGAATATGAACTTCAAGTTTTTAGCTCAACATGAGCAAGATAACCATTGTAGGATGTGTGAACAAGCTTGTCTGTGGTTTAAACCAAGTTAAATATTTGGGGCAAGTAATCTAGATTGAACCACACCTAAGCTTCTCTCCAATAATCAAAACTTTTGTGATAATAGATGACAAAGGGGGAGAAGTAAGTAGTCACAAAGAAATATTGAAATTTTTTGAAAATCATAGGCACACAAGTAGGGGGAGCAAGCCTATGAATAAAGTTGTTGTATATCTTTGTGCATTCATAAGTGCTTGTTTGCATATGTATTTAAATTCATGACATGCTTGTGTGGTGAATGCTAGAAACTTAAATGATATGGTGCTTGAAGAACTAGCATGATTAGGTATGTGTATTATTTCCAAGTGGTATCTAGTTCTTTCAAGTTTGTCTTTCAAGTGGTTTCTAGACATTCATGGTTCTAAGGATGGTATAATATTGCACTCTGATTGGTATCACGCTTCAAAGGTCCATCCCTTATACCTTAGCATCATTTGGTAGCATTCACTCTCCCACAATTCCTATTCATTCATATGTGATCAAAATGAACCAAACTCATATATCACATATGTAGAGGGAGATAATACTACCAAAGTTGAATTTTTCATTCAATATATTCATTTGTGAAAGGTTGTCATCAATTACCAAAAAGGGGGAGATTGAAAGCCCAAGTTTGGTTTTGGTTAATTGATGAAACCTATGGACTAACCCTATTACTAAGTGTATGATTAAGATAGGATGATCCAACTTGACAAGTGGAGCTAGATGAAGGATCATGATGTTAGGAATATGTCCTAGAGCTGATCATGTAGATAATTATATTCTGATTGTATCCATGATTAATAAAGTGTTCTTTGAATATCCATTATAGACAACTAGTATTGATTGACGATTATGTGAATTGTTTGTGGAACTCAATTACCTGAATGGTTATTCTAAAAGTTGTCCCTGGTCGGCATTCTTGTAAGAGCACACTTGAATATTAGACCAGCACATGTATTAGTTGATGGCTATGTTTCACAAGTCATAGACATGGAGATGTCAAACTAATAATGTGGGCACATGTGAGACATGTAGGCTGGACTGACCCAACAAGAGAAAGTCTCTATTCATGTCATGTACGTTATGTCCTTAGACCTAAGATTGTGGTATGTACTCAAGATGTGAAACGATCTACTTAGGGACTATCAAACGCTACTCCGTTATTGGGTAGTTATAAAGGTGGTCATTGGGTGGTCGGGAAACATGCTATGAGACATAGACAATCAAGATGGAATTTGCCCCTCTCTTAGTGAGAGAGATATCACTGGATCACTCATGTGATTGGATCAACAAATGCATGGCCATGCTTGGGTTAAGTGTTAACCCACGAGTTGAACCATATATTGAGTGGCGAAGGGAATAACTTGTACATGGTCATAGTGGTTCGTCTGATATGATCATAGCATATGCATAGGAGTTAACACGCCTTGCTAGAGGCCGCTATCAACTATTGGGCGAGTAAGAGTACTTGGGCCATGTCTATGTATGCGTGAGCCCATAGGGTCGCACGCTTAAAGGGCTGGAAGCCTAATTCGGGTTGGACCCGAATTAGACTAGGTTTAGGGTTACTAATGGGCCTCCAACGTGGGAGCTCGTCAGGACGCCTATATAAGCAAGGGGTGGGCGCGGGGCAAGATTGATCCACGCCTTTTGGCAGCCGCCGTCGCCTCCCCACGCTCGCGCCTTTTGCTCCTCGCGGACCTAGCAGTCCGGAGGCGCAACGCTTCCTCCCTGCACGTGTGGGATTCCTCGGAGGTGCTGCATCTGGAGCACAAGGACGAACCGCGTGAAGGGGACGTTGAGACGGACGACCATGCAACTGCACTGCCTGTTGCGATGCGCACGACTACATCAAGTCGTCTTCCGCTGCACCTGCGCGTCTAGTGGTAATCCCGTAACCTGTAACTAGCAGTAGATCCTGGTTTATGAGGTCGAAAAGTTTTGTTTTCCGGCTAGCGTAGCAACCTCGTATTCCTTCACATGATGGATCAAGTGCTCCATGACTAAGGAAAATAAGAAAGAGAAAAACAAAAATGGCTCAAGGAAAAGGTATATCATAGGGCCATTTTTTGGTTTAGTGATCAAGACACTATAGAGAGTGTTATCACCTTTAGGATAGATAGCCATACTATCAAGAAGGGAAAACTCATGTCAATTACGGTTATCATGTGTCACTAGGTGTCGGGTACGAAGGTAAGGGGTACCCTAAACCCTTCGATAAATTAACGCTAAACATAGCAACCATTTTTAAGGCAAGGATCAGCCTACTGTTCGGTAAGACGCGGCCCATCAATCGAGGGCCCCCGCTACACCGACTGCGGAAACCAGCCACTCCCCTGGCTTCACCTCGACGACGGACGAGGGGTCGGACGAACGACCCCCCGGCTTCACCTCGACGACGGACGAGGGGTCGGACGAACGACCCCCCGGCCTCTACCTCGACGTCGACCCCCTCAACCCGTCGACGCCTCGACCTTCCAGGCACCGTCGGCGGACGAGGGCTCGATTAACCCAACCACTCCGTCATGGGTAAAAGTAAACCCACCTGACAACATGGGCGCCTGCGTCCACTGTCAAATCCGCCAACTCCCTGTCCAGTCCCGACTCCCGTCGACTGTGCCGCCACTGCCGCCACTACGCAAGTACGGACTTCTACAGTACCCCTCGGAAAGTGAACAGTGCGACCCTCGACAACGGCTTCGGGAACGTGACAGAGTCATACGGGGCTCGACCCCCCCTCGACCGAGAGCT
The DNA here is from genome assembly GCA_022036555.1 of Microstegium vimineum. NCBI lineage: Eukaryota > Viridiplantae > Streptophyta > Magnoliopsida > Poales > Poaceae > Microstegium > Microstegium vimineum. The sequence goes on along the minus strand of CM039139.1, from coordinate 9,380,713 downwards.
CGACCCCCTCCTCTTCAACAACTCCGGTACGGAAGACGTCCCATCCGCCCCGTCCCGCTTCGGCCATGGGACTCGTGCCCGCCTGCGAATATTGTACTGCGACGACTTCTACTGATGCCACGACCGGGGACGCCTGAAGGATGGGAAGACCACGTCGCCACAGTGCTCGATGTCTCTTCGCCAACACTGTGTCGTGGATGCGCCGCCCATACTTCTACTATTAGGACCCTGTACCCTCGAGTCTCTCCCTTGGTCTATAAAAGGGGGACGCCGAGGTAGATGAGGGGGGCTCTTTCGAGACTTCTCTTTCCAGGTTTCTCTTTGGGGACTTCTTCTTCCCGATTTCAAGAGGAGAACGGAGTCTCTCTCGGTCGGCTCCCCCTTCATCTAGGACTCTGATCCGACTTTGGTTCTCAGGGACCCTAGACCACACCATACACACACACCACGCCGCTCGATCGACCCCTCGGGTGGCCGACTCCGTGTAACACTGCTTGTACCCCCCTGTACGAGCACGCTTTGGGTGCGAGATAATACAAGTCATCCTCCCCCGCTGGACGTAGGGCCTTCTTTTCCCGAACCAGGATAAATCTTGTGTTCATCTTGCATCACGTCTGAGAGAGGGAGCACGCGATATACAAATTTACTCGTTGGTGGTCTTGACCCCCGGGTCATAACACCGACACTAGGTCATTTGCATTGCATACTTAAAATGAACCTAAGTGACATGAAAATGAACTTAAGTCCAAGAAAATATAATGTGAAGGCTAACACTGAGCATAAGTGGATGGAACAACTTGTGTTAGCATATGAAGACTTGAAGAAGAAGTGACAGCTCGGTTTGGTACTCAGAAGAGCTCCGGACGCAGGTCCGAACGCTAGCAAGATGCAGTCCGGACCAATGGCGGCGTGTCCGGAGGCATACCCTAGCCTCGGCCTTCGGTGGACAGAGGGTCCGGACGCTGATGTGTGTCCGGACGCTGACTCCGGACACGCGTCCGAATGATTGGAGCTTACTGGACCTCTCTGTTGGAAGGTCCGGACGCTAAGTGTCGTCCGGACGATGAACCCCGGACGAGCGTCCGGATGTTTTGTGCTCTCTGGATTGGCTCTGCATAGAGTCCGGACGCTCGATGTGTTTTGTCCAGACTGGCACTATTGCGAGCCTCCAGAGGCGACGTGGCAGCAGCTGGTGAAGGCGCGAATAGGCAGTTTCAAATGACAGAGGGTCCGGACGCATGCGCAATGGTCTGGACCCCCTCTCTATGTGCGTCCGGAGCCACGCGGGAAAGTGTGGAGTTGGGGCAAAACGGCTAGTTGTTTGAGATTGGCTATAAATATGTTTTAGCCGGCCTTTGGGCAACTCTCTTGCACCTCCCATTCATTCTCATACTTTGTGATTGCTTCAGATAGCCCCCAACTCATCTCTCTTTGCTTCAATTGCATTCTTGTGAGAGTTTGAGTGATCCAAGTGCTTTGATCATTGCATTGCATATTAGTGGCACTTGGTCATCGTCATCGCCGCGGGATTTCTTGTTATTCTTGGTGTTTTCCAACACCTAGACGGCTTGATGATTGAGGAAGCTTCGGCGCGTGTTGGTGATTGTTCGCGGCCGGCTTCGGCGATTGTGAGAGGGCTTGTACCCACCTCGGCGGAGCGCCAAAGGGTAACTCTAGTGGATTGCTTGTGTAATTGAGTTACTCTCATTTGGGTGGATTCTTGTGGCGCTCGTGTAGTGGGCTAGGCTTGTGATTGCCTATTAGCCACCGAATCACCACTTGAGTAGTCGACACAATGGGGACTAGCTTGGTGGCAACCAAGTGAACCTCGGGAGAAAAAATATTGTGTCAACCATTGTCTCCCGGCTACTCTTGGTGATCTCATATTGTGATTGGTTCTTCATATTGGTATTCATCCATCTCAAGGCATCGGTATATCAATCACCTCCTCTCTTGTATTTACTTTCTTTCATCTCTTGCTTTGTTAGCCTTGTCTAGTTAAGCTTACTAGTTAGTTCCTTTGTTAGTTGTTCTTGCTAGCTTGAGCTAAGTGCCTTAGGTTCTTGCTATTGTGTGTTAGGCACTTAGTTAACTAGAATTGCTTGGATAGGTGGCTTTGCACTCCTAGTAGAGCTAGACCAAAAAGCTTCACTTAAGTGTTATTCTAACCTTTGCTCTAGTGGGTTGTATATTTTTTAATAGGCTATTCACCCCCCCCCCTCTAGCCATCTAGGACCTTTCGGCTTCTTATTGGGGTTGGAGCTTGGTTGGGAGAAAGGTGCGAAAAATTGTTTTAAAAAATCTATTTCGAATTTCTCAAAGTGAACATTCGTCAGTCCAAGAATGTGTTCATTCTTTAAGAGTTTGGCCAAGTTCCTCATCCCAACATGAGCTAGTCGGTGATGCCAAAGCCAACTCATGCAAGATTTTGCCACTTAACAAGTCTCAAGCTTAGACTTACTTTTGTTGAAATCAACTAGGTAAAGTTTGCCCTTCAAACGACCCGTAAAGATAATAGAGGAATCCTCCCTCCTAAAGACTTCAACACCCTTATCCATAAAGAGACAATTGTAGCCAATCTCATAAAGTTGTAAAACGGACATCAAGTTGTAACTCAACGAATCAACATGTAAAACATTAGAAATTGAATGTTCTAGAGTTATAACAACTTTACCAAGACCAATCACATCCCCCTTTGAGTTGTCTCCAAAGGCAATGTTCTCACTAGAGTTGGTCATAGGGGAATATGAAGAGAACATACTCATTTCTCCGGTCATATGATTTGTACATCCACTATCAAGCACCCAACTTGATCCACCAGAGGAGTATGCCTACAAAACAAGTTTAGTTCCTTAATTTAGGTCCCCAAGTATTCTTGGGGCCTTACATGTTCGTAACAAGAGTCTTTGGAACCCAAATAAAAGCATTGAGATAAATATTTCTTTAATTGTCAATATATTTGGCAATCACTTCACCCTTGTTGTTGTTTTTCAATATGAAACAAGAGCTCAAACTTTGGTGAGATGCTTGGACCTTTGAATGATATGAATATCTATTTAGGGTGGCCCAAATAGTTCTCTTTGGTTTCTACACCTCATTCTTCACCATGTAAACTTCCTTGGTGTGCTTGTTGTGGGCAGAGGAAGTATAGGTGACCTTCCCTTTTCTGCGAGGAGCGGTACTGCCGCCCTTCACAGCGGCACTGCCACCCTTAGGTGGCTGTGCTGCTCGGGATGAGGCTTGTGCCACTGGCTGTGCAGGCCTATCTATACCTATCTTGCCACTGCTCACAAATTGCACACATTCAACACCTTTTAGGCTATCTGCACTCTTCATCCTCTATATTCATCATCTAAAAGAAATATTTTATCCCAGTCAGCGAGATTTTTTTCTCTATACATATTTCTTCCGCACTCATTATCCTCTATATCTCATAGATATATCAACTACTAATAGTGGAGCCCACATGTTTATAAATAAAATTTATCTAAATATATCAATGTGAGATCTTGTTTTGAAGGATTTATTGAAACCAATTTAATGGTGTAATCAGAATTTAATTTGATTATTTGGTTTGTTAGTTATAATATTTTTTTTTCATTGAATAAGTAATAACAGCAGTGGGACCCGCTTGCACTCCCTCTCCTGCCCGCCTACAACCTGTCTCCCCTCTGCATGCACTCGCCTGCTCGTACGCCAGGATCGCCAGCGCTTACGCCAAGAGCAGCGTTCCTGAGGCCGTGCACTTGAATAGAGTAGGAAGGTAGAGTATCCACTGCATGGTTTTTTCTTCCAAAGTCTACTGTAGGATAGACTTGGCGTACGTAGTGCGCACAACCTTATATAATAATAAGATAGAAAGAGACAGAGATATAGATAGAGACGTCATTTTTTTTACCTAGGAAATTTTTTTATGTAAGTTTCATATTCTAGTTTATAATGTTCTCGTATGTTAAAAATAATGTTAAAAAATTTCATAGGGACGAAACTCTTATCACCTCTTCATTGAGACTGGTCTTATGCTCACGAAACCCTTATCATATTTTCACCCAATATTTCATGACTGCTTCATTGGATACGTTTGAGTAATATCTTCATTACTTATGCAGCAGAGGCGGTGTGAATCGAGCATAATTTAACTCTGAGTTGCGATTCAAATTCTAGACTTCACACTAATATTATTTTTCTAAATTTATTTCAAAACTTAGCAACGCTACTTTTCCGTAGTGGATGATGTGTATCCGTCGATAATGAGAGACCTATAGACTTTATTAATCAAAATATCCGTTGGAGGTCGAGGAGCAGTATTTTGAAAGTCCTCGTAAAGTCACAAGCAGATCAGCTGATGCGAAGTGAGTAGTTACGCTTTGCCACTTCCCGCAGCTGGACTTAGCAAATATACCAGTATAATCATGAGTCCCCATCTCCACCCTAGGAGGCTTGTCAAAAGTTTATACGAAGTTTATGAAAATCATTGTGTTTAGATTTTATATGAATGATCTAAAATAAATTATTGCAACTGTAAAGTCTTCTTAGGGTACGCTTGGTAATCAAGAGCAAAGTTAAATGGGATATCAACACGAACAAATAAAATGAGACTTAAGCTATAGGTTTGAATTTAGACCTCTAATTGGTTGTCATGTTGATGTGCAACTCAACAGAAGACAGACAGGGCTGCATCAACACCTGACTCACAGCCTCAGCCTTCCTTTTTCTTGGATTTTATCCGGAGTACCAAGTAATTTATCATTACTATATATACCATCCGTGGCGGAGCCAGGAATTTTCAAGAGCCCCGACGTAACAAAACGCCAAGCTAACCGTGACAAGCAATGCACATAAATATTTTATAAACATACATATGAAATTAGAAAACTATGATTGATTCAAATTAAAATATTTAAATGAATTTTTAGTACACAGTTCACGACTTAGATAATGTAACTTAAAAGATAAACCTAAATGCTACAATTGATAAACATTAGAATGACGCTTGGTCTAAAGAGCTGGCAGCCATGAGCCCGGCCTATGGCCCAAGGTGGCCGGGCCTTGGCTCCGCCAATGTATACCATTATAATAGACTAGTATAATTCTCGTGTTAACGCTACGACTTTTTCTAGGGAACGCTATATAAATTAACCTATTTATTTTTGTAGAGTTTAAATTTTGATTGTTAGAGATTAAATTACATAAATATAATTGTTAGAAAAAATATTATCCATGCCAATGTTCCAAAGAGAATTAAGATGTAATGGATGGAAATGTAACATCAATAATCTGGAAGACAACTTGGAACATCATGCATTGTATTAGAACTTGCTGGACATGTTGGCTCTTCGAAGAACTTCAGAAGTTGTTTGTGCCAGGCTGCCGGCCTATATCGCCATGTAGATTTCCATAAAAAAATTAAGCTTTGAATGTATTATAAAGCTGTAAAAAATGAACTTCTCTCAGCACACCTTCTGATGACATTGCCATATTATTGGATGATTATTGCCATTATTGGAGAGTGACGATTGACGAATCATGTGCCTAACTGATGGATGAAATACTTAACAACTTTTTCAGAAACTCTTTTATAGAGTTGAACTGTTGAAGGTACGCATGTAAGTCATCACCTCGACAATACTCCAATATGAGATATATCCTCCCATGATCAACCTTTTTAGAAACTCTTTTATGGAGTTGAAGGTATGCATGTATTAACAATAGCTGAATTAACAATACTATGCCCTCGCAAGACACCCACAACACGGTGACAATCCACTAGAATTCCCCAAAAGTTCTACGTTACAAACAAAAATCCCCAAATGGTCCGAACTTTGCAAAAACCAGTACTGAACCAACTCCTAAGTATCGAACACTCCTAAATTCATCAAGTTAAACTATTTAGATCGCCAAACTGGTGCATAAACAAAAGATTGTGTCAGGGTATCACAAATAATAAAAGCACTCGATCCCCAAATACAATTCACCTCATAGCCAGATCCACGTCAAAAAACCCATAAACCCAATGGTACTAGGATCCTCCCATCAAATTTGAAGTGCACAGGATTGGAGTACGGTCGGGAACAACCTGCCTGGTAGTCCGCCTCCACCCGTCGCAAACATCTGCAGACATCGCGGCGTGGCCACGGGAGTCACGCCGTCATACTTCGCCGTCTGACAGTGTTCGCGCACTGAGATTCGTCGCGAGTACGTGGCAATCATCTTCCACGAGTCCTGATCAAAGTTTTAAATAAAGGGCTAAGCCTCTTAGCGGCGGCGGCCTCTGTCAAAAGCTAAGAAAAGCTATAGCGGGCTAAGTCATTTAGCGGCTGAACAAAAATTATCTTAAATATCAGGTAATTTTACACATAATAAAAAATACTTGCTAGATGGGATATATATATATATATATATATATATATATATATATATATATATATATATATATATATATATGTGCCAATTTATTTATAATAAACTGTAAACCAATCAACAACGGAAAATCCTAAGGCAATATATTTACAGATGCAACACTACCATTCACATCCAGATCGAGCAACCCAATACGTAAAGGAAAAATGAAAAATAAAAAAAATAATCTTTCCTTCGGGCTGGGACTGGGACATGGCGTTGCAGCAACAGCAGAAGGCGCTGCCGCTTGCACTCCCGCGAGCTCGTCCCTTGCCATTGCCCTGCTGCAACAGAGCAGCAGCTGGAGCCGTAGCACGCCGCCACCGCACTTCTGAGTTCTTACTCCCCCTCGCCGGTATTGCACCCTCGCCGCTCGCCAGTCACAGTAGCGCATCCGGCGCCGCCGCCGCCAGCACTTAGGCGAGCTCGGGAGATTTGTGTCGAATGGCTAGGGTTATGGGTGTGACTTCTTCCCATCGGTAGGATTTGGGCCGACGAAAATGGAAGCCCACGAAGAATAGTTGCGTCGGCGCTAAACACTGCCTTTTGTGGATGTAGAGGTGTTAATCTTGTTTTTTTTTCTTTTTTTTTTGTTGCTAGTGGGATTTGATCCCTGGCCGGCTGGCCGCGGAGGGCTGTGCGGGGTGAAGGGACATGGGCGTGGGTGTGAGTGTAGGAGGGCGGGAAGGGCTTCTAACTTTTTAATCTCAGTCATTGCATTCGTAGTAGGTCTGCTGTGAGTCGTTGATCTTGAAGGAGAGAAGTGACTTGAAGAAGTTTTCAATTATAGTAGAGATAAATTATATATCATATACTGCAGTATATATCCATTATACTATAATAATAACCTCTCAAAACGTGAGTAATTTTTATTTAACCCACAAGTGAAATTGAGCTCTGATGCTATAACCGAGGCCTGATGACACCAACCGCAACCGGAGATGCCATGTCTGATGTCTCGTACTCCTACCGTCTACCAACTGAACCATGGCAGCACACGCTCCGGCCGGCTACAGAGTACCGTGGCAGCGCCAGTGATCCTCCGTGAAGGCCGTGTCGCGGTGGCGGAGCGCGGCCTCGGCCGACGCGAGCTGCACGACGGCCGGGGACAGTGGCGCCACGCACAGGCCTCGCCGGCGCAGATCCGTCGCGCCGCCCTCTTCCTCGCCCGTGTCCTGCCAACCACACAAGCCAATCGAAGCTTCAGTGTCAGTTCACATCTTACGTGTGAAGCACATTGAGAATTTAGACAAAAAAAAAAAAGTCGCTTGATATGCTATATATATGATCCCGTAATCAGGCACCTGCTGTGACTCTGAAGAACTAAATTCAGGGTAGGAGGCGGTCAGAATCTGCAGGGAAAAAAAAGATGTGGTGAAACGACGGGGACAGAGAGAAACCGTGAGTTGCGTGCTGCTCGTGTCGCATGACCATTCAGTAAGAAGCTGACGCAACATCTGCTGCTCACCTGGATCTGCTCGTGGAGATGCTTGATGCAGGAGGCTGCCTCGTGGAGCACTGATGCCGTATCCGTCTGCACACGCGGGTAGATCTTATATATTCAGGTTTCAGAGACACAAAACGCACTTCAGATTGGCATGCCAAGCACGCAGATCACAAATACCAAGTCGAAGAACTGCGACCTTGCCATACGGGGAGACTAGCTGCTGAAGCGCCGTGATCTTGTCCCCAGCTTCTGGCTCCTCTTACATGGTGCCTGCACAAAGTATATAAAAAAATCAGAACGCAGAACGTTCAGGTGATGTTGATGTCCGGGATCAGGCAGGCATCGAAGCCTCCTGCTGTGCATACAAACGGGTATACATGCGAACAAAACAACACCTTCATAGAAGACTGATTTCTTGTTCGTTTCGGATTGCACCGCTGGCCCTGCTGTGGACCTTGTGCTGTCGTCGCTGGCGTCGTTGTCTTGAGCCTCTTTGATCCCCTGAGACGGCTGCCGTCACCGGTCACCGTCTCCCCCGCTGCCGTCCATCTCATCGAGTAGTGCTGACAGAAACAAGGCAAAGACGTAAGCTTTAAGCTTTAATACTAGAACCATTAGCATGATACTAGTAGTAGGTTTTAATTTGAGCAATGTTAAGAGAATTACAGCAGCAGCGGTGGCAGTTGTCTGGGTGAAGCTGAGCTGCGAAAACGCAGGCCGGGCCTCGCTGCTGTAGATCGGATTCGCGCCTATTCCTAGTATAGTTCATTCATTCATGCACGATCAGTGACATTAAACAAATGGAAACCAAATACGAGTTTCTTTTTCCATACCGACGACGTCGTTGTTGAACAAATCAACACGGCAACACGCACACAAAAAAGAGAGAGAGTAAAGTACCTAGGCAGTTCTCTGAACCGTGCATAGCAAAAAGCGTTTGCGCCTGAAGGCAGTGGAGTGGCGGCGACATGTTGAGAGAATCGAACCGGCCATACTCCGCTGCCAGTCTGCTCATCAGTGCAGAAACAAATTCAGTTCAGTTACTTGGAAGTGACACGATGAGAATGTCGAGAAAGAAAAAGAACGCCAACTCCCGAACGAAGCAGTGCAGCAGCGACATGGAAATGGAACTCACATCGTGTCGAGGCCCACGGATCCTGCCGATGAACTAGAGCTCTCGCACCTGGCTGCGCGCATCCAAGAAACACCACGAATACGTTGATTATATTCCAGAGCGAATCTAACGCGACGAAGAGGATTGTACTTAGGACGGTAGAAGAACGTACCGTAGTCGTCGCCGTACTGCTGCAGCAAGAGCGGGTGCGGCGCAGAGCAGTTCCACATTGTGCACCGATGAGATGAAACCCTGATGGGCCTCACCAGTCACCACCTAGAAACCAAACGCCATGCCGTGGTCAGAGGAAAGGAATCCAAGAACATGATGGAATTAACAGGCTTTTATTTTGGTGGTGATCCGGCTGGGTCCTCCCTATATCGATTCCAGCAGACATGGAAAACCCAGCAGCGAAACACTGAGAAGAACAATTCAAGGAATCGAAGGCCCAGGCGGAAAACCACGACAATAATCAGAAACCACATGACCCAAAAAAGAGATGCACGAGAGAAGATCATCAACAACAACAGCATGTCAGCAACATGAAGGAGAAGGAAAACAAAGACAGAGCCAAGCAGAAGTTCATCTCTCGTGATACTGAATTCCCTCCCACTAGCTAGCTAGCTAGCATGGGTCCGAGATATATACACTACACATTTGGCAAGCAATGCAAGAGAAGGCCGTGAAAGGATCCATGGGCGCCCTCGCTACTTACATGCACCGTCAGCGGCCGGGTGGACGATGCAGCAGACGAGCGGAGAGAGGAACGGAGGAGCGAGCCCGGAGGGTCGGTTAAATAGAAGAGCGCGGTAGCTAGCAGCAGGACGTGCGCGCCGCCGTGATGATGATGAGCAGCGATCAAATGCGTGGTCTGCTTCGGCTTCGTCTCCTCGTCTGCTGCCGTTTCCACTCGGACGCAGATGGGCAGGCAGGCAGCCAAGGCAGAGAAGAGAAGCACGCAGCCGGGGCAACGGAAAAGGAGGAGCCCACAGCTCAGTGGAATCCTTATTACCGGATCGATTCGATAGATAGATAGATAGAGAAGGCAGGGGATTCATTAGCCCCATAAATAGCCATGCTCCTGTTCTTCTCTAATAATAAATATATATATATATATAAACAAACAAGAAACTCTAGCCGTTTCATCCATTTCAAAAAAAAAAATCCTGCCGTTTCAGGCTTTTGTTTTCTCCCTGTCCAGCTCCGAAAACCCCTTTGACTTCTTACACGATGATGATTAGATCAGATTAGATGATAGGCTCATCACTAATGCCGCGTGCTAATCACGAATGCAATTCGCTACGCGTACTGCTGCTGGTATCCTATTCGACAGCCTGACTGCCGGGCGCCTCGTTGTCACGGTTGGGGGGTTAGATTGTGGCCTAGGCTCTTGTCTCGCTCTGCCCGTTGCTCCCGTGCTGACGAGTGTCACGGCGTAGGGTTTGGACCCCGGTTGACCAGTGTTGGAGCTCGGACAAGATCTAGTTCGCTGTCTCTCTCATCTCATCGCCGGAGATGAGATCAAGCAGCCCGGTAAGGAGGCCGGCCAATTGTTTAAGGCCGGGACGCGTCGCATCAACGCTGCTCCTGCTCCATCCACACCCTCCGTCCGGCCGTGCTTTGTTTCCTCAAACGTCACAAATCTAGCTTTGTAGTCTATGGGATGGGAAAATAGTAATCGCCTTGTTTTCCTCAAACGTCACAACTATAGATAGTAAGAGACGCCATGGAACACAAGCAGATTGGAAAGGGTTAGAGCTCTACTTGCCTGGGCCGTGGGCGCGTGGCAGAGTTGTCCATTTTAATCTATACGGCCAGACTAGAAGTAGAGTAGTTCACTTTAGCTTTAGATCGCTTTGACTCAAACTTGATAAATCTGGCTTGCCTTTAGAGCAAGTATAATAATTGGCTTATAACCAAGCTAGTTAGCATTTTTGATGATGTGGAGGAGAGAAATAAGGAGAGAGAAGAGAGTTTAACTCCTAATCTAGCACCAAGCTGGACTCCTAATATGAATGTGATGAGGGAGAGAAAAGATAATTGAAACATAAAACAATAAAGAAACTTTATAGACAAGAGACTAATTGTTATATGACTTAGCTCTTACTATTTGACTTATAGCCAAGCACTTGGCTCAACTATTGAACCTGCTCTTACAGCCAAGGAAACCATAATTGCTGTCTAAAATCACCCGGGAATGAGTGTTAGGCGAGCAGAAAACTGTGTTTTCTACTTATACCTACGACTAAATGAGCACTTTCTGCGGATTCTGTGCGGACTCGAACCGCCGCGTATTATCCAAAACCGAGAAGATTGTCAGATGAGGAATTTCTTTCCCATCCCTCCAGTAGACCCCGAATTCAGCATCAAAGCAAGCTCAGACCATCAGATGCCCTCCCTCGTCCACATTCCCGATCCATTCAGAGTTTCCAGTATTAAAAAAACTCTAAAGTCGGAGCAAACACCAGCCGCAAGATTCTTCACGAAAACAGGAGCAGCTTGCCAAAAGACCAGAGGAAAGATATAAAGGTGCCAGACATTGCCTTCTCCAAGACGGCAAAGGATATTTGTTTCATATGACCATCGCCTTCTGGTTTATTAGATGCTTCCTGCGGCCAGCATTGCACAGCAAACCTTTTTTGCCACGGCCGCGCCTGCCGTCTCTGCCAATCTATAATACTAGTCGCACCTGCCGCCGACGAGTCTCACTAACAAGTCAGAACCTGTCGCTCCTCGCAGCTGCAGCCTTATATTTTACCTGCACACCAGGAAGCAGGAAGCAACTGTTTCATCTCACAAAAAGTCATGGCCGCAGTAGCAGCAGCCAGCAGCACGAGATTAAAGAATGCAAGGACAACTCTGACCCGGTGTGTTTGGTCATCACAAGCGCCGGTTCATTACAGGACAGAAGACTGCTGTTCCAGCCTCATTAGTTTTCTTCAAACCAAGTGATCGGGTAAACTACATTACACAGGATGCGTGACCCACATTGACCGCAACTACTACTATTGTATCAACCCTTCCAGGCTTAAACTAGTTTATGCAGGTAAGGTGTGAGCAGAAAAGGGCAAATGAAGTCGATGGCAGCATGATTCGAATCGTGGATCTCTTGCCCACAAAGCTTACATTTGGATGCTATTAGTCCACTACAAGAATCAGGAATCATCTGTGGCAGGTAAACCCATACTCAATTCAACAGTAGCATACTTGGTCATGCTTTGATGCAACAGGTATTTCATTTTTTTTTTCCATCAGGAAAAAGACAGGGATCTCATCTTGCCTTTCACTAGCCAATGACCCACTTATCGGCTCATAAGGAAGCAGACTAACAACATCTGTAATCTGTACATATCATAATTCACATGTTTACTAGGTGGCAGGAAAAATCAAACACTAGCAGGTATATATGACAGCTTACAGAGATGCAGACTAGAAGGCAACCATGCTCAATGGCAATGCTAACCATGCAAACTACTTCAAATGACCTCAAACTGAAAGTTGAAAAAACAGTCCAGAATCCCCAATTACACATATAATGCTAGTACCAAGGTCATTTTGGACGATAGTCATTTGTTTGCTTCTATTCAAATTGTATAGGTTGCATCTACTTTAAGGAAATCAGCTTAACCTCTTTCAAAAACAACAATAAATCAACAGATCTAGGCCAAGATGAAATAGACAGGCTAGAAACCACAAGTTAAACAATAACATGGTAAGCAACCACAAATCCCGGAAGATATATGAAATCAAACTTAATCCAGAAAGAACGATTCTGTAGCTATCTTGGTTTAATGTGATAATATCACAATAGCCAAGAAAACCTTTGACTTTACGCAAGGGGATCCCTGTCCATGACTTTTAGTATGTGAACAAAACTGAATGTTCAAATGACTGACCAGTTCAAATGTCTTAGTAAAGGGTAGTCTAAACAGGCTATGACCAACAATCATAATTACAAGAAATGCCAGAACCTTAGTAATCAGCATGGATCTATGAGAGTTTCAATAAAGAGGTGGTAAAAAATTTTAGTCTGCTAGAGTCATTCGCAGAGTTATAGCGTGTCAAAAACAATTTTCTTTTAACATGTTAGTAGGCGAAATAACAAAGATTTGGAGAGTACCATCTAAAGCATACCATGTTATATGCTAATACCTTGTAATAGTAAGATGGTACTCTAAAAGATTTTGAACATTAGCAGCAGTAAATAGTAAGAACAACCTTAGTCCACTGATAATTGTATAAGGACTGAACTAAAAAAAAAAGATAATTGTATAAAGACCTCTCAGAAAATATATACAATGTAGTTTCAAATAACCCTTTAACATCCCTGCTGAAGAACAGCTCTAAAGTTGATTCAATGAAATAAATAATCATCAGTGTCATGTGGTCCTTCTGGCAACAAATTATCGGAAGTGTAAAAGAAAAATCTGTGGAGCTACAAGAATAGGGCTTGGTTACCAATCTTCCCACCGCAATTACACAAGTCTGGATGGCCTGTACAATCATTCAGAGTAACAACACAACTATGTTGTGGCCCGCCTCCTGAGGCATGAGCCTGAAAGTCCTAGGGGCTTAATGATCCATCAACAATGACAACTCAATTAGACTAACCATAATCTTCAAAGAACAAAATAGCGATTATCAAATGCAGCCAATCAATGGTTTCAGGTATACACAAACCATAGATTTATCCAACTACACTCTTTATCCTATAGTGCTTTCTATGGAAACCACAAAGTGCAGTTACATGCAGTTGGATAATTTGAAGGCTGAATAGTAGCAGCAATAGCTGTTGAGATATATTGCACATTTCAACAAAATGTGTTCAAGGTAGGCAAAAACGATGTTTCACCAATTGCGATGTTTATTTACCTTTATGACATTTCTTCTCACAAAATCAGATATACCTCCAAGAAAAATCATTTTAAACATATAACAAACCATAGATACAGTTGGCGGTGATACTGTACCGTTCAAAACACATAAAGCCACCCATGACAGCAAGTTGTAATGTGCAGACCAGGATGCCGAGCACTAGGAAAAAATCAGCAAGTATCTTGTGTACAATGCCTGATCTCTCAACTTTGTATCCCAAGAGGCAAAAATATGTTCACATGAGCAGTAAGAGCCACATTTAATTGAACAAACTGCATATATGTAGTGTGTTGAATAAATATTCCACCTGAGTCATGAGCCTGAAAGTTCTAAAGGCTTAATGATCCATTAACAATGACAACTCAACGGAACTAATTATATCTTTGAAGAACAAAAGAGCAACTAGCAACTGAATGCAGCCAATCAATAGTTTTAGGTCCTCAGAGCATACATTTACTCAATATTTACCATATCCTGCTTTCTTTCTGTGGAAATCACATGTGCGGTTACCCAAGTTGAATAGTAGTAGCAACAGTTTTTGCGGGAGATTTCTCACATGCCAATGGAATGTGTTCAGGGTTGCCGGAAAACAATGTTTCATCTACTGTGATGTTTGATTTGTTTACCTCTATGACTTTTGTTCTCACAAATCAGATATACTTCCAAGCAAAATCACTAACCATAAATACATTTTTTTGGGGGGGTGGGGTGGGAGGGGGGATACTAAATAAACACATAAAAAGTCACCCATAACAGCACGTTGCAGTGTGTAAACATGAGGGTACAGAGTACTGAAGATAAAATCAGAAAGTACCTACCATACCGATTCCTGATCTCTCAATTTTGTATATGATCACATGAGCAGCAAGAGACATATATGTAGAGTAAGTATTGAATAAAGATTCCATTTAAGAACCCAAAAGGTAAAGTGTATGGGTGGTAACAGAAGCAAAGTATAGATGTGATTTTCTCATCAGAATACAATAGACAGCTTAAACAGCTATCAGCGGGAAAAGAACAACAAATATTTATTTGCTTTTGTCACACGGATTGATGCACTGCTTCTTCCACCAAGCACACTGCAATCTCTAGAAAGCCATTACCTAGCAGGCGTGGGAGGGGCATTGACGACATTCCTGCGCACTACCCTGGGCCCTCCGTTGCTGCGATTCTCCTTGGAGCGATTGGCATTGCCACCGTGGTCAGAGTCCACGACCAAATCCCGAAGCCCCATGCTCAAATCCTTCTCTCTCATCTCCTTCTCCTTCTTCTTGGCCCGGGCTGTGGCAGCAGCGAGCGGCTCGAAGTGGTTACCATAGATGTACTCTGCGGAGTATCCGTCCTCGTCGTCGAACAGCATGACGTGACCGTGCCATTCCCAGATGCGATACTCCCCGCTGGCGTCGTCATGGAAGCCGACGCAGAGGTGGTGGTCGCCGACGGCCACGGACTGACCCGAATTGGGCTTGAGCTTGTCCTCGGCCTCCCCGGCCAGTACCATCCGCACGATGTCCTTCTCCAGCTTCGCCTCCTCCCTCGCCAGCATCCGCCGCCGCCTCGCCTCCCCGGAGCCCTCCCCGCCAGCAAGCCCACCGTCCTCATCCTCCTCATCCTCGTCATCATCCGACGCCCCAGCGGCGGCGGATAGTGCGGCGAACTCGTTCAGGAGGAAGTCGTCGAGGTCCTGTGTGAGGAATGAGTTGGTGTCGAGGAAGGGCGGGCGGAGCTGGACGCGGCTCATGAGGTTCTGGAGGAAGAGCGCGTCCACCGGCGAAGCAGAGGTGGCGTGACCATTGCCCGCCGCAGCTGCGGTTGCTGCGGAGGTGGTGTGCGGCGCAGGAGACGGCGGCGGCGAGGCCATGGGCGCCGTGGTAGGGTTTTGGGTTTGGGGGTTGCGTTGTCTGGTTGCGAAAGCGGGACGGCAGGTTGGGGATTGGAGAATGACCACGCCAACTCGGGTGGTGGACGGCGACGATGCCAGAAGCGATGGGATATTTTTCAAGTGAAGAAGTGTTTGATATGGGCCTCTTTGCGTGGACTGGGCTTGAGATGCTTTGACCTTAGACTTTTGGCAAGCATAGCAGTGGCCCATTTCAATGTAAGAGAATGACCGGAACTGACAAAGTGACACCACCATCAGAAGCTGCAGGATTTTCTTTTTTATATATATAAAAAATCTTTCTCAACTAAAGTGTGTTTTATAAAAGGTATTTTCATTATCTAATTTGTATGTACTATATACGAAGTTGTACTGGAATGAGTTCCATCAAAAAAAAAGTTGTACTGGAATGAGTAAATAGGGTAGATAGATTCAACATACAGCGATGTAGCACAGTGGCTACAAAATTCACCTTTTTTTTTGCTAAATTTCCCACCACTTTCTGGTCCCATGTATCCTTCCATATTTTCACTCAAATTTAGAGACAAATTAGAGCCTATTTAATCAGCTATGAATTATTATAATCTATACGGTGAATGATATTATAAGAATATGAATCATTAGAATAATAACTTGGGTTTTACTGTTTTATAATTTGGGTTGTTTAGGTTGTTCAGTTGGTGGTTTCTATGGCTAATAAGCGTGTTATTTTTTAGAGAAAAATATACTATCATAGCTAAAAAGCTAAAGTGGTAAGTTCAAACGAACAAGACGCTAGATTATGATGCCACATTAATTACTGTTGGTTGAAAAGTTTGAGGGAGATAATGGGATTTATTAACCTGTTTATTGGACTATTATATTCTTTGGAATACTTTGAAATGTTTGTATCACCTATCGATTTTTATGAGATTTCTATGATCCTTAGATAATCCTGAAAGTATCTTGATGTCGTATAAAGGTGCGAATAGGTGAGACCAAGATGCTAAAAAAATTGCATGCCCGGTAGAGAAAACCCAGCTAAGCCAAATTTCACGTGTCTTAGCATAGTAATACCAATTTAAAATACAATCAGCCCTATCGAGTTGTATCTCAAACCAAACTTTGTAGAGGTGTTCTTGAGGTGCCCAAGCCCAACAACTTGTTCACAACAAACTTTGTAGACATGACTATATGTATATAAACATGTAAGTAGATTAATTCATAAATGATAAAAGTAGAATAGGAAACATAACCAATGATGGTTAGGGGTGATCCATATGTAATCTACCCCTATGTTATATAAGGCTTGTTGGGGTGCCCTTAATGACCATTCCCTACTTGACATCGAACCCTAGCATTCGGCGCACAAGCAATACAACATCAACATATGCATGTTGGACATAGGGCACCCTACATGAACTAGTCTAAACTTCTATGGCCCAAGTAAGTGTTGCTCCTCTCATCTGTGTGTGATACATTGAATTCATTGCTGGTGGCAAAAGAACACCAACATCATAGATAAGCCATAAGAAAGCCTAGATCAACTAGTTGGGGGTAGAATGTGTGATTGTATATCCAGCCACTCAAGTTTGTGTCTTTTTTTAGATGTTAGAACCAAATGTTCCGGCTTCAACTTCTCATAAAATAGAAGCACCAGACAAAGCTTATTACAAACTCACTCCAAACAAAACTCACACGGGTGCAAACTAAATCCAAAGACAATAACTAAAGTTCCAACCATTTGAAGGAAAAATAAACATGGCTATTGACTCTAAGTTTCTGTAAGCATATTGGATAAGCACCCTATGTTCATCTAACCGTTGCAATGGAGTCCAAATCAGAGTGAGTAAGTCACCCTAAAGAGTACCTGCAAAAAAGTTTTTGGTTGTCATTTATTAAACACCAAATTAAATACCGCTGCACCTGTCAATAATAAGAGGTTGTGTTTTTGTTGACCCAATTTAGACCAACCTCCAAACATATGTGCTATGTTCCTCGATGTCAAACCAAAAACCCAGTGAATTAGAGCCCAATGATCTCAAGTTTGTGTCTAGGTTCATATTTTCTTCTTAACAGTGAAAAGTCCCCAATTCCTCCTAGATTGAATCTCTTTAAAAAAACATTAGACATTCAAATCCTCCTAGATTGATTCCATCTAAATGATGAGACACAGACCTATATATCGGAGAAGTTTCCTGGTGGAAATGATGAGAAAAAGAGATGTATATATATTATTATCAAATCCCTTGAAATATATATAAATATAAAAAACAAGATGCTGTAGAAAGTCAAACCATACTATATAGAGCCGCCCCATAGAGCATTAGAAGTATCCTCATACATTTCTGAGAAGAAAAAAAAAAACATGTACTCTGGAATTTCTAATGTGTCGAGGTTGACCTCTGGGGCGGCTGCTTAATGTGTGTAGTAATAATAATGTAATAATAACAATAATTCAAAAATGGAACCGAGAAGATCAATAATCTATTCCACGTTCTTTCTTAGCGTAAGAAGTCAACTACTGCTACGGGGAATTCGATGGAGAGCCCGAGCTTGGCGCGATCCTGCTCCTCTTCCAGCTCCGGCACGGCGTTAAGGTCCAGCACCAGCTCGGCCGGTGGTGCAGTCTTCTTGCGGCTGTCGTCTTTCGTCGGGGCGAGTAGCCCGCTCCCGAGGCTGAGGCCAAGCCCGAGGCCGGGCCTGCCAGCGTCCGCCTGATCGGCAGCCCGGTGTCGGCGCATGTGGCCGCCGAGCGCCTGGCCGATGGCGAACTCGAGGCCGCAGATGGAGCAGCCGTGCACCTTGGGCTTGGGCGGCTCGGCGTCGGCGGCAACACCGTCCGCGAGGCGGGGCTTCTTGTGGCTGGCCCGGTGGCCGCCGAGCGCCTGGAAGGACGGGAACTGCCGGTTGCAGGTCTTGCACTCGAACACCCGCTCGGGCGCCGCGTCCGTGGACGACGCCACGCCGTGGTAGTGCTGCTGGTGGTGGCCCGAGAAGAGCATCAGGAAGCGCGCGACGTCCGCGCCGTCGGGCAGCCAGACCATCTCCTCCTCGGCCTTCTGGCGTGACCTCTTGCCATACGCCATGGATCGTACGTTGAGCACGTACGAATCGTCGAACGAGAACACAGATCGTCGAAGCTAGCTAGCACTTAGCAGCAAAGATGATCGACCGAGGACTGGAAGCCCGATCGATCGATCGATCGAATGCTTTGGTTTCTCGGAAGCGTTTGAATGCAGAAAAGATGAGGAACCTAGAGCGTATATTTATAGCTAGCTACCTACTGATGAGAGATATATAAGTCTACACATGTACATGCTCCGCGCGACTTGCAGCATTGTTAATAACTTGACTTGTGGAGCTAGCGAGAATAAACATTATGTCAAGTCAGAATTGCCCTTTGCCTTGGCTAGATGGCCTTTGATCCGTTAGTTGGTTTCTGATGAGGTATGACTGTTAGTATTCGACTAGGAGCGGATCCATTAGGTAATAAGTAGTTCGGGTAGATAGGGTAGATGCAGTTCATGCTATGCATGTAGAGAGAGAACGGTAGGTAACCGACCAGAGGAGTCGACGGGAGGTACAGTGGCGGCGGTGGTGTTGGAGTTGGAGCCACTACCCGTCATGGTCGTCGGAGTGGGGTCGGTTGTCGCGTCCGTGGCCATCTGGGTGCTCGCCGACGTCGGTGGTGCTTCCCGTCGCTGGCAGCGCCCCTCTAGATCGGACTTAGGGTTTAGATGTCGGTGGGGAGTCTGGCGGCGCGGTGAACCTCGTACAGAGTGCCCCGGCCCCCACCTTATCTTTATAGCGTTGTGCGACGGGGGCTCACCAACCACAAGGTTGGGTGCCCCCGATCAGGGCGCAGATCTAAGGCCCATTAGGCCGTTGGGCCTAACGGTGGGAGATCAACTTCTAACATTCTCCCCCTTGATCTCACATAATTCTTATTCATTCTTCAATTCTCATTCTAATTTAATATTTCAATTCTTTCTATTCCATCATAGATTAGTGGATAGAGCATGCTTCATCGTCACAACAATCCATGTCGTTAGACTGACAGCTACTACACACCTTTCTATTTTGAAATAAACTCTTCATCATTCTGGGCCCTTCTTGTTGTTCGGGAATCATAGGCTCTCCCTTAAACCCATGTCGGTTATGTGTCCTCTGAACACACTGGGTGGAAGGCCTTTTGTGAGCGGATCCGCTAGCATCTTTTCTGTTCGTATATGCTCAAGATTTATGATATGATCCCGAAGTTTATCTTTCACAACATAGTACTTTATGTCAATGTGTTTGGCAGCACCACTTGACCTATTGTTGTGAGCATATTCTACCGCTGGGTTGTTATCACAATACAACCGAATCGGTTTTTCTATACTTTCAATTATTTTCAATCCGGGTACAAATTTCTTTAACCAATTTACCTGCCCCGAGGCCTCATAACAAGCTACAAACTCGGCATACATTGTCGAGGATGTAGTCACTGTTTGTTTCGAACTTTTCCATGATATCGCTCCTTTAGCGAGAGTAAAGATATATCCTGATGTGGAGTTTCTTTCATCTCCAGCATAATCGGAGTCTGAATACCCCTCTATGTGCAAGGAATCAGATTTTTCATATGTTAACATGAGACCTTTCGTACCTTACAAATAACGCAAGACTTTCTTCACCAATTTCTAATGTTCAATTCCTGGATTCTTTTGATATCTGCCAAGTAACCCGGTAACAAAAGCTATGTCAGGGTGAGTACACGTTTGATCATATTGCAAACTTCCAATTGCCGAAGCATACGGTACCGCTTTCATTTGATCAATTTCATATTGGTTCTTGGGACACTGATGTTCCCCATATTTATTGCCCTTGACAATCAGAGCAGGAGATGGACTACACGCATGCATACTAAATTTCTTCAAAAACTTTTCTATGTATGCTTTCTGCGACAATCCCAATACCCCTTTTCTTCTATCTCGATGAATCTCAATTCCCAAGACAAACGAAGCTTCACCGAGATCTTTCATATCGAAGTTCGAGGACAAGAATTTCTTTGTTTCCGATAGCAGATTGACATCACTACTAGCAAGTAAGATATCATCTACATATAGGATCAGGAATATGTATTTCTTATTCTTAAATTTCACATAGACACAATTGTCCTCGACATTTTCTTTAAACCCAAAACCTTTTATAGTTTTATCAAACTTCAAGTACCACTGTCTCAAAGCTTGTTTCAAACCATAAATGGATCTTTTCAGACGACATCCCATATTTTCTTTTCCTTTTACGACAAAACCTTTCGGTTGTGCCATATAGACATTTTCATCCAAATCTTCATTTAGGAATGCGGTCTTTACATCCATCTGATGTAATTCTAGATCATAGTGAGCCACAAGTGCCATGATAATTCTAAAAGAATCTTTGCAAGAAACCGGGGAAAAAGTTTCATTGTAATCGATCCCTTCTCTTTGGGTAAAACCCTTAGCCACAAGTCGTGCTTTGTGTCTTTCAATATTCCCTTGGAAGTCATATTTCGTCTTGCAGACCTATTTGGAGCCTACTTTCTTAGCTCCTTTAGGGATATTTTCTAGAACCCAAACCTTGTTGGTATTCATAGATTTCATCTCATCTTCCATGGCCTGAAGCCACTTTGATGAGTGTTCGCTTCTCATGGCTTCTTCAAAAGTTATAGGATCATCTTTCATATAGAATTCTTCAGTTTCATAAATTTCATAATCATCTGGAATAGCTGACCTTCTAGTTCTTTGAGACCTTCTAGGGGCCTCTGGCACTTGGTTCACTATGGGTTGTTGTTGTTCTTCCTCATTAGCAACATTTGGTTCTACAAACTCCTGATGGACAGGTTCATCTTGTTCATTTGTTGTCGCTATGGGAGAACTTACAACAGGTGTTGTCACCACAGCGTCCTGTACTGCTGGTGCAACATCGGTAGCAGGTAAAGTAAAGAATGGTTCTTCTACCATCGGAGTAGGTACATGTACCCGCTTCTCCTCAAGGCTAATTTCACGCGTTACCTTGCTCCCCCTGATCATATCATCCTCTAAGAACACAGTGTGTCTTGTTTCAACAAATTTCGTGTATCTATCAGGACAATAGAATCGATATCCTTTCGATCTTTCTGGATAGCCAATGAAATGGCAGTTGACAGTCTTGGAGTCTAACTTTCCAATATTTGGGTTAAAAACCTTTGCCTCAGCTGGACAACCCCACACACGTAAGTGCTTAAGTGAGGGTTCTCTTCCTGTCCATAATTCATATGGTGTTTTCTGCACCGACTTGCTTGGTACTCGATTAAGTATATGAATGGCGGTTTTCAGTGCCTCCATCCATAAACCAACCGGTAGTGTGGAGTAGCTCATCATGCTTCTTACCATATCTATTAGGATACGGTTTCTTCTTTCAGCCACTCCATTCTGCTGAGGCTCCCCCGGTGTGGAGTATTGAGCGACTATGCCATTTTCCTGTAGGAACCTTGCAAAGGGACCTGGAATTTGGCCATACGGGGTATGTCGCCCATAATACTCTTCACCACGGTCTGATCGAACTATCTTTATTTTCAAGTTGTGTTGATTTTCAATTTCGGCTTTAAATATCTTAAATTTATCCAATGCTTCTGTTCTTTCTTTAATTGGATAAATATAGCCATAACGAGAGTAATCATCCGTGAATGTTATGAACGAATCATAACCATCCACGCTTTTCATTGGGAATGGACCGCAAATGTCCGTGTGGATTATTTCTAATACTCTCGTGTTTCGTTTAGCATCTTTCTTTATTTTCTTAACATATTTTCCTTTGATGCAATCAACACATTGTTCTAAATCGGAGAATTCTAAGTGCGGAAGAATGGATTGTTTCACTAAGCGTTCTATTCTCCCCCTCGAAATATGGCCCAAACGACAATGCCATAATTTTGATGAGTCACTTTCATTTCTCTTCCGCTTCTTGTTCTCATTTGTAGATTGGGAGACATTCAGATCATTCACAACATCACATTCATGATTCACATTCCTAGCAAGAGATAATAAATAAAGCTTATCTTGTCGGAAGGCAAGACCAACACATTTATTATTATCATCAAATATTTCACATCTGCCATTACCAAAATGACAGCCAAATCCATCATCATCGAGTTTCGAAACACTTATTAAATTCCTACGCAAAGAGGGAACATAGAGTATATTTCTGAGCTTAAGTACAAAGCCATCTTTTAATTCTAAAGCTAGATCGCCAATGGCTTCAACTCTAGCTTGTACTCCATTCGCGACTTTAATCGTTCTTTCTCCTCTTTGCAGGGTTCTCCTCCCACTTAACCCCTGTAAAGAATTCGAAACGTGAATTGTTGCACCTAAATCAATCCACCAAGAGGTGTTCGAATAACATAAAAACAGGAATTCATCTACAAATGTGATAGTATCATCACCTTTCTTCAGTAGCTTTTTCAGGTAGACTGGGCAATCTCTCTTGTAATGCCCTCTCTTGAAGCATTCCTTGTACTGGTCTTTCTCAGCATTGCCATATTTTCTGAAGTCCTCATCCTGAGGGTCCTTTTCTTTTCCCTTTTCAATTGCATTTTCTTGTGGCTTGGAGGGAGAGGCTCTATTCCACTGGGGTTTCCCTTGTGGTTTCTTGTAATAATTCTTTCTTTTGTTGTCCCTCACAAGATGAGCTGATTCACCCTGTGCGGATTTAAGTCTCTCTTCCTCCTGAACACATATTGCAATGAGTTTTTCAATGTCCCAGTTTTCAGGCATCATATTGTAGTTCACGGCAAAAGTTTCGAATTCTTTTGGCAGAGAAAGAAAGACCAAGTGAATGAGGAACTTGTCATTGATCCCCAAATCCATTGTCTTTAATTTTGCTGCCATGGTGTTCATTTTCAATATGTGCTGACGCACACCACCACCATTGTATTTTTTAGATATAAGTTTATGTATCATGGTGCTTGCTGTGTCCTTGGAAGACCCAATAAACTGACTCTTTACCCTTTCGAGGTAGTCAATGGCGGTGATGCATTCTGGGATAGACCCTCGGATTTGATCTTCAATGGTGGCTTTCGCCACCAACAGGCATTTTCTGTTAGATTGAATCCAACGCCTGTGTTCAATGTCATATTTTATTCTAACTTCAGCAAAGTCACGCTTTCGGGCGTTAAATGTTTCGTCAGTTTCATCAGTTCTCTTCTCCGGTTCCTCTGGAATAGTAGGACACGGTAAAGTAATGGCAAGATCAATCTCCGTCAATGCAAGTTCCAGCTCGTATTTCTCCCGCCACACCCGGTAGTTGGTACCGTTGAGTGGAGGAATGTTGTTGATATTCACCATTCCTTTAACTCCTGAAATTTGTCCAAAGAAAAGTGAGAAACATTCATCATATAAATTGCATGCCTTAACTCAACGTTGGTCAAAATTAAAACATACAATTCATTTATGCAAAAATTATACATCATCGTTGGGCAGAAGTAAAATAAATGCATAACAATTCATTATAATAATGTTATTAACAACGTTGGTAAGAAAATAACAATACTATAATTTCATCAAAATTTTCAGAGAATTCATAATTCGCTCAAAATTAAATTATCCCGTTGGTTCAAATTTAATTAAGAGAAAAATTCATTATTTTCTTCGCAGCGGAAACAATAATAATAAAATTCATAACATTATTTTCCAGAAGAAATTAATTCATATTAGTTTCTGAACGAAAAATTATCGTTGGATAAAATTTTGTACAGAGAATAATTCATCAAAAATCAAATTCATTCAAATATCAAATTTCTAGAAAATTAAAAATTGAAAATCTTCACTGTTCAGTTGCGGGCTTAGGCAAGCCTTTCGGCTCATAGGCCAAAACGGCCCAGCAGCGCGCGCGCGGGGCTCCCCCTTTCCCCCCAGGCCGCAACGTGGGCCTGGGCCGGGAAAACGCTCACCTGCCTGGGCCGAAACGAGCCCAACAACCACGGATCGACCGCCAACCGTCGGATCTAGGTCAGCACAGATCGGACGCTGAGCGCTTCTTTCGCGGGATCAAAACCGGCGTTCGGTCGGCTCCCCCAAAACCCTAGCTTCATTTCACTCATCCCGTTCCCCTTTCTCCTCCCCCGCGCTGCTTCTGCTCAGAGAGAAAGTGGCGGCCGAGAGCAACTGTCCGGAGGAGGCAGCGCCGTCGCGGGCCCTCTCGCCGGCGAGCGTGCTCGCCCACGGCTGAGCACGCCGCCGTCGAGCGGGTCTCCGGCGGTGTTCTGTTCGTGTGTGTTCGCGTGAGGGAGAGGTCGGGGCGGCCGAGTCCGACCGTGACGCGTCGTAGCTGCTCCCTTCGCCGGCGAGCGTGCTCGCCTCAGCTGAGCACGCCGCCGTCGAACGGAGCCGTGGCGGTGCCGGTGCAGCGTCCCTAGGCATGCGGTTTGTTTCTAGGGTTCGGGTTCGTTTTTCGTTCTTTCCCTAACCCTCTGGATCGAGTGATTTAGTGGTTTAGGGTTTTGAGTTCTTGATTTTCAGTTTCAGATCGGGTGTCCCTAGTGATTAGGGTTTCGTTTCTGTGTTCGTTCACGCCGATCTGAGGTTCGGTTCGAATTCTTCTCCCTAATCCCTTCTGTTTCGAACTAGGGTTAGAGTTCGTTCGGTTGAGCCGATTCGGCTCAGATCCAGATGGATCCCCTCCGTAGGAGGCATCTGATACCATTGTTAGTATTCTAGGATCGTTTAGGAGCGGATCCATTAGGGAATAAGTAGTTCGGGTAGATAGGGTAGATGCAGTTCATGCTATGCATGTAGAGAGAGAGAGAACGGTAGGTAACCGACCAGAGGAGTCGACGGGAGGTGTAGTGGTGGCGGCGGTGTTGGAGTTGGAGCCACTGCCCGTCATGGTCGTCGGAGTGGGGTCGGTTGTCGCGTCCGTGGCCATCCGGGTGCTCGCCGGCGTCGGTGGTGCTTCCCGTCGCTGGCAACGCCCCTCTAGATCGGACTTAGGGTTTAGATGTCGGTGGGGAGTCTGGCGGCGCAGTGAACCTCGTACAGAGCGCCCCGGCCCCCACCTTATCTTTATAGCGCTGTGCGACGGGGGCTCACCAACCATAAGCTTGGGTGCCCCCGATCAGGCCGCAGATTAAGGCCCATTAGGCCGTACGAATGACGGACGATGCAGGAAAGAGCTGAGCTGCTGCGGGGGCGGCGCAACGAAGCCGTTTTCAGTCGCGCATTGTGATCACCAGAAGCCGTTCGAGGACTTTGTCTTGACCTGGCCGTTCGTGTCCATATATAATATATATATGCATGCATGGTTGCGAAGTATAACTTAGATCCTACATCCTGTTAGTTACCAGTGTGTACGGCTGCGCTACTACAATAACTATGGTGACGTTTTCATTATCTTTCTTTCGACTGAGTTCCAACTGAGCTAACGACGACAGGGCCTTTAATTTGTTTATTAATACTAACTATAACTGGCGTGGTCGTTGGCAACCTTTGCAGGTAACCAACCGGCTGGGACTCTGGAAGCCATCTGATTCTCTGAAGAGTAAGGACTCTGAACTCCTCCTATTCGGAGCACTCGACTGATCCTACCTTCAGACTTGCATGTTCCCTCATGTTCCTTCAGTCCACATGCCATGCACTGTCATATCGCTGCGAGAGCATTGGGAGTGGCGGTGAAACGGGTCCTTTGAGTAATCCATATTCCATAACCCTGCAGCTAAACATGCTTCGATCGACTTAATTATTAGCTAGATCAGACGCCTACAGTCTTTCGGCGGTGAAAGTGTCTGAGCTCTGAACTGAAGTCTCTATGATAAACTGATAATGTTAGAATATTAGGTAATTTTCAAGTCATTTTAATTCCGTAAATTAACATAACGATGATGACATATAAAAGAATAATTATAATTGAGATCATGACATCAAACATATTCATAGCAACATGAAACATGTAGATGTCAAAAATATGAAAACATGATATATGTAACATCACATACAAGCATAACATATATCTCATGACAACAACTGCTACTGGACTGCATATGAAACGACGAAACAAAGCTACTGAAACGTATACACAGAAGAATATGAAACAGCATAACAGTAACTCCGAAACAGATATGCAGAGCACTAAACTAGCAGCAACAGAGAGCAGACAGAATATGAAACGACACAACAGATCATGTGAAACAGACTCGCTACAGCATATGAAACAACATGGATGAACTACTCAAACATATAAAAATTGTACGATGAAAAACAGAGATGTGACGAGATGAACATACACTCCCATCCGCGCAGCGTCTGATGAACGAGAACCTTGACCAACCTCGATGGTCATGACGTAAAGGACGAAGGTGTACTGTCCACCGGGAAGAAGACTCCACCGGGAAGAAGACGACGACGACGATCACCAGGAAGAAGACGGCGACGGCGTGTACTCCGGGAAGAAGACCACGACGACGACGGCGGCAGTAACCTCCAGGAAGAAGAAGACGACGGCGAACTGCGAGAGCGTCTCCTCCGCGAAGAAGACGGCGGACGGCGACGAACAGCGGCGGTGTTGGGCAGTCGCGTAGACGCTCCCCAAAAACCTAATTGCCGATCCCCCGAGCAAGGTCTCGAACGGCAAGGGCTCCGGAGGCACCTGCCCTCTCGCTTCTCCGTGCGCGCGGAGTTACGAGATGGAGAAGCAACTAGCAGCGGAACGGTGTTCTGGAAAATCAGTTCGGAATTGTCTCAAGTTGTAACCGGGAGGGAATATATCTCCCGGTGGGGAGACCAAGGAGCTGCGCAGACTCCTAGCGCGCGAGAGACAGAGGGACAGGGCGCGCATGGAGGCATGCGTGTGTGGGAGAGAGAGAGAGTGCGCAGGAATTCAGCCATCAAGCCAAAATAGAAACTCTCATAACTCCCTCCCATTAGTCCTCCCATTAGTTAAAAGATTAAACTCTCTCACACATGACCAGCATACATGCACATGACGTGATGGGATGAAACTCCCTTAATTAATGAAAAGATAAATCTCTTCTCATAATTATTGGAAGTTAAAACGGTAACACGTCACGCCACGCTCGCTCGCCTGTCTGCCACGTCCTTAGGACTTTCCCGGTACAAACAGTAAAACACACAATTACATACTCATAGAGATTATTGATTTATTGAATAAATAAATGGGTCTGACCCATAAATAAATCCAACAATCTCCACCATGATCTAGGGTTTGTAACTATGTAGTTTCAGAATCATAATTCTTTGATATACCAGTTTTTTTATGAAGACTGTTAAGTTGAACATCCACCTAGAACAAGAGTTTCACTCAGTCACAACTGAACAATGGACTATATCTTGAATTGATAGTTTTGTGTGAGGTGAGATTCACTCAAGTCCTTTGCTGATACTAGGCTGCAAAAGCATCCCCGCTGTTTTGAAGCATATAAGTCACACTTCAGTGCCTTTCATGAGTGTTTAGGAATTATCCAAATTCCATAGACTATGACCAGTAGTCTGACTCATATAGGTGTACTCCTTAATAGATGTTCTGTAGGACAACATCTCACATTTGGAATACATTAAGGTAAATATCATCCTGCCTTATAGATAGGAAAGATGTGCATCAGAAATGAATCAAGAAACGGATCTTTCCTCTCATCTACTCCTAACTTGTTTCACCACTCTACTTCACGGGATCTCCGATCACATAGAGCAGGTTTCCACCATAGTAGATTTCATACGGGTCTGATACCCATTTCTCTCGATGCACCCTCTATCACATTTCGTGATAGTCCCTTGGTGAATTGATCTGCTAGATTATTCGACGTATGGACATAGTCCACCGTTATAACTCCGGAGGTTTTCAACTTTCTGACAGATTTTAATCTTCGCTTAACATGCCTTGTAGACTTCATGTTATTCCTGGAACTTTTAACCTTTGTAATCACAGTCTGGTTATCACAGTTCATGGAAATGGCCGGAATTGGTTTTTCAACCACCGGTAAATCCAATAGGAAATCACGTAGCCACTCGGCCTCAGCCCCAGCAGTGTCTAACGCTGTGAGTTCTGCTTCCATTGTAGACTTCGTTAAGATAGTCTGCTTGCAAAACTTTCAGGAAACAGCGCCACCTCCAAGCAAGAACACATATCCGCTCGTGGCATAAAGCTCATCGGCATCAGAGATCCAGTTGGCATCACAATAGCCTTCTAGCACTCTGGGCTTACCGGTATAATGAATACCATATGACATAGTACCTTTCAGATAGCGCAAAACTCTCTCAAGAGCACGCCAATGATCATCTCCCGGCTTTGACACAAACCGGCTCAGCTTGCTCACAGCATATGAGATGCTAGGCCTTGTTGCACTAGCAAGGTACATGAGAAAACCAATGATTTGGGAGTATGCCAATTAATCCCTTGCTATTCTTCGATTTTTCCTCAATAGCGCACTAGGGTTATAAGGTGTGGGAGCAGGATCACAGTCACTAAACCCAAAGCGACTCAATACATTTTCCATATAATGGGACTGTAACAAAGTTACCCCACCATCACCTTCTCTAATAAGCTTGATGTTCAGAATCACATCAGCTTCTTCCAGATCTTTCATTTCAAAATTGCTCGACAAAAGAGCCTTTACTTCCTCAATCACATTGAGATTAGATCCGAAGATCAAGATGTCATCAACATAGAGGCACAATATGACAGCCTCACCCCCACCATACCGATAATACACACACGTGTCAGACTCATTCACTGCAAAGCCAGCAATTGTGAGAGTATTATCAAACTTTTCATGCCATTGCTTAGGTGCTTATTTTAGGCCATACAATGACTTTAACAACCTGCACACCTTGTTCTCTTGACCATCCACAATGAAACCATCAGGCTGATCCATATAGATCTCCTCATCTAACTCTCCATTTAGGAAAGTTGTCTTTACATCCATCTGATGAATGGCAAGACCATATGAGGCTGCCACAACAATCAAAGTACGAATTGTAGTCAATTGAGCCACTGGTGAATAGGTGTCAAAAAATCTTCACCCTCTTTCTGGGTATATCCTTTGGCCACAAGCCTTGCCTTGTACCTCTCAATAGTACCATCAGGCCTAAGCTTTTTCTTGAAGATCCATTTGCAACTAATGGGTTGACAACCATATGGACGGTCAACGACCTCCCATGTTCCATTAGACATAATAAAGTCCATTTCACTCTTTACTGGTTTCTTCCATAAGTCAGCATCAAGAGAGGAATATGACTCTCTAATGGTTGTTGGATTATCTTCCACAAGGTACACTATAAAGTCATTAACAAAGGATTTTGCAACCCTCAGTCTCTTGCTCTTTCGAGTGACTATAGTGTCATCCTCCTCAAGGATGTGCACATGAGAATCATCAGCATGATCTATAGAAATAGACAGTTCTTGCTCATGGGGAATTATAGTCTCATGACTTATTTCACTATGTGTATTTTTCATGGAAAACTCATTCTCAAAAAATGTAGTGTCTCTTGATTCCATGATAGTATCAACATACATATCAGGTACATCAGATTTTATAATTAAGAACCTATATCCAGTGTTGTGAAAGCAATAACCAAGAAAAATGCAATCAACAATTTTGGATCCAAGTTTACGCTTCTTGTTGATTGACACATTCACCTTTGCCAAGCAACCCCAAGTGCGCAAATATGAGAGATTTAATCTCCTCTTTTCCCATTCCTCGAATGGTGTGATCTCTTTGTTCTTTGTTGGAACTCTGTTCAGGACATGACACGCTGTCAATATCGTCTCACCCCACCATTCCTTGGATAATTCCGCTGTACTCAACATGACATTCATCAAGTCTGTTAGAGTGCGTGAAGAATCATTGCCCTAGTTGGTTTCGGTGATTAACGACAATTAGAGATTATTATGGCTAACGTGTGTTTTTCAGAGGCTATGCGTAGCTTAGCCATAGTGATCAACAAGAATGGGCATTAATGGTCATCACTTAGCCCCCAAGATGGATATCGTTTCGGATTTCAAGGAGACATGATGAAGACCCTAGAATGATAGGCTAAGTGCCATAAGGTGATGAAGGGCACTTAGAAATAGATAGGGCTTCTCTTTTTATCTTTGACCGTACTATTAAGAGGGGTTGAGACTAGTAGCTTGACTTAGGAAAGCTTCATGACTTAGGTGTGGTGCACACTTGACTTCCTTAGCTCTAAGCAAGCCTATGGTGACCGTAAGATAGCCTAGAACCACTTTCATATTCATCGCGATGAAAAACGAAGTTGATAGAACTGTTTTCTAGGCGTCGAACGCTGTCCGTCGCGTCGGACAAAGGCGTCGGACGCTGGGTGGTTGAGTCCACAGCGTCCGTCAACCTTCCAGTGGAGATGTTTTCTGGCTAAGTTTTTCAGGGTCCGACGGATGCTGTCCGTCGGCCAGGCGTCGGACGCTTGGAGAGCGCCCGTCGACCTCCCAGAGAGGGTGTTTCTCAGCCCGAGCCAGAGTGCAGCATAGCATAGAAGCATATGGCAAAACTCGAAGAGTCATCTATAAAAGTGAGAAAGTATCTTTTACCACCTTTAGTCAAAATTCCATTCATCTCACACAGATCAGAATGAACAAGTTCTAGAGGTGCCAAATTCCTCGCCTCAACAGCCTTGTGTGGCTTGCGGGGTTGTTTTGATTCCACACAAACATGACACTTCGACTTTTTGACCAAGTTAAATTTAGGAATTAAATTCAGATTTGCTAACCGCATGAGACAGCCAAAACTCGCATGACAGAAGCGTGAATGTCATAAATCTGACTCATAAAAAATATCAACAGAATTCACCATCTTATTACACAAATCATGCAGTGATAAGCAGAACAGACCTCCGCAATCATATCCTTTACCCACAAAAATACCATGTTTCGATACAACACATTTATTCGACTCAAATACAACTTTGTAGCCATCTCGACATAGCATAGAAGCACTAACAAGGTTCTTCTTGATGGATGACACATGTTGCACGCTCTTTAATGGCACCGTCTTTCCCGAAGTAAACTTCAGAATGACCGTACCAACACCAAGAACATGAGCACGCGATCCATTTCCCATCAACAAGGCGCCAGATCTCCCGACCTGATAAATGGAGAATAAAGAAACATCAACACACATATGTGTATTTGCACCACTTTCCATCCACCACTCTGGTGAATTACATATTGAAAGAACAAATGGTAAAGAATTACCATACCCAGATGTTCCTCCTTCAGTATCAGCAGTAACAACATTAGTTGTTTTCTTCTCTTGTTTGAACTTGCGATCTGGGCACTCACTTGCCCAGTGATGTTCACTGCCACACACATAGCAGCCTCCATTTCTCTTGTTATTGCTGTTGTTCTTCTTTTTAAATTGTGCTGTCTGAACAGGCTTAAGGGTGTTCTCTTGCTTGTTCTGGTTTTTCTTCTTTTTATTGAACTTGCGGAAATTAGAGTTTCTCTTCTGCACAATATTTGCAGTAGAGTTCTCAACACCTTTTCCATTGTCCTTTGCTCTAGCTCTCTCCTCAACATCAAGAGTACCAATGAGCTCTTCCATATTGAACTCTTGTCTCTTATTTTTGAGGGAGGTGCCAAAGTCCTTCCAAGAAGGTGGTAACTTAGCGATTATACCGCCAGCCACAAACTTGTCAGGCAAAGGACAAGAAAAAAGTTCAAGTTCCTTTGCTAGTGCCTGAAAATCATGAGCCTGTTCCACTACCGATCGGTTCTCAACCATCGAGTTGTCATACAGCTGCTCCATGAGGTACAGCTCGCTACCAGCATCAGTAACTCCAAATTTTCCAACAAGTGCATCCCACAGCTCTTTCCCCATGGGAAGTATGATATAGCTTTTCTGGAATTTTACATCAAGTGAGCTAATCACTGCACCTTGAAAGAGGTTGTCATTAGCCTTAAATCTAGCCTCATCCGCAGGAGGAAGATTAGAAGGCTTGCCCTCAGCGGCATAAAAATATGACATTGCAGTGAGCCACAATTCCATCTTAGCTTTCCATATCAAGAAGTTTTTACCATCAAACGGATCAGGCTTTAAAACGACAACAAAACCTCTGACAGAAAAATGCCTATAATTAGGTTTTTGGATTGTTAGAATATTAGGCAATTTCCAAGTCAGTTTAATTCCGTAAATTAACATAATGATGATGACATATAAAAGAATAATTATAATTGAGATCATGATATCAAACATATTCATAGCAACATGAAACATGTAGATGTCAAAAGTATGAAAACATGATATATGTAACATCACATACAAGCATAACATATATCTCATGACAACAACTGCTACTGGACTGCATATGAAACGACGAAACAAAGCTATTAAAATGTATACACAGAAGCATATGAAACATCTTAACAGTACCTCCAAAACAGATATGCAGAGCACTAAACTAGCAGCAACAGATAGCAGACAGATTACGAAACGACACAACAGATCATGTGAAACAGACTCGCTACAGCATATGAAACAACATGGATGAACTACTAAAACATATAAAAACTGTATGATGAAAAATAGAGATGTGACGAGATGAACATACCCTTCCATCCGCACAACGTCCGATGAACCAGAACCTTGACCAACCTTGATGGTCATGACGTAGAGGACGAAGGTGTACTGTCCACCGGGAAGAAGACGGCGACAGCGTGTACTCCGGGAAGAAGACCACGACAACGACGGCGGCAGTAACCTCCAGGAAGAAGACGACGACGGCGAACTGCGGGAGCGTCTCCTCTGGGAAGAAGACGACGAACGGCGGCGGTGTTGGGCAGTCGCGTAGACGCTCCCCAAAAACCTAATTGTCGATCCCCCGAGCAAGGTCTCGAACGGCAAGGGCTCCGAAGGCACCTGCTCTCTCGTTTCTCCGTGCGCGCGGAGTTACGAGATGGAGAAGCAACTAGCAGCGGAATGATGTTTTGGAAAATCAGTTCGGAACTGTCTCGAGTTGTAACCGGGTGGGAATATATCTCCCGCATGGGAGGCCAAGGGGTTGCGCAGACTCCTGGCGCACGCGAGACAAAGGGACAGGGCGCGCATGGAGGCATGCATGTGTGGGAGAGGGAGAGTGCGCGGGAATTCAACCATCAAGCCAAAATAGAAACTCCCGTAACTCCCTCCCATTAGTCCTCCCATTAGTGAAAAGATTAAACTCTCTCACACATAACCAGCATGCATGCACATGACGTGATGGGGTGAAACTCCCTTAATTAATGAAAAGATAAATCTCTTTTCATAATTATTGGAAGTTAAAAAGGTAACACGTCACGCCACGTCTGCTCGCCTGCCTACCACGTCCTTAGGACTTTCCCGATACAAACAGTAAAGCACACAATTATATACCCATAGAGATTATTAATTTATTAAATAAATAAATGAATCTGGCTCATAAATAAATCCAAAAGATAAATGGCCTAATGGAGTAATGGGACTGCATGCGAAACACCGGTCCTAGATAGCTATTACTATTAGCAACCATATTAGGCTCCCGAAAACTTCAACAGCAGCTGCTTGCACAGTTCATCTTAGCATGTGTGTGCTTACTGTCCAGTAACAATTGCAAGCTAACAACATGAACTAGCATGTGTCTCTTCAGAATTTTGGAAGCTTATTACTTGAATCCCTATACTTCGTAACTCAGCGTGTAGATGGCTGGAAGTTTCAGACCTGCTCTCCCGATCAAGCAACAATCCCAGTTATTCACGTGCTCAATTCCTTCGTAAGTGACCACATGCGGGTTGCCACAAATCCCACGAAATGCTAGCGGTTTTATGCAGGTCAGCCACGAAGCCCGCGAAGACTCTTGTGGCTTCTGCGTACGCTTGACGGACATCCATAACCCGCCCCACCTGCAACCTGACTTGCACTCAGAAACAAAATCCCGGCTCCATGCATTTCCCCAACCAAACACAATTAATTCTTCCGCGACGTGATATGCATGATTAGTCCATCAGCAATTGTGCAGCATGAACTCATGATTCATGCGTGTACCGCCAGATCAGGAGGAAGTTGAATCTCTCTAGACCCAAGTGGGGGGAAAGGATTGTTTATAGCATTATGCACATAATGCCATCACTGAGAAGACATGGGATAAAATCATAATATATATATATATATATATATATATATATATATATATATATATAATATATATATGGCCGTAATATATATAAAATCTGCACCGAGCCTTCATCAACTTCGCTTCCAATTGAAACAACATGGTCACAACTTAATACTTAAAAGATCAGTAGTATATAATAGAAGCTATCTATTATTTCAGTTTTTTAAAAGCGAAAAGGAAAGTGCTTACATCCCCAGCCCGTTGACATTGTTTTGCAAGAATACTGTACCTGCTACATATACAACACCAAAGGTCAAACAATAGATAATAAATACTCTACTCGCCATGTACATAGCTGCATGCGCGGTGCTCATCCACACCACGTATACGCGTATTCTTCTCTCTGTACGATAGGTGTAATAAATTTTTTGATAGAAGTTGAAGACTAAAGATTCGGTCCTTGACTGCAACAGCATCCAGAGCAGCCATTTGATGACGAGCTGAGCTTACTTATAGATTCAGACGACTTCTGCAGAAGTACTGGATGTGGCGTGTGGACAGCCATAACGACAGCAGCATTGCGGAGTTTGAGTACGCACGCCATGACGCGTTTCTAACAGATGGAGATGCCTCTAATTCTCTGAATGCTAAGGCCAAAGGTGCTGACCGAAAGGCAGTTGCGATTAGAGGAATATATCCCAAAACGTACGACTCTAGTGTTTGACAAATTTCTTTTGCAGAAACCCCCCACATTAACTCTGTGCATTTCAAAACCCTCCTCTACATGATTGGGTTCTACTGTATGCTCTAGTGGCTAATGATATCGATGGATCGAGGAACGTGGATCGCGGAACGTGGAACATTAGTTTTAGGTGATTTTAATGCTACGGGTACGAAATTGTACCATGTTTCCGGGACGGGGAACGTGGCTACGTTCCATGTGACTGTGGCTGCGGTCTCACACACACTCGCTCAAAACCTCCTCCAACTCAAGTCTCCAACGTACGTACGAGCTTGCTTGGACCAAGAGATTTCGTTGTTCTGACTTCTGACTGATCAAATTCACATAATAGATGGACTATCGACTATCGTCACCCCCAGCTGGACTAGAGGGCATGCAGCAGGATCGATCTATGCGGTTTTCACAGGGGATTAATTTGATCATGTGTTTCCGCGATCGAACAGCACGCACATCTACGGAACAGCTTGGAGGCTGCTAATGGCGGATTCATGCACGCATATGCCGACTGCTGAGATCGACAGTTACTACTTAACGACGACGACGGTTTCGCTGCAGCTCTGACCATCCCTCTGAAGAACATCTCTCGACATCTCGCTTGCTTGCAGGGTCAGGAATAATTCATCAGGATGTACAGTACTCACTCCGTTTCAATTTATAATTTGTTTGACTTTTTTTACCCTAACTTTGACCAGTCGTCTTATTTAAAAAAAATATGTAAACATAGTCAAATTTAAATCATTTATGTAGATTATTTATTAAATAAGTAAGTCACACTAAAAAAAATAATATTTTATAAAAAAATTTGAATAAGACGAGTGGCAAAACTTAAGATTGAAAAATCAAACAAACCGATTAGCGACCACGGCACATACCCTGCTACGACGGGCGGTGCTGTGACTGTGACGATACGCGCGAAGCGACGGGCGGGGGGCTGCGGTTAGCTTTTTCGCGACTGCTTCGTAATCATATCATAGAAGTTTCCTCAAAAAAATCATATCATAGCAGCCAGCAGACGACGGACAGCCGTTGCGGCTGGGGAATGTGTTGATACCCCAGGGGTTACCTACCCATACCCTTTAACGGCTTTGATTTAATTTTTGCAAACCTGGATGGATGACGCGTGGTTACCACATATATCATTAAGTTCTTGTTAACCAAATCAGATCGCTTACGTGGCAATGCGCGAAATTCGTGGATTTAATTTTTGCAAACCTGGATGGATGACGCGTGGTTACCACGTATATCATTAAGTTCTTGTTAACCAAATCAGATCGCTTACGTGGCAATGCGCGAAATTCGTGTGGCGGGACTCGGGTGCCCCTGTAAATTTTAAACTGTCAGATCTAAACGCGCTCCTATTTCAACTATGTTTTCAAGGCTTCTACCGCATCCTCAATTCTGGTAAGCTTCTATCCGACGGAAAGCCGGATATGTTAACAGAGTATTCGAGGCTCTAACTTCTTACAGATAATCAGTGATCCTTGAAGCTGGAATCTAGTGTATTGCAGGAAATCACCGGTGACGCAACTCTGCTTTTCTTCTGATGGGATCCGATGGATTCACACCATCTAATGAAGGTGACACATCTGGTCAATCTGCGATTTCTTCATCTGTTCTTTCGAATCCATTTGCGCACCAGGTCGGACAACACTGCCCTGTTAATCTTGCAGCTGGCGGAGCTGTGGAATATGGAGTCACGGGAGTTGTTCGCCCCCAAGGTGCTGGTGGACTCGCGGATCCTGAGTTGTCAAATGGAGCCTTTCAGTCTTCAGGGTCTGCCCTGATGGGTGCTGCTGAACAACGACCAAACTATCTTAAGAGGTAAATAATCCATTCGATTCATATTAGTCATCTTTGTTCTCCATCTGAGTAGGCGTGGGTCAACATCCTGATGTTTGCAGTATTTTTTTGTGTGTGTCATCTCAAGAACTGCCTTTTATAATTTCTCCAATGGACTAATTTACTGATGCTTTCTTGGGGAATACAGCGTTCCCATTATTATACATCGAGATTGGGTGGGTACCTGTCCCTGATTAGCGTTCCATTTGCGATTTTCATGGGGAATAATGCGATTTGTTTCGTCCAATGGCAACATTAATCTTAGATTTAGGAAACTGTACTTGTGATACCGCAGCCTATACGTGCTCTGAATCAGTTTTTTCAGGATCCTTTTATTTATACATTGATAGATGATAGCTGGATTTTGTAATCTCAGGCTTATAAGATTTCGTGTAGGGTCTAAGGTACTGAAGTTTGCAGCCAGGCTTGTTTCATTATCTAGTAGCATTGTTCAAGTAGACATCTTCAATATAGGGACATGATTATTGTTTACTATTTAGACATATGAGGTTCAGTTTGAAGATATCATCAGACTTACTTTGAGCAGAAGATTTTGTTTATATATTCTCAGCTGTTTATAAATCACATGTATTGACTGAAAGTTGTAGCTTCTGCAGTAACTTACTACAAAAGAAATTGCAATGTGAACACTGATTTTTATCCATGATTTACTGGATCTTAGTTACTTATGACATAGGTTGCTTCTTAATGTATGATTCAGATGTTTACTGTACTGGATCTAAACCATGCCTATGGACGCCTTCCTTCTGCTAATAATATATTCATTGTAGGAAGAGAGGCAAATATGGACCAGAATCTAGGATGTCCCCTATGGATGAAAGTGCTATTAGTCAGGCAATTAGAAGTTCAGCCACTCGTCCCGGTGAGCCTGTTTTCCTCCCTTCTGTTGGAATGGAGTTCAATTCATCAAAAGAAGCAAAATATTTCTATAATCTTTATTCCTAGGAGATTGGATTTGGCATTAGAAAAGGTAGAAACAGAGTCAATGCCAACAATTACACAACCAAGCAAGATTTTGTATGCTCGTGTGAGGTATTTCAGGAATCTGCATCTATAATCTCCCTTTCTTATTCTTAGCATTGAACATGCCATCAATCTATCTCCTGATTGTTTTCCCCAAATGATGATTCAGGGTCTGAGTTCTAACAATAAGGCTGCATCATTTAGGACTCGCTGCAATGCTATGTTTAGGCTTCATCGAACCAGCGATCATGGATGGTTTATTTCTCGCATTGTTATTGAGCACAATCATCCGTGTTCTGCCACATATGGCCAAAACAAACAGTGGCCCTCACACAGTGAAATTGACCCAATGACGATGGATGTTATTAAAAAGCTTCGTGAAAATAATATTCCTGTTGGAAGGGTTTGCAGCATCATTGGTGTCAATAGCCCCCAATCAGTTGTGCCTATACGGAAAGAGGCGGTAAGGTCTCTTTGTGCAAAAATTGCTCAGCAGAATATAAAGGATGACATAGGCAAGACAATGAGCCTTCTTGATGAGATGAAAATGAGTGACTTTGGAATGGAAATCAGTTTCAAACTGGATGATGATGGTAAGATCAAATCTATGCTTTGGTGCACCGGAAAGAACAGGGCTGATTATGCTAAGTTTGGTGATGTATTGACGTTTGATACAACGTATCGTACCAATTTGTATAGCATGCCTTTTGGGCTGTTTGTTGGTGTTAATAACCATTTTCAATCGATTGTATTTGGTGGGGTATTGTTGACTACTGAGAAGATTGAGGATTTTGAGTGGGCTTTCAACAAGTTTACAGAAATAATGGGTGGCAAGCAACCACAAACCATCCTCACAAGTTGTCCACACATATTACCTCATTTGTGATGGGTGTGTATGCTTTTTATTCTACTTGTATTTCAGATTTTATGATGCATTTTTTGTTTGCAGATCAGTGCCAAGCCATGGCCGCAGCCATAAAATCCACATTGAATGGGTGTAATCACCGATGGTGTCGATGGCACGTATTGAGGAAGACCAAGCAAAAAGTTGGCCCTACTTATAGTAAGAAAAGTAACTTCAAGAAAGAATTCAATAAACTTGTCACTGAAGAAACAATGGCTCTCAGGTTTGAAAGGAAGTGGAGGCAACTAATCCGGAAGTATAATCTTGACGACAATCAGTTCTTGCAAAGATTATTTAAGTATAGGGCTAAGTGGGCGAAGCCGTACTTTATGGATATATTTTGTGCCGGTATGACTAGCACTCAAAGGAGCGAGAGTGCAAACCATATGTTAAAGCAGTTCATACAGAGGTCTGCACCAATGCATATGTTTGTTCGGAAGTTTAATGAGTTTCAAATGGACCGCATTTACCAAGAAGATAAGGAGGTGCATCTCACAAAACAGGTTCTTATTACTTTACAATATGTTGTTCATTAAATGAAGAATTTGCTCTAAATAAATTAATGTTGCACATCAACAAAATATTTTTTATATGAATTTGCAGACTCGGAGGAAGCGACGTGTTGGTGTCCCTATTGAGCGTCATGCTGAGATGATTTACACCAGGGCAATGTATGAAAAGTTCTACAATGAACTTTATTATTCTGGTGGATATGCTATTAAAAGTAGGGATGCTGATGGCTCATTTGAAGTGGCTCACTCTGCACTTGATGGCAAGTCTGAACAAGTGTGGTACAAGGTACGATATGCTCCTGGTGACAGTATAACCTGCCATTGTGGTCTATACCAGCATATCGGTATGATGTGCAGACATGCTCTAAAGGTAGAATGGAAAAATTTACTTGTTAGTATAATGGGTTTTGTTTTTATCAACACTTCATGATGTACATTAAGTAATTATTTTGTTGGACAGGTACTTGTACACTTGGATGTCAAAGAGATACCCATTAACAATATCATGCCTAGGTGGTTGAAGAATGTGCCTGAACCTCACTCTTCCAGTGATGGCAAGATCAGCTCTTGTGTTCCTATGTGCTCAAATGACGTATTAAAGAAGAGGGCACTAGTCAACCGTGTGTTACAGGTTGCGAATGGAACATAACCAATCAGCGAAGAAGTGTTTATTCAAGCCATGACAGCCATGGATTTAGTTGTGTCACACTCGCAAAC
This sequence comes from Microstegium vimineum, assembly GCA_022036555.1. Taxonomy (NCBI): domain Eukaryota; kingdom Viridiplantae; phylum Streptophyta; class Magnoliopsida; order Poales; family Poaceae; genus Microstegium; species Microstegium vimineum. Next base: position 9,340,231 of record CM039139.1, on the reverse strand, counting down.
TACGGATAATCTTGTTACACATGCATCCCGTGAGTTTGGCACAATTGGTGTTCAGGTACCCTCTAGTATAAGGGCTCCATCCTCTATTGGTTGCCCTGACAGACTAGCAAAGAAGGGGAGACCTGTTAATTCTAGTCTTACATCATGGAAGGAAAGACTATAAGAAGGGAAATCATGAAAGCACAGATGAAGAGAACCCGAGGCCAGGAAGACTCGTCTGATCAGAGATGTACTGGCACTTTAGGGACCCTGCAATCTAAATTGGAGATGTCATTTTCTTCTAGTTCTCGCCATTGCATTGAAGACATCCCAACATGCCTGGATTATATAAGTGTATATGTATCGTCACAAATAGCAGCAACCGGTCTACTACTGCAGCTACAGTAGTGTAGTGTAATCATACAATAATGTAGGCTTGAATTTAACCGAACCAACGATATATTTATATTATGTACATCTAATGTGAAATATATTCAGCTCTGCTACTGTCCATCCTTATTGATTTTTATCCTGCCATTGTTTACTATGTGCTATGATCATATCTGTACGGTAAGTTTTTTAACTAGCAATCGTGCAAATTGACAAATTAACAATATAGCATGCGATCAATGATAGACTATGAGCAGAGGAATGTCACGGTACACAAACATTTCATATGTATTTCAGTATTTGTTCACACAAATCATTGTTCCAAAAAGCCAGATATGGGTTTTAGTTAACGATTCATAGACATTACTTAGAGGCAGTACATTTCCATGATTAATTTAAATAGACATATTTATCCTGGAGGTAACTGTCAAAGACTAGTCAAATTTTGGCGTGTCATTCGTGATGCAATATACTTTTTTTTTGCGACGAAAGAAGAATTATATTATATAATAGCTGGGTACATCAACATATTACAAGCACTCTGGATTACACTAGATATATCCAGAAACTGATTTTCATCTAAAATATACTCACGCCGTCAAAAACCCTAAATCTCAAAACCAAACCTTTTTTACGCTTCGTACAGATGACCGCACAGACAAATACTCGGCACCAGCAATAGCAGCAAGCCTGAGAACAGATGCCCAACGGACGGCCAATATTCCTGTAGGTGGAATTGAGGGAGGATCTTTTTTTTCTTGCTGGTGTCTTCCTTCTTCTTTCTGCCACCGAAGAATGAGGAAGACTGATCTGAAGTATATTCTCCCTAGTCTTTCATTGTGGCCAGATCTAACCACAACAAAACGAAGAAAAGACCGGAGAAAATTATTCCATGGCGGCGACATCATCTCCGCCTTGATGTCGCCGTCCGGAAACAAAGATCTCCATGTCGTCATGTCGATGAAGATGGTGACGTCGAAATTGTCGCCCTCGTCTTCAACGAAGCCGCCATGGAGAAAACGATTCCACCCTTCTTACATGCCCAGCAAAAAGCACACTTCAATCTAGCTTATATTCAGCTTCGATCTACATATAGTTTACAATATACTAATTATTTCCCTCAGTTCTTGAGTGACGTATCAGGCTTCCATGATCTAATTCTATCAAGTTTCTATATCCATGCCTATGCCTGCCTCCAGAGCTGCCCTGTCCACCTGAGAAGAATAGATTTTAGCCGTTAATTTCATATTGTTTTCTCTGAGAAATTCTTTAATTTTGACTATTTGTAGCTGTCTTTCACATGAATCACAAAGCTTATTCAGTCTCAGCAAAGTAGACATTTCTAAAATTCCCGTACTCTCTATGTTCAGTTACCATCGATTAGGTTGTACATCATATTGGAATCATAGATTACACAGGCTGGTTGTTAACAAAGCTATTGAAAGGAAATTTCAAATCTAAACAGGCTAGATGGATTTTTCACCTTTTATGAGTCGTAGTTGCCACCGCAGGTATGATTTTCTCACCCTCCTTCAGCCCCGTATAGAACCCTTCTTCTCTGAGGTCACAGGAAAGGCTTACTAGATTTGCGCCGGCAGCACTGAGTGAATTAGATGCAGCCTATTCACATCTATTTGTTGGTCCATGTGTGCCTCCGCCCACGAGTAACATGACTGCTCGCGCGGTCTGACCTGCACAACAAATGAAGTTTTATGTGTTGGATGCACTTGTCGTGTTTCAAGCATTTCTTAATTAATTCACCACATCGGAAGTTATACATAATGTATTTCGTATAATTGTGATAATGGTCAACAATCTTCTTTACGTTATTTATCCAACGTTGGATTATATGTACCTTGTTCTTGCCGAACACACATGTTGATCGTGTTTCATTCCGTTCTTGCTTATCTGCTGCTATCATGCTTCAAATTCTCTCATATGTGAAACAAGAGATCCGTGGCTTCACACTATGATCCATGGACCAATTGGTGATCCCCAGGTTGTCAAGGTAGAATATCTGTATTTTTTGATAGTATTAGAAAACCATAATAAGCAATCCCTAACTAACCAGATATCACAAGGCATACGGTTCTTTGTCATTACCTGTAGAAAAATGCCGCACCCTGTTATAATAGGGTTCCGGCTACCGGATTCAGTGTTGGCTTTAAATTTGGCTGCTGATGCAAGTAATCTATTATGCACGTAAGCAGCCCAGTCATACTCATGAATAATGCTTAGCTTGGAGAGTGCTCCCCAGTATTCCAAGTGAACATAATCATGCTTTGCTCCTGGCAAAAACAGTGTTGCCATTACAAATACCACAAATGCAACTTTCAATGCATCCTCTTGGTCAGGTGTCATCTCATTTTCGTAATTTGTATCAAATAGACCCTCAACTGCTTTAATACTATTCTGCTCTTTACCTGCTAGTGGCCAGCACTGAATTTTCATCTTTTCCTTCCCCTGCTTGTTCAGATGGCTAGCTCCATTGACCTTCTTCCCAGCTCCAGGTATTCCAAAAACAATAGCTACATCTTTACTGTAAATTTTCAAGTTGGTTCCATCAGGCAATGTCAAACAAGAATTCTTTACATCCACGGCGCCCATCAACTATGCAGAGAATTATCTATTTGTAGATTTAATGGCAGGAAACTTCAGTTGACCACTGAATCCAATTGACTCAACTAGTTTCCTTCTCCTATCATCAAATCTGTATATAATATCATGTATGGATTTCACTGAGCACCTTGCCTGAACCGGCCCTGAATCCCACAGCTGCACCCACATCATTTAACAAATTGTATGAGAGCCGGGGCCGCGCCGGGGAGTCGGGGCCGTGCCTCGCCGTCCGCCGCGCCGGGAGCCCACCTGGGAGCCGCCATGCCGGGGAGCCTGCGAGCGCGAGGCGGCTTGCCGGTGGCCGTGTCCCTGTGCCTCCTCCACGACGCGCTGGGTGGATGGGGAATAGATAGAGGAGAGAGAGGAGGGAGGAGAGAGGAGAGAGAGGCCAGGTGGGGAAGAAAATAAAAGGCAGAGTATGACGTGTGGGTCCTATTAATATAGAGGATGAATATAAAGGATGGATGGCTGCGGAAAAAAATGATATAGAGGAGAGAATCACGAATATTATGAATATAGTATGAAGAGTGCGGGTACTATGACAACAAAGTGGACTTCAGGTACCTGGGTGTGCACCTGCTTCAGGCTTGGTGCGGATCTGCGGGAGGCTTCTTTCCTCCGGAGATCAGGCAGCCACAGACATCGGTTTTGGATAGTCATGACTCATGAAGAGCTTGCGGCGTATAGTGCCAAGGACTTCCAGAGGCTCAAAGAGTCAAAGCAGCTGCTGCTGAAGAAGAATCGCTTTGCAGGCCAAACTAACAAAGAACTGATCTGATGTCGATCGGTTCCAAAAATTTTGACCCTCATTGCCCAACTGCAAGTTGATGTCCCAAACCTGCAATATCCCCAGATGCCTTTTGCTGAAAGGCCACCCTTGCCCATCTTTCCGGAAAGACAACAAACCTGTCTTTAGATTTAGCCCAGCTGTGACTAGGCTAGTTTGGAAGAGGACTACATGTCCACACCCAGGTTCTTTGGAGCGGATTCTGTGAAGCCCTGTCAAATAGTTAAAATGCGATTGGATTCTGGTGGGGTGCTGATAACAAGAATCACTTCTCAGTTTATACTGTGAGCCACTTAATCACCACTAGAATCACTCCAGAATCTCACTTCTCACATGCTCCCCATTAGAATTACTCCGTTAGAATCAGGAAGTGAAACTCAGTAATCAAGAAAACCTGGCCCTATATCTGGTCTGCACCTAGATTAAGAAATCATATCAGTCACTTCGACTAATCTCAAATTTGAAAGCTAGTGACCTGGTATAGTACAGTGACAATCTGGATGGTGTTGAGGTTTTATGGTTACCATTAGCTACTGTTATTGTTCTTTTAGAATTGCCTTCAGTTTTGATTACTACTGAATAATCCATGAATGAGGAATTGTTCTGTCAGCTCTGGCCGAAGTCCCAGTATGCACATCGAGAATGAATGTGACCACAGTGCACAGTGCTAGTGCCCTCAGTAGTATGAACTGAAATTCGAAGCACCTGTTATTCCATTCCCATGGTTTTTAGGGATGATGCACCACTTCCCTCTCCAAACCTCACAATTTTATCCACCCAATTCAAAACTCAAGATGCCATTTACAAGCACCTGTTATTCCATTCCCATGGTTTTTAGGGATGATGCACCACTTCCCTCTCCAAATCTCACAATTTTATCCGCCCAATTCAAAACTCAAGATGCCATTTACTTATCTGTTCAGTTTACTCACATGACAAAAAAAAAACCAAAAGGCCAAGTCTGATTCTAGAAGACTAAGAACATAAAATGTGTACGCAACTTTCTCAATCCCAATTCTCAAAGTGCTGTACAGCATTCTCTCACTCCCAATTCTCAAAGGCAACTCTAAGTGTGCATTTTGACAAGGCATCAGGGCATGTCTTTGAAGACTTCTTTTCTCTTCCTTTAAAGAAAATGTAGACTTGATTCCCGACATTCTGATAGGCATTGTCCCAATGATTCAATCTGATTATGAAAGAATGCATAATATGCCATAACTTTGCACATTGATGATTTGCATTATAATCTGTCCAACTGTGTAACTTGTCTATACATGTTGGGGCAACATTATGAAAGAAAAAAGGGTCACTCCTTTGAGTGAAGGAACTCAACATAGTAGTTTAAGTTGCCCCCATCAGCATGGGCCAAGCCTACCAAATCCTTCTCCTCCTTGTATCCGATGTGGCAATGGTCCCTCGAGAACAAGAATTTATATCCAAGGACATCCAACTGGCACACAGATATGATATTACTCTTCGATTTTCGGCAAAGGCATACATCCTTCAGCCTTATTTCACCTTCAGTGATGTTTCCTTTAACCTTGCAAGACAGCTTATGTTCTGAACCGGCGACTCCGAACCTCTTACCTCTCTTCATCTTCCATTTCTTGTTCAAAAAAGACCTTTCATGTGTCATGTGATTATGGCATCCTGAATCAAGCACCCAGTCGCCCTGCAAGATTGAAATCAATCATATAAAGCACATAGAAGAACAACGGTCAAACTGGTTCTATTCATATAAAACACATATTTCTAGAAGAACAATGGTCAAACTGGTTCGATTAATATCAAACACATATTTATAGAAGAACAATGGTCAAACTGGTAGAATAATTACCTTAGCAAGCTTATACTCTGGCCCTGGTTCTTTGTCCAAGTTGCCTTTGCCTTTTTTCAAAACTGACCCGTTGAAGAACTCCAACTTGTACACCTTTGCAGTTTTATCTAATGAGCCCGTGCCAACAATATGGTTAACAATATGGTTGAAGTTTTCAGCCAACCGGATGGTGACCTCTCCCTTCTCTATCAGTACTGTATAGCCTTCTCCAGTCAATTGGCCAATCGAAACAAACAGCTCATCATCTTCTAAATCATTACTGATGTAGACATTATAGAGTCTTACTTTCGGACCAACAATATCTCCAATTCCAGATAATCGCACTTCCTTACTGGCAGCATTAAGGAAGCACATCTTCTTTTCTTTGGGTATTGGTCTTACATTTGTGATCCATTCACTTTTGCCACTGATATGGCTGCTCGCACCCGAATCTATGCACCAGTACTTCTTAGCAGTTGGATTAGTGCACAATATATATCCTATAGCTTTTGCAGCATGCAAACAAGGGTTTACTACAAGATAAACAGTTGAGTTTAAACTATTAGCACAACTTTAACTGGGGAACAGATTGAAAACATTAAGCACTGAAGCATTTATTGATTTTTAACAAATCAATAACACATGCCAAGTCTAACTCATTCATGTTGGTCAGGTTTTTGCATAGATCTGTATCAGGAATTGCAGTTTAGCATTGACACTTGTATGCTGTTGATCTGTACCAGAAAATAGTCATTTGGCATTGACACTTCTATGCAAAACCATGCCCATTTACTACAACGCCCATGAGCAGCGTGATTATCTGAGTTTCAGTTGTCCAATGTAGTAAACGGCACAAAAGTAATCATAATGACCAATAATAACTTCTATGTTTGATCTGCATCACCAGTTACTTTGATTATTATGTGCTTCACCAATGAATGACATAACAGAAGAACCACCTGAGAAGACATGCAACTATAATTAAGGAATTTTAGATTAAGTATGGATTCAGTTTTTCCTTCAGAAAAGTTTATGGATTCAGTTAGTTACCTGATCTTTCACTGTCTGCGTGCTTCTCATATCTGTCTTGCTCTTTCATAAACTTCTGTGCTTCATACATTCTGGTACCAAGTTTCAACTTGCCTCGAAAATTGGCTGTTGTTGCATAATCCATGGAGAGTGCATAATAAGCCTGCAAATATAATTGCATTAATGCTACATCAGTAGGTAATACACCATCTCTAAGTAGTTTTGCCATGATATCTGAAAAGAAAGACAGCAGTCTAGTAATTTAAGACTTCAATGAGAGAGAAGAAGGAATACATGAGATTTTGTCTTCTGCAAACTGAGTGTTTTTCCTGCATTACCATTTACCATTTCCTGCAAAATATTCCAAAAAGAGGTTGCCAATTTTTTATTTAAAAGAAAAACAGGCCGTACAACTAGTGTAGTGTGTATCATATGGGTTTGATTTCCTTAGAGTAGAAACCTGACTACGTTCCAGCTTCTTCTGGTAACACTGCCTGGGAACTATCTTGCAAACCTGAAATTCAAATTTACATTCGGAAATAGCAGCAGAGTATGGAAGGGTAAGGAGTATAGAAGGATAACACATCATGTTGAAGGTGAGAAGTCCATAATTACCAACCTCTATAGGAAGATAGATTGGATTCTGCTCGCCGCGAGCGATGATGCATGGGAGAGATTTGTAATTCAGTTCCAGGCTGTATTTTTCTCTAAAGTAATCAATGACTGTCGTTGTGGTTCCACTCGATTCAAAACTGATATTTTAAAGGAACCAAGAAACGTTTGATTAGTAAAAAAGAAGAAGTGTTGTTGACAGAATTTTATGGCACCATGTATTATAAACTAGAGAGTCTAAGTTGAACATAAATGCAAACGAGAGGAATCCTACCTCAAATCATTAGTAGGATTCAATGTCAAGCCAACAATTCTGTACTTACGGCGTCTGTTATCTCCTAGGTGTGTGACTTCAATCCTCACACCCCTGAGGACCTTCAAGAGCTGAAATTCAGAAAACAACAACATACATCTGAAGTTCTGATTTGCATAGCGCATTTTGTATCAAGGCAGGATAAAGCATGGATACCTTGTCATACTCAGGTTTAGTTAATGTCCTATCCAGGACATCCATCTTTAGGATCTTCTGAACGAATTCAATCAATAGCAAGGGTTCAACGAATACAGATGAGGACACGTCTGCAATGGAAAAATTACTGCACGTTACAAATTCGGCAAAGACACGAGATCTTACCAAGTGCAGTCGCAAGTTTTACCTGAAACTACAGTGTCCACTTGATTTGAACTGAATATGATTTGCACCAACCACATGAAATTAAAATGAACTTATACAAGTACAGATTTGTATCCAAATTTCCCCTACTAGCCAGTTCGGCCATCTAACATCCTATCTGTGTTTCTGACCATACTGTACATAACTAAAAAGGAAACCCCACATTTAGAAGTTAAGAGACAAGCAGTTCTGTGTTGACCTGATGCTCTGATAGAGCCCCTTCCATGCGTCAACACCCAGTGTATGATCCTTTGTGGCAATCGCGACGCATCTGTTCACAGTCCAGAGACGAATAACATTATCATCCCAAATTATGAACACAGAGAGATAATCAGAGACAGCGAATGTTTCGTTTATTACTTCATGTCATTACGGTCGTTGGAGACGACGTCACGCAGCACGGTGTCGAGGACCAGCAGCGCCTGCGCGGGGATGTCCGTGGGGTAGCCCGCCAACAGCATCCTCAGCTGTAGCAGGCTAATCTGTGCGGCATGGCTGATCACCACCTTGTAATTCCTGTCCATCCTGCACAATTCGTCGAGCATTTGCATCGCATCTCCGCAGCGACCGACAAGAGATGGGAGAGGCAGAGTTTATACTTTTTGCCGCCGCCTGCAGAGAGGGTGACCGAAAACTCCTTGGTGTCGAACGGCAGCGCGCCCGCGGTGAAGAGAGAGTCGCGGTCGTCGTACGCGGGGAAGCGGCCGCCGAGCTCCGTGTCCTTGTTCTCGGACACCAGCTTCGTCATGACCTCCCAGTGCGCGGCCTTGGACGTCGGCTCCGGCGAAATGGTTACCTACAGGTACAAGGAAACACGAGAACCCACGGCAATGGCGCTCGGTCAGATCAGATCAAAACCAACAACGAAAAGTACTGGACGAGAGAGTACGAGCACTTACGTCGTACTGGTGCAGGCCCCCGTCGACGAGGCGGCCGAGGAAGCGGCTGGCCAGGACGACGCACGGCGTCCCCTCCGCGCCGTACCCTGGTCGCGGCGGGAACACGGGATCGGCGCGGCGGACGTGGATGCCGAGCGCCTCGAACTCCTTCCACGGCAGCGCGACGTCCTCCTCCTTCCCGAGGGTTGGCACGGCTTGGTGGTTATCGGCGGGCAGGCTCTGACCGACGCGCGAGGGGTCGTCGTCGCGGTGCCCGTTGACGTTCCCTGCCTCAGCGCCGTTCGGGTATGCCTCGTCTCGCGCGTTGCTGACGGAGCCCCGCGCCTGATCGACCCGCGGGCTGGCCTGGCGGCCGCCGCGGCGCCCTCTGCCACGGCTATGCCTCGCCATGGGCGCAACTGCCCTCGCGCACGCAGCGCAGGAGTTTGTTACGTACTTGGAAGAGAAGAAAAGGGAATGGGGAGGAGGGAGAGGAAGAGTTCAGGTGCTTGGCACGGCGTGCACCACCGCCAGGCTTTATATAAAGCTAGCGTAGGAGAACCAACGGTAATTTTCCAACAAATGTGATGTGCAGTGAATTCTCTTTTTCACTGTATTTTTTAAAGATAAACACAACACGACAAACGGGTGTTTTACACGGAAGAAAAATCTGGTGGACACCATACGGCTACGGCCCCACCGCTGATGCATGACACGTGGAGCTCGGCGAAATCCAAGCGTCCGATAGGTGGGGGCCAGTGCTCCTTGGCAGTCGCCGCGGTTCTCGGTTCCAAAACAAACCAAAAAAATACTCAGTGGTGAAGCAAAGTTATAAAGTCTAGAAGTATGTCGTCCTGATTGTTTACGCGAAGAAAATCAAAGGAAAGAGAAAAACATATTACCTTCATTTCAAATTGCTAGGATTTAATTTAGGCACATAGTTTCTCTTATATGCTATGTCTAGATATAGTAAAAACTATATTTTATACCTAAAAAGATAAAAACAACTTACAATTTAGATTGAGTGGAGTAAATGTTTATAGAAGTCCGAACTAGAGATATATCCATGCACATGTGATTAAGAATCCTCTTGGCATGTTTAAGGTGCATAAAGACTCATTGGTCTACGATCTTAGTTGGTTACATTTCTTGTGATGAAATCTTTCCAATGAGTTTAAGTCACTTAACATGACGTGTGTGTTTGTATTTATTTGGATTTATTTTATGGTACTATTCTTTCATTCTTTCAATAATATGTGACATGTATATGGACAATGAGACACTAATGGTGACTTCATTAATGTGTCTCATATAGGTGTGTGCGTGAATATATATGAATATTTGCATTTGTATTGTAATTTTAAAAAAGAGGGCCCAAATTTGAGGTGCCTTGCTTATTCGGTCTTGAAAAGAGAGTACCGACCCATGTACAGGAAAGATCAACGCACCATCCATAAGAGCAACTCCAACACTACCCTAAAACCACTTGGCAAATCCTAATTTTTGAGTATCTATCTATTTTTCTTTTGACACTTCTGAGTACAATAGGTATCTTGAGTACAATCTGCAAAAATAGATAGTCAAAAGAAAAATATGTATAGATAACAAATAGAACAAAATGTGTTCAATTCAGAAGTGTCAAAGACATATGAATACACTACTAAATCAATAACATCTGGCTCTCTAAGTAGTAAGGACATTAGCAAAGAAGCTAGAGAAACAAAATATACTTTCTGAAATAGTACAAATACTCTGATCTTGGAAATTCCCATCTATTATAAAAAAGGTGTATTCATTCTAGAATGAGCAAATGCAAAAGAAGCATTGCAGAGAAAATGCTTACCATTAGAAGATACAATGTAATGATCCACCTTGTGAACCTAACAGGATTAAATATTCTGTCAAGCAATGCTTCAGTTAAAAGGAACATAAGCTGTATAGATTTAGGTACTTGAGTCCTTATGTTAGTAATAAACTATATTGCCAATTAAGGTCTTGTTACTAATAAAATCCTCAGTGCATGATTAATTTGATTTTCACCTCTGTAAAAGAGAAGTCATCATATTGACAAGACTCACTCTTGACCTGGATAAAAGAACAATCTGTCACAAACATCATCTTTTCAATTATTAAAAAAAGTAAGTCCTTCTGTCTAATTTTCATTTACCTTCAAAGCTATTATATGCTTGTTATAGATATTTCCCACTTCGATCATTAAGGGGTTCTTCTTATCAGCACAAAACTTGAAGCAAGGTGGCTCACCATCCTCTGGCTGCCAATACATTAGAAAAAGAAAGTACGTTAACTAATACAAACAATTCAAGAAGAACAAGAGAATTTGTTTACTTATTTATTTCAAACGAAAGAAGAATGCTTCTTTGGAAGTGCCCAAGTATCAACGTAGTCATCAAATAAAATAACAGGACATAACGTTTCACTCAATCACCATAGTACAACCACTTTGTTATCAGGTCATCCTGATCTATTGCAAGTTTGTAAACAATTTTAATTTATGGAGCCTAAGAAAAGTACCACTTCTGCCATTGCATCGAAGTCCAAAGCTCTCATAAGTGAAATTGACATTTTGATCATCTTCCAAGTAGAACTCCTGAAAAAAAAACTTAGTGTTAGGAAATGACTGTCAGAGGTTACAATGGCCACTTCCCCACCCAAAAAGCAATTTAGATAAGTAACCAAAAAATCATGGAATGATCTACAGGCTCGAGTAAAGTACAACAACTGAATAAGTATTACAGGATTGTATATTTTTATCTAGCCTACGATCGATAACTAAACCTTAAAAAAATAATGAGATAAATAAACCAATGTAACTAGCAATTTTTAGCATGTTATTGCACAAAATAGCCATAATATTGATTTTTTAAAATTTTAAGCTTCTGCTGTCAAGTACCAACCTCTTTACATCGTAATTTCTAAATGCAGCTATTTTGCACAAAGACTACAAGTCCAGGCAAGAAAACGGGCGTCCAAGGTAAAAGGGAGTTTCAGGTAATGAATTAAACCTTGTCTGATCAGAAGTTAGTTCTAAAACATTTGAAGGAGTGCTATCCCTTTTGCTCCATGAAGGGCTCATTCTTATCTTAACTTCCCCATCATTACTTCTTTGGTAGCAGCAGGATAAGACTGTAATATTGAAAAAAATATATCAAATGCGTGACAGATGAGATTATGAGACATATTCGATGGGGTGAAAGAGCAGATTTGAGATATTTCTTTTGCAATAACACATCATAGGCACCTAAAATTTTGACTCCAAAAGCTGATCAATTTTTTCCTTGGACCAACAAAGTCAATCAAGTAAACAAACTAGAAATAGCTAATGCTACCTCTGTTTCAAAATATATCTTTTCTAGAGCACATATTAGTAGAATTTTCAACATATGCACTTTGATAGAATTTGTTAATATGGCAAATTCAGAAATATAATGTTGAAAAAAATGTGTGATGGACAACATGTCAATGTCCAAAACAAGGAGTTTTTTTTAAATGCAAATGAAATAGATAGAGTGAATTGAATGTGCTAAAGACATGTTTTACCCTTATCCATCCAATCAACCAGTCTACTGGACATATCCATCGGCATCAGTCTCTTAATCTTGATATTTGCAACTGTAAAAGGGATTCAGGTAATGAATTTCATAACAGCTATAGATTTGGATATCAAAACTGAATTTTATGTTACAGCCAATTCTGACCTGGTTCTGCATTATCACTTAAGTCCTTCACAGCATTGAATAGCAATTTCTTTACCTGTTGATAAAAAGTTAAAACAATATAACTAGTCATAACGAAATATCCAATGTGAAAAATCTCATCTAATAAACAGATAAATATTGAAACAAAATATGCTTAACCACTTTAAGGACCTATCAACATACAAATTGGGTCCATTGAAAAAAAATAGAATGGACCACAATACAAAAAAAAGACATGATTTGAAACTGTTTCAGTGAAACTCATTGTTTTTCTCTCGAGAACTTAGTGAAACACAGATTGAAATTCAAGGGATCTGTTTTGTTCAAATAAATATGTACACTATTAGGAAATTTTCAAGAACATATGAAGATGAACTGATGTATAGTAATTCCAGTTTAGAATCACAAATTGAAATCACAATGTATCACTTGTGGGTATGAAAATGACATGACGTATACTAATTTTCAAGTACACAAATTTGTCTTAGTGATTCTAAACGGATTTCACTAAGATAAACTGATGAAGATGAACATTTGTATCACTTGTGGGGAAGTACGAACATTGCGATTCTGAACATTGCAATTAAACTAGATAAACGCGAACCAACAAGTTCGTACTTCCCCACAAGTCGAGAATCACAATGTTCAGAATCGCTGAAATCACCAGGCAATTAGATAAACACCACCACCTATCGATTCAAGGGCTAGCAAGATAAGTTCCACGATAATTTTGGAACATGGAGTGATGCTACCAAACAAGGAAGGAATTCGAACAAACAACTAGCACAAAAAACACCTACCAAAGATTCGTGTATACAGCCAAGAAATCCATCTTAATAGCAACACATTAGGCAATGTTTTGTGGAGGACTAATTAAACCAAACGCAATTTGAGAGATCCATAAACTACTTTGAATCGACTGAATTTGGGAGCAGGGCAAAGAGGACCCAAAACCCCACAATTCAAGCATCTAATGTGCTCGAATCTGTAAAGAAAACGGATAGAATTGAGACAAAAACACAAAGCATCATCCCACCAACGCAAGCCAACTTGTATACAAGAACAGCATTGCTCGAATTGACCCCTATTTGAACAACAGACTTGCGGTGAAATCGTCGTCCAAATCTAGTCAGAAATTGCAGTAGAACATATCGATACAACAACAATGATTCGATCGGCAGGAAGTCGGTCCCGTGGAGGGGATGGGGAGGCGACTTGCCAGAATGAACGATTCCTGAACCTGCTCCTTTACCGCCGCCACCTCCGTATCCAGAGCAGACACCTGCACCGGAGCGGCAAGACCGCGGTCAGGCAGACATCACCTTACACGCGCATAATGCATGCAGAGACCAAATTAAGACACCCAAAACCCCACTATTCACCAAACGCGCTCGAATCAGCAACGAAACGAGCAAAATTGAGAAAAACAAGAATAAAACAAATGAAGGATATACACGAGAGAACGGCAATACGGCATTGCTACCCTAGAATCGACCCCGAACTAACAGGGGTTGCGATGAAACCCTCGTGCAGATGCTACTCAGAAATCATAAATGTCAGTACAACATCTCGATTCAAAACTCATTCGATCGCCGGGAGCCGGTCCAACCCGCTCGAAACGCACGCAATCCAAGCGAAGAAGGGGGGCGAGATGGGAGGGGACCTACTAGAATAAGCGATCCCTCCACCATGACCGCCGCCGCTTCCGTTTCCTCAACCACCACCTGCGTCGGAGCGGCACGACCGCGATCAGGGCAGGGAAGACACCACCTTACAAGCGCGCTATGCGAAGCATGGGGTAGATTAAGAACTCACCATTTCGCTAGGTTATCTGCGCCGCGGCGGCGGGAGGCGCGCGCTCCGGCCTCCTGGAGAGAGGGAGCGAGGAGGTACGTGTAGCAATGGTCGGCGTATCCTAATTAGATGATGTTTTGAACAACGATACGGTCTCTTAAAGATAACTTTGACCTCTTGCTTTTATAAAATTATTTATAGAATAATGATATATGTATATTTTTATAAAAATATTTTTTAAGACAATTTTATTTATATAATTTTCATATTTAAAATCTCAACAATTTAAAAGTTATTGATCATTTATATTCTTCTAAAATATCATCTAATTATGATACGGAAGAAGTACTTTATATGGAGGGAGGGAGGGTGAGCAAATATTGACAATGGGCTGATGGCGGTAGCTAAGGTGCGGTGCGGAGGCGTGCAAGGTGCAAAGCCGCCGCCCACGCTATGATCATGAAGGGTGGGTTCCTTAATTTGAAATCTGGAATCATGCATGGCGTGTAGATTTTTAATGTATCGCGGGGTCTTCAATATTCGCATTTATTAGTATCACTGCATCATGGGAAACTGTTGTAGTTTTGTTACTGTACGTCACAACATGATGTAATAAAACTTCTGCTACTTTACGTTTATCCATAGATTGATGATGCACAGCTAACTTTATCCATGGCAAGTTACATATCCAAGTTTATGACAAACGCAATATCTTATACTCTATCTATCAATTAAGGGCTTGTTTGGTTTTCATGACTAAAACTAAAGTGGACTAAACTTTAGTCACTTTAAGGATTAAAGAGCCAAACAGAATGACTAAAAAGTGACTAAAACACTTTAGTTCCATTAATCACTCAAACGTGACTAAAATATTTTAATTCACTTTAGTCATGAGAACCAAACAGGCCATAAGAAATATTAAGTTGTTAAACTCTGAAAAATTAGATATATCATATCATA
Source organism: Microstegium vimineum (assembly GCA_022036555.1). Classification (NCBI taxonomy): domain Eukaryota; kingdom Viridiplantae; phylum Streptophyta; class Magnoliopsida; order Poales; family Poaceae; genus Microstegium; species Microstegium vimineum. Next base: position 9,324,978 of record CM039139.1, on the reverse strand, counting down.
GATTCTAAAATGCATTCTCTGAGATAAACTCTCTCAAAAAATACCATAAGATCATCTCTAGTAGTCTTTCTAAATTTACTTTGTAAATCAACATTTGAAGAGTTATTTGAGAGTAAAAAATATTTTCTATAGCTTTATACCCTCATAAATCCTTTCATCTCAGCCTAGGCATTCGGTTCCTCGGTTTTTGAAGAAATTCAGTTCTTAGAAAATAGGAACCGATCGGTTCTTAAAAAATCTCAGAACCGACAATTTCGGTTCAGTTTCGGTTCTAACCGAACTTTTTCAGCAATGGTCAAGAAAACAATAAATATACATGTTGAGAGTTCCCTTGTGTTTTGGTTTTGAGTAATTGATGAAACCTACCTAAGTACTAACCTTGGATCTCTAAGTGTGAATCATGAGATAGGTTGTCACAAGCCATGTGATGGAGCAAGGTGGATCAAGTGAGGATGACACAAGCTCTAGCATGGTGGTGCAAAGGAAAATGGTGTGAAGGCAAAGGTGAAAGTTAGGAACCATTTTTGGTTTGGTGATCAAGACATCATAGAGGATGTGATCACATTTAGGATAGATAGCCGTACTATCAAGAAGGGAGCTCTTGTGTTTGATTACGGTTATCATGTGCCACTAGGTTCATTGCATTACATTTAAAATCAATTGAACTAGTGAGGAGAACCAACTAAATCCAAGATAAATGTGAACTAAAAGCTAACACACGTGCACAAGTGTTGAGATCACTTAGTGTTGGCTCTTGGAAGCTTGGAGAAGTTGGTGAAGTGTTTGGCAGCTCAATAGAGCCTCAGACAGTGGTCCGGACGCAGGGTGTGTGGCCGGACTGTGTGGCCTTTCTGGACCATCGGAGATGGGTCCGAAGGCATACCCTAGCTGGCTGGCTGAGAACAGTGATCCGGACGCTAGTTAAGGTCCGGACGCAGGGCACCGGACGTGCGTCCGGAGTCCTTGCGCTCTCTGTTGCTCTCTGTGTGGAGCATCCGGACGCAGTCTGATGGTCCGGTTGGTGAGCCAAACTGCGTCCGGATGTGCTGAGGAGCTAAGGCGAGCTCTCGGGTCTCTGGAATTAATTTCCGGACCCGTGAACAGTCGAGTCCGGACGCTGTTGTTGCGAGCGACCGGAGACGCGTGGCGCGCTGCGGTGTGCGTGGGAAGAAAACGTTTGAACTAGCAGGGGCACCGGACGCGTGTGTGATGGTCCGGATGGCACCTCGGGTGCGTCCGGATCTTGCGACCGGAGGCTCAAGCAGAGCCGTTGGCTCACTGTTGTGGAGGGGTCCGGACGCAGTTGATGGTCTGGACCCCCTGTGAAAGCTGCGTCCGGAGGTGGCACAGAGAGCTTGTTTCAGTGGGAAAACGGCTAGTTGTGAAGTGGAGGCTATATATACGTATATGGCCGGCCCTTTGGGCAAATTCTTGCACACTCTCATCACTCACACACTTGTGTTCATTTGTGAGAAGCCCACTACTCATCCTTCTAAACATATTTGATATATTCATGAGAGATTGAGTGAATCCAAGTGCATTTCTCTTTGATTGCATACTAGTGGCACTTGGTGATCGTCGTCTTCGCGGAAGCTCTTGTTATTCTTGGAGGTTGCCACCTCCTAGACGGCTTGGAGCGACGAGGATCGTTGAGCAGAGGAAGGTGTTTGTCTTCGGCTCCGATCGGTGGATTGTAAGGGGTCTTGAACCTACCCCGCGGGAGTTCGCAAAAGGTATCGCTAGTGGATTGCGCGTAGCTTGTGGATCCCCATCTTGTGTTGGTTGTGCGGCACCCGGTGACGGGTTTGGCGTGTGATGCCAATTAGCGCGTGAACCTCCAAGTGGGTGTATCGCTACAACGAGGACTAGCTTGTTGGCAAACAAGTGAACCTCGGTAAAAAATCTTGTGTCATCTTGTCTCTACCGAGGATTCTTATATTGTGATTGATTATCTCTTGATTGCTACTCTCCTCGTCGGTATAACCTTTATATCTCTAGCTTTGCATTACATTCCTTACATTCTTGCAAAGTAGAGCCTCTAGCTTAGCTTGTGTAGCTTAGTCTAGTAGTTCTAGTTATCTAGCTCTTGTGTGTGACATAGGATATATTTTGCTAGCAACTAGATTTGGTAGGTGGCTTGTCTAACCGTAGTGCTAGCGCAAACTTGCTTGTAGCCGTGTTTTATTCTAACAAGTTTGCCTAAGTGTTGTTGTAGAATTTTCAATTAGGCTATTCACCCCCCTCCCTCTAGCCATATCTAGACCTTTCACATGTTCCCAGACAAATTTATGCAACACTATATCCATTTTTATTAACAATAATTTATAAGCCAACAATAGCAATATAGTAACACAAATATATAGCATTTCAAATATGAAATACCACACATAAACCAAACATAACTTTCAAAATACGAGTAGATGAAGTGTGACACATGTAATTCGGTTCTTTCGGTTAGTTTGGTTAACCAAGTGTAGGAACCAAATTTTTCAGTTTTGATTCTTTCGGTTTTGCTTCTGATTCTTTCAGTTCAGTTCCTCGGTTTCGCTTATTTTTGTCCAGGCTTACTTTCATCTATAACCATTTCAGAATGTCAATTCAGATTTTGGTCACTGAATATGGTTCATTCATGATGGGATGCAAGGTGTGGACGTCAGCCCCTTAAAAACATTCATCATATAAATTAACTCAGCTTTGTGATAGAAGTGAAGCTATATAGTTTGACAATTGAGACCCCACATGTCATAGTCATTGGTTATTGGGTAACGCTTAAAAAGCATGTCATAGTCATTGGTGGTAATGCTTAAAATAATGAGGGTTGGGGGGGAGGGGGAGGTGGAGGGGGAGGGGGAGGGATCAAACACATAACCTATTAGTTTGGAACCAAGTTGGCTTACCATTGGGATGAAAGACTTTACATGCTATAGTTGGAAGTTTACTATCCATGTCAGTGAACACTCGTGGCCTTTGCAAATTTTAATTTTGAATTTTAAAATTTGTGAACTTATTATTGAGAACTACCCACTCGGATTGTAATCAATCTTAAATAATTTTTTTTATAGATTATGTCAACATCCAAATTTTAAGGTTAAAATTTGAAATCAGGAACTTAAAACAATATTTTGAAACCCTAAGTTGTTTCAGATCCACTACTTTACAAAACCAGAAATCGTGATTCAGACCCCCAAAAATTGTAAGTCATGGCATCTTTCGCGCGCTACGCAGCCGGCTGGATTCGAACCCATGACCTCACCTCATGCTCAACCACTGCACCCCTTAATCAGCTGTGTTTATAATGTTTTCCACATATTATTCTAAATAGAGTGTAAATTGATTGTTTAAGACTCTAAATGAATTCAAATAAAAAAGTTGTCAACTACAAAGATTTATAACCTTTCGAGATCTGCAACGTTTATTTTGGTAGTTTCTCCATCCAAGATCGTTTATAAAATTTAATTTCAAATTTGAACGTATTTTTCCTTAACAAGATGATTTCAAATCAAAAAGTTGTCAACTATACAAAGTTTCATAATTTTTTGAGATCTTCACTTTTTATTTTGGTTATTTCTCCATTCGAGAAAGTTTGAAAATTTTAAATTGCAAATTTGACAAATTCAAACATAGAGTAGTTTTCCTTGACAAAAATATTTCAAATTAAGTTGTCAACTATAAGTCCTATAACTTTTCTAGATCTACAACTTTCATTTTGGTTGTTTCTCCATCCAAGATCGTTTCAAAAAAGTCCTATAACAAGTTTTCATTGACAAGATGATCTCAAGTGAAAAAAGTTATCAACTATAAAGTTTTTATAAATTTTAAAGGTCTACAACTTTTATTTTGATCAATTGTTCATCCGATAAAGCGATGGTATCGTTATTCACAAATTTTATATATCTCTCATATGGTTCCATAGGGTTCCATAAAACTATAAGAAAGATATGTAAATTGTGAACAATGCTATTTTCACTTTGTCATATAGAAGAAATGACCCAAACAAAAGTTATACGTCTTGATGAGTTCTATAACTTTTATATTCATGACTTCTTCGACTGAAATTATTTTATATTTCAAAATGTTGTTTGAAGTTGTCATTTTTGAAATTTGATTTTTGAGATGTTCAAAAAAAGATGACCAAAATAATAACAATAAGAACACAATAACTTAAGAACTCTATCAATGTGCAACTCGTGAAGCATGCCAGGTGAAAAGGAGATGCATATTTTTCAATTAGATTTCATGATATCCTGCCGCAAAGGAATATGTTTAATAGATATTCAAATCCTAGCGATTGCCATGAAATAATGTAACAATTTGAGTTTAACTTGTCCTTTGTAGAAAATGGAACTACATATATTAAATAAAATTTATGAGTTCTAGTCGCCTATAATTCAAATACGCCCCTCATTCTCAAATGTAATGGATCAAAGTTTGTCCTAAGTCACATATATTAAGTTTAACCAAATTTATAGAAAATAGAGTTAGCATCTAGCATATCAAAGATGTAAATTATGATAATATTTTATAATATCTAATGATGATAACTTGATGTTGCAAATATTATTCTTTACACATTAGATCAAACTTAGAACCATTATAACTTAGAACAAACTTAGATTTCTTATATTTTGTGATAGAGGAAGTAGATGCTCATTCCTCTACAAAATTTTCCATATAATGGATGTTTTTTTTTCTTCATTTCATATAGGAAAGCAATCCTTTTCATATGAAAGGGAAACCGCATCTCTCCATTCCAAACACCATATGATGTAAACAAAATATAGGAATTGTATTCCTTTGAAATTGCTACGAAAATCCTCCAATCCAAACAAAGCCCCAAGTCAGCAAAAGACTGTCGGGCATGCACTTCCATAAAGGGGCAAAGTCAGAAGCAGTCCCTCAACGCAAACATCATTATTTCAACACTATTTTTTATTTAACTAACCAAAACCAACACCACTTCACAATCACAACATGGAATAATCCTGGCTCAGCAATAATTTAGACATGGGTAAGCCCAATCGACTCGCAGCTTACACCCACCGACTTCACAGCAGTTGAGTGCCTCAATGGCCTCCTCAGCATGCTCACGGTGCTGGAAGACAACACAGCCGTATCCCTTGCAGGCCCCAGAGCCATGCATCGCCATATGCCACATCCGCAGCTGGCCAAACCTGCTGAACAGTGCGGCAAATTGCTCTGGGTGGTAGCTCCGCGGCAAGTTGTTCACACGCACGAGGCACCGCATGAACTCGAGGCGCCTCGCGTTCCTTTCATTGTGCGTGGGAGGTTCTCTCATTTCTTCCTCTCTATGCCTTGGGCACTTATAACGAAGTGTAGTTGTGTAATTGCCCCAAAGAGCATGTCGTGCTCTGCAGGGAACATATGTGACTGGGGAAAGATAGTTGTACGGACACTTCAGCTCCAAATGCACTTCCTGGTCGTCTCCACAGATGATGCAAAATTTTGCATCTGGATCCCTCCAAAAACATATGGTGGAACCTGTGCACAGAATCATTTCCATAAAAGCAAAGCCAATAGAAATTTGTGATGACACAAGATACATGCGCTGATGCATATCATATTGTACATTGGGATAAAGAAAGAAAATAAGGCAAAAAGAACTATAATCAAGCTAACTATTGATGAATCTAGTCTCTGAGGGAAATTTGTGGTCAAAATCATTGATCACAGCCCAATAAAATCATATTGAAATTCAGATTTGCCACATGAGAATAGCATGAAATATATATTTCCACAATACTACACTTAAGTTATTGTGTTAATACAAGTAGCCAAAGTTGCATCTTGGTACCATTCATTGAAAGTCAAAATTACAAATAATTTGTGACATGAAAGAGCATTAAACATGATCATAATAAGATATAAGCAAGTCAATACATATATTCCCATTAATGTTCCTACTATGTATCCTTGGCTCCTATAGCCCTCTCTTCCTAGACTATGCTTCAGGTATAGCATATCTATAATAGTGTTCAAATGGGTGCACTAGGCCATACACATGTTTCAGGGCTCTGACTGGTTACCACATATAATCGCTAGTTTGACTAAGTAACCTGAAGTCATACAATTCAGTTCTAAGAGATAAAAATGGCTAACTGAGTCTTACAGCAAAGGTCAAGCACAGGCACATGTATAACATCAATGACTAAACCTTTGTTTCACTTCCACAGACATATTGTGGAACCAGGACAAAAACTCATTAGCACTTGAAAAAAAAAACTTTGCATAGAAATATGCATGCATGTGCTGTGGAGAGACAGTAATTTTTGCATGTTGATACAGTAGCTCTTTTCTTTATCCCAGCTTTATGATGTATGTATATAGACTAAGAAGTCCATATAAGGCGAATCTCCACAGACACAATCCCAGATAGACCATCCACCCCCATATCCCAGTCTGAACATCAGTTCAAACTGGAGTAGCTACCATTCACAAGATGGCCATATGGCATGGCTCGTGGGAGTGAGCATACATTGTGCAGAAAGGAATGAGAATGCTGAGTGCAAGCTAGAGAATGGAGGTACTACATCAGCAGAGGCACTACTCCCTATCTCCAGCAGTAGCATACCAGGGCACAGATAAAAAAAAACACATTGATTCTATGATCTATCTCGTACTTAGTCAGACTAAACTTACTATTACATTTCAATGCCATGAACCATGGCTGAGATGCTTTTGCATTGCCCCTGATGCTTCAGCATAAACCATGGCTATTTCATCCTGTTACTGAATGGCAGTAGCCAGTAGTTACAAGCCAGCAACAAGCTGCCTTTGTTGTTTTTTATCAATTAATCAGCTCAAGCTCACTGTTTGAATAAGATGTGCTGTCATAAATAATTATAATACAAAAACACAATGCAGTGAACTTCAGATAGTAAACACATTATAGCACTTTAGATATGTAAATACAATTCCACATATATTATATTATTTCAGATAGTAAACTTCATCCTCAAATGTATACTTTAATTGGCTACTGGCACTGTTTTAGGGACTATGGTTGTGGTGTTTTATGAAATTCATTATAAAATGGCGTGAATACAACAAGCAAGCATAGAATTAAGTCACTTACGCCCCTCCTTCGGCTCCATCGGGCTCATATCTTTAATCAAATCCGCCTTCTGCTGATGCTCCTTTTTACTCTTCTTCCGCCGAAGAATGGTCATCTCCCAGAGACTTAAGAACCTCATAAACTTAAACCTGTACAGGTAAGGAACTTCCAGCCTCGAATTTTTGCGTCCTGAAATCAAGAAGCATGTTGGTTGACAGTGCAAGGTCGCAGGAAACGTTACTGAACATGAGCAATTGAGCATATAAAAGAGCTAAGTAGAGTTGTAAATTGGTATGCAGTCAACCAGAATCGATTGATGAACACTGGAAATTTGGGCTAGATTAAGCAAACGATTCGTTGAAAGAAGAACGCACGTTGCAGCGGAAGCCGCGTCTTCACCACCATCTTATTTATCCTGTCTTTTGTAGCCCTCGATCTCTTGATGCTTCTTTCCCTCTGTCTCCCGACGGGGCCATCACCGATTCACCACCTTCCCTCCCCCTGCGGCGCACACGGACGTAAGCGGCGAGGTCGGCGGGCGCCGGCGGTGCTCGGGATGACCAGCGGTCACAGGGAGGGATGGGATCCCTAGCCCGAGGGCCCATTGCTTCGAGAGTTCGAGTTAATAACGGAAGAAGAGAGTTCTGTATCCACGGCCTTAGGACGAAGGCGAGCACGCATGGGCTGGGCCAAGAGAAAATTGTTGGGCCGCAAGACACTTAGATTAGGTCATATAAATATGACCCGTGTTCCTCGAAAAAACACATTAGCCAGACCGGTAAGTCGCACGGGCCGCACGTGTAGGTGCAGCAGGCTCAAAAATGAAAAAAAAAAACCGCTGAATTGCAGGTTCTATTGCTGTGCGTAGCCCAAGAAGGTTCTGCGGACCGGATCGGATCGTTACGAATCCCAGACTGTCCGGCGGCCCAGCACTTTATCGGCCCGTCCCCTCCGCCAGCCGTACAAGAGAAGTTCGGATATTCCTCGTTCAGCTTGAGCATTAGGGATTCCAGATTTTCATCCCGTCCTTGCCGCCGTGCTCGCGCCCCGGCCTCTCATCTTTCCCTGACCCCGGTTAGCGCCTAGCGCCGCCGACCTTGTCGCCGGCTTCGAGATCTGGAACGGTGAGTATGGTTTCCGCCAGGATACGTGGCGGAAAACGCGTCAGCAAGTACAGTTCCACAGAAGCGAAGAGGAACAGGATTTTGAGGAAACGCGTCAGCAAGTACAATTCAACAAAAGCGAAGAGGAATAGGATTTCGAGGAAGCCACCGGAGGACAAAGGTGCTTCCTTACTTGTTGAATCGTTTGCTTCATTTTTCATAGATCTGTAGACCTACCCATTTACCCATCTTCAGCACTTGATTTTGTTTTTACGCATGTCAATAGTATAGCTCTACATGGGTCTTTCTTGTGCCCATATTCAGTACTATGTTCCTTGAAGATACGTGCAATGACATATATCTCTAGTATTTGCAAGTTAGGTCTTGTTTGTTTTCAAATTTTGTTTTACTTAATGTATGCGTCTTGGAGGTAAGTCGAGACCATAGCACTTCATTTTGTTTTGCTACATATTATTGCAGTGCTCCTCGTGAGCTCACCCTGCAGAAACAAATTCACTACTCTCTCTCTCTCTCTCTATATATATATATATTTTAAATATAAGATGTTTTACTTTTTCTAGATACATTGCTTTAACCATGTAACTAATAAGAAATAGTGTATAGGAAGCTATGTATCTAGAAAAACTAAAGGACTAAAACATCTTATAATTTGGAATGTTGGGAGAATTTGTTAAGATATATAAACAAAATCAACAAGGCTCTTATTTAGTAATTAGTATGAAGCAAATTGAGTGTGCACATACAAAAAAATCCAGCGAGTAAACAGAAATTTGATACTACTAGATGACCACAAGCGAAACCCTTCGATTGCCTTCTTTCACTTTGTCCTTCGGACTATGAGCATGGTAATTATTCTTTTTAACATGTAACCACCTTGGTTGCGACGAAATCTAACACATATGTTGGCGTTTGTTCTTGCTGACAACAGAGGAGGAAGTATGGAACCTTGGCATGATTCGGTTTAGTATCATGGCCTACCAAAGTTCCTCAGAGCAAGACATCTGCTACATCTGTGGAGATGATGCTGACAACCACATGGAGCACTTCTGCCCTTTCAACTACATCTTTGGGCGGTATGACGATTGCAGAGGAGAATGCCCTGTTGGAGAACACAGAGTAACCTCCAGGGACCACCGCAAGTTCCTGCGTCGTTTCGTACGCGTGACCAACCTGCCGCCGAGCTTCAGGGTGTGGGAGCTCGAGAACCTCTTCAGCCCGTTCGGGCCGCTGCTGATGTGGGACGTTCCCTTCTTCAGGAACGACATTTGTGGGTGCAATAGCAGGCCTGAAGTCCGCCTGAGCTTCGGTGTTGTCGTCTTCAAGAGGCGTGAGGATGGGGAGAGGGCCATCCACGAGCTCAATGGCTATGAGGCTGGTGGACGGAAGCTGCGCGTTGATTGGGTTTACCCCTCTTGTGTGTAGCTGAAGATTAAACCTTCAAACTTCTTTGTTCTCCAAGTGAGTTTTTTTTCCAGGTAGGGAGCAGTTAGTGCAAGTTAATAAGTTGCCTTAATAAGACTAAGAGTCCATTATGTTATGGGGCCTGCCCTGGTGTTTGTCATGTGAACATATCTCATAACGCTGTTATATAGGATCAAGGTCTGAGATTGTTACCAAGTTCTGAGTTTGTTATCATTATGTTAAATGAGTTTGTTATCATGCTTATCTATACTTCTTATATAAACAAACCCCACTAGTCAAATTCTCTTGAACCTTCTTGCGCCACATCATCAGAGGGTCTCACAAGTCACTAGCTCCAAATCACGCAGTTGAAGCCCAAGCGTCATGCACCTCTCTGTTTCCTGTCTGCTGGCTGTCTTTGATCTCCCTCTTTAATCCCCTTCCTTCACCCACGACAACCTTTAAATTTAATGGATCCATCGAATCAGCCTGTAAGATTGTAAGTCTGTTTCCTCCTCCCTTGATTCATCAATTACACGCAGGCCGGCAGCCCAGAGGACACGCAGGCATGGAGCTCCGAGGTGGACGGTGGCCTCACGCCTCAGACAAGTTCTTGCAGATGGAGAAGGCCACGAAGGTAAATTGGAGGCAAACAAGTTGTATGAGGTTGAATACTTGAATTAGGTGGGGAAGAAGTCGATCGATAGCTGATCTCAATCGACGTAGCTTGATCCGTTCGCAGACAAGTTGTTGATTTCGGCAAACGCTATAGGTAGAAGCTTTGCTGGACAAAGCCGAAGGAGGTCAGGAAGATGCGTGGTGCTGGATGGTTGGGCTTCGATGATTTTTTTTCTAGCTATTTGTTTTATCACTCAATTTTTTTATAACGTGATCTAATATTCTATTGACTTTTCTTTATTAAGTTACTGATTATTATGAGATCCGATTCAATAAAGACGTAAACGAAACTCATATATATGTACAGCACCTACTACCTAGGATATTATATAGCAATGCCATATATTAAAAAATTATTTCTAAAAAGAAATTCCTGCGGCAACGCGCGGGTATTCTCCTAGTTAGTTAATTATAGCTATTTTCTTGCTAATAGACCTCTTAAAGACAAATTCCCTTCGTTGTTTAATATTGTAAGAAGAAAACAAGATTATGTGATACAAGTGCTTAGCTCATCTCCACTAAATATTTCTTTTCGACGAAACTTAGTGGGTGTGAATCTAAGGAATTGGAATAGAATTGTTGCTTCTTTACATGATATTAACTTACTGGAGGAAAGGGACGTCTTTATTTGGGGTTGAACACATCTGAAAACTTTACGGTAAAGTCCATATATGTTACATTAATTAACAATGAGGTTAGAGTGTCACAAGATATATGATAAATCAAAGTACCCATGAAAATAAAAGTTTTCCTATGGTATATAAAAAAAGATGTGATTTTAACTAGGATAACTTAGTCCGACGAAACTGGAATGGTGACAAGCATTGTTCCTTCTGTCACTCTCAAAACCATACAACATCTTTTTTTAGATTATGTTTATGTCAAATTCTTAAGGCGCTTTGTACATATATTTTTTGGAATTTCAGCCCCCGAGTTGTGAATGACATTTTCATTAGGTGGTCAAAATTATCAAACAAAAAGTATAATTCATTGTTATTAATAACAACTTCTGTACTTTGTTGGGCACTTTGGGTAACAAGAAACGAGGTGGTTTTTGACAAATGCAGACCAAAAATTTTTTTGCAGGTTTTTTTCAGGGGAACACACTGGCTTCGGCAATGGGCAAGATTGCAGTAGCATAATGATCTAAGGGATGAGCTGATCCTAGTTGGATAACATCTAGAGACGTCGGCTCTGCAGTATTTTTAGTTCCAATAATTGGTTGTCTAAAAAAAATATTGGTCATGTTTAGTCAAAATCTTATTTCTGTTTCGGTTATCAGTTTGGTTGGCTGTAAACTTTATTTGCAACCTGTGTTTGTACCCTTGGGCGAAACGTTGTAATAATTGGTCTGATACTATCAGTTGATAGATGAAGCCGGGTATAAACTATCATTTATCTAAAAAAAATGATTATTTTCTTGCTATCCCTTACTTTGAGTAACCAAATCAGAGTCTGTGGCAAGAACAGGAATGCAGACAACAAACACTTTGGAACAAAATGCATGCATACAAGCAAAATAGTTGTATCTTATTCTCAACTGTACACATCAAGCGAGTAACAATTATATTATTTATCAGTATAAGTTACATTCCTCATCAAAGCCATAATGAAAAGGGCTACTGTATCAACATGCAAAAACTACTCTCTCTCTACAGCATACATGCATGCATATTTCTATGCAAACTTTTTTTTCAAGTGCTAATGAGTTGACTCGCTAACTTTCCTGGTTGGCTGGAGTCTGTGGAAGGAGCGGAATGCGCGAACGTTCGACAGGGCTCCCAGTTCGGCGATCCAGCTTGCACTTCGGATCAGAGAGGAGGCTGACCAGTGGTGCCGGGCTGGGTTCAATGGCTTAGCAAGACTGTTGGAAGCCTCCTGAGCTCCGCTGTTGTCGCCCAGCCTTGTTGCTAGGCTGTTCTTTTTTTGGCTTAGGAATATCGGCAATTGTTTGTTGCTGATCCCTGGGGCTGCGCCCCCTCTGACTGTTTTCTTTTGGTTGGTTTGGTTTGGTTTGGTTTGTGGTTTAAACTCTATTCTACTTAATGAAAAACGCGCCTAGGCGTGATCGGAAAAAAAAGTGGTTGTCCTGGTTCCACAATACCTAGTGTGTGTGTGTGGAAGTGAAACAGATTTAGTCATTGATGTTATAAATGTGCCTGCGCTTGATCCTTGCTGTAAGACTCAGTTAGCCATTTTTACCTCTTAGTACTGAATTGTATGACTTCTGGTTACTTAGTTAAACTAGCTATTATGTGGTAACCAGTTAGAGCCCCTGAAACCTGTATGGCCTAGTGCACCCATTTCAACACTATTATGGATATGCTATACCTGAGAATAGTCTAGGAAGAGAGGGTAGGACCCAAGGATACATGATAGGAACATTCGTGGGAATGTATGTATTGACTTGCTTATTTCTTATTATGATCAGGTATTCATGTTTAATGTTCCTTCATGTCACAATCACAAATTATTTGTAATTTTGACTTTCAATGAATGGTACCAAGATGCAACTTTGACTACTTGTATTAACACAACAACTTAAGTGCAACATTGTGGAAGTATATGTTTCATGCTATTCTCATGTGGCAAATCTGAATCTCAATATGATTTTATTGGGCTGTGTTCAATGATTCTGACCACAAGTTCCCCTTCAGACTGGATTCATCAAAGTGTATCTTTTTGCCTTATTTTCTTTCTTTGTCCCAATATTACACTATGATATGCATCAGTGCATGTATCTTGTGTCATCACAAATTTCTATTGGCTCTGCTTTTATGGAAATGATTCTGTGAACAGGTTCCACCACATGTTTTTGGAGGGGTCCAGATGCAAAATTTTGCATCATCTGTGGAGACGACCAGGAAGTGCATTTGGAGCTGAAGTGCCCGTACAACTATATTTCCCCGGCCACATATGTTCCCTGCAGAGCACGACTTGCTCTTTGGGGCAATTACACAACCACACTTCGTTACAAGTGCCCAAGGCATAGAGAGGAAGAAATGAGAGAACCTCCCACGCACCACGAAAGGAACTCGAGGCGCCTCGAGTTCATGCGGTGCCTTGTGCGTGTGAACAACTTGCCGTGGCGCTACCACCCGGAGCAATTTGCCGCACTGTTCAGCAGGTTTGGCCAGCTGCGGATGTGGCATATAGCGACGCGCAGCTCTGGGGCCTGCAAGGGATACGGTTGTGTCGTCTTCCAGCACCGTGAGCATGCTCACTCAACTGCTGTGAAGTCGGTGAGTGGAAGCTGCGAGTCGATTGGGCTTACCCTTGTCTAAACTAGTGTTGAGCCTTTTGAACTGGTGTGTGCGTGCGTGTGTGTAGGCTAAAGTCTTTGCCAGCAAGAAGAGGGATTAAGGTGGCCATGAAGGAATCTGTGGGCTACTGAGTTGTGATAGAATGGGTAGCCGCTTGAAGGATTCATAAGTGAAGACTAGAGCCAGCAGCGTCATTGTGGCTGGAGGATACCCACTAATACACAGAGTTCTTCACATTTTTTAGTACATTTGATGATAAAATTGCCTATGCAATCCACTAATACGTCTTCATTGCTGTTGTCCATGCATTGTTTCATGTGAACTCTAACTGTATCTATCCAGTTCGATCAACAATTGCGTCTAACATGGTATTCTGAATTACTATAGCATCTTAATCCACGAGAAAGAGTCCCATTATAGCAATTTTCTCTCAATCCACAACACCTGATTCCGAAATTCAATGTAATGAAAACCAATTGCTTTGTTAATGCAGTTATTTACATTTGAACATAAGCAAGAACATACATAACTTATACAAATACATACATATATGAAATAATTTGGCATGGCGCATGTACATTGCTCAGCTGTCAGTGTGTGGAGTGGATGGGCTAGTAGGCACAATTGACTTGCCAATGAGGAACCTAGGGCGGTTAATGTGAGCACTGATCTGCCTTTGTAGTATCTTCGTCAGATTCTCTTTCTCGCCACATTTCTTAAGAAGAAGCTCATTCAGGTGACACAGGTCTGGCACTCCAGACAAGCCAGAACTGTTGTCGTGCAGCTTTGGGCACTTGTTTATCCAAAGTTTCTTAAGCTGAGGCATGGCACCTTTCTCGATTGACACTTTCTCTATTTTCTCTAGCCCATCAATGTCAAGGAACTTGAGCTTTGGAAATGTACCAGTACAGAAATGCAAGGAGTCACCTATGTAGGAGTTCTCCCATAGGCCTAGCAAAGTCAGGTTGCGCAGCTTCTGAAAGCGGTCAATGTCTTCCTGATTCAGTTGTGTCCCCAGCAGCTTCACCTTACCTAGATCATTGAGTAAACTGATCCAACTTGGCCATCCTTATGCTTGGCCGTCGTGGTTCGTTGGCGGATGCTTTGCCGCTTGGTTCGTTGACGGATGCTTTGCCGTCGTCGTCTTGGCCACCCCTTTGCTTGGCTGTCGTGGTTAGTTGGCGGATGCTTTGCCGCTGGGTTCGTTGGCGGATGCTTTGCCGCTCGGCTCATCTTATTGGGTGGATGCTTTGCCACCATGGCTTGGTCTCTTATGTAGGCAACCTTAGCGTTTTTTCATGTATACAGGCGCAGTTAGGTATTAGGTGTCGAGGGCAGTCGCTCTCTTCTTCTTTGTTTTTTTTTCTTTGTTGTTCATGTATCCTTTCCGCGGTGCTTGGATGATGGCTGCTCGCCACCACCAACTATCGCTTATGTTGTAGGTCTTAATGAAATACAGGCATATATGCCTGCTCGCGAAAAAAAACTAGGTAGACTGCTCAGATTCCACATAGTTGGCCTCAGGGAAACAAGATGTGCTGGTACTTGCGGTTTATCCATTTTAGCAAGAAATGTAAGTGAATCAGAGCGCACTTCAAGCCGTTGCAATCGCCTGAGTTTACCTATTGACTGACACAGATCGTGCCCTTGTTTCTCATTAAGCCCTTCGACCCCTAACCTTCTCAAATTCGTCAAGTTCGTCAGCTTCTGGAGCCTCCCTGCTACACCATTGCCATTGCCAACATTGACCACCCCCACCATGTGCAGGTTCTGTAACTTCTCAATTCCTTCGGGAGCTCTTACACTTGCATTGAAAACCTTGCAGCACTCACCTATGCAGAAGCAGCTCTTACACTGGAGGACGCCTTCCCAGCCCTGCATAGCCACGGCACTGCAAAAACACTATCCGTTAGTGACATGCTCACACTCGGGATACAGAATACCCTGGTGCCCAGACTAACCCCTCAGGCCACCTCTGATCTGAGTGCCATTCAGACTCTAATATCCTCACAAGTGCTAGCTCCGAGGCCTGATAAACGACTGTCAGTCTTCATAAAAAATGACCAGGGCTTGGACAGTGGTGCTATCTACTATATGATCAAATCTCGTGGCCAGCCTCAGGACCCCAAAGCCATCTTCACTTGGAGAAATGCGGCTCCTCCGCGGGTCCAACTCTTCATCTGGCTGCTTCTGCAACGAAGAATTCAGTGTCGCTCCGTGCTGTTAAGACATGTCGTTGACAGCCCAAACTGTCACCTATGCCCCTCGGAGGAGACCCCGGAGCACATCTTATGGGAATGCGATCTGGGCAGGCTTGTATGGCACCGACTGGGCATCTCCTTCCCAGCAGGATCACATATAGGCGCCTTGTGCTCCGTTCAACCACCATCCGGTGTGCCTCTGGAGCAGTTCTCGGCATTCCTAGCCCTCGTCAGCTGGCAAATATGGAAGGCCAGAAACGCTCTCATCTTCAGACAGGAGTCGCTCAGCCCCCAGCAAGTTCTCATCCTCTGCAAGGCTGCTGCGTCTCTCTGGCGCTTCAGGCTGCCTAGACGGTCAAAGACAATTGCCGATGCATGGTGCTCTAAATTCGAGATGGCCAGACAAGGCGAAGGCTAAAAATCCGCCCCCCCCGCCCCCCCCCCCCCCCCCCCCCCCCCTCTGTTGATCAGCGATCACGAGTGTGTGATCCGCCTGCTCCCCTGCATGTCTTTCATGACACCAACTTGTAACTCTAAACCCTTGTAACAATACAATCAGCCGATTGGGGCATATAGTAAAATTCAGGTGGGGAGCGCCTCCCCCCCCCATTGACCGTCAAAAAAAAAAACTCACCTTGATTGCAGCATAGACAGGATAAAAGGCCAACTATATGTTTGTCCCTCCCTGATTCCATCTTTCGCAGCAAATCTTTCGAAAAGTTGACGCCAGCTTGAAGATAACAGAGCTTCTCAAGTTTGGCAATGCCCCTGGGAGTTGTGTCACTTGTGTGTCTTGGATGTCTAATGTCTCCAGATATCGAAGGTTCTGCAAGGAAGACGGAAGCTTACAAACATCCGTTCCTCGCAGGCTCAGATATCTCAGGTGTCGTAGCTCTCCTATATGCTTGAGGTCATCATTCTTCAGGTTGATAGTGTCCTCCAGGTCAAGAACTCGCAACAGCCGCAGTTTTAGAGAGATGAGAGATGCAAGGTAATCCCCAAAGATTGTCAATGATCGGACATATGACAAGTTAATTCTTTGCAGCTCCTCATCCCTCCCTTTCCATCTCGACACCACCAGGTGGCGTATCTTATTTTGTGGAATCTCATTGGAGTGCTTCTTGATGAGCAATAGTTGGTTCTCTTCTCTGAACTTGGACAAAATGATCTCGAGCACCAAGCTGTGAACCCGGCAGCCATCATCTCTAGCTCCACAGCTGGCCTTGGAGCCTTGAATCATGCTTATGTTAATGAGCTCATTGTAGAAACGCTCTCCTACATCCTCTGCTGGCATGTCATGGTTCTTTGCTATGTATGTAGCCTTCTGCCATCCACCGCCTGAGCAAGCGGGTGCGTCTGATCTCATGGTTCTCGGGAAGATACTGAGGTACAAGAAGATGGATTTCAGGTGATACGGCAAGCCATCATAACTTGAGACGATCACCTTGGGGATATCGTGGAGGTCAGACTCCAACTCTGCCCCGAGGTGTTCGTGCAGGTTCCTCCATTCAATGCTTGTTTTCGGCCTGCTGGCAAGAAGACCTCCGATGGTAGATATGGCAAGTGGAAGCCCACGACATCTCCTCAATATATGTCTGGCTTGATCCTCCATATCCGTTGGCAAAACATAATCAGTCCTCTTGTAGACCTACAAATGATTGAATGAAACTACTAAATGAATATCCTAGAGAACAAAATGGACCAATGAGAATATAGCAGACAACCCGTAAAGAAAGATAGAAATGTACCCCAAACAAAAAAAATACTACTGTAATTGGACAAGCTCATCCAATGATTGAACTAATGCTAGCTAAAGGCCCAAGCTATGTTGCACACTATCCCAAAAATCATGTGTTTCGATGTTTTCTACCAGCTCCACTTATCATTCTCGCTCTTACCCAGCAGCACAAGCACGAAAAGAAATCTTGAAAGGTCGTCATGCCTTTCATCTCGGTTGATCAGAGCATGACATTCTTGTTCGTCTGTGTTTCTAGAATACGCATGAGTATGCCTATCTTTATATTACAAGGAAGCAATATATATTTAGGTGGAAGATTCAGCGGTCCCTGTAAAAACCATCGGCCGAACAGAATGGTGTCTACTACGTGTACATCAAGGTCCAAATGGGCGGCATCATCGAAGCGTCATTCGCATAGCGAGGCGCTTCGAGTTAGCGAAGCGCTTCGAGTTAGCGAAGCGCTGTAGTAGCGTCGGAGACTATGTGCTATAATGCTGAACTAAGGACGTATAATTATATAATAATATTAATAAGAATTCTAATCTTAATAAAAGGAAGGGTTCAAATAGCATCTACTAATATTATATTACCGAAAACTTTGTGAAAATACTTCTACGAGAAGGTTTTATTGAGTTCGAAAACCATAGGGAAAGTAACAAATCTTTCTTGGCACGTGCCCCTGCTCCTAGTCTTTGAACTAGTCATTAATGGTCGGCAACTCCGAAATCCATACTATAATTAGAATTAAACAATTGTTTCCTTTTAATATCCTTTTCAAATCTCCAATTGATGGCTCCGTTATAGGAACACCTCAAAATAAATACTCCCTCCATACTTACTCAAACAAATTGACGTTTTAGACAGCGATACGGTCTTCAAAATACAACTTTAACCTCTTATTTTTTATAAAAATATTTATCGAAAAGTGATATATATATACTTTTATGAAAGTATTTTTCAAGACAAATCTATTTATATAATTTTCATATTTTTAAATTCAATAATTTAAAAGTTATTTATGATTTATATTTTTAATATTTGACCGAAACCTTGTCTAAAACGTTAACTTTTTCGAGTAATATATGGAGGGAGTACCATGTTAAGAACTCATCCAAAACTACATCATTCTACTCCGGAACCCATCCAATGGCTCAACAAGGCCCAATAATGTCAAAAAGAAAATCCTAGCGGCCTGGTGGCCCAAGTTTTCTCCCAGCACGAGGCGGATGAAGCACGACGGGCGCGAAAATGCAGCGCTACATGGGGTTGTGGACACCGGGCTTATCCCAGCCATTGGATCGATTGGGCTGGTCTCACTGTAGTAGGTTTGATCTGTTCCCTGTTGTCGCATGTGTGGAGGGTGTTTTGGTCTGTCAACTCTTTCTCAGGTTCCTTTTGCTGTACCCCGCCGTGCCTTTTCAAAACACAGAGGACCACTTCGCCTCCACCGGAGAAAGAAGCAGCCCCGCCCATGGCTTCGCATCCACCATTGCCGGCCGCAGGTCCGCTTCAACCTGTGCCAGCCGCAGCTCCGCTTCCACCTGTGCCGGCAGCATCTCCGCCGTCCATGGATCCGCCCCCACCAGTGCCAGAAGCAGCTCCGCCACCGAAGGCTCCGACGGCCATGGCTCCACCGCCCAAGGCTTCGACGGCCATGGCTCCGCCGTCCATGGCTCCAGCGGCACCGTTGATATTCGAGCACCCGCCGCCGGCAAGCGTCGGGCCAGTAATGGTGCTCCAGGCAGAGCCCTCACCTGCTGCGTCGATGGGTCCTCAGATCTACTACGAACACATTCCAACAGCTAGGGTTCAACTAATCAGTTCTACAAGAGATTGACATTTCATCAGGAGGAGGTAAGAATCGAAGTCCAAGCTTGTCATTTTTTAGAATTGATAGTTCAAGTTATTAACATAGGAGATGAAATACCAACAGTTAGCAGCACAATCAGATTTGGGGTCAATTCTACCTGCAGGTACGTACCTCTATTTTTTATACTGAGAACCTCCGCACATATAATTCCTTTGGATTAAAAAATAGCCATTGCTTCATTGAGTCTTGACTCTTGACTGCCAATTTTGAGTGACTGTTATATGATGCATGTGGCATTGGGTCCTTTAGCAATAAACCTTCAACAATATATCTTTCTCCAAATTAAATATTTTATCCGTTATTTCATAGGGAACTATATATATAAACCAAAATAGCAACTGCATCATCTTGTGGGATTTAAGATATGATTTGTTATTCAAATGTAATTGAACTTTAAAAAATGCCAATGCCTCTCAGAAAATAAATATGGCAAGTAAGAATTGAATGGTACTGACATCTACCAAACTATGATCTTCATCATAAACCTCTCCGTTGAGTGATGTTTTAAAATTGATTGATAGAATAATCTCTCTGTTGACAGACCATATCAACTATTGTTGGTTTGGTACTTTGTTTCTCATTTTAGTGAAAAGGTTGCTTATTTAATAAGAAAAACATACAGAATTTGGAAGTGTACAAACTTGGTTTGTAGATATATAGAATTCATTTATATTGATTATTATAATGTTGCAAGAAACAATAAGAACAAACCAGTAGCCTGTATAGACTTGGTTTACACACACACACACACACACACACACACACACACAAACACACACACACACACACACACACACACACACACATAAATATAATTTTAACTTCGCCCAACCATTTTAGTGCTTTAGGGATAAGATAAACACAATATTGTTCGGTTTTTTTTATAAATTCTACAATTGCCAAAAATTGTGAATGATATGTATTATCATTCTTTTCAAAAAAAAAGAGAGGTATTATGTTAATCTGTGTGTGACTGCAGGAATGGGGTCGAATTGTTATTTTCAGAATTTGATGGGTTTCACATCTGGTAATGTGTGTGCTGGTGGTGTCCAACAAGTGCTCGATTTGGAAAGACCATTACCTACAGAAGAGACTACTGAATTTGAAACGTCAAGCTGTTCTTCTGACAATGAAAGTCTAGGTAACAATGTAGATGATGGGTACATGGAAAGTGGAGAAGACGAGTCAGGTACAGATGAAGAAAATAATGACAAAGGAGAGTCTGAAAATGAGAAGGTTGAGTTTGCAGTAGAGACCGAGACAAATATAGATGGCACAATCACAGTGCCAAGTGAAGAGGACATGGAGCTCATTGATTGGGATCAATTTTATACTACTGGTGAAATATTTAAGGTCACTGATTCTGGGCAGCCTAGCCAATCCACTAATGTATCTGTCGGTGTCCAAAAAAATGAAATGACAAATGACACTACAGAAGTTGGACTAAATCAACACTGTTGGAAGAAAAGGTATATGTTTACATAATTGTAGTTAAATATTATATATGCAGGAATTCTTATAACAGAAACATCATGCATTGATACAAGATGCAATGAGTTATGCTTTACGCACAATTTTGTGATGTAACACGCCTTTTTTGGATCAATGTAACATGCCTTCTAACATGGATACTTGGTGTTCTAACATGTCTATTTGGTTTTTTTAACAGACGAAGAGTAACAAATGGTGACAAACGCCTAGACTGTAGGAAACCAAGAGGGATGGGAACAATTGAGAGGGCAATGAGGAAATATTGTGAAAAAAAGGTCACATATTTGAGCCATGTATTGGGTTAACATTTGACTCAGAAGCAGAAGCCATGGAATTCTACAATCTATATTCTTGGGAAGTTGGATTTGGTATACGCAAAGGAAACTGGGATAAAAATGATACCGGATACCAGACGATGAGAGAACTAGTCTGCCAAAGACAGGTCAGTACCTATTGCACACAAACCAAATCATAGCCTTCATTTAAAAGCAGGGGACTCTCAAGCTGAATTTTCTTTTAAAAAAAATTGTAATATGGTATATAATTTATCATGTAAAATGGACCATATTAAGAATTTATTTTACCAAATACTTGGAACTTCTTGAGACATATAATCCATATAGTTTTAATGAAATTTTACTACTTAAAGTGGGTGGCTACAACATAATTGGGAAATCACAATTCTAGAAGCAATATTAGTTACATAGCTTCTGTAGAGAGAGAGAGAGAGAGAGTTGTGATGGAAACCACATGTCCAGAAGCAGACATTAACACTAGAGGAACTCATAAACCAGACTGACCTTACATAGCTGTGATGAAACTACTATGACCCTACCAATTCCTGAGATACTACTTTGGTATAGTTGTCTTCACTGACTTGTTTATTTATGTTGTGCAGGGCTTTGACAAGCGTGTCAAAAGCAAGACCAAAGGATGTCGCTGTAAAGCGATGATACGGCTGCACCGCACAGAAGACGATGGTTGGTTCATTTCTACCGTTGTGAAGGAACACAATCATGAATTTTCAGCCACAGATGCAGAGAAAAAGGAATGGCACTCCCATAGTAACATAGACCAAAGCACAAGGGACATGGTAAAATACTTGCGTGAGAACAACGTAACACTGAGTAAGGTGCACTGCATAATGGGTAGCTTATTTGGTAGCATGGACAACATACCATTTACTAGGAGGTCACTTAGGGCCATATGTGCACAAATTGCACGAGAGCAAAGGGATGATGACATTAGGAAGACTCTTGAGCTGTTTAGGAAGATGCGTGCTGAAGATCTTGGATTTCAATTTAGTGTTGATCTTGATGACAAGGATCAGATAAAAACTCTGATATGGGCTAATGGGAAAAGCCGGAGTGACTATAGTTGTTTTGGTGATGTAGTGACATTTGACACCACATATTGCACAAATTTGTACAAGGTGCCATTTGGACTATTTGTCGGCGTAAATAATCACTTTCAAAGCACCATTTTTGGAGGTGTTTTTATGCGTGATGAAACGGCAGAAAGCTTCAAGTGGGTTTTTAAAGAGTTCATCACACTGATGGGTGGTGTACAGCCACAGACTATTCTGACAGGTTGTAATGTACGGGCACACGTACACGCGGCGTCGCATGGCACGCGATATGCGCCGCGCTGCTGATCGAGCAGCACGCCTGAATCAGCAGGTGATCCCGTCAAGTGGCTAAGATTAGAAGGAAGAGAGTAATTGGTTGTTTCCTTTTCTGTTACTTTCCTTTGGCAGTCCTTAAGTTTAGGAAGATTGGTTGGGCCAGAGGCCATATATTCCTGTAACCGCACATTGAGAGATTAAGCAAGAATCATTCAGTCTAATCTCCTACCTCTTCTCTAAGCCACGAGCCTGGAGGCAAAACCCGGCGAGTGTTGAGCGACGTGGGGGCATAACCCCGTCGTGTTTACCACGGAGTGCGGGTACGAGCTCCGAAGTCGAGGCCCGGCGTCCTTGCCGCATACTGCCCTTGACAACCTGGTATCTCAGTCTCGTCGATCCTCTCCCACCACATCCACCCAATCCTCCACAGTCGCCCCGCAACCAGCCCACCAGCCGCCACCATCTCCTCCTTCCCCGTCCACAGCCACCTCTTCCTCGCCAGCCATGGGCGATCAGCCCTCCATTGCCGACGTGATGAAGCTGCTCTAGTCACTCACCACCGATATGTCCAAGATGCAAAACGACATGGCGACCAGGCAGGCGCAGATCGGTTCTTCCGCCGACGCCAGCGTCCACTCCCACGACCAACATCCACCGGATCGCCCTCCGCGATTCCAGAAGATGGACTTCCCGCGATTCGACGGCAAGTCCGACCCACTGATCTTCCTGAATCGGTGTGAGTCTTATTTCCGTCAGCAGCGCACCATGCCGGAGGAGAAGGTGTGGATGGCGTCGTACAACTTGGAGGATGTGGCCCAATTGTGGTTCCTCCAACTACAGGAGGATGAAGGCACGCCGCCGTGGGGTCGCTTCAAGGAGCTCCTCAATCTTCGGTTCGGCCCGGCACTGCGCTCCGCGCCGCTGTTCGAGCTCACGGAGTGCCGACGCACCGGATCGGTGGAGGAATATTCCAACCGTTTCCAGGTTCTTCCGCGGGCTGGTCGACTGGAGGAAAGCCAACGTGTACAGCTGTACACCGGCGGTTTGCTGCCTCCGCTGAGCCATCAGGTGCGCGTCCACGCGCCGGAAACCTTGGCCGCGGCCATGAGTCTGGCCAGGACGTTGGAGCTGATCGAACTGGACCGGCTCAGCCAACTGCCTCCTCGGGCGGCTCCGCGGGCGATCCTGCCGGCCCTGCCTCCACGACCAGTGCTGGCAGCGGGCGCCGCGCCCCCTCCGCCGGTGGTCCCGGTGCCGGCCCTCCCAGCGCCGCAGCAGCAGCTGACCCTTCCGGCGCCCCCACCCCGCGGCGCGGCTGGGCCATCCAAGCGGCTCTCCACGGAGGACCAAGCGGAGCGACGTCGCCTTGGCCTGTGTTACAACTGTAACGAGCCATACTCACGTGGGCACAATCGGGTGTGCCGTCGCATCTTCTACATTGACGGCATCGAGTTGGAGGACGCGGCTCCGGCGGCCGCCGATGCCGACCTCGCTGCACCGCTATTCTCCCTTCGAGCAGTGGCTGGTATGGCCATTTGTGACTCCATGCAGGTGCGCGTGACAGTGGGCGCGGTAACGCTCACTGCCCTGTTGGACACCGGCTCCACGCACAACTTCATCGCCGAGGCGGCTGCAGCGCGCACAGGGCTCGCCGTCCAGTCCAGCCCGCGCCTCACCGCCACCGTGGCCAATGGCGAACGCATCGCATGCCCGGGCGTCCTCCGTCAGACCTCGATCGCCATTGCTGGCGAGACCTTCTGCGTCGACCTCTACGTGATGCCGCTCGCCGGCTACGACGTCGTCCTCGGCACCCAGTGGATGGTCACGCTGGGCAAGATGGTGTGGGACTTGACCACGCGCACCGTGGCCTTTACGCGCCATGGCCGCACTATCTGCTGGGAGGACGTGGCCGCACAGCGAGCACCGCGCCTCTCCACCCTCACGGCGCCGGCAGCCTTGCTGGAGGAGCTGCTGACCGCGTTCGGCGGCCTCTTCGCCGAGCCCACCGGGCTGCCACCGCCACGTGCACGTGACCACAGCATCGTCCTCAAGCCGGGCGCGCTGCCGGTGGCCGTCCGGCCGTACAGGTACCCTGCGGCCCACAAGGATGAATTGGAGCGGCAATGCGCCGCGATGATCGAGCAGGGCATCGTGCGGCGCAGCGATTCCGCGTTCTCGTCCCCGGTCCTCCTCGTCAAGAAACCGGACGGGTCGTGGCGTTTCTGCGTCGACTACCGAGCGCTCAACGCGCTCACTGTCAAGGACGCGTTCCCCATCCCCGTCGTCGACGAGCTGCTGGACGAGCTCCATGGGGCGTGCTTCTTCACCAAGCTCGATCTGCGTTCGGGGTATCACCAAGTCCGCATGCGTCCGGCTGACATACACAAGACGACGTTCCGGACTCATGACGGCCTGTACGAGTTCTTGGTCATGGCGTTCGGGCTGTGCAACGCCCCCGCTACGTTCCAAGCTTTGATGAATGACGTCCTTCGGCCCTTCCTCCGCCGCTTTGTGCTGGTGTTTTTTGATGACATTCTGATTTACAGTCGTACATGGGCGGATCACCTACGCCACCTGCGCGCCGTCTTCGGAGCGCTCCAGCAGCACCAGCTCTTCGTGAAGCGCTCCAAATGCGCGTTCGCGGCGTCTTCCGTCGCGTACCTCGGCCACGTGGTGTCAGCCGCGGGCGTCGCCATGGATCCGACAAAGGTGCAGGCTGTGCGGGACTGGCATCAGCCACGCTCCGCGCGCGCCGTGCGCGGCTTCCTGGGACTTGCCGGGTACTACCGGAAGTTTGTGCACAACTACGGCACCATCGCCGCGCCTCTCACCGCCCTGCTAAAGAAGGACGGGTTCGCTTGGTCGCCCGACGCGGCTGCTGCGTTCACCGCGCTAAAGGCGGCGGTCACCTCGGCCCCGGTGCTCGCCATGCCGGACTTCTCCAAGACATTCGTCGTCGAGTGCGACGCGTCCTCGCATGGCTTCGGGGCGGTGCTGGTCCAGGACAGTCACCCGGTGGCCTTCTTCAGCCGGCCTGTGGCTCCCCGGCACCGAGCTCTAGCGGCGTACGAGCGCGAACTGATCGGCCTCGTCCAGGCCGTGTGCCACTGGAGGCCCTACCTTTGGGGGCGGCGCTTCGAGGTCAAGACAGATCATTACAGCCTCAAATACTTGTTGGATCAGAGGCTGTCCACGATCCCGCAACACCATTGGGTCGGGAAACTCCTCGGCTTCGACTTCACTGTTGAGTACAAGCCGGGACATACGAATGCCGTGGCCGACGCCTTGTCGCGCCGTGATACTCCGGAGGAGGGCTCGGTGATGCTGCTGTCCGGACCGCGCTTCGACTTCCTCGACCGCCTTCGCCAAGCTCATGCCTCCGACCCGGAGCTGGTTGCCTTACAGGACGCCATCAACCGCGGCTCCAAGTCGCAGCCCTGGGCCTTCACCGACGGGCTGGTCCACTAACGGCGGACGGCTGTACCTGCCGCCTGACTCACCGCTGCTGCAGGAAGTGCTGCGGGCGGTCCATGAGGAGGGCCATGAGGGCGTCCAGCGCACGCTGCAACCGACTCCACCGCGACTTCCACTTCCCTAACATGAAACGTGTGGTGCAGGACCTTGTTCGTGCGTGTACAGTGTGCCAGCGCAACAAGCCGGAACATCTCCACCCGACCGGACTGCTGCTGCCACTACCAGTGCCACAAGGTGTTTGGTCGGACATCGCCATGGACTTCGTCGAGGCGCTGCCGCGCGTACGGGGCAAGTCAGTCATCTTGACGGTGGTGGACCGTTTCAGCAAGTACGCGCACTTTATACCCCTGGCGCACCCGTACTCGGCGGAGATTGTAGCCCAGTCCTTCTTCTCCGAAATCGTTCGGCTGCACGGCATTCCGCAGTCCATCGTCTCCGACCGCGACTCCGTGTTCACCTCCAATTTCTGGGCCGAGCTGATGCGCTTGAGTGGCACCAAGCTGCGGATGACGACGGCTTTCCACCCGCAGTCGGATGGGCAATCGGAGTCCGCTAACAAAGTCATCATCATGTACCTTCGATGCTTGACAGGTGATCGTCCCCGCGACTGGCTACGTTGGCTTCCATGGGCGGAGTACGTCTTCAACACCGCCTTCCAGTCGTCGTTGCGCGACACGCCGTTCCGTGTCGTCTACGGTCGCGATCCACCATCCCTGCGCACCTACGCGCATGGTGACTCCAGGGTGCCGGTGGTGGCCCGCACGCTGGAGGAACGCACGGCGTTCCTGGAGGACATTCGGCACCGGCTCAAGCAGGCCCAGACCATACAGAAGCGCCACTACGACCATCTCCACCGCGCGGTCACCTACCAGGCAGGCGACTGGGTCCTGCTTCGACTTCGTCAGCGGCCTACTGCATCCATGCCCCAAGCATCGCTGGAAAGCTCAAGCCTCGCTTCTACGGGCCATACCGCGTCGTCGAGCTCATCAACGACGTCGCAGTCCGCCTGGCCCTGCCTCCTCACGCTCGCCTACACGATGTCTTCCACGTCGGGCTGCTCAAGAAATTCCATGGCAACCCACCGCAGGAACCACCAGCCCTCCCTCCTGTTCGCCATGGCGCGATCGTTCCAGAGCCGGAGCGGGCTGTCAAGTCACGCTTGGCGCGCGGAGTGCGCCAGGTCCTCGTTCAGTGGAAGGGGGCGTCGCCAGCTTCAGCAACCTGGGAGGATGTCGACTCGCTCCGCACCCGATATCCCCAACTTCAGCTCGAGGACGAGCTGCCTCTCGAGGAGGGGAGAGATGTAATGTACGGGCACACGTACACGCGGCGTCGCAGGGCACGCGATATGCGCCGCGCTGCTGATCGAGCAGCACGCCTGAATCAGCAGGTGATCCCGTCAAGTGGCTAAGATTAGAAGGAAGAGAGTAATTGGTTGTTTCCTTTTCTGTTACTTTCCTTTGGCAGTCCTTAAGTTTAGGAAGATTGGTTGGGCCGGAGGCCATATATTCCTGTAACCGCACATTGAGAGATTAAGCAAGAATCATTCAGTCTAATCTCCTACCTCTTCTCTAAGCCACGAGCCTGGGGGCAAAACCCGGCGAGTGTTGAGCGACGTGGGGGCATAACCCCGTCGTGTTTACCACGGAGCGCGGGTACGAGCTCCGAAGTCGAGGCCCGGCGTCCCTGCCGCATACTGCCCTTGACACAGGTATGTTTGGTACCTTCACAGTGCAACATTTATGTTCGTTCCTTACTAATTTACAGTATACTTAATGCAGTATTATTTTATCGATGTTTCAGACCAATGTAAAGCAATGGAGATTGCAATCAAGTCAGTAATGCATGGAACCACACATCTTTGGTGCAGATGGCATGTATTTAAAGATGCAAGGATAGAATTGGGGCCAATCTATAGAAAAAATTCAGCCTTTCGTGATGAGTTCCACAAGGTGATTACAGAAATGTACACTATTGAAGAGTTTGAAGCTGCATGGAAGCAACTTCT
The DNA here is from genome assembly GCA_022036555.1 of Microstegium vimineum. Lineage (NCBI taxonomy): Eukaryota > Viridiplantae > Streptophyta > Magnoliopsida > Poales > Poaceae > Microstegium > Microstegium vimineum. Next base: position 9,297,034 of record CM039139.1, on the reverse strand, counting down.
GGAGAAGTATGGGTTACAGGAGCATCATTTCTTAGTGAAAGCACATGACAAGAGGAAGAAGTGGGCAAAAGCATACAACAAAGATAAGTTTTGTGCTCGAATGATGAGCACCCAGAGGTCTGAAAGTGCAAATCACATGCTTAAGTGTGTTGTTCCAAGGAATTCTTCAATGAATAGGTTTGTCCAAAACTTGAACAAGCTTTTGTACACTCGCTATACTGAAGAACAGAAAGCTGAACATGATACAAAGCAGGTAATTGTTCTTGGTTGTTGGTCCTTTCATATGAAATGTATTAAAATATGAGAATATTCACTACATTGTTGCCAATAGGATGTATATGTCAAGAAGCGGATGTGGCCAGTAGAGAGACACGCAATGGAGATTTACACCAGCAAGGTTTATGAGATGTTTAGGGATGAAATTGACAAATGTCACAGCTATGATGTCTTCACAAATAGCGACTTCACAGTTTTTACAGTGAAGCACACTAATGTTGAATATGTTCAGCGTTACAAAAGGCCTGAGTTTGAAGTAAGGAGGATAAATGGTGGCGAGAAATATACATGTGATTGTGGCATGTATGAACACTTTGGGATGCTTTGCTGCCATGTGTTAAGGGTAAGTATACATCTGTTTTTAACAAATTTTTGACATTGTACTACTTCTATCATGTGGAATATTTTGTAGTAGATGTTTCACATATTGTACTACTGCCCAGATTGTACTGCTTGGCTGATGTGGAATATTGTGGAATAGATGTAGTTCATATTATTGATTGCCAAAATAGTATATGGTTAATTTATTCATGGAAAGAGTAGATGTCACTAAATTATTCCTTAAATTATCAGGCATAGTTCCTTTAGTGGTGGGTTATGTATGTATCATCAAGGTTGTTTATTTTGGGACTGTGGTGGTGTACATATAATATATCTAACAGTTTTACTATGATCATATAGGTTTTTATTCATACCGCGGTGCGTCAAATACCTGCATCTCATATTATGCTTAGGTGGACACGTCATGCTCGAGATGTTATCCCAATGAACTTGAGAGTCAATTGTCGCAGTACAACTGCTGAAAACATGAAGCTGATGCAGCATAGTCTTCTTTATGGTAAGGCCCTACGAGTATGTAGTAAGGGCAACCTAGATTTTGAGACATATGAGATTGTGATGAAGTACTTCCAATTAGCTGAGAATGAGGTTGACAAGTTGATTGAGATGAGGCAAAGTCAAGCTGACGACACATTAGCCAAGGCAAAAGTATCCGGTGTTTTAGAATGTGTGAGTTCTTCTGATGTTGAATCTGTGCCTGCAAATGTGTATGGTGCTTCAGGTTCAAGTGCAGGTATGAGTGATGATGATGTGATGAGGATCAAAGCACCTCCAGTGCCTGTGGTGCAGGGAAGGCCAATTACAAAGCGGAGACTTTCATTGCTAGACAAAATCAATATGAAGAACAAGAATACCAAGGGCACTGCAAATGGTGTCACAACTAAAGGAAAGAAGAAGAAAGATAACAAAGACTGCAATGAGAAAAAAAAGACCGCCAAGAAAGGCACAGCGCATGGTGGAGCTACAAAAATAACTCATTGCACAAGGTGCAGAACTGCAGGCCATGACAAGACATGTCTATGGAGAGGATGGTCGATTCAACTTTCTAGCTTAGCTCGGTCCGGCAAGCTAGGATACATGTGTGTAAGTTATTTTGCTAAGAGGGTAGACTAGAACCATCATGGTTGGAGTTTACGTGGTGTTGATGTTGTACCGCTGAGCACATCTTGTGCTAGTGCTTTGTTGCATTATGCCTCCAGAAGTGTAAAGTGCCTCTGCTTACCTTACTATGTGGACAGATTTATGTTTGTGTTCCATTGTGTGTTGGTTATAACTGGTTTCCATCAACTGGCAAAGTGACAATGATGTAAGGTTTTTTATGTTTCCCCACAAAATGTTTCATTTTTATTTTGGTGTACCATAATGGCATTTTTTTTGCAAAAGCTGCATATTGAATGTAATCTCGGCCTTGCAGGTTCAAAGGGCATCAGAATAATATCTGGAAGCGATGATGGCACGGTGAAATTTTGGGAGCTGAGAGGGAATGTACATGGTTGAGTTTTTTTTCTTGTTTAAAATATGCGAGCATTAGTTATACTAGAAGACAAACCATAAAGAAGTGCTGCAGTTCATAATTAGTATGGTCGCAGAATACCTGAAATTTGTGTTTATATATTTGGATCTTACACTCCCATGTCATAGAAAAAAGGGATTCAACTTTCATAAACAAAATCCAAAATATACTAAATCTACATTTTCCTCTAAGATCTTCTAGCATTTTGATCCTGTCATACAGTACGGTTCATAAGAAGAGGAAAATAGAAAACATCAATAAGTGCCGGAATAGACAACCTGATGTGATGATGCGCTAGTCCTCATGTTACTGAATTTCAAGAATACTCCTGGCCTAGAGAATCTCTGAATTTTTGGTACAGCTCCTTGGCCTTGTGAATAAAAGAAAGTAGGAATGAGCATCAAAATCACATCAGTTTGGCCTTGTTTAAGCATCGGTTCTGACCCACATTCTGGGCAGTCTAAACAAATAGATCCGGTATAGAAGCACGAAATTTACTTCAATCTTAGGCTCTATTGTGGCAGAAAAACAATAGTATCCCCCAATCTCAGGACAATTTTATTTTGAATTAATTTCTCAAAGGCTCATCGTTCAAAAAATACAATAGATATCGTATCAGATTTTGCAGTGACACAACATACATGATATTCATGAACAAATTCACATACGCAAAACGTTCAGGACAACACCCCATGGCAGTCCAAATATTCTTCATGGATTGATAGAACCACATTATCCAGCTATTCCAAAAGGAATAAATACTCACTTGAAGAAATAATGAGAATAAATAGTATATTCTTTAACACTAAGATCACTGTTTAGTCGATTTTACATGACCAGATGCCTGGTGAAAGCTTGAGCAATGGCTCTACCATTCTTATGCATACAGTTATATAATGGTGAAGCATGGATGGCAATGAACGCCCCACAGGACCTTGACCATGATGATTCACACCGCCTCACCATTCTGAAGTTATGGAAGGCAACATCAATCCATGCCCCCACTCAATCCCTCATTCTGGTGCAGATCAAAGTCATCTTTCAACCGCCTGCATGCGTTCACTCGTATGGGTTTCTGAAGTTCTTGAGAAGTTCTGGAATGTCATATCCAAACTATTTTAGAATGAGCAAAAGTAGTAAAATAATAAAAACTTAAGGTGCAAGCTGATTAGATAAAACAAACCACGGGGCCATATACGCCAACAAAGCAAAACCAAAAAAACATATGTGGTAAGAGGACATCTGACAGACAAGCTTACATCCTAAGTTCCTAACATAAGCAAAGACCTATGCGGCTTTTCAATCTACAATGATCCTAAATCGACTAGAAAAGTTAAGAACCTCAAAATACATACCTTTGCAAACTCATCAGGCAGATTGTCTACGAGTCGTTGTTGGGCTTTTGCTTTGCCCATCATTGTAGGCATCTCCTTCTTTAGATGGCCTATTATATAAGCATGGATCTTGGCAGCTCTAGCACGTTTAACAAATTCATTGATCTGCAGGCACATAACAGTGCTGTTAATATGAAAAAAAACCTCGTTAGTTAGGACTGAACGAACACATTAAAAAAACAAAAAACAAAAACCCGACGGTCACAGGCTTTCTTGGGGATATCTTTGAGATCAGAAAGAAGATCATCTTACTCTCTCTCAAATAGTTCCTTTCCATGTGGACCAACAACTGATTCATTTACTGGTTTGTCATTGAATGATCTACAGACAAACGTGGAAGTTACTTGAATGATTTGCAGGCACTTGAGTGATCCAAGGTCATTTCCAGAACAAGATTCAGATATACTTTTGTTTTAAGTAATAGACAAATCCAGTAATACCCAAATCAAGCTTTAATAGGTTAAATGAAATACATCAATACTTTTCCCAAACGTTGTAAGACTGCTATAAGGCATGTCAGCTTGAACAACGCGATAGTATTTCCAGTAATAGTCCTTTCATCAGGTCCTGACTAGCAAGAATATAAAAGTTAACTGGAGCTACAGAAAGGGGAAAGTATAGGTATAGAACATGTGCTAATGTAATAGCTGACACACAGGCAATTCATACTGCTTATACTGCAGAGTGTTGGCCTAGGTTGAAAAAACTGAAATTGGTCGAAGAGCGTGTAATAGGTGCTTATTCTCTATTACAAGCTTCACAGGCAAGAATTTGCCTGAAATCTAGGGATGATGAGCTTAAATTTAATATTGATTGGAGATGTGTGCGCTATGCTTCTTTCACATAGCTAACATTCCGAACGAACACTAAGGAATCAGAAACAATCATAAATATGATGGCCAGCAATATAATCACGGTTTACACAAGCTGAACAGGTAAACTTGTTGTCTTTTCCTTTAGCTAAGGTGAAAAGACAGAAAGACAGATAACTGAAATATCAACAAATGCCCTCGCTAATGAGGCCATATTAGAATTTTCCTCAAATGTTTCTTCGGTGCTGGCATGCAATAGATATTCACAAGAGCAATATTCTAGGAGCATACATGAATCACAAGAAAAATAGTGAAGATAACAGGACCACATGAGTGTTACCTTCTTTGATGACTTGGAGCTGAACCATTTGTTTCTTAAAGGCGATTGTTCCTGAGGATATCCTGCGTGGATGAAAACAAAAAGGTTTGTATCATTGATTTCCCCCAAGTATGAATTTCCTGTTAAAGAGTGTATTACCTACCATCCATTTCTGGATCAACACGCTTCACCAAATGCTTAGATTTCTGAAAACCAGTTACCATCATATATTACTATACGAGTTAAAATCTTAGATCTGTCATCATAAAAGAAAGAAACAGATAAGATCCTAGGCAGGAAAATATATTCTAACAAAACAATGATAAAGTACATAACGAATCTGATATCTTTGACAAATAAAAGCTAAAATCATGGAGATGAGGACTGGTGATTGTAACAATTACTCATAGAACTGTAAATATATAATCAAGGTGCATGAGATTCAAAATGTTTGCACCAATCAATGATGAATTTTCTTTTTGAAAGTTTAGCTATAAATATGTCCAGGTGCTGTTATCAAATAAATAAGGAAAAAGTCTATTTTTGGCCATCGAACTTTTGCCGAAGTCCAAGAATGGCCATCAAACTTCAAAACCGGATAACATTGACCATCCAACTCTTGAAAAAGTTCACTTTTGGACCCTGACCGGTTTCCCAGGCGGTTTTGCATGGCACTGTAGCAGTGCTGACGTCAGCGATGACGTCAACACTCCTTTTTAATTTGCGAAATTGATATCTTTTTATTCGGAGCTCCAAATATAGCAAATAATATATCAATTTTGATCGTCTCAACGAGCTCTTTGCAATGGTTTACTCCGTTTTGTTGTTTGAGATAATTTTATTTCGTAAAAGATTAAATATTTCTAAAGTTAATCTTTAATTTTATTTGCAGCAAGTTTACTACGGACCAGAGCGTACGTATACGCTCTACCTACCATGTGTATGTGTATGTGTCTGGTGTGGTGGCTCGGGTGCTCCGTGCTCGTCATCGGACGCTGCTTGCTGCAGGGCCGTCCCGAGAAAATCCGAGGCCCTGTACAAAACTAATAACGAGGCCTATGCTAGCCTGGAAAAATAGGACTAAAATAAAATGTACGATATGATGTAGTACATTTGCAGACGATATGGCTTCATTTTTTGAACAATATTCCAGTAGGCGTCTAGACGAAAAGAGGCTAGAAGAGCAAAGAGATGGACCAACTACTCGCTATAGTTCACGGCTTTGCGCTATGATGAAAAAATGTGAATGGTTAATATTACCTTTAGGGTCTCAGTGCCTCACGGGGTCCGAGTGCCTCACCGTTACGGTCAGTTCATCACGCTCAGTCGCACGCGATACGCGGCCGAAGGCATCAGCGCGATCCAGCGATAGGAGACGTGGAGACGGGAGACCAATAGGTTTGCTAATTGGGTCTGGGATCTCACTCGCAGCAATTAGGCAGCAAAACGACGTCCAACGGCTGGCTAAAAAATCATTTTCTATTGAACTAACAGAGCAATGGGCTAGCTAATGGACGATCCTATTGGGCAAAAGCTGATGTGCTTAGCTACCACATGTAATGTACTATATATATTTGGAGGCCTATTGAAATCAGAGACCCTGCGCCGTAGTAAACTTGTTGCAAATAAAATTAAAGATTAACTGTAGAAATATTTATTTTTTTACGAAATAAAATTATCTCAAACAACAAAACGGAGTACACCATTGCAAAGAACTCGTCGAGACGATCAAAATTGATATATTATTTGCTATATTTGGAGCTCCGAATAAAAAGATATCAATTTCGCAAATTAAAAAGGAGCGCTGACGTCATCGCTGACATCAGCACTGCTACAGTGCCATGCAAAACCGCCTGGGAAACCGGCCCGGGTCCAAAAGTGAACTTTTTCAAGAGTTGGATGGCCAATGTTATCCGGTTTTGAAGTTCGATGGCCATTCTTGGACTTTGGCGAAAGTTCGATGGTCAAAAATAGACTTTTTCCAATAAATAAACACCTAGCCAGCATATAGTTGGGTTTGTTTAAATTTATCCTTCCAGCCTACAGAATCACAAATCTGAACAGCAGAGTTAGGAAACACAAAATCCAAAGGATAATAAAAACAAACAGGGGGAAATAGGTGATGAGATGTTCGCATATCATAGATTAATATTTATGTATTTCCATATATAACTGAAATGATTGCAAAATGAAAGACGATGACACACCACAAAGTGGCCTTTTCCATACCTGATTAGGTTTGGAGAAGATGTCAGTACCTCTCAGATAGCGCACACACAGGACACTCTAACTAAGAATACTCTTTAGTAAAAGATGGAATCCCTATATGACCGAGCACTGTAAAATTACCTTGGTGGCAAAACATTATGATTAGTGCCAAAATGAAGTCAATTCATGGTGCTAAATAATTTTATACTGCCAACACTGAAGCTGCAAGAACTAAAATTTCTAAAATAAAAATGATGCACGACATTTCAATAACTCAAAAAAAAAATATGACATATCCTAAAGAAAAAACATATTTAGACCTTTTGAATCAGCTGTAGCAAAGAAAATCATAACTATACCAAGAATGACTAAAGTTGGTTCCAATAACTATATCTGAAAAATAGACGGGCAACATAACAGCGAAGACTGACGGGAGTAATCTTAACTACTAGACCTAATCTTCAGAGCTTTAAAGACATCTAAAACCATATAAATGAAATTAGTTTAAAAAAAAGTACCTACACTGAATTACAATAGACATCTCGATTCAAATCAAAATCTTTAAAGACAGATCTACCAGTATATAAGAAAGAATATAAACTCTAAAAGTTTGTGTAAATATGAAAATATAGCACAAACTATATAGGTGAATAGCCAATGTAATTACAGGAATAATTAATTGTTCATCCATACCATAAATCTTAAATGTGAGATGCCAATGGAAATCTCACTGTTCAGCCATACCAGAAACCTCAAACTATAAGGAGCAGATCAGCGTGCTAAGGGAGATCTCATTGTTCAGCCATACCAGAAATCTCAAACTAGGAGCAGATCAGCTCAGAAGGATCATAATTTTTTTAAAACAAAATAAACTGTCTCTTTGCAAGAAAAAAAACTAAAACAAGGTTATCTAGTGAATTCCTAGACCCAGCTCTGTATGCCACATTCTATATTGTGGAAAATACAATATGCATCTCAAAACCAGGCCTCCCTTGTAAGAAGTACCTTTCAGGTTCAGTTCTGAACAAGCACATATACAAGAGAACATAATCAGCTGCTTAAATATATTCCATCTCCATACAGAAGCTTGACACTCAAGATTTAGACTGTACTAGCATACCAGTTTTATCAATAAGGGATGTTTTGTCTGCTGCAATAGAATAAAGTATAAATGTTAATTAAAATTGACATTTCAGGGAAAAAGTAATTTCTTCTGTAATCATGAATAAATTTCGTTGTTTCAAAAGAAAAAAAAAAGTCGAATATACAAATTCAAAGCAGAGCAACTTATTGGCAAAGCACCAAAAGAATCATCTGGTAGAGATGTCAATTCATTACAAAGATAAAAATAAATCTATTTGTAGCTTGTCTTTTTCAGACCTATAATAGAAACTCATGTCTATCCATATCCCCTATTTTACAATAGTGTGTGGATTTATAAATAATCGCAATTGTGCTACAAAACTTAATAATGTTGCTTCAGGTCTTTAAAGAGTAGTCCAGGCAAGCAGAATTAAGTTGAATAATGTACAAAAAAATATACATGATAATATGGTAAAAAAAACAAATCTAACAACAGATAAGAACAATAGCTCCTAGCAACAGTTGAAAACAGACGTCTCATTAACATTTGCACTGTAGACATGTAATTAAGTAACCGAACATAACATTCGGCCAAATGTAATACCTAAAACATTTGTTAAAAAGAGCAAATCAAACTTTTACAAAGGTTAATGATGCAGTAAAATATTATGCAATCCAAATATTAGTTTTTTTTAAAAAAAAAAGAATATGTAAATGTCCACTTAAGCAGAAAAAATCGACATTAACTTAAGTTGTTGATCTGTTTTAACATACTCTTTGAGCATGTGCTTATTAGAGCTAGAACTGTACGAGCTAGTAGTCGTCAGAGAAGTAGATCCTAGGATTTCAATCAAGAAACAAAAAGAAAGAACTAATCAAGAAATTCATCATAAGGAAATAACTTTTTTCTGAGAGTAAGAGCAAAACACTTCAACAGACAAAATAAATTCGTGAAGAACAAATACCGGATCTGAAGACGTAGACATAAAATCGAAAGAGATGACACAGAGAGAGGAGCAGCTGCGGGGAGAGAGATGAGATGGGAGCGGCAGGCATGGAGAGACCAAGAGAGAGAGGATTGGATGCGGTGGAGAGAGAGAGGAGAGGCAGCGTGGAGAGAGATGAGAGAGGAGCAGCGGAGAGAGGCGGATCGGCGGCGGATCGGCGTTTGGGAGAGAGACGAGAGAGAGAGAGAGGAGGAGGAGGACCGGCGGCGGCGGGGACAGAGAAGTCCAAATTACCCTCATGTACTGGAAGGGTTTTGGAAGGGATACTATCGATCGTGTACGTATCTCAAAGCAGAGCTGAAGCTTGTGCGGTCTTGATAAGCCCGGTGTCCGCAGGGGCATGTGAATTTTTCACGTTGACGACGGGCGCCCTTCTGTCTCCAGTTTCCCAATACCCTAGCGCCTTGCAGCCGAGCGGGCGACGGCGGACTCCGGTGAGGGCGCGTCGGCGTGAGCGGCGAGGAGGCGGTGGCCGGTGGGTAGCGGGCAGCAGGCTGGCGTGCGATGCGATGTGCGCTAGTCTCCTGTGCTTAGGTGCGCGGGGCTGCGGGCACAGCCGCATTACACCGCAGCAACGTCGACGTCTCCTGAACCGGCCCTGAATCCCACAGCTGCACCCACATCATTTAACAAATTGTATGAGACATTTGAGCAGGCCGGAATTGAAGCAGAATTTGATGTTGCCACTGTGGGATGTCTGTTTTGCTGATAGATCTGTCCGCTTGCATCATTCTCACTGCCTTTGCTCACCCTGCCTCTCCGAGGAACTGTAATAGTGGAGAAATTTTACTTGCACTTAGAAACCCCACCAACATTGTACACATATAATCACCAAGGACAAATATATAACGATAGCCATACACTCATTAAATTACAAGTTTAACGAGCTCACCTTGATTCCCTAGATGAGCTGTAATCCGACACCGCATAGATTGTTGATTATCCGACTCTAATCCATCCATAAGGTACTGGGCATCTAAGAAATCGTGCATTAATCATTCCGCAATAGTCGCTGGAGGAAACAGCGGCGAATCTAAAAGAAACTAGTGCTTACGAGCCGCAATAAGAAATCGGAAGTACTCCCTCCATTTTAAATTATAAGTCATTCCAAGAATTTTGGAGAGTCAAAATATTTTAAATTTAACCAAAGATTATAGAGAGAAACATAAAGATTTATGACATCAAATAGATATAGTATAAAAATATAACTAATAAAGAATCTAATGATGCTTAGTTGGTATCAAATATGTTATTATCATATTATATAAATTTGGTCAAACTTTATAAACTTTGACTCTTTAAGATTCTTGAAATGACTTACAATTTAAAATGGAAGGAGTAGATTACTGAGAGCAAGAGATCTGATCTAATCTAAATCACGAAACGTACCTTTGTTACGAACCATGGTTTGCTTGTATCCGGAATTCTGGAGGCTTTCCTGTTTCCCTGATTAGACCGCACAGCAGAGCATCCGAGGCACCAGAAGAGTGGTAGTATGCCTTTGCTACGCGTACACGGTCTCCTGCTGAATACCACACACCTATTATTAAACATGGGAGACACGTCAGCTAATAATTATATTTGTGGGCACTCCCAATGCAAAAAACTAGACATAGTTTCTATAACATAGGACATTGTACCAAGAAACCATTGTTCTCCATGCATCTTTTTTATCTAGAGTCCAAATAAAAATCCAACCAATCATCCTCCTTTCTCGTACCGGATCCTCTGTCTGTGTCTTCCATACAGGAGGCCGGGTGCCTCTGCATCCCGTGAGCAGGAGGGAGACGGAGACCTGATGACACACCAAGACTAAGAAATGATCAACAGGTATTTTCAACAACTATGTGTTACAGTACCAACTATCCCAACCGTTGGTCTGCTTTAAAATTTGTGATATAACATCTGGGGCAGGTGGGGATGAGCAACATCTGGGGCAGGTGGACGGCTTGGATTGCATAGCTGGAAAGAGATGGAGGGCTAAGATTAAAGGTGTCACACCACATAGTTGTGAGAACGATTTATCGAGAAATGATGCGTGATCTCGCCCAGATGCAAGGGGAGGGAGACGGAGACGACATGAGCGTGCTCACTGTGCACAGAGGGAGACGGAGACGGAACGAGCGAGCTCCTTGTGCGCAGGGAGGCGAGAGAGAAGGAAGACTCGCTACAGGCATACGCGGCGGGATCAGCTTGCCGGTGTTGGAAGGCGGGTCGTGAGCCGGAAATCCACGATATGGAGCGGCCATGGTTGGAGCGCCATGGCGTCGAGCGTACGCGTGCGCAGAGGAGACGAAGACGTCGAGCGGATGCGTGTGTGGAGGCAGGTGTCGACTGGCCGCAGCTAGAGCTCTACAGCGTCGATCTGCCGCGCACGGGGAGCAGGACGGCTGTGAAGAGCGCGTGCAGGAGCGGGTCCAGGACGCGCGAGTACGCCGGAAGGGATTGGTGCGGTGGCAACGGGAGACTGAAGGTGGACTCCTCCATCTCGCCGCACTCCGACGACAGGGCTCGGGCGCACGGGATCAGGAGGTTGCGGTAGAAACTACAGAGGCTTTCCCAACGCGCTCGCGAACGATTTCTTCGACCTCGAATGATGCATAGACGTCGTTTCTTATCAAGAAACGGTTTCTTCCTTTTCTTCACTCTCTTTAATAAATAAGGTGTCACATCATTAAATTGCTTACATGACAGTGTAATTAATGTCTATAGAAACTAACATGGTTTCTGCATTGGGAGTGCCTTTAGGAGCCGCTTGAATCTCCTAGCGAAATCGGACGGTCACAAGCAGGGTGGGTACCTGTCCCTTGGGGTACCAAATCCGCGTTGCATTGCGGCTGCCGTTAAGCATTTCATTTTCGCCATACGGCTGGTCGGTGCTGGACGCATGCAGGAAACGATAGTCGCCTTCCGCCTAGCTGTGCAGCAGCCTGAAAGACGATGTTGATTGATGAGGAGTCTCGATCTATATGCCGCGGTGACTCTGTGTACACAGCTACTCCCTCTGGTAAAAAAAAAAAGCATTCTCGTTTTATAAAAGATGAATAATTTTTAACTTTGATCAACTATATTTAATAAAATATTATTATTTAGGATATATAATTAGTATTATTAGATCTTTGAATATACTTTTATAATAAATTTATTTAAAGATATAAATAGTACATATGTTTTCTATAAATTTAGTTAAAAATAAAAAAAATTGACCAGCATGATTCTGATAGCGACTCTAATTTTAGGACGAATGGATATCCTTGAACTGAATGATATCTCTTCGATTTTCATCTCACGAGTTCCCCTAGCTATTTTTGCTGACTATATATTCATTCCATCATCGACGTGTCTCACCGATCAAGCTACCATTTGTCAGCTTGCTAACTACGTACCACCCCAATCTGAAGCAGTGAAGCTGCTAGCTCACCATCTCACAGAACTGTCTTGCGCTTTGACTTTTTGGGCAACATTTTTCATCGTGACGAATGCAGAACGTCAGAAAACTACATATGTATGTTTATTATTAGATGTTCATTATCTCCCGGTCTCCCCTCTGTCGGTTAACTGGGCCGAGGAATACAACACAATATTCGTGTTGAGTGTTGACCTTCTAGACCCAAGCTACGTACAGTACATCGAAGTCAGCTGATCCAGCCGAGTAAACTGCTGCTGCTTCCCGGGTCAAACATGCTCCCTCCCCCGGCCCTAGCTAGAACTAGAAGTAGAGAGTGCTTATATATAACAAGCCTTATTAAGAGCATCTCCAATGATTTTACATATTTTAATTGACAAAATTGAGAGTTTACCAAGTCCCAAATAAATATGACAAAGATAAAAAAAAGTCAATCTCCAACGGTTTGGCAAAATGGACTTAGCAATTAACAAAATTGACTTGACAATTACCAAAATTATGGAAATTGTTGCGGCGATTATCAAAATTGGTCGAGTGCGGAAAATGTCAAGCGCGATCCGCTAGACATATATGTCAATCCTTCCCAGGAAATTGTCAAGTTAACAAAAATGCAAAGCCTATTTGTCAAACCGTTAGATAGGAGTTTTTTTAGACTTTTTTGCAAAAACGAGAATGCAAAACCCATTTGTAAAACCATTGAAGATGCTCTAAAAGAAGAAGAAGAAACGCAACTGACATCAACTACTCCAAGTGTGGATCAGCAATCCAGTAGGAGGCTAGTTTAAGCGGGATCCCAATGGTACATTGATGATAGTTTATATCCCTCTTAAATGCATTGACAACTCAGCAATTTGCTGATGTGGCGATCAAGTTAGGCCAGTCTCAATGGAGAGTTTCATGATGTTGTTTCCAAGACTGTCATGTCATACAAAATCAAATGAAACTCGGAAGGTAGGCAGTATTTGGCCGTCTACCGTTCTGAGGTCATTGTAGCTCGTTGCGCCCGGCACATGGTTTAGTAGTACCCGAAGATAGTATCGCTCTCCTTCAGCCGGATGTGCTACGACCATCCTTCCAATCTGGTATTTAGTTTTTTGTTTCCTCGACTTCCATAGTTTTCCCTGTGTGTTCCATGTGTAATATTCACGGAAGTCTCTGTATAGAATGTCTCTTGCTTTTTCATCGTTTGCGTTCCTTTCAAAGTACGATGTCAGCATTGACCTTTCGGTGTCTCCACCGTTGATTACATCCTTGATCTTGTCTTTGCCATCGTATGAAACCATGTGCATGTTTGGGAGGTGGAGCTGCAGCTGCATGACTGGTGGGTTAATTTTGCTCAGTTCGAAGCCATATATTCTCCATAATGCTTCTGGAGGCGTCACCCACCGTGCGTCCCTGTACTGTCGAATCTCGTCGACTTGTACTTCGTTCTCTGCCCCAGTAACAAATATAGATGCTTTGTCATGTCCCTTGTATAGGTATTTATACAAGTACTTGACTGCTTTAATACTTGAGCATATCTCAACATTTATGTGGCAGTTGAACATCATCAATAGGTAAGGGTTGTAAGGAACAACCCACCTGTTGTTCAGTTCGCATTTTCTAACTTTTGTTGTCCTTCCGTCGTTGCGTCTCATGTACAATGGGTATGAGTCCTTGCCAGTTATCGTCGTTTCAATAAATGGCCTTGGATAATTGTTCTTGCATGATGTGCGGTTCTTTGTGCATGGACAATATCTATTCAGTGCTCCACAGGGACCATGCATCATATGTTTGACTACCAATTTGTATAGCTCTGGGTATCTGTGCTTGTTAGGGAGCTCGGCGGAGATGATTTGGTCGTACTGTTTTGGGCATGTGTACTTGTACTTTCCTGTCATGATGAGCAAGAAGTGGGCATGCGGTAGTCCCCTCTTTTGGAATTCTACCACATAGGTATACGCCTTAACCTTTCCGAGGATGTCCTTTTCAAATAGTTGCTTCTTCATTTCTTCTAGCTTTGCTCTGAAAACACGAACAACCAGGTCTGGGCAATGTTGAGGCGTCTGTCTAAACTTCAGTTCATTTTTTATCTCTTCCCAGTTGGGGTTGCATGTCATCGTTAGGAATATGTCTGGTTTTCCGTATTTTCTGACCAGAGCCATAGCATCTAGATACCGACGATGTTTATCTCGTGGACCTCCAATAAACGATAAGGGAAGTATTATTTTTCCAATTTCATTTTCCTTTTGCTCACCGGCTTTAATGCTATCCAGAAGCCCTTGGTATAAGTCTGATCTTATTTCTGTCTGATGATGATACATGTAGTCCAATCTGCAGTTTTCAATCTTGATGTATGTATCTACAGCAAACTGCTGGAATAGTCGTCCCCCATGTAACACTGGATCGAAAATATTTGGCCGCGCATGGAACTTGTAGCAGTAGTATTCTCTCATTGTTACGTACAACCTGCTGTTTGAATCTGTTTTAAGATTGTAAAAATGCAGAGTCAGCTTCATATGGATGAATGTTTTATATATCATAATTTAATTTCAGAAATACAGAAGTATATGGTATACTGACCTGGGTCATCGCTGTTTTCTTTTTTTTTGCACGAGCCTTTATCACATCTTCCATTCTTACACCGACTTTTGGGATATCTGGATGCCAACCTAGTTCGCCTCTTGGAAAGTATATAGGATATGATAATGGATCGTAGCATCCATGATATGATCGTATTCCTTGAATTTCATTGTTTTTGCCATGCAGTATTATGTTCTTGTCAAAACTATTCCTTCTTTCATTTCCTTCTATCCATACTGCAGCTACCTCTGAAGTGATTGGCGCGTTGTATACTCTCTGATCCAATCTCTGGTCAAGGTTCAACATAACCTTGTAATCGTCGAGGTTTTGGGCATGTCCCAAACTCCTAAACTGTTTTGAGTATGGGTTTTCGCGTAGAACGTCGGTGATTAGGGCAATGATGTGCTTGTCTTGCTCGTATATTTCCTTACGACAACGACGGAAACGATGCTCTAGGCTTGGATCATCATCATAGAAGTATAGTTCTAGGTGCATGGAATTTTCGGGAGTATTACCAATCGAGTGTATATTGTGATATATCTGACCATGTGCTCGAAACGTGTAGATTCCACTGTTTCGGACGTCGACCGTGTCTCTGTCAAGTTGGCAGTATAGAGTTGTAAATGAGAAGTGTCCATTGAAAAACCTTATATTGTTCCTAAAATGTATTGAGTCAGAATCGTTGCTTGTCGAAAGCCTCATGAGTTGGGCTGGTGTCTCTGGATTGGCTAGTTTGATCTTCCCCTTTCTGCAGCATAATCCTTCCGACTCGTACTCAAATTTCTTTGCATTGCAAAATCTGCAATTTTCTACAGTTTTGAGCATGTGAGTCTTTTCTGGTATGTTGCTGTAGACGATCTCATATGGGTCAGGGATGTTAGAATCCTCAGCTGCTGTTTTCTCGTCATCTGAGATTTCAATTTCCTCATCTATGTTCCACTCTGTTTTGAGTTATAGAATTTTGAAATCAACAAAGTATATATATATATATTCTCTAATATATTAATTTGAATATATTTCAATTTTATTTTGCATACCTTGAGTAGAGAACATATATTCTTCTTCGTTTGTATCTTGTTCATATATCACTCCATCATTGTCTGCACAGTAATAAATATATATATTTTTTGTACTTAATATTTCAGAAGAGCATAAATAATAACTTGATATACTTACCATGATCTTCACTATAGGCTGATCTTGGTGCATCTTTATCTTTGGTGGCTAGACATACTGAAGAGGGATTTTCTGCCCAAGAAACATGGTTTGTTTTGTACTTAATATTTCATAAGAGCATAAATATTAACTTGATATACTTACCATGATCTTCACTGTAGGCTGATCGTGGTGTTTCTTTATCTTTGGTGGGTAGACACACTGAAGAGGGAATTTCTGTCCAAAAAAACATGGTTAGTTTGTTCATATGTTGTTTTTGGAATTCATGTGAATTTAGAAAATTACCTTGCTGCTTCAGATGTTCCCTATCATTGTTTTCATTTGTCAACATGGAGGTATCTTCTTGTGCTGCTGTGAATTCTTTGTTGTGACGTTGTAGCAGTGTTTGTCTTTCTCCCAGCGTGACATGCTCTCTGTGCTTTACATTAAAGGTAGATGCTCTAACTTCCAGTTCTGTTTCGATATATGCAGGGTTCTCCATGGCAATTGAATCTTGAGGCTGTGTGCTTCGCTTAAATTCTAGGTAAGATGTAATCTGTTCTATTCTAGTCTTCTTTTGTTCTAGTTGCATATCTGCATATTTTTGCCTCTTTTGTGTACATTTTTGGGTCTTCTGCTCTGGATGTAAATCCGCATATTTCTTGTTGACTTTCACACTTTTTTGGATCTGTACTGGCTTATTTGTTTTTTCGCTGGTGATAGGCTTCATGGCCACTTTCTTTTTTTAAAAATTTTCAACGGAGGGGTACCCCACCTGCTTTATAGATAGGACCCAAAGTTCCAAGATTTACAGTATGGGGGAGGGGGTGGGATTACAACAAATGATGCATACAAGGCCTCCCGGCCAAAAGGGAGACAAGCTTAGAACCACCCTAAGAAGGTGTCATTGAAGACTGAAAAGTATCACACCACAAGTCTGCAACCCTTCTTTCCTTCCTGGGTAGTCGCAGACGCCAAAGATTTGCCTCGCTTTTGCATGATAGGAGTAGTTGATTTAGGTTTGGTGCTTCATTGCGGAAGACGAAGCCGTTTCTTCTCTTCCAAAGTTGCCAGTAGCATAGGATGATGAAAGTGTTGAACTGTGTTTGAGGCAGATTAGCAAACCTTTCAGGGCAGTGCAGGCTGTTGTCGTCAGGGACAATTAGCATACCCAAAGCGGACCAAAACTCCACTGCCACCGGGCAATGGAAGACAATATGAAGAGGCGTTCCCTCTTGTAGACCACAGATTGAGCAAGTTGGGGAGTCCACAATGCGCTTGCGGAAAAGGTTTGAGCGGCACTGGATTCTCCCCTTGCATAGCAGCCAGGTGAACAATTGAACTCGTGGGGGAGCCGCATTTTGCCAGATGAAGGAAGAGGACGGATCCGACGGTTGTCCTCGCTCTTTCAGGGCTTTATAAATGGCCGAAGTGTCCAGTTTGCCCGGTTTGCAGGCGAAGTATGATGATATGATGTCAGGGGTGTCACTGAGCTGCAACTGTCGAGTTATTTGGCGAAGGTGAAGCAGTTCAGACTGAGCTTGGATGGATAGGCGATTGGCAAAAGCGCCAGCAAGGTCAGAAGAGATCGCCTTGAAGACCGAGGATTCTTTGTCCAAACAGTGGGTGAACAATCTTGGGAAGCGCTCTGCCATGGAGTCCTCCTCATGCCACACATCGAACCAGAAGGAGGTATATGTGTCATTACCGAGTTTCACCGTAGTGAGAGCTTGATACAAGGGCAGCAAGGACCGCAGGAGTTCCCAATGGCTGCCCAGGTTGACAGTTTTAAGGTTGGAGAGATCCACGTGTTGCCGAGCCCAGTGGCCCCAAGCAGAAGAAGAGGCATAGTGCAATCTGTGAACAATATTCCGAAGAAGGCAGATGTTGTGTGTCCCAAAGTCCCTAATTCCGAGCCCCCCCTACATCCTTAGTAGTGCAAACGGAAGCCCAATTCACCAGACATTTTGCCGAGGAGGATTCTCTGTCTTCGGTCCACAAGAAGGATCGACGTCGTTTGTCAATTGCTTTGATTACCTCTAACGGAACTTGGGTGGCCGACATAATATATACCAGCTGGCTGTCAATCACCGAGTTGATGAGGACAACCCTACCCATTGTGTTTAGCATGGAGGCTTGCCAAGTTGAGAGGAACCTGTCAGTCTTATCAATGTATGGTAGGAAAGAGCTGGCCGCAAGCTTGTGATCAGACAACGGCAAACCAAGGTACAGTTGAGGGAACGCTTCAAGGGTGCATCCCAAAATATCTGCACACTGAGTGACGGCCGTGGGCTCCATATGGATTGGCATGAGAGATGACTTTGTGAAGTTGATTCGTAACCCAGTGGCCTCTGAGAAAGTGTCAAGAACATTCTTCAGAACTTGGACTTCTTGGCATTCCCCTCTGAGCACAATTAGGGTATCGTCGGCATATTGCAGCACCACGCAAGGCGCATCCCGGTCGATCGGGTGAGTGACCTAAGCTTCCCTCCGCAGCAGGCATTGAAGGGTTTCAGCCACAATGAGGAACATGTAGGGTGAGAGGGGATCACCCTGCCATAGCCCGCGTTTGCAATTAATCCAATTTCCAGGACATCCATTAACCAGGACAGCAGACTTGGAGGTCTGCAGAATGCTGAGAATCCAGGAGCACCAGCGCTGACAAAATCCTCTGCCTCGCATAATCTCCAGTAAGCTGTCCCAAATAACTGTATCGAAAGCCTTGGCAAAGTCCAGCTTCAGCACAAGAGATGGCAGCTTCCTTTTCCTGTAGGTCTGTACAACCTCAGTGGCAAAGATGAAAGTTTCCGATATAGAACGCCCTTGCAAAAACCCTGTTTGTTGTAGGTCGATGATAGAGCCAATTTGCTTCTGCAGTCTCATGGTGAGGATCTTGGCGATAAGCTTCACCGAGCAGTTTTGCAAGCAGATCGGCCAAAAAGCATCCACAGACACCGCACCGGCTTTCTTTGGAATTAGCACCATGTATGATCTGTTAATCCGTTCCAAGTCAGCCTACCCGAAGTGAAAAGCTGAGAGGAGAGCCATGACCTCAGGCTTGATCGTGCCCCAGCAAGCCTTGTAGAAAGAAGGCCCAAAACCGTCAGGACCAGGAGCGCTGTTCCTGTCCATCTTTGATAGTAGCCAAAGCTTCCTGCTCCGAGAAAGGGGCAGTAAGGCTTCCCGGAGACTGAATTTGCACTTGGGCCAGAGAGGAGAGATCAAAGTTCCAAACAGCAGGGATAGAAACCCCAATTATTGACTTGAAGAAGTTTGTCAGGGCTGAGACTTTGCCATCATGGTTGTAAATGTTCTCTCCCTGAACTTGGATGCAGCGGATACTGTTGGTCCTCAGGCGAACAGAAGCCTGAGCGTGGTGGAAAGCGGTGTTAGCGTCCGCTTCTTTGATCGCCCGGAATTTGCTTCGCTGTTTCCAGTAGGCAGCTTTTTCTTTGATCGCTTGGGAGAGTAATTCGTGACAAAGCTTGCGTGCCTGCAACTCATCTGCAGAAAGTGGTCTCTCCTCCTCGAATTAGTCAAACAGAAGTAAAAGGAAATTGCAGTTAGGAATTAAGTGTGGTGGCGCCCTGAAACGCCGAGACCAGACCTTTGCGGCTGCGCGAACCGACTGGCAGAACCGTCCAAATTATAAAAGATCAAGTACCAAAGTAGCCGATTTAACTGCCACTTAAAGCACTTGAGCCCATATAATTCTGGTAGTCCGGAAATCTCGAAGGATTTCTAACAATCGTATATCCAACCCAGATCGCGCAAACTCAAGTATGCACATTCGAATGAAACAACAATTTAACGAAAATACTTAAAGTACAGAATAAAGTTATTACAACACTTGTTCCAAATAAAAAGTAGTACTTACGCCACAACACACGTGGCCGAGTAGAACATTGTTTTGAAACATGGACCCAAAGTCTTACTCCACGCAAATACCATTAATAGATAGGGGTGCCCACGAGGTCATGTCTGACAACAGCAAAAGATGAGCTCGTAGAAGACCTTGTCCAGAGTCTACTCCTCTTCTCCCTCGACGGGATAGAGGCAGTGCTTACAATAGCCAAAGTATACTTGGTCATCTGCAACAAACGGGATAAACCCTGAGTATGGGAATGTACTCAGCTAGACTTACCCGTGTAACTGAAAATAAAGACTCCAAGGATATGCATGACTATTTATGTGGATCTGAAAAAACTTTGCTTTTGCGGAAACGCGAACAAAAAGAAACTTAAAATTAGAGAGCAGCCATTTTCCATCCTATTATTATCTCTAGGTTTGCACCTGTACTAGAGCACTCACTTGAACTACTCAAACAATATAATAACCATATCCAATTCCTTCATCAATATTTTAGTAGAACCATTACGATGTCACATGGAGTTGTACCGTTGTGAAGCTCAGCATAATCCCCCACTATCTGGTGGGAGGCGGCAATTCGAATCGATATACAACCAGCTGACAAGATTACCTTTAACACACGCCCACACTTTCCCCGTCGGGTCCATGCATTGGGTTACCGCTCAATATTGTCCAGGTAGTACGTCGCGAGCTCAGAGTAATCCACCCAATTGGAGAAATCAGTTGGCCACCACGGGGCAGGTCGTATCTCCAAACTAGAGGGAGCCAAAAGTAGACTGAGAGTCGGCCTGGACAGTGTTTACTCGGCTTTGGGGTCGATACTCGTAACGACCCCTATGTGAAAGGGCGCATTCAAAGATGTAAGAAGGCCACCATCGTATACAAACCTATACGATCCAACGGACGGACTGCCCCCAAGTCTTGACCACTTGGTGCACTTGCCTTCCAGTTGACCGCATTCATTACTACCATTGGTTCTTTCCCACGATAGCAAAATATAGCCAACCGTGATCGGTATTACCCCCATGGGATAATACAAGTAACTATAAATGTAACCATTTATTCTAAGCAGGTTAAGCGGTTGCTTTTACTTTTATTAACAGGGTAACAAGGTAGATAATTGAAATATCAAGGAAGGTAATGCATCAACTGGGATTCATCCAACTCCTAGCACCTAATGCATCACAGTATAAAATACTCAAGTAGATTAATTGTAAATATTGGGAGACTTAACGATGCTCCGGGGCTTGCCTTGAGTGAAGGTGGAGGGCTGGTGATCAGGACACTCGGGGAGGTTAGCGTCGAGCTCATGGTGCTCCTCGTTCAGCTCCTGCACCTCCTGGACTTCTGCTTCGGGAGGTGGCACCTGAAGTTCCTCCACTGATCCTAAATGATTGGAATGCATATAAGTAACTTGATGGTGCAGGGATGATGCTTGAACAAGATTTAACACACTAAAAGTGGCTCTAAGCATTTAACCAATTAATTACCACAAAGCCACTTTACACAGCAAGCCTATTATAAATTATTCAGAAAAATCTACAAAAATTACGAAGGACAGAGCATGCTTAAAATAGACTACTGCGGAAATTTCACCCTTGGCAAAGCTACCAGCTCGCAGATATAAAAAGATGAACTTAAATGTAGAAAAAGCACTTTGAACTATACCTACTAGCTAACAGGGTGAAACATGCTATATATTATTTTTAACAAGTTCTTTACTCAGAAACATATTTATCAAGAAAGTTTCATGATTAGCACAAACATATTATACTCGATATGATTTTCCAAAGAAAACCCTAGAAAAGGACACTTGAACTACAAGTATCTTTTCTGCTACACAACATACCACATTTTATATTTTTAGTAGATAGAGCATGACATAAAGAGACCACACAAAAAGTTTCATGATTTATACATGCACAGAGTTACCACAGGAATTATTCTAATAAAGCAGCAGAAACACATTTTTATAGGTGATAAATGAAAATTACACAGAAACATGACATGTTATATTTTTCCTAGCTTCTACACAAGATAACAGAGTTGGCATAAAAACCTCACATTTTTATCAGATCATTACATGCAGGAACACAATTAACTTTGATAAGTGCAAAAAAGGATTATTTAAACATTAGTACTGAAGACTTTCTCCAAAAATTACTTTTATATTTTTAACAGAAAGATCATCATTTATAGAGTCTAACAAAATTGATTTCACCATTTTAGAATTTACCAAACTCTAGATACAAAATAAACAAGCATTAACCGATTTACTGAAAATAGGAAAAAGGAATGCATTTGAATTCGGCCCGTGAAGGAACAGTGTTGGGCTCGGCCCAGTGCACGCTGACGCGCGTGGGACAACTGACAGGCGGGGCCCGCGGTCAACTCTGGCCCACTGGCAGCGAGCCAGAGTAGAGCACCGGCGCTGACCGGCGATTTCTCGCCGACGGCGAGCTCGCCGGCGGTGAGGTTGGATGCGCTGGACTCGTGGTGACGTCTCGCATCGACTGGTGGGGTTGTTTGAACCGGCGCGACCCTGTAGCGAGCCGGTGGCGTGCGGTGGCGGCGGGATGCGGTGGTGCGAAGCGGCGATGCCATTACCGGCGGCGCTGTGCTTGGCTAGTGGTTGCGTGAGCACCGCGTGGTGTGTAGTGAGTGTAGGGCAAGTGCTGGTTGAACCGGAAAAGCTCCGAGGAGGTCCGGCCATGTGTGAGCTCCGCGGCGGCGGCAATGACACATGACCAACGGCGTTGTGTCATTTCAGTGTGAGCTAGTGCTAGAGGAAGGGTGTTCTCACCTCTACTACCTCTGATGGTGCTTCCCAGAAGATGGAGGCAACGAAGGTGGTCGGGAGGGAGTCGAACGTCGTTTGGTCATCGCGGTGGAAACTTCGAGTCGTGGAACGGCGATGGCGGTCCGGCAATGGTGGGGCTTGGTTGGCTAAGCTTGGGAGAGCAGGGCGTGTGCAACTCGAAGGTGAACTGGTGTGCGAGGTGGATCAAGCAGAGGAGCTCGGGTGGTGGTGGATTTGAAAAGGGGGCGTTGCGGTGCTCTCGGTGCATGGCACGACAAGAGCAGGGGCAGTGCGAGCGAATGAGCGAGTGAGGATGAGTTCTTGCAAGTGCGGGAGGTAGAGGAGGTGTAGGCGCATCCCTCTGCGCGGTCATGGCCGACCAGAGCGACCGGTGGGGGCCGTGACGCGACGACGCGGCGGTCGGCAGCGGGGGAGGCGTGTCCGCGGCGCGCGGCAGAGCAGAGGCAGCGTGCGGGCAGAGCGAGGCTTGGTCTTCGCGCCGTTAGGGTGGATTCGCAATCGAGCGCGACTGCGACGGGGCGAGCAGCGGGTCGGACGCAGCACTGCGGCAGCGTAACGACGACGCGATGACTCAGCGGCAGCGCGGCAGCGGCTACGCGCGTCTGCGGCGTGCGAAGCAGGGGCAGCAGCGCTGCGCGCGGTGCAGGCTCGGTCCTAGCGCCGTTAACGCGGATTCACGTTTAATGGCGAGCGGGACGAGGCGTGGCTCAGTCGGTGCTGCCGGTGCAGCGGCGACGCGACGACGACGTGATTACACGGCGCGGCGCAGTGCTCTGCACGGACATCGGTGGCGGGCGGCAGAGCGCAGCGATGTCGGCGCAGTGCCGCAGGGTGCGGCGCGGGGCGCGAGAGCAAGTGGTGCGGCTCAACGTGGCGTGTTCGGCAGCCGCGGTCAAGCATCGGCGGCCACACGGCAGGCAATGCTGACGTACGGCGTAGCCGCGGTCGGGCGTGGGCGCGCGTGTGCGGTGTGTGTGCGCGTGCGCGACACGTGAGTGCGTGCGCGGGAGCGCGGGCGCGCGCGCGTGGGCCGGCGGGCGAGCACGAGCGCTAGCGGGACGAAAGGGTGGAGCTCGGCCCAGATCAGTTCTGATTTCCTTTTTCCATTTTCTTTAAATTGATTCAAATCGAATTTGCTTCAAAACAGTTTTAAAAACTCCAAACTAAGTTTTTACACTTAAATCAAATTTGTTCAGAAAATTATTCTCTACCTTTTTCATGTAGGTCATAATTTCTGAAACCCATTAGTTCAAGGGTCAAGGATTAAAAACTCATTTAAGCCATTTCAGAAAAAGAATTACTTTTATTCTTAAAAAGTAAACTAAGCTTACTTATGCTGGGTATTTAATCAAAAAGCAACCCATACTTTACTCTAGTCATGGCAAGGCTTAGCTAAACAGGTTGATCAAGAATTAGAGCACAAAACACCTATCCATTTTTATTTTCAAAGCATAAAAACACACACATGAAATGATAGCACCATTAACATGAATGCAATGCAATGCTTATGCTTAGTGGCTAATGATGATCCTAATGCAGCTTGACACAGGGTGTCACACTTGAGACAGGCAACCAGATGCTCCGC
The DNA here is from genome assembly GCA_022036555.1 of Microstegium vimineum. NCBI lineage: Eukaryota > Viridiplantae > Streptophyta > Magnoliopsida > Poales > Poaceae > Microstegium > Microstegium vimineum. The sequence goes on along the minus strand of CM039139.1, from coordinate 9,272,684 downwards.
CGTGTCATTAGCCCTAGTAACCTGTGTCCAAGCTGGGAGAACCGAAGGGAGGAAGGATTGGCTAAGAAGCCACTTATTTTCGAAACGGAAGAGGTTGGAACGTGGGATTTCAGAAGACATGGATAGGAGGATGGGTGTGTGATCTGAGGTGGGCCTGGGCATGGGGAAAGAGAGGTGGAGGGGAAGGAAGTAGTGTGGCTAAGATTTACAAGAGCTCTATCCAATTTAGCAAGGATGGGGGACTCCTACCCATTAGACCAAGTGTAAAGCCGACCGAGAAGGGGAATCTCCATAAGCCCAATGGAGCTGATGGTATTGTTGAAGGCTACTACCAGGGAATGGTTGATATTGTCGTTATTTTTCTCGCTAGAGCAACGGATGAGGTTGAATTCGCCAATGATCACCCACGGACTAGAAATGGAGGCCGAAAGGTCCACCGGTTCCTGAAGAAAGGCATGAGAGTTGCTGTGATCCGAGGGACCATAGACGTTAGTGACGATAAACGAAAAATCGGACATAGTGCTGTTAAGGGTCACAGAGAGACTGTGTTGAGCAGACTTGGATATGTCCAGCCGACCAAGAGGCATGGTTCCAAGCAGTGAGAATCCCTCCACGAGAGCCGATGGCGGGGAGGGTTGCAGTGGACTGCGCTAGCTGAGGAGGAAGGAAGGTTTTGACCTTGAAGGAGTCAAGGCAGTGAAGCTTAGACTCTTGAATGCATAAAATAGAGGGGTTAGCAGTCTGAATTGCATTACGAACAATAGTACACTTATCCGAGTCGCCAAGACCACGCACATTCCAGGAACAAAGCGTAAGAACACGATTTCTAACATGATCCATTCAAAGGAAAAGGGCACCGAGTTCGACAGAGTACAAGAGCACAAGCCAAAAGAGGCTACAGGTAACTAGGATGGACATGAAGAAAGAAACAAAGAAGAAGAAAAAAAAGGAAAGATACATTCGAGCAGAGCACAGCTCGATCCAGAGCTTTAGGAGCCATGTGGCATGAGCCCTAAAACTGACAGTTGGCGACATTCCTTAGGCAGCCACTTCCGTGGACACCTCGACAGCGGTAGCAGAGGAGCATCCAGCAGTGGCTGCAGTGAGGAGCTTGCGGATATCCGAGGCCCCCATAGGGATCTTGTTGCGGGAGAGGATGTTTCTTTTGTGCACATGCTTCTTTAGGTTCGAGGAGCACCCCAAGAGGGAGTTGATGAGAGCTTTGCGACGTTCAGCCTGAGCCGGGACAACAACAAAGTTCCCCTGGGTTCGTGCTGCAATGCGCGCGCTCTGGCGTTCCGGGACCATGGCCGGGGATAGACGACGACGACGTGGAAGCAGGCGGCGCGTCAGGGCGTCCCCCCCGAGAGGTGCCGGAGACGAGCGGGGGGAAGTGGCAGCGTCAATGCCGAAGCTGAACTCCAAGGAAGTCCGGGGGGCGACGTTGGCCCTGCCGAAGGTGTGATCTCGATGCCCGCGTTCTGCCTATCCAGCATAAGCCGGGATAGCACGAGGGCAAGACCGAGGGCTGTGCCCCGGGTCGAAGCGTTGACGTGGCCAAGCACGGAGTCGTCGGCAGGGGTGGGCGCCGGAGGGAGGAGCGGAGGAAAACGCCTGTTTGTCGTGTGCTGGGGAGGCTGACGCTGTTGTTTCTGCCTGAAGGGCGCCGACGGGCCCTGGACCGGACCCGGAGGAGGAGGTGGGGTGCTTTCAAAAAAGCGCGCGAGGGAGCCGTCCTACTCAAGCTGGTCCTGACGAGGCCAGACCCGGATTGGCATGACTCTGGCGATGCAGCCGAAGCGGCCCCGGCCCCGCGGAGCCGACACCGAGACCTCATATGGGATATCCAGGCGCTCATTAACTGCCAGGAGCAGCTTGAGAGGCCCGAAGTTGTCCCCCGAGAGGCATTCAGGAGCAATTTCTGCCACCTCGCTGAAGGCAGCAAAGGAGGCCTTGATCTTCTCCTCGTTCCAGTGCTCTATAGGGAAGTCCAGAACATGGACATAGGCGAGCCAAGGTGTAATGCGGTAGAAACGGTTGGAGCACTCGTCCGGGCGCTCCAAGGTAAGCCGAACACCGTCGTGGAGGATGGGACTCTGGCCTCGCAGCGAGTCTCTGCAGAGGACATCGTCGCAGCGGAAGAGCATCGCCCCACGAGACGTGGGGAGGAACTCAACCCGAAGCTGCGGCTCCACCGAGGCAAGGGCGGAGTGGAGGAAGGCAAGAACATCAGCACCTGGGAGCGGGGGGTCGACGTAGGTGAAGACAAGTTGATCCAGGGCTCCGAGGTCTCCGGGGGAGACCCACATGCTGGCATTGTGGGCGCGTCCCTCCCTGGAGAACTCGGAGCTTGAAGAGTCGTCGATGCCATCGCCGAAAGTGCCTTCACTGTCGTCGTCGAAGGCATCGATGCCCGCATCCAAGTAGGCAGGCGGGGCCGGAGGGAGCCTTGGTGGGAACAACTCCGCACCGCCCAAAGCAGAGGCCAGGCGAGGAGGGGACAACGTTGGTGGTGGAGAGAGGGTTGGGGACGCAAGCGGTGAGGCACCCAGAGGGGGCCCAGAGGCTACCTCTTTGCCCCGGCGGCCACAGACAAACTTGTCGTCCAGCCGGGGGGGAGCAGCAAAGCGAAGCACCTGACATCGCGTAGGGGCGGACGGAAGCTCAAAGACAGGTGACTCCGTGCTGGAAGACGGAACCAGGAAGCGAGGCTTGTAGGCCTCCAGAGGCCCCATTTCATGGGCTGGAGAGGGGGGTGGAGGCGGTGGGGAGGGGCGAGGAGGAGAGGCAGAGCGCGAGCGAGCGGAGAAAGGAACAACATGGACCGAGTGGCGCGACGTCGGAACGGGCATCGTTGGAGCACTGCGGCGGCCCTCGGAAAGGAGGCGAGCGAGCGACATCGGGCAGCGATGGAGACGGTGACCAGAGGCGTGGCAGTTACGGTAGCGCACGGGGTCGCGACAATCCTTGACCTGGTGATAAGAGGAGAGGCAGCGGAAGCAGACGTTCGTAGCAACGATGGGTTTGGGGGTTTTTGGAGGGGCGTGAGTGCGGGAGGGCGGCGTTAAGGCAATCTCCAAGTAGGTGGGCTATGAAGAGGCACGTAAATGGGCCGAAGTAATGGCCACCTCGGGCACAGCTGTCGCGCCGTTGGCGACAAGACAGGCCCGCGTTCCCCGCACCGGAGACAAGACAACGCGAGCAGGGGGGCGTAGCAGGAGCATTCAAGAGGCGAAGAGGCACAGAGCCCAGGCGTATCGTGCAACAGGATTCGCTCGCAGGGGAGGGAGCCCGCTGGACAGGCAGCGTGGGCGAGAAAGCCAGAGGACCAGAGGGGGGGGGTGGGGTCGTCGTCAACCTCGGACAGAGGCAGAAGGCGTTCGAAAGCAGCCATGGCGGCCGAGAACGAGGGATGGAGAAAGAGACATATCGAACCCAGGCTGATGACACCAACCACCGAGAGCGCGTTGGCAACATTGCGATTAGCAACCATAAAACGGAAAACGCCGGTCCTAACGCGCAAAGGAACAATGCGACCCGGAGGAGCTGCTAAAATCCGTTGCAAGACAGACTGCATGAAGGAGGGATTGAAGGCCGTATCACAGGAAGGAGGAGTAACCCATACCGGAGCTGGCGCGGGGGATGGCCCAATCAAGTTCAGAACGATGGACATGTGCATATCCTGGAGGATCTTGAGTTGAAGAGATTCTCCCAGCAAGGAGCGCGGCGCCAGGGGACGACGAGGCGGGGCAGAGCTGTTGCCATCCACAAGTCGCGGCCGAGCAACAACAGTAGGCAGTTCGAACGGTCGAGACAGGGATAGTGGCTCGAGGGGCTTAGGCGAGGATGGAGGTGGTGGTGGTGGCGGGGGTGGAAGCTGCGGGGGAGGGTGGGTTGGCGGCGGGGGTGAAGGTGGGGGAGGAGGCGGTGGCGGGGGAGGAGGCGGCGGCGGCTGAGGCGGAGGAGGAAGCGGCGGCGGCAGCGATGGGCGGTCGCCAACGCCGGGGGCGGGAGCGAGGGGCTCCATTAGGTTCATATTTGCACAGGTAACAATCAATGTCACATCACCATGGCCACTTTCTTGGATCTGACTCCTTTGCTTTTTTTCGCTGATGATAGTCTTCACGACGTTTTTTAGTTTCTCTTGCTTTTCCTCATTGGTCAAACATGAATACCGATATCTATCTGTTTTATTCCTTTGGTCTGTATTTCTTTTTCTTCTTCGCTCCTTGGCATCGACATCCATGACCCGGCCAAATGTATTGTCTGAAAGAGAGTTAGTTGTACAACATCAGTTTTTTTTATATATTTTTATAAGTAAGATAAGATCAGAATAGTGTTAAGAGATTTGTTATACGAACCTGGTTGAATGTCTTGTTTGTTCTCGGTACCATACAGATTGCCATTTAATTGATGCACATCATTGCATGCCTCTGAAAAAATATATGCACGGGTTGTAATGGGAGTTGAAATAAGATTAGAATAGAGTTAAGTCTTCAAACTAATATAGATGTATTTGCTGCTGACTGCTTATCATGTCATGTTCTTTTACTGGATACGGTAGAGGTGGTAGAGGTTTTTTTTTTAAAAATGATACTAAAGATAGTTTACCTGTATTTAGACGTTCGTCATCCATAGCATCAATGTTTAGGTCAAAAGACTTTATAATTTTGTTTACACATGCTTTCGTAACACCTCCTTCATGTACATCTTCAGGAATAATAATATTGGTATGTTCTTCTGATTCTGTATGGACGACATCATCACTGAGATCAATTATCATTGTGTTTTTTGTGTGAATTAGTGCGACGATGGGAGCCCAAATAGTGGATGTCTTCGCGTATGATTGCCTGATTCTTGGATCCGCTCAAGTCTGGAACGCCCGATGGTAGAGATCCTATCATATAAATTGAGTTGTATATGTAAAGGGTATTTATTCCTATTAGAATTAGAATTAGAACTTCCTATTAGAATTAGAATTTGTATTCGTAAGTGTAACTGTGGCATGCCTTTTTTAATAGGCATGACGTGCCGGTGCGGGAGTCACTTTGCCAAAAGAAGAAACTCGAACATAGAATTCCTTTTTTTTAATTCTTGTTGGATTCGGACTGTATGGGCGTAACTGTGGCATGCCTTTTTTAATAGCCATCTTGTTGGATTCGGAACTTTTTTAATAGCTACTCCGTATACCTTTTTAAATAGACACGACGTGCGGGCAAGACGGCCGGCCGTGCGTAGAATGGGCCGGACCAAAATTAGGGAGTGAAGAAAAATTTGGGCTTTTTATTATTAGGTATAGGTATATAGATATAGATATATAGATATAAGTAGACAAAGGAATATCCAAACTCAACTTAACGATCGGAGTCTGACCTGACTTTCGAGTTTTGACCTGGCTTTATTCTCCTTTTTTAGCAAATGACCTGGCTTATTCATGGGCTATATATTGTTCGGCCAAAGAGCCTTCAGAACTGGGCCTCAAATTAAGTTAGGGTTAGTCCCATGAAGGCCCAACACATACATGGCCCATGAACGCATGCACCCCTCCCCCGCCACTCTCACGAAGCCACGTGTCAGACGTGATCAGTGAGTGACCCACACATCCCAGACCCCATGGGCCCAGGCGCCAGGCTCTCACTCTACGTCTCCGGTCTACGGTCCCAACCCCACCGTTAATTCAAATTTGGGTTATTTTTGATTGGTGTTATTATAATTTTTGAAGTTTGGAAAAATATTATTATAATTCACCTATTTTGAAGAGCGCCATTATAATTGTTCGTCTCTTTGAAAAATGCCATGCTATACGATTTTGGAGGCTTTGGACGCAGCTGCAGCGTATGGGAATACAAGTATTTTTGTATGGATGGTATTGCACTCAGCTATCTATTCACTGACACATGTGCCCCACTTGTCATCCCCTTCGTCTCCATCTCTTCCAATCCTCCTTCCCCACAACAGCGCCGCGACGTGCAGCATGGTCGGCGACAAGTAGCGCCAGGCCGACGACGGCGAGCGAGCAGCCGGCTGCGAGCAGCACGACGAACTCCACGAGCCCGAGCTGTGCATCGTACCTCGCCAGCCCCAAGCGGTAGTGGCGCCGACGAGTTGAGCGGCGAGGTTGTGGGAGGCCGAGCTCGCGAGCGCTCGTAGATGCAGTGGGCGGCTGGGCTCACGAGAAGTAGCGGCAGTGCCGAGACAGTGAGCACGAGCGGCCGCAGGCCATGGCTGCCGACGTCGGGGAGAGGCTTGGCCGCGTGCGCGTTCATGGCAGGAGATCGAGCGCGAGCGGCTGCAGCGGGGGCGTCCAAGCTCGCGACAAGGAGCGACGGCGAGTGCGAGCGGACACAGGTAATAAGCTGTCAGCGTCGGGGAGAGGGCCTATCCAGAGCTTTCGCACGGCCATGGCGGGAGGCCGGGCTTGCGAGCGCGAGCGGAGCGGTGACGCTGGCGGCAAGGCACAAGCGGTCACATGCCATGGCTGCTAGTGCAGGAGATGCTTGGGAGAAGCTCTCGCGCGGCCATGGCGCGAGGCCGGGCTTGCAAGTGCGAGCAGCAGCAGCGAGCGGCAACAGAAGGCTCGCTGTGGCAGCCATCGAAGGAGGTCGAATCACCATTGCATTAGTAGGAGCAGGACCATGGCTGTCATGGGTTCGGGGCGTCACCAACTCACCATTGGAGAGGAGGGGACAAAAGGAGAGTTGCGAGAGATGGAAGAAGGATCTGACATGTATGGTCCACGCATAGGTGAGTAGAAATACACAGATAGTGGGGGCATTTTCGTCCGTACGAATATACATTACACTGCAGGTGGGCCAAACGGACTCTGCTTCACTTCAAATTGTAATGGCATGTTTCGTGAATTGTAATAGTAATTTTCAAAACTCAAAAAATTGTAATGACACCGATCAAAATAACCCTTCAAATTTCTCCTCAACGGAAAAAACATCCAGTCCTCGGCCTCCCTACTCCGCTTTCCCCAATCCATCCCCTTCCGAGGAGCGGCGAATCCGCCCCAGAACCTCGCGATTTCCCTCAAACCACTCCTCGGATCAGAGCGCCGCGGATGTCGCCGGGGGGCATGGCTCAGACACCGAGCTCCAGCAGGAGGTCGTGGGTCGGCCCGGCGCCGATGCCATTCCTCACGCCGCGGCCGGAGCGGCGGCACCTTGAGATGAGGTGGGCGGACGGAGTGTCCCAAAGCGCTGCTCGCCGTAGCGGCGTCGGCGCCGTTGCCAGCAACAGTGGAGGCGAGGATGGATGTGAGAGGGATCGGGAGGTGAATGTTCAGGTCGTCCTCCGGTGCAGGTGAGTTACTCGAGATCGGAGGACGGGTTTTATTCTTTTTAACAAAGTGGCAGGAGCTGTGTCTTTCGATTAAAGGAGGAGGACAGGTTTTATCTGGTAGCCATAACTGGAGTAATACTTGGAAAAATTTCACTGCAAATATTGCCCATGGTTATGATTGCCACCGGAGTGACGAGTGAATGACACACATGTCCATATGCAATGACGGAGCCACCGCCCGGCGACCTCGGGCGCCCGCCCGGGATCATTAGCAAAGTGCAAAGGATTTTTTTCTTTGTATTGTAGAGAAATATTATATATTTTTCTGATAAATATTTATGTACAATGAGAATTGTCTGGGCTCCTAAAATTTTTTAGCTCCGACACTGTCCATATGTCTATGAACTGTGGTTCAGTGGCAAATTTGTGAAGCCCAACGTTTACACTGGATAACACTGGCAAGAATCCAATTTTAAATAATTAGGATTCTTTACACTGTCCATATTTCATCACAATCAAATCAGTTAACAAATAATTAGGATTGTAGCATTGGGATACTATGATTTTCGATGTAGGGTCGTAAGGAGGCTTCAGTTTGTATTGATATACTAATAAATTTAGGATTTATGATACATGGTGGAATTTTTATCGTTTTGGTTTGGTAGGATCATAGTATCGTAAGATTTTACAATACGGATCGGGATCCTGTCAGTGACAACCTCGAAGAGTAGCCAGTGCTTCATCGCTGCTATGAGAAAACCTTTTGCTACCGTCGTGTAATTGCACCTTACTGTGGCTATCACTAATGGCACATTCGTCTATCTTGTAGGCCACTGAGTGAGGAGGAGCAGAGAGCGAATGTGCAGAGCGCCATCTCTTGTAATGACCTGAAGAGGGAGGTCACAGTTCTGCACAGCCTCTTCAAGCAAGTTGACAAAACCTTTACCTTCGACAAGGTAAATCCTATTTGGACCTGTGCGCACGCGTGTTTATCTTTTTCTATAACATCGTAGAGGTTTAACTACTGGAGTAGTGGTTCTAAAAGATGCTGTATTACGATTCACATTGCTTACCACCATTATTCTTGGATATGTGGTTGTTCTTTTGTCCTAGGTATTTGGACCAAAATCTCAGCAAAGGTCGATATATGACCATGCTGTTGGACCAATAGTGACTGATGTCCTCGAAGGCTATAACTGCACTGTCTTCGCCTTTGGGCAGACTGGAACCGGAAAGACATATACCATGGAGGGAGAGATGAGACTGAAGGTACCCAGAATATATGGACATCATCTATGATGAAGACAGGAAAATCCTTGTAACTGCTGAATAATTTGTCTTACCTAATATGTTAGGTACGGGAACTACCAGATACTGCTGGTGTCATCCCTAGAGCAGTGCGCCATATATTTGATATACTTGAAGCACGGAAGGCTGATTATAGCATGATGGTGACCTTCTTAGAGCTCTATAATGAAGATATAACAGACCTATTATCTTTGGAGGACCAAAGCAGATGCCCAGAAGGTAGACAAAAGAGGCCCATAACTCTTATGGAAGATGGCAAAGGTGGCGCAGTCATAAGAGGACTTGAAGAGATTGTTGTCTACAGTCCTAGCGACATATACAGCCTTTTGGAACGCGGGTCAGCTAGGAGACGCACTGCTGACACTGCACTAAATAAGCAAAGCAGGTTCTTGATCATTCCGTTTCTACCTTATCTTGGTACAGAGGTCGTTGTCTGTGGGGGGCTAAGCACTCTGCATTCTGTTCTTGCAGCCGATCACATGCTGTTTTTTCTATAAACATCTATGTCAAAGAAACAACAGTAGGAAATGAGGAACTCATGAAGTATGGGAGGTTGAACCTTGTAGACTTGGCAGGATCAGAGAATATTGCTCGATCAGGGGCAAGAGAGGTACTTCTTCTATATTGCCATTTGCTACCCATTAGCAATCACATTACCTGTTAGCTTCTTTGCCCTATCTTGTCTAGTTGGGTGATTTGGTTTAATCGATGTATCCATCTTGTCTACTTTTATTGAATCATTTGGTCATGGTACATCATGTGTAGAAATGGTACAAGTACAGAACTATACTATCTTGCTGTAGGTACATATATTATCATAAATATAGGTATATGGAATAATGAAATATCAACTAAATACCAACACAGACTGGCATAAGCGGTTATACTCTGCAAGGATTATGGGGGGGGGGGGGGGGGGGGGGGGGGGGAGGTTCTCAGCTAATTGTTAACAACACATTGGCTAATGTTTCCCAACTCAGTGGCTCAGTGGTCATTGCGATGTTCAGGGGTTCTGGGGCACAAGGCCATTGAAGGAATCAATTCAGTTCAGCAATAGTACTGCATATTCTAGGAGGTAGCCATCTGTAGTTAGAACCTTATGTTGCTCACGAAATGGAGCATTTCCTTTTTTCTGGTAATCAAGATCTTTGTCATCATTCGCTGAATAAAATTATCTGTATACACAATCTCACTGTGGTTCTATATTATATCCCAAAATATGCTCTTCCAGCATGACAATCCTGTTTGAAGTCACGATTTTGCATGCTGATAGGGTAGAGCAAGAGAAGCTGGAGAGATGAATAAGAGCGTATTAACTCTGGGACGTGTCATCACTGCGCTTGTGGAGCATTCAGTTCATGTGCCATACAGGTTATACACTGTGCTTAGTTTTGTTATGTAAGCTCATGGGCAGTTCGTTTTGTGTGTGGGCAGTAATGCATACTCATATACTTTTATCAGGGACAGTAAACTCACCAGACTGCTAAGAGAATCATTAGGAGGCAAAGCCAAAACATGCATCATAGCAACAGTGTCTCCATCTGTCCATTTCCTGGATGAAACACTGGTCACACTTGATTATGCTTCTCGTGCTAAAAGCATAAGAAACAAGCCGGAGGTGAAACTTCTATTCATGCATGGGGTTTGAAACTTTCAATTTTCTCAAAGTGCTTGTTAGAAACTTAACAACTATTGCAGGCAAATAAAAAAACATGGAAATCTGTTATGCTCAAGGACCTCTACCAAGAAATGGAAAGAATGAAACAAGGTTCTCTTTCTTTCCATATATTTTGCTGTATTGCTGACATTAGCATAGTATCTCATAAGTATATCATCACTTGTCAGATGTCAAAGCTGCAAGGGAAAAGAATGGAATCTACATCCCTGATGAAAAGTTCATCCTAGACGAGGCAGAAAGAAAGGTATAAGTATGAGTGTACAGCACCTCCATTACCAAAACCTTAAGAGTTTCATTAAATGTAGTTCTTATGCAACTTCTGTTTATTGTTTTTTACTATTCTTAATCTGTTAATCGCATTGACTATTTATTGCAGAAAATGAAAGAAAAAATAGAAAATTTGGAGCTCAGTCTTGAAAACCAGAACAAATATATGCATATCCCAAATCTGATTTAGTTGTATTTATTGCAGAAAATGAAGGAACAATTAGAAAATTTGGAGCTCAGTATTGAAAAGAAGAACAAAGTATATGCATATCCCCAAATCTGATTTAGTTGTATTTTTTTTCAATAATTTCAAAGTTGAACTGACTCTTATACTTCTGGTGATCTGGTAGGAAGTTGGAAAATTGAAAGGCTTGTACCTAGCAGAGCAGGAAAGCCGCTTGGACTTGGAAAGTCAGAACAAAGATTTGAAGGTAAAGCACTTTGGAGAACTTTCTTTTCATATTTTTTCTGTATAACACATACTTCCTTTTCATTTATTTGGATCTATTAGGGTCCTCACATTTTGTACATATCCTTATTTAGGTAAATCTTGAAATCTGGAAGAGAAAGTTTCTAGATCTTCAAGAAGTTCACTGCAGAGCTGACACGTCACTAAGGGAGAAGGACTTCATTATCTCAAATTTACTTCATTCTGGTATTTTTTTTTATCATAAGTAACTAAAGTAATTTCTTACTCAAAGAGTTTAATATATGTAAAACTCTTCCATCCATGGTCATTGTTTTGTTGTTATCCATTATCTCATATAGAACACTTAATTCTGGAACGTGCAAAGGATTTGCGCAACACCTTGGAGAATGCATCCGACGATACCACTGTACTTCTGAATAAACTAGGTAATATATCTATTATGTCTCGATTTAATCCAGTTTATCTTTCCTTCTACTGACTATGCATGTCTTTCACAACTATTTATAGAAAGGCAATCAAAAACTGAAGCGGAAAACAAAGGCTTGCTATCTGGTTTTTGGGCTAAATTGGATCATAGTCTTGGGGTTCTGCATGCTACAGTCATTGGATCGGTTTGTGAACAGAGTAAAATTTTGGAGTCTATGAATGAACAAACAAAGTCGTATTTTTCAGCTAGAAATGAGGTGCCACTCGCCCACTCTTTAAATGCTATACTTTTATTATTGCTATCCTCCTAGCACACTAAAATAGCTACAACATACAATTGCTTCCAGTCGGAAAACCAATTGGAGAGAAGAGTTGCAAGAGTCAAAGATATGTATCTCTCTGGGGTCCAATGCATGAAGGAGCTTGCTAATACCACGAGACAGCAATCTATCATAGATTCCGAGCAGATGAGGCAGAACATATCTAATAATGCAATTGCTGTTGACAATGTATGGAATAACAGAAACTTTTGTTTGAATACAATCTAATGCAGAAACCTTTTGTTGAGTGCAATCTAATTATTCTCTGTATATGAACACTGCAGTTTCTAGCAATGATGGTTTCGGAAGCTGAACAAGTTCTAAACGATGTTCTGAAATCTACCTCGGAGCTCAAGGAACTATTAGCCTTTTCTGCAAAACTACAAAACTCTGTATGTCTCCTTGATTTTGTTAGTTCACATGCCTGTATGGAACATATTTAGCTAGACGCCTCAACTCACTCGTGTGATTTCTGTTAAAGGGGTTGAAAAGGAGTCTTACTTCTGCACAAGCCATGTCAAAGACATCAATTGATTTCTTTAAAGATATCAGGATACATGTGTCTCGGCTCATCACTCTTATGGAACAGAATCAAATGGAAAGATCCTCCAAACTTGTTAAATTTGAGAATGAGTTTAAGGTAGTTGATTTTGATACATGTGATATACATTTCATTTATGAACAAACTATGATGGTTCGACACATTTTGACAGGAAACTTGTGTTGAAGACGAGCAAGCTGCTCTGAATAAGATTGCTGCAATTTTATCAGAGTTGACTGCCAAGACAACTACAACGGTCAGATTATATATTGCATGAGCAAATAAAATCGTCTTAGTATGACTTCAGCTTTAACTGATGTATCTTTTAGCAGGTTTCATCATATATGGGGCAGATGAATGAGAGATACAGTGAAGAGCAGAAGCACCTGAAATTGGAGATGTCCAACCTACAACAGGTTTCGGATAATGGCAAAAATGCGTGTGTGGCTCATGTTGGAGTGATAGAGAGCCAGTTCCATGAGGATATGTCATCGCATGCTAAATTAAAAGATCAAATGGAAGGCATCTTGCAGCAATGGTACCGATCTCACTTGTAAACCTCAAACAATGTGCAGTTTGAATCAGCCATTCATTCATGAAGTACTTCTATTTCCATGATTTGTTTATGCTTAAGAGGCACTGCCCATTGCAGCTTGAAGAAAGGTAGCCATTCTGTATCTTACTGGTCACATGCACAATCATCTTTGCATGATCTTGGTAAGAGTTCAATCATGGAGGCCGACGATTTTATCGAGTAAGTTGTAATCATGTTTAGTAAAGTTATCATTGTTAATACTCTGAGCAGGGCTTCCAAGATGTCTTATCTGTTTCTTGTATGCAGGGAAAGGAGAAACACAAATGAAAATATGTTCCTGGAAAGGCTTCTGCTTTCTTCACAGAATGATGCAGAGTTTCATGCCATTACATCTGACGTGTTGACTGCTTCAAAGAGTCCGTATTTAACTTTCTGGTCAATTTATATTCCAAAAGAAAGCATTTTCCTTATGTTTTCTTTGCTCATTTCCAGATTCCCTCTTACTGGATCATGAAACTAGCAAGATGATAGAAGTTAACTCCACCACTTTTTCGAGTCATCTGGAATTGCTGAATGAAAAACACAGTGAAGGCGTAGAATCTATAAGAAACCTGACGAGTAACCGTCTTGAGAAGGATTACATGGTAAGCTCCGTGCATCTGTTTAGACTAGAAATGAAAAGGCAGAGTGTAGGGATATATAAGATAATACAACAGATTTTAGCTAAACAACACTGTACTAATGTTGTCTGGTTGTAAATTGGCTATTTCCTCATTGCAACAAAATTATATCACCTTTATGTGCATGTTTAAGTGATGAAGTGAATATTGTTCAATGTGAACCACCTTTGTGTCACTATCATTTGGTTATTTGTTATATCCATTGACCTAGCTATTTTTCACCATCAGGTTAATAGTCCGGTTCGAAACCATCCAAGAGAAGTACTGACCAGTGCGAACAGCTTGGAGTCAATTGACAAACTAAGAGCTTCTGTGCCAGATTTGGAGGCAAAGTTCAGGTTCGAGAACAAGTTGGGTGAAGTGGACAAGGGGAAGCAATACTCGATCAAAGGACACGCACTCCAAGAAGTCCTCTGACGCCTGTCAATTAGTACCTTGAGTGAAGAATGTGGCAAATTCTGGGATGCTCAAATGTTGTAAATATGGCAAGATATCTTGCCGATCTGTCACCACCTTAATTTCGCATGCACAGCTGTTAGGATGCTGCATGCAAAGATTCTGATTTGGGTTAGATAAGAACGCCGAAAACATTTGTTTTCTTTTTGTATTATGTAAATCAACGTGATATTCTCACTATTATGCTTTCCATTTCTGATCAATCCGGTGAGGAAAGGAGCATGCAATGTTAAATTTCTTTCTCATTCCTGAATATGTACATGGTAAGTTCAAAACCACACTAAGAATTAAAAGTTTGCTAACATGGTATGTATCTCGAGAATCCACTTGTTCCTTTTTTGTAACGTGCTTTCCATTTTCTAACGCAAAATGTTGCATATCTGAGCCCTTCCGTTGGTTTAGGCTATCTGGCAGATGATCACACGAGGAAAGCACAGAGAAGTGAATGATATGCAGAGCGGCTTGTAAATCATCTTGGGAAAGAGAAAGGTGAGGGAAAGGGTAAGATGCAGGAAAACACAGAGGAGCAGGGTCTCGTGAGGGAAGCTAACGTTTCATCGATCAGCGATGCAGAGGTCTGTTCCTCTCTTCACTTCACTTGTTGCAGCATTTTTTCCCTCTCTTTCTCTTGAAAACAAAACTGCCTTCTGTCATTCTGTGCACTCTGTTCTTTGAAATCGTGTTATGAACTTGTTAGAGATGCATCATAGGACACTTCGATCTACTAGATGTCTGCTCTCCGTAGGGGAATTGTGTATGTTTTGTAGTGTTGTACAGTTTGTCTAGTTAGATTAGATCAATGGATGTATCTTGGCAAACTGCGAGCTTTTTCAGTGGTATTACCGTATTGTCAAAATTCCGAATGGATTTAGGGTTCTAAGAAACGTAAGAATTTGAGACTTATACTTTCCATTAGCAGAGTTGTTAGTCTACTAAATTAAACAGCTTTGCCCTTGCTCGTTCTGTTGGCAGGAGCGCAGAGTCTTGGAGGAAGAACTTGGCTGTGCCCAGGGGTTTACTTACCGTTTCGGAACCGGTAACCGCCGGGGGCCGGTCGGGCGGTTACCGACCGGTTTGACCGGTTACCGGTCCAAACCGAACGAATTGCATTTTGAATTCAAACCCCGCAGGTGTAAACGGTTTTGGACCGGTAACCGGTCGGTTAGGGCCGGTTACCGACCGGTTTGGGCCGGTTACCGACGGTTTCGTCCCAAACCGCCCCAAGCCAAATTTCAAATTTGAAAAAAAAAAATCGAAAATTTTGAAAAAATTCCTAAAAATAGTTCATGATTTATAGAGTCGAATGGTGTACAAATTTTTCAAATTGGAGTTCGTTTGCTATTTATTTTGACGCGTACAAGTTTGGAAAAAAATAGAAAAGATCCTTTTTCTTTTTTTTTCAAACTTGTACACGTCAAAATAAATAGCAAACGAACTCCAATTTGAAAAAATTGTACACCATTCGACTCTATAAATCATGAACTATTTTTAGGAATTTTTTCAATATTTTCGATTTTTTTTTTCAAATTTGAAATTTGAATTCAAACCGGTACCGAAACCGAACGGTCCCGGCCGGTTACCGCGGTAACCGTTCGGTTTGGGATGAGGCCAGGAACCAGGCGAGGATGCTGCTCGCGAACCTCCAGCTCCAGGCAAGAAACGCCCGGATGACGGCGGCGCCTCCTGGAACGTCGTGCTCCAGAGTTGCACGGCCGCCTGATGCGTTCGCCGCCGCCACCGCCGGCTACGAGCACAACCAGACCCTTGCTCCTACCGCGTTCAGGCCTCTGGGTCTGGGAAGTAGCAGTCCGATGATGCGTGCCCGTGCTGCAGGAACTGGCTACTGCGTTGCGTCGTCCAGCGGCTTCGGCCACAGGAGCATCATCGGTTCCTCTCTGGACGCCTACGCTGTTCTGCCGTCGTCTCTACTTGGCTTGGCTTCCTCGAGCCAGGATCACTTCGATCCTGACATGTTCCTGGTGGACGTCGCGGAATCGCCGCAAGATGTCGTTCCGGTGCCGGCCGCTGCAGACTCAAGCCAGGGGAGAAGCTCCAGCTCCGGCACGTGCACGTATGGTCATATTTAGGCGGCAGAAGGCCTTGCAGTGGAAAGGTAAATCAACAGCCCATTGGCCATGCTCCCTAGATCCTAGGCCGGTGCCCTTCGCTGGATGATGGACGCATTCATGAGCCAACGATATCATGCCCTTAGCAAGTTTTGCCTTTCAGAAAACTGCTGTCAATGTTTATGACATTATTGTGTTTCTACAGTTTTGCCATATTTTCAGTTCTTCTTATAGTACAAATATGGAGATTTTTGCTACGGGACACTAGAAATACTTATAATTGGTCAGTTCACACCGCCAACGACAACATTTGCTGGGTACCATTATAAATTTATGGTTGTTTGCCGAGACACACCGCGCCGATTATTTTATTCATTTCTCAGATTTTAGGAGAGAGAAAGTTGAGGAAATGTCTTCTTTGCCCTTCTCTTCAACCTCAGACCTTCGCTGCTTATTTGCCATAACACATTATCGTCACTCATCTTCTCCCTCCCATGGGACGACGACGTCCTTGAAGCTGGCAGCCCAGCCTTCAGCCTTGTCGCAGACCTCAGCCCTGGAGGTACGCCAGCATCCACTCCACGCTTGGTGGCGGTGGTGTCGAGCCGGAGGTGAAGATGTCAAGGACGAACACCTTGATGTTCTCCCTGGTCAGCCTCAGTGTGTTACGGCAAATAATCAGCAAAGGCTGGAGGTTGAAAACAAGGGCAAATAAGACATTTTCCCAACCTTCTCTCTCCTGAAATATAAGAAATGAATAAAATAATCGGTGCGGTCTGTCTCAGCAAACAACCATAAATTTATAATGGTACCCAGCAAATATTGCCGTTGACGGTGTGAACTGGCCAATTACAAGTTTTTCTAGTGTCCCACAGCAAAAATCCCCTACAAATATTTGTAGTTGTCTTGCGTGCATGCTTCTTTCAGATTGATGTGGAATCAGCTGGAATAACTTGACATTGTTCAGCAATTGCATTCCCAGAAAAAATAGGTGCTTTGGACCTTATAATCTTTACGTGTAGAGACTTGAAGAAAACACAATAGTAAGATAAGTCTAATGAAGACCTGATGATTTAACCGGACACTCTTTTAGGTTAGGGTAGCTTGCCCAGCACCATGTTGTCGAACCGAATTTCGATAGCCTTTTCTTCAAACTGATCAGCTGCTATTGCTAATTGGTCATTCGGAATTTCCAGCTCTTTCGGCTGCCATGGCTGCAGCTGCTGCTGCAAGCTCTTCCTGTTATTGCTCTCTACAGATGCTGTAGCAGCTGCGCAACGCTACAAGCCTGGCTGCAATAAATATGCTCTCTCCTAGGAGTAGTACTGTGGCTGCAGCCAAGTTCACACACTTCATCTCTTTTTTGTGCCCAAGTAAGGCTTCGCCGTCTAGTCTTAGTGCTTGCTGTCAGATACCAACCAATCATACAAGTTCATCTCTTTTTGTGCCTTAAGACAAATCAGACTTTATTATCACACCTAAGCCCAGATCAGCAGCAGTGCACACAGTGCACCCATGGGGTTCATCAACCATATACTTGACTTGAGCGGGCGACCTCGGTTATGCCATAAGAAAAAAAGGCTTCACAACAAATCATTAGTCTTTTTTCAGAACAAAAAAAAATATACATACGTATAGAATTTATTCCCTACTAATTGCACCATGGAGAAAGTTTCCTGTCTTTTATTTCCAGTGGTTCTATTTGTGTGTATGGTGGAGCAGAGACTTTTTGAACTGGCCCTATTTAGTTCCGTAAACTTTTGGGATTTGACCACTGTAGCAATTTTTGTTTTATTTGGTAATTATTGTTCAACCATGATGTAACTAGGTTCAAAAGATTCGTCTTTGCAATTTTGAAGATATATAGGTCTGAAACTATCCACATGAATAGATGTCTCCTTTTTTGGAATCA
Organism: Microstegium vimineum; assembly: GCA_022036555.1. Classification (NCBI taxonomy): domain Eukaryota; kingdom Viridiplantae; phylum Streptophyta; class Magnoliopsida; order Poales; family Poaceae; genus Microstegium; species Microstegium vimineum. The sequence continues at coordinate 9,254,781 of CM039139.1, read as the reverse complement.
GGACAATGTGAGATCTATTAATCCGTTCCAGGTCTGGCTCCTCCCTGTGGAAAGCATTCATGAACTGCATAATTTGAATCTTGACTGTGGCCCAGGCCACTCTGTAGAACGAAGGTCCAAAGCCGTCAAGGCCAGGGGCATTGTAGGGATTCAGACTGCATACTGCCTGTTTCGTTTCAGCCTTAGAGAACGGGCGGGTGAGGTAGTTGCATGGCCGATAACTCCAGAATAAATACTGCTCAGGTCTGCCAAAGTTGATCTCCGGTGATTCCGATAATGGATTTGAAGTGGCTTGTTAGCGCCTCTGATTTGCCATAGTAGCTAATCACATCCTGGTCGTTGACCCGAAGAAGGCAAATGTAGTTGCGTCGCATGCGCTGTGTAGCATTGGCGTGGTGGTATGCTGCGTTGGCATCACTCTCCTTGATTGCCCGCTGCTTGCTTCGCTGCTTCCAGTATGTAGCATTTTGCTTGATGGCCTCCTGCAGCGTGTGTTGTGCCAAGCGCCTGACCTGAAATTCATCTGTAGACAGAGGTCTTGTCTCCTCGAAGTAATCGAATAAATGAATTATGAACCGGCAGTTTTGGGTTAGGAAAGGTGGTGCCCTGTTACACCTCGACCAAACCTTTGCCGAAGCTCTTGCCGCTTTGACGCACGCAACCAGCTGCCCAGCAGCGTCAACACACGGCAGTGCTTGGTCCCAACTCGCTAGGACCGATTGGAGGAAGGTAGATTGTTTGAGCCGGTGATTCTCCAGACTGAAGGACGTGCATTTAGGTAGTGACGTGTGTAGCGAGAGTAGTAGAGGCACATGATCAGATGTAGGCTTTGGAAGTGACGAGAGGCTGACCAGAGGGAAGGCGGAGTTAAGCTCATTGTTAGTGAAGGCACGATCCAGTCTTGCTAAGATGGGGTGGGGTTGGCCGTTAGACCAGGTGTATAGGCGGTCAGAAAGGAGGACCTTCGAGGAATCGAGGTGTAGAAGGGTATCATTGAAGGAGGCCGCAAGGGAAGGGTTATACTGGCCGGTGTTCTTGTCCGAAGCACCTCGGACGAGGTTGAAGTCTCCAAACAAGAGCCAAGGGCCAGTGATAAGCGTTTTGAGGTCGCGAAGTTGTTGGAAGAAGGAGAGGGAGTGAGCGTGGTCCGAGGGACCATAGGTGTTAGTTATGGTGAAGTCTATATTGGTGGCATTGCAAGCGAAGTTTGTAGTGAGAGTGTGATTTTTGGCAATGTGGGAAGACGGGGTGAAGAGTGATGGGTCCCAGGCGGTGACAAGCCCCCCTGGTACCGTCAGCAGACGCCACCACGTAAGAGGAATAGAAGGGAGCTGGGAGGAAGGTTTTAGCTTTGAAGCTGTCGACGCTCGCAAGCTTAGACTCTTGAATATAGATTATGGACGGTTTAGCATCATAGAATACAGATTCTCTCCAAGGTGCTGACCTCCAGGTTACAGAAAGAAATACCAAAACTCATCAACATTCATCAAACAGGATTCATCAAAGACAGATCAATAACCGACACTTTTGTCTATGCTCTGGAGTTGGTGCAAGTTTGTCAAAACAGGAAGAAGTCGGCAATAGTGCTCAAACTCGATTTCGCAAAGGCCTTTGATACGATCAATTGGGATGGACTCTTTAGAGTTCTTCAGGCCAGAGGGTTCAGCCAGAAGTGGATCCACTGGATTGACAACATCCTCAGCACCTCAAAGACGATTGTCCTAGTCAATGGCTCTCCGGGACCTTGGATATCTTGCAAAAGGGGTCTCAGGCAGGGCGATCCACTATCCCCCTACTTGTTCCTGCTTGTCGCTGAAACTCTACAAAGGCTCATCAGGGAATGCAAACTGATCAGACATCCTACTGATGACAGCATGCCAAGTGCGGTCCTCCAGTATGCCGACGATACCCTGATTGTTCTTAAGGGCACTGCAGACGGGGCTGCTGCCTGAAAATGGTGCTAAACAATTTCGCAGACATCATGGGGCTTTGCATCAACTACTCCAAAAGCAACCTTGTGCCAATCCACATGTCTGAACAACTGGTTGGCAACTATGTCGACATCCTTGGCTGCAAGCTTGAAGCTTTCCCACAGCAATACCTCGGCCTCCCCCTGTCGATGAACAAGCTGCCAATCTCTGCATTCAATATTCACATTCACCGAGCTGATAGATACTTGGGATCATGGCAGGCACACCTTCTGAACGCCATGGGACGGACGGTGCTAATAAATTCAATCTTGGACTCGTTGCTAGTCTAGCTCATGAGCTCTATTCATCTACCACCTGTAGTCATTTTGCAAATGGACAGAAAGCGAAGGGTTTTCTTCTGGACCGGAGACACCTTGAGCAACAACTCGGCATCAGGATGCCTAGTGGCGTGGAAAAATGTTTGCAACCCAAAAGACTCGGGCGGGCTGGGGATAAGGGACATAGGAGTTCAAAATATCTGCCTGCTTCTGAAGCTACTTCACAGATTACACTGTCCAAACTCCTCGGCCTGGGCCTCATGGGTTCAAGGTAGAGCGTCAATTTGCTCCCTGACAGGTGATGTTCATGGTAATCACTGGCACACCCTACGATCTCTTCTTCAGCTCTACTGTGCTTTAACCACTGTCATCATCGGCGATGGAAGATCCTCCTCCTTCTGGTCTGATGTATGGATCGGGGGGGAGACACTGGAGGATGCCTTCCCAGCTTTGCATAGCCACTGCATTGCCAAATCCCTCTCCGTCAGCGACATGATCTCAATTGGGGTACAGAATACCTTGGTGCCTAGACTAACCCCCCAGGCCACCCTTGATCTGAACGTCGTTCAGACTCTACTATCCTCACAAGCGCTAGCTCAGAGGCCGGAATAAACGACTGTCACCCTTCATAAAAAATGGTCAGGGTCTGGACAGTGGAGCTATTTACAGCATGCTCAAATCTTGCGGTCAACCTCAGGACCCAGAGCCATCTTCACTTGGAGGAACGCGGCTCCGCCGCGAGTCCAACTTTTCATCTGGCTGCTTCTACAACGAAGAATTCAGTGTCGCGCCGTGCTGTTTAAGAGACATGTCGTCGATAGCCCAACCTGTCACCTTTGCCCTCGGAGGAGGAGACCCCTGAGCACATCCTTTGGGAATGCAACCTGGGCAGGCTCGTTTGGCACCGCCTAGGCATCTCCTTCCTAGCAGGATCAAATGTTGGCGCTTTGTGCTCTATTCAACCTCCAACCGGTGTGCCTTTGGAGCAGTTCTCGGCCTTCCTAGCACTGGTCTGCTGGCAAATTTGGAAGGCCAGAAACGCCCTCATCTTCAGACAGGAATCGCTCAGCCCCCAACAGGTTCTGATCTTATGCAAGGCCGCTGCGGCACATTGGCGCTTCAGGATGCCTAGACGTTCGAAGACTATTGCCGATGCATGGTGCTCTATATTTGAGATGGCCAGACAAGGCGAAGGCTAAACCATCCCCCACCCCACACCACATGTTGCATGTTCGGCGATCACAAGGGTGTGATCAGCCTGCTCCCCCTTCCACTATTTCATGACTTCAACTTGTAACTCGTAACCCTTGTAAACAAAACTATCAGCCGTTTGGGGCATTTTATTAATCAGGTGGGGAGCGCCTTCCCCCCGTTGACCGTCAAAAAAAAGATTCGTCTCGGGAATTACAGATAAACTGTATAATTAGTTATATTTTTTTACTTATATTTAGTTATAGAGCATCACCAGAAGTTACAACCACTAAAGCACGTGGCACAATAAACAATTCAGAAATTAGCTGAACATTGACTCAGAAACTGGAGTCATGTTCATCCGCTGCAGCAGTTTCTCCAACTCTCATCCACCGAAGATCATCAAGAGTGGATGTGAGTGGGAAATTCATCCATATTTTAAGCCTAACCCCTGCTGTTAAATTAATGGAGACAAGAAATAAAATGTGAACCAAATATTGTATCATAAAGTATAAAGAATTATTACAAAATAGTTTCAATGCTCCTTATTAAACAGAGTTAAAATCAAGTTCGCACTGCTACAAGTCCACCACTCAACTGCCTAAGTTTGTAGTCTCTTGGCTCACTCATTACAGGCACAGGAAAGCTACCAGGCATCAGGGTTCAGGGTAGACCCCCATCAGCATAGTCGACCAAGTCACCTTCACTGATATTAATCCAAAATCAGTCTTTATTTCTTGAGCATCGTGCCCATGGGTTTTGGCCTTGAAGGAACAAAAATGCTGCTCCAAACTGGATGACAGTGCACCTACATTGAACTTCAAATCTATCGAATCAAACCTCGTTACAGCAACCACCGACCTCTTTAATGCATGTGACTCCATGATAGCACCTTTAAAGAGTTGGATTTCCTCATCCAAATCACTGGTTAAACAACCAACAGACAAATTAAAACTTTTCTGTACTTCCGATATTACAACCTCTACAGTAGCCTCAACTGCGTCATTAAGACGTGATAAAGTTAAAATAATTGTACCACAATCACCAGGAATGCGACATATGAATGGGTGAGCCCAAATGTCTAGAGGGTTTAGGTATGCTGCACCATCGATCAGCTGTAGGTCATCTTTTTCTTGTTCACCTGTCTTGATCCTCATGTCATATTCGACTACAGCTTGGTCAAAAAAATCTATCGCTCGTTTAGGGCCAGTCATGTTGATGAGAGAACCCTGCAAAACTATTATATTTAGTAGCTCTTCATATAAACATAAGAAACATATAGAGCTAGAGTAGATGCTTCTATTAGGATGTTCCACTTGTAAAAACATTTACTTAAAGAAACATTTTACAACTGATAATCAAGATCTCCGTCATTTAACAGAAAAAATGTTACAAAGTGCGCAATGGTGATAGAGGGGCAATTGGCCCTGTTACTCATTTGATTTTGTTTTAGATCCCAAGTAGTCACATAAACCTGTGTGAAATTAAAATTACTTCTGTATGGATGGGATCAATGCTATGGATCTTCATATGCCTATAAACAAAAGAAAATCGATGTGTAGTATACTAAGCAGCAACCAAGAGTCCAAAACTATTCAATAAAATTTTGTGTGGATAGTGGGTACATGATATTCCCTAAGTTTCATAGTTTAAACCCATTATCATAGTAAACAATCATTTCATAATATAGTACCCGTTCAGGCCATTAATGTAACATGTTTTTGAAAAGAGAAACTCTTCAAAAGTAGATATTGACCTTTATTTTTATTTTCTTACAACATATTTTCCATTGCTACTAAATCAACGTCATCTAAAAAGTATTTCAAGTATCAACACATTAATGCAACTTTTTACACGTGCATATAATCTGACTCATTGTTGGCAAAAGCTTAGGGCTTGTTTGGTTTAACCCACTAAAGTTTAGTGGTTCCTAAAGTTTAGTGCCCCCTAAAGTTAGTGGCCTTATGTTTGGTTCCACCCACTAAAGCACATGTCTCAGGTACACTTTAGTCACTTTTAGCTACTCTTTTGTGACTAAAAGTCACTAAGCTTTAGTGGCCCCTAAACTTTAGTCGGCATTTTAGGGACTAAAGTAACTACTAAACTTTAGTGACCCCTAACCAAACAGGACCTTATTAAGTTTGATTTCCAAATCAATGTTTGACTTACATTGATGGACCGATATGGACCGATAAAGTAGCAGCTTCTACAATTCAAAGGATTATACTTTTGAGATTAATCACATCGAGTTTTTTTTTTGCAGGTAAAACAAAATATTACATGGGAGCTATAACACAGCAACAAAAAACTAATCCTTTTTCTAGTTATTAAGGACATCAAGAGGGTAAACAAGCCTTATGTCCACCAAATAATTTAAGAGAACAGTTAATTCAACATTCACAATCTATCCAAACTTTAATGATGCAAAAAAGAGATACCATGGAGAGTATGTAGTGATATGTTTAGCCTTGTATTGTGAAATGAGTAATGTAATTTAAAATAAGGAATGACTACTTATCACCATCAAGTGTTGAGGTTCATCTACTTAACGATTTCAAGTACAAACATGGGGTATTTAGCCTGAAGTATTCCATACCATCTGATCTGCAGTATAAATGATTCTCTAGGGCAGTTTTGGGGGTGGTTTATCCCACGTGGCAGGGTCCACCTAACGAGCCATGTGGGTGAAACCACCTCAAAACTGCCCAAGGTATTATTACTCGAGGGGGTTAAGCAAACAAACCTCATTACTAGTGAGTATTAGAACATATTCCTTGAAATAATTGATAATTGCAGATAGGTATAGACATGCACCTGCTCCACAATGATGGGATCATCCCTGCTGATATTCACGATATAATTAAGCAATGAATCCAGATCATCCCGCACTGCTATGTATCCATACAACTCTACTAAGCCACCATCCACAGAAATTTTTGCCAACTCTATTGATAAAAATTGCAGCATGCGACCACAATCATGCCTCATGCGAATTCCATTGCGAATGATACAATTTGTGGGATCTGAAAACATCATTGCCTCCAACCGAGCTTCATAAAAATTATAGTCATATCATAAGTTTGTAGGAAACTGATGCAGTAAATAAATAATTGAAAATAAATATGCTATTTGAGGATTACATGGACTATCGGTAATTTTTCATTTCATATATTAAGCAGAGACAATCTATGTTCCTTTTTTCTAGGAATTGTGCACCCTTGAAAAGTTCCAGGAACAACACAAAAAAGCAATGAATTGAAAAACTTGTACTGTTGGCGGTTTGCAGCTGCACATAAGGAGACTTTAAACCTAGATGGTACTGCAGCAGTGTGACTGCCCATGGGTCATGGAAGCAAATTTTGACATGGAAGCAAATTTCAGGCTGAAAGCGTCATTTTATTCAGCCTCACATGGGTCCTTTGGGCCTTGATGTAATTACATAGGATGCGATAAGGTCCTAAGTCCATGTCATTAAACTCTACATAACCTCAGCCCCTCCCATCAAGAAACAGAGCAAATTGCTATCTATATGGTGCTGAGTTGAAGGTTGCAAAAGTAAAGAGCAAGGTTTAGAGTGGAAGGTGCTAATGTCGTTCAAGTTTAAAGACCTCCAGTGCAATTTTCTCATAACTGAAAGAGTGCAAGCCAAGGAATGTTGCACACAGCTGGTAGTGGTGGAGGGTTACTTGTATGGAAGGATTCTAGGATCACAAAAAAAAAAAAGAAGTACAACTGCAGGACATTGAAAGATATACGCTATGCTTAAGGAAACAAATCATATCCCTTATAACAAAGGATAAAGCATGTACAGCTGCAGGATATGGAACGCTAAGGACACAAAACCATATCCCTAATTAAAAACAAATAAAAGGAAAAGAGAATAAGAGAAATTGATCACTTACTCTCACTACGGTCCGCAATGCGATACAGTTTTTTCCACCATGTATCCAGATTCCTGTATATAGAACCATCGCGGTGTCTGCTTTCTGCAAATATACTCCTTTTTGCAAGCATATCATCAACAGTGTCCTCACTGATTTCTTCATCGTCACTGACAACAAGTTTCCCTCGGTGATCCTCTATTGTGCTGATTTGGTCTTCCTCAAATCTTTTGTGCTTCACAGTTTCCCCCAAAGTATCATGTTTGACATATTCCGAACTAGTCCTATAAGCATCTTTGTCACCTCTTTCATCTCCAGCTACCTGCGACATTGTGCGCCTTGTCTCAATGTATTTCATGCCATGGGCGATTCCAGAATACCTGTTGTTCTGGGAATAAATAATAAAGTTGGCAGAAGAGTCGTGCTGGCGCGTATATGGTTTTCTAGACACATCCCCTTTGATGGTACCGGCCACGTTCCGGGGTCTAAGAAAAAATCTGTCACCAACAGCATAAAAAGGATGCTATCACCAGTCAGAATTGAATCAGCAAGCCTGGAATCGACTTCTATTTTTCTCGATCTCCTTTATATTTCACAAAAAAAAAAATTGGGAGGCATATTGGATTAACTAAAACATTCTTCGACTCCCCCCACCCCCCAAAAAAAAACACACACACAACCCATTTGGTTACAGAAACACGACACTGCAATGATAAACGAGCGATCCAGATACGAAAACGATAGCAACTAAATAAGGTGCAAATTTCAGCATTAGAACAAGAAAAAAATATTTGTCTCCAAAACTCAAAGTTGGACAGGAATCGACATGAGAACGGTACATAAAACGCAAAGTTGGACACAACCCACATCCAAAACTATAAGTAAAGGCACAAACTTCAGCATCAGAGAAGAAAACACACCGGGAAACACAACGGACTAGTGGCTTGGGAGCTGCCAAGAGTGGGAAAACTCGTCCCGCAAGCCCTCGTGGCCACCGCCGCGGCTGAACAGATGCCATGACAGAGATGAGAGGTGGTGCATTCGGCTGAGATTCTGATCGCGCGCGGCGGCGGCTGGACAGGGAAATCGCTGAACAGAGCCCAATAAAGTCTAGGAGCAATAAAGCCCACCGCAAGATGTTCCCTAACTATTTTGCCTTCGAGGAATAGATAGGTTTCTTCTTACCTTTAGTATGCCATATCTTAGTCTGGAATTAAACATTGCATCTGCAAATTTGTCTTGCAGCTCAAGCAGAGGTATGCTCTTTGCAAGCACGATGATGAAATCTGGAGCACAGAATCACCATCGTGTTGAAATCAGCGATCCTGCAACCTTTCCCTGGTCTTGGCATCTGCCCATTCTGGTGTGCATGTGACTGTTGTTCACTTGATGTGTCTGGAACATTGGTTCTAAGAAAAAGTTGCACGATATCGGTAACTAGAGATAAGTCTATGCTAATGACTTTTGACTAGCTCATCTGCAACCAAATACTCGTCAAGATCCAAATAGATTTAAGGGACGTTTGAACTGCTTGTGTTACAGCTCCTTATATTCATGCCGTGAAGCGGAAATCAAGACTGGAACAATCAGACGCTCCTGCCTGTGATTCCTTCGATTGCATGTTCGATCAGCATGTTTTCAGTTGATCTTCAGCTAGAAATATGGAATACTTTCAGGATAGAGCATTTGCTATACATATATTCCCTTTATCTTCTTCATCCCCTTTCCCCTTACGGTCCATTTGGGAGTACTCACGAGAGGAGTTTTTGAAACTTCAAACAAATTAAAGTTTTGATAAAATATTGGTTCTAAAAACTATAGAGGTTATACAGTATTTAAACAGTACTTCTATCCCAGATTATAAAACATTTTGGTCCTAAGCATGTACCATTGTGTCATCCCAATCTCTAAACTTGTTTGCCTTCCCTAAACTTGCAAATCACTTGTTTAGATCCTCAAACTTGTTCAGTTATATCATCCTAGTCCGTAAACTTAGTTTTGAATCTCACATGTATTAAACAGAATGGTCTAAAAAAATTATATAAAAGAAGTCCCTTTGAACTCGAATGAAGATAAATTTTATATTAAAATTTTAGCACTCCACGCGATCTACAACTTTGTAGTTCATTTTTTTTTTAATTTAAACTATTTAGGGTCCCAAAATATTGTTGTATGTTTATAGATTTTGAAATTTTAAATTTAAAAGTATCAAACAATCTTGGATATTGAATGATCTATATGAAATTTATAGTTCTCAATATCATCTACTACTTTGTAGTTGAGAAGTTTTTATTTAAAGTTGTTTAGTGTCTGAAAAATTAATTTAAAATTTCAAAATCTATAAATTTACAGTAACATTTTAGGATCCTATGAAATTTAAATTTAAAACATTTCACCTACAAAGTTGTAGATCGTATCGAGGGCTATAATTTTAATACAAAGTTTGTCTTTATTCGAGTTTATATGAAAAAATATGAATTGTTTTTTATAAAGTTTTTAGATCGCCCTGTTTTTCTCTAGATGAGACTCAAAAGCAAGTATAGGGACTAGATGACACATCTAATAAAGTTGGAGCACCTAAAAAGGTGGTTTGTATGTTTAGGGACCAGGATGACATAGCCAAACAAGTTTAAGAACGGTCAATTTGTGAGCTTAGGGACCAAAACGACGCAGCGGTACAAGTTTAGGGACTGACGATGGACTTTAGTTACTTTTCTAGATTTATAATATTTCCTATATTTTCTATGTATCTAGACATAATATATCTAGATGCATAGCAAAATCTATTTATGATTCTAAAAAGCTAAAATATCTTATAATTTAGAACAGATACACTTATATTTTGAATTTATTTTATATTTTATAGGAAAACTTACAATTTGGATGGAGTGATAGTATTTCTGTTAGGGCCTTGTTTAGTTCCCTTCAAAACTCCAAAACTTTACCAGATTTTCTGTCACATCGAATCTTTAGACGCATGTATGGAACATTAATATAGATAAAAAATATAACTAATTGAATAGTTTATCCATAATTTTCGAGACGAATCTTTCGAACCTAGTTCCTATAAGACAATAATTATTAAATACAAACAAAAACGCTACAGTATTTTAATAAAAAAATTTGGATATACACAAAGCCCGGTCCAATACTCTGAAAACATTTTTGGACCATGATAAATCCCGCTCGGCCCAGCCCACTTATGTACTGAATCCCTCACCGTCATCTTCCTCTGGCCAGTCGCTCCTTTCCCTTCCCCGCGTCAAACAAATCTAGGGTTCCAAGCGAGCGAAGCCTTCCTCCGCCAGCCGATCTCCCTGCATCCTCCCGGACTAAGCCGATTCGAGGCACGAGCCAAGATGCCGCAGCGGCATTCGAAGAACAACAACGACCTCGCCTTCTTCACGTACGAGGAGAAGCGGAAGCTCGGGTACGGTACTCAGCGGGAGCGCCTGGGGAAGGACTCCATCAAGCCCTTCGACGCCTGCTGCCTCTGCATCAAGCCGCTCATCGACCCGCTTTGCTGCCCCAAGGGCCACACCTTCTGCAAGGAGTGCATCTTCGAGTGCCTCCTCGCCCAGAAGAAGGACATCAAGCGGTCGGTAGCAACGCTGCACGGTCTACTTCTCTGGATTATTGATTGCTTACTTGCTTTAGGTAGTATTTTTTATATAATGATTTATAGGTAGTAGCAGTAGGATCAACGGTGGTAGGGATAAGAGAAGGTTGCAGAATATCTGCTGGAAGAATTGTCAGGCTAACATCAGTGCTGTTAGACTCAGGTGGCTGATGATTTTTGAGCGAATCTTAATCTAAGCACGCCCATGAGTTTTAGGCTAACATTATCTGACCTGGAGTTAGATTTAGTTTTTGCAAGGTCACAACTGTACTTGGGATAAAATTATCTTTCATGGATCCATAATGTGTTTTGATTTGAGCTCTTGTATGTAGTGTAGTCTCAACATCCAATGTTTGACCGTTGCCATTTCTCATTCTATCAGCAAGTATATGTTTGTTGGCTAAAGTTCATTTTTCAAGCAGTCATCATCCGCCACTGGTCATTAGATTAATTCCCCTCTTGTAGTTTCCTTACCTAGAATTCCTGTTGTTCATGATGGGCTTCAAAAATTCTGCAGTTTGGCTTAAAATTATCTGCTTTGTAATTGAGTCTACTGAACAGAGTACTGAGTGTTTATTCTTGTTCTTCCAGCAAGCTAGCAGCTCACGAGGCCCAGAAAAAGCAAGAGAAGGAAGAGGAGGAGGAGAAGCTAATTCTGCAGAAGGCTAAGGAGTTGGATGCCTTTGATCAGCAGAATCATGGGGCGGTTCCCCAGTACCATGATCGCAGTGGTTCCCAAGACAAGAATGGGTTTCATGGAGCAAACAGTGTGAAGACCACTTCTTTTGAAGAGGAAGCCCTCCGCACGATGAAAGCATTCTGGCTCCCTTCAGCTACTCCTGAAGCTACGGTCAAGGTAGATGCACCCTCCACTGACACTGTCTGCCCTGAGGGGCAGGAGAAGCTCAAGTTGAAATCGCTGTTCCCTATTTCATTCACGGAGGAAACTGCTGATCAGAAGAGCAAGAAGGCAGTGGAAAAGAGCTACATGTGCCCTAGTTGCAAATCCACTCTCACAAATACCATGTCCCTTGTGGCGGTCAGCACCTGTGGCCACGTCTTCTGCAAGAAGTGCTCTGACAAGTTTCTAGTAAAGGATAAAGTTTGTTTAGAGTGCAGCAAACCATTCAAGGAGAGGAATCTGGTTCCATTGGAGAAAGGAGGAACTGGGTTTGCTGCACATGATGAACGCTTGGAGGCAAGGGATTTCAAGCATTTGGGTAGTGGTTCTGGGTTAGGACTAGTGAAGCCTGCACCAAAAACTTACTAGCCTTGAGTAATTGTAGCCGCTGTTGTATATTGTTTATCTCATGAAATTATGTATCCTGGAAATTTTGTTTTATGGCATCAAAATCACTCAATTGAGAACAGTTCCTCTTTAAACTTTAACGATCTATCTGATATGCATGCATCTTGCAGCTTTGCTTCTTTTTATTGTGGCAAATTTGTTAAGCTGCACCTGATGTATTATGATCCGCTTGCTCTTGCCTCTTGGTGTTGGCATATATCTTAATATTATGTTAAATATTACCCCAGAAAAACGAGCAGGAACATGTCATTCATCGAAACCACCTATCCATCAGAAGGGCTGTTGCCTGTTGGGATGCCCATTTTTGTCGGCCAGTGCGTACAAGACAGAACTAAAAGTGCTGAAATGAGGATAATGAACATGCTGAGTTGGCTGCCTTGGCTTCCACCCACACACTCTATAGTAAGAACTAAAAGTGCTGAAATGAGGATAATGAACATGCTGACTTGGCTACCTTGCTTCCACCCACACACTCGATAGTGGAAAAGGGAGCGCTTCCACCAACTCGATAGCGGAAAAGTGAGCGTGAGCTTGTCCAGCAGCTATGGATAACTGATGATGGGGTACAAGCTTCAGAGAACTCTTCCTCGAGCTCAGTGCTGACCTGAACTACTGAAGTTGAAATGGCAAGCCTGCAGAATCTGATTTGCTCTGTATCCAAACAAGTATGTGCTCAAGCCCCTTCTCACTGTTTTCTGGAATTTATTTATTTTCCGTTCTGAGGGAGTAACAGCTTGAACCCGGTGCTTATTTTCAGTTGGTTGTGCCAAATTGCGCGGTGACTACCAAACTGAATGGGGCTCCTCCCTCAGTTGTGGCGGCAAGCTCGAAAGAAGGGTCTTTCGATGACAGTAGTAATGCCCCTATCTTTGTTTATCTCACACATCTGATGGTGGACAAAATCATGTTTTATAACATCTCTCCATTTATATAGAGATCACGAAAAGGCGATTAGCTTTGTTTGGTGCTGGAGCATTAGCCACTGGCCTACTGAAGACAAACTCTGCATTTGCTGAAGGTATGACCATTTTGGATGGCCTGACATCGTGTTTATCACTTATCAGGATCAGACTATAGTTTTCAAGCAGCCTTTCTGTCTTTTTTATATAATTTGGCATTAACTGGAGCTGGTCCTTGATTTCAGAAGTACCGAAGGATTATAAATCTTATGTGGATGCGAAAGATGGATACTCGTATCTGTATCCAGCTGATTGGAGGGTAGGTTGCCATATGATTCTTGAATAATTAAGTACTCGAATGCAAATGGCCTTTTTTTCTGAAGGATAATTTTCATGATGCCTTTGTTTCTTTGTCCCTCGATAGGATTTCGACTTCTTGGGTCATGATTCAGCATTCAAAGATAAAAATTTGGCCCTTCAGTGTGTTCGTGTGGGATTTACTCCTACTGAGAAAACAGATATTCGCGACCTAGGACCAATGGATGAGGTGGGTTTTATTTCTTTCAACTATGCACTAATGTACTCTTTACTTTTGTTGATCTGATGAAAAAATTTCACATTATACCAGGCCATCTTCAACCTGGTAAACAACGTCTACGCTGCCCCGAATCAAATACCCGCGATCTATGACATGCAAGAGGTCTGCCATCTGTCCATTGCTTATGCAATCAGCATTTCTTACCTGGCCACGGAGTTGCCAAATTTAGTTAGATGATGATGAACCTAACTTCCTGAGTAGAAACTCTGTGCTATACTTGCTGTTCTATTGCAACGCAGCTCAGCGCTCGTTTGAGATACAGTTTTAACAGTAAAAACTGCTACTGAGATAAGCTATCGACCCTGAGATAAGCTATCGACCCTAATATTTTTGCAGCGCACCGTGGACGGCAAGAATTACTGGACATTTGAGTACGATCTGGAGGCTCCGGGCTACGGTGTTTCTGCGTTTGCGACGGTCGCCATTGGAAACGGTACAATGCTTGGCCTGTGAATGAACTTCAGAAAGAACGTGTGTCCTCTGAAAAACAAAATGAGATGAAACTCTCTTATTTTTCTCCTAGGTCGATACTACACGCTGATCGTGACCGCGAACGAACGCCGGTGGAGCAGACTGCGGAACAGGCTCAAAGTCGTCGCGGACTCTTTCAAGATCTCGGAGCTGGCAGCGTGATCGCTTGCTTCTGTCAAACTGTGACGCAATGCAGGGCCTCATGAGCCATGCATGAGTCCTGGTATACGTATGCTTCGTGAAGAGAAATGTCTTATACCTTGGTGTGTGTGATGATGTGTGCATACCCGTGTCAATTGATGCGGATGTACCTGCTCCCTCGACGATTGGAGCAGTTCTCTTTTGCTTTTTTTTTCTCTAGCATCTAGACATAGTGTATACTATCTAAAAGCGTAATAAAAACTATGTCTAGTAAAGACAAAAACTCTTATAAAGAAGTACCATGTTATGTGAAGGATGTAAATGTCATGTGCTAGTTGCTGTCGGTCGGTTCGTGCATGGTTCAGGATTACTTTACCTTTACTCATGCGGCTTAGAAAGCTTCGAAATGAAGCTGACGGAAAAATAGAAGCAATCATTTAACACTGATTGTTTCAAGCACAAGTTAACTACAGTGATGTGACGGCGTCGGCGGGGTGGGGTGTCAAAAAAGTACGGGATGCGGAGGCTGCCTTGGGGTCGAGGTGGCCTGCTCGCGCCATGGTCCTCCTGGAATCTCACGGCTCGGTGGAGACTGGAGAAACGCTTTGTTTGGCCCAAACCTCGTTGGCTTTTCGCTGAAAAAACTGCTTTTCTGACTTTTGGTTTTTACCTTCGGTTGATTTCTGTCGTTGTTGTTGGTTATTGGATTTTCTAGCAAATCTTCTTAACCAGCTTTTCTGCTTGTATTTTGTTCATTTTCTCGTAAGCCAACTGTTTGTTGAGCTGGGCTGTTTGCCAAGACAAAAAGACAGCAAACTCTGGTCAGGTAATCAGGTTGAAAGGGGCAGATCTTTGGTGCCCAGGCGCCCATCGTCATCAATGCACTCTGTGACAGCGTATCACAGAATGGTGGGATATATAGCACTTGTTAGATTACATTACTGTAGTCTGTAGACCATGTTTAGATGCTCATGTTATCCATATTAATCTGTGTATTTGAGTGGATTAAAATGGAACTTAATTTATTAATTTGATCCACTTAGCAAACATGAATTAAGAGGTGCATCCAATGCAAATTGTAGCCTGCCGAGGAAGCCGAAATGGTAAAGCTTGCCGTGGCAGTCAAATATATAACACGCTTCGCTAGTGCCCACCGACCCAATAAGATAACCAATTGCAAATAAAAAAGAATTTGGATTGAATTTCCAACATCTGCAACTCCTAATCTGAACGGTCACGTTGCCGAAAATAACGCCGCGTCCAGAATTACCAAGTAACAACTACAAGACTTTGGACCGACCAAGAATCGAACTTTATACACAAGTTTGATCAAAACACTAGCATTAGAGGCAAGAGACATCACAAGCACGAGCCTCTGAAAGAATGTTTCAACTCATATATTACAAAAATTACAATGCCCTCTAAACTTGCTAACTATTTCCAGAATGAGTTGTGCCCTACAGTTTCAACACAGTTAATTACCTGAATCTCCAAGGTTTTTTTTTTTGTCAAGATTAGGCCAGCATTCCGCTTACTCAGAAGTGCACCAACAGGGCGGCAACTTTTAGCACTTTTCATGTGCCAAAAAGGGTGCCTGAGTGGCTGCACCAAGAGCGGAAGGAAACCTGATCATGCCCTAGGATAATTTACACCTAACAAGCTCAGCAATAATTACATTAGCCGATGCTGGCGAAGGCCCTTGCCAAAATGGGGTTGCATCAATCTAACATATAGACCGTTCTGGTCCATCAGAGAGTCATGTGTGCCCTGCTCAACTATCCTACCACCATTTAGGACAACAATGTTATCCACATGCTTCATCATTGCTGCCCTGTGCGCAATGAGAATTGTTGTCTTGTTACCCATGACCAGAGTGTCGAGAGCTTCCTGTACCACTCTACTTGATTCGGACTCGATTGCAGAGCTGGCCTCATCCAACAACAATATAGGCGCATTCTTCAAAACCACCCTAGCAATGGCAATCCGTTGCTTTTGCCCAGGTGTTAGATCAACCCCTCTCATTCCCACATGAGTGTCATATCCATGTGGCAAGCTGCTGATGAAGTGATGAGCATTTGCTATCCTTGCAGCTTCCTTCATCTCAGCCTCTGTTGCATTGTGCCTTGCATAAATAATGTTTTCTCTTATTGTCGTTGAGAAAATAACTGGATCTTGCTGAATCAGGCCCATGTGGCTACGCAACCATCTAAGATTAAATGATTTCAGATCTCGACCATCTAGTAGAACTTGGCCAGAAACTGGGTCATAAAATCTCTTTAATCAAAGAAATAACGGTGCTTTTCCCTGATCCTGAAACCCCAACCACTGCAACTGTTTGCCCACCACTCACCTTAAGATTAAAATTACTCAGCACAAGAATGTCAGGGCGAGCAGGATAAGAGAAATCAACATTCTTGAATTCAATGCTTCCATAGACATTGGGTGGTTTCAAGCCGGTGGTATCATCAGGATCAATCTTTGGCTCACGGTCAATAATTTCAAAGACTGATGTAAGAGATTTCCTCCTTTTAAGAATGTAAGGTGCAAGTCCAAATGGCTCCACCAATGCGAATGAGGCAAATGAAAACAAAATGTACTCTTTTAGTCCTGTGGCTATTGTCAGACGTTGTTGGTCAACTGAAATAGCAGTGTACCAAAGAAGCAGGGCATTGCAAGCAAAAAGAAGGAACTGGGAGAAACCAAAGCCAAAGCCTATAGCCAATCCTTGCACAAGACTCTGTTTTAGTATCTTGCCAAGATGTAGTCTATAGAGTTCCATTATCTTATCCCCAGCACAGAATGCTACTACAGTGTATATGTTCCGGACTGCGTCTTCAAGCACTAACGAAGCCTTTCTATGCATTTCCTGGATTCCTCTTGAGAAGCCAGCAAGCCACAATTTCTGCAACACAAGTTATCAGACCCATTAGAGATTTGCCAGTGTAATAATGTGCTACAGTTATAACATATGGAACATATGAAGTGCTGCTGCTAACAGCAAGCAGCATGATATAAAAATTCAATATATGTAAACCATATATAGAATTTTTTTTTGAAATGGGTAGATCATAGAGGGAACTGTCACAAAGCCCATTGCTAACATGAAAAGTAATATTTTAGAGTTTGAAGTCTACAGTAATCTTTGACAAGACTATTCAGTCTTACATGTGTAAGCTTCAAGGTAAGTAAATGGTAGGCATAAAATTTCTGTTAACATACCAATCTTTTCAGGGAGCAGCAGACAAATAAAGAAAAAACTTTATTACCTGTGCGATAGCAGATATGACAAGAACTGGCAAAGTTGCAAGTGCAACAAGTGCCACCCGCCATCCCAACAACATTCCAATAAGGAGAGCCACAGATACTGCAGCAGTGTCCTGTATAAATATGGAAAGCCGGTTACTGAAGGCAGCACGGACAAATGTAGCATCATTTG
This sequence comes from Microstegium vimineum, assembly GCA_022036555.1. Taxonomy (NCBI): domain Eukaryota; kingdom Viridiplantae; phylum Streptophyta; class Magnoliopsida; order Poales; family Poaceae; genus Microstegium; species Microstegium vimineum. The sequence goes on along the minus strand of CM039139.1, from coordinate 9,236,988 downwards.
CGAGGCGCATGGACAGTGTATCAGCATTGTTCTCCTCTTTGTCAAACCATCCAACTTCATTGCGCAGCATTGCTGTCAAAGAAATCATTAATAACTAAATAAGAATTAAAACTAACTCATGATTAGCAGAATACAAGAACAGATGCAGATTACAATTACCTGAGAACATCATCCTTCTTATGCGCTCAGTCATCTTCTCCCCCATTATTCCAAAATAGAAATGTTGCAACCAGTTGACCAGCACTGTTATAACACCCATGCCTACTATGAATAAACACCATCTGTTCACTTCGTGGCGCATATCACGGATTTCTATTTGATAGTATGCGGACACTATAAGTGCTATTGTGTAAGCAAGCAGTGGATTAAATGAGCCAAATATAGCAGCACCAATTGTACCTAAAAGAGCATAAGGCCATTCAGCAATACTAAGTGTTGCAAGACGCCAAAAGGATGGAGGTTTCTGGTGCTGAACCTCATCCAGTTCACTCTGTTCAGAACTCGTATCATCACGTTCACTCTGTGGTCTGCTAAAAGTTTGTGAATGTGAACGCTCGTTCTGAGGATCAGAAGTCAAAAGAGGAGATATGGGTGAGTCAGGTTCTGAATTCTTAGATGACTGCCGCTGTATATGATGGACATCAACTTTTGGAAGATCAGGTAATTTCATTTCAAAACTATCCTGTCTCTTAATGGATGGTGTTCTTTCAGTTTCAATTGCAACCATAGGTATCCCGTTGTCCATAGTTTGCTCTGAAGGTGGACTTCGATCCTTTGGTGAATCATGAGAGTTTCTGTTGGTATCTGATCGCCAAAATTGAAGCATGCCATGTGTCCTTTGTAGTGAAGGTGATTTTGCCATCTTAGGAGATGACGATTCTTGAAAGTATTGGCTCGCTGATGTGTCCTCCAATTGGAGCGACTTACGCTCCCTGCTGTTCTTGGTAGGCATCCTGTAATGGATCGAGATAGGATTAGTAAGGTAGTCCAAATAAAATCATATGCTTTTTCAGCAGATATGACGGAACAAACATTCAAATAAAAAACAAGAACAAAGAAATATTCATAAAGTATAGACACAAAAGGTTAAGCAAAATCTCTTCAGCAAGGTCGTATTTCAAATGATGCTATAGCTATCAATGCTCTAGGATCTAAAAATTAGTTAGTATAGATATGCTTAGCCACATGTTGGGTAATGCCTATGAAATAAAGGCTTTACCTTTTGGGAAGTTTTGTTGCTTCCTCACACCTTAAAAGCTCAGCATAAAGGCCATCCAAGTTTAGAAGTTCATCATGTGTCCCCATTTCAACAAGATGACCCTCTTCCATTACAGCTATATAATCAGCATTTTTAATGAGGCAAAGACGTCTAGCAATTATAATGGTTGACCTTCCCAACATGAGAACATCTAATGCTTCTTGTACAGCCTTTTCAGCTTCAAAATCAAGTCCTCCCGTGACCTCATCAAGCAACAGAATGGATGGATTTGAAAGCACAGCACGAGCAATAGAAATCTTGATCTTCTGTTCATCAGTGAGTGCTATACCAGCTCGACCAACCTACAAAATTTCTAAAAGTATCAGAGATTCACTAATTAAGCAGTCTAGCCTTGATAGACAATAAGATATATGGCGCTTCACTTTACCTGGGTTTCATACCCCTTTTCAAGTGAACTGATGAACCCATGGGCATGGGCTGTTTTTGCTGCCTCTTCTATCTGATCAAAGGTTGCAGGTCTTCCGTAAGCAATATTTTCCCGAATGCTCAAACTCAATAAGGCTGGTTCTTGTGTCACCAGACCAATTTGGCTTCTTAACCATTCTACTTTCAAATTTTTTATGTTTTCCCCATCCAAAAGAACTTCACCTGAAACAAAAATGAGAGTAGTCTTTAAATGGAGGAATAGAAGTGGAAAACAAAAGGTGCTTCTCAGTGCTCTTACCTAATGTTGGGTCATAGAATCTCTCCATAAGAGGAATTATACTGCTTTTCCCTGAGCCATTTCTACCAACAAGTGCCACAGTTTTCCTCGCCGGTACAGTGAGGAAGAAACCACTTAATATTGGGATTTCAGGACGAGACAAGTAGCTAAAGTACACATTTCGAAATTCAATATTCCCCTGCACCTGGGGTAAGGTTGTCCCTTCTTGATTGGTGCTGGAAGTTGAACGACTAATCATCTCGTATAGTCTATAAGCAGTAATGCGCCCTTGCTCAAATGAATAGAAGTTTGTAGCTGCTTGATTCAAACCACTACAAATTTAAAAGAAACATAGATAAGGATATACATGACAGAATAATTTATACAAAAGCAAAACTTCTGTGTAATTAAGTTGCTTACAGGCCGCTCAGAATTACAGAGAATAAAGCTACCACAACTTCACCTCCATCAGCTTTTCCGCGATGGATCAGATGTCTTCCAACCCAGAGTTGTAAAGCACAAGAGCAAATGGCGAGTCCATATGTAAATCCAAGACCAATTCCTTGGACAAGGCTAATCAAAATTCCATATCTAAGTGTGGCCTGAAGTGAGGTAGCATAGGAGTACTTTGCAAGAGTTTCATTTGTAAAAGCATACAGTGTCCTGATGTATGAGATGGCCTGTACATGCACATGTCACATTAGAATCACTGAATCAGGCATATTTAACTTATTAATTGCACATCAAGCCAGAATGATTGTATAATCTACGAAGTCAACAGTGCAGAATAGCTGCTCTATCATACAACACTCTTGACATCAGAGTTACAGCAGCCCTAAGCAGTGTATCAGTTCAAAAGAAAGATTGGCAGAATGAATAAAGGTATCACCTGTTCAGCAATGCTAGCCGCTTCGGCATATGCATCTTGAATGTTTTCAGCCAGCCTATGAAGGAATATGTTAGATATTCCTCCTGCTGCAACAATCAAGGGTCCAGTGGCAAGAGTTAGAAGTGCTATTTGCCAACAATTCAGAAGGCCAACAATGAGACCACCAACAAATGTAGCCATATTATGTATGTAGTTCCCAACCTACAAAGAAACTCTTGTTAAAAGACCCTAAAAGTGACGAGGTTCACTCTGTAGATCATATTCCAGAGGAACAAATGGTTACTTCACTCTTTAGGCTTACTTTCTCGCTTATAGCTGACTGAATGAGCAATACATCACTGAGCACTTGACTAACAATATCTCCATTGTTACCATATGTATCAAAAAAACTCATGTCTTGATTTAGCAAAACCTGAACATATTTTGATCTGATGACAGCAGTCTGCCGTTCCCCAGTGAGAATCCAACATGATACCTCTGAATAATTGAAATAATCAGGAATTTGTGTTTGTGCTGAGAATTGCAATTTAAATGACAATAGTTACTTACCTATCCATCCTGCGACAAAAACACCAGCAGCTATAAAGACAATATACAAGGCATGCTGCAACATTGATGAAAAAATGTAAGAGGGCAAGATATGAATTTCAGAATACGTAAAGTGGGAGAGAGGGTCCCCAGGGACAAAAGAAACATGCAAGGTCACACGCAAAATGCAAGGTTGCACCCGTTTGGAGAAGTTTGGATTATAATTTCTTGTCCAAAATTTGGGAACAAGCAGAATCAAACAACTGAATAAATAAATGGATTGTCATAAACGACAAGAGCTACAACGATAACAGTGCACATCGATTAATGAACTAGATGTGGGGATCCTAGGAGCGTTCTAGATAGCAGTCATTATGAGATAACGCAAGTGTTTAATGCAGAATATTTTAGAAATTATTACTTGGTTACCCACTGAGGAAATGAATCTGATCAGTCCTGTTTTTTTACAGTTCCTCTTGTCACCAATGAAGCTGCCATATCCCCATATTTTGTCTCCACCTACAGGGTACACCAGCTATGAAAAAAGGAAGTGTCAAGTGAAAACTTCACTTGGCTCCCTCAATTACCTAGTATGCAAGAATATTCCTAAAATGGTTATACCTAAACTACTAAAGGCAGCTATAGGATATTCCAGGCAACCTTTCAGAAACTAAACGAATAATACAGTATAAAGACCTCATATCGTTCAGAATGCAAAACTCTTTTAAAAACATTCCAATTACAGTTGGAGACAATAATAATGACCAACCACAACACATCAACAAGTATCAACTGTTCCCTTAACGTGTTAACATCTAAGAAACATATATTACACCAATAAGTGTCATTAGACCCTGGCATCCTTGAGACCAACGAGACCATCCTGCAACCAAGCTCGGCATAAATTTTTTAAATGGACAATTCCATAAAACACCACTGACATTTAAAGTTTTAAACCATGGCTACTTCACTCTTACATTCTCTGTCTCAACATATATGCAATTTCAAAAGGTGCCTCACAGCAGCAGCAGCCCATACGTTCAGCAAATGTGATACCAAGCACACCCCAACCTACCAATTCCAATTCTAATAACGGAGATGACTTTGGAAACTTAGGATCAGAAGCAAAATCAAAATGGACAGATTTGAAGTGATAATTTGAGTTATAAACATGACCACACTTAAAAAATGCAGAGCATCAAACATGTGGAGGTGGAAACCTTCCTAGTCCTAATGTTTGAAATGCAACCTAGAAGCATATATTCAGTACTAAAGCAAAGCAACCTGTATCCTATAATTTTTTACAATTGTCATGTCCCCAAAGTAACAACCATCTGTAGCTAATCAATAGAAACAAAAATGAATTGTCTTCTGAGAATGGCATTACGGAAGAATACATAATCCGCCATAAAATTCCAAACATTTCAAGCATCCTTCTTTCTAAAATCGAAATATAACAGTTATTGTATGTACATCTAAGTGCCAAACATCAGAAGTATCAGCTTTACCTCCTTAAACCGCTGGAGCAGATCATCGCTGCGTCCATAGAGAGCCGACCCAACCCGCTCAGAGTCGAGCAAATTTAGGGCCCTCCCGAAGTAGTGAAGGTACACAACGAGCGCCGCGCCATGCGCAGCAGCAGCAAGCGCCCCAGCAGCCATAAGGGCCCAGTCGACCCCATCTGCGAACTCGAAAAGCCTCCAGAAAGACACCGCAGCGGGCGGGGGCTCGACCTCGTCGTCCTCTACTTCCTCCTCTCCGGCGCCAGCGCCTTCCCCCTCCCTCGCCCCTACGCCGGCATCCCCCGCCGGCCCGTCCCCGTACGGCGACGGCGACTCCGGCGGTTCGGAGACCTCGGATACGGGTGTGAGCGGCTGTACATGGGGCGACGCCCACCCGAACAACCCACTCGGCACCATCTCCTTCTCGACGCCTTGCGCAGCTTGACGAAACCGTCAGAATTCAAAAACCCTAGGATCCGACAGAGCTCATCACCACAGCTAGCCCTGAGACGGCGACTACGGGAAGACGCGGCCGGTGGCGGCGGCGGCGACTGGGCCGCTTCCGAAGCGAGCCTCGAGCTGCCTCCAAATAAACTAACTCCAAGAGGCCAGTGTCGCAAGGACAGACCTTTGAAAAAGTCTATTATCGGCGGCACACGGCAACGAAGACCCGGTCAGAGAAATTCAGCGGCGTATCCCACACCAGAGGAAGCCACTACACGCTAAGATCCTCGGCGGCGGCTCGTCGCCGGCAAAGAGGCGGGGCGGCGCGGCGCGGCGGTGGGATGGTGTGCGACTAGTTGTGGGTTTTCTTCCTTCGCTTCTGGCGTGCGGGTAGGAAAGGTGAGGAAGACGGGACCCGTGCCTGTGACTGTGGTGTGATGGGAGGGGTCCACATGGCGGTGGCCCTTTCTGCCTGGTGTTTGGTGTAAAGCGGGTTGGCGTGTGTGGGTGGGGCCCACTTGGCGGTGGCAGGATGGTCTGGGCTGGAGGCGCGTACGGCACAGGTGGGCCATGGTTGACAGCGAGAAGTGGGGAGTTACGTGTCCCGTTTGGCGTGTGGAAAAATTTTCGCGCGACGTTGGAATTAGACGGGCGGGATTGGTGCGGAAAGGTCTCGTGGGCACCGAAGACGGCGGGGACGGCGGGGCCCGCCTGCGCCTGGTGGCATGAGCTGTGTTGGTGTAGCTTTCTTCCCCTGCTAGGGGCACACGAAATTGGAGGCCCGTGTTCTTGTGGAAGTAAACCCTGTGAGAGCTGCTAGATTATGAAAACAGCTTCGTTGCAGCTGCACACTCGTTGGTTATTTTTTGGATGAAAAAAAAAATATATTATATAAAATCTGGGTACATTAATACGTTACAAGTATTTTATAAAATAAAATAGTACTTACACTGTGAAAGGTCCTAGATGGCTAGAGGGGGTGAATAACCTATAAAAATTCTATAAACCACTAGAGCAAAAGGTTAGATGACACTTAGACGAAGCTTTTTGCTCTAGCTCTACTAGGGGTGCAAAGCCACTTATTCAAATAATTCTAGTTAACTAAATATTTACACACAATACCAAGAACCTAAGACACTTAGCTCAAGCAAGCTAGAACAACTAACAAAAGAAACTAACTAACAAGTTAACTAGACAAGATAAGCAAGAAAGTAAATACAAAAGATATAGGTGATTATTATACCGATGTCTTGTGAAGTAGGGATGAAATATGAGGAATCAATCACAAGAATACCAAAGAGTAGCCGGGAGATAAGATGACACAATGATTTTTCTCCCGAGGTTCACTTGGTTGCCACCAAGCTAGTCCCCGTTGTGTCGACTACTCAAATGGTGATTCGGTGACTAATAGGCAATGACAAGCCTTCAAATGACTTTCTCTTGGAGAGGCTTGGAATTTTGCACACATGCATACACTAAACATGACATCCGGCCTTGAAGCGGTCACATAGAGTAAGCTTCCAATCATAGACCGATACAACTTTTGATCCACCATATTGCCACTAGCATCACTATCCAAATGTCCATTAGTGCCCATTAGAGTGCTAATGTCTTTTGAATCTTCTAGGCCAAACTTCTTCATCATATATTTGATGTACTTGCCTTGACTTACAAAGGTGTCATTCTTCAATTGCTTGATTTGAAGTCTAAGGAAGTAGCTAAGTTCACCAATCATTGACATTTCAAACTCATTTGCCATCATCTTGCCAAATTCTTCACAAAAATCTTGATTGGTTGAGCCGAATATGATGTCATCAACATAGATTTGTAGCACAAATAGATCCTTGCCAAGCTTCTTGGTGAAGAGAGTAGTATCAACCTTCCCCATGATGAACCCTTTGGATAAGAGGAAATCCCTCAATCTTTCATACGATGCCCTAGGTGCTTGCTTCAAGCCATATAAAGCCTTTCTCAACTTGTACACCTGGTTGGGCTTCTTGTCATCTTCAAAACCGGGAGGTTGCTCAACATATACTAGCTCATTGATGTACCCATTCAAGAAAGCACTCTTCACATCCATTTGGTATAGCTTGATGTTGTGTGTACATGCATAGGCCAATAGAATTCTAATTGTCTCTAATCTTGCAACCGGTATATAAGTTTCTCCAAAGTCAAGACCTTCAACTTGTGTGTAACCTTGAGCTACCAATCTTACTTTGTTCCTTACAACTATACCATCTTAATCTTGCTTGTTTCTAAATACCCATCTTGTGCCAATCACATTGTAGTTCTTGGGTCTTTCAACTAGCTCCCAAACTTGATTTCTTTGTAAGGCCTCTTCAATCTTGGTTGGCTCTATGGATGAGACAAACGAATACTGTTCATAAAAGAATGTCAATCTTGATCTTGTTTGAACACCACTTGTAATATCACCAACTATTTGATCAATGGGGTGATCCCTTGCAATGCTAGTTGGTTGAAGGATAGGAACTTGATTGCTTGAGCTTTGTTGAGATGAACTAGCAACTTGTTGATCTTGCAATTGAGAACCACTATCTTGCACATGGTGTGAGTTGAGCACTTGATCTTTGTCATCTTTTATGTCAATCATTTGCCTTGGCCTAATATCACCAATATCCATGCTCTTCATAGCATTGGCCAATTGAGGTCCACTCACATCCTCTAGATTCTCATTTTCAACTTGTGAGTCATTTATTTCATTAAATTCAACATCATAAATCTCCTCAAGTATACCACTAGCCGAATTTCAAACTCTATAGGCTTTGCTTGTGATTGAGTAACCAAGTAAGAACTCATCATCACATTTCTTGTCAAACTTTCCAAGTCTTGTGCCTTTCTTCAAGATGTAGCATTTGCAACCAAACACTCTAAAGTATGCAATATTGGGCTTTCTTCCATTTAATAGCTCATATGGTGTCTTCTCCATCAATGGGTGACAATATAACCGGTTGCTAGAGTAACAAGCGGTGTTGATAGCTTCGGCTCAAAAGGAGTGGCTCATATTGTACTCACTAAGCATAGACCTTGCCATATCAATCAATGTTCTATTCTTCCTCTCAACAAGGTCATTTGATTGTGGAGTGTACTTGGCTGAGAATTGATGTTTGATTCCAAGATCATCACATAGCTCTTCAACTCTTGTATTCTTGAATTCACTTCCATTGTCACTTCTCACTTTCTTGATGGTGGTTTCAAACTCATTATGACATCTCTTGACAAAAGATTTGAATGTGGTAAATGTATCACTCTTGTCATTGAGAAAGAATACTCATGTGTATCTTATAAGATCATCCACTATCATAAATCCATATTTATTGCCTCTAATACTTGTGTATGTTGTTGGTCCAAATAAGTCCATGTGCAACAACTCAAATGCTCTACTAGTGCTCATCATGCTCTTCTTGGGATGGGTGTTACCAACTTGTTTGCCGGCTTGACAAGAGCTACAAAGTTTGTCCTTCTCAAACACAACATCTTTCAAGCCTCTTACTAAGTCATGCTTGATCAATCTATTCAATTGCTTCATGCCAACATGACCAAGCCTTCTATGCCATAACCAACCCATACTTGATTTAGTGAGTAAACAAGTTGATAATTGAGACTCACTAGTATTGAAGTCAACTAGATAGAGGTTCTCATATCTAAAGCCTTTGAAGATCAAGTTTGAACCATCTACACTAATGATATCAACATCATCTACCCCAAATATGCATTTGAATCCAAAATCACACAATTGAGCCACGGATAGCAAATTGAAGTTCAAGCTCTCAACTAGCAAGATATTTGATATGCTCAAATCATTGGATATTGCAATCTTATCAAGACCTTTGACCTTTCCTTGCCATTATCACCAAAAGTAATACTATCAATGCCATCATTGGTGTTGGAGTTGATTGATTTGAATATTCTAGAATCCCCGGTCATGTGTTGAGTGCACCCACTATCAAACACCCAATGCCTTTCTCCGGCTTTGTAATTTACCTACAAAATAAATTAGTTCTTCTTAGGTACCCACATTTGTTTAGGTTCTCCAAAGTTAGTGACCAAGGATTTTGGCACCCAAATGGCTGAAATCCCAAGTTTGATTTTGGTTAATTGATGACACCTATGGACTAACCCTAGTGCTAAGTGCATGATCTAGCTAGGGTGATCCACCTTGATACATGAAGCTAAAGGATGAAAATGGTGCATTGATCAAGTGCTTCATGGACGAAGGAAAAGAAGAAAGAGAAAAACAAAAATTGACCCAAGGCAAAGGTATACCATAGGGTCATTTTTGGTTTAGTGATCAAGACACTATAGAGAGTGTGATCACATTTAGGATAGATAGCCGTACTATCAAGAAGGGAAAACTCGTTTCGATTACGGTTATCATGTGCCACTAGGTTTGCATTGCATGCATATAAAATGAACCTAAGTGACACAGACACGAAACAAATCCAAGAAAATATCTTTGCAAAGACTAACACAGGGAACAAATATTTGGAAGACATGGTGTTGGCACTTTAAGTCTTGGAGAAGAAGAAGCAATCTGTTTGGACAAGGAAAAGGGGTCCGGACGCAAGGTCCGGACGCTGGGGTAGCTGAGTCCGGACAAACGCAGATGCGTCCGGTAGCATACCCCAGCCTCGGCTGGCAGCACACAGGACCTCCGAACGCGGATGAAGGTCCGGACGGAGGACTCCGGTCGTGAGTCCGGAGCTTTGGAGCTCTCTGCGTAGCGACCGGACGCTGAATATGGTCCGGACGCAGGACACCGGACATGCGTCCGGAGCAAATGCGCTCTCTGGATGCTCTCTGAGTTGGATCCGGACACAGAAGAAAGCGAGTCCAGACGCTACTGTTGTCTGCGTCCGGAGGCGACACGTCGACACTAGAAAGGGCGCCAACTGATGGATTCAAAGTGGATGAGGGTCCGGACGCATGCGCTTTAGTCCGGACCCCCCATGCAACTTGCGTCCGGAGTCACGCAGGATAGCAGGATCAAGGGGTAAAACGGCTAGTCTTTGGTGAAAGGCTATAAATATGTTTTGGCCTGCTCCTAGGACATCTCTTGCACCTCTTATTCATTCTCACTCTTTGTGCTTGCTTGAGAAGGCCCTCCACTCATCTCTCTTTGCTTTGCTTGTTAATTCTTGAGAGTTTGAGTGAACCAAGTGCTTGATCATTGAATTGCATCTTAGTGGCACTTGGTCATCGTCATTGCCGCGGGATTTCTTGTTATTCTTGGTGTTTGCCAACACCTAGACGGCTTGGCGATTGAGGAGAAGCTTCGACATGTGTTGGTGATTGTTCGTGGCCGGCTTCATCGGTTGTGAGAGGGCTTGTACCCACCTCGGCGGAGCGCCAAAGGGTAACTCTAGTGGATTGCTCGTGTCATTGAGTTACTCTCATTTGGGTGGTTTCTTGTGGTGCCCGGGTAGTGGGCTTGGCTTGTGAATTGCCAATTAGCCACCGAAACACCATTTAAGTAGTCGACACAACGGGGACTAGCTTGGTGGCAACCAAGTGAACCTCGGGAGAAAAATCAGTGTATCATCTTGTCTCCCGGCTACTCATTGGTTTTCATTGTGATTGATTCTTCATATTGTCATCCGTTGATCACAAGGCATCGGTATAATAATCACATCTATCTTTGTATTTACTTTCTTTATATCTTGCTTAGTTAGCTTGCTAGTTAGTTTCTCTTGTTAGTTGTTATTGCTAGCTTGAGCTAAGTGCCTTAGGTTTTTTGCTATTGTGTGATAGGCACTTAGTTAACTAGAATTGTTTGGATAGGTGGTTTTGCATCCCTAAGTAGAGCTAGAGCAAAAGCTTTGCTTAAGTGTTATTATAACCTTTGCTCTAGTAATTTGTAGAATTTTTATTAGGCTATTCACCCCCAACTCTAGCCATCTAGGACCTTTCAAGTGGTATCAAAGTCGTGGTCACCGCTATTATCAAGGCTTAACAACCTTCGGTGTTAGTGATGGCTCAAATACAATTCAACCATGTTGGAAGCAAACCACCAATGTTTGATGACACATCATTTCATTATTGGAAGAGGAAGATAAAGATGCATCTAGGCTCAATATATGAGAAGGTGTGGGGTGTGACCGAACATGACTTTATCATTCTTGATGAAGTCGCTCCCACACCTGGAGAGCAAGAGAACCGGCAATGCAACACCATGGCACTCAATGTGATCTACAATGACATTGATTCCAAGGTGTTTGAACAAATCAAAGATCTTGAGAAGGCAAGTGAAGTGTGGAAAAGACTTGAAGATACTTATGAAGGTACTTCAACGGTAAAGAATACCAAGTTGTATATGCTCAAGGACAAGCTATCTCACTTCAAGATGAAGGATGATGAGTCCATCCCAGAGATGTTACATAGGCTCCAAGTGATCATCAATGATCTCAAGAGCTTGGGTGAGAAGGTCAAGGATGAAGACTTCTCAAACCAGTTTCTTAGTTGTTTGCCCAAGAAATACAAAACCTTGAGGCAAATAATTAGGAGAGACGGTTTGGACAAGATCACTCCCAATGAAGTACTTGGTGAGATCATGACCGAAGAGCAATATAATGAAGAAAGTTAAGAAGAAGAGGTCAAGGAAGAAAAGAAAGAAAAGAAGAGCTTAGCATTCAAGGCATCATCATCCAAGAACAAGGGCAAAGTAAAGAAGCAAGAATCAAGTGATGATGAAGAAGCTAGTGACCTTGATAATGAGATGATGGCCCTCTTTGTGAGCAAGTTTGGCAAGTTCATGAAGAAGAAGGGCTATGGTGCTAGAAAGAGAAGAGATAACTTCAAGAGCAAAGAATATGAGAAGAGATGCTACAAGTGTAAGAGCACCGGTCACATGATTGCGGATTGTCCCAATCATAGTGATGATGATGAGAATAAGAAGAGCAAGCATGACAAGAAGGAGAAGAAGCTAGCCTTCACCAAGAAGAAGAAGGGTGAATCCTATATGGTGACTTGGGATAGTGATGATTCTTCCAATGATGATTCTAGTGATGATGAGAAAAAGTCCAAGAAGAAGGCATTGGCTAGCATTGCTATCAACAACAAGCCTTCTATCTTTGACACTCCATCATGCTTTATGGCTAAGACATCTAAGGTATAATCTCATGATGATAGTGATAGTGATAATGATAGTAGTGATGATGAGGAGGAGTACTCCAAGGAAGAACTAGTAGATATGATGAAGCAAACTTATGCTTGCTTTGAGACAAAGAGGAAGGAGTGCAAAGAATTGAACAAGAAGCTTAAGGCTCTTGAACAATCCTTTGATGAGCTCAATGGCTCTCATGAGAGGCTAATGGAAGCCCATGAGAAGCTTGAGAGGACTCACTACAAGCTTGAAAAGGCTCACTCCTCCCTCCTTGAACAAAACAAGGATAAGGTTGTTGCATCATGTGATATTGGAGTCACTTGTGATATTCTTGATGAATCATTTTTCACTCCTATCATTGTCACCCCAACCGAAACACAATGTAGCACATCCACATGCACATCCACTAGTGATAGCTCAAAGGTTGATGCTACACTAGTGAGATAAAATGAAAAATTGAAACATGATGTTAATGAACTCACTCATGCTTTGGGTAAGGTATATGGTGGAGATGCCCGCTTGCTAAAGTATTTGGATAGTCAAAGATTCCCCCTTTGCAAAGAGGGATTGGGCTATACCCCCAAGAAGGGTAAGTCGGCCTTTATGACTCCTAAGCCTAGCTTTGTGAGAAGCAATGGTCGGTATTGCAATAGTTGCAAGCAAGTGGGGCATGTTGACCAATATTGCAAACTTAACATGAGCCAAACCAAGTTTGCTAAATCCACCTCCATGCATTTTGATTCATGTTATATGCTTACCAAAGGGAGAGATGGTGTAATGGCTAAGTATGTTGGCACACCCATTGTTGTTGGGTGCCAAAATCCTTGGTTACTAACTTTGGAGGACCCAAACAAATGTGGGTACCTAAGAAGAACTAATTTGTTTTGTAGGTAAATTACAAAGCCGGAGGAAGGCATTGGGTGCTTGATAGTGGGTGCACTCAACACATGACCGGGGATTCTAGAATGTTCAAATCAATCAACTCCAACACCAATGATGGCATTGATAGTATTACATTTTGGTGATAATGGCAAGGGCAAGGTCAAGGGTCTTGGTAAGATTGCAATATCCAATGACTTTAGCATATCCAATGTTTTGCTGGTTGAGAGATTGAACTTCAATTTGCTATCCGTGGCTCAATTGTGTGATCTTGGATTTAAATGCATTTTTAAAGTAGATGATGTAGAAATCATTAGTGTAGATGGTTCAAACTTGATCTTCAAATGCTTTAGATATGAGAACCTCTACCTAGTTGATTTCAATGCTAGTGAAGCTCAATTGTCAACTTGCTTGCTCACTAAATCAAGTATGGGTTGGTTATGGCATAGAAAGCTTGGTCATGTTGGCATGAAACAATTGAATAGATTGATCAAGCATGACTTAGTTAGAGGCTTGAAAGATATTGTGTTTGAGAAGGATAAACTTTGTAGCTCTTGTCAAGCCGGCAAACAAGTTGGTAACACCCATCCCAAGAAGAGCATGATGAGCACTAGTAGAGCATTTGAGTTGTTGCTCATGGATCTACTTGGACCAATAACATACACAAGTATTGGAGACAACAAGTATGGATTTGTGATAGTTGATGATCTTACAAGATACACTTGGGTATTCTTTCTCAATGACAAGAGTGATACATTTGTCACATTCAAATCTTTTGTTAAGAGATGTCACAATGAGTTTGAAACTACCATCAAGAAAGTGAGAAGTGACAATGAAAGTGAATTCAAGAATACAAGAGTTGAAGAGCTATGTGATGAGCTTGGAATCAAACATCAACTTTCGGCCAAGTACACTCCTCAATCAAATGGCCTTGTTGAGGGGAAGAATAGAACATTGATTGATATGTCAAGGTCTATGCTTAGTGAGTATAATGTGAGTCAATTCTTTTGGGCCGAAGCTATCAACACCGCTTGCTACTCTAGCAACCGGTTGTATTGTCATCCATTGATGGAAAAGACACCATATGAGCTATTGAATGGAAGAAAGCCCAACATTGCATACTTTAGAGTGTTTGGTTGCAAATGCTATATCTTGAAGAAAGGCACAAGACTTGGAAAGTTTGACAAGAAGTGTGATGAAGGGTTCTTACTTGGTTACTCAACCACAAGCAAAACCTATAGAGTGTGGAATTCGGCTAGTGATATACTTGAGGAGGTTCATGATGTTGAATTTGATGAAACCAATGGCTCTCAAGTTGAAAATGAGAATCTAGAAGATGTGAGTGGACCTCAATTGTCAAAGGCAATGAAGAACATGGATATTGGTGATATTAGGCCAAGACAAGTGATTGACATTGAAGATGACAAAGATCAAGTGCTCAACTCACCAAATGTGCAAGCTAGTGTTTCTTAAGTGCAAGATCAACAAGTTGCTAATTCATCTCAACCAAGCTCAAGCAATCAAGTCCCTATTCTCCAACCAACCAACATTGCAAGAGATCACCCCATTGATCAAATAGTTGGTGATATTACAAGTGGTGTGCAAACAAGATCAAGTTTGGCATCCTTTTATGAACACTATTCATTTGTGTCATCCATAGAACCCACAAAGATTGAAGAAGCCTTACAAGATGTTGATTGGGTAAATGCTATGTATGAAGAGCTCAACAATTTCACAAGAAATCAAGTTTGGGAGCTAGTTGAAAAACCCAAGAATTACAATATGATTGGCACAAGATGGGTATTTAGAAACAAGCAAGATCAAGATGGTATAGTTATGAGAAACAAAGCAAGATTGGTAGCTCAAGGTTACACTCAAGTTGAAAGTCTTGACTTTGAAGAAACTTATGCACCGTTTGCAAGATTAGAGGCAATAAGAATCCTATTGGCCTATGCATGTGCACACAACATCAAGCTATACCAAATGGATGTGAAGAGTGCTTTCTTGAATGGATATATCAATGAGCTAGTATATGTTGAGCAACCTCCCGGTTTTGAAGATGACAAGAAGCCCAACCATGTCTACAAGTTGAGAAAGGCATTATATGGCTTGAAGCAAGCACCAAGAGCATGGTATGAAAGATTAAGAGATTTCCTCTTATCCAAAGGGTTCATCATGGGGAAGGTTGATACTACTCTCTTCACCAAGAAGCTTGGTAAGGATCTATTTGTGCTCCAAATCTATATGGATGACATCATATTCGGTTCAACCAATCAAGAATTTTATGAAGAATTTGGCAAGATGATGGCAAATGAGTTTGAAATGTCAATGATTGGTGAACTTAGCTACTTCCTTGGTCTTTAAATCAAACAATTGAAGAATGACACCTTTGTGAGTCAAGGCAAGTACATCAAGGATATAATGAAGAAGTTTGGCTTAGAAGATTCTAAAGGCATTAGCACTCCAATGGGCACTAATGGACACTTGGATAGTGATGCTAGTGGCAACATGGTGGATCAAAAGTTGTACCGGTCTATGATTGGAAGCTTACTCTATGTGACCGCTTCAAGGCCGGATGTCATGTTTAGTGTATGCATGTGTGCAAGATTCCAAGCCTCACCAAGAGAAAGTCATTTGAAGGCTACAAAAAGAATATTGAGGTACTTGAAGCATACACAAGATGTTGGATTGTGGTATCCCAAGGGGTCCAACTTTGAGTTGATTGGATATTCGGACTCGGACTATGCGGGATGCAAGGTTGATAGGAAGAGCACATCGGACAGATGTCAAATGCTAGGCATGTCACTTGTATCTTGGTCATCAAAGAAGCAAAATAGTGTTGTACTCTCTACCGCCGAAGCTGAATACATAAGTGCGGGTAGTTGTTGTGCTCAATTGCTTTGGATGAAAGCAACTTTGAATGACTTTGGGATAAAATTCAAGCAAGTGTCATTGCTATGTGACAATGAAAGTTCGGTGAAGCTAACCAACAATCTAGTTCAACATTCAAGAACCAAGCACATTGACATAAGGCACCACTTCATAAGGGATCATCAACAAATGGGTGATATCACAATTACAAGTGTTGGCACCGATGAACTTACCGATATATTCACCAAGCCACTTGATGAGAAGAGGTTTTGCAAGCTAAGAAATGAGTTGAACATTCTTGATTATTCAAACATATGTTGATGCACCCCACATATATGACATGCCTCTCCTTCGAGCAAAGCAAGGTAAAAGTTGATTGACATGTTATTCATCCCTATTAGAACTTGTTAGTGCATCTAGACATTAATTCATTAGGCTCATTCATGGAAAATCAAATGAATTTGATGCTTATATGGTACCACTATTGCTTCTATGCTTGACTTGATCTAGTGGTAGCATATGACATGTTTATAGGCTTGCAATCCTAGTGTTTGATCTAGAATATGAACTTCAAATGTTTAGCTCAACATGGGCAAGATAACCATTCTAGGATGTGTGAACAAGTTTGTCCATGGTTTAAACCGAGTTAAATAATTTGGGGCAAGTAATCTAGATTGAACCACACCTAAACTTCTCTCCAATAATCAACATTTTTTGATAATAGATGACAAAGGGGGAGAGAATATGGGGGAGAAGTAAGTAGTAAGAAATATTTGAATTTTTTTGAAAAATGTAAGCACACAATTAGGGGGATCAAGCCTATAAATAAGCTGTTGCATATCTTTGTGCATTCATAAGTGATTGCGTGCATATGTTTTTTTTATGATTCATGACATGCTTGTGTGGTGAATGCTAGAAACATAATTGACTTGATGCTTGAAGTACTAGCGTGCTTAAGTTTTAGCCTAATTCTTCTTGTGAGCTTAAGCTTTCCAAGTGGTATTTCAAGTTTGCTCTCAAGTGGTTTCTAGGCATTCATGGTGCTAAGGATGGTATAATATGACACTCCGATTGGTATCACACTTCAAAGGTCCATCTCTTATACCTTAGCATCATTTGGTAGCATTCACTCTCCCACAATTCCAATTCATGCATATGTGATCAAAATGAACCAAACTCATATATCACATATGTAGGGGGAGTTAATACTACCAAAGTGGAAATTTTCATTATATACATTCTTTTGTGAAAGGTTGTCATCAATTACCAAAAAGGGGGAGATTGAAAGCCCAAGTTTGGTTTTGGTTAATTGATGACACCTATGGACTAACCCTAGTGCTAAGTGCATGATCTAGCTAGGGTGATCCACCTTGATACATGAAGCTAAAGGATGAAAATGGTGCATTGATCAAGTGCTTCATGGACTAAGGAAAAGAAGAAAGAGAAAAACAAAAATTGACCCAAGGCAAAGGTATATCATAGGGTCATTTTTGGTTTAGTGATCAAGACACTATAGAGGGTGTGATCACATTTAGGATAGTGTCGGTGTTATAAACCCAGGGGGTCAAGACCACCGGCTAGTAAATTTGTATATTACGTGTTCCCTCTCCCAGACGTGATGCAAGAAGACCACAAGATTTATCCTGGTTCGGGCAAAGAAGACCCTACGTCCAGCGGGGGAGGATGGATTGTATTATCTTGCACTGAAGTGCTCGTACAGGGGGTACAAGCAAGTTTACACGAGGGTGCTCAAGATGAGCTGAGGCCTAGGACTAGCAGGGCTATCCTAGGTGGTCGGTTTATTGCTTGAGATGTTGATCAAGCAATCGAGGGTGTGGTGTATGCGGGTCAGAGCTGATGTCCGAATGTCTTAGTCGATGTGAATCAGTCCCTGTCAATGCCGATACGAATGCCCTCCTTTCTTCTATCCCGGCGTCCCTTTTTATAGATTAAGGGGAGGTACGGGAGTACAGAGTCCTAAACTATAGCGGCATGAGAGGCGTGTCCGTGGCGCCATGCTGGCGAAGGGACGTCGATCGCTGTAGCGGCATGGCCTTTCCATCCTTCCG
Organism: Microstegium vimineum; assembly: GCA_022036555.1. Taxonomy (NCBI): domain Eukaryota; kingdom Viridiplantae; phylum Streptophyta; class Magnoliopsida; order Poales; family Poaceae; genus Microstegium; species Microstegium vimineum. The sequence goes on along the minus strand of CM039139.1, from coordinate 9,218,764 downwards.
GTGCTCCAGGGCATGATGATGGCAGACTGGACGCTGCCGAACGTCATGGCGCAGTGCGGTCGGCCTTCTGTAGATAGGTACGAGTCCCACAGTTGACACGGGATGGATTGGACGGGAGCCATGCCAGAGTGGTTGGGGACGGTGGTCGAGCCCCCTGGTCGAGGGGGGGTCAAGGCCAGCGTGACCCTGTCGTATCCCTGAAGACACGGTCGAGGGCTGCCCTGTTCATGGCTCGAGGGGGTGCCTCCAGATTCCGTACCTGCAACGTGGCTACAATGGTCGCATGGTTGAGGAAAGTCCCGGGCCTGGGCGGTGAACCGACGGATTTGACTGCGGTAGAGGGCGCCCATGGCGTTAGGCGGGGGCAGGTAGGCGCATTGGATCCCTTTTAACCCATACCGGGAGCAGGTGAGCTGACCGAGCCTCCTGCGCACGGGTCGTTCGATCGACCCCCTATCCGTCATTCGAGGGGTCGAGGCGGAGGCGGAGGGGTCGTTCGTTTGACCCCTGTCCGTCTGTCGAGGCAGAGGTGGAGGGGTTGAGGTCGAGGGGGGTTCGATCGACCCCTCTTCCGTCATTCGGGGGGTTAAGGCAAGGCGGAGGGGTCGTTCGTTCGACCCCTGTCCGTCAGTCGAGGTAGGTGTGGAGGGGTCGTTCGTTCGACCCCCGTCCGTCAGTCGAGGTAGAGACGGAGGGGTATCCTGTCTTCTATTTTTCCTGCAATGGGCCGGCCCACGACCGGTCCCTGTTGCCGATGAAGGAAACCTTTGCGTGATGGGCCTTCCTTCATTGACTCGGACGGCTGATCGGACTCTGCCTTAAAAATCGTTGCTATGTTTAAGCATTAGATTATCACACGTTTAGGGTACCCCTTACCTTTGTACCCGACAGTAGCCCCCGAGCCTCTATGCGGATGAGGAAAATCCGCGTAGAGGTTTATGCTGATGATCTGCAAGGTTAGTAAAAGGTCTGATTCTCCGTGGGGTGCGCGCAATCGCATCCCGCGGGGTTAGCTCCCGAGGCCCCAGAGGAGTGATTAAGGACTCCTCTGGGAGTTTTGACGTGTTCTATTGAGGGAAGTTAGGATTACCTGGAGTCCTAGCGCCCTATCGAGCGGTCGATTATGTTCGCCAGGCTACGAGTGTTTCACTTCCTTGGGAAAGGGGTGCTCGAGGGCGGCTGTCGAAACCCTTTCGAGGGCCAGCCTTTGCTCCCTCAAGGGTTAAACTAGAGTCATAGTGCCCTATCGAGGGGTCAACTCTGTCTGCCAGGCTACGAGTGTTTTCGACCCTCTTTCGTCGAGGGGTGCCGTGTGTAGTCTAGCCCTCGAGCCTCGTGTGGCTAGGCTTTCACTACCTCCTAGCGTCCTTCCCCACGGATCCTTGCGCTCGGATTGTGGGGCGAAGAGCATCGTGCTAATCTCGTTAGGACGAGCCCCAAAGTCCTCTGTGAGCTTTCGTAAGGACGAACCTCGAAGTCCTCTGCGAGCTGGTAACGGGTATAAATTCAAGTGAAATCCAAGTGAGAACTCGTGCCCCCTTCGACGGGGGTCGATAGAAGCCCTGAGGCGTTCTCATTCAAGCAACACCGCGTGGATTACCTAGTGCCAACTCTGTTCGATGAGAGTCGGTGGTCTGATGCCTCCCGTCGATGGGATCCTCGGGTATTCCGTGGTTATGCCTTGGATATGTCCCGGGGGCCTCGAGAGTTCGTTCTCGAGCTAGGGGCTCGCGTTGGCCCCTCCTGGGTCATCCCTGACTCGCGTACTCGAGGCGGCTGTGAACCTCATTCGTGGGGCCAGCCTTCGCCCCCTCGAGATTTGGGGGTGGACCGAAGTCCATAACCCTGGGTCCTTCCTGACCTCAGGTACTCGAGGGCGGCTGTCGAACCCTGTGCAAGGGCCAGCCTTCGCTCCCTCAAGATTTTGACGGACCGGTCGACGTCCGTTTCTTACCTCCGAAGATGACGTCCTGTCTTGTGGAATATAAGGGGTGGTAGGTTGGTATATTAAATGTGGGGACATACCTGTCTTTTTGTTGGGTCCGCCCGTGGGGCTCGCGCCGCCCCCCTGGATTATTCCCGACTCGAGTACTCAAGGGCGGCTGTCGAACCCTATTCGAGGGCCAGCCTTCGCTCCCTCGAGATTTGGGGGTGGACCGGAGTCCATAACCCTAGGTCATTTCTGACCTCAGGTACTCGAGGGCGGCTGTCGAACCCTGTTCGAGGGCCAGCCTTCGTTCCCTAGAGATTTGGGGTGGACCGGAGTCCATAACCTTGGGTCATTTCTGACATCAGGTACTCGAGGGCGGCTGTCGAACCCTGTTCGAGGGCCAGCCTTCATTCCCTCGAGATTTTGACGGACGTGTCGACCTCCGTTGCTTACCTCTGAAGATGACGTCCACTGTTGCACGTTGTCCGCCGCAGGCACGCCTTTTTAGGAGATGTCCGTTCGACTGCAGCCGTAGTAGGCATAGGGTGCGGCGAGGTGTGCGGCGCGGAGCCCAATGACGCGATGGGTGCAGCGAGGCGTGCGGAATACGAGGAGGCAGTAGGTGAGTGCATTAAACGTAGAGGCTTACTTGCTTTTTCGTCGGATCCGTCCGTTGGGCTTCCGGTTATAAATACTGGGGGTGTGGGTCTGGCTTCCGCACGCTTGCCATTGCCTTCCCTGTCTTCTTCCTCTCGCCGTTGCCTTTGTCGTCCTCCGAGCTGGATCTCTGCGTGCGCGAGAGTAGGGAGAGGAGAGATTGGCAACATACCTTCCACCCCCGCATCCGAGTGCGTCCGCGTCCCTGCTCCCATGGCCACCTACAGCTTGCGTGGCCCTGACGCCTGGCTTCCGTCGTCGGCGACCGTGGAGCGCTTGGGAGATTTGGTGGAGAGCGGCCTTCTCCGACCCATCACCTCCGTGGACCGGCTGGAGTGGATAGTGCCGCCGAGGGAGGACGCTGAGCCCAACCCGCCGGAGGGTTATGTGGTCAGCTTTGAAGCTTTCCACCGGGCGAGGCTGAGATCCCCCCCCAACCGTCTTCTATGCGGGATCCTCCACCACTACGGTGTGGAGCTCCAACACCTCTCCCCCAACGGCATCTGCCACGCGGCGGTATTCACCACCGTGTGCGAAGGATACCTAGGGATGGAGCCACATTGGGAGTTGTGGCTCCATCTCTTCGAGGCGAGCCTGTTCCACACCTCGGCCGGGAGCGGTAGTCGCAGGATGGTCCGGGCAGGCTGCTGCAGCATCTCCCTCAAGAGGGCGGACTGCTGGATCCCGGCGAAGCTCACGTCGAGCCACTCCGGATGGCACTCCGGGTGGTTCTACCTGAGGAACGATGATGGTTTGTTCCCCGCCTACACCGGGAGGACGATCGACTCGAGGCCCGACCACTGGAGGTACGGCGTCGAGCAGAAGAAGCAGAAGCGCCTCGACCATCTGCTTGGCGCGATCTCCGGTCTGAAGAAGGCGGGACTTATGGCGGCGATCGTCGCGTCGGCCTTCCACCAGCGGCGAGTCGTGCCGCTGATGGCTCGCCCGCGACGCCTCGACAAGATGCGCCCGGGGGAGAATCTCACGGGGTGTCGCCTCGTGGAGGACGAGCTGCCCCTCGAGAGGGTGGTCCACCGAGTACGCGCCTCCTTCGCCGGCGCGTTCGAGGTGGGGGGCATCGCCGGCGTCCCCGTGATGCCAGAATAGGGCCACGTCCAGCTGGTACGACACCTCTTTTCTCTGTTAATGCCCCCTTGTTCGTCTTGTTCGTCCCCTTTTGCCCGTTTTCTAACCACGCCTCGCATTCCTCAAGGGAACGTCATTTATCGGAAGTCGCTACCACCGGCGAAGGAGGAGCGGAATGACTCCTAGGAGAGACGCTTGCAGGCCGAGCAGGACAAGAAGGCCAAGGACAAGACCAAGTGGGATAAGGGCAAAAGGCCCAAGAGAGGGAGGAGCGTGAACGACGCTGGGCACGACAGAGGCAGGCCAACCTCTCCGAGGAGGAGTCCCCCTTGGAGGAGGATGAGGATGAGGAGACGAGCAGTGGCGAGGTTGTTGGTGACATGGCATAGTGGTGTAGGGTTGTGACCATTATTTTGGTCCTGACGGGTATTGTTCATTGTGCAGGAAGAGGAGCCGGAGCAGGAGGAGGAGGCCGAGTCGCAGCGAGAGCTCGAGGAAGAAAGAGCGGTGCCCATGCATCAGGGGGCGGCCGCTAGTACTGGAGGAGGAGAGGGGTCCACGTTGAGGTCGACCCCAGCTGTCGGGATTGAGTCGTGGGACGAGCGCCCCGCGGCTCTTCAAGGTGAAGTGTCGCGGGAGATGCGTAGCCGTTCGTCGCGGTCCCCGTCGAGGGGTCGGTCGAGCACGCCCCTGACGCCTACTCGGTTGAGCGCACCAGCATCAGGCTCGTCGACCCGAGAGGAGACCAGGACGGTGGCGACGAAGACGTCGTTGGCCCCTGCCAAGGATACGGTGCCGGGAGCAGCCTCAACCCCTGTCGCGGCCAGCGCCAGCGGGAGAAGTGGCTCCCGACGTGCCTCACAGAAGCCCCCGAGCAGCTCGAGGTCCACTGGTCGGACCCCCATGATTCCGCTGGGGTAAGTTGCTTCCCTGTCGATCCCGAGTATTTTTCGTTGGTTATGACTTGTGCTTATCGCCGCGTATGAGTTCCTTTTTCAGGACGAAGTGCTCGTCGGAGGGCGCGACCCCTACCCCAGCCAAGAGGCTGAAGGCAGAGGCCGCGACCAAGATGACCGTTGTGGCCAGTCCTGCTGCCCCCTCCCCTTCGACCCTCCCCCCAGAGGCGGCGTGGGCGGCCAAGGCGCGGGAGGCGATAGGGCATGGGTAGGCGCAGGCCGCCGCAGAGCGAACTCGAGCGGAGGAAGAGGCGGGTCGACCCGTCGCATCGGCAGGGTCTGCCGGAGTGGCGGTCGAGGCTGTGCTCACCGCCCCGTCGGAGGGGGCGCGCCAGCAGCCTCGGAAGGAGCGAAGCCGTCGTCGACGACGACCGTGGTTGAGGGGGTCGAGCCCCCATCTGTTGTAGAGGTGGAGGTGGTCGACTTGTCCTCTGCCGACAAGGGAGAGACGCTGGAGCGCCCGGCGCCGAGGTGGTGGCCCGAGAACCTCGCATCGCGGGAGGCGCGTCAATGGCGCGAGCGCGAGGAGAAGGCGCGGCAAGAGGAGGGAGTGAATGTTGCTGCGCCGGAGGTGCCGCCGTCGGTGGAGACCCTCGACGAGGGGGCCTCGGCGTCGCCCATGGCGGGGACGGTGACGTCAACGGAGCCGGCGGAACTGGTGGTGGTTACGACCCTTCGGCAGGAGCTGGAGGGGACCGTTGTGGCACTCCAAGAAAGCAGCGCGACAGACATGACGATGTCCGTGGCGGCTGCTCGGCCTGTCGTCGAAGTCGGGCAGTCGTCTTCTCGAGGTGATCCGCCCTCTAACTTAGTCGACATGGAGGGAGGGGACCGCGGCGAGCCTGCGACATCAGGTGCTAACGTGTGTTTTCTTCACCACGCAGGGTTATTCTTATGGTGGGGACCTCTTCCGCCTGGAGGCGATGATCAGGAGGGGCCGGTGGTGGCCCCGCAAGATGACTCTGAGGCTAGGAGTGCCCAGCTCGAGGGGGCGGCTCCCTTCCCCACTGTGGCGGAGCGGGTGATGCTCCACGGGGGTGGCCCCGAGATGCGCCAAGGCATCATGCGGGAGGTCAAGGAGAGGATCGACCGCCGCAGCAGACTCTGGGGGCAGGAACCCCTCGAGTTGGCCGACCCCAAGACCCAGGGCGCACCTTCTTCAAGCTCGATGATTAAGCCGAGCTCGGGGAGTGGGAGCACCTGGAGGAGTTCCGGGCATGGCTTGCCCATGTGGTATGCCTGTCGGCGGAGGTTGCTTCCACGGACTTGTACCGGGGGATGGAAGTAAGCCTCGTTCTCTCTTTGATCTTGCTTGGGTCGCTTTTTTGTTCTTTTCTGACGACCTTCCTTTTTATCCCGGTCAGATGCTGAGGGCGAGGTCGTATGATAAGTCCCAATTCATCCTCCAGGCGTAGGAGCAGCTCCCCACCCTCCGCGCATCGCTGGAGAGGGCGGAGGTCGAGGCTGCCCAGGCGAGGGGCGAGGTGGCTATCGCGCGGGGGGAGGTCGAGGCTGCTCGGGAGGAGGCCTCTTCCTCGCGGTCGAGGGCTGAAGCTGCCCTCAAAGATGTCGCCGAGGCTGGGCAGGAATGGGACGCCGCCCGGGGGGTCGCTGCGCTGAGGGGGGAGCTAGCTCGGATGGCGGAGCGCGTCCGGGAGCTCGAGGCCAGCCTAGAGGAGGCGGCTTTCGACCGCTCCTCCCTCAAGGGGCGGGTCCGGGAACTCCAGGCGGATGTTGAAACCGTCTCCCGCGACCGCAACGCTCTAGGGGAGGTGGCGGTTAACCAGAAGAGGGCCCTCGATGTTACTGGCAAGATCATCGAGGACCTCCGGGCTAAAAACAACGACCAAGCTGCAGAGCTCGTCGACGTCCGCCACCAACTTCAGAGGGCTGAGCAGGACTACGTCACCCTAGAAGCACACGCCAAAGGTGAGTTTTTTAGGGATATTATTAAGCTTGCCTATTTTCGACCCTTCCCCTGCTTTCTTGGTTTTGACAGGGTCCTCTATTTGTTCTGGCAGAACTCGAAGGGGACAAGGATCGAGCCCACGAGGATCTGACCAGTCTTCAGAACCTCCTTGGGGTGGAGACGAGCCTGAACGAGAGGCTTGGGGATGCCATCTCCTCTTTCTACGACGACATGGGTGTCGCCAGTGGCTTTGTCGTCGACCCGGGGCTGACCGATGAAGCGAACATGGTGAGATGCCATGAGCTGATCGACGCCGTAGAGGTGCCCGGCGGTGAGTTGGCAAAGTTGTTCGAGGCCGAGGTGCTTCCCCCACCGGACGGCGATGGCGATGAGTAGTCGAGGCCTGTGAGCCAAATCTGGACAAAAAGGTCCATGTAATAGATTAGCTTTTGCGACAATATGACGTCGAGCCCCTGGGGGCTTCTTAACTTTAATGCATTTTATTCGAGATGCATCTAGGTGTTTTTATTTCTCGAGTTGTCTCTATTTCTCTTTGCCTGGGTCGTTGCTTGTGGACTAAGTATTCGACGCACGCACGTATCCCTGGAGGGGGTGAGCGAGTGGGGGTACCATAGCCCTAAGGCGTAGGAGAGTCCCCGGCTCGACGGCCCTCGACCCTTAGGGAGTTCGAGGCATTTTTTACTCAGCCGTGAAGCGTACTCAGGGCAAAGGTGGAAAGAGAAGGCCGAGTTTCGAAAAAACGTTTGGGTTTTTAGAGAGCTTAGGAGGGGGGGGGCTGTCAACCCCCGAGGGAGGTTTGACTTTGTCGGAGCAGAGTCGAGGCTACCTCATAGTTATGAATGAATGTGAAACGTATTTCGAGAACATTTTATTCATTCATAATGCGATAAATGTACATAACGCGGAAAATGTACGAGGCCTCGAGGCCTTAGGGGTAAAAGCGACGTAGCTGTTCGATGTTCCATGCGTTGGTGAGGATCTCGCCCTTGTCGTTCTTCAGCTTGTAAGTCCCTGGCTTTAGCACCTCTGCCACGATGAAGGGTCCTTCCCAAGGTGGCATCAGCTTGTGACGCCCCTTGTTGCTTTGTCGACGGCGCAACACGAGGTCACCGACTTCGAGGTCCCTTTTGCGTATGTGCTTGTTGTGGTAGCGCTGCAGCGTTTGCTGGTACCTCGCCGACTTGAAGAGGGCCACGTCCCGGGCTTCCTTGAGCTGGTCGAGGGAGTCCTCTCGGGCTGCTGCGTTGGCTTGCTCGCTGTAGGCCTTTAGACGAGGGGACCTGTACTCGAGGTCAGTGGGGAGGACAGCCTCGGACCTGTAGACCAAGAAGAATGGGGAGAACCCTGTAGCTCGACTTAGTGTCGTTCGGAGACTCCATAGGACAGAGGGCAGCTCATCGACCCATCTCTTGCTGTGTTTGGTTAGCCGGTCGAAGATCCTTGGCTTGAGGCCCTGTAAAACCATACCATTGGCGCGCTCGACCTGGCCGTTAGTCCGAGGGTGGGCGACTGCGGACCAGCTCACCCTGATGTGGTGGTGGTCACAGAAGTCCAAGAACTTTTGGCCGATGAACTGCGTGCCATTGTCGGTGATGATGACATTGGGAACTCCGAAGCGATGGATGATGTCTGTGAAGAACAGCACGGCTTGTCGGGATTGGATGTTGGCAATGGGTCGAGCCTCGATCCATTTCGAGAACTTGTCTATGGCCACGAGGAGGTGGGTGTGGCCACCTTTTGTTTTTTTCAGGGGGCCGACTATGTCGAGCCCCCATACTGCGAATGGCCAAGTTATGGGTATCATCTGGAGAGCTTGGGCAGGTAGGTGGGTCTTCCTGGCGTAGAATTGGCATCCCTTGCAAGATCGAACAAGTTTGGTAGTGTTGGCGACGGCTATCAGCCAGTAGAAGCCTTGTCGAAAGGCGCTTCCTACCAGCGTTCTTGGTGCCGCGTGGTGGCCGCAAGCCCCCAAGTGTAGGTCCTTCAGTAGTGCCCTCCCTTCCTCGAGGGTGAGGCAACGTTGAAGTACACCGGTGGGGCTGCATCGATACGGCTCGCGGCCATCCCCATACAAGACGTAGGTTTTGGCGCATCGGGCTATGCATCGGGCTTCGATGCGGTCCTCTGGGAGCTCGCCCCGTATCAGATACTCGAGGTAGGGTGTGCGCCAGTCCGTCGAGAGGGTTGGTGTTGCAGCCGTTTCGTCGATCTCCATGACTTCTTCCCCGTTCGAGGAGGGATCGGTCGAGGGGGGTGGATCGACCCCTTGCTCGAGGGCAGGAGCCCCCGAGCCTAGGTCGACGGACGGCTTGTGAAGGTCCCTCGAGAAGACGTTGGGAGGGACTGTGCCTCGAGTGGATGCGGTTTTGGCAAGCTCGCCAGCGGCTTCGTTGTACCGGGGAGCGATGTGGTTGAGCTCGAGACCGTAGAATTTGTCCTCGAGCTTTCGGACCTCCTTGCAGTAGGCTTCCATCTTGGGGTCGTGGTAGCTCGAGGCCTTCATCATCTGGTCGATCACAAGCTGCGAGTCCCCTCGAACATCGAGGCGTCGAACCCCGAGCTCGATGGCGATGCACAGACCGTTGATGAGAGCCTCGTACTCGGCTACGTTGTTGGAGGCAGGGAAGTGGAGGCGGATGACGTAGCGCATGCGAATCCCCGAGGGTGATATGAATAGCAATCCGGTGCCTGCCCCCGTCTTCATCAACGATCCGTCGAAGTACATGGTCCAGAGCTCGGTCTGAACTTGCGCCGGGGGTAGCTGGGTGTCGGTCCATTTTGCAATGAAGTCTGCCAATACCTGAGACTTGATGGCCTTCCGAGGGGCGTAGGAGAGGGTTTCCCCCATGAGCTCGACCGACCACTTGGAGATTCTCCCAGACGCCTCCCGGTTCTGGATTATCTCCCCAAAGGGGAAAGATGAGACCTTAGTAACCGGGTGGCCCAGGAAATAGTGTTGGAGCTTGCACCGAGTGAGGATGATGGCATACAACAGCTTCTGGATGTGGGGGTATCTCGTCTTGGTCTCGGAAAGTACCTCGCTCACAAAGTAGACAGGCCTCTGAACCGGCAGGGCATGTCCCTCTTCTGCCCTCTCGACTACTATGGCAGCGCTGACTACCTGGGTAGTTGCTGCGACATAGAGCAAGAGGGGCTCGGCTAGGCTTGGGGGCACCAAGATAGGTGGCGAGGTGAGCAAGGCTTTGAATTTGGAGAGCGACTCCTCGGCCTCGACGGTCCATGTGAAGTGTTCTGTTTTCTTAAGGAGGCGATAAAGGGGGAGGGCTTTTTCCCCGAGCCTTGAGACGAACCGGCTGAGGGCAGCGAGGCATCCTGTGACCCTTTGTACGCCCTTAAGATCCTTGATCGGGCCCATCCTGGTGATTGCGGTTACCTTTTCAGGGTTGGCCTCGATCCCGCGTTGGGAAACTATGTACCCTAGGAGCATGCCTCGAGGGACCCCGAAGACACATTTCTCTGGGTTCAGCTTTATGTGATTTGCCCTGAGGCACCCAAACGCGATCTCAAGGTCCCCGACTAGGTTCTCGACTTTCTTGGATTTGACCACGATGTCATCGACGTAGGCCTCGACGGTCGGCCCTATGTGTTTTCCAAAGACATGGAGCATGCATCGTTGATATGTGGCCCCAGCGTTTCGCAAACCGAAGGGCATAGTGAGGTAGCAAAACATGTCAAAGGGGGTGATGAAGGAAGTCGCGAGCTGATCAGACTCCTTCATCTTTATTTGGTGATAGCCAGAATACGCATCAAGAAAGCAGAGAGTTTCACATCCCGCAGTGGAATCTACTATTTGATCAATACGTGGTAATGGAAAAGGACCGTAGGACATGCTTTATTTAAACTAGTGTAGTCTACGCACATTCTATCCTTTCCATTCTTTTTTTGATAAGTACAGGATTTGCTAACCACTCGGGATGATGTACCTCTTTGATGAATCTGGCCATCAAAAGCTTGTCGACCTCCTCCCCGATGATTCTGCGCTTCTCCTCGTCGAAGAGGCGCAGCCGTTGCTTCACCGGTTTGGATCCGGCCCGGATGTCCAAGGAGTGCTCGGCGACATCCCTTGGAATGCTCGGCATATCGGAGGGACTCCACGCAAACACGTCAGCATTCGCGCAGAGAAAGTCAATGAGCACGGCTTCCTATTTGGGCTCGAGGGTGGCGCTGATCGTCAACGTCTTCCCATCCGCGTGGCCAAGGTCGAGCGGGATGGTCTTGGTGTCCTTCGCAGGCTTGAAGTTGTCGGCGTGCCGCTTGGGGTCGGGGATCTCCTTGGAGAAGTCGTCGAGGGCCGCGAGGATGGATGACGCATCGACCGCCTCGGCGTTTTCCACGCACTCGATGTCGCAGTCGTAAGCGTGCTCGTAGGAGGTGTCGACGGTGATGACTCCCTTGGGCCCCGGCATCTTTAGCTTGAGGTAGGTGTAGTTCGGGACCGCCATGAACTTGGCGTATCCCGGTCGACCGATGATGGCGTGGTAGGTACCGTGGAATGCGACCACCTCGAAGGTTAGATCTTCCTTCTGGAAGTTCGAGGGGGTACCAAAGCAGACGGGTAGCTTGACGTGGCCGATCGGGAGTGCCTTCTTTTCTGGGACGATCCCGTGGAATCCCCCCGCGCTGGGCAAGAGCGTTGTCCTCGGGATCCCCAGGAGGTCAAGGGTCTCGGCGTAGATGATGTTGAGGCTGCTTCCCCCATCCATGAGTACCTTGGAAAGGCGAGTGTTGAGTATAATCAGGTCGACGACGAGTGGGTAGACCCCTGCGTTGGGGACGTGCTCGGGATGGTCGTCTTGATCGAAGGTGATCGGCACGTGTGACCAGTCGAGGTATCGAGGAGCTTGAGCTCGAATGGAGAAGACCTCCCGACGCTCACTCTTGCGCTGACGCGTGCTGAGTCGGGTCGAGGGTCCCCCGAAGATCATGAAACAGTCGAGGATCTCGGGGAAGCCCCCGTTCTTGCCATCGCCCTTGTCTTGTGGGTCCTCCTTCTTGTCGTCTTTCTTGAGGTCGAGGGAGAAAAAGTGCTTCTTGAGCATGTGACAGTCCTCAAGGTTCTGGTTGGCTGGTCCCTTGTGATAGGGGCTGGTCCCTAAACCTGCTTGTACCCCCCTGTACGAGCACTTCAGTGCAAGATAATACAATCCATCCTCCCCCGCTGGACGTAGGGCCTTCTTTGCCCGAACCAGGATAAATCTTGTGGTCTTCTTGCATCACGTCTGGGAGAGGGAGCACGCAATATACAAATTTACTAGCCGGTGGTCTTGACCCCCTGGGTTCATAACACCGATAGATAGATAGCCATACTATCAAGAAGGGAAAACTCGTTTCGATTACGGTTATCATGTGCCACTAGGTTTGCATTGCATGCATATAAAATGAACCTAAGTGACACAAACACGAAACAAATCCAAGAAAATATCTTTGCAAAGGCTAACACAAGGAACAAATATTTGGAAGACATGGTGTTGGCACTTGAAGACTTGGAGAATAAGAAGCAATCTGTTCGGACAAGTAAAAGGGGTCCGGATGTAAGGTCCGGGTGCTGGGGTAGCTAAGTCCGGACAAACGCAGATGCGTCCGGTAGCATACCCCAGCCTCGGCTGGCAGCACACAGGACCTCCAGACGCGGATGAAGGTCCGGACGTAGGATTCCGGTCGCGAGTTCGGAGCTTTGGAGCTCTCTGGTAGCTCACTGCGTAGCGACCAGACGCTGAGTATGGTCTGGACGCAGGACACCGTACGCGCGTCCAGAGCAAATGCGCTCTCTGGATGCTCTCTGAGTTGGATCCATACGCAGAAGAAAGCGAGTCCAGACGCTACTATTGTCTGCGTCCGGAGGCGACACGTCGACACCAGAAAGGGCGCCAACAGATGGATTCAAAGTGGAGGAGGGTCCGGACACATGCGCTTTAGTCCGGACCCCCCATGCAACTTGCGTCCGGAGTCAAGCATGATAGCAGGATCAAGGGACAAAACGGCTAGTCTTTGGTGGAAGGCTATAAATATGTTTTGGCCAGCTCCTAGGGCCATCTCTTGCACCTCTCATTCATTCTCACTCTTTGTGCTTGCTTGAGAAGGCCCTCCACTCATCTCTCTTTGCTTTGTTTGCTAATTCTTGAGAGTTTGAGTGAACCAAGTGCTTGATCATTGCATTGCATTGCATCTTAGTGGCACTTGGTCATTGTCATTGTCGCGGGATTTCTTGTTATTCTTGGTGTTTGCCAACACCTTGACGGCTTGGCGATTGAGGAGAAGCTTCGACACGTGTTGGTGATTGTTCATGGCCGGCTTCATCGGTTGTGAGAGGGCTTGTACCCACCTCGCGCGGAGCGCCAAAGGGTAACTCTAGTGGATTGCTCGTGTCATTGAGTTATTCTCATTTGGGTGGTTTCTTGTGGCGCCCGGGTAGTGGGCTTGGCTTGTGAATTGCCAATTAGCCACCGAAACACCATTTGAGTAGTCGACACAACGGGGACTAGCTTGGTGGTAACCAAGTGAACCTCAGGAGAAAAATTAGTGTGTCATCTTGTCTCCCGGCTACTCATTGATTTTCATTGTGATTGATTCTTCATATTGTCATCCGTTGATCACAAGGCATCGATATAACAATCACCTCTATCTTTGTATTTACTTTCTTCATATCTTGCTTAGTTAGCTTGCTAGTTAGTTTCTCTTGTTAGTTGTTCTTGCCAGCTTGAGCTAAGTGCTTAGGTTTTTTGCTATTGTGTGATAGACACTTAGTTAACTAGAATTGCTTCGATAGGTGGCTTTGCATCCCTAACTAGAACTAGAGCAAAAGCTTCGCTTAAGTGTTATTCTAACCTTTGCTCTAGTAATTTGTAGAATTTTTATTAGGCTATTCACCCCCCTCTAGCCATCTAGGACCTTTAAATGGCACCCTTTCTCCTGTGTATATATCACTTGAACATATATTAGTTTACCTAAGTTGTCACTCAATTGCCAAAATCACACAAGGACCTTTCAATCTCCCCTTTTTGGTAATTGATGACAACTCTACAAAGATATGGAAATTAAGATCATTTTGGACATTATGTCATTTATCCATCATTTAAGCTCTATGCCAAGAATTGGATAAATGCCACAAAGTCCGACTTGGTAGTGTTAGCTCCCCCTACATGTGTGATCACAAAGATTTGAATTAAGATTTGCACACATGCATAAATAGACATTTTGGGAGTGCTAGCACTACTAAGTGATGCTAAGGGATATAGGATAAACCTTTGAAGATACTCATGTAGTTGTACTTTGAAGTCCATCCTTAGCACCATGGTTAGCTAGATACCATAAAAACAACACTAGAAACCCCGTGAGATAAACATTAGAAGCAAGGTTTCTAGATACCACTTGAAGGAACAAGGATCTAGCTTACCATCCTATGCATGCTAGTTGACAAATCATCATTTAAATCCTATAACTAGCATACACCACACAAGCATGCATATAAAGATAAGACTTATGCAATATGCAAGCAAGCACATGAATATGCACATATCAAATGCAATCAATCAAGTTCATGAGCTTGCTCCCCCTATTTGTGTGCATCACTTAGTCCAAGACTTTGATCCTTTCAATCTTGTTCCCTTGTTCATGTCCATGTCTCTTTTCCTTAGTGCATGTCCATTCACTAATATATCTGTGTTCACTAATCTCTCCCCCGTTGTCATCAATTTCCATAAAAGGTATGCTTATATTGATGCAAAGGTTACACTAGGGTAGATGGTTGATACTTTTTGATGGACACTAACATATATATATTGGAATGACTCTTCATGTAAGAACATTGACCATTATACAATTGAGTAGGGCAATTCCCTTGTGGTCAAAGCAATTGTCATCCAAATAAGCTTTCCAAGCAAGAGAACTATGATTTGATCACTTAAGGTTGAGGATCACTTGTACACTTGTAGGATACCACTTGTGACATACCACTTGTAGAAAAACTTGAATGAAATACTTGTGAAATATCACATGTATGCTAGAACTAGACATCTTTTGCAAGTACCAATATGAAAGTTGATACTTATTTGAAAGATAGCATAAGTCTAGATACCACTTGAAGGTTAAACCTTTGTAGGTTGCATCTTGATATCCATTTGCATTGTTGTCTTGTGCTTAAACTAGATCATCTTCATGAGCTTCTATGTTGGACTTGAACTAAAATGAATAGCATAAGCCTCCAAGTCCGGTTTAAACCCTCTCTAAGCTTGTTCACACACATTAAGTGGTTATCTTATAGAGGTTGTACTTGTCACTTGATTGCAATCCAAAATAGATCAAGTACTTGGGTTTACTAGCTCATGAACAAACTCATATACTACCACTAGATCAAACAACTCAATCAAGCTATAGTGGTAGGCTATAAGCATAAAATTTATTTGTTTTTCAATGAATGATCACTATGTATGACTATATGCACTAAACATGTCTTAAGCAATGGATGTATGCATTTGTCAAACAATTTCACCTTTGCTATGTTGCAGTAGAGGATAGTCAATTTTCATCTCCAATTAGCAATGTGAATCCCCATTAAGAGCATGGTGAAGACCAATGAATACTACTTGGAATGTTAATCTTCACCCATATGATTTGAGTCCCACTAATGATCAAGTGCACTTTCTTGTTGTGGTTGACTTGCTTCTTTCTTGATCTTTGCTTGTATGAGAGAGTATCAAATGATGTACCACATATAAATCATGATATCACTTGAAAGAACATGAATCTCTCTCTTTTGAATGTTGCTTGCTTTCTTCTTGATCAATCCTATTGATAGCTTCAACTAAGTATCTCCAAATTATCCCTAGATCACCACTTTCATGTTAGCCTTCCAAGTCACGTTCTTGGTTTACCTACAAAAGGCGGCAAGCCCCTACAAAAGGGAGAAGTGACCTCTCTCCAAGAACCATCCTTGATACTCACTTGAAATGTCTTTGTTTGATTGATCTTCATCTTGAGTACTAAACATGTGCCAAATACACTTCACAATAAAATGGCCTTGTACTCATGCTAACATAGGTACCTCAATTACTTATAAGCATGATTCCAACTTGAGGACCTTTCAATATAAGTGACTCTTGATCAATTCAATGGTTATCACTTTTCTGGCAGATTTTGTACTCTTCAAAGAATATATCATATCTCCCAAAGTACATATCCAATGACCATGAAATTTGGTGGAGATGTTCTTCACTAAGTCATCTAGCAGCCATAAAAATTTGAGATTCATTGGACTTCTATATTGCTACCAGATTTCACATCTTCCCACCTAGGTACATGCTGAAAACTGCTGCACATGTGTTGATAAGATCCACTTCAAAACCAAAGTGTCCCTTATCCAATACTCATAAAATTTGAACAGCAACTAATACGATAAGTGTAGAGCATGCACACCAATTTTAAAGCCAATCCAAATAGATTTGATCTCTTAAACATGACTATAATCACAGCTAGCTCAGATTTTGACTAAATGGCAAATTTAAGCAAAATGAGCTAAGCTTCTTTAAATTAAACCAAACTTGATATCAACTTGTTTGAACACTCTTGAGAGACATATAGCCATACAAATCACTTACTAAAACTAGTCTCTAGATCATATCCATTCAAACCAACTCAAATTTGATCACTAAGTAATAATCCATTCAAACATCTTATAGCAAGCAACTAGTGCACATATATATCCAATTCAATCAACTCATATGCACTATATGTATATCTAATTCAAACATATTATACACACCCAAATGAACTTGATCAACAAGAAATATACCTTAGTAGATCATGATCAATCCATTTGCAAGCTTCAACTTGAATATTTGCAAACCTTCAAATAATCCAATCAACCACCACAACTTGATCATGTACTTGTATGTTGTAGCACTTGGACTTCATTCTTTTGACTTGGCATTGGGATGAGAATAGCAATAAGCTTCAATACTTGATTCAATCATATGATGAACAATATGAACCATATAGAAGTAGAACAAGTATCTATTTGAGAAGAACATGGTATATCAAATAAATCATCACAAGAGGTGGATATATGCTTCTTCCCTACATCACAAAGGTTAGCAACAACATGTGATTGATCATTTGACCCATGTGATGATCTCTATTCATTTTTAAGATTTATCAATTCATTAATTAGAGAGCCATGTTTGTGAACCAAATCTTCATGAAACACACGAAGTTGCTCGTGATCCAATTTTAGTTCATTATGTGAAGATTTACGAAAATCAAGTAAGTGCTTATGTTCTTTATATGAGTTCTTTAGAAGTGAGTTTTCATCTTTTAGTTTCTTAGTTTTGTTCAACTCACTTTCTAAAGCCTTTTAGAGTTTACACACAAGTTCAAAGTTAGGGTCATCACAATCTACAATCACATTGCCAATTGATATCTTAGTGTCACCATGTGACATGAAGCAATGTGATAAAGTAGAAGAGCTTGTGGAAGCATCACTCTCATAGCCCGAGCATGCATCATCATCATCATCAAGTATGCTTGGAGTAGCATCATTAATAGCAACACTTGTGGCATCATTATCTTCCATCTTGTCAAGTGAACTTGTAGTAGATTGATCATCATCATCTTCACTTGACCATGAGGTGGAGCAATCTTCCACAATCACCAAGTTATGGTCATGCTCAACATCCTTATGCGCCACTAACTTATCACCATCACTTGAGACCATCCCATATTTTTCAATGAGATAGGACCAAATCTCATGAGGTGTCTTCATATCCATGATCTCTCCAAATATGCATCTACTCAAAGATCTATACATGATGTTAGTAGCTTGGATTTAGAGATCTAGGTATTTATCTTGTGCTTGGGTTAGGTTCTCTTCATCCCACATCATCCCACACATGAGAAAAGCCTACATCTACGATCCACAATTTGAGGACAAATAAATTTGAAATTACATATCATCCAATTTTTCCACTGTACAAAGTGAGTGCCATAAAAAATGTGTGGACAATCAACATCTAGCCCATAAGTCGCCATCCTCTCGGGTCAGTAAAGACCACAAATGAGAGACCAAGCTCCGATACCACGTGAAGGGTCGAGATGGCGAACTAGAGGGGGGTGAATAGTCTTTTCTAAAAACTTAAGCGCAACGGATAACTGAAACAAATGTGGAATTAAAATTATCGGTCTAGCCAAGACTACACCCCTCTATCTATAACTTTAGCACCTAGCAAAGTATGTCAATTATGCTAACTAAGGTGCCGGGCTAGGAAGCTCACCTAAACAAGTCTAGGTTGCAAGGTCACACAAAACTAAGCAACTAGTACTCTAAGCAAACCGGGAGCTCCTACACATACTAGTAAGCAAAGCACAAAGCACCTAAGCTCACTAGCAATGCTCTCTAGCAAGACTACACAAGTCAACTAGAGAGCTCAACTTACTTAGCTACACAAACTAAGCAATGTGACTAACAAGGCTACACAAGCCAATTAGCCACGCAAGAGCTACTTCTATGCTACACAAGCTAGAAGGTAACTAAGCAAGCCACACAAGCTAAACTAGTTATAAGAGCAACAACTACTCACTAGCGCAAGTATAAGAAAGTAAATACAAGCTAGTGATTTGGAGAATGCAAACCACCGAGAAGATGTACACAAGGTTGACACGGTGATTTTTCTCCCGAGGTTCACTTGGTCGCCACCAAGCTATTCCCCGTTGTGTCGGCTCACTCACTTGGAGGTTCACGCGCTAATTGGCATCACACGCCAAACCCATAATCGGGTGCCGCACAACCAACACAAGATGAGGGCACTCAATGACACGCTCAACTAGAGTTTCTCTTCGCGATCTCCCGCGGGGCGAGCACAATGCCCCTCACAAGCACTTCTCCGGAGCGCTGCACAATCTTCTTGCGCGCTTCCACGGAGCCTCAAGCCACCAAGCCGTCTAGGAGGTGGCAACCTCCAAGAGTAACAAGCACCACGAGCTTGCAACACGATCACCTAGTGCCACACGAAGCTATCTCTCAAAGCAACGCACTAGAGATCACTCACTCGCAATTAGAATCGCACTATTGCTTGCACAAGTGAGTTAGAGGGCTCCCAACCAAGCACAACTAAGGGTAACACAACACCAAAGTGCTCAACCAGCCCCAAGGGTCGGCCAAGGGCTATAAATAGCCACCCCATCGAAACTAGCCATTTTTCCCACTCACTGGGCTTCCTGCAGAGGGTCCGGACGCACCCTTCACTGGGGTTCGGACCATGCCGCGCGTGTTCGGACCCTTCTTCCCATTTGAAAGATCCGTTGGCGCCTTCACCTTGCGCTGACACACGTCTCCGGACGCTACTATTCACAGAGTCCGGACGCACTGCACCGAGCGTCCGGAAATATTTTCCAGAACACCCGAGAGCGAGCAGCACCTCCGGACGCAAGTCCGGAGCCTCCGTCCGGACAACGAACAGCATCCGGACCTCCTTGGTTCACTCTGCTCAGTCAGTGGGGGTGGCGTTCGAACACATAGCCAATGGTCCGGACCGCCCATGCCCCTTGTGTCCGGAGTCAATAGATTTCAGCCAAACCTAGGGTTTGGTTCCGAACTCAAACGCAATGGTCCGGACACCGAAGGACCCTAGCGTTCGGAGCTCAAAACTCAACCAAGACTCCTCCGCACTTCTTCCTTTGCTTCTCATGTGCCAACACAAATGTGATCACCACCTTGTGCATGTGTGTTAGCATTTTCATAATTATTTTCAAAGCATTTTTACTTGCTCTTACCGCGCCACTTGATCCTAATGCATCGCAAAGTTAGATCGCTCCAAGTGGCACTAGATAACCGATATGCAAACAAGTTTACCCCTCTTGATAGTACGGCTATCTATCCTAAACCCGATCATATACTTCTCTACACACCAATGATCGGTGAAATGAAATGCCCTATGGTTATACCTTTGCCTTGCGCATTCCATTCCATCTCCATCTCCAATGTTGATGCAACACATGCACCAAACACTTGTCAAATGATATGATCCACTCCATATCATCACATGACCGTATTGGTTCATCGATCTTAACCTCACTTGCTCTTCACCGTTGCCTTGGTCCATCGGCGCCAAGTATCACCCGCTTTCCCTTCACACTTGCAACCGGTCCATCAAGCCAAGCCTCATCTTGATCTTCTCCATCTTGGTAACATGACTCCATGTCATGTTTCATGTGCATTAAGCTCCTTCATCACACAATCACATGTGAACTAATCTCCTGTGTATATATCACTTGAACACATATTAGTTCACCTAAGTTGTCACTCAATTGCCAAAATCACACAAGGACCTTTCAGTACTCCTCATCATCACTACTATCATCATCACTATCACTATCATTATGAGATTGTACCTTAGATGGCTTAGCCATGAAGCATGATGGAGTGTCGAAGATAGATGGATTGTTGTTGATAGCAATGCTAGCCAATGTCTTCTTCTTGGACTTCTTCCTCTCATAATCACTAGAGTCATCATCGGAGGAAGAATCATCACTATCCCAAGTCACCATATAGGATTCACCCTTCTTCTTCTTGATGAATTATAGCTTCTTTTCCTTATTGTCATGCTTGCTCTTCTTCTTCTCATCATCATCATTATGATTGGGACAATCCGCAATCATATGATCGGTGCTCTTGCACTTGTAGCATTTTCTCACATATTCCTTGCTCTTGAAGTTATCTCTTCTCTTTCTAGCACCATAGTCCTTGTTCTTCATGAACTTGCCAAACTTGCGCACAAAGAGGGCCATCATCTCATCATCAATGTCACTAGCCTCTTCATCATCACTTGATTCTTGCTTCTTTGCTTTGCCCTTGTTCTTGGATGATGATGTCTTGAATGCTAAGCTCTTCTTTTCCTTCTTTTCTTCCTTGACCTCTTCTTCTACACTTTCTTCATTGTATTGCTCTTCGGTCATAATCTCTCCAAGTACTTCATTCAGAGTAATCTTGTCCAAGCCATCTCTCCTAATTATTTGCCTATGAAACATCTCCGAGATGGAATCATCATCTTTCATCTTGAAGTGAGATAGTTTGTCCTTGAGCATGTACAACTTGGCATTTTTCACGGTTGCGGTGCCCTCATATGTATCCTCAAGTCTCTTCCACACTTCACTTGCCTTCTCAAGATCTTTGATTTTCTCAAACACCTTGGAATCAATGCCATTGTAGATCACATTGAGTGCCATGGTGTTGCATTACCGGCTCTCTTGCTCTCTAGGTGTGGGAGCAGCTTCATCAAGAATGACAAAGTCATGTTTGGTCACACTCCACACCTTCTCATGTATTGAGCCTAGATGCATATTCATCTTTATCTTCCAATAATCAAAGGATGTGCCATCAAACATTGGTGGTTTACTTCCAACATGGTTGAATTATATTTGAGCCATCACTAACACCGAAGGTTGTTAAGCCTTGATAATAGCGGTGACCACGGCTCTGATACCACTCGAAAGGTCCTAGATGGCTAGAAGGGGGGTGAATAGCCTATAAAACATCTCCAAACCACTAGAGCAAAAGGTTAGATAACACTTAAGCGAAGCTTTTTGCTCTAGCTCTACTAGGGGTGCAAAGCCACCTATCTAAGCAATTCTAGTTAACTAAGTGCCTACACACAATAGCAAGAACCTAAGACACTTAGCTCAAGCAAGCTAGAACAACTAACAAAAGGAACTAACTAGCAAGATAACTAGACAAGATAAGCAAGAAAGTAAATGCAAAAGATATAGGTGGTTATTATACCGATGCCTTGTAAAGTAGGGATGACAATATGAGGAATCAATCACAAGAATACCAAAGATTAGCCGGGAGACAAGATGACACAATGATTTTTCTCCCGAGGTTCACTTGGTTGCCACCAAGCTAGTCCCCGTTGTGTCGACTACACAAATGGTGATTCGGTGGCTAATAGGCAATCACAAGCCTAGTCCACTACCCGGGCGTCACAAGAATCCACCCAAATGAGAGTAACTCAATGACATGAGCAATTTACTAGAGTTATCCTTTAACGCTCCGCCGAGGTGGGTACAAGCCCTCTCACAATCACCGGGATCAACCACGAACAATCAACAACTCGTGTTGACTCCTCCTTCTTGCTCCAAGCCGTCTAGGTGTTGGCAAACACTAAGAATAACAAGAAAATCCGCAGCAAGAACGATCATCAAGTGCTTCTAGATGCAAATCACTAAGCAATACACTTGGATGCACTCTATCTCTTTTGGAATGAGCAAAGGATCAAAGAGATAAGTGGGAGAGGTTCTTGTGAGCTCACAAGAGTGTATGGCAAGTAAAGAGTCCAAGAGAGAGAGCTTCAACCGGCCACAACCTAAAAAACTAGCCGTTATAATCTGCGTCGTGGGCGTCGGACGCTCTTTAAGTTTGCGTCGGACGCTCCATCGCCAGCGTCCATCGCGCATGCAGAGAGTATCCAGAGAGCTCCTAAAGCCATCGGACGCGTCCGTCGCCTTGTCGTCGGACGCTCGGCAGCATCCGTCGCTTGTGTCAGTGAGTTCCTTGGTTCATCAGACGCTCGTCTGAAAAAGGTCCAGCGTCCGTCGCCATTTCTTCAGCGTCCGTTGACATCGTCCGTCGCGCGAGCAGAGAGCATCCAGAGAGCTTCCAAATCCGACGGACGCGTCTGTCGCCTTGTCGACAGACGCTCCTTAGCGTCTATCGCTTTGTCGGAAGGTGCCTGGGCTGAGGTGTATCCGTTGGACGCGTCCGACGTCTAGAGCCAGCGTCTGGCGCAAGCGTCTGTCGCCCCTGTTTTGCTCCTTCCTTGTTTCTTTCTTTTCCAACCTTGCTCCAATGTGTCAAACACTTATGGTACTTCTTTAGAGCAGATGTTTATCATATATTTTATGTCTTTTAAGCAAGGCTATCTTACTAGGTTGATTAATGCACATGTATTAATGACAACACATAGTAGCACTTGATAACCGTAAATGATACGAATTTTCCCTTCTTGATAGTACGGCTATCTATCCTAAATGTGATCACACTCTCTATAGTGTCTTGATCACTAAACCAAAAATGATCCTATGATATACCTTTGTCTTGAGCCCATTTTTGTTTTTCAATTTTTTCTTTTCTTTAGTCATGGAGCACTTGATCTATCATGATCCTTCACCTAGCTCCACTTGTCACATTGAATCATCCTAGCTAGATCATACACTTAGCAAAATAGGGTTAGTCCATAGGTTTTATCAATTAACCAAAACCAAACTTGGGCTTTCACACTGTGAATAACACAACTCAAAATCTAACATATTCATTGCTATGCGTTGGATTAAGGGCATATTTGACCCACCAACTAAATTTTAAATTTTAACTGGTTATATTGAGCAATTATGTATAAAATGGTCCGTCTAAAATTTAGCTGAGTGTATATATTTCAATCTAGCTAGACTCAGCTAAAATTTAGCTAAGTTTATTAGCTAGAGCATTCAAATATCTCAACGAAAAATTTATCTGAGAGAATTTTTAGCTGGCTAAAATTTGTCTTTAAAATTTTAGGTAGCTAAAATTTAGTTAGTGCATTAAAACAGGATCTTAGTGATGCACGCTATTTAATTGAGAAAATATTTTATCAATACGTATACTCATATATTATGAAATTAGAAGTACCATATCTCAATTCAGTGCTTATTGTGGATATAGGGGGCATAGTTACAATTCAGAATATTTCAAATGGACAAACTTTAGACCTTACATGAACATCAACTTCATGTTTGTTATATAGTATAATCAGAAGTTTTACTGTGATTATATGTAACATTTTATCATGTTTAAAAAACTTTACAAGTCCAAATTTATGTTACTCGTTTTCATTTCAATTTTTAATACTTTGTTTATTATGGTCTTTTTACCACTTTACCCTCGCTACATTCTTTAGTTTTTTTCCTTAATCATTCATAGTGACCGTACTTAGTGCGGTATGGTTGATAAGACAAGAGGGTATTGCAATTGAATGCTAGATAAGTTTGCATTGCGTGTTTTTTTACGAGCTTAACATGTAGAGAAAGAGGTAGTGAGATTACCAATATTAGCTCAAAACATACCATGACAATTTGTATAGTAACACTTGTCGGTCGATGTTTTAAATGGAATGCAACCTATAAAGTTAGATGTAAAGAACATTCATTTAAGGTCGACAGAGCAACTAAAAAAAATTAATAAAATTAGATGTTAAATTATAAGATTTAGTCATTATGTAAAATAGAAAGACCATCTAAAATATAAAAATTTACAACAGCCTAGCTAAATTAAAAACGCATATAGCAATTAGGACTAGCTAGGAAAATACGGCTAGCAAAAATAATGGGATAACTAGCTAGAAAAAATAAAAAATAATAGACAAACTATTTAAATGTTTTTTGAAGCATAATAGTTATAAATGAGTTCATGAATACTCACCATATTGAAGTTGCTCTTGTACCAATGGCAAGCTGGTGTCCCAGTGTCTATTGTCGGATTACGTAGCCCTAGAATTTAATTGCCCTCTACGCTGTCGCCTTGTTGACTACGCGCAGCGCCTGATCGCAACGGTCATTGACGACCCAGGCTGTCAGGCAGCGCAGCTAGGAAACGAGCGATAATTTTCCATAGCTACTAGGTGCCCCCCTGTGATTCGTAGCATCCTTCTGGAAGCTTGCTCTTAATAATCCACCGGGTGACAAGGACAGTAGGACAGGTACGTACCTCCATCCTTAAAAAAAAAAAGGAACAACTATAAATACTTCGTCTGTCTTTAAATAACTGTCGATTACGTTTAAAAAAACATGTTTAACTAAATATATATTAAAAATATAAACAATTACGATATTTAATTAGTATCATTAAAAAAAATCTTTAAATCTAGTTTTTTTTAATAATTTTATTTGGAGATACAAATGTTGTTCGTATTTTCTATAAATCGAATCAAACTTATGGCACGGTACCAACGGAAACAGTTATTAAGGGACAGATAAAGTGCGAAATTAGTGCTTTAATTATATTTAAATAGATTTCTAATAAATTGTACTTATAATTATGGCTCTAAATTAATTTATTATGAAATACATTTTGTAATTAATGTATATTTGATATAAAATTACTTATATTTTTTAATCTATAATTAATCAAATTTGGTATAATAAACCTTGATACTATTCCGCAACTGTATTCTCTTAGGAATGAAGGTAGTACTACCTCTACTCAAAAAATACAATTATGATATGAGTGCTAGTTAAAGTATTTCACGTTTAACCAGATTTATATAAATAGAATTCACATTTATGGCTCTAAACTAATTTATTATCAAATTTATTTCGTAATTAATCTAATAATTTTTATTTAATATGATGTTTATAATATAAAATATTTATATTTTTAAATTTATAATTGATTAAACTTGGTATATTAAACAATATTGTTCTAAAATAATATTTTTTTAAAAAACGGAGCTAATACTTACTATCTGTTCCTCTCCAGCTTTGTGATTCCGGCATGCTGTCAGTCCATCTGTGTTCACAGTTGCCCGTCGTTTACACACACTGAAAGCAACCACCGGTTCCTCCAATGAATCGCCACATGTCAGCTTAAAACTGTAATTGCGTGATGTTAGGTCAAATTCCACCACTCTGACCTGAGAATCTGGTGCTCTCACCTTTTCTTGGAAATAATTTTTCTCTCTCTCTCTTTGAAGCTTCATAGGCCATCCCGATATTTATGGGGCTACGACCATCAGACCACGATAGTACTTCATAAAATAGGAGACGACAAGGCACTCTCAGTGCTAAAAACCACAGATACATTTGATGGTATTAATTTAGGAATCTTTTGATATTACATATAAAACTATGTTCTCACATGATTGTTTCCGGTGTGGGTAAACGACGAAAGATTTTATACAAAACTACAAATCTGTAAAAACTCTGTTCTCACTAGATTGTTTTAGGAATCTTTTGCTCCTCGTTTTTCACACATCTGAAACCACAAATACTTTCGATGTTATTATACATAAAATATATTATCCTTGGATTGTTTTAAAAATCTTTTATGCAATCGCATATCCTCTTTCTCCCTCATCTACCTATCATGTTTATTTATATATTGGCTATCATGCAAGCTAAGTTTCTTGTGAAGAAAAATCATCTCCTCTTATTTCCTAATTAAATCATTTGCCACATCAATAAATTCTTAGGTACCAGAGTAATTAATGCACATAGAACTATGATGATTTTATATTTAAGTACCCTAATGCTCTATCTGGGATGATATTAAAAGGTTCTGCATCATTATGTAAGGAAGTTGGGCCCAACAAGATAAAAAATAGTAGCTTCATTAGTTTCTACTATCTCTGGCATGAAAATAATGTAATTCTAAGTATACTATCAGTTAAAGTGTCCAAAGTTTGATCAAATCTATAGATAAAAATATTAATATTCTTGACATTAGACAAGTGTATTATCAAAACATATCTTATAACAAATCGTATGATACCTATTTAGTGTCATAACTATTTATATATTTTATATATAATTGGTCAGATTGGAGATGCTTTAACTCGACAATGTGTTATAATTACATTTTTCTCAGGACGAAAGAAGTAGTTCATTTTAAGAATCAAGTTAAAATATGACTATTCATTATAGTTCATGAAGGAGCCTCCGTGAAAACTAGATAGGGCTCCACCAAACCAACCTAAATATGCTTAACAACTAGATTGTTATGTTTGGTAGAGCTCTGGGTCGGTAAGACTTGGTCTAAATCCAAGTCGGTAGCATTTCCTTATAGTTTTGATTTTACATAGATAGTGAAATCACTTTAAAGTCTAACGACTACATATTGAATCTAGATTCTAGACATATAGTCCATGCCCGATTTATGTCAAACCTTAAATAAGAAATTTCCAACCTGTGATAAAGTTAATTTTTTTTAAAAAAAAAGAGAGTCATAGGCTTAGTTTGGAGTGGCTCCTTCTGGCTTCGAGATACTTTATTGTTGGGAGAATCTAAACTTTTTTTTTTTTGCGAAGCTAGAGCCACCTTCCCTCTACTACAAGTCTACAACATTTGAACAATGCAAGAGCAACCAAGAGTTTAACCAAAAATAGTCCTATATTGTTCAAAAAAGTTACCTGGTTCAGTAGCTATGGTTTTTTTACTTAAAAAGAATGTGATATATGTTGATGTAACTATTTTGGATCTACAGCATAGCTTGTTTGGTTGGCTGCGTGGAGCATGGTTACAAACAGCGGATCCAAATATAAGAGAAACAACCCAATTTCAAAAAAAAAATATGAGGAAGAGGGGGTCGGCGGGGAGCTGTGTGCCGGCCGGATTCGCACCGAGCACGTCCCCTCAGGACCAGGATTTTCTGAAGACTCGTGAGGCCCATCAGGTTTTTAAAGACATGAGAGTACAGAAGCAGGCCCGCCTAGAGGCCTGCCTCGGGGTCTCTCTTGTTCGGAGTGGTGGACCGGGACCGGTTCGTCATGCGAAGCGTGCCATTCCCTTTGGTTTTGGTCCGTGGAGCCATACTCGCGCGCATGAGTCACGGACGCACGGTGCAGAGGAGAGCTGGATGAAAACTCTGAAACTCGCTAACTCGCTCGCTCGACTCGTTTTATAATAAGCCACCTCGTTTGATACCAAGACAACAAGCCAGATAATTTGTCAGGTCAAATAAGCAGTATATTGAAATCGGCCCAGGTCAACCCAATTAGCCCAAACCCTAAGCAAATATAGAAGTCCCCTTAACTCTCACTCTCACCCAACCACCCCTTCATCTGCGGTGTGCAATAGATAGAACAGTTAGCGAGTCTTGCTTTTATAATTTTCCTGAAATGTGTTTTTATGATTTGGCTCACGACCTAATAAGCTAGCTCGAGTTTCTTAACAAGCCGAGCTGCTCTTCTAGCTCGTTTGTATAACGAGCCCAGTCGAGCCAGAACTATAACGAGCCGAGCTATAACTGATATCCAGACCTAACTGCAGGGGTGCCGATCACCCCGATCGGCCGCTGTTTGGAACCGACCCATCACGCAACTCCACACATCAGGCCCTTTTGTTATCCGCTGATCTGACGGAGAACAGAGCCGTAGGCCCCGTCGCAGCTATCTCTCTCTGTCCACACTCCACACCACACCCCCCAGGGCAGGCCGAGGGGATTGGTCAGGCAGCGTAGGCGCTGTGCATGCACGACAGGTATCCGCCATGTAGACAGCTACCCAGCTACGCGTCGGCCGGGCGCGGCCCCACGCAGGGCTTTTGTCTGCTCGGCGGGCCACTTGCGAGGTCGCGTGGTGGAGCACAGAAACCTCAGCAGGATCCGCTGCGCCGGTCGTGGTCTATGCATTTGCCCTGAGCCCTGCGCCGAGCCGTGGCCGCGACCGCGGAGCCGCCGTCTCGTCCTGCTCGGCCGCTCTGCTGTCGGGGGTTGGTGTCGCCCTTGAGACAGAGGATCCGGGACCGGCGCCGCTCCGGGCCGAGGAGTGGCGACGTGGCCGGCCGTGCGGGGCCATGCGACACGTGAAGAGGGCGAGGTGCATGTCCACCTGGAGGCTTCCGCGCGTGGGGGCCCGCCCGCATAGACCACGGGCCGGCCGGGTGGAAAAAGATATTTGCGCACGGCGGCCCACGTCGCTTTCCAATCTCCGCTCCTCCAATCGGCTCCCCGCGCCCACGTGAACGCCCGGCCCGCCCGCCCCCGCTTTTCCTCCCGCGCCCGCTCCGTGCGCTCGGTCCACAGGAGGAAAAAGCCCCGGCGCCGACTGGCCGTCGCCGCGGCCAGCGGCCAGCGGGCGGAGGAGCCGTGGACCTCCCCCAGCGAGGCGCCGAGCCGGAGGCGGTGTCCTCATCCGTGGCGCATGTATATATAGGATCCTCCCCTGTCGACTCTGCACGCCTTATCGTCACACACGGAATCAGATTGCGGGCAGCCATAGACTCCTCTCTCGCTACAGCGCCTACAGCCTATAGAGAAACTGTTCCGGACGGGAGAGGTAGACGAAGAGAGAAAGGTCAACAGGGCACTGCCTGCTAAGTGTGTGTGGCTGCTCAACCAAAAACAAAAGGAGGATCCATGGCTCCCGGAGACGACTCTAATCCTGCCTCTTATATCCACACGGTAATTAAGTATCCATGCATTTTTTTCTCCCATCTATGGAGCATTTCATTATTAATTCTTTTATTATTAGTGTTCTTCTGAACCCAAGTCACACTCGTCTGCATGACTGCATGCACGATGGTCGGAACTAATAACTCCGGTGGCCGGCGTCGCCTTCGCCGTCGCCGTCGCTGTCGTCGTTCACGCATGCAGGTGCAGCACCTGATAGAGAGGTGCATGACGTTCGGGATGAGCATGGAGGAGTGCATGGAGGCGCTGGCCAAGCGCGCCGACGTCCAGCCCGTCGTCACCTCCACAGGTCATTTAATTTCAGTAGTACACTGTACTGTGGAAACGAATTACCTGCCGTCTGAATGAAATTGATTTTTCTGGTAAGTAAATAAATATTCACATGTGTTTCCTGCGAGCATTTGCAGTGTGGAAGGAGCTGGAGAAGGAGAACAAGGAGTTCTTCGACAAGTACAAGCAGTGGACATCGGAGAAGAGAAGCGCAAGCAGCTCCTAGCACAGTAGCACTGAGAATTAGCTGCTGCGGCCGGCTGGCTTGCTTATAAATTATTAGTCATGTGTTTATTATTTAGTTAATTTTGGATTTATTACTTACTGTGTTTAATTAGGGAGGAATAGGTGAGCTGCTAATGTGATCTTCTGTAATCACCTACGACATCATGTGGGCTGTGGCGTTATGTGTACAGGGTAAAGCAGGGAAAGCTCGCCATCTTGTATCATGCACACGAACTCTTATTTTATCTAATATACGCATATGTCTTGCTCGATTTTGTGCGACTCTACGTACGTGTAAGTAGCCGTTGCTGGCGTATGTATACGCATTTACCTCCTCCTCCTACTACTACTACTATACCATATGCCTCATCCTCGCTAAAACATTTTCTGTCAATAATATAAACCAGAAATTGAACTTGGTATACTTTATAAATCATCACTTCATCAGAAGAAGGCCATACATATGGAGGGGCCGATTGGTAGGTTGTTGAAATTGAACATTTGAACTGGCCTAATTCTACAACCAGAACAAGCCATAATAGACACATGCAATCTATCGGTATAGTAGTTGAATTAGTGGAGATGGAAAGAGTCTGCAAGTGTCAATTTATCTGAGTTTTTTTTATTAGCACTAGTAAATGACATATGATTTGGGTTTTCTGCACTGCTTGTAGTTTCTTATTATAAAAGTTCTCTTGAGTCAGAGGTGGTAGTGCGGTAGCTCTGTTTAGTTTACTTCTGGGCACTGTCTTCTCTTTGTTTTTTCGTACTTTAGACTCTTTGTATGTACTTCCGTCTGCAAATGAAGTTGTGCCTCCTGTCGAAAAAATAAAAATAAAGGCAGTGATGTATATGAAAATCGAGGAATCGAATCTTTATAGCGCTAGCTATAAATAAGAAACCACTTCGATTTCCCGTGACAAATACCTAAATAACTTTCTTAATTTTAATCGACAAATACTTCCGTCTGCATTACACAAGTGGCGTGTTCTATAAATAAAATTTTAATCGAAAGATGACAAGAAGAAGAAGGCCGGAGAATGAGATGGATGGCGGGACGTGCACATGGCGTGTTCCACGATGACAAGGATATACGTAAGTATATGAATGTATATGGTTTATGACAGGAAGAAAAACTAGGAATATTTTGGGGAAGGCCAGGCCACCGCGCATCATATCTGCGCATGGATGCAATGGGCACGGGGCAGGCCAAGCCAAACAGAGGAATAGGATAGGTTTGGTGCGACACGACGCACGGCACAGGACGAAGGGACTCCTCTCTTCTCTCTACGGCCGGCAGAGCGAGGCCGGCCGAGACGCAACCGGTGGTGACGTGCTCTGCGGCGGGAACGGACGGACGGACGGACGGACGTGGGACGACGACGACGACGGGAGCAGCATCGGTGATAGCTCCCGCGCGCGGGTTTCTGTCGCACAAAAAGGAGAGGGGGCCGGGTCACCGATCGATGGGAGCACCGTCTCGTCCGCTTCTGCCGAGCCGAGAGCTGCGCGCGTACGTCTTGAGTGCCGTGTGCCTCTCCAATCAGCTGGCTACTGTGCTGTGCGAGGTCTTGCGCGCCCTAGTATATTAATTGGACGCTTACCGGCCGGCCACAAGCAAGCAAGGAGATCTTGGAAGAAAATTGGTACGCTTGCTGAGCTCTGCAACGGCCGGGCCGCCGGGGTCCATGCTCCATGCCTCCATATCGTCCGGCGGGCTCTGGATGACTCATGACTGCGCCGCACCGGACAACGACACGGGCACACGGCGCTCGCTCTCCTCCGGCCGAAAGAAGCAACTTGTGTGTGGTGTTCGTTGTACCGTTGCTCCACTTTCCGATCCGGAAGTAGTAGCTGTCGCGTGCGTGTCGATCTATTGGCTATTGCTCAGAAAAAAACGGTCGTGCTCTAGCGATCACAGAACGGCGACGGTGTCATCATCTCGTCTTCTACTCTGTCCGAGCCGGAGTCGCCGTCTCGATCGGCTGCGGCCTGCTTCCAGATCTCTCCCAGTCTCAGTGTTCCTGTGTGGTTTGTGTGCATCGATATCCACTACCAAACAAATGATTTTAGGATGCGGTGTACTTTTATTAATCAAGGTGGTCAACTGGTGTCATAAAGGCCACCCACCTTGTAAATTGTCCGATGATTAACAAAGCCAGTCATTTTATTTTCGGAGACGGTTATTTTATTCACGGAGGCGTTTACAGTTGCTCGCCGAGAAGAATCTTCTTGGGAACCATAGGGTTCCATTAATCGTGTGAACTAGATAAATAGCTAATCACCGGCACACAAATACAATCTAATACAATCTGGTAGATTATCAAGATTAAAAACAACATCTCCCTAAAGGAGTGTACGTAGACTAGCTAACTCATGTGCTAGTGTATTACACGTTCTTGGAATATGCATATGCTCTACCGGGACCTTCGCAAATCATCGGCAAGGATTTCTTTTAGCTCATGGACTAAACCCCCCATTGATGACAAAATGTAATCCGAGTTTTGTAGAGTTTGTTTAGTCATCAAAGCATCCGTCTCAATTATAATTCGTTGAATGCCCAAAGTTTATGCTGTTTTTGCTCCCTGAATGCATGCCGTCAGTTCAGACTGCCAAGCTTTAGTAACATGGTGCATTTTTTCTGCCCCGGCTAACATGTCGTCATTCTCATCTCGAATGATAAAACCCCAGCTTCCTTCCCCAGTCTTCTGCGAAAAAACACTGTTGTCATTAATCTTCAGTCACCCGTAAGGTGGTCTCTTCCATCTCGAAAGTAGCTTGTTACATCGGCTTTCAGAATGCAGCTTGAATAAATCACTGGATTCCATTGAACTTATAAAAATTAAAAGGAATCCATTCCATTTCAGGAAAACAAAATAGTCTGGGAAATGAAGAGTCCGGTTATACAATGCAATGATTAGTGGACAAGGCCTCTCAGCGGAATGGGCCAACCGTACATGGAGCAGGCCGAGAGGTCTTGCTGAGGGCTCTGTACGTAGGCCCATACTCACACTAGTGGGTCCTTTTTGTAAAGAAGGTCCTCTCGGATGTTTTGTTATATTTATTTATACTCCATCGGTATTGAATAAATAGAATTTTAGAGTTGTATTAAATAAAAAAATTAAAATTAACTATCAAGATTTATAGTATCAAATTAGTATCATTAGATATACCATAGAATCTATTTTCGTAATATCATTTTATGTTATAAATATATTCTTACCCTTTTCTATAAAGTCAGTTTAATATTTATTTTATTTAGGTACAGAGGGAGAATCTAGCTAATATGTTGAAAAATACTACTCACTCCCTACCCACTTTATCATCACCGCTACTAAAATGAACTTGTAGAGACAACTCTATTATTGTTAGTCAGTTAGTTAGTTGTTGAAACAGGGTTAAGTTTGCATCGACGAAATTGGATGAATAGTAATTATTATCAATTTTTATTTTTTATTTAGTGATTATAACTATAAAGTTAAAAAAATTAACACTTTGATTACAGACTAATCATAATTACTTTTTTCAACTTCATCTGCTCTCACCGGCTCAGTGAGAGGATATGAGAGAAGAGATAAAAACGGCTCATGTGTGAACAATGTATGAACAATGAATACGTTAGAAAAATTGCAGCTAGTAGGAGCTATACCAAACAGGACCGACTTTTCGCATGACCGAGAAGGGTTTTACCCCAAACTTCGTACAACAACTTGAGAGTAATCCAAAAAAACATTTTGCACTGCACACTTTGAGAGATTTATTCCTGCACGTAAATTTAGGAAGAACTGAAGAGAGGAGACATGTCATAGGAGAGAACAGAGCCACGGAGCATGACGCTCGCAAGGCCGTGAGAGACCTGTCCAAGGAGACCTGGAAAACAGTCGATCAGGATGTATTCAGTAACTCTCGATCCCCTGTTTCCTTTGCAAATGCTTGTGTGGATATGGCTCGCATCTCCCACTGCATCTGCCGGGGTGGAGATGGTATTAGCGCACCAGATGATGAGAAAAAGATGTAAATCTCAAGGAGGTGCTCTTGGAGCCATTCATCAAACTTTCAAATTGCAAAATTGAGGATGCATGCAACTTGCTAAGGGCCTGTTTGGAACGTAGAAATTGAAAACACATGAATAGAAAAAAACACAGAAATAAGATATGGTGACATTGATAAAACAGAGGAAAGGAAAACTCAAAGGAAACATATGGTCAAAGTGTTTGGAACACAGGAATTGAAACATAGGAAAATAAATTTGATGGGTCCACGAGTGAGAAAAACAAACCGCTATTTACCATCACAATCTGTATCTTTAAGTCACTGACGTACATACCAAATATGCTAGGACCTAACGTTAAGACATGCAAGTCCCTCGGTCTTAGTGAAGGAAAAAAAATCCAAGGGATTTTGGTAGATTCTTTTTTTCCTCCATTTTACACCTGGAAGCAATCCTTTCCAGAGGAAAGGAAACCACAATTCCTTTGATCCAAACACTAAAACAACAATCCTTTCCAAAGGAATATATTCCTCCATAATTCCTTTAGATTTCCTCCAATCCAAACACACCCTAATTGCTAGCAGCTCTCCCGGCCCCGACTGCATCTCTATATGAGGGAGCTTTTATCGATCGGGACGTTTATATATGTTGGGTTGAGTCGTTGCTTTCATACTTTGTACTCATTCGGCCCAAAGCTATCCGGCCTGTCTGTCCATCTGACTTTTATGGGTACATCATGGCCTTTTTCAACTTTGTTCAATTCAATACAGAAAGAAAACACTTTATTATAGGAGGAAAAAATGGAAACAAACTAGGAAAACTATCCGACCACGTTCTTGGAACAGGCCAACACGATGCAAAAACCTTCCTTCTGAAGCGAAAGATCGCGTCAAAACGCGGCTGGAAACGCGCTAGTAATGACGTCGCTTTTGCCTTAAAAGCGTGCGTTCTTTTAGCTGACCGCGCGGCTCCATGTGTAGTGTAGCCATACTAGTAAACAGTGTTTGAAGGGACACACGGAAGAAGTGGAGAGGATTTCGTGTCCCGCGAGTTGAGTGCATATTTGGCGCTTGCGCGTGGCCAGTGATCCACCGAAATCTTGACACGACACACGACAAACCGAACCCATCTGCGGGACACCATGATCCGATCGACCCCCCGGACAGTGACGCAGGACCTGCGCAAAATCATGAGCCATACTACGTGTTAATCCCACGCAAGGAAATCCTCAACTTGGGTAGCGTACGGCGAAACTATGAGCTTGCTCTTTGGTTAGTCCTGGGAAATGGCAAACGAGTTCCGTCCAGTTCGAGACGAAAAAGATGGGCGAGAATGAAATGGGAGGAGAGGAACCGCGGGAGAAAAGTGGGTAATTCCATCGCCCAGAGCCCGATACGCGGTTGCAATTTGCAAACAAGTAGTCTCGTCAAAAAAAAAAAAAGAGTAGTGGAGCAGAGCGGCCAACCAGCGCTTCTTCTTTCGTCGGGAAAAAAAAAACGGCCAACCAGCGCGGAGCCCCAACCACCGCGCCTACTACCCCATCCTCTCCACCTGCTGGACACGGGACGCCTGAACGTGAAGTCGCTCAGTCGCTGCGATTTTTTTTTTTTTTTCGCGATCGGGCATATACCCGTATTTCACTCAGTCGCTGCGATGACTCGAGTCCCCGCCCGAAATGGTCGGTCGTCTCCTTCGCCGGATTGCCCCCACCAACCCGGAGGCCGGGTTCACCATGGCTTGCTTTGTTTAAGTAGCTGCCATTATTGGGAGCGCCACCGCCGGCGGTGAACACGTAATCCGGTGTCCGCTCGTTAACCACAAGCGTCCAAGTGTGAGCGCGCGCCGACCTGGCGTCGGCTGTGTGGCTGACTGCGCGGCCTGCGGGGACTCCTCACTGGAGCAATCAAAATCTCTCGGCCCATACGCGCCGCGGGCACACACGCCCCCCGCACCCGCCCGCCCATTTCTCTCTCGGTTCCTGCGCCCGCAGCAGCCCCGCACGCACGCACGTTTCCAGTTCGACCGAGCCAGAGCGCCCCGGGCAGTTTCCATTTGCTGCTGCCGTGCTGCGCTCCTCCTCCTGCACATCCCCTCCCTCCGAATTCGAGCCAGGAGAGCCGAGGAGTAGATCTGCGGCGGCGACGACGACCAGAGGATGGCCGTCAACTGGGAGCTGCAGGGCTGCTGCGACCACGACCAGAGGATCTTCATTGCCGCCGTCGGCGTCTCCACCGTCGTCATCCTCCTCGTGAGTACCACCGTACCTCCTCGACGCCTTCTCATTTGCTACCGGCCTCTCTCTCTCTCTCTCTCTCTCTCTCTCTGGCTCCGATAGGGGGCTTCCTGGCTCACCGCGATGTGTGGTGCTTTTTGCAGCTCTGGAGGACGTTCCTGCTCACGCCGTTCAAGCTCATCACCGTCTTCCTCCATGAGACCAGCCACGCGCTCGCCTGCAAGCTCACCTGCGGCGATGTAAGACATAAACCCTTACTGGTTCCAGCACTCGCTTTGGGAAGGGGAAAAAAAAATCCGCTGCTGTGATGGTGACGCATTGAGAATTTGAGATTGGGGGTACCAGCGAGCGAAGTCCGATTAGTCTCCAAATGGGGGCGGATAGGTTTCGCCCATCATTTTGTGCTGGTGGGTGGGAAAGGTAGGCGCCTTGTCAGTGGCAGTGTGGATCATGGATTCCATTTCCCAAATTCCATAGTGCGGGCGCGCTTTTTATACCCTTTGCTTTGCTATTCACGGGACGGGAGCAGAATATACCGTGCATCTTTGCAGTTCTTCTGCATATAAAGGGATTTCATCTCATTTCATCAAGGACTGGAGTCCTGGATTAGTTGCTGGGCTTGCTTTTTCTCCTATCCGCAAGTATCTCTTGACTCGTGCTGCAGTTGTACTGTTCTTCAGCGTTTCAAGTCGGGATTCTGGTCAATGAATGCCAACTGTCTGCAAAATGTGCACTCCTTGGCGCTCTGGTATGCTCCTCCAGCCACCTGGTAACGCAAACCAGCATTGGCTCTCTGTTAGGGGACTTTAGAACGTGGTGCTGTACACTGTGAAGTGTAAAGGGGAAGTAATACATGCTTTTGGAGTCCGCAATTACGCCGACAACCACATGATCAAGTGTGAAACCAATGGAGGTGAACCGCCATTGTTTATAATAAAGGAGTAGCAAACACTTTCTTGTGTTATGTTAACTGTGTAATGCATGGGTGGCGCAAATTTATTTGCCTTTGTTTCTTTCCTTATCTCCCCATGGTACTCAGTTGCTCAGATGTAGGTAGTACGGTTAATTATTAGCTACCCTTGATTACATCTTTAGTTTCGGTTTTAAATAAAGTCGATATGCCTTTCGAAAAAATGTAGTATTTTGATGTGCATGGAGTTATACATTTGTTACTTCTCCCCATGCCACACAAATTAACTGTTGGATACCCCTGATTCTGACTGTACATGAGGACAACTCTGTGCGATGAAGTGTTTCAGACATTTCAAAAGATCTTCTCATATGCTTATTTGGGTCTATAGTTTTTCTCGTAAAGTTTATTGGTCTGCCTTTAAAAAGCATGGTGTTTTGATTATGACCGGATGTTGCCTTTTGATTCATGTGGAATTTGGTATTTGGTGCATTGCTTAGACATAACATTTTGGTCAGCTTCTGCCAACTTACCATATCAAGACATCATATCTACTCAGTGTTGATGCCAGATAAAATATCACCTCAAATATTCATTCGACATATTATTGATTTCAATTTGATTGGCTTCTTCAGGTAGAAGGCATGCAGGTCCATGTGAATGAGGGTGGCGTTACTCAAACTCGAGGTGGCATATATTGGATAATCTTGCCCGCTGGATGTAAATCACTTGTCCCTCCCTCTTATATGATCTGTCACTAGAATGTGAATGAATAAAAAAAAAATATGTTATCTTATTTTCTATTGCTCAGCTAGTCAGCCTCCTGTTTTTGTGGTTTCTGATATTTTATTGTTGATCCTATAGACATTTTAAACCTAATTGCCAAGAAGTAAATTTATTATGACTTTATTCATGTGACTCATCTGTTTGAGTAACCTTGCCTAGTTCTTTTTAAGTAGCCTTACATTCTTTTAACATATATCAACCATAAAAAACTATCTCTATGGACTAGATTTGTTGTTCTAAATTTCTAATCCCTCTAAATTCTATCTTCCCTTGTTCAAGAAATTTGCCTCTGGTCCTTTTGGTGATGCTAATGTTTTGTTTTGAATTGCAGATCTGGGTTCATCATTTTGGGGAATGGTCTTCATACTTGCATCCACAAATCTCCTCGCTACGAGAATCGCAGCGGGTTGTTTCATACTTGCATTGTTTATTGTTCTTTTTGTTGCAGAAAATGTAAGTCCACTTGTATTTATTTATTTTGCAACTAATTTCATTTTTGTTTTCTACTTCACATACAGTAATCATGATCATTTATCTAAGCCTTGTTATCTCTTGTTTCAAACGTGCAGTGGTTTCTTCGCTGGCTCTGCCTTGGTATGCATCAACATGACTTGGTCTCCATTTAAGATCTTAATCTGCAGCATGCTACTTACGATGTTGCTATCCAGGATTCATTGTGTTCATTGCTGTCGTTTGGGTCATACAAGAATTTACATCTTTCCATAGTTTGAAATATGTGATCTTATTCATAGGTGAGACTGAACACTTCCTACAACCATGTTCTCTTTATTTTAATTTATGGAATGCAAATTATATGGTTGAAAAGTTAATGTTTGTGTTTATTTATGTGCAACAGGTGTGATGAACAGCTTATTCTCAGTTTATGGTAAGAAATAAAACAGCCTTTTCCTTGTTATTCCATGTTAGAATAATCCTTGAGTTACTATCTTCTGAATGAAATGTTCTCAACTTATATAGATATTTATGATGACTTGATATCCCGAAGAGTTAATACAAGTGATGCTGAGAAGTTTGCTGAAATCTGCCCTTGCCCTTGCAATGGTTTTGCATGGGGTGTCATATGGTCTGCTCCCAATTTCAATAGTTATTTTTTTTGATACCTTGATGTTATATTAAGATAATTCTGATGGTAATGACACCCGTGCTAACATTTGCTCTTCTTTCTTTCAGGGGATTCATCTCGTTTATCTTTCTCTGCGCTTCAATATACCTTGGACTGGTCATATTGTCTTGAGGTGATTCCTATGTTTTCATATTACCACACTTTATTCTCCTTGTGTTGTCATGCTCATTAACTATTGCACATTTGCACTGCAACACAGAACACAATCACACAGGTGCTATTAACTTAGTTCTTAGGAAGATATGTCCCAGAACTAAGTATAGCATTACAAGATTCACATGACGGTAGAAAACTAGGAGTGTCTGCATTGTGCATTGTAAAATGATAAATAGTACCTCCCCCTCGTTGGTAAAAATTCCATGTAGTGTCAAGGGAAATGGGGACACAATACTAATTCAGTCACGCAATCCTTAGTTTCAAGGATTAAGTCCACTTTTAGCCCCTCAACTATTGTGTTGGTCTAATTTTAACCCTCAACTACAAAACCGTCTAGTATAGGTACCTCAAATGCCAAAACCGTTCACTTTTAGTACCTACCTGGGCGGAGAGCGAGGCTGTTTTGACTGAGTTGAAGCGGTTTTGACCACGCTGACATGTGGGGCGGGCACAAAGGGGGCGTGCTCGCCTGCCTGGCACAGTGTCACGCTGTCGGATCTCCGCCGCTACAAGTCCTTCTCCTGCGGGCGTGGGGGCGACACGCTGGCCGCTGCCGTCGCGGGCGCGGGCGGCGGGGCGTACGAGCCGCAGCGACAGTCGTGCGACGTGAGCGGGCGGAGCACCCTCTGGGCCCTCTTCCACCAGGACGACCGCGTGCGGGTTCGCGACGGCACCGCGTTCGCGCCTTCCCGGCCTCGTCCTCCGCCGTCGTGGCTGCGCTTGCCGCCGAGGTCCTTCCGCCGCCGCTCCAGCCGCCGCCGTCGGTGTGCGTCCGAGATTACTGTGGCCGAGGACTCTGACGAGATTGTTCCGGTGATGGAGCCCGTCTTGGTGGTGGACACCTCGCCATGGGTAGCAAGGCGGCGGCGACGGCAATGCCCCCACCGGAGAAGCCCTCCAAGCCGTCGTTCCTCTGACGTAGCCGCTTCTGCCATGGTGAAGCTGGCTCCGAGTTCGCCGACGGCCGGCTCGTGCGACATGGATCCTTGGTTCTCTCTCGACGCCGGCCGCATGTCCGTCGATGGTATGGGCTTCTCGGACGAGGCCCATGCGTCGTGGGACGACTATCTGTTCGGCGCTGGCACTGGCATTGGCCTCGGCCGCGCGGCGCCGATGCTCTCCCACCTACCTCCCATCCTCTCCGCTCTGGAGGACTCCCCCGCCGGCATGGTGGAGCGCTCCGACGGCCAAATCCCGGTTGAGGACAACTCCCAGCGTCCTACGTGGCGGTCAACACGGTCAAAACCGCTTCAACTCGGTCAAAACAGCCTCGCTCCCCGCCCAGGTGCTAAAAGTAAACGGTTTTGACATATTTGGGGTACCGATACTAGACGGTTTTGTAGTTGAGGGTTAAAATTAGACCAACACAATAGTTGAGGGGCTAAAAGTGGACTTAATCCTAGTTTCAATGCCCTTCAGTCTGAAGACTGATATGATATATGATCATGTACTGTTATCTTTCTAGCAATAAATTTGTTGATCAATATTCAATTGACGCTGCTATGCAGCTGTACCCTTTTTCCGCATATGATTTAAGCTCATACTTACTCTGAAGCACACTTTTATTTTCTGGTTCAGGACTCCAACCTCGCGCCATGCCGTTTTGATCTGACAACCAACTCTGATTGGCTTTTGCAGAGTTTTCCTTGCTCTAGATTTTGGTTCAAACTTACATTGTTCTGGTGGTTGTACAGTATACATGTAGGGTAAACATGTATATCCATTGGAGTTAAATTGGTGGTGATTATTCATGTGATTCTTCGATTTTAGTGGTTCTATAGATACCATTTTACTTACCAGTTGTATTTATGGTCCGTAGCCTCTTCTATTTATGTACTTGTATATCATATTACCTTGCCTTATTGCTCATTTAACCAATTCAAAACATATTCAGGAATGCAACATTGTGCATTTTATCTGGCACCGTTTTGCCATAACGATTGACGAGCTGATTTGCTACCACTAGCAGGAGTTAGTGCCCAGTGCAGTTTAGCTTATCCTGGTACTTTGAGGCCCTCTAATCCACTCTTTTTGACGGATGGAACTGTCTCGTGTTAACTAACTCGGGATCTTGTCGCCATGTCGGTTCGAAGCAAAATATAGGTAGTTGGCCTCCTGTTGCAAATTGCTGGAAGCCCTCTCTGTACAGTAAGGTGAGTGGCTTTATTGCATTCCCTGGCGGGAAGGGCGTCCTGTGCTCCCGGCTAGCTTCGCTGCATCACCTAGGGCGTGTTTGTGCACCCGACCCAGCAGCTCGGCTGCGCCCCCGGGCTGCAAAGGCCCGTGTTTGCGCACCTGGCCCAGCTGGGAGCCCGGCTCAGCGCGGCCAAAACCGCCCCCTCGGCCTGGCCCCGGGGAAACGAACCGTTTCTCCCGAGCTCGGCTGCGCGATGGCGGCGATTTCTGGCCGATTTCGGCCGCCCCGGGGTGGCTCGCGCGGGAAGCTGAAACCTCCGCGCGCGCTCACCCACCGGCGAAAACCTCCTCTCTCTCTATTTAAGCCGGCGCTTCTGGTGCTCTTTCCTTCTTCCTCTCGCTGCTCTTCGTCTTCGTCTTCCACGTGAGAAACCGGTGTAGAGCTGGTGTGCGTCGCGGCGGCCTCCGTCCCCTTGTTGGTTGCGGGTGCTCCGACGCGTCGCCGCTCTTTGTCCCGTCGGGACTCCGTGGAGGCGGTGGTCTTCTTCCGGCTTCTTCCGTCCCTCTGGGTGGTGGATCTGGTGGAGGCGGTGGTCTGCTTCCGGCTTCTTCCGTCCCTCTTGGTGGTGGATCTGGTGGAGGCGGTGGTCTTTCGGCTTCTTCCGTCCCTCTCGGTGGTGGATCTGGTGGAGGCGGTGGTCTTCTTCCCGCTTCTTCCGTCCCTCTCGGTGGTTGATCTGGTGATTGCTGGTGCTCTTCTTCCCGCTTCTTCCGTCACTCTCGGTGGTGGATCTGGTGGTTGCTGGTGCTCCGACGCAGCGTCGCTCTTTCTCCCGCCTGGTTTGTACTGGTTCTGGCATCTCTTATGGTTTGTTGCAAGTATTTGTTCTTGATTTGTCAGGTATACCAAGTTGATTTGGTTTCTGATCTGTTCGGGTGTGCTATTTAATATGTGAACTTGATCTGTTAAGGTTTCGTAGAACATTTTGTTCATGATTTGTTAGGGTTTCGTACAATTTTCTGCTTTTCATATGTTATATTCATGGCTTGTTGTTATTGGTCGATGATGTGTGCCTTATTGTGCACCTGGAGGCATCATGTACATGATGCAGCCGTGCATTTCCCATAATTTCAATTCACAAGCATGTTGACGTCTAGCAGGGTGTTATGAGCTGAATTTCTGTTCCATTTCTATATGTGCTTGTAGATGGATCCCTCTTTGAGCCGTGACATGATGTGTAGACAGGCAGCTGCTATGACTGTAGTTATGGTTTCCTTTGTATCCACTAGGCTCAAAAGAAAACAGCCTGATCCTGAAACACACCTACATGACCCTGTACCACATGCACTTAGGGATGAAAATGAGAATCACAGACATAGGACACTGAACATGATTTACAATTCCAGTGACACAGAGTGCATTTCCATGATTAGGATGAAGAGAGCACCTTTTTTTGAGTTAGTTAAGACATTTAGAGAGAGGAGCTTGGTAACTGATAGGGATGGGGTGTCAGTAGAGGAACAGGTAGTCATGTTCTTGCATGTTGTAGGCCACAACCAAAGGTTTAGAGTTGTCCACCAGTCCTTTAGGAGATCCATCCAAACAGTACACCAACATTTCCATCAGGTTTTGTATGTTGTTGGGGAGCTTAGGAATGAAATGATCAAGCCACCTAGCAATGGCACTCACCCAAAGATCCATGGAAGCCATAGATGGTATCCATACTTGAAGGTAAATGTTTACCAAGGGTTCACTACATTTTTAGATTCACATATGGTTTACCCTATCTTACACATGGTTTGTTAGGATTGCATTGGTGCCATAGATGGCACCCATTTTCTGGCCAGGGTACCTAGAAGCATGCAACAAGCTTTCAGGGGTAGGAAAAAGGATCCCACCCAAAATGTGATGGTAGCTGTGGATTTTGGTCTCAAATTCACCTATGTCTTAGCTGGTTGGGAGGGTTCTGCACATGATGCAACTATCATGGCAGATGCTATTGAGAGGGCAGATGGGTTCACTGTACCACAAGGTAATTGAACAATCAAACTAAGTGCAAAATTTGATGCCATAATCAATGCCACATAGTCTCACAGTAGATGTACCCTTGTAGGTAAATTCTACTTGGTAGATGTTGGGTATGCATACCGCACTGGCTTCCTACCTCCTTACAGGGGAGTGAGGTACCATTTATCTGAGTTTGGGACAAATAGGCCCAGCAATGCAAGAGAGTTATACAACCTCAGGCACTCCTCACTTAGAGTGACTGTGGAGAGGGCTATAGGTGCACTGAAGCTCAGGTTTCGTATATTGGACAACAAGCCCTTCCACAAGTATCAAACACAAGTAAAGCTAGTGTTGGCATGTGCCATTCTTCACAATTGGATCCTAGGATTTGGCATTGATGAAGTAGTGCCACATGAGGATGGTTTAACTGGAGCTCCACCTGATCCATTGGGTTTGCCTCCCAGTCATTTGCCACAAGACTCAAATGATATGTCTGCAAGGAGGGATTCCATTTGCAATGCTATGTGGGAAGGGAGGGGATTTACTAGGATTTGATGACTCATGTAATATTAAACTGAATTCAGCTTGTATGCCCTGCTGTGGAACTCTTGTTTGTGTGTTTGCTGATGTAATAATGTGCTGGACAAGGCTGAGACCATTTTTTCCCTCTATGGTTGACTTCTTATTTCCTAATGCATTGTTAACATGTTGCACTTGCACACCAGCTAGGATGGATTCATTTGCTTCTGAGGGTGGGTTGGCTGCTGATGTGCTCAATGAGATGATTAGTGGTGGTATAGATGCTATGGCAGCTGCTGTCAGTCATCCGGTTGCTCCATCCCCTCCTCATGTTGCTGCTGCTCCTGCTGCTCCTGCTGCTCTTGTTGCTTTTGTTGCTCCTGTTGCTCCTACTGCTAAGGGTCGTAGAGCAATGAGGTGGACCAATAACACTTCTGGATTTGTACTTAGGAGGATGGCTGCCCTTGTTAGTGATGGTAGTAGGCCTGACAAGGTTTTCAAAGACAAGGATGTTAACCAAGTGGCCAAAGCCTTAAAAGAGTACTGTGGGGAGGTAGTGAGTGTCACTCAAGTGTACAACCACTTGAGGAAGTGGAGGTAGAAGTGGACTAGGGTGACCAAGCTGAAAGACCTTAGTGGTGCTCTATGGGATGACCTAGCCTGTGCCATCATGCTTGAGCATGACCACTATCTTGGCCACTGCAAGGTAGCAATTTGCTTTATTGACTTCTTTCCTCCTTTTGTTTGTCCTGCCTCTGTCTTTGTCCTCCTCTCTACTTCCTTAACAGCTCTGAAACTATATATGTACCACCCTGCAGGACCATCCTAAAGATGCAGAGTTCCTAAACTACCCAATTAGGTTCTACACTGAGATGGAGGCTATCTTTGGCAATGCCATGGCTACTGGCAAGTTTGCACTTGGGTCTGGTGAAGCCTTAGGGCAGAACCAGGTTGATAGTGCTCCTGCCAAAATTGAGGTACCTACTATGATCCAAACCACCACTGAGAAGCTACAACCTGAAGCTAGGGAGGGTAGCAAGGCCACACAAGTGCCCTCTGCAGTTGGTGGTGGGAAGAGGAAGAGAGGGAATTTCTCTGAGGATGAGATTATCATGTTGACCAACATGTCAGATGTTGTCAACAATGTGGCTAATGCCCTTAGAGAGACTGGACCAGCTCATGTTGATGGTAATCTATACCTAGCTGTGCTAGAGATGCCTGGTTTTTTACTGAGGATCAATTTATTGTTGCATACACCTACCTTCTGGACAACAAGGCCCAAGGCAGAGGCTTTGTTAATATGAGTGATGCTCATAGGACTATTTGGCTTAGAAACTTCCTTGCCAAACATATGACACTGTAGGTGCACTGCATGATGGTCCTAGGACAGGAGGGGGTTGACTGTTGAGATGTATAATTCCTCCACCCCCTCACACACTCTCTCTTCTTTTGACTACAGATGGGTTGACTGTAGAGCCTTTTGTGCAGTCTAGGTAGATCTTATGACACCTGACCTTTTGGTGATGTTTCCCTGGGAGAGTGGCTACCAGTAAGGATGCTGGACTTGACTGTTGGACATTTTCAGTATTGTAAGAACTTATTTGTAGCCTCTGTTGGCTACTGTTATTTGACATGAATTAGTTACTAAGGTCTGAAGTCTCTGTTGGCTGTTTGTATTTGACTATTTTGGGTTGCTGTTTGATG
Source organism: Microstegium vimineum (assembly GCA_022036555.1). Taxonomy (NCBI): domain Eukaryota; kingdom Viridiplantae; phylum Streptophyta; class Magnoliopsida; order Poales; family Poaceae; genus Microstegium; species Microstegium vimineum. The sequence continues at coordinate 9,173,958 of CM039139.1, read as the reverse complement.
TTTATCTTTTGGTGGTATTGACTGGGAATTTAAAGGCCTATGATGCAAAAAAAAGATAAATGAGGTGGCTGCCATCATGCTTTGTTGTTCTTTTTGTTGCTTTGCCTTGTTCTTTGTTCATGAAACAGTCTTGCTCAGTTATAGCCCTAAGCAACAACATCCTATTCTGGTGGCTGATGGCTTAGAGTGCAAGTGAGCATTACCTGTTTCAATCTTGATGTTTCTTTGCTTTATTTGTTTCTGAAACTTGGTAGCCACCAATGACTTCATTACTAAAAACCCACCACACTTTAGGCAACTATCTACTAATCCTTCATGTTTTTGCCTTTCTGCTGTATTGTCTCAATCTGATAATTGGTTTCACTGTCTTCTTAGCATGGCTTGGTACGTTGTGTACTACGGCAGGGTGCCTGGAATGTACAATTCCTGGGCAATGTGCAATGCCCAGGTAAGTGTTTATCTAAATAACTGTCACAACAGTTTTACAATAAGGGAGGAAGCTGAAGCAACTTATTTAGAGTTTACTGGTGGTGAAACCGTGTCTCTTTTGTATAATTCTCCTCCACCAATCTAGAACTTGGTCCATGCTCAGCCATGCTTGGTTAACAAATCAGCTGTCCTAGTTGTTGCCTGTGTTCTTCTTTCTGTTATCATAATGCTGCTTCTTTTTTACATCCTCATGTGAGTGATTCATCGTGGCCAATGATGATAAAATCCTTGATTCTGGGAACATAAGCTTTTGCATGTTTCATACTTTCAGATTATTCACTTTCTGGTGTTGCCATAAGGTGCACAAACACGCCCTGCTCCTCGGATTCTGTAATGTTTATTTGTTATTGATGTTTTACATTGCCAAAATTGATATTCTTCCTTGCTGTTTTGTTTAATTGTAATCATGTATCTTCCTATGATGATGTCTTTAAGGACTATTTAATTGTCTGAGGCCATTCGTTGTTGTTCAAAGGTTTATGTTTGTTGGATCACTTTGCTACCTATTAATTTCTATGGCTTTCAAATTGTGTGAGGCCAATTGAGTGAGTACTCACTTGGGCCTGGTCGATCACAGACAGCTGCCAAACACAGTCTCACTTTGCCAGTTGGTGGTAGTTGGCCTCTTGGCCCGGCCGGTTGGTGAGTGTCAAACACCAACTCGACCAAGCCGGGCTCGTTTCATATAACAACACAAACAAGCTACATTGCAGCTGTTGGACCTGAACTGGTATGGCCTGGTCCGATAGGGCGAGCCGAGCTGGCCACAGCCAGGTGCACAAACACGCCCCTAACGAACGTGCTCAGTTGTCGCTGTCCGGGATCCGGACTTCCAGACGATGCAAAAGGTGCTTGTCGCGGGGCACCATTTTGCCGCTAATGTTAATTAATGGCCCTACGAAAGGATATTAAGCCATTAGTTTCTCGTTTTTTTCTTTCTTTTTTGTAGAATAAGGATCGAGGTGGTGTAATGACACTGTTGTGGGAAGACTAGTAGCATATTACGTACGTGAAGATTTAGTATTAGGCCTGAAATCATCCGCTGTTTCTTGGTAGACACCATTGCTTGTACTCAACCTTCGGATCATCTCGAGACACGCTCGATCTCTCTCTGTTTCCAGTTCCGAAGCCAAGTGACACAGGGGTGAAGACGTGAAGTAGGCTAGTAGCAGTAGCCCTCTGCTAGAGTGTTGGTGAAACGGCACGGGCCCGTGGATAAGACGAATGCGACCTGACCTGCTAAAACGGAAAGGATACTACAAAAAGAACGCAGCAGGCTCGGTCACTCTCCCCTTTGGCCGGCCCTGCCCCTTCCTGGCTGATTCCCTTTGCTCGCCACAAGTGCCAAGCCCACAACACGACCTCACCTGATGATGGGGGCGACGCAGCGGGGTGTCCGTGGCGTTCGCGTGCGCCTCGGCCTCGCCGCCCCATCGCCCGCAGCAGCGCAGATCAGATCAGACGGCGCGAGGAGCGACTTGCACTCGTCCCATCGCTGGTCACATCATCCAGTAGTATGTGTCACGTACGCTCGCCGTTCCAAGGGCCACGTACGCTCGCTCGCGCGGAGCGGGTGCGCCGCCGCCGCCGCTTTCTTCTTCGGGCAAAGCACAAAGCTGTGCCTGCCTGTGCGTGAGCCAACTTGAGGTTCCACGCGACGCGAGACGCGGGGGGTGTGGGGTGGGGTGGGGTGGGGGGTGATGGCCGCGAATGTCGGCCAGGACCCGCAGCTCACAGCACTGTCAACTTCGACGTGCAATATTAAGATTTATCGCCTCAGTCTTTTAAAGGTGTCTATAGGGTAGGGTTTGCGTGCGTGTGTTCATAGGGGTGAGTGTACGTGCGTATTGAGTATTTACGTTGTACTATATACTCTCAAAAAAAACTTCGACGTGCAATATTCCTTTTTTTTTGCGACGAATATACTACTATTCCGTGGCGGCCGTGTCGTGTCCCGCCACGTGCGCACGATGCTGCCAAGCGTAACATACTCCTACCATACCCTCTCGAGTCCTTGTCTCCTCCTTCCTCTAGCTTTGCCCGGCTTCATTTTGCGACGGGTATACACACTGGTGACTTGTGCTGCCCAACCCAGCAGAGCGTCCGAGAACCGCATAGATGGGGGATGCACAAAGTTCGTGATGTTTTCCACCCTTTTCCTGGTTGGTTGAACGATGTTCCCGGGCGTCACCTCGGCGCCTCGTGGTGGCCAAAAGTTCAGAAAAAACGCACAAGCGAGATATGACACTTGTCAGGTACAAAGGTAATGGGTATCATAAACCCTTCGATAAACTAACGTTCAACATAGCAACCATTTTTAAGACAGGATCCGATCAACCGCTCGAGTCTGAAGAAAGACCCATCACACGAAGGTCCCCCGCACCGGCCACAACAACTAGTCGTGGGCCGACCCATTCCTGAAAAAATGGACGGACAAGGGGTCGAACGAACGACCCCTCCGCCTCCACCTCGACTCCGACTGACGGACAGGGGTCGAACGAACGACCCCTCCACCTCCACCTCGACTCCGACTGACGGACAGGGGTCGAACAGAACGACCCCTCCGCCTCCACCTCGACTCCGACTCACGGACAGGGGTCGAACGAATGACCCTCCGCCTCTGCCTCGACCCCAACTGACGGACGGGGGGTCGAACGAACGACCCCTCCGCCTCCGCCTCGACCCCGAATGACGGACGGGGGGTCGAACGAACGACCCCCGGACAAGAAGCTCGATCAGCTCACCTGCTCCCGGTATGGGGTAAAGGGGATCCGATGCGCTTACCTGCTCCCGCCTAACGAAATGGGCACCCATTACCGCGATATCAAATCCACCAACTCACCGCTCATTCCCTCGACCCCCGTCAACTGTGTTGTCGCTGTAGCCACGTCGCGAGTACAGACTCCAGAGGCACCCCCTCGAGCCGTGAATAGGACAGCCCTCGACTGTGTCCTCAGGGATACGACAGGGCCACGCTGGTCTCGACCCCCCCTCGACCAGGGGCCTCGACCCTAGCCTCCAACCACTCCGGTATGGGACCCGTCCCGTCCGCCCCGTCCCGCTTCAGCTGTGGGACTCGCACCCGTCTACGGAAGGTCAACCCTGCTGCGCCATGCTGTGCGGCGATGCCCAGTCAGCCATCACCACGCCCTGAACACCGGAAGGATGGGAAGGCCACGCTGCCACACTGATCGACGTCCCTTCACCAGCATGGCGTCATGGACACGTCCCCCATGCTGCTACAATTTAGGACTCTATACTCTCAGGCCTCCCCTTGGTCTATAAAAGGGGACGCCGGGATAGAAGAAGGGGCAATGGGCACAGGGATAGACATTCATACATCAGTTCTGGCCCTCATACACCACACACCCGATTGCTTGATCGACCTCTCAAGTAACCAACCGACCACCTAGGATAGCCCCGCTAGTCCTAGGCCTTAGCTCATCCTGAGCACCCCCGTGTAAACATGCTTGTACCCCTCCTGTACGAGCACTTCGGTGCAAGATAATACAATCCATCCTCCCCCGCTGGATGTAGGGCCCTCTATACCCGAACCAGGATAAATCGTGTGTTCTTCTTGCATCACATCTGGGAGAGGGAGCATGCAATATACAAATTTAATAGCCGGTGGCCTTGACCCCCTGGGTCATAACACCGACAGTTGGCGCGCCAGGTAGGGGGGTTTGCGTGTTGATCAACTCCGAACTACTCTCCCAGATGGATTCCACGATCCCATTACTTCCATTCGCCACCACCGTCTGGTTCGGGAGTCTAGAGTTCATGTCCACGGGCCACGGCCACGACATGGTTCTACTCTCAGCTAGTGGCATGGATAGCAGCAGCTCCGGAGCGCCGGGGCCAAGGAGGACCAGACGACGGTCCCACCACTCGCGCCTCTCGCCTGCGATCAGGGGGAGGCGTGAACGACAACGCCGCACTCTTCACCGAGCGGATCCCGAGACGCCGGATGCCGTCCCCCCGGCCTCAGCTGGCGACATAGTCCCTCCCTTCGGGAGCCTGTTTGACCCATGCTTGCGGGCCGGGGGCGGGTACCTCTCTGAGCCTAACTTTCGCTCTGCCATACCGTCATCTCAGAGGGTCCCCGTGGCTTCTCCGACACACTTGGCCGTGCCGTCGCCGCCGCACAACCTGTTCCCACACGGGCTCTACAACAGCGCCAGACTCTGTTCTGCTTTTGTAGGCTCGCAGATGCAGGCACGTTGCGGGTCTCCAGGGAACCTGCTACGTGTGACGATCAACCTCATCACCACCTCTCCGCTGGACGAGCGCCCGGAGCCACGACGAGCCCCGATCCCGGGTTGTCACACTTGGGGCACGTTACGGCGACGGCTGGAGGAGGAGCGCAAGGGATCTTTCCCCAACTTTTACCACGGCTACCCCGACTCGGACTCCCCCGATGAGGATTACGATCCCACCCGGGAATGTTTCCACCTCGACGGTCAGGTTGATTCCCGGGACGACGTCAACGACGCCGCGACCACAAATGAAGGAGGAGAGGGCAACGCTACACCAGCGCGAAACGCCAATCCCCCGAGTCCTGACAAAGCCGATCCACCTCAGGACGTCCAGATCACGCAAGTCCGAGAGCTGCTCGCCAAGCTCGAGGGAGAATGCCTACGACTTCAGCAGCTCGAGCACGCCCTCGAACGAGATCGCGGGCGCCCACGGGGTGGAGGAGCTCGCGAGCAGGCCCGGGAAGTTCATCGACAGATCGTTGAGGAGGGAGCAAACGAGCGCCGCGTCTACAACCGTACCAGCCAAAATGTCGTAGCGGCCGCAATGCTACTTCGTGATATGCCAGCGCCATCGACACCCCAAGCGCGACGCATCAGAGACGAAATCTAGGGGCTTCTCCAAACCGCGGTTGTATAGCAGGCGGAGAGCTCGGCCTCGAGGCGCAGAGGAGCTGCCTCCGAACATCAGGACGTACCTCCTCGACAAAATCGAGAGGTGTCTGTCCACCAAGACAAAGCGCCCCAAGGCGGAGTAGAGCGACGACCGGTTCGAGACCGCATCGTCGACGATCGACCACCGCGGGAAAATGAACGACGCCGGCACGGCGATGCTGAGGCTCAAGGTTACAGCGCTCACCGAGGTGGGCGCTACGACAGTGACGAAGATCGACGTCGATCTCCGGAACCACCGGGGCCACGAGTCTTCGGTAGGACCATCCGGCGAACTGCCTTACCTGTCCGCTTCCGTCCACCCACCAGCCTGGTCAAGTACAACGGCGAAACCAAGCCGGAGCTCTGGCTTGCTGATTTCAGGCTGGCATGTCAGCTAGGAGGAGCCGACAATGACCACGTCATCATTCGGCAACTCCCACTCTTCCTCTCCGACACCGCTCGAAGATGGCTCGAGGAGCTCCCCCCGGACTTGATCCAAGACTGGCCCGACCTGGTCAGGATCTTCGAGGGGAACTTCAAAGGCACCTACGAGCTGCCAGGGAAGTCCTGGGATCTCCGCAGCTGCAAGCAGAGGCCAGGGGAGACCCTCCGCGCCTTCACCTGTCTGTTTTCGAGGCAACGTACTGCGCTAACCCACATCTCCGACCACGACGTCATCACGACGTTCATCGCCGGAACAACCTGCAAGGAGTTGGTGCGGGAGCTGGGACGGAACACCCCCAAGACCACCAACGAGCTCATGGACATCGTCGCCAACTACGCAGCCGGCGAGGAAGCCGTTGGCACGTTCTTCTACGCATCCCCAGACAAGGGGAAGGCCAATGCGGACGAGCCCGGGGGCTCGAACAACGGGCCCAAGAGGAACAACAACGGCAACAACAACAAGAAGAAGAAGAAGATGAAGAACAAGCCGGGTCGGCGCGACGTCGAGCCCGACGACCTTGTCGCTGCTGTAGACAAGAAGAAGCCTCGAGGTCCCCCTCTCGACGAGGGCGTCTTCGACAAGAATGCTGAAAGAGCCCTGCCCCTATCACAAGGGACCGACCAACCATAGGCTCGAGGACTGTCGCATGCTCAAAAGGCACTTCGACTCTCCTGGCTTCAAGAAAGACGACAAGAAGGGGGATCCGCGCGACGGGGACAATGGCGAGAACGGGGGCTTCCCCGAGGTTCACGACTGCTACATGATCTATGGGGGACCCTCGACTCGACTCAGTACACGTCAGTGTAAGAGGGAGCATCGAGAGGTCTTCTCCGTTCGAGTCCAGGCTCCTCGATACCACACGCCGATCACCTTCGACCAGGACGACCACCCCGAGCACTTCCCCAACGCAGGGGTCTACCCGCTCGTCGTCGACCTGATCATACTCAACACCCGCCTCACCAAGGTACTCATGGATGGAGGAAGCAGCCTCAACATCATCTACGTCGCGACCCTCGACCTCCTGGGGATCCCGAGGACCGCGCTCCTGCCCAGCGCGGGAGGATTCCACGGGGTCGTTCCAGGAAAGAAGGCACTCCCGATCGGCCGCGTCAAGCTACCCGTCTGCTTCGGTACCCCCTCGAACTTCCGAAAGGAGGATCTGACCTTCGAGGTGGTCGCGTTCCGTGGCATCTACCACGCCATAATCGGTCGACCGGGGTACGCCAAGTTAATGGCGATCCCGAACTACGCCTACCTCAAGCTGAAGATGCCAGGGCCCATGGGGGTCATCACCGTCGGCACCTCCTACGAGCACGCATACGACTGCGACGTCGAGTGCGTAGAAAACGCTGAAGCCGTCGAGGAGATGGCAGTCCTCGCGGCCCTCGACGACCTCTCCAAGGAGATCCCCGACCCCAAGCGACACGCCGGCAACTTCAAGCCTGCGTAGGACACCAAGACCGTCCCGCTCGACCCCGACCACGCGGATGGGAGGGCGCTGACGATCAGTGCCACCCTCGAGCCTAAATAGGAAGCCGTGCTCGTCGACTTTCTCCGTGCGAATGCTGACATGTTTGCATGGAGTCCCTCGGATATGCCGGGCATTTCGAGGGAGGTCGCCGAGCACTCCTTGGACATCCGAGCCGGATCCAAACCGGTGAAGCAACAGCTGCGTCGCTTCGACGAGGAAAAGCGTAGAATCATCAGGGAGGAGGTCGACAAGCTTTTGAAGGCCGGATTCATCAAGGAGGTACATCATCCCGAGTGGCTAGCAAATCCCGTACTTGTCAAGAAAAAGAATGGAAAAGATAGGATGTGCGTAGAGTACACTAGTTTAAATAAAGCATGTCCCAAGGTTCCTTTTCCATTACCACGTATCGATCAAATAATAGATTCCACTGCGGGATGTGAAACTCTCTGCTTCCTTGATGCATATTCTGGCTATCACCAAATAAATATGAAGGAGTCCGATCAGCTCGCGACTTCCTTCATCACCCCTTTTGGCATGTTTTGCTACATCACTATGCCCTTCGGTTTGCGAAACGCCGGGCCACGTATCAGCGATGCATGCTCCACGTCTTTGGGAAATATATAGGGCCGACCATCGAGGCCTACATCGATGACATCGTGGTCAAATCCAAAACAGTCGGAAACCTGGTCGGGGACCTTGAGATCGCGTTTGGTTGCCTCAGGGCAAATCACATAAAACTAAACCCTGAGAAGTGTGTCTTCGGGGTCCCTCGAGGCATGCTCCTAGGGTACATAGTTTCCCAGTGCGGGATCGAGGCCAACCCCGAGAAGGTAACCGCAATCACAAGGATGGGCCCGATCAACGACCTTAAAGGCGTGCAAAGGGTCACGGGGTGCCTCGCCGCCCTCAACCGGTTCATCTCACGGCTCGGGGAGAAGGCACTGCCCCTTTATCACCTCCTTAGGAAAACAGAACACTTCACATGGACCATCGAGACCGAGGAGTCGCTCTCCAAGCTCAAAGCCTTGCTCACCTCGCCACCTATCTTGGTGCCTCCAAGTCCAGCCGAGCCCCTCTTGCTCTACGTCGCAGCAACTACACAGGTAGTCAGCGCTGCCGTAGTGGTCGAGAGGGCGGAAGAGGGACATGCCCTATCGGTTCAGAGGCCCGTCTACTTCGTGAGCGAGGTACTTTTCGAGACTAAGACGAGATACCCCCACATCCAGAAGCTGTTGTATGCCATCGTCCTCACTCGGCGCAAGCTCAAGCACTACTTCCTGGGCCACCCGGTTACTGTGGTCTCGTCTTTCCCCCTCAGGGAGATAATTCAGAATCGGGAGGCGTCCGGGAGAATATCAAAGTGGGCGGTCGAGCTCATGGGGGAAACCCTCTCCTACGCCCCTCGGAAGGCCATCAAGTCTCAGGTATTGGCAGATTTCGTTGCAGAATGGACCGACACCCAACTACCCCCGGCGCAAGTTCAGACCGAGCTCTAGACCATGTACTTCGATGGGTCGTTGATGAAGACGGGGGTAGGCGCCGGATTGCTATTCATATCACCCTCAGGGTTTCACATGCGCTACGTCATCCGTCTCCACTTCCCCGCCTCCAACAACATAGCGAGGCCCTCGTCAATGGTCTGCGCATCGCCATCGAGCTCGGGGTCCGACGCCTCGACGTACGGGGGGACTCGCAGTTGGTAATCGACCAAGTGATGAAAGATTCGAGCTGCCACGACCCCAAGATGGAAGCCAACTGCAAGGAGGTCCGAAAGCTCGAGGACAAATTCTACGGCCTCGAGCTCAACCACATCGCCCGCTGGTACAACGAAGTCGCTGACGAGCTTGCCAAAACCGCATCTACTCGAGGTACGGTTCCTCCCGATGTCTTCTCGAGAGACCTTCACGAGCCGTCCGTCGACCTATGCTCGGGGGCTCCCGCCCTCGAGCAAGGGGTCGATCCACCCCCTTCGACCGACCCCCCCTCGAACGGGGAAGAAGTCATGGAGATCGACGAGACAGCCGCAACACCGACCCCCTCGACGGACTGGCGCACACCCTACCTCGAGTATCTGATACGGGGTGAGCTCCCAGAGGACCGCACCGAAGCCCGACGCATAGCCCGGCGCGCCAAAACCTACGTCTTGTATGGGGATGGCCGCGAGCTGTATCGACGCAGCCCTACCGGTGTACTTCAACGCTGCCTCACCCTCGAGGAGGGGAGGGCACTGCTGAAGGACCTACACACGGGGGCTTGCGGCCACCACGCGACGCTAAGAACGCTGGTAGGAAGCGCCTTTCGACAAGGCTTCTACTGGCGGACAGCCATCACCGACGCTACCAAACTCGTTCGATCTTGCAAGGAGTGCCAATTCTACGCCAGGCAGACCCACCTACCCGCCCAAGCTCTTCAGATGATACCCATAACTTGGCCATTCGCAGTATGGGGGCTCGACATGGTTGGCCCCCTAAAGAGAACCAAAGGTGGCCACACCCACCTCCTCGTGACTATAGACAAGTTCTCGAAATGGATCGATGCTCGACCCATCGCCAACATTCAATCTCGACAAGCCATGCTATTTTTCACCGACATCATCCACCGCTTTGGGGTCCCCAACGTCATCATCCCGACAATAGCACCGAGTTCACCGGCCAAAAGTTCCTGGACTTCTGTGACCACCACCACATCAGGGTGAATTGGTCTGCAGTCGCCCACCCTCGAACTAACGGCCAGGTCGAGCGCGCCAATGGTATGGTTTTACAGGGCCTCAAGCCAAGGATCTTCGATCGGTTGAACAAACATGGTAAGAGATGGGTCGATGAGCTGCCCGCTGTCTTATGGAGTCTCCGAACGACACCAAGTCGAGCCACGGTGTGACGGAACCGTCCAAATTATAAGAGATCAAGTACCAAAGTAGCTGATTTAACCGCCACTTAAAGCACTTGAGCTCATATAATCCCGGTAGTCTGGAAATCTCGAAGGATTTCTAACAATCGTATATCCAAGCAGGATCGTGCAAACTCAGGTATGCACATTCGAACGAGCCACAAATAAACCGAAAATACTTGAAGTACGAATAAAGTTATTACAACACTTTGTTCCCAAATAAAAGTAGTACTTACGCCACAACACCTGTGGCCGAATAAAACATTGTTTGAAAGTGAACCCAAAGTTTTACTCCACACTAAAATCATTAAAAGATAGGGGTGCCCATGATGTCATGTCCGACAATAGCAAAAGGTGAGCTCGTAGAAGACCTTGCCCAAGGCCTACTCCTCTTCTCCTTCGAAAGGATAGAGATAGTGCTTACAATAGCCGAAGTATACTTGGTCATCTGCAACAAACGGGATAAACCCTGAGTACGGGAATGTACTCAACTAGACTTACCCGTCTAACTGAAAATAAAGAGTCCAAGGGTATGCAAGGCTATTTATGTGGATCTGGGTAAACTTGTTTTTGCGGAAAAGCGAACAAGAAGAAACTAAAGATTAGGGAACAACCATTTTCCATCCTATTATTATTATCCTAGGTTTTGCACCTGTACTAGAGCACTCACTTGAACTACTCAATCAATATAATAACATATAATCCACATTCCTTCATCAATATTTTAAGTAGAAAACCATTACGATGTCACATGGAGTTTACCTTTGTGAAGCACATAACCCCCATATCCAGTGGGGGCGGCAATTCGAATCGATATACAACCAGCTGCAAAGATACCTTAATCACACGCCCACACTTCCCGTGGTCCATTCATTGGGTTACCAGCTCAACAAAGTCAGTGGTATCACCGTGGCTCGCATTGTCACCCAATTGTAGAATTAGTTGCCACCACGGGGTAGATTGTATCTACAAACTAGAGGGTGCTCACAGCAGATTGAGCGCCGGCCCGGACAGTGTTTACTCGGCTTCGGGGTCGATACTCGCAACGACCCCTATGTGAAAGGGCGCATTCAAAGATGTAAGAGGGCCACCATCGTATACAAACCTATACGATCCAACGGACGGACTGCCCCCAGGTCTAAACCACTTGGTGCACTTGCCTTCCAGTTGACCGCATTCATTACTACCATTGGTTCTTTCCACGATAGCAAATATAGCCAACCGTGATAGTATTACCCCCAAGGGATAACACGAAACATAAATATAAAAGTAACCATTTATTCTAAGCAGGCTAAGCGGTTGCTTTTACTTTTATTAACAGGGTAACAAGGTAGGTAAAACAATAATCAAGGAAGGTAATGCATCAATTTGGGATTCAAACAACTCCTGTCACCTAATGCATCACAGTATAAAATACTCAAGTAGATTAATTGTAAATATTGGGAGGCTTAAGAATGCTCCGGGTCTTGCCTTGAGTGAAGGTGGAGGGCTGGTGGTCAGGGCACTCGGGGAGGTTAGTGTCGAGCTCGTGGTACTTCTCGTTTAGCTCATGTACCTCCTGGACTTCTGTCTCTGGGGTTGGCTCCTGATGTTCCTCCACTGATCCTAAATGATTGCAATGCATAACTAAGTAACTTGATGATGCATGGATGATGCTTGAACAAGATTTAACACACTAAAAGAGATTCTAAGCATTTAACAAATTAATTACCATGAAGCCACTTTACACAGCAACCCTATCATAAATTTCTCAGAAAAATCTACCAAAATTACAGAGGGTAAAACATGTCTACTGGATGCTACTGCAGGAAACTTACTCATAGCAAAGCTACCAGCTAGCAGATACAAAAAGATGAAATTAAATGTAGAGAAAGCACTTAGAACTAGGGCTACTAGCTAACAGGGTAAAACATGCTATAACTTATTTTTCGCAGAATCTAAAATTAAAAACATACTTATCAAGAAAGTTCCATGATCAACACAAACATAAACTACTCTATATGATTTTCCAAAGAAAACCCTAGAAAAGGACACTTGAACTACAAGTATCTTTTCTGCCATACAACACACCACATGTGATATTTTTCTTAGATAGAGCATGACATAAAGAGACTCCACAAAAAGTTTCATGATTTATACATGCACATATTTACCACAGGAATTAATCTAAGAAAACACCAGAAACACATTTTAATAGGTGATAAATAAAACATGGCATGTTATATTTTTCCTAGCTTCTACACAGGATAACAGAGCTAACATAAAAACCTTACATTTTTATTTGACCATTTTAAGCAGGAACACAATTAACTTTGATATATGCAGAAAACAACTAATTAAACATTAGTACTGAAGACATTCTCCAAAAATCATTTTTTTATAATTTTAACAGAAAGATCATCATTTATAGAGTCTAACAAAATTGATTTCACCAATTTAGGGTTTACCAAACTCTAGATATAAATTAAACAAGCATTAGCATATTACTGAAAATAGGAAAAGGAATTTCATTTCGGAAACCGGCCCGATACACACAGAGGCGCGCAGGGCGACTGACAGGCGGGGCCCTCGGTCAACTCGAGGTCCATCTGTCGACGAGCAGGGAGCAGAGGACGGCGCTGACCGGCGTGTTCTCGCCGGCGGTGAGGTCTCCGGCGGTGGAGTTGGGTGTGATCGGCTCGGGATGATTACACGCATCCACTGGTGGAGTTGGTTGAACCGGCGCGACCGTGAAAGTGGTCGGCGGCGTGCGATGGCGGTGCAGCACAGCGGAGCGACGCGGCGAGGTGATCACCGGCGATGCGAGGCTCGGCGCAGGATTGCGTGAGCATCGTGGTGATGTGGTGAGTGCGGTTCGAGGGTTGGTCGAGCCGGAGGGGCTCTGTGGAACCTTGGCCACGTGCAAGCTCCGCGACGGCGGCAATGGCGCACGGCCAACAGTGCTGTGTCGATACAGGGCGAACTAGAGCTAGGGAACAGGTGTTCTCACCTCTACTAGTTCCGGTGAAGCTTCCACGAAGATGGAGGCGTCGGAGGCGAGGTGGTGAGGGGTGAACACCGTTTGGTCAGTGCGGTGGCGACTCGGGACCAAGGAACGGCGGAGGCGTTCCGGCGACTAGAGTCCTCGGCTAGTTAAACAGAGGCGAGCAGCGTGTGTGCGGGGCGAAGGCGAAAGCTAGTGCGAGATGGATCGAGCAGAGGAGCTCGGATGGTGGTGGATTTGAGAAGGGGGCGCTGCAGTGCTGTTGGCGCTCGGCGCGGCGAGAACAGAGGCAACGCGAGCGAGTGAGCGAGTGAGGATGAGTGCAAACGAGTGTGAGAAGTAGAGGAGGTGTAGGCACTCCACTTTGCACGGTCATGGCCGACCGGCGCGGCCAGTGGGGGCCGTGACGTGATTGTGCGGCGGTGGCAGCGACGCTGGCGTGTTCGCGGCGTGCGGAAGCAGAGCAGGATTTGGTCGACGCGCCGTTAGCGCGGATTCGCGCTCGATTGCGAGAGGGACGAGGCGTGGAGCTGATCGGACGCGGCACTGCGGCGGCGTTACTACGAAATGACGGCGCGACAGTGCGGCTGGCAGGTATGCGGCGGCGAAGCAGGGGCGTCAGCGGCGGGAAAGCGGTGCAGGCTCGGTCCTAGCGCCGTTAGCACAGGTGCAGGTGCGGACGCGACTGAGACAGAGCGAGTGGCTGATCGGCGACAGCGATGTCGGTGCAGGGCCGCAGCGGCGACGATGGCGTGTTCAACATCCGCGGTCAGGCATCGTCGGCCACGCGGCAGATGACGCCGACGTACGGTTCAGCCGCGGTCGGGCGAGTGCGCGCTGGCGTGCGCGACGCGTGCGTTCGGGCACGTGCGCGGCACATGTGTTGTGCTACGCGCGGGTGAGCGCGCGAGAGGGGGGTTCGATCGACTGATCGAGCCTCCTGCTCGGGGGTCGTTCGTTCGACCCTATGTCCGTCATTTCGAGGTGTCGAAGTCGAGGGGGGGGGGGGTCGATCGACTGGTTGATCGAGCCTCTGGCCCGGGGTTGTTCGTTCGACCCTCAGTCCGTCCCTTTCTCAAGCGGCGGTCGAGGCCGAGCGGGTCGAAAGCGATACTCGACCTGTTTTGGTTCTGATTTCTTTTTCCCATTTTCTTTTATTTGATTCAAACTGAATTTGCTTCAAAACAGTTTCAAAAACTCCAAACTAAGTTTTGACACTTCAACCAAAGTTGTTCAGAATAGTATTCTCTACTTTTTTCATGTAGATCATAAACTCTAGAAACCTTTAGTTCAAGAATCGAGGATTAAAAACTTATTTAAGCTAATTAGGAAAAGAATTACTTTAATTCTTTAACATATAAAATTAGGTAGGGTAAATAAACATAAAGCAAAACATACTTTACTCTAAGCATAGCAAGGTTTTAGCGAAACAGGTTGGTCACAAGATCGAGCACACACCACCTATTTAAATTCTAGTTTTAAAACATATAAACACACACATGAGATGATAGCATATGCAAACATGAATGAAATGAAATGCTTGTGCTTAGTGGTTAATGATGATCATAATGCAAGCTTGACACAGGGTGTCACACACAGGGTTCTCCCCGTTCTTCTTTGTCTATGGGTCCGAGGCCGTCCTCCCCACTGACCTTGAGTACGGATCCCCTCGACTAAAGGCCTACAGCGAGCAGGCCAACACAGCAGCCCGAGAGGACTCCCTCGACCAGCTCGAGGAAGCCCGAGACGTGGCCCTCTTCAAGTCGGTAAAGTACCAGCAAACGCTGCGGCGCTACCACGACAAACACGTACGCAAAAGGGACCTCGACGTCGGCGACCTTGTGCTGCGGCGCCGACAAAGCAACAAGGGATGTCACAAGCTGACGCCACCTTGGGAAGGACCCTTCATCGTGGCGGAGGTGCTGAAGCCAGGCACTTACAAGCTGAAGAACGAAAAGGGCGAGATCCTCACCAACGCGTGGAACATCGAACAACTACGTCGTTTCTATCCCTAAGGCCTCGGCGCCTCGTACATTTTCCGCATTATGTACACTTATCGCATTATGAATGAATAAAATGTTCTCGAAATACATTTCACATTCGTTCATAACTCTAAGGTAGCCTCGACTCTGCTCCGGCAAAGTCAAGCCTCCCTCGGGGGCTAACAGGGGGGGACCCCCCCTCCTAAGTCCTCTAAAAACTCGAACGCTTTTTCGACACTCAGCACCTCTCTTTCCACCTTTGCCCCGAGCACGCTTTACGGCTAAGTAAAAAAGGCCTCGAACTCCCTAAGGGTCGAGGGCCGCCGAGCCGAGGACTCTCCTACGCCTCAGGGCTATGGTACCCCCACTCGCTCCCCCCCCCTCCAGGGATACGAGCGTGCGTCGAATACTTAGTCCACATGCAACAACTTAGGCAAAGAGAAATAGAGACAGCTCGAGAAATAAAAACTACCAGATGCATCTCGAACAAAGTGCATTAAATTTAAGAAGCTCCGAGGGCTCGACATCATATCATTACAAAAGCTAATCTATTACATGGACCTTCTTATCCAGATTTGGCTCACAGGCCTCGACTACTCGTCGCCATCTCCATTCGCCGAAGGGAGCACTTCAGGCTCGAAGAGCTTTGCCAGCTCGCCTCCGGGCACCTCCGCGGCCTCGATCAGCTCATGGCATCTCGCCACGTTTTCTTCTTCAGTCATCCTCGGGTCGGTGATGAAGCCGCTGGCGACGACGCTGAGGTCGTAGATATAGCCCTAGCGGACGACCGCGAGCGCCCGCTTCATGCCCACATGCAGAGCAGCACGGACCTGCTCCGTCACCTCTTGCGTCATGGAGTAGAAGCGGCGCAGGAGGGAGTCTCCTCGCACGTCGCCCTCGACCGCCGGCTCTGGCTCGACCCCCAGGTCGTCGCAGAAGGAGGAGATGGCGCCCTCGAGCCTCTCATTCAGGCTCGTCTCCACCCCAAGGAGGCTCTGAAGGCTGGCCAGATCCTCGTGGGCTCGGGCCTTGTCCCCTGCGAGTTCTGCCAGAACAAGCACGTGACTCAGTCAAAACCAAAAAGCAGGGGAAGGATCAAGACCAGGCAAGCTCAGTAACACTTCCAAAAACTCACCTTTGGCGTGCGCCTCCAGGGTGACGTAGCCCTACTCGGTCCTCTCAAGTTGATGGCGGATGTCAACGAGCTCCGCAGCTTGGTCGCCGATTCTTAGCCTGGAGGTCCTCGATGACCTTGCCAGAACCATCGAGGGCCTCTTCTGGCTAGCCGCCACCTCCCCCAGAGTGGCGATCTGGGCTCGGGCCTTCTCCTCCGTGACACCCAGCGTGTCACGTTCACGGGAGACGGCGTCAACGTCCCCCTGGAGCTCCTGGATACTCTTCGCCGCCAGAGTCAGCTCCTCCCTCAGCTAGGCGGCCTCCTCCTCCGCCTTGGGCCGAGCCTCCTGGGAAGCATCCCGCTGCTGCCTGACCTCAATAACTACCTTGAGAGCGGCCTCAATCCTCAACTGCGCCGTCTCCTGGGCGGCCCGGGCTCCCTCCTGCGCAGCCGCCACCTCGGCCTTCAACTGGGCGACCTCGGCCTTGGCCCTCGACCGCGCCCGGGAGGCCTCCTCCTGGGCAGCCTTGGCCTCCTCTTATGCAGCTGCCGCCTCGGCTTTCGCCTGGGCGGCCTCAGCTTTTGCCTGGGCGGCCTCGGCTTCCGCCTTCTCCAGCGAAGCGCGGAGGGTAGGAAGCTGCTCCTGCGCCCGGAGGATGAACTGAGACTTGTCGTACGACCTCGCCCTTAGTGCCTACAAAGGACAAAAAGGAAGGTCATCAGAAAGGAGCAGCAAAATAATCGAGGCAAATCGAAAGGGAAAGAACGAGGCTTACCTCCATCCCCCGGTGCAGATCTGCGGAAGCAACCTCCGCCGACAGGCGCACCACGTGCTCGAGCCACGCCTGGAACTCCTCCAGGTGCTCCCACTCCCCGAGCTCGGCTTGATCGTCGAGCTTAAAGAGGGTGCGCCCTGGGTCTCGGGGGTCAGCCAGCTCGAGGGGCTCCTGCCCTCAGAACCTGCTGCTGCAGTCGATCCTCTCTTGGACCTCCCGCATGATGCCCCGACGCATCTCGGGGCCACCCTCGTGGAGCACCACCCGCTCCGCCAGAGTAGGGAAGGGAGCCGCCCCCTCGAGCTGGGCTCTCCTGGCCTCAGGGTCACTTTGCGGGGTCGACACCGACCCCTCCGAGTCATCGCCCCCAGGCGGAAGAAGTCCCCGCCGGGAGAACAACCCTGCGCAGTGAAGAAAGCAGACGATCAACTCACTACGGGTCGACTAAGTTAGACGACGGATTACCTTGAGACGATGATTGCCCGGCCTCGAGACAAGGCCGAGCTGACGCCTCAGACATCATCACATCCGCCGCGCCGCTTCCCTGTAGCGCCGCAACGGCCCCCTCCGGTTCCGACGAAGGGGTCGTCGCTGCGGCCAACTCCGCCGGGTCCATCAGCTCCGTCACCATATTGGCCACCTCTTCAGCAGTGGCCGTCTCTGACATCCCCGCCATCTCCGCCGCGGGCGTCGCCTCGACCTCCTCCGCCCGTCCCCCCTCCTCAGGCTGGGGAACCGCCGCCGAAGTCTCCTCGACGAAGGCCTCCGCCGGCGATGGCTCCTCCGACATGGCAGCAGCCGCACCCCCGCGCTCGAGCTGCAGACGCGCGTCCCGTGACGCGAGGCTCTCGGGCCACCACCTCGGCGCCGGGCGCTCTGGCGTCTCTCCCTCACCGGTGGTGGTCAAGTCGACCACCTCCACTTCTGCGGCGGCTTGGGGCTCGACCCCCCTGTCACGGCCGTCGTCGACGCCGGCTTCGCGCCTTCCAAGGCTGCGCCCCCCCCCCTCCGACGGGTGGGTAAGCACGGCCTCGACCGCCTCTCCGGCGGACCCCGCTGACGCGGCGTGCCAACCCGTCTCTTCCCCCACTCGAAATAGCTCCGCGGCGGCCTGCGCCTGCCCTCGCCCCATCGCCTCCCGTGCCTTGGCCGCCCACGCCGCCTCTGGGGTGAGGGTCGAAGGGGACGGGGCGGCAGGACTGGCCCCGACGACCATCTTGACCGCGGCTTATGCCCTTAGCCTCTTGGCCGAAGTGACGGTCGTGCCCTCCGATGAGCGTTTTGCCCTGAAAAAGGAACTCATACACGATGATAAGCACAAGTCATAACCAACGAAAAATACTCGGGATCGACAGGGAAGCAACTTACCCCAGCGGAGTCATGGGGGTCCGACCAATGGACTTCGAGCCGCTCGGGGGCTTCTATGAGGCACGACGAGAACCACTTCTCCCGCCAGCGCTGGCCGTGGCAGGGGTCGAGGCCGCTCCCTCCGCCGTCTCCTGCGCAGGGGCCGACGATGTCCTCGTCACCCCCCTCCTGACCTCCTCCTGCGTCGACGAGCCCGACGCCCGTGTGCTCGACCGAGTGGGCACGGGAGGCGTGCTCGACCGACCCCCCGATGGGGATCGCGACAAACGGCCATGCGCCTGCCGCGGCACTTCACCTTGAGGAGCCACGGGGCGCCCGCCCCGCGGCTCAATCTCGTCAGTTGGGGCCGACCTCGACGTCGACCCCTCTCCTCCTCCACTTCTGGCGGCCACCCTCTGCCGCTCGGGCACCGCTTGTTCCTCCTCGAGCCCTCCTTGCGGCTCGACCTCCCCGTCGCTGCTCTCCTCCTCCTCCTCCTCCGAGGGCGACTCCTCCTCGGAAAGGTTGGCCCACCTCTACCGGGCCCGGCGTTGTTCAAGCTCCTGCTTTTCTCGGGCCCTTTTGCCCTTGTCCTTCTTGGCCTTGTCCTTGGCCTTCTTGTCCTGCTCAGCCTGAAGGCGTCTCGCCTGGGAGTCGCCCTGCTCCTCCTTCACCGGTGGTAGCGACTTTCGGAAGACGACGTCCCCCTGAGAACGCAAGGCAGTTAGAATGAAGGCGAAGAAGGTAAACAAGGAAGATTAGAGAACAATAACAGAGAAAGGGAGTCATACCAGTTGGACATGTCCCTGGTCCGGCATCATGGGGACGCTGGCGACGCCCCCGATCTCGAACGCGCAGGCGAAAGAGGCGCGTACCCGGCGGACCACCCTCTCGGGGGGTAGCTCGTCCCCCAGGAGGCGGCACCCCGTCAGATCCACCTCCGGCGCATCTCATCGAGGCGTCGCGGGCGAGCCATCAGCGGCACGACCCGCCGCTGGTGGAAGGCCGACGCAACGATCGCCGCCGTGAGTCCCACCTTTTTTAGACGGGCGATCGCGTCGAGCAGGTGGCCGAGCCGCGACTGCTTCTTCTTGTCGATGTCGTACCTCCAGTGGTCGGGCCTCGAGTCGATCGTCCTCCCGGTGTAGGCGGGGAGCAAGTCGTCGTCGTTCCTCAGGTAGAACCACCCGGAGTGCCAACCGGAGTGGCTCGACGTGAGCTTCTCTGAGATCCTGCTGTCCGCCCTCTTGAGGGCGATGCTGCAGCACCCCGTCCTGACCATCCTACGGTTGCCGAGCCCGGCCGACGCATGGAACAGGCTCGCCTCGAATAGGTGGAGCCACATGTCCCAGTGCAGCTCGATCCCCAGGTATCCCTCGCACACGGCGGTGAAAACCGCCGCGTGACAGATACCATTGGGGGAGAGGTGCTAGAGCTCCACGCCGTAGTGTTGGAGGATCCCGCGTAGGAGACGGTTGGGGGGAGCGCCCAGCCCGCCCGGTGGAAGGCTTCAAAGCTAACCACGTAGCCCTCCGGCGGGTTGGGCTCAGCATCCTCCCGCGGTGGCACTACCCACTCCGGCCGGTCGACAGAGGTGATGGGCCGGAGGAGACCACTCTCCACCAGATCTCCTAGACGCGCGACAGTCGCCGAAGACGGGAGCCAGGCATCGGGGCCGCGCAGGCTGTAGCTGGCCATGGGGGCAGGGAGGCTGGTGCGCTCGGATGTGGGGGTGGAAGGTATGTTCCCAATCTCTCGTCTCCCTACTCTTACGCGCGTAGAGGTCCGGCTCGGAAGGAGGTAGGGAAGGCGATGGCGAAAAGGAGGCAGGGAAGGCAATGGCGAGAAGGAAGCAGCCGACTCCTCACCTCCGGTATTTATAACTGGGAGCCCAACCGGCAGATCCAATAGACAGGCAAGTGAATCTCCGCATTTAATGCGCCCACCGACCGCCTCCTCGTATTCCTCCAGGATAAGGCGCACCCGTCGCGTCATCGGGTTCCACACCGCACTCCGCGCCGCGCCCTGCGCCTGCTACTGTTGCGGCCGAACGGACATCTCCTAAAAGGCGCGCCTACGGCGGACAATGCACGACGGTAAGCATTATCTTCGGAGGTAAGCAACGGACATCGACCCGTCCATCAAAATCTCGAGGGAACGAAGGTTGGCCCTCGAACGGGGTTCGACAGCCACCCTCGAGCACCTGAGGTCTGAGGGGACCTCGGGTTATGGACTCCGGTCCACCCCCAAATCTCGAGGGGGCGAAGGCTGGCCCTCGAACAGGGTTCGACAGCCGCCCTCGAGTGATCGAGCCCAACGAGCGGATCCGACAAAAACACAGGTATGTCCCCGCATTTAATATACCTACCTACCCCCTTTGTATTCCACAGGATAGGACGTCACCTTCGGAGGCGAGCGGCGGACGTCGACCCGTCCGTCAAATCTCGAGGGAGCGAAGGCTGGCCCTTACATAGGGTTCGACAGCCACCCTCGAGTACCTGAGGTTAGGAAGGACCCATGGTTACGGACTCCGGTCCACCCCTAAAATCTCGAGGGGGCGAAGGCTGGCCCTACGAACGGGGTTCACAGCCGCCCTCGAGTATGCGAGTTAGGGATGACCCAGGGGGGCCAGGCGCGAGCCCCTAGCTCGAGAACGAACTCTTGAGGCCCCCCGGGACATATCCGAGGCATAACCACGGAATACCCAAGGATCCCTACGCCGGGAGGCATCGAGCCACCAGCTCCCATCGAACGGAGTTGGCACCTAGGTAAGCCACACGGTCTTGCTTAATGAGAACGCCTCAGGGCTTCTAATCGATCCCTATCGAATGGGGCACGAGTTCTCACTTGGATTCTTACCCGTACCGGGCAGATCTCTGCCCGACACCAGCTCACAGAGAACTTCGAGGCTCGTCCTAACGAGGATAGCACGATGCTCTTCGCTCCGCAATCCGAACGCAAGGATCCGTGGGAAGGACGCTAGGAGGTAGTGAAAGCCCAGCCACGCAGGGCTGGAGGGCTCGACTACGTACGACACCTCTCGACGAAAGAGGGTCGAATACACTCGTAACCTGGCAGACGGAGTTGGCCTCTCGGTAGGGGCACTGTGACTCCAGTGTAACGCTCGAGGGAGCGAAGGCTGGCCCTCGGAAGGGTTCGACAGCCGCCCTGTAGCACCTCCTTTTCAGGGAAAGGACCGCTCATAACCTAGTGAACGGAATCGACCGCTTGGTAGGGCACCACGACTCCAGGTAACCCTAAATCCCCCTGATAAAACACACATCAAAGCCCTCAGAGGAGTTCTTAATCACTCCTCTGAGGCCTCGGGGGCTACCCCCGCGGGGTGCGCTCGCGCGCACCCCGCGGAGAATCAAACCTCTTACTAACTCTGTAGGTCAATGCCAAAAGCTCCTATGCGGATTCTCCTTATCCGCACAGAGGCTCGGGGGCTACTGTCGGGTACAAAGGTAAGGGGTACCCTAAACCCTTCGATAAACTAACGCTCAACATAGCAACCATTTTTAAGACAGAATCCGATCAGCCGCTCGAGTCCATGAAGAAAGGCCCATCACACGAAGGCCCCCCGCACCGGCCACAACAATTAGTCGTGGGCTGGCCCATTCCTGGAAAAATGGACGGACAAGGGGTCGAACGAACGACCCCTCCGCCTCCACCTCGACTCCGACTGACGGACAGGGGTCGAACGAACGACCCCTCCACCTCCACCTCGACTCCGACTGACGGACAAGGGTCGAATGAACGACCCCTCCGCCTCCACCTCGACTCCGACTGACGGACAAGGGTTGAACGAACGACCCCTCCGCCTCCGCCTCCGCCTCGATCCCAACTGACGGACGGGGGGTCGAACGAACGACCCCTCCGCCTCCACCTCGACCCCGAATGACGGACGGGGGGGGGGGTCGAACGAACGACCCCCGGGCAGGAAGCTCGATCAGCTCACCTGCTCCCGATATGGGGTAAAGGGGATCCGATGCGCTTACCTGCTCCCGCCTAACGACATGGGCACCCATTACCGTGGTCAAATCCACCAACTCACCGCCCATGCCCTGGACCCCCGTCAATTGTGCTGCCGTTGTAGCCACGTCGCGAGTACGGACTCCAGAGGCACCCCCTCGAGCCGTGAATAGGACAGCCCTCGACTGTGTCCTCAGGGATACGACAGGGTCACGCTGGTCTCGACCCCCCCCCCTCGACCAGGGGGCTCGACCCCAGCCTCCAACCACTCCGGTATGGGACCCGTCCCGTCCGCCTCGTCCCGCTTCAGCTGTGGGACTCGCACCCATCTACGAAAGGTCAACCCTGTTGCGCCATGTTGTGCGGCGATGCCCAGTCAGCCATCACCACGCCCTGAACACCGGAAGGACGGGAAGGCCACGCCGCCACAGTGATCGACGTCCCTTCACCAGCATGGCGTCACGGACACGTCTCCAGTGCTGCTACAGTTTAGGACTCTGTATTCTCAGGCCTGCCCTTGGTCTATAAAAGGGGACGCCGAGATAGAAGAAGGGGCAATGGGCACAGGGATAGACATTCGGACATCAGTTCTGACCCTCATACACCACACACCCGATTGCTTGATCGACCTCTCAAGCAACCAACCGACCACCTAGGATAGCCCCGCTAGTCCTAGGCCTTAGCTCATCCTGAGCACCCCTGTGTAAACCTGCTTGTACCCCTCCTGTACGAGCACTTCGGTGCAAGATAATACAATTCATCCTCCCCCGCTGGACGTAGGGCCCTCTATGTCCGAACCAGGATAAATCTTGTGTTCTTCTTGCATCAGATCTGGGAGAGGGAGCACGCAATATACAAATTTACTAGCCGGTGGCCTTGACCCCCTGGGTCATAACACCGACAACACTAATTAGGAGTATTAAATATAAACTATTTATAAAACTAATTTGTCGTAGAAGACTATTTTAAAATAATTTGTCGTAGAAGACTATTTTACGAAACAAATCTATTGATATAAAATAGTCTATGATTTTGACAATATAGTGCTACAATAAACATATGTTAATGATGGATTGATTAGACTTAATAGATTCGTCTCGTGAAGTACTACTTGACGTTGTAATTAGTTTTATAATATAAATTATATTTAATTCATTTAATTAGTATCAAATATCCGATGTGACAAGGGACTAAAAAAAGTCTCACAACCAAACACCCCCTTAGCATATGCTACCTACATCGGAATTAGGGTCTGATTGCTCAGCCTGGCTCGCACCCGCCGGCCAGGCTTTCATGCACCAGGTTGAGCACATGTAAGTCGTGTGTGTTTGGTTGATTGCTCCATCGTAGCCAGGATCACACGGGAAGTTGTTTGGTTGAAGCTTATCTCGTATCGCCACTCTCTCGCTCTGTGCTATATGCGCGCACGCTTTGCACCACGTCGGACAGGCCCAGAAGAAACCGAATCGGAATTCGTTTCCGCACAGCCAGGCTCGCACGCCCATTCTGCATGTCGTCGTCCATGCCCGCGGCTTTCTTCAGCCAACCAAACATGCCTTGCCTGCATGCGGAGGGCCAGGTTGGGGCTACTTATCTCAACCAATCAGACTGCTTTGAGATTCGTGTTGCTACACCTCTCTCAAATGCTTCCTATTCTGTTTGAACAACACATATCTCGATGCACTAATGGACGGTGTAGATAGTATATGTCTAGCATCTACTCCCTCCGTCCTAAAATAACTGTCGTTTTGAGTTTTTGTGCCACAAGTTTGACTGGATTTATAGAAAATACGTTCAATATTTATATCTTCAAATAATTTTATTAAAAAACTAGACAAAAAGATCTTTTCGATGATACTAATTACTTAACATAAATATTTATATTTATTAATATATAATTATCGATATTTATTTCTGGGGAAGCGAGAAAGACAGTTATTTTGGGACGGATGGACTAGTAGGTACCAAAAAAACTGCTTTTCAGATAAAGCTATCATGACAGATTTAGACTTTGAAAGGACTACCTTTAGACTTTAAAAGGACTACCCCTTGATGTCATTTGAAGGTAAATATGATTTTTTAGTGACACTTTTAATGAGACGGAGGGAGCATTTATTTCCCTGTTTAGTGTAACGACCTCTTTTCTCCGGTTCTATAGCATCTCCAGTAGTTAAGAAAAAAGGTAATAAATCAAAGAGTTTTCAAGTTGCTAGAAAAAAGGTGATGCAAACGGAGTACGGATCGCTCCTGGGCCCAGTACTACATACAACGGCTGTTCAGTGTTCACCTTTTATTTAGTGTATATATATACGGAGTACCAGTACGGTACGAGTACATCGTCACGAGACGTGCGTAAAATTCAAGGGAGTACACGAAAAGCCTCGGTGCCCTGACTGCCTCTGGTACTGGTAGAGTGCAGGCCGACAGCACGCGAATGCGATGAACTGGTGGACTCCCCTCGAGGAGGAATCTCGTTGACTCTAGGCGGATGTCATGTCGTGTCCCCATCCGTCCGTCCGTCCGTCGGCCGTGCCCGCAGACCCCGCGACACAAGGACACTGCTGCGTCTCGGTCTCTCGTTTTCTCTGCTGTGCCGTTGCCGGTGCCGGTAGCCCGTAGCCCGGTACAGTAGTTTGCGCACAGTACCCGTGCTGATCCAGCACAGGAGTCCGTAGAGTCGATCGTGGCACCAGCGCATGTGCATTCTTGTAGTAAAGTATTAACGTCTCCTGTTGCCGTGGATTAGAAGCTGTACGCACTGCAGCAGGGGGCTTCCGAAGATCCTCCAGCTTCATCAAACTGCGCACGTGTCTCGTCGTACGTACGACACGACACCACACGACTCAGCAGTAATTGAAATTGAAGGAGAAGGCCCGCGAGTTATCGACACGACACACACGGGCAGGGTGTATCCTTTGCCGTTCCGGCGGTGGGTGGGTCATTTCCTCCTCTCGCCATCACGCGAAGCGGTATTTGGGGCTTGCGGCCCCTGCTCTACCAATGCCGATGCGATGCACCTCTCCCTGCGTGTGGGTCTCTTCTACAGTAGCTCTTGAGCCACGCACCGCTAGAGAACAAGAGCAAGCGCGGGAACCACGCTCAGCCGACGTCCCGGCGACGCGCGCACAGTAGTAGACTAGTACTCCGTACAGTACTAGGCAAGGGACGAACGGTCCGGTCCGGTTCGGGCGGGCGGGTGCCCACAACCGAACGAACGCAGCGCAGCCACCCAACGGACTGTGGGATGGGCCCACATGCCCTACCCTGCGACACGGTGGGGGCCCAGGACCGTAGTTTAATCCTCTTGCCGACATGTGGGGCCAAGCGGGAAGACTTGGGAGTCACACAGGCGCACGGCACGGCGGCGGGCATCCCAAGCCGGCGCACCAACCACAGCAAACCATTGGCATTGGGGCGACGGCGACGGATGTCATGTCACTGCGGCCTGCGGGAGCGCGAGGGCGGGCGCAGCGCATGGTCATGGACCGGGTGCACCAAGGGTTTTGCCTTGCCCGACCCGACCCACACCACACGTGTGACTTGTGACTTGTGAGCAAGGAACGGCCCGGCCCCGCCGAACGCCCATGCCGTCGGGCGGGTCAGGTGCTCCTATTTTGCAAGCCGGCGTACTGTAGACGCTCACCGTGCAGGTGCCTGTGAAGGCAGACCAGTTTTTTGGGCTCTTCTGGGTTCTGGTCGCCTTTTGCACATTGGCCCCCTTGTTTTAACAAAATTCACGTGCCCTGGGGACCGGTGACTTGGAGATTTTTTTTTTTAGGTTAGGTGACTTGGAGATTGTGCGCTAGGTAACTAGGTTTCTCTTCTGTCCAACTGTTGGAGTGTTGGGAGCTGGGAGTGCTGTGTTGTCTACGGATGTGTGTCTTGGTCTTTCCCGTTTTGTGCTGTGGAGTGCCTACGAAACAATGGTACGCAGCTCCATGACCTTCGAGCTCGGTGGTGCTATACTAGATTTTGGAAACAAGGGATGATGTTAGTAAATGGACCTTTCGGTATGATATTATTGAGTACGAATAATGCTTGCTTCAAATTTTATATCAGCAGTGCAATATTAGTAACGTTTTCGCGTGAGAATAAAAAATATAGTCGCAGTTGGGGAAACACTTGAGTAGCTCACTTGGTTAAAGCGCGTTAGATGTATGTTTGCTATTTTAATCTAAAAATGGCATTTTCGTACTCGTTGATTTTGCCGCAGAGCGAGAAGCATTGATAATAGCTTGGTGTATTAACTAAGTATGAATGATCTTGCATAATTAAAATATTATTCATTGTCTTGGTCTTTGGGCGGTAAACTTGAAAACCGCTGGCCGCAATAGTACCTGCAATCACCTTGGGGAATCATTAGCATCAATGGTCTGAAATAAATACTACGATTTAACTGAGTATGAGCATGTGTAAACAAAATCGTTGGGCGGAAATGATGATTGCAGGCAACCTCAATGGTCCACCTTTAAGCTCTTCTTCTAAGAGACTTGGGGACGTGCCATAATAAAAATAAGAAAAGAAGAGAAAATCGCAGCCATAATTTGCAAATTTAAAAATATCCAGGTACCTAGATGCAAAGTGAAGACCAAACAAAAACAATTGAAAATTAATTAAGTAGAGATATTACTGTAGATAGACTTTTCTGGAGTGACAGATTGCAGATAGAGAGAGAAAGGGAGAAGAAGAAACTGAAAGATGACAAAACCCCACACAAGCGAGATTTTCGAGAGAGAGAAACACGCCACCAGAGAGGACTGAGGAGAGAGAGACAAGAAACAGGCAGACGAAACAAACGGGGCCTATTTCCCCGTCGTCCTCCTCGGTCCTCCAGTTCTCCTCCCACTCAAAATCGAGTTCCCGTTTAGCTCTCCGAGTCCACTTCCCTCTCCCCACCTTCCATCCCAAGTCCTCCCCGTTCTTGCGCGGCTGATGCGAGCGATTTCCTTCGTCGCCGCATCCGGTCGGGCTCAGGAACGGAGGTGAGCATGGCGAGCATTGCGCGCGGCAGATCGCGACGGAGGCAGGGGGACGGGTCGTCGGACCGGAATGCGGCACGCCCCACCGTTCCTAACCCCGATCAGCAAGGTCTGTGCGTGCCTCCTTTCTTGTTACAGATTCCTGTGGCGCTCCTTGGATTATTTTTTGCAATTTCCGGTGAATTTCCGCGCAAGTTTTTTTTTTTGGGGGAAAGTAAGGAGTCCATGTGATGAAGATCTCGACTTTGATCTTGGATGGCGATGGTTGTTGTGATTATTTTCCCTCTTGCTTTGCCTAGGACTTGGGAGATCAGGACATTTTTCCTTTTCTTTCCCCTCGTAGCTCTGGTACTGCTAACGGGAACTTGGGATTGCTTGCACATTCGTCATGATCCAGTTTTAGGTGTCTGCTTTGCTATTTTGAATTAAAATCCCGTCCTTTTACCTTCATCTCCACTTCACTTCATAGGGATGGAGTTTGGTGTTGGGAAGGACGTCTTTTTCGGCTTTGTGCACAGTAGCTAATACTATGATTTTTTAGGATAAAGTCTGGCATAAATACACTTAGTCCTTGACATAGCTAAGTGAAAGGGCATGTTATTAATCTTTTATAACCCCCTCCTGTTTTCGGCCGCGGAGACATAGCTTTCTTGTGGACTTTAGGTCTTTGTCATGCCTTTATTGGAGAGAGAAAGATTCTTGCTTCCAATTTCAAACCATTTTGGCGGACGGTTCTTTTCCTTTTTTCTTATTATATTTCGTTCAATTTGAAACTGCAGTGGCCTAGATTCTGCACGAGTTCTAGGCCAATTTTAAAACCAAGGATGAAAAGGATGTAATTTCCCATCCTGTTTTGCCGAATTGGTATACAGTTGTACATCATGCTATGCTTTGAATTATTGAGGTACTGTAGAGTGTAGGATTTATAGTCTTAGAGTTGTCAACTTGTCAATTCCCACAGGATCACGCAAAGAAACCTTACTTGCCCGTAATTTGCTGGATATGTAAGTTAAAGTATTAAATTATTCTATTCTGCGTCCTCTTGTCTGTTGGATGCCGTGAGGATTCATTGCCAAGTGGTTTTGATATGCTACTAATAACTAAGCAAATAGGAGTTTTTGTTAAACCTGGATTGGAGTTATAGTACACCTTTTTTAAGCACTAGGGTCCAGGAAACTTGCTATGAATTCCTTCTGCTTGTTCTGTGAAGGAAGGTACTTGGGGTGGTAGAAATTCAGTCTACCACCATGTGGAATCGAAGCAAATATACTGTGCATTCTTCATGGTTCATATTTGTTGTGTGGTCCTACAAAGCTTGTACCTTGTCCATGTGTTGCTGGTTTGTTGCATCTCCTCGACCCATGCAGTGACGATTAGTTTTGATGTTGCTGGTTTACTGCATATCCTTCGTTACAGAGGTTCCATGCGATAAAAGGCCATGTCTATGTTATTGTTAGCTGCAGGTAGCATGGCAAGGGAGCCCCCCCCCCCCCCAACCACACCCACAGAGCGTGTCATCACTGACATCCCTAAACAGTCCAAATGGAATTCGTTTGTTTCATTACTTGCTTAGCCAAATCAGCGTTAGATAATATATTTCTGAATTGAGTATTATCACCTAATTTTTGCAAAAGTTTCACGAAATATCCTGTGGGTTTTCGTGTTCCAGAAAGTTATTGTTTCTGGACAAATCTGGTGATTGTTTCAGTTCTAATTTGCTGAAATGAAGTTGTTCAAGCTTGTTAATAAATGGCAACATGTGAACTCGCTGAACAGCAGCTTTGATGTTTATAGAAGCTTATGCTTCTTTAAGTGCCCTTCTCTCAGGTTTGACAGTTGGATAATAATTCTTTAGTAAATTTTGGGTTATATGATTCCTTATGAAGATTTCGTGACCGGACCCAGCAACAGATATCTTCATATCATTTTACTTCTATAGGTGTAGTAGTAACACATGGATTGCATTTGAAACCTCCCCTCCTGATCTTACCTTACAATCCAGTTCAGCGTGACACTTTATAATGTTACTACTGTTGCCATTGTGGTTTTAAACCTGTGGAGATTAATTACCATTTCTTTTCTCTTGAATTCAGGGGTTGCGTCCTCTAGGAAACAAGTGACTTACCCTGGGATGCTATCTGATTCTGTGGTGAGTAATCTGGATTTAGTTGAAGATTTATACATATGGATATGATTCAGATGTTTGGAATTAAAGAGCTTAAGACTTACTAAAACTATGCCATTAAACTGACAGCCTAAAACTGAAATGCATATGCTATTGATCTAGACATGTTTTAAATTGTATGGTTTATTGTATCAAGTGAACTTTGCTGATGGCTATTTGTGGAATAACTTTTTTCATTTGCATCTTCATCTATTGAACTTGTACTCATTATTCATTCAACTTACTGTGCCATCGTAAGAGCTAACTAATGAGTTACTATTGCCTCTCCCTTTTTTTCCTTCTCAGTTTGCTGACGTAAACAGGCAAAATAAATCAAGAAAAGCCAGTGCTGTACCAATGAAAATACTGATAGACGAAGAATTTTCAAATGATGTCAATGCTAGGCACATTTCACCAGGTGCTGTAGGAAGGCTCATGGGTCTTGATTCGTTGCCCTCATCTGGAATCCATAATCAGCATAGGCATACCCAAAGTCATGCACCAAAGACTTCACCTGGTAGTTTTCATGGTCGAAATGGTTTACCTGAAGACATTCCACACAGGAGTAGTGCAGATACCATTGATGTTTTTGAAGTTATGGAGGCTGCAAAAACAAAGATGCACCGGAGTCCAAGATCTAATATTGGAAATACAACTTCCAGGTCTGACAAGGTTGACAGTGCTGATATAGATTTCATAAGGCAGAAATTTATGGATGCTAAGCGTCTTTCTACTGATGAATCCCTTCAAATGTCAGAAGAATTTAATGAGACACTTGATGCACTGGTATCTAACAGGGATCTTTTGTTGGATTTTCTTCAAAAATTTGATCCTGCTGTCAGAAGGGACCTGCAAAATCATGGTTCTCCATCCTCTGCTGCAAACTGCATCACGATATTGAAGCCATCTCGAAGAAATCATTTTATTGACATGGACAATATTTATCCACAAGAGAAAGGTACCGAGAGCATCTTCAATGAGCAAAAAGAAGTGAAACATTCTTTGCGGAAGCCATATTCTAATGTGCCCTTGCAATCCCGAAAAGAAGATTCTTGTTCATTAAGGCAGAAACTGTCAAGGTCCAGTCACCAGGAAAATACTGGAAAACGAGGCTGCCCCACTCGGATTGTTGTCTTGAAGCCAAATTTTGAGAAACCTCATGATATTGATGAAGCCTTTCCTCTACATCATAAAACCCCCCATTCTGATTATAGAAGCCACAAAGAATGTCAGGAGGTTGGTACATGGACTCCGTATACTGAAGATTACATGTGTCAGGTGCCCCTTGGAGATTCTGAAACATTAAGTCGTATGGGGAAGGGATCTAGAGAAATTGCTAGGGAGATCACCAAACAAATGAGAGCTGCTAGGGGTGGGAGTAGGAAACATGCTGTCAAACCGGAGATCAGAACTCCTGCTTCAGATGAAAGGTCACAGTTTTTGCCATCTGTTACTAAACTCAAGACCCCAGTGGCAATTCATAGATATTCTGAGCCATCTGATGTTTGGGCTTCTTCCAGCCTAAACTCTTCGCCAACATATTCGACTGAAACATCAGTAAGCAAGGAAGCAAAGAAACACCTCTCTAACAGATGGAAGAAGACCCATCAGTGTCAGCATCAAGAAACTGATAGTGACAGCTTCAGCACGCTTGGGGATATGCTTGCTCTCTCTGATCAGAATGCATCAAAGGTTCCTACCCATAAAATGACGTGCAGGAAATGTCCAAAGGCAGGAGTGCAGAGTGATAGAATGCAAAGCTCATGCGTCTATCCTCTTGGCATCAGCAGCAATGATGGTTGGAGAGACACAGCTACTAGTAAGTTGACAAGGTCCAAGTCTCTTCCACCATCCTTCATCCGTGGAGTTCAAAAGTCGAACAATAGAAAAAGAACTGGCAGTGTTACATACAATGAGTTCTCGATGCTTAAAGATGTTCTTAAGGTTGGACCCCACTATTCTGAATATGCATGTCGTAGCAGGCAAAGACAATCTCTAAGTAGAGATTCTACAATTCATGGTGATGAATCTGATCTGATGTCAACAGATAATGAGGAAAAAATGGCAGTTGAACGTGAGATACATGTAAATTATGAGGAACCAATTAATGGTACTGCTGTCACAGATACATCTGGGCAGTCACAACATCCTGCAAATCTTGACCATGAACTAGATGCAGTAGGTATACTGGATACCAGTTCTGCAATCCCTGTCAGTAATAAAAAACCTCTTTCTCCTGCTGGACAGGACCAGCAAATGCTTAAGACGACCACAACAGCATTAGATAACTGCCTACCTGTGCCTAATCTCGACGATATGATGGCTAAGGTACTAATGTGCTTATCACATTATTCTTTCCTATTGTTCCCTTTAGCAGGTCTTCAATCATGTGGGCACTTTCCTTTGAGCAAACAGTTTGAATTTGCTCTGGTTTGTTTGTGTATTAAGGTTCCAAGGCACTTTCATTCTTTTTAGTTTGCACTCACTGTGTGTCCTTCTGGAGTCATGAAATGTGCACAAAGCCGTTTGTTACACACACTGATTTCTCGGTTTAAACATGTGCACACTTACCATATTGCCTTTGCTGTCATTTGGGTGTTTGCTTTATCTTTCCATGTCATGCTTAATAACTGCCAACTATTTTCAATCCAGCATGAGCAAATTGAATACCATGAAGCTGATGATTACCCAGCCACTTATGATCCTCAGATAAGATCAGTTTCTCCTGAGGAGATTAATCATCACCTGGGGGATGGCAATCAAACCCTCTGTATTCCACCTAATGTATCAGAATCGGCAGCAAACTCCAATGAAGATGACCAGCAAAGTCCAGTGTCTGTTCTTGAATCTTCCATGGACGCAGAAGATGTTTACTCAGGAGGTTTTGAGAAAATTAGTGCAGATCTCCAAGGCAAGTGGTCGAATTCTTTTTTACCGTCTTGTCTTCCTTCTCCTTCTTAGTTCTTAAGTTTGATTTATTTTATTGTAAACATTGCAGAGCTCAGACTGCAACTTCGTCTTCTGAAGACGGAGACTACCGACACTGGAGATGACAATGAGCTTTTTATATTGAGTGATGATGAGGCAGCACGTCAATCACTTCCTGAAATGGAGGAATCCTATTCTTTTAGGAATATGGAAGAAAGGGATTTCTCCTATGTGTTTGATATGCTTGTTGCTTTGGGCATTCATGCGGCCAACGAGGATGAGCTGCTTGATAACTGCTACTTACTGGAGTGTCCTGCAGGCCTTGATTTATATGATGATCTTGAAAAGAAGTACAACAGCCTCATTTTATGGCCACAAGATGGGAGGAAGCTCTTGTTCGATATCACAAATGCTGTTGTTGGGGATATGATTACCTCTGTAATGAACAGTTGGTCAAAGGGATTGATGGTGAGGTGCTCACCTGGATGGAATCAGGAAGAGTTTGCTGAGCTTGTGTGGCAAAGGGTGGTGCAGATACAGCAAGAGATAGAGTTTAACCAGGAAGCCCTACTGTTGAGTGTAGAGTGGGTTGGCTCTGAAGATGGCACCAATCTGGTCGGGTGTGATATCGGGAGTATGTTGCAAGATGATCTACTAGAGGAAATTGTAGCTGACTTTCTAGGTGTGACTAAACCCGCCAAGCTCCGTGGCTAGAATTGCCAATGTCTGCATCCGAAGCCATTAGAAGCATATGCATGGAAGATGAGTTGGTGAGCTCTAGTGGAAGATGAGCCCTTGATGAATTGCTTAAGGAGGAGGCGATAATTCCAGGAGAGTTCACCCAATGGCTACTGAAGGGCATAGGCTAAGATGGCGTAGGTGATGGTGGAGCATCAAACAAGTGGGGTGGAAGCAAGTTTGACCTGGCAGTGTCATGCTCATGTACATTTCACCTTTGACTCCGAACTCAATAACGTAGTACCGGAGGTTTTTCCCCTCTGAACTCCGAAAAGCGTTTTATTTTTTTTAGGCTCGCATAATGCTGGAATATAGATGTACAATTTTGGTTTTAAGGGATTTGTGTAAAAATAATCTCTGGGGGAATTTAGTATGTTTATTATTATTACATGCAATAATGGTAGTGTTAGTTGAGACATTGTTATCTGTCAGTTTTGTTCGTGCGATGGTGTGCTGTGCGTATCGTATCGTATGCTGGCTATCGTATGCTCTTTGCCTCTTTGGAAGGAGCGATGCCATAGAGGTAGAGAGGAATGGAAGAAAATATGTCCACGTCTCTTGATACATGGCTGCGTTGCCTCTTTGGAAGGAGCGATGCCATAGAGGTAGAGAGGAATGGAAGAAAATATGTCCACGTCTCTTGATACATGGCTGCGTTGTGGTTTCGATGAGCCTCTGACAGACTCGTGAGCTGCTGAGGATGCTACTAGCAATAGTTCCTGGAAACTGTGGGCCGAACGGGCGCCATGCGTTCACCTGCGCTGACGAGCAAACCACTCCTGCAATCAGCACACCTGCCTGTTCCTCCCTGGTCGTCTGAGCTCAGGATATGTGGCGCCAAGCCTCTGTTGCTGTCCCTCCCAACCGCACCTCTTCTTCTCAGACACAACTAACTCACAACACCGCATCAAACTACTCCACTCTGCGTCTCGGCCTACCTGCACTGCACGACCCGACTCCTATATAATTCTGGCATCTCGCAGCTCAGCAACAGCAAGTACAAGCGATCGATCTACTGAGACTGAGCAATAGCAAGTTGGATACAGGCCACAGTCCTCGCTCTTCTCCAGTGGACGTTCAAGCCTGCGTGCAAAACATGGCCAAGAACGCGGCGCAAGCCGTAAGGGCGGCACTGTGCCTGGTGCTCGCGCTCGCCGTGGCGAACTGCGCATTCGCTGGTCGCGTCCTCGACGAGCAGGCTGCGGCTCCCCTGCCGGCTGACCCGCTGCCCGCCCCGACGGATTCCCCGACAGACCCAGTGGTGGCGCCAGCCGCCGGAGCAGCGAGTGCTGGTGCCGCCGCCGCGACGGGCAACGCAGGAGCTGCCGCTGTCGCGTCAGGTGCCGGTGCCGCCGGCGTGGCGGGCGACCACCCGCTGACGTTCTTCATGCACGATATCCTCGGCGGCTCGCAGCCGTCGGGGCGCATCGTGACGGGCGTGGTGGCGAGTGCGGCGGCCAACGGGCAGCTCCCGTTCGCGCGCCCCAACACCAACATCTTCCCGATCCAGGGCGCGGTGCCGCTGCCGCAGGGCGCCAGCAGCCTCATCAACGGCAACAACGTGCCCTACGTCGCGGGCCTCGGCGGCACGTCCTCCGCCGCCGTCGTCCAGAGCAACAACGGCAACCCCGTCAACGGCGGCAACAAGAACATCCCCTTCGTCAACCCCGGGGACCTGCCGTCGGGGGTCACGCTCCAGAACCTCCTCTTCGGCACGACCACCGTCATCGACGACGAGCTCACCGAGGGGCACGAGCTCGGCGCGGGGGTCGTCGGCAGGGCGCAGGGCTTCTACGTCGCCAGCTCGCAGGACGGCACCAGCAAGACCATCGTGCTCACCGCCATGTTCGAGGGCCCGAGGCGCCACACGGCGGTGACACGCTCAGCTTCTTCGGGGTCCACCGCATGGCTGCGCCGGAGTCCCACATCGCCATCATCGGAGGCACCGGCAAGTACGAGAACGCCAAGGGCTTCGCCGCCATCCAGACGCTGCACCCTGGCGACGAGCACACCACGGACGGCGTCGAGACTCTACTCCAGTTCAACGTTCACCTCATTTAATATATAAGCCGCTCCATTACCATTAGATCGACCATTATTACCCCGTCTTGTCCTTCAAGAAGTTTCGTGCACCGTTCGTGATTCCAAGTACTGTGCCTGCTTTCGTCCATGTATGTAATGTACTAATAGGTGCTATGATCGCATCAGCATACTGTGAGATTGTACGAGTAAATCAACTATGTTTCTGCTATTCTGAGATGGCTACTCCTAAAAGCTAAAAGAAATGGCATGAGAATATGTCATCATCCTACATAAAATGGAGCTGGATGGGTTTCAAGAACAAAACTAGAAAGATGGGACTAAATTTTGCGCTAAATTTATGTAGACCTCTCACTGTTCGCTGAAAGGCTACCATGTAATCCTATGGCGAAATTTATGTATCGAAGAAACCGTAACCAAAGAACAGATGTCATGTCACAAAAAAATAACTCGCCCTAGCTGGAGGAAGAAATTTTTGGCAATTAGTCCTTCATCCGAGCTCTGTCAAGGGCTTCAAGGCACCAAAGAGAGCTCTGTCAGTATGATACAGTATTCTGAGACTGGTAGCTTGTGCGCCTCAATTCTCATCCATGATGCGTTTCTGGAAGTCCGAGACCATACGCGGCAGGCCTTGTTTTAGTGAAACTTTGGGCTCCCAATTGAGAAGAGATTTGGCCTTAGAAATGTCTGGTTTTCTCATGTGTGGATCATCTGCAGTGTTGGGTTTGAACTCGACAGATGCACCTGGGTCGATCGTTTCTTTTACCACCTGCAGCAAAAAAAAAAATGCAGTATCAGGTAGGGATATTGGAGACAGGAAGCCGTGGAATTCTAAAAGAAGAAAGGATAGCAAATTTCGCTGTCAAGGTAAGACCTGTGCAAGCTCCAGCATTGTAAATTCTCCTGGATTACCCAAGTTGAAAGGTCCAATATGGTCGCTTTCCATTAGAGTTACCAACCCATCAACCTATAAATTTATAGATATGTAAATTCTTCAGATCTGAATATGGCAAACGTGAACTTTCTGCAGCAAACAAAATTTAAAATAGAAACTGATTTATGAAGAACAAAGGTCGAGGAAAATACAGAACACTTGCGTGCATTATCAAAGTATAATTTGTACAAAATAAACAACTGAAACTTCTGAATATACAAATAGAGACAGAAACCATGCATGAGTACCAGATCTGAAACATACTGAAAACTTCGAGTCTGTTTTCCATCACCATAAACTGTCATTGGTTGTTTCAGCAAAGCCTAGAAATGAAGCAATGCCAACTTTAAGCAGTGCTGAAGTTCTATGATAATCCTCTTCTCCAATGTCACAAACTGAGACAAACCTGTGCAACAAAGTTGCTAACAACTCGGCCATCATCTAAACACATACGAGGGCCATATGTGTTAAATATGCGTGCAATTCTCACCTGAAGGAAGCAGTCTTATATCAAAGTTTGATCTTAAAGAAGAGAGTCACAGATAAAGCACACATACAACTCATAAGCAGCATATAAACAAAGGATGTACTAAGATCTTGATAAAATGAAAACGAGCAATCAAATATTCCAAGTTCAAAAAACTAAGGGATTTGGTTAATTAGCAGTTTAGTGTAATGCAATGTCCCTTCCTAACTTCCCTCCATTTATAAATACTGTGTAACTAGTATACTATTTTGGATATCCACCCTAGAGAAGATTTCTTTTTTGGGGGGAACAAAAGTTAATGCCACATACCATAAAGATATTCATTTTTTTTACAACGCCATGTTACTAAAAAAATGGAATGTATGCAAACAGGAATGGATCACTCGTGCTCAATATTTCACAGTTGGAGCATGTTAAGTACTTGAATAACACATATGAATGCCATCTCAAAGTCAATTATTACATCTAGTTCAATTGCAAAACTTAACAAATACTGACATGTAAATAGTTTTAGAGCTTATTAAATATTGACATGCAATAGTTTTTAAAAGTCACATTGCGAACGAGATAACCTTTGTTAGACCGATCCATAATCAGAAACTGAAGCTTTACCTCAACACCAGCACCACGGTGGTAATCCATGGTAAGAGTTTCAGCTGTTCTCTTCCCTTCATCATAACAGCTCCTAACACCTGTACAATTATAACATAGCGAGGTATATCACAACGCAGCGGATTGGAGAGACTCAAATGGGTCATACTCCTAATCTATGACAAAATTAGCAAACCTATGGGATTGACATGTCCCCAATAGCTCTCTTTCTGTGGATGCTCAAGAGGATCACCATACACTTCACTGGTACTAGTTAGCAAGAACCGGGCCCCGACCCTCTTTGCCAGTCCAAGCATATTCAAGGTCCCCATGACATTTGTCTTGTACATAGTTGGTTAAGGAAACAATTGGAGAAAAATAAGACAAAATAAACAGATGTAAGTACAGGTTCTCCCCCACGCAGGCAAAAAACTACAAAGCCACCCCGCGCCCACCTTCAACTCATGTGGCACAAAACTACAAATTCACCTCCCACGCCCACCTTCAACTCATGTGAAATGTGCATCATAGAACTGACATTAAATAAATCGATAAAGACAAATATAATAATGAATCCAGTTTCTGTGAGGATGTGGACGAATTATTCGCGATACAAGGGAGCGGAAAGGATATGATGGTCTTGATGGGGTTGAATTTGTAGTGCACGGGGGACGCGGGGCAGGCAAGGTGGTAGATCTGGTCGACCTCTAGGAGAATGGGCTCGACGACGTCGTGGCGGATGAGCTCGAATCGCGGGTTGCCGAGGTGGTGCGCGACGTTGTCCTTGCAGCCCGTGAAGAAGTTGTCGACGACGATGACGCTGTCCCCGCGGGCGAGGAGCTTGTCGACGAGGTGGCTGCCAACAAACCCCGCGCCGCCGGTGACGACGACGCGCAGGGAGGGCTTCCGGACGGCGAAGGGGAGGCGGCGCGCGGCGGAGGAGGCGCCGCCGCGGGGGATTTTCCTGGCGACGGCGGCAGCGAAATTGGTGGCGGAGGAGGATCCGGCGGCGGAATGCGGGTTGAGGGACGGGTAGAGGAAGAAGCAGGAGGAGGCTAGGAGGAAGCCGAGGAGGACGAAGAGGAGGCGCTGCTCGCGGAGGAGGTAGGAAGCGAGGGTGCGGGAGAGGGAGGCGCGGTGGTGGTGCGGCCGGTGCTGCTTGCTCATGCTGGCCTGCCGGTGCAGCTGCTTCATGGCGGGGTGGGCTTCGCCCTCTCGCCGGAGGGGGAGAAGAGTGGTGGCACGGAGGCGGTTGGGCCCTGCAGCTGCCGAATCGAATGCGATTCTTCCTGCCGCTGTGGTTTGTCCGCCTCAGATGCCGCACGTGCGTGTGGAATCGTTCGTTCTCGTTTGTCGAATGCGAAGTTATTTGATTTATATAAGTTCCGATAAAAGCAACGTCACCGACCGCATAGCGCAGTGGATTAGCGCGTCTGACTTCGGATCAGAAGGTCGTGGGTTCGACTCCCACTGTGGTCGATTTTTTGTTTTTTTCTTTTTTTTTTGCCCTTTTGTGTTATTATATACTCCTAACACTGTATATGTTTTTTTTCCTTTTTGTGTTATTATATACTCCTAACACTGTATAGGTTTTTTTTTCCTTTTCTAATTTTTTGCTACACTGTACATCAGGAAAGCGAACGGGTCATGACATTTTGTTTTGCAATAACTTTGCTGGGAAGAAGATAAGAAATTCAACGATCAGTCACGTCCTTTGGTACGTTTGTTAAAGTCTCTGCTGGACGATTACAAGAAATGAAGAATTGAAAGGTGCAAGGCAAGTGGTCTGTTAGAACAACACGCTGACGGTATGGGGGTTTGTTGGCTTGCTGATCGATCGCCTTATTGTTCCTGTATCACCATCAGCGACGTTGTAAGATCAAAGATAAAACTTAAATTCAAAAGCAGTTTTGATGATGGTAGTACCAAAGGGAGCAGGCCCGTTAGGTTTAGAAGATGAGAATAATTGGCCTGTTGATGTCTCGTAGAACTAGCTTTTCAGCAAACATCCTCAAAGAAAAGGCATTAACTAGACCTTTTCAATGTTTTTCTTGTTTTGATAGTTTTTCAAACATTAAGTCTGTTTGTTCATTGTTTTTTTTTCTTACTTTGTTGGCTCCTGAGAACGTGTGCATTGGTAGTCTTGGGAGAGCTAGTCTTATACCCAAAGGTCGGGAGTTTAAAGTTCTACAAAATAAAAGGCCACACGCTACACTATATTTGATTTTGATAGCTAGGATTTGTAGTTTATTGAATCTATATGGTTGAAATTTCTTCTTAATAGAAAATACGTTTTTCACAATTCCACCTAATGGTTGAAGTTATTCTTTATGAAAAATATTTGAACATGCTTAAATGCTTTCCTTGGGGTAATGTTTTTTTAATCTTTGTTGTTGCTTGTGGTGGAACCTATCCATTGGGTTCAACTTAATACATGTGCTTTTTTGTTAATATTTAGTCATCTCTATCAATAGCGAAAGGGTCAATTTTTCAGAGTTCATAGAGATAGGATGTGCTTGTGTGCATTTACATGCTAAGTACAATATTTCATAGAGATAGGGTACTCCTTGGACCATATGTCCATATCACCATATGTCATTGATCTCTAAAGTACCTATGTCATTTTTCATAATAGAGATGCCGCCTACCTCTTAAATCTATCTATCTATCTATCTAGATTTTATTAAAGCAACCCAAATTAATATAGATATATTTTTGTGCAAAGTACTCTTAAATCTATCTATCTATCTAGATTTTATTAAAGCAAACCTAATTAATATAGATATATTTTTGTGCAAAGTAATTACACCAACGTCCACTACGGCACTACCATACAATCATGATGGATCTCTTCATATAAATTATCCACATCAGCAAGCCACATTGTTCGATAACATGAATTTAGTTGTTCACGTCAACGGGCACATGATACGATAACATTCATTTACAATAATCTATCATCCCATTATTATATCAGCTAATAATTATACGTTGTTCAATTTCCATTGTAATAAAGCATCAGGTGGGCATTAATTGTCCTATAGTGTATGAAATGTGAGAAGAGCTCACAAAATTATTTCCGTATGAAATGTAGTATTAGTTCGCTGCATAAGGCCCAAATCTTTTGCTTTAACAGGGCCTTTGGTTGAAATGGAGGGCCCAAATCCTTTGCTTTAACAGGGCCTTTGGTTGAAATGGAGGGCCCAAAACGTTCTTTTCTTTGCTCCGCTCAGCTGGAACTCCGTTACGCTGCGAGTACGAGGCATTTATTTCTGAGCAGCAATCCCCTCGCATCGTCCTCCCTGGCTGCTCAGTTGTTTAAGGTCAAAAAAAAAAAACCTCGTTGTTATAACTCCACTGACAACTTGACGTGTCTGCCCACCGAGGTCCCTTTGCTGCTGCCGGGCCGGGGAGTGGACTCGTTGACCTCACCAACCAGCAAAGCAAGTCAAGATAAGCTGACCACGTGAAGAATCCAGGCCGAGATACGAAATCCCCAGTCCCCTGACTGTTGGCATCTCGGACTGGGAGGAGGCTGGGATACTAACCTAGCCATCGTGTCGTGCCGTGCTGATCCGTGTCGTGTCTGATCGTGCTTCGTGCCTGGCTACCGGATCAAGGCACGGCCCACAGGTCGTTTTGCCGTACCAGGCCGGCCCATGGTCCGTCATGCGAGAAACACTTTAAAATTCTTACAAGTGTTTATCATTTTCAGTTTTTCACAAGTGTTTATCGTTTTTAACATGTCATAACTCAACTATTAGTTGTCACAAATCATTTTAACAAGTCATTTTAACCAAATTAGCCGTTAAAATCACAATAACCGGGCCGCTCCCGTGCCGCCTCTTAGATTGGGCCGTGCTCGTGCCGTGCCACGTACCTAGGTGGCGGCTCAGACACGGCCCGCCCACCAGACCGTGCCGTGCTCGGATCGGACCAAAACGCCGTGCCATGGACCGGGCCGTCGTGTCTCGTGCCTTATGGCCAAGCATAA
Source organism: Microstegium vimineum (assembly GCA_022036555.1). Classification (NCBI taxonomy): domain Eukaryota; kingdom Viridiplantae; phylum Streptophyta; class Magnoliopsida; order Poales; family Poaceae; genus Microstegium; species Microstegium vimineum. Next base: position 9,132,725 of record CM039139.1, on the reverse strand, counting down.
TGCTAACCCAGTGTCTGCACTCTGCACCCACCCTGCGCGGCCTCGCTGTGACGCTGAGCGGTGGGCCTTGTGCCCTGTGGTTCCTCGCTTCATGTGTTTGGATAGCTGCAGAATCCTCTTTACCGGCTGGATGCATGTCTCGATCGGACGACCGCCTTTTTAACCGGCTGGGAATTTGTTTTTCATGGAAAGCTGAGGCTGCCATTATTACAAAAAAAAAGAGCTGAAGGCAGAACGTGTGCTCGGTATGCGCGTTGCACCATGGGCCATGGCGGATGGCGCGTCCCGGGCGGGCTGCCGGCAGCCCGGCACGCAGCCGCAGAACTGCACGTGCGTTTCGCAGCAGCGACCGCGGCGGCGGGCGGGGTCGGAGACGGAATGATGAGAGAGAGAGGCCCGCAACGATTTGGGGTTCTCCCATCCACTTCCACCCAATGGCGGATTCCTTTGGCCGGATCGTGGCATCGCGCCTTCGGACTTGGTAGATTTTTAGGACGAACACGAAGAACATCTATAGACTATGATAGTGTGCTAGCTGCAGTCTTTGCAGGATGCAGCTGTGGCTGCAACTAGGAAACACAAAATCTTTGTAGCTAATAAGTGAAACAGCTTCAACTGTGGTGTGGATGCAACTGTGAGCTTGGAGGTGAAGCGGTTGCTAGAAAAGCAGATGGGATCGGGCTGCTACCTCCATCAACCAGTGCTGTGCACATATTGTTGGAATTAGATCTCCTTCCGTTAGGCCCAACGGACTAACGGGTCTTAGGTCACGCACCCTGATCGGGGGTGCCCAACCATGTAGTTGGTGGGCCCCCGTCGCATAGTGCTATATAAGGAAGGTGAGGGCCGGGGCGCTAGGCACGCAAAACAAGGTTCACCTATGCGCCGCCAAACCCCACCGACATCCTAAACCCTAGACCGATCTATAGGGAGCGCTGCCAGTGGCGGGAAGCTCCACCGACGCGCCGGCGAGCACCGGATGACGACCGACACGACCACCGACGCTACTCCGACGCCCATGGCCGACGGCGGGTTGAACCCTAACACCGCCGCCGCCACTGTGAATCCTCCGATTGACTCATCCGGTCTGTATCTCCCTCTTCTCTCTCTACCTCTCTCTGCATCACATGAACCGCATCTACTATCAACTAGAACCCGATCTACTCCACTGGATCCGCTCCTAGATGATCCTAGAACCTATCACATATATCAGAGCCCTCCTGCGGAGGGGATCCACTTGGATCCGAGCCCAATCGGCTCCAACGAACGAAACCCTAACCCTAACCAAATGTAACAGAGGGTTAGGGAAGAAGAAGAACGAAGTCACGATCATCGGATCGGCATGAACGAAATCAAAATTGAAACCCTAGCTACACGGGAAATCCGATCCGAATCAAGAACCGAAACAAAATCCTAACCCTAAATCCCTTGATCCAGAGGGTTCGGGAAAACGAAACAAGAAACAAGAAACAAAGACGAACCGAACCCCACACTTACCTCAGCACGCGTGGACGGCTCTGCCTTGAAATCGGCACCGCAGCAGAGCCGCCCGATGGCGGCGCGCTCAGCCGTAGGCGAGCTCGCACACCCGCGGGGGGCCCTACGACGGCGCTACGGCGGCGCTTGCGCCAGCGGGCTCCTCCCGGCCGGGTCCCTTGGGACACCGCCGTCGCGACTGGGCCACCGCCGCCGCTGCTCACTGATGCTCACGCGGCGCAAAGAGAAAGGAGCGGCGCGGGGGGGGGGGGGGGGAGGAAGGAGGGAGGGCCCTCGGTCTCTCTCCGGCCGGCAGTTTCGCCGAGCCTCCGCCGCCGCTTCTCTGTCCCTCACCGCCGCGCAGAGGAGAAAGGGGAGGGGAGCAGAAACGAATGAAGCTAGGGTTCGGGCGCTCGGCAGTCGGCCGGGGGTTTTGTTCCCGCGAAAAGGACGCGGAGCCGTCCGATCCCCGACGCCCTAGATCGGACGACTCCCGCAGCGCCATCGGCTACTGGGCCACTTACGGCCCAGGCGGGTGGGAGAATCCCCGGCCCAGGCCCACGTTGCAGCCTGGGCGGGTGAAGGGAGCCCGAGCGCGCGGCTGAATGGGCCGCAATGGCCTCTGGGCCAATCCATTTGACCTCAACCCGAGAATGAACAGTGAAATTTTCAATTTTTATTTTCCAGAAAATTGAATTGATATTTAAATGAATTTGAACTGAATTTTGGTGTATTGTTTCTCTGAATAAATTTTATCCAACGATAATTTAATTCAGAGAATAATCACATGAAGAACATTCTGGAAAATAATATTTCGAACAATTTCATTTATTCTATTTTTCAGAAATAGTTATGAATTCCTTTTGTATTTGAATTGAAATTTGATGTATTATTCTCTATACAAATTTTATCCAACGATATTTTGTTTAGAGAACAATTCAAACTGAATTTTCTGGAAAATAAGATTATGAGCAATTTTAATTGTTTCCGCTGCGAAGAAAATATTGAATTTTGCCTCTTAATTAAATTTGAACCAACGGGATAATTTAATTTTGAGTGAATTATGATTTTCGATAATTTTGTTGAGATTATAATATTGTTATTTTCTGACCAACGTTGTTAATAACATTATTATAATGAACTGCTATGCATTTATTTTACTTCTGCCCAACGGTGATGTATAAATTTTTTCATAGAGGAATTGTATGTTTAATTTTGACCAACGTTAAGTTAAGGCATGCAATTTCATGATGAATGTTTCTCACTTTTCTTTGGATAAATTTCAGGAGTTAAAGGAATGGTGAACATAAACAACATTCCTCCGCTCAACGGTACCAACTACCGTGTGTGGCGGGAGAAGTACGAGCTAGAACTTGCACTGGCAGAGATTGATCTTGCCATCACTTCCCCGTGTCCTACTATTCCAGAGGAACCAGAGAAGAGAACCAATGAAACTGACGAAGCTTTTCACGTCCGAAAGCGTGATTTTGCAGAAGTCAGAATGAAATATGACATTGAACACAGGCGTTGCATTCAATCCAACAGAAAATGCCTGTTGGTGGCGAAAGCCACCATTGAAGACCAAATCCGAGGGTCTATCCCAGAATGCATCACCGCCATTGATTACCTTGAAAAAGTAAAGAGCCAGTTTACTGGGTCTTCTAAGGCCACAACAAGCACAATGATACATAAACTTGTATCTGAGAAATACAATGGTGGTGGTGTGCATCAACACATATTGAAAATGAACACCATGGCAGCGAAACTAAAGACTATGGATTTGGGGATCAATGACAAGTTCCTCATTCACTTGGTTTTTCTTTCACTGCCAAAAGAATTCGAAACTTTTGTTGTGAATTACAATATGATGCCTGAAAACTGGGACATTGAAAAGCTCATTGCAATGTGTGTCCAGGAGGAAGAGAGAATTAAGTCCGCATAGGGTGAATCAGCTCATCTTGTGAAGGATAATAAAAGAAAGAACTTTTACAAGAAACCACAGGGGAAACCCCAGTGGCATAAAGGCTCTCCCTCCAAGCCACAAGAAAACACACTTGCAAAGGAAAAAGAAAAGGACTCTCAGGATGAGGACTATAGAAAATATGGCAATGCTGAGAAAGACCAGTGTAAGGAATGTTTTAAGAGAGGGCATTACAAGAGAGATTGCCCTGTCTACCTGAAAAAGCTACTAAAGAAAGGTGATGATACTATCACATTTGTAAATGAATCCATGTTTTTATGTTATTCGAATACCTCTTGGTGGATTGATTGAGGTGCAACAATTCACGTTTCGAATTCTTTACAGGGGTTAAGTGGGAGGAGAACCCTGCAAAGAGGAGAAAGAACGATTAAAGTCGTGAATGGAGTACAAGCTGGAGTTGAAGCCATTGGCGATCTAGCTTTAGAATTAAAAGATGGCTTTGTACTTAAGCTTAGGAATGTACTCTATGTTCCCTCTTTACGTAGGAATTTAATAAGTGTTTCCAAACTTGATGATGATGGATTTGGCTGTCATTTTGGTAATGACAGATGTGAACTATTTGATGATAATAATAAATGTGTTGGTCTTGCCTTCCGACAAGACAAGCTTTATTTGTTATCTCTTGTTGATAATGTGAATCATGTTGTGAATGATGTGAATGTCTCCCAATCTACAAATGAGAATAAGAAGCGGAAGAGAAATGAAAGTGACTCTTCAAAATTATGGCATTGTCGTTTGGGCCATATTTCGAGGGGGAGAATAGAACGCTTAGTGAAACAATCAATTCTTCCGCACTTAGAATTCTCCGATTTAGAACAATGTGTTGATTGCATCAAAGGAAAATATGTCAAGAAAATAAAGAAAGATGCTAAACGAAGCACGAGAGTATTAGAAATAATTCACACGGACATTTGCGGTCCATTCCCAACGAAAAGCGTGGATGGTTATGATTCATTCATAACGTTCACGGATGATTACTCTCGTTATGGCTATATTTATCCAATTAAAGAAAGAACAGAAGCATTGGATAAATTTAAGATATTTAAAGCCGAAATTGAAAATCAACACAACAAGAAAATAAAAATAGTTCGATCAGACCGTGGTGGAGAGTATTATGGGCGACATACCCTGTATGGCCAAATTTCAGGTGCTTTTGCAAGGTTCCTACAGGAAAATGGCATAGTCGCTCAATACTCCACATTGGGGGAGCCTCAGCAGAATGGAGTGGCTGAAAGAAGAAACCGTACTCTAATGAATATGGTGAGAAGCATGATGAGCTACTCTACACTACCGGTTGGTTTATGGATGGAGGCACTGAAAACCGCCATTCATATACTCAATCGAGTACCAAGCAAGTCGGTGCAGAAAACACCGTATAAATTATGGACAGGAAGAGAACCCTCACTTAAGCACTTACGTGTGTGGGGTTGTCCAGCTGAGGCAAAAGTATTTAACCCAAATATTGAAAAGTTAGACTCCAAGACTGTCAGCTGCCATTTCATTAGCTATCCAGAAAGATCGAAAGGTTATCGATTCTATTGTCCTGATAGATACACGAAATTTGTTGAAACAAGACACGTTGTGTTCTTGGAGGATGACATGATCAGGGGGAGCAAGGTAACACGTGAAATAAGACTTGAGGAGAAGCGGGTACATGTACCCACTCCGATGGTTGAAGAACCATATTTTACGTTACCTGCTACCGATGTTGCACCAGCAGTACCGGATACTGCGGTGACAACGTCTGTTGTGAATTCTCCCATAGCAACAACGAATGAACAAGAGGAACCTGTCCATCAGGAGCCTATAGAATCAGATGTTGCAAATGAGGAAGAACAACAACAAACCATAGTGGACCAAGTGCCAGAGGCTCCTAGAAGGTCTCAAATAACTAGAAGGTCAGCTATTCCAGATGATTATGAAATTTATGAAACTGAAGAATATCATATGAAAGATGACCCTATAACTTTTGAAGAAGCCATGAGAAGCGAACACTCATCGAAGTGGCTTCAGGCCATGGAAGATGAGATGAAATCTATGAATACCAACAAGGTTTGGGTTCTAGAAAACGTTCCTAAAGGAGCTAAGAAAGTAGGATCCAAATGGGTCTACAAGACGAAATATGACTCCCAAGGGAATATTGAAAGACACAAAGCGCGACTTGTGGCTAAGGGTTTTACCCAAAGAGAAGGGATTGATTACAATGAAACTTTTTCCCCAGTTTCTTGTAAAGATTCTTTCAGAATCATTATGGCACTTGTGGCTCACTGCGATCTAGAATTACATCAGATGGATGTAAAGACAGCATTCCTAAATGGGAATTTGGATGAAAATGTCTATATGGCACAACCGAAAGGTTTTGTCGTAAAAGGAAAGAGAATACGGGATGTCGTCTGAAAAGATCAATTTATGGTTTGAAACAAGCTTCGAGACAGTGGTACTTGAAGTTTGATAAAACTATAAAGGGTTTTGGGTTTAAAGAAAATGTCGAGGACAATTGTCTCTATGTGAAATTTAAGAATAAGAAATACATATTTCTGATCCTATATGTAGATGACATCTTACTTGCTAGTAATGACGTCAATCTACTATTGGAGACGAAGAAATTCTTGTCCTCGAACTTTGATATGAAAGATCTCGGTGAAGCTTCGTTTGTCTTGGGAATTGAGATTCATCGAGATAGAAAAAAAGGGTATTGGGATTATCGCAAAAGGCATACATAGAAAAAGTTTTGAAGAGATTTAGTATGCATGCGTGTAGTCCATCTCCTGCTCCGATTGTCAAGGGCGATAAATATGGGGAACATCAGTGTCCCAAGAACAAATATGAAATTGATCAAATGAAAGCGGTACCGTATGCTTCGGCAATTGGAAGTTTACAATATGCTCAAACGTGTACACGCCCTGACATAACTTTTGTTACCGGGTTACTTGGCAGATATCAAAAGAATCCAGGAATTGAACATTGGAAACTAGTAAAGAAAGTCTTGCGTTATTTGCAAGGTACGAAAGGTCTCATGTTGACATATGAAAGATCTGATTCCCTATGCATAGAGGGTATTCAGATTCTGACTATGCTGGAGATGAAAGGAAATCCACATCAGGATATATATTTACTCTTGCTAAAGGAATGATATCGTGGAAAAGTTCGAAACAAACAGTGACTACATCCTCGACAATGTACGCCGAGTTTGTAGCTTGTTATGAGGCCTCGGGGCAGGTAAATTGGTTGAAGAAATTTGTACCCGGACTGAGAATAATTGAAAGTATAGAAAGACCGATGTTGTTGTATTGTGATAACAACCCAGCGGTAGAATATGCTCACAACAATAGGTCAAGTGGTGCTGCCAAACACATTGACATAAAGTACTATGTTGTGAAAGATAAACTTCGGGATCATATCATAAATCTTGAGCATATACAAACAGAAAAGATGCTAGCGGATCCGCTCACAAAAGGCCTTCCACCCAGTGTGTTCAGAGGACACATAGCCGGCATGGGTTTAAGGGAGAGCCTATGATTCCCGAAGAATAAGAAGGGCTCAGAATGATGGAAACTTTATTCCAAAATAGAAAGGCGTGTAGTAGCCGTTAGTCTAACAACATGAATTGTTGTGACGATGAAGCATGCTCTATATACTGATCTGTGATGGAATTGAAAAGAATTGGAATATTTAACTCGAAATAGAATTGAAGAATTAAAAGAATTGTATGAGATCTAGGGGGAGAATGTTGGAATTAGATCTCCTCTCGTTAGGCCCAACGGACTAACGCCCATGGCCGACGGCGGGTTGAACCCTAACACCGCCGCCGCCACTGCGAATCCTCCGATTGACTCATCCGGTCTGTATCTCCCTCTTCTCTCTACCTCTCTCTGCATCACATGAACCGCATCTACTATCAACTAGAACCCGATCTACTCCACTGGATCCGCTCCTAGACGATCCTAGAACCTATCACATATATGGTGCAAGCTGCACTGGTCTCCGTCATGTCACTCCTTACGCTATGCCAAGCTGCCATGCTGGATTATGATCTCATCATCAGGTCATGTAGACTCGAATAACCAATTAAAGCAAAAAAAAAAACACGGATACAGTAGCCTTGTCGACTGTCAACGCGTCTTGCAAAAGCTACGTATACACTTCACCTCACATCTGACATGTTAGAGCAAGTACAATAATCGTCGTATAGACCAACAGATCAGCAGCGTGGATGATATGGAATAGAGAGAAGAAAAGATAAGCAACCCTTGGTGTTGTAATGCCAATGTAGCTCAGTAGCTTTTGCATTCAATGACCCCAATATACAACGAAGTGGAACCCGTGGCGAAACTAGAGCACACTAGAGAGGGATACACTTGCTTTGTGGGTGCATAAACATATCTCATAGAGGTTACATATATGGTGAAATTTTTTTAAAAAATTACTGATTTTTCATTTTTTTGAGGGAAATGCACCCCCTATGCATAGTGTAGCTTCGCCCCTAGGTGGAACAAGGTGATAGGAGAAGATAAAATTATAGATAAGAAAGTGAGGGCCATGAGAAAATAAAAAAGTATATAGATCAAAGGATGAGCCAAGTTATTGTACAACTTGACTACACGATACTTACATGTCTTGTCTAATAGCCAAAATCTTGACTCAACCATTAACCATGCTCTATGGAGTGATATATTGTGGCATAAGAACACTCCCAACACATGCTCTCTAGGGACCATCATCACACATAAGTGATGTGAACCCTGTGTGTTCGCTTAAAAGATTGCTACTATTTACATTGAGAAGAATGTTTTAATTTTTAGGGTTAACAACGGTGTATACCGTACAAGGTGTGCTCTTACTGTGTTATCACTTATCAGCCTATCATGTCTCTATTTTTGCTAGGCCTTTGCTTGCCATTTCTGTATTTATGATGACTTTACTATCCCTATGTTGAGTGAGTGAAGCCAACATCATCTGAGCTATGCAAATCTCTCCCTAGTAACCATCTTAAGTTTCCAACCATGGCCCAAGTCATGGTACCATTATGTTTCCACCACCATTGTCTGAGTAATTTGATCCTAATAAGAAGTAAGTTCACCAATGGTAGTATAAGAGCTGCCAGACTAGGAAAATAGAAAAAAAAAAGTACCACTCTAAGTCTCCAACCCTATTATAGAGATGGATAAACCTAAGGGCAAGAAGGATAATGTACGATAGTACAAATCGGACATAGAAATAAAGTTTGATGATAAATAGTACTTCGGGTCTGGATCCTTTGACAAATGGTAAATAAAAAATGACAATTTTTTTGCTATTTTCTAGTGTTTGAATCACATGGCAAATGACAAATGACAAATACAAAGATAATTCTATCCCTAATAATTACGCTATCATTCACACGTCATGCACAAGAGGGAGGGGTATGACCGGGAGGATTTTCAATTTGCCACTCCAAAGTAGCAAATAGAAAATGGAAAAATTTTACTCTTTTGTCATTTTTTGTCTTACACGTTTGGATCTATTTGTCAAAAAAAATAGTTGCTCCTTTGATAATTTGCCAATTTATCAAAAGGATCCAAACATACCCTTCATCTATTACAAGTTATATATCATTCTATTTGTTTTGCGTATATAGTTTTTGCTACTCATCTAAATTTATAAATTTAGAACGTAGATGTAAGAATAATGCTTGATTTAGATGCAATGAAACACCTGAATTATGAATGTTTTAATTTCTAATGAAAAAACAGTAAATTACCGCAAACATAATGTTACGTTTACACGGATGTACGTATTCATCTAGGAGGATTAACATTTAACAAACGCATGTGAGCCTGACAGGCACTTGCACGAGAACAGGAGGGATAATTATTCGCGGGGAAAGCGACAAATGGCCATATGCAATGCATACCGGCTGGTGGCCTGGCGCACCAGGCCCAGCCACATAAACAACAGCGGAAGCGGGGGAACCCCCAACCAAAACCAAAGTTCATCACACACACACACACTCCAGAGAAGACAGCGACGCGAGCCCACCACATACACCCCACCACCCCGAGGCCGAGCGAGCGCGATCCCTCCCGTCCGTGTCGCCCTCTGCGCTCCGCCTTCCTCCTCTTCCACCCCGTCGCTTCCGTGCCATCCGCGGCTCGCCTCCCCACCTCCCATTCCCGCCGCTCCATGCCTCCGGCCCGCCCGTAGCCGGCCGCCGATTCCGTCAAAGGTGCCCGCCGGCCGCCTCCTCATAACCCTTGATTGCTCCGGCCCGATTCGAGTCGTGTCCGTCGATCGTTCGCTGACGGATCGCTCACCTTGGGTTGCGTTGCGCGCAGGGATGGCCGACCTGGAGATCGGGCCGGCGTCGCCGGGCTCGGAGGAGGCGCCGTCGCCGGCGTCGAGCGCGGGAGCCTCCGGAGAGCGGGCCGACCAGTCGCCGCCGCGGGTGGCCAAGCGCCCAGGCCTCGTCATCTCCTTCTCCGGGAAGCGGCTGGACCAGTCGCCGGCCGGGTCGCCGTCGTCGTCGTCGTCGTCGTCGCGCCCGGTGCTGGTCATGTCCAACTCCAGCAACCGCCTCGACCAGTCGCCCGCGCGCCCGGTGCTCGTCATGTCCCGCTCCAGCAACCGCCTCGACCAGTCGTCCCCGGCGTCGTCGCCGTCGCCGGCACCGGCGCCCGTGAGGGGCCCCGTGCTGGTCATGTCCGGCTCCAGCAATCGGCTGGACAGCTCGCACCCGTCGCCGTCGCCGTCGCCGACGGCCGCGGCTGCCGCTGCGCCGGTGCTGGTTCTCTCCAACTCCGGCAAGCGGATGGACCACGCCGGGCGGAAGAAGTACGTCAAGCAGGTGACGGGCCGCCACAACGACACGGAGCTCCACCTCGCCGCGCAGCGCGGGGACCTCGAGGCCGTGCGCCAGATCATCGCCGAGATCGACGCGCAGATGACCGGCACCGGCGAGGAGTTCGACAGCGAGGTCGCCGAGATCCGCGCCGCGATAGTGAACGAGGCCAACGAGATGGAGGCGACCGCGCTGCTCATCGCCGCCGAGAAGGGGTTTCTTGACATCGTCGTCGAGCTGCTCAAGCACTCCGACAAGGACAGCCTCACAAGGAAGAACAAGTCCGGGTTCGATGCTCTGCACGTGGCTGCAAAAGAGGGACACAGAGGTGAGCGTCGTACATAGTCATAGAAGTCCATGGCGTCATAAATCACTTCTGATTCCAAGTCCAACTAAAGATCAATCTCTTGTTTCTGTAAGTTGATCAATCTTTTAATCCGAACATGTACACTGTAACTATTTAATCAATCCCCATGGCTCATTTGTTACTATGCTTGATTAATTGTTCTCTTACATGTGAGTCTTCCAGTGTCTGGTGCTAAAATTAATCTATACTTATAGTGTATACAGACTGTAGTGTAATTTTTTTTTTGGCGTGATGACTGTAGTGTATTATCACTAGATAGTATCAAGCCTGTTTCTATTTCAGTTTTTCTCTGTACTTCTTTTATATAGACGAAAGGTAGACTACTGACATCTTTTATAGATATTGTCAAGGTACTTCTGGACCATGATCCATCCCTTGGGAAAACGTTTGGCCAATCGAATGTGACTCCTCTCATAACTGCGGCAATTAGAGGCCACACTTGGGTGGTGAACCTCCTGCTGGAGCGAGTTTCTGGGTTGGTTGAGTTATCAAAAGCGAATGGAAAGAATGCCTTGCACTTCGCTGCCCGGCAAGGGCATGTGGAAATCGTGAAGACTTTGCTAGATGCTGATACCCAGCTTGCTCGGAGGACTGATAAGAAAGGCCAGACTGCTCTACATATGGCAGTGAAAGGAACTAGCGCTGAAGTTGTTCAAGCACTTGTGAATGCCGATCCGGCAATAGTTATGCTACCTGACAGAAATGGCAACTTAGCTTTGCATGTTGCAACCAGAAAGAAAAGATCTGAGGTATTCTTCTGCCCCGTGTATCAGTGTAGAAATTTTAGCATCGTGATTCAGTTTCTTTGCTTGCAAAATGCGATATTGTTCTGCTCACAGGCTTCTCTCCTTTTGCAGATTGTAAATGTGCTTCTGCTTCTTCCAGATATGAACGTGAATGCATTGACTAGGGATCGGAAGACTGCATTCGACATAGCCGAGGGCCTTCCCCTGTCAGAGGAGTCTCAAGAAATAAAGGAGTGTTTATCCCGTGCTGGTGCAGTCAGAGCAAATGATCTGAATCAGCCTCGGGATGAGCTCAGAAAAACAGTGACTGAGATAAAAAAGGATGTACATACTCAGCTTGAGCAGGCCAGAAAAACCAACAAAAATGTCTATGGTATCGCGAAGGAGCTAAGGAAACTCCACAGGGAAGGCATAAACAATGCAACCAACTCGGTCACTGTTGTGGCGGTGCTCTTTGCCACGGTGGCTTTTGCTGCAATCTTTACAGTGCCCGGCGGTAACACCAACGAGGGTGTAGCAGTAGCTGTGCATGCAACATCCTTCAAGGTCTTCTTCATCTTCAACGCCATTGCCCTTTTCACATCTTTAGCAGTAGTGGTGGTCCAGATAACACTGGTTAGGGGTGAGACCAAAGCAGAGAGGCGGGTGGTCGAGATCATCAACAAGCTGATGTGGCTGGCTTCAGTGTGCACGACAGTTGCGTTCATATCCTCCTCGTACATCGTAGTGGGGCGGCACTTCAAGTGGGCGGCGCTTCTGGTGACCCTGATTGGCGGGGTGATCATGGCCGGCGTGCTCGGTACAATGACATACTACGTGGTGAAGTCCAAGCGCACGCGTAAAATCAGGAAGAGGGTGAAGTCGACAAGGAGGAGCGGCTCAAACTCATGGCAGCACAATTCGGAGTTCTCAGATTCAGAGATCGACCGTATTTACGCCATATGAACCCGGTACAGCTGGTTCCTTCAAACCTTTTGGCAGTGATGATACAACACGAATGTATACTATAAACATCCATCACGACCCTTATGATGCTAAGGGGTTAACTTTGTACATTCCAATAAGGTTGGTGTAAACTGCCATTCCCCTTGTTCGTGGAGGCGACGACGGTCTTGGTTGTATACTACTTACAGATAGATTTGTCATCAGATTATATAGTACGGAGTATATTATAGATATATGCATCAGATTGTGTGCCCCTGTGCATGCCTTGATCAGATTCATGTCATAACCGTTACTCAGTTCAAATGAAAGTTGCATGATATATTTGGATACCATTGTTTTGATATTCTGCTCTCAGAGACGCGTCCATGTAGAAGAGACAGCCACGAGGGATAGCCTTTTTCCAGTCGTTTTCCACAGCACGTGAGACCGAGAGGTGAGAAATTTTTTTTGCCGTTCTGATATTCCGTTGCTAGGTGACCTCTTACCTTTCTCTCTGTAGGACAGGACGCCCTGGTGCTGGAGTGTGCACTTGGAATTTGGAAGCCATGGTGATGGTGACGGGCAATGAGGAAGAGGCATCGTCAGGAGAGCCCTGCCTGACGGCATCTTGATCGCCGTTGGTCTCGCTCCAGCGTCTGGATTCTGAAAACCTCATGCGTGGAGTGAAAGAGTGAAAGGGTCTAGAAGGAAACAGACACCAGAGGTGGTTACGCCTACGCATGGCCCAAAGCCGTGTGAGTCGAAGGCACTGACGGTAGACTCGGCAGTTGACTTGTCTACTCGCAGTCAATTCTTATTGGTTAGTATTGCACATCATTATTGGTCGGTCTTGGTCCATTGGATGGATGATTGGCTGGTGAAAACCGCAGTGTTCCTGTAGCAGAGATGGTGGCTGCAAGTTTCTTGCTGATGATGAGTACTAGCATTAAGTTTCTTTGTTAATTAAGAGTAGGAAGAGTATCATCTGTGAACTTTTACAGTTCAGAAAGGCTCGAGGCCTAGCGATCAAAGCCACAGAGGCTTTCCTCTCTCTGCCGAACAAAAGAATGTCCGCTTTACAATTGTTACTGTCGTTTTCGTTCCTTCGTGACGAAGTTCGCGGGTTGATGGTGGATGGAAGCTGGAGTTTGGAGGTCGTCCGTCAGTGCGCCACCACCAGCACGAGATTTCGCTTTGGAACTTTACGCATATGCGAATCCTGCATATTTATTAAAGAGAGCTCCTATACCTAAAGCCCACGCTTTGTGGTATGTTATGCATGTAGAGTGCAGGCTTTCTGGAGTACTTTGTACCAGTACACAGAAGAACGTTCTTTTGATCCCAGCCGTATTTGCCATGAACTTTGCTTCAGTAAAGACATAACTATACGGCGTGTCATGAACTCATTCATGGTCGATAATACAGTATATAATAATAACCAGCATGAATGTGTATGATAATTCCCATTCCTCTGATCTGTCAGTTGTCCATGCATCTAGTTTGTTTGCTATCATTACCCAGTGCAGTGTTGGTGTTCCTGAGCTGAAACTGACCGCCGACAGCAAAATCTCGGCATGATCTGTGCAAGTCGCCTCATCGGTTTTGAACTGGTCGGCGAGCAACGGATGTCCCTCCGATCGCTCGGTAGGGTGCGCCCCGGCCGTCGATGCGTCGGGCGCATCTATCTCGTTGCCGGCCGACGTCAATGGATGAGGCTGCACTGCACTCGTGCCGCGTCAACGGTCGACGCCCACCTTTTCTTTTCCGTTGCTGAGCTGAGCTCTCGTCCAAAACGATACGATCGCTCCACCATCAGCCCATCACCCAATCAAAAGCTGGTAGAAAAATGTGTGGACCCTAGCTCGGGGATGAACACGAAAATGACATGCACAGAAAATTTAAAAGATAATGCATGCATACACCACGAGGAAAATAACTGAAGAAGAAAACAAACTAGCATGAGCAAGCAGAAGAAACTGAAGTAAATAAAACAAAACAAAAATCGGTCATCACCTAACATTTGCAGCGATCACCAACTGCGTCTCATCTCTACGACAACTCAAAATCAGCGTTTAGTTATGCATCCACGTCACGGCTCACAACTAGCCATGCTCGTTTTGCTTAATTTAGGCACAAGAAAACTTTTTTTTTCCAATAACTAAAACCGATCGGGAAAGAAAACCAAAAGGGAAAAACAATCCAGCTCCAGGAATTGGATTCCATTTCCCCCATCCCTGCTCATGCGTTGATTCAACTTGGGATTTATTTAACGACGATCGGGCCAGCTCCTAGTCCCTTGTCTTCTTCCTCGCATCATCCGCACATCCGCCTGTGTGCCTAGCTTGTGGATTAGAGGGGCCCCATGGCTCACATGCACTCCGGGGGCGAGCTGGAGGATGCGGCGCAGAGCTCATCACGCCGGTATGTTTTTTTTTGGGGTTCCGGCAGCCACCCATGTGTGCGTGTCTGCCCTGCCCTGCCTGCCGCCGCCCAATTCCTGTTGGCGGAGAGAGATGGGGGGCACGCGCGCATGGCGTCCCGGCCGGATTCTATATTTCCAACGCGGATTCCGGATTCCCATCATGCGTTCCATTGCTCGTGCGATTGATTCGCCATTGCCGGGTGATCTGCTCCCTCGCAGTGGCAGCCTTTTAATTTCGTGGCGAGGTCTGAGGTGGAAGTGGATTTGCTGGTGATTGCATTGCATTGCATCGTCAGGGACACATGATTGGGAGAACGAGAGGTCGACGTGAGTTGCTTAGCCGCGTTGCGATCTTTTTCTATGCAGATCTGTAGTAGTATCTGCTAGCGGATAGCCCAATTCATGTGTGTTTTTCTGACGCAAATTGGGGTGCTTTTGTGGGAAAAAAATTGGGTGCAGCCGGTCTGCACAAACACACCCTACAGACCTCCACTCATCTCTTGACATGTGCCTATCTCACGTGGATTAAACCAGCCGGTGAAGCGCATCGATTTGATCCTTACCTCGCCGCAAATTACGGGATTAAACCAGCCGAACCTTGCCTGACCGTGGGATACAATGCAGGCACACGTGGTTCTCATCACATGGGCTCCACATAGACATTGCTACAGTCCGGCTACACCCAATTTTTTTCCCTTTTGCGTGGGTGTAGATGGAGTGGGGAGGGCACTTGCATGCCCTCCTCCTTTTATAATTGCTTCATTCACACTTCCTTTTTTTTTCCTTTCCTTGCATCGACCTTATCGTCGCTCTTTTTTTTGTTCATAGATACTGTAGATTTTATTTCCACGTTGAGCTGGGATTGGGTAGCTAAAGGTATTGTTTTTGAGACATACTCCGTATCATGGATAGGCTGGAAACCTGTAGTACAGTATGTATATGTGGTAGGTAAATTGGCCAAGTGGTTGAAAAAAAGGCGGGACGAAATGCTGCGAGACGCTAATGGAGTAACGTGGGTTGTCATTTCAGCCATTGCTGCTGCATCATCTTGACGACGTGCCCCCGAGGAGTTTGATTTGATGGAAGCGAAGAACCAAACCGAGCAGCAGCAGCAGCAGCCGGCGGCGATGGAGTCGCCGAGGGCGGCGCAGGCGGCGACGCGGCGCAAGAAGATGACGAAGCAGCTGACGGGGAAGCGGGACGACACGGCGATGCACGCGGCGGCGCGCGCCGGGCAGCTCGCGTCCATGCGGGAGATGATGTCCGGCAAGGACGGCGAGGAGCTCGCGGCGCTGCTGTCCAGGCAGAACCAGGCCGGGGAGACGCCGCTGTTCGTGGCGGCTGAGTACGGGTACGTGGCCCTGGTGGCCGAGATGATCAAGTACCACGACGTCGCCACTGCCAGCATCAAGGCCCGCAGCGGCTACGACGCGCTCCACATCGCCGCCAAGCAAGGGGATGTAGGTATTGATGATTGTTATTGGTTGGTTGGCTGTTCATTCATTCATTTTCTTTTCTTTTCTTTTCTTTTCTCATGCAAATGCATGCATGATCGTCATCCAATCATCCATTGCAGATGTGGTGAGGGAGCTGCTGCAGGCGCTGCCTCAGCTGTCGATGACGGTGGACTCGTCGAACACGACGGCGCTGAACACGGCGGCGACGCAGGGGCACATGGACGTGGTTCGGCTGCTGCTGGAGGTGGACGGGAGCCTGGCGCTGATCGCGCGCAGCAACGGCAAGACGGCGCTGCACTCGGCGGCGCGGAACGGGCACGTGGAGGTGGTGCGCGCGCTGCTGGACGCGGAGCCCAGCATCGCGCTGCGCACGGACAAGAAGGGCCAGACGGCGCTGCACATGGCTGCCAAGGGCACCCGGCTGGACCTGGTGGACGCGCTCCTCGCCGCCGAGCCGGCGCTGCTGAACCAGGCGGACAGCAAGGGCAACACGGCGCTGCACATCGCGGCGCGCAAGGCGCGGCACGAGATCATCCGGCGGCTGGCCACGTTGCCCGACACGGACCTGAGGGCGATCAACCGGTCCCGTGAGACTCCGCTGGACACGGCGGAGAAGATGGGCAACGGCGACGTGGCGGAGCTGCTGGCGGAGCACGGCGTGCAGTCGGCGCGCGCCATCAGCCCCGGTGGCGGAGGCGGGAACAACAAGCAGGCGCGGGAGCTGAAGCAGCAGGTGAGCGACATCAAGCACGAGGTGCACTCGCAGCTGGAGCAGACGCGGCAGACGCGCGTGCGGATGCAGGGCATCGCGAAGCGCATCAACAAGCTGCACGAGGAAGGGCTGAACAACGCCATCAACTCGACGACGGTGGTGGCGGTGCTCATCGCCACGGTGGCGTTCGCGGCCATCTTCACGGTGCCCGGGGAGTACGTGCAGGACCCCGGACAGGAGCAGGAGCTGGGGGAGGCCAACATCTCCCACCAGACGGCCTTCATCATCTTCTTCGTCTTCGACTCGGTGTCGCTCTTCATCTCGCTGGCCGTCGTCGTGGTGCAGACGTCGGTGGTGGTGATCGAGCGCAAGGCCAAGAAGCAGATGATGGCGGTGATCAACAAGCTCATGTGGGTGGCCTGCGTCCTCATCAGCGTCTCCTTCCTGGCGCTGTCGTTCGTGGTGGTGGGACGGGCCGAGCGCTGGCTGGCCGTGTCCGTCACCATCATGGGCGCCACCATCCTCGTCACCACCATCGGCACCATGCTCTACTGGGTCATCGCGCACCGCATCGAGGCCAAGCGGATCCGCACCATCAAGCGCAACACGCTCAGCCGATCCCGATCCTTCTCCTGCTCCGGCGTGTCGGAGGCCGAGTGGGTCGAGGAGGAGTACAAGAGGATGTACGCCATCTGATCCACAATTCTTTCTTCTCCATCGTGCATCAACATGCCAACCATCGCGTTAGTTATTCCCAAGCTGCCGTGCTCCGGTCCGCCGGGCTAACAATTTTGTTCCATAGCGAATAAACCTATACAATTAAAATGCCAGAACCCTGTGCGCGCGCCTCATGCGAGATTAGTAAAAATTCGTCTTCGTCAAGAGGAAAAGTTGATTGCTAGAGTCATGATAGAAGAGAGCGCAGTGTTGCCACGCCAGTGCACCAAGTATAACTGTATAAGTATGGTACAGTCAAAAGAAATTGATTAGAATCATGGTCTGAAGATGGCCATGCATGCTCCATGCACTTTCGTCGTAACATATGCACTGCATGCATTTAAGTGGATCACCATGCATGTTTTGGATACACGAGGCAAAAGGTGAAGGTGGCAAGGTGTTCAATTATATGTGTTACATATAATAAGGTAATAAATTCTAAAGTTAATTGCTCTAGTAAATTAGCATGCATGTTATATAAGTAATTTGTTAAATATGATAGGTACCTACTATCCGTTATCTGAAAAAAAAAACTACCTACTATTAGTGCTCGTCGTTTTTATTTAAAATGTGAATACTATTCAACTAAAGACTTTTCATGAATAGTCATAGAAATATATAGAGGGGATACGAGTTGATTGGATTATATAAGATATCTAAGTGAATCATGGTATAATGATATGACAATAGCAAATACAAATCTATGTCGCCGAATAAGGAAACTATAGTGTGTATGCTTTTAAATAACAATCAACCTTGAGTTTTGCCTAATTACTACTATGGTTTTAAAATGCACGAGGTTGTACAACATGTCTTGGTAAATAAGTGCTTTAATTTTAACTTTTCAAGGATAAGGTAAGACACACAACCATTTATCCTTGAAAACTAGTCATTGTCGATTTGCTCGCAAGGATTCCAGGAGCTATGTGCTTCAATAGGTTCGTTGATGGTCGATCAGAGAGCTACAAAATTTTAAAAAAAATCAGGACTAGTATATATATATGTTTTTGTTTAGCGTTCATTTCCTTCCCAACGGCATCAACTGGTCGTTTTGTTTTTATTTTAGGTGTGTCGGAGTAGGCTTCTTAAATTGTTTCCTCCCGTATGCATGTAAAATACTACACAAATTTGTTTGAAAAAAGAAATACAACACAAAGAGAGCACTGAGCCAGCAAGCAGCAGCATGAGAAATAGTAAGTCAAAATGACTATATTCACGTGCGATAAACACGGGTGTCTACATCTTATAAGCCTGGGAACGGGAACATGGCCACGTTTCACGTTCCCATGTTTCACGTTCCAGGAACGTCCACGTCTCGGGAACACGAATATTTTCGTTTCCACATTATAAAATAGCACCTCAAGTTCATGTTCTCGTTCCACATTCCCGTTCCTCGGTGGGAACATGGCTACTAAGGTCTACATATGGCTATCCAAGGAATTCGAAAAAGAAAATGACTATCCACGGACAACTTCATTATGATAACTCGCTATATTCACGTAGAACCAACATGCCCATCCAGTGCCATGGCGTGAGCTATGTACATGTTCAGCTTGGTCAGATGAAAATTAAGTGAATTTCAGAGCATCTCAAGTTTGACAATAATTATAAAAAAAATTATAAAGATTTATGACATCAAATAGATATATCATGAAAAATATAATTAATAACGAATGTAATGATACTTAGATAATTATATTGTCATATAAGTTTAGTCGAATTTGAGATACTTTAACTCTCTAACATTTTTATAATATTTTATAATTTAGAACAGAGGGAATACAAAACAAACTACTCCGTATACATCATTTTGCTGTCGGATGTACAGTAAAAACACACGGTGCAGTGCAGAGATACAATTTCCATCGTCTATCTATCTATCCGTCAATACCTACCTGCCTGCTTGCGATCTGAGATGCGGTCGTCGGTGCAGCGGCTGTAGCATTCTCTAACGCAGGCGCCGATGGCCAAGACCTTGCAATGGTAACATGCTTCAGGATAGTCCATGAAGATGATGTTGCCTTTGGTGCACTTGGCACGACAATAATCGCTACATTTTGTCACCCCCGCCGCCGCCGGCATCCCCTTGTTGAGGATCAGCAGGACGAAGACGATGGCGGTGGCCACCTTTGGATTGGCGGCACCAGCTGAAGCCATCGTATGCTGGTGTTTGTGTATCTAGCAGACCGCGCGGCGGAGCAAAGCAGCTGGAGGATGGTCTGTAGGGAGCAAGAGCACAACACTTGCTAGCTAGGAGAAAGACCTGGTGGTGATCTGAGGATTGGAACAAGTTCGTCAATAGAGCTACTATATGTAGGCAGGAAGCAATGCGAAATGGATCGTGAAATTTTAGGGTTGTTCATTGTTGTCACACTGGCAAGATTATTGTTTTTGTTATGTATATGCTGTATGTCAAAGTTGCCTGCACGATTTCGGGGCGGAAGCCCGGCCGGAAGATCACATGGAGTACAAAAGTATTCCGTGATTAACTGTGAGCTGTACCCATGTTCTATTTTTTTTTCTAACAAACACACTTAGAAGAGTGTATCAACATATCCGATATTTGTCACAAAAAAAAAGTAGTATAAAAGATAGATAATTTGATACAAAACGATCTCTTTAAAATAAGACTGCATCAGAAACTAATCTAATTGTCTTCTTTGTTTGCTGCCATCCGTTATCTTTTCAACATATAAATGCATCAGAAGCTAAAATATTAAGCAATGCTGTAAAATTAAGGGGGCTTTGAAACGCGAAATACTTAAACCCTTAGTCCGAAAGTGCGTGAAACATTGAAATATAAATGCATGTGTTTGGATGATCCTACCCTCGTACTAATTTTCGGTCGATTTGATTATTTTATTTTATTTATTTTAGATGAAATGACTTTTATACTAATTACCATCTGTAAATGACTTTTATACTAATTACCATCTTTGCCGTGGGTAAACAGCTCATTGTGGAGCCCTTATTCCGAGATCCCGCTGAGATTTGTGCAATATAATTGGGAATAAACAAAAATGGATTAAATCTCGAACGCCTGCTATTATCGGTTGCAACCCTGGCAAAAAGATAACGATACAACTGGATTGATTCTATACATTCGTGCCAAGCAGAAGCAGTTTGTAGTAGGCATATTATTACTAGGACGATCCGCGCGCTTCGCTGCGCGCGTAGATTGGGTACCAGTCATTTACATATTTGAGAAAGAAAACAATATATCAATAGGTGAATCAGCGCAGATTGGGTACCAGTCATTTACATATTTGAGAAAGAAAACAATATATCAATAGGGGAATCAGGAGTCTAAATACTACATTACTTTGCCTTTTCCTTGTACATAATATTCAGGAAAGAGACATGATAAACGGCAACCAAAACAATGCTTATGAGTCTCATTGGCATTCCAATTCTGTAGAGCATTGCAGCTACAATGTGCATGACAAATACTTGAGCCGTAAGCCGTTGAAGACGGGAGCATGTCGCAACCGCAACCTCATGAGATTGATGGGCAGCATAAGCCAAGTCGGGAAGTGGACATCACAGGACCTAGCAATGTTCTGAATCTCGGTACTCCTGAAAACATAGTTGGTAGTAATGATTTATCAAACAACTGAACCACACACAAGTGTTAAGATTGAAAATACATGCCTTACAATTTGGTAGGAAAAATCAAGCTTCCTGGGTGATGCAAACAAAAAATAAATTCAGACACCCTTAAGCACCTCAGCAGAGTAAGAGGTTAAGCACATTTGCATGAAGAGAAGACAGAAAGCTCTCTTATGAAGTTCAAGATAAAAATATTTGCATAAAGAGAAAATTCTTGCATAGCTATAAGCTGAAATAGTTGTTCACATTTTCGCCCCAGCACAGGCCTAGATGACACACTTTATTGTGCCCATATATTCAACACTGAATAAAGAGACTAATATGCTAGATCAACTGGTGATATCCGTATATTGTAGAAAAATCTGGACCTCTTTGCTAAAGTAAATTTGAATGATGGTTTTGGATTCATCATGAATGAACATTGAATTCTATTATTCATTAGGAACACGTCATTGCTCCCTTTGGCGTGAAACTACAGCAAAACATACCCGATTTGGTGTCCATTACTACAGCAAACCATAGATGAAGATTAGTCAAAGGGCAATGCCTGAATAAAAGGGGGAAACAAAATACTCGGGACACACTTTGAATGTTTTGGTCGTCCCCTATTATGTCTGGAAGAAAAAAACAAAAAGATTGTGATATTAATTAATATCAATATACTGTAATAAGGAAATACCAATTAATAAAGACGAAATTATTTCTGCACATAACTCAGATAAGGTAAATCACATGTAAAGAAAGGAGGGCATTTCTACTATGTTATTTCTAATTTGAACAACACATTTTTTACATAAAGGAACAAATTTCCGGCCTTTATCATTTTCAACAGGCATAGTCGGCATAGCTGAGTTTGAAATAAATCATGTAGAAACAATGCCATAGCCCATAGGGAAGATGAAAAATAAATTAGTTTTGCAAAAGAATATAAGTACACGTTGGCAACTTGTAATAAGTTTTTCCTGTTATGGCAGCAACCAGAAATGTTAGTCTTTCTTTAGTCACTATATATTGCAATAACATAACAGCAGTGAATGTGAAACTGAACCCGAGAGCCTTAATGTTTTGAGGTCCAGTAACCCTTACACCTCCTTGGCATGGTCTCTATCAGGCATCTTGTTCCAAAATCATGCACATATGCAATAGGAAGAATTGGCAACAACAGTCACCATCTAACCAAACACAAGACTCAACTGATAAAGGATAACATGAGAGTAATATAACAAAAAAATCTCCAAAAGTTTTAAAACTTATGGAGACTAACCTTTGAATGCCCAATGATGGCCTGCTCATCTCAAGATCTTGGAGAAGGAAGATTAAAAAATTGTTGGAATGCTCATCTGTCATCTCTGTATAGCCTGCACCCTCCAAAGTTCCATGCCCAGCAAGTGACATGGGAGCAGGAATATCTGTCACCATTTATTTTTTCTTTCCACTGATGGTCGATCGATCTGCAGGATGGCACAATGCTGCCAGTGTGGATTGGCGCAACATAGATTTTATCAAAAAATGTAGCATGTATACAGCTAATATGGATAGTGATGAACAAATAAATGGCAGGTAGGAGTAAACTGCCTACTGAAGAACACGGCTGACATTACCGTTTTAGCAATAGAAAGCATAGGGAATAACACTTTTGCACTGAACATTGTATCCATAACCTGCAAAATACATGAATCAAAATAAATAGTTACTGAATGCATGAAACAGAATATGCTCGGGACACATGTATCACATAATTATTAGCCTGCTAACAATATGAAAAGGTAATCTGACATCAGCAAAGACATGTACATAGTATATTAGTATTACACCTAAGAACACAATGGATTTAGTATAAACATAAAGAAAGTTCCTCAGACGTACAATTAGAAGAGATCTAGAAACATAATAAAAATTAGAACAGCCGGTTTTACATCATTGTTTGTCTTATGCCCTTATCCCTGAAGTTAGAATAAACCAAGCACAGAGTAACTAATTTTTCTGGGAGAGGAAAGCAAAAAGCTTCGCAGCTTCAAATCTATTAGCAGGAAATTCATAGGAAATCCAAGTTATTCTACTGCATAGGCTAAATCAATAAAAAAGGCAAAGAATGGTCATACCTGTACCTTTGCCCAACTCCTCAATGACTGCAAGACGGCCATCCGTCACCGGACTTTGACTCCCGGACAGCTTGCACTTTCGGCGGTGCGCTCGGCCTGGTGCCCCACATCGGCGGAGCCCTGCCCCCTGCCTCGTCCTTGGTGCATGCAGGCAGCACGCGCTGTAGCACCAGACATGAGTCTGAGAGTCAGGACTGGGAGTGGAGAATGATGGAAGCAGTGCACAGCACATGAGATCCAAAAGACAACAGGCGTACACCATTGAGAAGAGGGAAGGGAGACGGGGACCAATCAATGGATGCGAGGGAGGCACAGACCTATGCAGCAACCTCGATAGCAATGGCGCGGCCTACGGCAGGAGCACCCGGGCTTGTCGAAGCAGCAGCGAGAAGAACAGGCGACGGATTCAGCGAGGAAGAGAGACTGAGGCAATTATTAAAGCCCAGACGACGGATGCAGCGAGGCAGGGGCTAGCGCAGGCCCCGAGATCGGGGCACGGCGCGTGGGGAAGCACGCCTCCCAGCGCGCGGGCGACGACGGCTCCGAGGTGCAACGTGTGGGGTGGCTGAAACTGGGCCAGACCACAGCTGAGCCCACGAACCAGAGGAGAGGAAACGGAGGGTCACACATGCACGCAATTTCGGTGCTAAGCACATGAACAAGCGTGGGTCTATTCATGTTTATCGCAACCGGTTAAAAAGGTGTAGATGCAGAAGGCTGCGGTGTACACACTAGGTGGGACCGGTCACAAGGGCTGTATCCGGTGGCGAGCCAGAAAGGAGAACACGCGGACGACACAGATCGGAGCGATGGTAAGTTTCATATATTATGAAATTTGAAGCGCAATATTATACTATTCACTCGACACAGTACACATACCACCACTTGATCTATTTGTAAATTCCATGCAGGAAGCGGCCACAGCACGTGCGTATCATCGATTCATCGTGCATGTTTGATAGATCTCTCCGCCAGATTACAGGGATCATCTCGAACGCGGTCCGTCGCATGTCTTAAAATTATACAATGTCTATGTGTGAGACAAAAGGGTTGTTTGGTTTGGTGTCATCACTCACCACGCCACGAGCTCGCGGCTGTCATTATACGTTGGCCGCTATTTGGATGACGTGTATGATGAGACAGTCACGATACGCTGTCCTTGTCTTGCTTTTGTCGCTTGTCTTCTAGCGTGAAATAACTGCGTGTGGTTGTGGCGAGCAATTCGATCGTCACAGGTGTGAGTCGCGTTACAAACCGAGCATGCCACAGTGCGGTGAGAATTCAAACACACCGCAAACTCAAAGTCTTATTAGTTATTACAAAGATATCGGTAAGTCATACTGTGCCTGTGGAGTCCTAAACTAAGTACGTATGGTTTTATTATTACGAACAAAAAAAAGGACGGATTGTGTGCTTGCTCTTCTTAACAAGGCCCAATGGGTTGATCGGGCTACCTGGACTAATTAATCCGTGGCCCACGGCTGGGCACGATAAACTGGCCCAGTAATCTACAATCTTAATTTGTATGGTTATGAGAGTTTTATAAGGAGCATAAAATGCCTGGTTTTACAATTTTTTAGTGAAAAAAAATCAAACTAGAGTAATAATTTTAGGGGCGAAATAAATTTTTTTCTAGGAGAAATGAAAGAAAAATGGAAAAAGTTTCGTCAAAAAATGAAAAAAAAGTGTTGTGGTGGTTGAAGTTTAAATAAATTTCAAAACTGAATCGTCGACAGAAATTAGGTGTAAGGTACGGTACATTCAGTGGCGG
Organism: Microstegium vimineum; assembly: GCA_022036555.1. NCBI lineage: Eukaryota > Viridiplantae > Streptophyta > Magnoliopsida > Poales > Poaceae > Microstegium > Microstegium vimineum. The sequence continues at coordinate 9,107,624 of CM039139.1, read as the reverse complement.
ACGCAGGGGGGCTGGGGGCTGCAACACCCCCCCCCCCCCCCCGGGGCTGAAAACAAAAGGAACAGATCTTTCAACCTAGCACACTCGGTTCGTAAAAAAAAACAGCGCCGCACACGCCTGCGTCTCCTCCCGACTGCATCGCGCCCCGCCGCCGCCCGCCGTGACCGCGACTGCTCGCGCCTCCACGCCTCCACCACTCCACGCGAGCACACCGGTGAACGGAGCCGCGGCCACCGCCCCTTCTACCATCTGCTCGAGGCTCCTGCCTTCGGCATCGACATTCCGCACAGTCGGCCGGTCACCCCTAAACCCTAAACAGGGAGCCCGGAGCTGGCCTGCGGCCTGCCGGGTTCGGGACAGGGAGCGCCGGAGCGGGGAGCCGGGAGCCCGGAGGACAAGGCCGCCGACGTCGCAGGCCCCAGCCGGCCGCCGCAGCCCCAGCCCTCGACCAGCTTCAAGCACAGCGCAGCGCCAGGGTGAGACTGAGAATTGACCTCCCCTTTTGGCTCTTTCATTCCTATTTTAATTTTTTATTTTTATTATTAGTTTTATCAATTCAGTTAGTGATCCGAAATCGATTGATTTTACTTTATAGAATGGAAAAATATTTTACTAAGAAAAATGTTTCTACTCAAGAGAGTCGGGTTAAGCAAAAAAAGACCATGCGTTGCTGATCCAGGTCTTAGAAAGCCAATTGATACATTTCACAATGATATTAGGGATGATGCTAGGGATCAATATCAAATTATCAATTTTAACTACATCTATTAGTGATTTAGTGTATTGTGTCCAACAAGCAAAAAAAAAATTTAGTCTATGTTATTTTGCCTTAGGCCCCTGGTCGGTTTCTGGATCCGCCACTGGGTACATTCATCTACTAGTAAGGCATTGTGGTACGCGTACATTCATCTACTAAGGCATTGTTTAAATTCAAAATAATTCGAATCTGGACACTGTAGTGTTTCGTTTATATTTAATAATTATTGTTCAATTACGAAATAATTAGACTCAAAAGATCCATCTCGTAAATTACAGATAAACTATATAATTAGTTTTTTTATCTATATTTAATGTTTTAAATATTCGATGTGACAGAAAATCTCATAAAATTTTAGAATTTCTCAGTTGGGAAGTTGAATAAGGTACAGTAATACATGACTTATAACTTGTGACGGAGGCGACTAAAATTCATGTAGAACTGCACTACTGTACTGGTACTATACTAGTACTACTTCAGTGGAGAGAATCTTTTACCGTAATTCGGACGGAAGCGCAGGGTTCTGTGGATGGACAAAACGTTTGTCTGTCTTGAGTAGGCGACCCCGGTAGGGAGGAGTTGACCTTGTACAGAGCTGCTACGGGGTCTGTTGCTCCCCTGGACGAACGGTCGGTCTCTTGCTTGACTGTTTGTCTTGTTTGTTGCTCCAGCCTCCGATCCAGAGCGTCTCCAGCAGAGTCGAGACACACGTAAAGCCTGTCGTGATCGTGACCCGTCCGTCCGTGCTGTCTCGACTACTACCGTGCACGGCAGTGTGTCGTGCGGGCGGGCACGGCGGCATCGGTATCCTCGCTCGCTCGCTCGCGCAAAGGCCAAACAGCGAGGGGGTCCGGGGGAGACTGGGAACGAAAAGCACGGCAAAAACCCTCGCGCCGCCCGGTCCGGTTGCCATCGCCTTTGTTGCTCCAGTCCATCCAGCACAGGCTGTTGTGTGTGTTGGTCTGTTGGAGAACAGCGAAAGGTGCAAGCGCCTCCAGCTCGTACACAACACACATGCACGCACTGACTGGGCCAGCCGCGTACTGTACGCAGCAGGCAGGCAAGGCAAGGCCAGACAGATCCAAAAGCCTCATGATACTCCACTACTACTCCCGTGCTGCTACGTAGTACTACTACTGTATAGCAGCGCTGCTAGCCTACCTCTCTTTTCTACAGGGCCGGCCGCCGGCGCAGCGTACGTAGCTGTACTACGTGGCACTGGCACCCAACTCGACGCATCTCATCTTATCTCGGTCTGGTTCTCCTTCCCGTTCCCGTCACATGGCAAGGATGGATGGGAGAGCCTCTCAGCATTGAGCAAAAGGGCAAAGCGCGCAAAGCAAAGGTCTTTTTACGTTCGCTGCTGCGCTCGCTCTCGACTCGAGCCTTTTACCGCGCTACTCGAGTGGAGTCGTGGAGAGCGCCTTTGGCATTGCCTGGAGAAAACTAAGGTAGGTAAAGCAGAAGCAGGGCCCAGGGCCTAAGAGCCCGCCAAGTTGCCCCTGTGCAAAAGGGGCCTTTATCCTCTCCACCCTCTCCGGGGCTCCAAATTTCTGGCCTGCTTTGCTTTGCCGATCCGTGTCGTGCATGCTCTCTCAGCCCTCAGAAAAGCGGAGAGCCCACTTCCGAATCGTCCAATTAGCAACTACAGTACTGTAATTGGGCGCGGGCAGTGCAAACTCATCGTCACTAAGCAGACGAACAAGGAACATGCCATTCTTGTCACGGCCCGTGCGCGTCACGCCATTGAATGCGGTCAAAGAATTAAGACCTCCCAGTCCCAGTCCCAGTACCAGCAGCAGCAGTACCACCACATTGCCGGGCAGCCGACCATGACAAAGGACAAAGACGCAGAGAGGCCCGTCACGCAATTGGCATGGCGCGCCGCGGCCGCCGAGCGAGCCGGACTGCGGTCTGCGGGTGCGGGTGCGGGGTTGTTGTTGTTACGCCGCGGCCGCGCGCACCGCACCGCACCGCACCTCCATTTGCGCGCCTCGGCATCGCACCTTTCCGGCCTTCAATGATGCCGACGCTTTCCACGGCCTATCGCGTTGCGCGCTTTTCCTCGCCGATCCGCCCGCCCATCATGCCGCAGATCGATCGGCGATCGCCAATTTCCCCAGCGCCATCGCCGCGACCGCGAGAATCCCCCATCCACAGCCCTGCGTGCCGCGTGCGCTTCCATCCTTTTTTTTTTCTTTTTTTCTTTCAATAACCAATAACCCCTTGCTTGCTGTTTTGAGACTTGAGAGCAGCTGCCGTGCCGGCAGCGCTCGTGGATGGCAGATGGCACTGCCGCGGCTGCTGATAGTAGGCAGTACTCGTACGTACGGAGTAGGCACTAGTACTAGTACAGTACTGGTTGTCGTTGCTGCTCTGCTGCGCTGACGTTGCCGTTCAGGCTACCTGTTCTGGCCATCTTTATTTGCTCGCACTGAATGAGCCACCCGGCCCGGCCGATCCGGCAACTGGTCAGGCGATCCTCAGCCAGCAACGGCCGGCACCCCGGCAGACCAGGAGTAACGCCGACGAAGACAACGTGGTCCTGTTTTTTTTTTCTTTTTTGTTATGTTGTTAACAACGATGGCGTCATCTACAGCACTCTGAAAACCTGAATGCAGCACAGGATGATCCGGGCTTTGTAGTGGTCACTTTTTTTTTTGTTCTCACAAATCTTAACCAAGAAGAAATTGTACCACCACCCGGCGAGAAAAGAAAGAAAAAAAAAGAAAGGATAAACTTGACATTATTGATGTGGTCACTTTTGAAATCCCGTCCATTTTTTTTTGTGCACACGTCACGAGCTCACACGGCTAGTGGCAGTAAGCTGCTGCTATAGCTGATCGAGCTGGATTGCTAGGCCAAGAGGAAGGCGCGGAGGCGGAGCAGAGGGCGGCGGCGTCGCTGACGCTCTTCCTGGCGAGCCCCAGCTGCTGCTGCGACCGCTTGCAGTAGGCGATGGCGCCCTGGATCAGCCCCCCGACTCCGACCGGGCGCTGCTGCTCCGCTTCAGCGCCGGCACGCCGCCGCCAACCCAGGAATTCCTCCTCGCCGAGGACGACGACAGAGGCTTCGCCTGCGCCGCGGCGGGAGCCGCCGCCGTCGTCGTCGTCGCGTGCCGCCACTTGATCACGCCGGAGAAGGACTTGCGCTGGCGAGCGGCGGAGGCGGCGAGCTCCTCCTCGTCCAACAGCTTCTCCTGCTCGATGCTGCTCCGCAGTGTCGTAGGCGCCGTTCTGCCGCTGACGCTGTGGTAGCCGTAGCCGTTCTTGATCTGGCCAAACGCCGCCTTGCAGGCGCCTTTCGTCTCGCCGGGTGTTGCCGCAGCCGCTCTGGTGCTGGCCCGGACCTCGGCGGCGGCGCCACGGCATTGCTCGTCGGAGCACGAGGTCCTGGCGAACAGAGACCAGAAGAAGGCCCGGACGCCAGCAGCTTCGCGTGCACCGTCCGCGCCGCCTTCCTGCGGCGGGAGCGGGAGCACTCGCTGCGTAGCCTCGCCACCGGCTGCGTGTCGTCGCGGTACCCAGCGGAGTGCGAGTGCTGCAGAGGCGCAACCGTCGCGGCGCTCCTCCTGCAGGCGCCACCGTAGCCGACGTCAACCTCCTGCGCCTTGCCGCCAGCAGGCCTCGGTGGCGCGGCCTTGTGCGGGTCCGGCGGCGGCGGCTGCAGCCTGCCCCGGCAGAGAAGCTCGTCCGCCGCGCCGCTCCGGCGCACCCGGAACTCGAACTCCCCGCAAGAGCTGAGATCCAGGTCGATGTACTCCTCCTCCACGAACGAACACACGCTAGCCGCCATTGCGTCGCCGCAGTGCTGAGGAGCCGTGGTGGCTCTGGGGCACATTGCTTGCTCCGACGACGCGGCGGGCGAATTGGAGGAGAAGACGGGTTAATATGCGGGGGACTGGAGGCAGCGTCAGGGGTTTGAAAAAATTTATGGGCAAGCAATGGCAGTAGTGGCAGGGCAGTGCAGTGCAGGGAGGGATCCAAGAAAACAGAAATGGGGGTGGGGGTGTGGTAGGCAGGGCCCCCACCTTGTCTTGGAGGCTGGCTCTGGCTGGATGAATGATTCCAGGGTATGTCTTGTGCTCACCTCACTCCACAGTCCACTGTGGGTAGACTGCACAGCTCCAGTTGCTCACTTTTCTTTGGTGGAGAATTGGGGTATTGTACTGTGTGATGCACTGGGCATTGTACGTATACTGTATAGTATGCTGTACAGTACTCCTCCCATGTTCCACTACAATTACCAAAGCAGACTATGACCAGATTTATGTACTTGTGATATTGTATTAATCACACAAACAGTACTGTGTCCTGTATGGCTCGAAATTTGGTTGAAGAATGAAGAGGGTCAGTGGACTGGTGGGGGATGATGAGTTCTTGGCTGTTAGCCTGTTACTTGCACTGCTGCACATTTTTGTTTCACAGATGGTATCAGAATCAAAGTCAGCAGAAACTACTGGGAACACAAGATTGTTACCTTTTTACTGTTTACAAGATGAGAGCACGAATGAGTTTATATTAAAAAAAAAAGTATAGGTTGACAAAGCTAGGGTAAACACCTTTGTGCAGAGAAAGGGCTGAGAGCTTCTTTTGTTCTTTTGCGTTCTTTCTGCTGTCAACTACGGAGTAAAGCTGAGGAAAAGAACAAAAGCGAAAAAAAGGATGACAATGCAGACGGACGGTTAAAAGAGGAGGTTGACTTTCCCGTGCAACGTCACGTTGGCATTGTACCCAAGAAAATTGTTTGCATATATACGTACGGCGTTCGTTGGCACTTGTCATATTTGCAGGTCAATCCCAGCAAAAATCTACAGAGAACAGGACGTGACAGAAAAAGAAAAGAAAAAAGTTACGTACACGACTCTGCACTCTGCTATACTACATTTTCCCAATGATTTTGTGCTAATGACTCTATTGCTTTACATGTAGACTACTGATGTCTGGGATAAATCTCATTTACACATCTTTGCCCAGAGATCATAGGAAGCCAGGTCTTGGCTCGTCTTCGAGATCATCGAACTCCCACCCGCTGATCTCGTCCGCCTTGTATTCCTGCTCGAACTTGGCCAACTCCGATTCGGACTCTGACGGAAGCCGTGTCCTGAGCTGAGCCGCGATCGGGGAGTCGCTTCTCGAATGGGGTGACGCGGACACTATCAAGGAACGGGATCGTTTCTTCTTCTCTGCCTGTTCTTTGATCTCAATTTGAAGCACCGGACGTGGCACGGATTCGAACTCGATGCGCAGCTTGTCAATGGTGGCAAACAGATTTTTTACCTCAGGGTCATCCCTTCTGCACAAACTATAGGCACAGATCTGGCAGTGTAAAGGACGGCATGCATATTATGTAGCCTGGACTCGAAAGATAGCACAAGAGAGATCCTGAAAAGCAACTACCTCGTTTTATAGTAATCCTGATTAGAAGAATATATTGCTCTGATACTATCAACCAAACTGAATGCAGCTACGACCTGAAATAGACGCACACATATTGAAGAATTATGTGGCACTAAAAAAATACTTTCCGAGTCAGGGTTCATGATGCCAACTTTCGTGTTTTCTTACATTAGCAGTGTATATTTTTATCATCAGTAAGCAGGGTAAATAATCATCAACAAACTCACCTTTTTCTCAGTTTGGAGATGTTCTTCCTCAAGGTATTTACGAGGGTTTGATTGCTTAGACAGACCATTAGCTCCATCCTCTGCTGACACGGATCTGGTAATGCAACTAAAAATGTTCAGCCACAGGCATGATCAAATTAGACTGAAAAATGAAAAACGTACCTGTCACCAAATATTTTCAAGTTGTCAACAAAGGTTTTGATACAGTCAATAGAAGTGCTTAGCTCTTCCTAGAATTCCAAAAGAAAATTTCAGTAGAACAACTAATATTGCTGTGCAAAAGCTCGTAAACAGAAGGCCTCAATAGCATTTCACTTCTTCGGAAAGTAAAAGTCAAATTAAATACCACACATGCAGAAACATGATACTTCATCAATTTCGCAAAGCAGAGTCCACATCTATCCAATTCTTCACTGCAGTCAACATAAGAGGAATGTATGTCAGCAAATATTTTGAGCCTGTAACTTCTGAGAATGATTATTAATTATCACAATGTGTTGTTCAGGGTGTCAGGGAGAGAGCATACTTACTTGGCCTGCTTTTCCCTTAGCTCTTCAAACAAGGACTGAAATTTCCATGTATCTTTCAAAAAGCTGATCCATGCAACGACAGTGCTTGCTTCTACTTTGCATGAAGCTATGGATCTTGAAAGTTCATCTTCCTGGGGATATATCAGAAAATAAAAAATAAACAAGTGAACTGTGCTAACACAATGCATTTCTTAAACTAGAAACTAACAAACAGAAGGTAAACCTTTGTTTTCAGGTGCAACATTATCTGATTGCTGGCTTCATCAAATTGGTCGCGTTCCTCTCTAGTTTTTTTAAGCTTCACTGTACCTACTTTTAATTTAGTATTCACCTGTAATATGAGTTTCAAAATCACTCTTAAAAACAAACCTCTCGTGTAAACATTAGCCTCTATGAATAAGTAAACTAACAAATAAAGATTAAGAACTGTATGTCAGATTTTAATAGACTGCTTCACCAAAAAGCAGGTCACACTAACTTAAAATTTATTTGAGATGCAGGCAATAATAACATTTCTTTTCTCAAATGGTAATAATAACATTTCTGAGAAACTGATATCACATTGACAGGTCATAGTAATAATAGCATTCATATTACCAATTATAAACTAGTGTCTTGTATACGTCCTAAGAGGAAGAAGAACTTATGATGGCTTATCAAAGAACAATTACTTTTATCTACTATATAGGTAACATGAATGTCCACGGCAAAATTTGCTGGTTGTCTCCACCCTGAACTGTTTAGCAAAAAAATCCCAGCAATTTTACCACCATGTAAGTTGCTGAAATATATTGGAAGAAATATATTGAACGATAAATCTTCATGAAGGTGGAAATTGAAAGAAGAATATTGCCTTCTTCAGTTCTGCCTCAAGTTGATTCCTTTGCTCCTCAAGTCCAGAGATCTCAGCAACTAATTCCTTTTATAAAACTTAATTGATTAAGAATCAATCAGACAGATCGCAAAAGCATAAAACCAATTGCATGGAATAAGGATTGAAAAAACTATTGGATCAGCTTGGATATCCTGCTATATTTTTTCTTTTGCGACTGCTTTGATGGATATGGTATTTGAGGTTAATGTCTTCCTTTTGTTCCATTCGGAAATAATGGGTTTTTTTTTTCTCTCAATATGGATGTAGATTAAATCCTTGTTTAACCAGCTGACATAATCATTTAGCTAATAAAAACAGTATGGTGGTTTGCACATGACTCAGTCACAAGCTAGTAGCACAAAAAATACCTTTTCTGTACCACTAACTTCATTTGTTTTGGTGACCCGGAAGATAAGTGATTCTTCCTTTTGTAGCCTGCATTGTAAAGCATAGACAATCAATTCACTTTAAGCAGAGGGTGTCATTTCGAATGTTTTGGAACCAAATAAATCAGTGGCTCTGAAATGAACAAAAATATGCATTAGAGGAATTAACAACATATTGATATATATATAAGTACGCAAACATTTTTATATTGATACATGCTAAATTGCTTAGATTAAATACACAGCACAAAGAACGCTCAAGATATACCGATTTTCCATAATACGCTTTTCTGCTTTTGCAGATGAATTTGCAAGGGATTCAGACAAAGCCTTCAGTTTATCGACCTGCAAAGTTTTATAAATGGACATTAAGATAGCATCCTTGTATCACTTCACTTGACAAGGGAGGACAATTAGATAAGTTTTAGCAACAAAAACGCCTTATATTCTTTGGCTCTATTAAACATAAGTGCTAAGTGAAAACAAATGCAGCAAAAATTGAAGTGAAATTAATTTCGAAATAATAAGAGCATCGTGCCTTCTCAAAATGGGTCTCCAATGAATCACCAGGATGTATTGATTTCTTCTTCAATAGAAGTTCTTCCATTCTAGAGCAAAGTCGAACCTCAGAAACTGCCTTTTTGAAACCCTGCAGACAGTATCATAAATACATTGAATCCACTTACACTAACTACATTAACAATGATGAATAGTAAGTTGAACCATAAGGGAATATGATGGGGAAATGAAACCTCAGTCAACTTGTTATGACCGGAGTCCAGTATACAAGGAAGAGGCTCCCTGGTGGCTGAGGACTTCCAGGCATATGGGCCTTAAAGGCCCTATTAGTATTCCTAGTCCTATTAGAATTATTATCTATTTCCTAGTCCATATAGTTTAGTTATTATTTTTAGAAACAAGCTATTATAAATAGCAGATCGTAAGACAGGGAAAGATTAAGCAGAAACATATTATTGTTTCCGGCTTCCTCAAGGAGCTGGGAGAAACCCTAGCCGCCTCTATTTGCGGGTGAACAGTATCGCGGTACTGTAGCACCTTCCCGCCTCCGACATCTCCCTCTGTTCCTTCTTCCCTGCGCAGCAGCAGCATCGCCACGGCGCCGTTGCGCCGCCCACGAGGGTCTCGCCCTCGTCCAGCCATCTCCCATCCATATAATCTACGAAGCAACTCCGGTAGGAATCTAGTCCTACCACAACTACTGATACCTAAAGACAACATGCAAGAAATAGACAAGAAAATAAGGTTTCTGAATGCACATTTTGTAAAAAGGAAAACATGATATATTTCAAAAAAGAACTAAACAGTGATTAAAATCCCATCTAACAGTTGAATTTTTTTTTTTCTAACATAACATGTCCATATCTGGAATAGAAAAAAAACGACCTAATGTACACTTCATAAATGTTCGGTGCACTTGCACAAAGACTAGTTTGCAAATATGTATTTTAAACAAATTAGAGGCACAGTATTCATTACCACATTTAGTTCACACCTAAGAGAAATAAATCAATCTTAGAAATACATTGCATGACAGTGCTCCCTTTTATCCATTGAAGGAAAGCATAATCCACAGTTGTACAAGCTGAATAACTTTAAACTTAGGCCTACCTCAGTGGTTATTTGAGATTTTTTATTCTGATTGCCGGCTGATGTAGCATGAAGAGCATCCATTGAATTTATCTGCTGTTGTAACTGAGTAATTTCATTATCTAATCTGGAATTGAGAAAATAGAGGTTTTATTTTTTAAAGCATGTAAACACGGACACGCAAAAATGGAACTACAAGCACCTTCAACCACTGCCCAAGAGAAAAGAGAGAACCTTGCAATGTCAGCGTTTATCTTTAGCCCTGAGACGGCAATCTGAGCAAACTCAAGCAGCTCATCACGTTTTGCCTGGAAAGGGAGAACATAGAAGACAACATCACAGTTGATGCGTTTTATGCTTTTGCTGGAATCTAATAACACCATGTAGAAAGTACACTGTACATGATTTATGCAAGATAGCTCAACGATCAAATAACTCATATGTTGAGGTGGACCTAAGAGGTTCTACAATTAAAACTATACACGAGTACATGGTTTAATACTGAGAACTGGTAAAACGAAAGGAAATTCATACCAACACTTCATCATTATAACTTGAGAATAACCTTGCCAGGTCCTTTAGACTACTCAAGAGTGCACTGTGCACATCCTTCCCTCCTGAAAGGCACATTCTGTAATAAAGAACCATAGCGTTATATGTAGCTTGAATAGATATGAGATGAAAAAATTGAAAGGAGTATATAACTCATATTAACATATTAAATGTAGTGCAGGGGGGCAGGCATTTGTAACGTGAATCCGTAACAGTGAACCTTTTGATCACGTATACATAGCGCATTTTTTGTACACTGAGCATGAGGCTTGTTATGTAAGAATCAGACACGATCATATATGAATGGAAAATTTTCAAGAACCAAGTAACAAGACATCAAATGGTTGAATACTTGCCCAAAAACTTCAGAGATCAGTGAAACTTCTTCCTCAGTTGGGGCATCCCTAATCTGATCATAGAAGACGTGTCAAAATTTTGAAATTACCAAACAATGGCACCCACATGGCTACAACGAGACCATTGCAATTGCAACACCAAACTGCACGGCCACAAACCCAACTCACCATGGAGAGAACAACACACTCGAGGGCTTGGCTATGGAGGAAGACATGGAAAAAGTTCATCAGCTCCGCGCCGCTCTCGTAATCGATGTACAGATCCTGCAACGCCCGCAAGCACAGGTGGTCCGGCGCCTAATGAGTCGGGAAACCAAGCCAGCAGACAGGGAGGGAGGGAGGCTGACCAGCAGGGGCGCAGTCTGGTCCGGATTGTCCCAGAGTTGCGGCTCCCGCACCGGCGTGGTCGCGCGCTGGGTCTCCTTGAGCGCGACGAGCCACCGGCGCAGCAGCTGCACCCTCTCGTCCCCTTTGTAGGAGAGCGCCGCCTCTTCCAGCCTCTTCGCCGCTACCTTCACGCTCTTGTAGCTCCGGCTTCCCTGCGAGAGAACAAGCGCAAACCCTAGTCACGAACGTACGATCGCCGGAAATACACGGGCAATGCGGCGACCGCTGATGAGAGCGGAGCTAGGGGGTGGTCGGTACGGTGATGAGCCTGGCGCCGCCCGCGACGGCCTGGCCGGCGTGGTGGACGACGGTGTCAAGGGAGGTGCGGACGGTACGGGTGAGGAGGGAGCTGCGACCGCCGCTCGCCTCCACGGCGCGGTGCACCGCGCTGCGGAGCCACGACATCGCTTCGCGCGACCCGGTCGTCGCCCGTCGGCTTCCCCGCTTCTTCCGCCTTCTTCGCCCTCGAACTCGTTGACACACACACACACACACACACACACACACAAAAAGAAAAAGCAGAGAGCAGCGTCTCGTGCGCGGGAGGCGGGGACGCGAGCGGACCAAATGCGCCGATGCAGGGGAGTGCTCTTCCCGTCCCGGTGGCGCGGTGCGGCCTACGAATGCGTGCACCCGCCAGAAATTTGGACAATTGCCGTGGAGCGTCTTCGGACGTGAGAGGAAGTTTAATAATATAGGCATATAGCTAACTATGGGATATACATATATTTACAGTACCTCTCAGTTCATTCATATAATGACTTCACCTTCACAATTAATACATGATTTACTTATATATCTCAGAGTATATTGTAGTTCTTATGTCCAATCTGACTATATTGTGGTTCTTATGTCTAATTTAACTGTAAGTTTATCGCTCACTTCTCTTTTTATCCTTCCCTTTCTCCTCCACCCCAGCATTTAGGCTGTTTACAACTCATTACTATACTTTCTCTTCAGCCAGCAGCCGCCGCAGCGTTCCATTCATACCTGCAACATTCTGTTTCCCAAAAAAAAAGAAAAAGAAGAAGAAGAAGCTGCAACATTCGCTACACAAATCAGCTGCGCCTTAGCCACATAGAAGCGCACAAGCACATAGTTCGGTTTGGTTCCAAATAAGTCACCTACTTATAAGTCCAAAAGTGAAAAAGTGACTTATTTTGCCAAACACTTTAACTTATAATTCATCCTAACTTATAAGTCTATAAGTTGCTCCACCCTAACTTAAAACTTATAAGTCACTCCCTTTTCATATAGGATCACATCTTTTTTTCTTGGGAACCACACTACACCCCTATCATACATGACTTATAAGTCATTGGAAACCAAACAGACATGACTTAGAGCAAGGTCAATAGTAAAGTCAAGTGCTTGGCTATAAGCCAAGCTATTAGAGCCAAGTTATACACTAGGTTGTCTTTTATTTGGCTGTAAAAAAGTTTCTCTTTTCTATTCCTCCTCATAACATTTACTATTTTGACCCACTTTTACCTATGCTTTCGTGTCTAGTTTGGTGCTTGCATGGGAGCTAAGCTCTCCTCTCTCTCCTCTTCTCTTTCCTCCATATCAACATTTGCTTGACTATAAACCAATTATTGTACTTACTCTTATAAGTCATTGGTTTTAAATCACCTGGCTTATAAGTCACCTGAGTTATGAGAACCAAACATAATCTTATTATCAAACATATTTTTTCCTGCTCAAATGTCGTTTGATTCGTTTATTAGTTGATCGCCCGCCCAAAGGCCCTAGCCGCGTGTTGGAAATGTTTGGGCCCTAGCCACCAAATGGGAGCTGAATTGGTTTGGCAAGGCCCATAATTGGCTTGGCATCCTTCGGCCTACATCCAGTAGTTCCGTAGCGAAAGTGTTGCTTTGTCCCACTGTTCCCCACGCCGACACGCGGTCGCGGAGTCCCGCCGCGTCTGCAAGGCGTGGCTCGCCGTCGTCGACGCCCGAGGCTGCTGCTCCTCCCCCACCGACTGCCGCACGCCGTGCGCGGCGTCTTCGTCAACTTCATCCACCACCGGTACCGGTGCCCACGCTTCTTCCCCCGCGTCCCGCCCCTCATCGAAGCGACCTGCTCTAAGGATCAAGGATAGGGGTGCAAAGGGTTAACTTTTAGGTGTACCTCTAAACTTTTTTAGTTTAATTATTTGTACTACTTTTATACTACTTCTTAAGTAGTATAAATAATTGAACTAAAAAGGTTTAAAGATGCATCTAAAGATCTCTTGTTTGCACCCCTATCAAGGACGCGGCAAGGAGTTTTAACATTGCCAACCAGGATATGTACTAGACTTTTTCCTGATTGTCTCATATCATTTGTTGGACCCTGCCACTTCGTGCTCAAGACAAGGTGTTCCTGATCCTTCACGTGCCTGAGAATCCGAGAGACGCACCATCAGCATTCGACCTCAAGTGGCTCCTAGTTACTCCCAGACGTTCCAATAATCTTGAAAAGTTAAAACATTTCAGAGGTGACCAATAATTATAGAGAAAAATATAAAAACATATAGTTGATAACGAATCTAATAATACTTAGTTAACATCATAAATATTATTATATTGTCATATAAGTTTTGGTCAAACTTGAGAAAGTTTAATTCTCTAAAATTCTTAGAATTGTCTTATAATTTGGAATGGAGGGAGCAGCTTCATTGACAACCTAGTTGCATCAGAGAAGGGTTCTTTCCCGCAAGGTTCATTCATGCGAGTACCAGGCGACCCGCGTCGACCCTACCCATGTATCGCTTGATGGAGTGGCCATTTGTCCATTTTCGACGTGCAAACTGTGTGTTCTGTCAAGTACGAGCCAGTGGGACTGTGGGAGGCAAGGTCGAGAAGGCAACGTACGGTGTTGGAACAGTCGAGGATATGCCTAAGGTTTCAACAACACTTCTGTTGCAATCATCCATGCTTGTCCTATTTTGTACTAGTAGGTTACACGTATTTAACAAACGACACGTATCTCGTGATTAAAACACCAAGGCTCTGTTTAGATATAGATATTGAGGAGAGCTGAATTGAATTGGGTTCAATACCAAAATAACTATGGTATTGAAATGACCACAATTCAAATATTATTGTTTGGATGACTATGGAGTTGTCTTTTGGAATCCTAGCGAGTAGGACGATTCCATTTTCTGTTTGGATGCAAAAGTATGGACTTGAATTGTAAGGGAAGCTTCACCCCGGCCACGGCAGGGGAACTCGACTGCGGACATGTGAAGCACGACCCCGGCCACGACAAGGGGGCGGCTTGGCGCGCCTGTCGGCGGCGGAAGGGTGGACGTCGTGGCCGTGGTCCTCAACATCTCCGTCACTTGGTCGCAAAACTTTAGCACATAATGCTCACGGCAGCAATCAGCATCGACGTCAATAGTCTCCATTGAACGAATCAGGTTAGCAAGTGAATCGATTCACTTGCACACAAACGGTCCGTACAGCCATGGCATCTCCTCATCAACGGTGGTACAGAAGGATGGGATGGGCCACGGCAAGATGGGGGGACGGCGGCCGCGTGATGTCGTACCTGTACGCAGCGGCAGCTTCCTGCCTCCGCCCGTACGCCGCAGGCAGCTCCCCGTACTTGGCAGCCATGGAGGAGCCGCTAGCAGATCTCGACAGCCATTGCGAGGAGAGGAGTCGCACCGCCGGGGAAGGGGAAGAGGAGTCGCGCCGCTCTGGAAGGGGAAAAGGAGTTGCGCCGCCGGAGAAGGGGAAGGGGAAGAGCAGTCGGGCCGCCGTTGTCATCCCGTGGTCAGTTCCGTCTCCGTCTACTCCCCTAGCAGCGGCGAGCGGTGGGTGAGCGACGAGTGAGGATGAAGTCTTACGATTCTAGCGAATACGAAGGGGGAGGCCTCGGTATTCTTAGTGCGGCCGAGCAGGCGGACCAAATGTCGTGCTGTATTGGACATCAATTCCACTTGCCAATACCAATAACATCCAAACACCAGAATTGATGGGTATCCTATGTCAATGCCAAATCCTGAGCCTGAATACCAACATCCAAACGGGCTGCAATGGACATTGAAGAGGGCAAACATGGGGGCCATTTTTAGGGAAATCAGAGAAAGGGACGTACATAGTACTTTGCAACAACTGATAATGCTGACTTATTTCGGGTGTGTGCCACAATAAACTTAGGTTTTGTTTCCTTCGTAATTCAAAAACTTAATAAGATTTTTCGTTACATCAAATCTTTAGACACATGCATGAAGTATTAAATATAGGTAAAAAAATAACTAATTTTATAGTTTGTCCATAATTTACAAGACGAATCTTTTAAACCTACCTACTTTATAGTTGAATAATAATAAATAATTACAAACAAAAGTGTCAGTGTCGTTTTTTTAAAAATGTATCTAAACAAGGTCTTAGTGGGCACAGAGATTGGGTATTGAAGTATATCACAATAAGCTTGGGTGCTCTGCCCTGTGGGAAGCGGTGCGCTAGTGAACCAATTGATGGACCGTGGATTTTGGAGGACCACAGCAAGCTGCTGCCAGAAGAGAATTGTGTTTGGGAGTCTGGTAACGATACTGTTATGATGATGAAGGTGGTGATGAGGACAGATTTAGTTGCATTATTCGCTGCCTGTGACGGAGAGGTCGTTTTCTTGACGGTATCGTTTATAGGAATACCTCACATGTTCAATACTGTACGTACAGCTGTATTACCGCCCACTGTATCAATTAGTATTTGTCTTTGTATGTTTTGTGAATGCAAGAAAAATGATCGTGTCTGACCATTCCTGACCTTAGTTCATTAAACCATCGTGGGTATCGTTTACGCTACGTTCCAACTTTAGGTTCAGAAGAAATAGTGGCCGTCGCATTTAGATTTTCCAAACACTATGAGCCTACTTGGTTGTTGGTCATCGTTGGCCCCTTCTATGCCAATCACACCATGATGCATGCTTTGCAGTTTGCACTGGAACTGTCGTAACAAGTTGAAGAATGAGGATAGCGGATCGTCTCTGAAGATAGGATCGATTTGAATGAAGGATATATATGCTCTGGAAAATATTTTGTCCTCCTCTGATCCTTAGAATGCTGTATTGCTCTGGAAGCCTATTCGATGCCATTTACGGCCATGATCCGCAGGGCAGGGAAGGCGGGCCTCACGGTCCCCATCCATACACGCCAGAGAAACTGTCACCAACAACTTCACTAGAACTTGACACAGAAACAAGTAGCCGCCGCCTTTTATTTCTTACTACTCCAGTATTACTTTAGCAGGGCGTTGGTCAAGTCAAGGAAGGAAGAGAGGGATGCCGCGTGAAGGCGTCGCTTTCCGCCACCTCTCCGCTCTCCGCGCGCGCGCGCCCTGCCTCCAGCTGCTCCCCAACACTCTCGTCCTAGCTTGTCCCTCCGCTTCGTCATCCGAAACCGGCAACCCACCGCCGGTCAACTCGCGCAGGCGCCGCCCCGTAGGAGTAACACGACCCATGACCCTAGGTAGGGCGTCCGAGAGCGAGACGGTGCCCGAACTGCCTTTACCGTACGTGTCCCCCTCGCGGTGCCGACGCGACGCGCACTGTGTTGGCACCAGGTCAGGTTCACGTCTCCCTCAGCCGCCGCGCGTTATCCTCTAGTCCCCCGGTCCGGCCTTGTGTCCACACGCCAGTGTCGTCTCCCCCGCGCGCGCGAAACACGCACCTCGTTTAGTCGTCTGTCATGTCATCCTCTCGTGTAGTACGTACATGTCAGGGAGTAGTACATCACTCATCAGACTTTCGTCTATGATCAGCGACAATTCCTCTGACCCCCCAAAAAAAAAAACCGGATCCGATCCAGGGTGCCAATCAATCCGATTCTCAGTGAGCCTGAAACGTGTGCATCGGCAGCGTATGATCTCGTCCCGTGGTGGGGCGCACGACGGCACGACAATGACGACCGCGCGTGCCCTGCCACTGCTATGCTCTGGTGAGTTTCGTGCGGGCGTGGCGGACGACGGGGTGCCGCTGGGGACTTCCGCGGTCCTTCCCAATCCCACCTCGCGACGCATGGGAGTTGGGAAAGCAGGAGCACTACCACCGGGTGCCTCTATTTTGCCAAAGAAACGAGAATTCCCTGGGCCCTGAAAAAGGCATGTCTGTATTGTATGCCGTTCTCGATTCTTCGCTCCCCCAATCGTTTTCGCCTGTTGCCAATTTGCCGCTGCTATGAGTGAATGGGAACCTCGTCGAGGTCGACGTGCGCGCACAAACGGCCGAGGGAGGACCAGACCAGCGGTGAAAGGTGAAAGGAGCCCTTTAAAGACGGTTATACAAGGACGCACGCAGCGATGGCAAATTGTTGAGAATCAGAAGCGCAGCTAGGGTGTCAAGACGTCATATTTTAGAGAGTAAGTATACTAACTTTGCTTTGGAATTACGTCAACGAGCTACCAAATCAAATACTACTGTACACGCGTAGAGCTCTTGCCTGACAACCTGTAAACCACGAAAATGACAGAGCATAAAAGGCTCGCGATTAAATATCCAAGGCCACCCTCTACCTGAGATCCTCGGAAAATGACAGTGATATGCTTTCCCCCACTAACCAAAAGCTTCAGCGCCTCCCTTCACCTCCTCTAATATTACCTCCATGGCTAACCAAATCTCCAATCACCAAGCACCGCTTCCGCGTTAGGCTGCTGCTGTGCCTGCCAGTTCGCCGATCAATTCACTTTCAGCCCGCCGCCAAACAAGCTGCTGGTTTCTGAGCAAACTCCTGTTCTGTGCTAGCTAATCATCCACCATGACTCCCATGGGGCCTTGATGCTGCCTGCCTGCCTGCCACCCTCGACGTCTCTGTTCGACCATGAGCTAGCTGCTTCTAGAGCCACGCTGATGGTCTTGCCGCGATTCGTCTTCCACCACGTCCATGGCTCATCGTCCCGTTCTTGACATGCTCCTGCGGGTCGCCGTCGTGCTATCTGCGCTGTTGCCCGCCGCGTGCACCCCGGAGGACAACTACCTCGTGCTCTGCGGCACGTCGGC